>OX104032.1:41288876-42684901 GCA_944470205.2 Schistosoma margrebowiei
AACGAAATACTGAGCGTACAGTAGCACTCCTCAACTTGATGCTAGCGCTTGAAATAATTCCAGACCACCTGAACTTGGCGCGTGTAGTCTTTATTCCAAAGAGTGATTCCCCTCTGAGCCCAGGGGACTATCGACCGATTTCAATTACATCGGTAGTCGTAAGATGCCTGCACAGCATCCTTGCGAAACGCTGGATTACCGCGATTCCCTGTTTACACTCTCAACTGGCGTTCCTAAAACGAGATGGATGCTTCGAGGGCGTCATATCAGTACATACCATCCTACGCGAGGCACGGCTCGCTACGCACAATCTGGCAATGTGCTCGATTGACATTTCAAAAGCGTTCGACTCGGTGTCTCACGACACAATCAAACAAATGGCCGAAGCTTATGGTGCGCCGAAGCCATTAGTATCATATATCTCGAATTGTTATAAATCTTCGAAAGCGATCGTACACGATAACTTAGTCAAAGTCGGGAGAGGAGTAAGGCAGGGAGATCCGCTCTCGCCACTTCTGTTCATTATGTGTATGGATGAAGTAACTCAATTGACAATACGCGAGCACGGGGCGAAGCTGGGCAGCCAGAGGGCTGACTCGGTTCTGTTCGCGGATGATATGATGATCTTCTCGCAGACCACTGTGGGAATGCAACACAAGCTTGACAGGCTATCCGTAGGATTGCAGCAAGCTGGCTTAAGTATTAACGTACAAAAATCGCGCAGCCTGACCGTCGCTGCGAATGGAAAATTGAAAAGCGTGTGTGTTGTCCCTCACACATATAAGATTGGCGGGGTATCCTTAGACCCCATAAACGTCACTGACAAATTTAAATATCTCGGAGTATGGTTCAATCACTCTGGTGTCACACGACAACCAATAAATACTATGACCGAGAGTCTCCTAAGTGAGATTACTGATGCGCCACTAACACCAGTCCAGCGGTTAACGATACTGAAACAATATGGTATACCAAAACTCCAATATGTATGCCAAGCTGGTGCAATTGGTAAAAGCGAATTACAAAAAGCTGATGTCTCAATCCGCAAACGTGTTCGTCAGTGGTTGGGGTTACCACACGACACAACTAATTGTTTCCTACATGCACGAGTGAGCGCTGGGGGAATTGGAATTGACCCCCTGTATCCGTTGGCCGTAATCAGACGGTCACAACGACTAAGACAGTTAAACGCCCGTAACTGTTCACTGTTGCAGGCCATCCGGCAGTCGGAGGCCTATAGATTACTTGAGTGCAAGTCTACTGGGATCATGACTCTAAACGGACAGGTAATTTCAAAGTCTGATCACTTCTATGAGGCGTTAAAAATGAGAATGTACGGCACCGTAGATGGCGGTGGCCTTAACGTCTCCGGTCGGAGCACATGTTCGCACTTATGGATTACGTCCCTGGAAGGGATGGTGCCTTGGATGTATCGTAAGGCCGTACAACTGAGAGGCCACACCCTGAAAACGAAGGTGAGAGCGTCACGGGGCGGAAGATCCTGCGGTGATCTTTGGTGTGACGGCGGATGCAGGAAAGCAGAGTCTTTGATGCATATCCTCCAGGAATGCAAACTCACCCAAAGACTGCGTATTGCTCGGCACAATCGAGTGATGCTGAAGCTGGGAGGTTCCCTGAGGCGGGCGGGCCTCTCAGTTATACGGGAGCCTTACATCTGTAAAGGTAAGGGTTACGTGAAACCCGACTTGTTGGTAAGTGGAAAAGGTAAGATTTATGTTTTAGATGTGATAATATGCAACGATAACAGATTGTCGGAATCGTGGAATTCAAAGATACGTAAGTATAATACTGACGAGTTAAATGGAAATTTCAGACAGGTGTGTAACCTTCAGAACGCATCGGTCCAACATCTACCGATAGCTATTACTATGCGTGGAATAATTGAAGGGCGGTCGGAAAAAGGCCTGAGTGAAATGGGATTGACCAAGAAGGCAATATCGTGGCTGTGCGAACAGACAATCATAGGATCATTGATAAGCTATGATGCCTATATGAATGACTCGTTAGCCCGAACAGTCAGGCGATAATGTAGTAGCAAATACCCAACCAGAGGCAGGACTGTATCCGCCCCACTGGTTCAAGATCTGGCAATCGTGGTACTCCGGATATCAAACGGAACCATGGAACTGCATCTATGCCCGTTTGTGTGCAGCTGGTAACAGATGTATGCTTATGGACCATACTTGTAGTCCTGCCTCTGGTTGGGTATTTGCTACTACATTATCGCCTGACTGTTCGGGCTAACGAGTCATTCATATAGGCATCATAGCTTATCAATGATCCTATGATTGTCTGTTCGCACAGCCACGATATTGCCTTCTTGGTCAATCCCATTTCACTCAGGCCTTTTTCCGACCGCCCTTCAATTATTCCACGCATAGTAATAGCTATCGGTAGATGTTGGACCGATGCGTTCTGAAGGTTACACACCTGTCTGAAATTTCCATTTAACTCGTCAGTATTATACTTACGTATCTTTGAATTCCACGATTCCGACAATCTGTTATCGTTGCATATTATCACATCTAAAACATAAATCTTACCTTTTCCACTTACCAACAAGTCGGGTTTCACGTAACCCTTACCTTTACAGATGTAAGGCTCCCGTATAACTGAGAGGCCCGCCCGCCTCAGGGAACCTTCCAGCTTCAGCATCACTCGATTGTGCCGAGCAATACGCAGTCTTTGGGTGAGTTTGCATTCCTGGAGGATATGCATCAAAGACTCTGCTTTCCTGCATCCGCCGTCACACCAAAGATCACCGCAGGATCTTCCGCCCCGTGACGCTCTCACCTTCGTTTTCAGGGTGTGGCCTCTCAGTTGTACGGCCTTACGATACATCCAAGGCACCATCCCTTCCAGGGACGTAATCCATAAGTGCGAACATGTGCTCCGACCGGAGACGTTAAGGCCACCGCCATCTACGGTGCCGTACATTCTCATTTTTAACGCCTCATAGAAGTGATCAGACTTTGAAATTACCTGTCCGTTTAGAGTCATGATCCCAGTAGACTTGCACTCAAGTAATCTATAGGCCTCCGACTGCCGGATGGCCTGCAACAGTGAACAGTTACGGGCGTTTAACTGTCTTAGTCGTTGTGACCGTCTGATTACGGCCAACGGATACAGGGGGTCAATTCCAATTCCCCCAGCGCTCACTCGTGCATGTAGGAAACAATTAGTTGTGTCGTGTGGTAACCCCAACCACTGACGAACACGTTTGCGGATTGAGACATCAGCTTTTTGTAATTCGCTTTTACCAATTGCACCAGCTTGGCATACATATTGGAGTTTTGGTATACCATATTGTTTCAGTATCGTTAACCGCTGGACTGGTGTTAGTGGCGCATCAGTAATCTCACTTAGGAGACTCTCGGTCATAGTATTTATTGGTTGTCGTGTGACACCAGAGTGATTGAACCATACTCCGAGATATTTAAATTTGTCAGTGACGTTTATGGGGTCTAAGGATACCCCGCCAATCTTATATGTGTGAGGGACAACACACACGCTTTTCAATTTTCCATTCGCAGCGACGGTCAGGCTGCGCGATTTTTGTACGTTAATACTTAAGCCAGCTTGCTGCAATCCTACGGATAGCCTGTCAAGCTTGTGTTGCATTCCCACAGTGGTCTGCGAGAAGATCATCATATCATCCGCGAACAGAACCGAGTCAGCCCTCTGGCTGCCCAGCTTCGCCCCGTGCTCGCGTATTGTCAATTGAGTTACTTCATCCATACACATAATGAACAGAAGTGGCGAGAGCGGATCTCCCTGCCTTACTCCTCTCCCGACTTTGACTAAGTTATCGTGTACGATCGCTTTCGAAGATTTATAACAATTCGAGATATATGATACTAATGGCTTCGGCGCACCATAAGCTTCGGCCATTTGTTTGATTGTGTCGTGAGACACCGAGTCGAACGCTTTTGAAATGTCAATCGAGCACATTGCCAGATTGTGCGTAGCGAGCCGTGCCTCGCGTAGGATGGTATGTACTGATATGACGCCCTCGAAGCATCCATCTCGTTTTAGGAACGCCAGTTGAGAGTGTAAACAGGGAATCGCGGTAATCCAGCGTTTCGCAAGGATGCTGTGCAGGCATCTTACGACTACCGATGTAATTGAAATCGGTCGATAGTCCCCTGGGCTCAGAGGGGAATCACTCTTTGGAATAAAGACTACACGCGCCAAGTTCAGGTGGTCTGGAATTATTTCAAGCGCTAGCATCAAGTTGAGGAGTGCTACTGTACGCTCAGTATTTCGTTTATTCATCACCCGAGGGCTTATGCCATCGGGTCCGGGTGCAGACTTACCCATTCTCTTAAGCGCCGTGCGTACCTCCGTTGAGGTGATCGGCTCCATCAAGGACCAGTTGCTAGGCAACCTGGACGTTACCGGACGGTCGTCAGTAACGCTTTCGCTTGAGAACACCTCGTTCCAGTACGCATCGAAGTCTTGCGGCAGGGGGGACTTCCCTTTATATGCCGATCTCCAAGCACCAGAGAGGACGCTGTGCGCCCCTCTCTTCTTATTCAAGCTAATCGTTACCTGTAACAGTCGCCGATTGACATGCTTGATCTGCGACATACTGAGCTCCACGGACTCCCTTGGCAAGGCCCGTTCTTGTGGAGCTTTGATCGTGTACGGGAACGATCTTCGGGCGAACTTGTTCAGACGACAGCGCCCTTGGTCTGTCGTAATTTTTGCCTTCACCAAGGCACTTGCCAGTTTATATAATTCGTATCTTTTGTCACAGGTCGCAGTGACGGCATTCAGAAGCTTCGAACGCCACGGATTGTCAGGTGGTGTTTCATCGATCGTGTGGGACTGCACGTCGATCAGTTGGTCTTGCTCCCCGACGGTAGGGGGAGTCCATTTCAGACCCAAGAGACGTCTCTTAATCGCTTCACGAGACCGCTCTGGGAAACTAACACTTACTTTATCATATATCGCACTTTTCATTGCTCCATTACTATTTTTAATGAAGGTCTCATTGGCTTTCATATTTAGTATCTCATCTTCCTCTTTACTCCACCGGCAGTTTCGTTTGCCCACGGTCTTTACTCTCTTACTCTCATTATACTCCAGAACATGTTTTAGCCGTTTATGCTGACCAAGCCCGATCGCTGATGTTGCTCGATACGGGCAGTAGGGACATTCAAGGTAGTTAGGGACGGAAGGGGATCCAGCACTTGGAGGACCGTGGCTGGGCGAAGCGCCAACAGTCTCCGTACCGGATATTCTGAAGCAACTAACGGAGGCACCGCAACGCCCGTCGCTTCGTGAGACGCGCGGTAAGCCGGAGCAACTAGCTTTTATAATACCACGTCGTCCATTGCCCCGGGAGACGAGTGATATGGGCAGGTTAACTGAAATACCTGGCTGACCACCTTTTCCTGAGCCAGCGGGTATGTAGCATATTTTTCGTATATTTGTATTTATCATGGTTTGTTTGGGGGGGGTGGGACAGTGTGCAAACCCTTTCTCACATACTATCCCAATTTGCAATAAGGGTACCTAGCACGGCAGGGATCCCGAAGAATCCGGTCCGCCTGTCCATTTCTGAACTGGCGAACGGTCAGCTAGGATTTCTAGTTCCCCTACCGGTGATTACCAGCTGACGTGTTCCCATTTTCCCTGAGGAGAGAAAGATGGGCGGAACAACACTAAGCCAACCCGACCATAAGAGTACAAGTACCCTTTCTGATCAAGAAGACACAGTCACGCCAAATCTTGCACCCTGTATTGACCAGTGGGGCGGATACAGTCCTGCCTCTGGTTAGGGTCAATGCGGTTTCCGGGCATTTTCACTGCAACTAACATGTTCCAGAAGACCAAACATCACTTTCTCCAGAGTATCTAATAAGTGCGCCCGTCCCCTTGCGGTTCCGGTACTCAAGGCATGTATTAGCTCTAGATTCGACATTCAGTACTCCTCGAAGCATTGTTCGTCACATCCGTCAAATCCTTTAAGTTTCAGAGACCCAGCTGTCTACCCATATAGGAATAGAACACTACAAGTATGGTCCATAAGCATACATCTGTTACCAGCTGCACACAAACGGGCATAGATGCAGTTCCATGGTTCCGTTTGATATCCGGAGTACCACGATTGCCAGATCTTGAACCAGTGGGGCGGATACAGTCCTGCCTCTGGTTGGGTATTTGCTACTGCATTATCGCTTGACCATCGGGACAGAGCGCCAGGGGTTTAGAAAACAGGCCTAAAGTCGTTCAGCCAGCTCTCAAGGTAACATTTGGCCGCAGCAGCAAATGGCCACCACGTTTCTAGCAGGAACCACGAAGAGGTAGTCACCCTGTAACCACAGCTCACAAAAGGCCCAAATACGTTTGGTCGTCGAGGGGTTAATTAGATGACGAGGCATTTGGCTAATAACATATATTTTTAAGTATCAAATTGTACACGCCCAAATGGGTTTGGAACAAAATGAAATACTTAAGATGTACAAAAGATGTTTTCTCATAAAGATCGAAAACATGGATGTGAAGTATATAAAGGGGTTGTGTCATTAATGTTGATATATGTTGGCACAAGTCATTTTTGGTGTGGAAATGTTTAGCTTCACGTTCCGCGATCGTCAGGAGCGAAGCATCATCATACTGCGACCATATGCGTGACACGGGCTGAGACTTGATTCGTCGTTGGAGCATTTCATTGTATTCACAGATATGTCGATGGCGGATATGTTGTGATAAACCTCTGTTGGATGGTAAAGTATTAGAGAGTTTACCAAAACAATTGTAAAGTTAAAAAGCCTCTTCAAACACAGGCTAATAAAGCGGGTAGTGGAATATGGTAGACTGGGTTACAGTCTAGGTTGATAATAGGTAAGAAAGAGAATAAAAGTAGATGCAGCAAACTGTTGTACACCAAAAATTTAAGAAAGTGTGGTCAAATATTGGTAAAGTATTAGACAGTTTACCAAAGCAATTGTAAAGTTAAAAAGCCTCTTCAAACACAGGCTAATAAAGCGGGTAGTGGAATATGGTAGACTGGGTTACAGCCTAGGTTCATAATAGGTAAGAAAGAGAATAAAAGTAGATGCAGCAAACTGTTGTACACCAAAAATTTAAGAAAGTGTGGTCAAATATTGGTAAAGTATTAGAGAGTTTACCAAAACAATTGTAAAGTTAAAAAGCCTCTTCAAACACAGGCCAATAAAGTGAGTAGTTGAATGTGATGATAATAATAACAGTATTATAAAGCGTCAGTACTACAGTTATAATAATCACAATAGTGTTTGTAATGATGCCTCAGGCAGACTTACCGAAGTTGCATATACACCCGGATTATTGTATTCCGTAGATATTCCATAGTGAATTGTTTTTCAAAGATATGTATGTTTCATGTGTATATTCAGTGAATCGATTTAATGAAGATTGAGGGTTTATTAGTCCAGTTAGAATAAATATCCGTTGTTCAGAACTGCTATTCTAGACCAAATTGAAGATTAATGCGATTTGAGCCAATATAGTTATATCTCCAGAATCGCCGTGTGCAGTAGAGTTGAATTGAGAAGCGTTGATCCAGAAAAGACGCAGATAATTCGAAGAAACGAACCAAATCCAAAGGTGGCGATGGAGAGCAGCGTGCTACGATAAGAGAGTCGCGCTTTCACGGTCTGTATTCGTACTGAAAATCAAAATCAAGTAAACTTTTGCCCTTTTACTCTACGCCAGGTTTCTGTCCTGACTGAGCTCACCATATGACACCCACTACACGCTTTATTAGCCTGTGTTTGAAGAGGCTTTTTAACTTTACGATTGTTTTGGTAAACTCTCTAATACTTTACCAATATTTGACCACACTTTCTTAATTTTTTGGTGTACAACAGTTTGCTGCATCTATTTTTATTCTCTTTCTTACCTATTATCAACCTAGGCTGTAACCCAGTCTACCATATTCCACTACCCGCTTTATTAGCCTGTGTTTGAAGAGGCTTTTTAACTTTACAATTGTTTTGGTAAACTCTCTAATACTTTACCAATATTTGACCACACTTTCTTAATTTTTTGGTGTACAACAGTTTGCTGCATCTATTTTTATTCTCTTTCTTACCTATTATCAACCTAGGCTGTAACCCAGTCTACCTTATTCCACGGAATGTGCTTGGAACCAAAATACAAGAAACAAACCAAATCCAAAGGTGACGATGGAGAGCAGCGTGCTACGATAAGAGAGTCATAGTTGCTCCCGCCGTTTACCCGCGCTTGGTTGAATTTCTTCACTTTGACATTCAGAGCATTGGGCAGAAATCACATTGCGTCAAAACCAATCAGTGGACATCGCAATGCTTTGTTTTAATTAGACAGTCGGATTCCCCTGGTCCGTGCCAGTTCTGAGTTAGCCGTCGCGCGCCAGACCATGGAAGTACAGCCGCTTGACGCAACGTGGAACAAGTCCTCGCGCGTTGCTAGCTGCACGACACTAACAGCTGAAACCGCCCACGATCGACCCGGGTCAGAGTCCAGTAACCTCACCACAACGCGCACCGAAGCACACAAAGCAGCAAAGAAACCAGCCCCCAACTGGACCGACACGTATCTGATCTCGGCCCCCAGAGCCAATCCTTCTCCCGAAGTTACGGATCCAATTTGCCGACTTCCCTTACCTACATTGTTCAATTGCCAGAGGCTGTTCACCTTGGAGACCTGCTGCGGATATGGGTACGGCCTGCCACGAAAATTATACTGCCTCGCTCGGATTTTCAAGGGCCGACAGGAGCGTTCCGGACACCACAAGAAGGGTGGTGCTTTACGGAGGCTAGCCCCCTATCTCCGGACAAGCCGATTCCAGGGGGTGGATGCACTCCTAACAAAGAAAAGAGAACTCTTCCCAGAACTCCCGCCGACGTCTACGAGGTCGGTTGCGTTACCGCGCTGGGCGCACGCCGAACCAAAGGCCCGACACACACCAATCTCCGTGGACAGGGTCGGGAATATTAACCCGATTCCCTTTCGCTACAGGGGGCTGCAATGCAACAGTACTTTGCAGATTACTGAACAAAGCCCGCGAACGGACAATGTCAGGCACCCCGTCTCTGTTCCGATTTACCGGATCACTTAGGACCGCCTGACCCATGGTCAACTGCTGTTCCCATGGAACCCTTCTCCACCTCGGCCTTCAAGGTTCTCACTTGAATATTTGCTACTACCACCAAGATCTGCGCCTGTGGTTGCTTCACCTAGGCTCACGCCTGAGGCTTCCCGCTAGCCACAGCGACCCTCCTACTCGTTGCCGTCACTCCATGCCTGGACCAAGTGCAGCTTGCCCTCACACAGCATAGGCCCAGCTTACAGCAACGGTCCGGTATAGGTCCAACGCTCGAGCGCCATCCATTTTCAGGGCTGGTTGATTCGGCAGGTGAGTTGTTACACACTCCTTAGCGGCTTCCGACTTCCATGGCCACCGTCCTGCTGTCTAGACCAACCAACACCTTTTGTGGTATCTCATGAGCGTCGTGTTAGGCACCTTAACCGAACGTTTGGTTCATCCCACAGCGCCAGTTCTGCTTACCAAAAATGGCCCACTTGGCACTCACATTCAATGCAAAACTCCAATTAAGCGAGTTAAGCTTCTCATCCATTTAAAGTTTGAGAATAGGTTGAGGATGATTTATCCCCAATGCCTCTAATCATTCGCTTTACCGGATAAAACTGTTTATTTCTCAGAATGCCAGCTATCCTGAGGGAAACTTCGGAGGGAACCAGCTACTAGATAGTTCGATTAGTCTTTCGCCCCTATACTCACGTTATACGATCGATTTGCACGTCAGAATCGCTACGGTCCTCCACCAGAGTTTCCTCTGACTTCAACCTTCACAAGCATAGTTCACCATCTTTCGGGTCTCAACGTGTACGCTCTTGCTCCGCCCCGACGGTGCACACAACACGAGGTCACATGTCTACGTCATGGGACGGGCCGGTGATGCGCCCGCTGCTCGCAACTTGGGAAGTATAAGCAAGGCAACAGGATCTCACCTCAGTCCGGACAAGCCGAACCTTTACCTTCACTTCGCCTTTGGGTTTCGTAACACCCAATGACTCGCGCACATGTTAAACTCCTTGGTCCGTGTTTCAAGACGGGTCAGGTGGATCGTCTACCACTACACCACAGACTATTGGCCCAAAGCAAAACACACACGCAACCGCCAACGCGACAAAATCAAGCCATCAGCCGACCAGCCGAAGCTAGTAACGAGCTGACCAGACTCAACAAAGCCCGAAGGTCTAGGCACGCATGCGAAGCCGCCATCTCCAACACACCGCACAGCTTCACTACAGCCGGCTAGTAACACTCACAGCCCATAAATGAGCCAAAGAGTCACCTGCCGACCCAACCAAGACTGACGAAAATCAGACCTGATCAGTTTGGCCATAGCAGACAGGCAGCAGTGCCGGTCGTGGTGAACACCCTGAGAAAGTGCACTGACAAGTAGACCCTCACACCAACAGTGCGTGCGTCGCATGTAAACGATTCACACATACCCACCAAAAAGGCAGGCACCTGCGGTTAAACAGACACTGAAGGCGGCCAGTATGCCCAAGCACAAATCACACTCATCAGCTGAATTCCCAGAGCTTGCAGTTCAACTCCACCTGTTTACCTTTGAACGGTTTCACGCACTGTTTACTCTCTCTTCAAAGTACTTTTCAACTTTCCCTCACGGTACTTGTTCGCTATCGAACTCGTGTAAGTATTTAGCCTTGGATGGAGTCTACCACCCACTGGGCTGCATTCACAAACAACCCGACTCCAAGGGTAGCTCAGAGCAGAACTGTCACACTTGATCTCTACCCCCACGGGCCTTTCACCCTCTTTGGGCCAGAATGGGAAGCCGTACTCATTGCTGGACTTGGGGTAGAGCAGTAATGCCTGAAGCCAACCTAAACACCACATTGCCTCACGATCAATTAACCGCAGGCTTCGGTGTTGGGCTAATCCCTGTTCACTCGCAGTTACTAGGGGAATCCTTGTTAGTTTCTTTTCCTCCGCTTAGTGATATGCTTAAGTTCAGCGGGTAATCACGTCTGATCCGAGGTCAGGGTCAATTGTACATTTCGTGCGTAATACACACACCATCGGTACAAACCATAGACCGAACCATAGAGACAAGATCAAGTGATCAACGTAGCATACGATAGGTGCGATTTTTCCCGAGCGTGTATAATGTCATTAAGCCACGACTCGAGCACAACCCACCGCAGCACCTCAATCAAGTCATCTAGACCGGACTAGGCTGTGGCCGGACTATTAGGACGGAGCCTTTGACCAGCAACCCGCGTTGATATACGGGTATACACGCCGGCAGGCACTCGCCCAATCCACGACTCAATGTGCGCCGTGATAGATGTAAAGCCGACCCTCGGACAGGCGTGGCCACAGGATATCCCGTAGCCGCAATATGCGTTCAAGATGTCGATGTTCAAAGCAGTATGCAGTTCACATTAATTCACACAGTTGGCTGCACTCTTCATCGACACACGAGCCGAGTGATCCACCGCTCAAAGTTGTACGCCAATAATCCCATACATTGGTTTCCCAAATGCATAGAACTAATGGTTAACGCTGCAGCACAGGAGAAGGCATCGGAAGAAGGCATCCGGCATAGCAATATGTAGCGGGTGCGCGCGGCCACATCTGACTTCTACCCATCTTGCATTTTGTTCGTGAGGGCAAATGTGGTGGTGGAGCCCCGCCTGGGTTGATGTATCTCGTTGACCTGGGTCCGTGAAGTCTTCCTCCTGGAAACATGTACGTTCTAGCGAAACCTCCCGTGTCCGGAACTGATCCTTCGGCTTAATGTGGGCTGCCGGGGAGGCCCGGTCATCTGGTAAAGACGGCAAGGATTAGTGAAGCTAGCGACGAAAGTTGCGGGCAAGTGCATGGCCCTGGTAGCTCGGTAACCCAGATAGGATGCCCGGGGTTGGCCGGTAAACATCCGCCCTGCTGCCATCGACGATGGAGGTGTGGGTAGTGGATTGGTTGGAGGGATCGAGTTGACTCATAAGATGCCCATCTGGGGGTGTCTCGACATGCGGCTACGGATCAGATGTCCGGTGATCGAGCAGGACAAACCAAACCCACTTGTGTGTCCGAAAGGGTAGGGGGAGTGCAGGTGGTAACTGTGCAACCTCTAGGTGTCGTGTGAGCGGTACACACGCAAGAGCAGCTTGAGTAACTGGTTAACACTCAAATAGCCAAATGCCTCGTCATCTAATTAGTGACGCGCATGAATGGATTAACGAGATTCCCACTGTCCCTATCTACTATCTAGCGAAACCACAGCCAAGGGAACGGGCTTGGCAGAATTAGCGGGGAAAGAAGACCCTGTTGAGCTTGACTCTAGTCCGACTTTGTGAGGAGACATGATGGATGTCCAGCTGTCCAGCGAAAACGAAATACCACTGCTATCATTGTTTCTTTACTTATTCAGTGAAACGGGAACGAAATTGTATTTTGGTTCAAAGCACATTCCGTGGAATAAGGTAGACTGGGTTACAGCCTAGGTTGATAATAGGTAAGAAAGAGAATAAAAATAGATGCAGCAAACTGTTGTACACCAAAAAATTAAGAAAGTGTGGTCAAATATTGGTAAAGTATTAGAGAGTTTACCAAAACAATTGTAAAGTTAAAAAGCCTCTTCAAACACAGGCTAATAAAGCGGGTAGTGGAATATGGTAGACTGGGTTACAGCCTAGGTTGATAATAGGTAAGAAAGAGAATAAAAATAGATGCAGCAAACTGTTGTACACCAAAAAATTAAGAAAGTGTGGTCAAATATTGGTAAAGTATTAGAGAGTTTACCAAAACAATCGTAAAGTTAAAAAGCCTCTTCAAACACAGGCTAATAAAGCGTGTAGTGGGTGTCATATGGTGAGCTCAGTCAGGACAGAAACCTGGCGTAGAGTAAAAGGGCAAAAGTTTACTTGATTTTGATTTTCAGTACGAATACAGACCGTGAAAGCGCGACTCTCTTATCGTAGCACGCTGCTCTCCATCGTCACCTTTGGATTTGGTTCGTTTCTTTGAATTATCTGCGTCTTTTCTGGATCAACGCTTCTCAATTCAACTCTACTCCACACGGCGATTCTGGAGATATAACTATATTGGCTCAAATTGCATTAATCCTCAATTTGGTCTAGAATAGCAGTTCTGAACAACGGATATTTATTCTAACTGGACTAATAAACCCTCAATCTTCATTAAATCAATTCACTGAATATACACATGAAACATACACAACTTTGAAAAACACAATTCACTATGGAATATCTACGGAATACAATAATCCGGGTGTATATGCAACTTCGGTAAGTCTGCCTGAGGCATCATTATAAACACTATTGTGATTCTTATAACTGTAGTAGTGACGCTTTATATTACTAGTATTATTATTATCACATTCAACTACTCACTTTATTGGCCTGTGTTTGAAGAGGCTTTTTAACTTTACAATTGTTTTGGTAAACTCTCTAATACTTTACCAATATTTGACCACACTTTCTTAAATTTTTGGTGTACAACAGTTTGCTGCATCTACTTTTATTCTCTTTCTTACCTATTATCAACCTAGGCTGTAACCCAGTCTACCATATTCCACTACCCGCTTTATTGGCCTGTGTTTGAAGAGGCTTTTTAACTTTACAATTGTTTTGGTAAACTCTCTAATACTTTACCAATATTTGACCACACTTTCTTAAATTTTTGGTGTACAACAGTTTGCTGCATCTACTTTTATTCTCTTTCTTACCTATTATCAACCTAGGCTGTAACCCAGTCTACCATATGACACTACCCGCTTTATTAGCCTGTGTTTGTAGAGGCTTTTAAACTTAACATTTGTTTTGGTAAACTTTCTAATACTTTTCCAATACTCCACCACACCTTCAATTTTTGGTGTACGATAATCTGCTTCATCTACTTCCATTTTCTTTCTTATCTATAATCAACCTAGGCTGTAAACCAGTCTACCACATTCCAGTCCCGCTTTATTAGCCTTGTGTTTGTAGAGGCTTTTAAATTTGACATTTGTTTTGGTAAACTTTCTAATACTTTTCCAATATTCCACCACACTTTCTTCAATTTTTGGTGTACAACAATCTGCTGCATCTACTTCCATTTTCTTTCTTACCTATAATCAACCTAGGCTGTAACCCAGTCTACCACATTCCAGTCCCGCTTTATTAGCCTTGTGTTTGTAGAGGCTTTTAAACTTGACAATTGTTTTGGTAAACTTTCTAATACTTTTCCAATATTCCACCACACTTTCTTCAATTTTTGGTGTACAACAATTGTTAATGTTCTAAAAAATAAATAAATCATTTTTAGTGTATAATAACGCGTCGAGATATGTGAAAGGTTGGTTATGTATCAATAGTATGACAATGTTCTTATTAATGCGAACAAAGAACTTACAGTAACGTCTGATAAAGCCTGCGAAGCCAGCTGAAAGGGAAACAGACAAGAGACAAGTTATATCACTAAGTAATAAGCTGTTACAGTAATTAAAGTACAGTGATTATAGTGATAAATACAATGACGATTAACATCCTGTGAATTTTGGGGAAAACCCCAAAGTGAACTTCAGTTATTGGGAATACAACAGAATAATGCATTTTATTAAGTGGTATTAAACAATATAGAAAAGAGTAGGAAGGGGAATGAGTAGGAACAATGTGTGACAAAGTTAACATATGTATTATAACAAACATATTAAGTAGTTTTAGCTCACCCTTTCTTTGGATCGCCATCCACGTTTATGTACTTTATTTCTTGCGTCATGCAAGAAGGCCTGGCTTGCTGTAGCCATGGCGTGTAATATTTCTTTTTCCGGGCAGCTTGCACTTCGGAAATGTGAACACAAAGCACCGACAAATATGTTAATACAGTAAAGTTGACTTACTTTGAACCGTCGAGTAAAATTTGTACTTACTAAAACCAAATTTACTTCTGGTTCCGTGCAAAGTGTAAATGTTCGCGAGTTCCGGCGACAGGATGTATTGAAGACAAGCTTTAGCTGATTTCCGAGTATTGTCACACATTAGGTTGCGTAACCTTGCCCCCTAAAATTTATGCAAACACCTTTTACAACTTACGAAATGATCTCGGTATTTTTGGTTTTCTAAAGCTGCCTCTAAAGAACGCAACTCCTCATGCGTTCTTAATGGGAAATGTATAGCATCACTATCCATTTCCTCTGTACGCCTATCGATCACACCCATGGCTGAGCGTTGACACAAAAATATGAGTGTTAAGTTTGTCTTATATTGTTCCTACATGTTCCTGTTCTACTCTTTGTATGTTGTTTTATACTACTTATTTACGTTCAGTAGGCAACTGCATGCCAAACAATTTTCACACTTATGTTGTATCTCAAGTTGTACTGTAACATTCTAGAATGTTCACCTATATCTTTAACGTTTATTTTACTTATAATTGTATTTATCATTGTAACCACTGTAATTTAATTACTGTAACGATTATCCACAGTTTTGTACATTTGTTTGAATGCAACAGTTTCCATATTGTTTGCTCTTGGTTCGAGTTTCGGTTGTTCACAAACTGTTACCAAATTTAGACACAGCTATCGGCTGTCTTTGGACTATCGTATGTTGTAATCATTCTTTATGTTACTCTTACAGGAAGCTTTTGCTATTTTCATTTTGAACGACGCGTCTAAACGCCTAGACACTTCACAAGTTGAGGTTTGTAAATAAATTTTGTGTATTATTTAATAAAGAACCGCTTTTGTAGACAAATCGTTGTTTTGGAACTTCGATTTTGCGCGTATCTCAATCGGGGTTACTTCGACGCTTCGATAGAATTAACAGTTCGCAACTTTGGTCTCATTTGGTCTGGATACAGTTCTGAACTTTGGTCCTAATTGGAGGGAACACTTACTGTAACGAAATTTGGTCGGAATTCTGTTTGGTTCATTCATCCCAACGATGACTAGAACAAGAAGAATGAAGTACAATGATGACGGTTCCCAAGACACAGACGATTCCAGTGCTGAAAATATTATTCCTTCAGTTTCTAAGGTGAATTCACCTATTCCTTTAAATCTTGCCTTTGATATTGTTAAACCTAACCCCAAAGACAGTTGCTCGGTAGGAGACAATTATGTAGAGACTGAATACAGCGTAGTAGACGAAGTGGTTTCTAGGGAAAGGGAAGTAGAAAAGATTGAGCTGGAGATAAGAGAACTCCAACTACGCAAGCGATTGTTAGAGCTAACTCCGAACGCTTCAAACAAAGTGAGAAGACCTAGGGAGACTACCGAGTTGTCGGGGTCTCGATCCGAAGATAAAACTTCAGCAGTTACAGCAAGTCACCGATATACCAATGTACTTTCGAGTGATGAAATGCAATTCAAAGCACAGATAGATAGTGTCAAGGCGCTATGTATGTCAGTAAGCTTACCGAAGATAGAAATCATGAAATTTGACGGGAGTCCTCTGAAATTTTGGACGTTCATGAAGGGATTCAAGGTTAACATAGCTGACAGAGTAAATGATGACACTCAGAAATTAATGTACTTGATACACTATTGCGAAGGTATAGCAAAGGATGCTATAGAGCACTGTGTTTTATTACCAGAAAAAGAAGGTTATACTGAGGCAATAAAAATTCTACATGAACGGTTCGGCAGACCACATGACATCGTGGAAGCCTTAACAGAACTGTTAAGTGGATCCCCACTGAATCAAGACGACATAACGGGCCTACAGAAACTGACAAGACTCATGACTAATTGTAAGATAGCCTTGTCACAGATGGGTAGGAATGCCGATCTCGATTGTTCGACCAACATAAAACGAATAGTGAAACAACTACCACGTAGTATACAGTTTAAATGGGCGGAGGCCGCAGACGATATTTTAAGAAAGGGGCTAGAGCCTAATTTTGATGATTTATTGCAATTCTTAGATAAGAAAGTGTCAATCGCAACAAACACATACGGACAATTAGCAAGCGGAAGCTATAAGGCTCAAACGACATCGAACAACCGGTCGTCTTCCATAAGAGCTAAGATCCATACTTCGTCGATTAAAGGATCAGTCCATTGTGTAATTTGCTCCGATGCCCACGAAGTCGCATCTTGCCCTCAGCTGCTGTCAGTAAGTCGCAACGAAAAAGTAGAATTGCTGAAGAAGTTTAAACTTTGCTTTAATTGCTTAAAACCCAATCATCGCGCCACAGACTGCAGACAGCCCGTGTTGTGTGAAATTAATGGATGCAAGCGACGCCATCATAGAATTCTTCACAACACAGAACCTGATGTTAAACAAGCATGTTGTAATTCCACTCATACTACTGGGAAGTATTTAGGCTTTGTACCAGTCAGACTACATGGTCCCACAGGTTATGTGGATACCTATGCATTGTTAGACAATGGCTCAGACTCGACATTACTGCTTAGTGACGTGGCAAAGCAGGTAGGAATTTCTGGTATAGTGACAAGATTAAACATATCTTCAGTAATTGGAGCGTCATCTCAGAACGCTGAACTTACCAATTTCGAAATTGAGTCTATAGATAAGACCAACCGAATAAAAATCGAAGGTGCATATACTATAGATAACCTACCTATTAAAAGAGCAGAAATCCCACCAACGGACTTCCAAGAAAGATGGAAACACTTGAAAGGCGTACAACTACCCACCATAGCTTGTGACAAGGTTGGTTTGTTACTTGGTGTTGACGTTCCAGAGGCCCACTGGGTACTCGATCAGCGTATCGGAAAACCTAAACAACCCTATGCTTCACTAACCATGTTAGGGTGGGCTTTATTTGGACCAACGGGTCAACGTAATAAGACTTCAGTCTTCATGAACTGTTTAAAAGCGAAAAATTCCCTCGAGGAGGATATTCTCAAATTATTTGAACATGAATTTTCTGAAAATAAATACTCTGATAAGGTTACCATGTCCCTATGTGATAAGACCATTATGGAGATTACTGACAAGCAAACAGTATTGCTCGAAGGACATTATCAAGTGCCGATACCCTGGAAGGTGGATTGGCACTCACTTCCAAGGAATAAGCGCGAAATAGAAAAACGATTAATTTGCCTACGGAAAAGGTTGCTAAAGGACGAACAGCTTCGGAAACAATATACTATTATATTAGCTACCCACGAAAGTAAAGGATATTTGGCTCGAGTAACACAAGCTATCGAAGAAGAAAAGTATTTTATTCCACATCATCCCGTATTTAACCCTAAAAAACCAGGTAAAGTTCGGATAGTCTTTGATTGTGCTGCTAAGTTACAAAACAGATCGCTAAATGATTGTATATATTCTGGACCAGATCTTACAAATGACCTAGTGGGAGTTTTGCTTAGATTCAGAAAGCATAAGATTGGATTGTCGGCAGACATTGAAGAAATGTTCCTCCAGGTACATCTACCCGAAAAGGATACAAAGGCCTTCAGCTTTTTATGGTACCCCGGTGGCAATCTTGATTCTCCTCCTGAGGTCTATGAGTTGCATGTACATCCTTTCGGGGCTACGTCCTCACCGTTTTGCGCTACATATGCGTTAAGACGCACTGCTACAGATCACCGAGATTTGTTCGATGAAAAAACACAGTCCACTTTACGAGAAAATTTTTATGTAGACGATTGTTTAGTCTCAGTAGAAACAATATCAGAAGCTGCTGAGTTAGCAAAGAACCTAATGAGACTCGTGGCACTTGGAGGCTTCCGTTTACATAAATGGGTTAGTAACGTAAATGAAGCACTGAATGACGTCCCTATAGGTGACAGATCAAACAATTTGGTTCGTATACCAGGTTCAACAGAACGTATACAGAGAACTTTAGGACTTTGTTGGCACACGCAATCCGATTGTTTCGCATTCGACGTAAATCTTCCCGAACGCCCGATCACTAAGAGAGGCATTCTATCATGTGCATCATCGTTATATGACCCGCTTGGATTTCTAGCACCTTTATCACTTACCCCTAAACGAATTCTGCAACAGCTATGTCGTAAAAACTATGGATGGGATGAGATAATAGATGAGGAGTCACGAATGAGTTGGGAAAGTTGGTTAGAAGCAGTTGCGGGTGTCAGAGATCTAAGGATACCACGATGTCTCAATATTGGATCGTACAATAAAGGTCAAATTTCTCTACATCTGTTTTCGGATGCTTCAGAAAGCGGTTATGGAGCCGTAGCCTATATGAGTGTACAATATGATACAAGTATAACGAGATGTAGCTTCATCCTGGGCAAATCTAGAATAGCACCCCTAAAATTCGTCAGTGTTCCTCGCCTTGAACTACAAGCCGCAGTACTGTCAGTGAAGTTGATGAGGCAAATAGTAGAAGAAATAAAGCTGAACGATCTGACTGAAATCTACTTCTGGACTGATTCTATGATAGTATTAAATTACATACTTAATACAACGTCACGTTTCAAGACATATGTAGCTAATAGAATTAACTTCATCCACGAGCGAACTAAGCCATCCCAATGGAAATATGTACCATCATCTATTAATCCTGCTGATCTAGCTTCCAGAGGAATATGTATGTATGACCCCAACTGTATTGAAGCTTGGCTTTCAGGTCCCGAGTTCCTAACGACTGAGAAGGATAAATGGCCTGAGTATAGACGAGAAGTAATATTAAAACTCCCAGTCGAGCTGGAGTTAAAGAACGCCACAACCTTAGACACCATGACTACAGTTTTTCCCCTTGATAAATTTATATCCTATTTTTCGTCATGGATTAAACTCAAACAAGGCATAGCTTGGCTCATCAGGTTCAAACGTTACCTCTACAATAAAACTGTCGTAAGGGGACCCCTTACGCTTAACGAATTGGATAATGCCGAAGGAGACTTATTAAAATACGTACAAGAGCAAGAATTAGCGGAAGTTAGACAATGGATTGAACGACATAAGCATTCTGATAACAATCTGTCCAAAAATCATGTTATTAATAAACTACGTCCAATCGTGGTTGACAACCTGATTCGCGTAGGAGGACGTTTGGACCGTAGTGACCTCCCGTTAGAGCAGAAACATCCAATTATTCTACCTAGCAAACACCCTATAACGGAGCTTATCATTCGTTACTACCATCAAGCTGAGGGACACATGGGGGTTTACTACACACTAGCCGCCTTGCGCAAAAGGTTTTGGATATTAAAGGGCACTACCGCAGTTAAGAGGATCATACATAAATGTATAGGCTGCCGCATTAGATCAGCCAGACCGATGTCACAACTGATGGGAGACTTACCACCTACGCGGATAACACCCGATTTCCCGTTCGCAACGACAGGAGTGGACTATTTCGGTCCAATCATGATTAAGGAGGGACGCAAATCTCGAAAGTGTTACGGTTGCCTATTTACATGTTTCAACACCCGGGCAGTTCACATAGAAGTTGCTTGCGCATTGTCAATCGATTCTTTTCTAATGGCGTTGTCTCGCTTCTCAAATCGCAGGGGGGCACCGAAGAAGATATATAGTGATAGAGGACCCACGTTCGTTGGATTAGAGAATGAGATACAACTTCTATTACCAGACTTCAAGGATAATAGAGTAGCTAAGGAAATGATTCGTCGGAATATAGAATGGTACTATAATATCCCTTACGCAAGTCATCGTGGAGGGATATGGGAAAGATTAATAAGGAGTATACGTAGAATTTTGAGTGCTGTATCTGGCGAGCAAACCATGTCCTACGAGACACTCACCACTTATTTAACCGAAGTAGAAAGAATACTTAACGATAGACCTTTAGTGCCAGTTTACGATGACCCAGAACAACTTGAGACATTGTCACCTAATAATCTACTTTTATTAAGAAAACCTAACCTTCATCAAATTGAAATAAGCCTACGTGAGCGTTATTCCCGACAATGGCGACAAGCGCAACTGTTGGCAACCACATTTTGGCGTCGTTGGATAAAGGAGTATTTACCACTTTTACAGACACGAACAAAGTGGACACAAAAGAGACGAGATCTACAAGTTGGCGATCTAGTATTGGTTATTGGGGACTCATATGCACGAAGTAACTGGCCTAAAGGCCTAGTGGTAAGTATCGACCCAGGAGAAGATGGGCTAGTGAGACAAGCAAAGATCAGAACGTCGAAGGGCATAATTATTAGAGATATACGTAAAATTTGTTTATTAGAAGGGGTGGACGACTGAACAGTAGAGGATAGAGAGACCTTTCAGAGTGACTGTGGCTAGAGGAAATCGTACCATTGTCACCTCTGAACGTTTTACGTTAATACCTAATCAGCGAAAGTAAGGAAAGACATGCTGTCTTTGGGGGGCGGTGTTAAGTTTGTCTTATATTGTTCCTACATGTTCCTGTTCTACTCTTTGTATGTTGTTTTATACTACTTATTTACGTTCAGTAGGCAACTGCATGCCAAACAATTTTCACACTTATGTTGTATCTCAAGTTGTACTGTAACATTCTAGAATGTTCACCTATATCTTTAACGTTTATTTTACTTATAATTGTATTTATCATTATAACCACTGTAATTTAATTACTGTAACGATTATCCACAGTTTTGTACATTTGTTTGAATGCAACAGTTTCCATATTGTTTGCTCTTGGTTCGAGTTTCGGTTGTTCACAAACTGTTACCAAATTTAGACACAGCTATCGGCTGTCTTTGGACTATCGTATGTTGTAATCATTCTTTATGTTACTCTTACAGGAAGCTTTTGCTATTTTCATTTTGAACGACGCGTCTAAACGCCTAGACACTTCACAAGTTGAGGTTTGTAAATAAATTTTGTGTATTATTTAATAAAGAACCGCGTTTGTAGACAAATCGTTGATTTGGAACTTCGATTTTGCGCGTATCTCAATCGGGGTTACTTCGACGCTTCGATAGAATTAACAATGAGTTTGTCTATTTTCGTAGACAGCTCACTGACCGATTTCAGGAGCGTTCTTAACATTTTGTTTGTATCATCGCACAAACTTGTTATAAGGAATACAGTAAATGCAACTTACGGTTTATCAACTTCCGTCGACGTACGTGGAAGTGGTGGTGATGATACGTCAGTTGTCGATGAACTGCTATATGAGTATTGATAAAGTAGGTACAAACCTCGCAATAGGAGAAAACATTCCTGTTGAAATGTTGACCACTGGAAATTCCACCGGGGCAAATCCAGCCTCAACCTCAGCAACCTCTAGTTCTTCCGAGGTGCATAGATAATCATTGTGCTTTCGTTTGACAGTTCTAACACAAATGATATAATAAGTTGAACAATTTACCTTTTTGGTTTTTTAGCGTCACAAGGCTGCGTCTCATCGTTAGTCGTGATGTTAGTATTGTAGCCCAGTACTGTTGCTAAACACACTTTTAATTCCTGGGCTACATTGTAGTCGTCTGAAAACAATAAATGTTAATGGGTTACAACTTACCACAACGATGCATAATGGCACATTTTCTCACGTTGAATCGACTGTCAACATCAATACCCTCAACGATTTCGTGTTCACTGATATCATCACGATAAAGGTAATGATCGTTGGTCAGGAGCCATTTTTTCGGAATACAGACCACTTGCTTGTTTTCCTTATCGTCAACTAAGATGTATTTCCCACTTTGATGCTGTAAATAAATGCGCATGCGCGAAAAATTGTACATTTATTGCATTGATGAAAATTCACTAACACTTCCTGATGGAGAACGCAAAATCACTAACCAACAGATTCTTACTGGCTAAAGTGCTATATTTGCAACAGTCCTTGAGAAATGATGTCACATCTGCTACTAGAATGTATGCAAAAGAGGGATAATTACCTCATAATGTTGTGTGCGCAAGCACATGCACTTACAAAGTATGTCTGTTACTGTTATCCACGTACATTCGTGGCTTAAGGTAGAACACTTAAACATACCAATATTACTGGATGGAAAAGGGTCGGTATATAAATCGGAAGGATTGTGGAATGGCCGGAACCTAATAAGACCTCCATCACGGATTTCTGTTACGAACCCTGGTCTACCTTTGGCAATAACTACATTGTCCGGCCTTGTAGTAGATAGCTTTGAGTTCCTGTAACTGACCATTAGCTTGGAAGAATTATCAGTTACCTCAGGTTCAGTGACATTGTCAGCCATATCCTGATTCAGTATACTTTGAAAGTAAACTTCTTCGGCATATCGCTGTGCGGCTTGTTTAGCCACAGCAAATCCACAGTGTACTGAACGCCTAATTTTTCTCATGTAGGACTCAAAAGGAAATGCTGCGAACGATTCTAAAGTACCATGTTCCATAACGTCGTCTGCAATGTGCTTTAAACTATGCACATTGTAGATTAAGTGTTCGGTACCGTAACACCTTTCGTAACCTAATAAAAAGTTATTAATGTAAACCCTAACACTGTTAGCGAATATGCTATGAAACTTAGGGTGCGATAATAAATAAATGGACAAGGAGAGTGACTGGAAGTTTCTGTACATTGATAATGGTAACCTATTATGAAAAACTACAGGTCCTAAGTATAATAAGAACAACCGACATTCAGTTGCTTTCCATACAGAAACTTCATTAAGTGAACGACATTTCCGTTGAAAATCGCATGTCGTGTGTTGTCTACATAAGTCTAGTGCATCATTTATTGATGCGATAATTGATTGATCCATCCTATTCAGTCGCTTAATAGCTAGCTCCTTTCATAATGAAACAATTTTTTTGGTAACACCTAAATATATCATATGCATGGGTTCACAAGGGAAACATTTAATCATATCCACTGGCAAATTTTCAAATGAACTTGTGCCACGATGATGGATAGATTGGGACCAAAGACGAAAACTGACATCATTTCTTAAGTCGTGTTCACCATTGGGGAAAGTCATTCGACCACCCATTCGCGTCCCTAAAACCTGACATTTGTCACAGCCAGCGATACCATTGTGTCCCACAGTGTACTTGACGTTGCTGCGAGCTGGAGCGTCACAAATAACAGCTACTAATTTAACTGTTAAATGTAGATGATACTTATCTACATTAATACCTACTGTCAGCAACTCCTGTAACTCTGTTATAAGTGTTGCTGACATGTCGTTGAAATCAGATGGTTTTACTTCACCACCGTAGATCCCAACTCAGTCAGTCAGCTACAACGTAGGACCAGGCACATATGTGCATCGGTCCAGGTTGCCATACCGCATCAGCACAACAAGATGAACACCGGATTCATAACAGTGGTTAGGTAAAAGGTGGTAATATATAAGAGAAAGATTGCATATAGAGATATAGTACAAGAAGAAAGAGTTGGTTAGTAGAAAGAAAGATATGAAGCGCTTTTAATCTCTTAGTTTAAGGGAAGACAGGGAGTGTATACACCGACGCCATTGTGATCGATTCTGAGCCATGTCACCAAGAGTCTCCAACCATTGGTTACGATAGTCACGCGGACCCCAACCAAGTAGTCTGCATCTACCAACATGGCTCAGACTAGAAGTTAATGACTTCAAACACTGATGCCACGTTTTGGTTTGGCCGCCCCTAACTTTCTTCCAACCATCCCCAACACCGGATAGCATTGCACGTCGTGGTAATCGGTGTTCAGGCATACGTAACACGTGGCCCAACCATCTCAGTCGATGAAGATTCATAACCTCATCAACTGATTTACCATCCTTTCCTAATACCCTGCGTCTAACCTCACTATTACTTACCCGATTATCCCAGCAGACGCCAGCAATATTTCTAAGGCATCTGTGGTCAAATACTAGCAGCTTACGAGTGTCTTCTACTCTTAATGGCCATGTTTCGCTACCGTAAAGTAAAACAGAACGGACTGCCGCGCAGTATACTCGTCCTTTTATTGATAGACGGATATCTCGCCTTCGCCACAGGTGACGTAAGTTGGCAAAAGCCAAACGAGATTTTCGAATCCGTGCTGAGATTTCGTCCGATACCAACCCATTAGGGCTGATCAGACTTCCAAGATAAGTGAAGTTGTCAACGCGTTCGACTACTTCACCAGTAGATCCCAACTACGAAAACACTACTAACTAGTGGAGCTACTATACGACCTAGGATCGGCCACAGCTGTTGGTTAGAGCTTTTGAACAAACATAAACCATCGTAGTTTAACTGCAACTGTAATTCGTTGAAATGGATTCGCCGTAGCCAGTGTCCTGAAATTCTCAAAAGACTGGATTTCAATCCTAAATGGTAATACGTTCCAGAATCTAGGATCTTAGGCTCCACGTCGTTGCATCGACGTAGAACACTTCGGACGGACGTTGGAAGTTCTGGATACCGCGCACGAAAAATGTCCAGTATTTGATCAGCCTTCTTTATGCTTATATAACCCCCTTTCATCATTTCAATGACCATTTTGTCTAACTCGTCTTTCACCGAAAGATGAATGGCTGGGGACATTTCTGAAACCACACAACCTATAAAATTTTAATAATTAAACAGATACTACCGTTGATTGTGTTGTCTGAACACTGGAATATTAGAAAAGTATTAGAAAGTTCACCACACTTTCTTCAATTTTTGGTGTACAACAATCTGCTGCATCTACTTCCATTTTCTTTCTTACCTATAATCAACCTAGGCTGTAACCCAGTCTACCACATTCCAGTCCCGCTTTATTAGCCTTGTGTTTGAATAGGCTTTTTAACTTGACATGATGATCCTCGCAGAGACCACTGCGGGGATGCAACACAAACTCGACCAGCTGTACATCAATTTGCAACAAGCTGGATTGATTATCAATGTGAGCAAGTCAAGGAGCCTAACTATGGTTGCTAATGGTAAAAGTAAAACCATATGTGTCGTCCCTCACATATACAATATTGGCGGGGTTTCCTTAGGCCCCATAAACGTCACTACATGTTTTAAGTATCTTGGTATCCAATTTAACTTTCAAGGAATAACTTCGCAGCCGATAAAGGCAACGGCGGACAAATTACTGTGGGAGGTCACTGAGGCCCCATTGACAGTGGTTCAACGGTTAGACATACTGAAAGGCCATGTGATCCCTCGACTGCAATACATGGACCAGGCGGGCGCCGTGGGAAAAACTGAACTGGAAAGAGTCGATATATTAATTCGAAAGCGCGTGCGTCAGTGGTTGGGATTACCACATGATGCGTGTAATAGTTATCTCCACACACGGGTACGTGACGGAGGTCTCGGGGTAGAACCCCTATATCCGCTCATAGCGGTTAGACGATCCTGTCGACTGCAATCGATACGCTCGAAGGATTGTACACTACTGCAAACCATACGACAATCAGAGGCACATAAGCGATTCGAGGGCAAGTTCTTGGGTGGTGTGACTCTTGGCAGGCAGGTGATATCAAAACCTGATGACTTTTATGATGCGTTGAAAACGCGAATGTACGGCACCCTAGATGGTGGGGGCCTTAAAGTTTCCAGCCTGAGCACATCATCACACCTATGGGTCACGTCCCCGAAAGGGATGTTTCCTTGGACATATCGCAAAGCCAGGTGCACGAAGCCAGGTGCATGTCATATTCAAACCAGTGGGGGCGGATACAGTCCTGCCTCTGGTTAGGTATTTGCTACTACACTATCGCCTGACTGTTCGGGCCAACGAGTCATTCCTATAGGCATCATAGCATATCAGTGATCCTATGATTGTCTGTTCGCACAGCCACGATATTGCCGTCTTGGCCAAACCCATTTCACTCAGGCCTTTTTCTGACCGCCCATCAATTATCCCGCGCATAGTAATAGCTATCGGTAGATGGTGGACCGATGCTTTATTGAGGTTGCATACCTGTCTGAATTTCTCATTTAAATCGTATGTGTCATACTTACGTATCTTTGAGTTCCACGATTGCGATAGTCTATTATCATTACATATTATCACATCCAATACAAAAATCTTACCTTTTGCACTTACCGACAGATCCGGTTTCACGTAACTTTTGCCCTTTCGGATGTACGGCTCCCGCATAACTGAGAGGCCCGCCCGCCTCAGGGAACCTTCCAGCTTCAGCATCACTCGATTGTGCCGAGCAATACGCAGTCTTTCGGTAAGTTTACATTCCTGGAGGATATGCATCAAAGACTCTGTTTTCTTACACCCACCGTTGCACCAAAGATCACCGCAGGATCTTCCACCCCGTGATGCCCTTGCCTTCGTTTTTAGGGTGTGGCCTCGTAGTTGTACGGCTTTGCGATATATCCAAGGAAACATCCCTTTCGGGGACGTGACCCATAGGTGTGATGATGTGCTCAGGCTGGAAACTTTAAGGCCCCCACCATCTAGGGTGCCGTACATTCGCGTTTTCAACGCATCATAAAAGTCATCAGGTTTTGATATCACCTGCCTGCCAAGAGTCACACCACCCAAGAACTTGCCCTCGAATCGCTTATGTGCCTCTGATTGTCGTATGGTTTGCAGTAGTGTACAATCCTTCGAGCGTATCGATTGCAGTCGACAGGATCGTCTAACCGCTATGAGCGGATATAGGGGTTCTACCCCGAGACCTCCGTCACGTACCCGTGTGTGGAGATAACTATTACACGCATCATGTGGTAATCCCAACCACTGACGCACGCGCTTTCGAATTAATATATCGACTCTTTCCAGTTCAGTTTTTCCCTCGACTGCAATACATGGACCAGGCGGGCGCCGTGGGAAAAACTGAACTGGAAAGAGTCGATATATTAATTCGAAAGCGCGTGCGTCAGTGGTTGGGATTACCACATGATGCGTGTAATAGTTATCTCCACACACGGGTACGTGACGGAGGTCTCGGGGTAGAACCCCTATATCCGCTCATAGCGGTTAGACGATCCTGTCGACTGCAATCGATACGCTCGAAGGATTGTACACTACTGCAAACCATACGACAATCAGAGGCACATAAGCGATTCGAGGGCAAGTTCTTGGGTGGTGTGACTCTTGGCAGGCAGGTGATATCAAAACCTGATGACTTTTATGATGCGTTGAAAACGCGAATGTACGGCACCCTAGATGGTGGGGGCCTTAAAGTTTCCAGCCTGAGCACATCATCACACCTATGGGTCACGTCCCCGAAAGGGATGTTTCCTTGGATATATCGCAAAGCCGTACAACTACGAGGCCACACCCTAAAAACGAAGGCAAGGGCATCACGGGGTGGAAGATCCTGCGGTGATCTTTGGTGCAACGGTGGGTGTAAGAAAACAGAGTCTTTGATGCATATCCTCCAGGAATGTAAACTTACCGAAAGACTGCGTATTGCTCGGCACAATCGAGTGATGCTGAAGCTGGAAGGTTCCCTGAGGCGGGCGGGCCTCTCAGTTATGCGGGAGCCGTACATCCGAAAGGGCAAAAGTTACGTGAAACCGGATCTGTCGGTAAGTGCAAAAGGTAAGATTTTTGTATTGGATGTGATAATATGTAATGATAATAGACTATCGCAATCGTGGAACTCAAAGATACGTAAGTATGACACATACGATTTAAATGAGAAATTCAGACAGGTATGCAACCTCAATAAAGCATCGGTCCACCATCTACCGATAGCTATTACTATGCGCGGGATAATTGATGGGCGGTCAGAAAAAGGCCTGAGTGAAATGGGTTTGGCCAAGACGGCAATATCGTGGCTGTGCGAACAGACAATCATAGGATCACTGATATGCTATGATGCCTATAGGAATGACTCGTTGGCCCGAACAGTCAGGCGATAGTGTAGTAGCAAATACCTAACCAGAGGCAGGACTGTATCCGCCCCCACTGGTTTGAATATGACATGCACCTGGCTTCGTGCTGGACTGTATGTACCCTGGCCTGATGGTATTACCCTAGGCTCCAGTGGTTTGAATATGACATCACCTGGCTTCGTGTTGGGCTGTATGTACCCTGGCCCGGTGGTATTACCCTGGGCTCCAGTGGTTTGAATATGACATGCACCTGGCTTCGTGCTGGACTGTATGTACCCTGGCCTGATGGTATTACCCTAGGCTCCAGTGGTTTGAATATGACATGCACCTGGCTTCGTGCTGGGCTGTATGTACCCTGGCTTGGTGGTAACCCAGTCTACCACATTCCAGTCCTGCTTTATAAGCCTTGTGTTTGAAGAGGCTTTTTTTCTTGACAATTGTTTTGGTAAACTTTCTAATACTTTTCCAATATTCCACCACACTTTCTTCAATTTTTGGTGTACAACAATCTGCTGCATCTACTTCCATTTTCTTTCTTACCTATAATCAACCTAGGCTGTAACCCAGTCTACCACATTCCAGTCCCGCTTTATTAGCCTTGTGTTTGTAGAGGCTTTTAAACTTGACATTTGTTTTGGTAAACTTTCTAATACTTTTCCAATCTGCTGCATCTGCTTCCATTTCATTTCTTACCTATAATCAACGTGGGCTGTAACCCAGTTGCTCACATCCAGTTCCTGTTTGTTAGCCTTGTGTTTGAAGAGGCTTTTTAACTTCCCAGTTGTTTTTGGAAACTTCCTGATACTTTTCCAATATTCCACCACACTTTCTTCAATTTTCCGTGTACAACAATTTGCTGCATCCACTTCCATTTTGTTTCTTACCTATAATCAACCAGGGCTGTAACCCAGTCTCTCACATTCCAATCCGTGTTTATTAGCCTTGTGTTCGAAGAGGCTTTTTAACTTCACAATTGTTTTGGTAAACTTCCTGATACTTTTCCAATATTCCACCACACTTTCTTCAATTTTTGGTGTACAACAATTGTTAATGTTCTAAAAAATAAATAAATCATTTTTAGTGTATAATAACGCGTCGAGATATGTGAAAGGTTGGTTATGTATCAATAGTATGACAATGTTCTTATTAATGCGAACAAAGAACTTACAGTAACGTCTGATAAAGCCTGCGAAGCCAGCTGAAAGGGAAACAGACAAGAGACAAGTTATATCACTAAGTAATAAGCTGTTACAGTAATTGAAGTACAGTGATTATAGTGATAAATACAATGACGATTAACATCCTGTGAATTTTGGGGAAAACCCCAAAGTGAACTTCAGTTATTGGGAATAAAACAGAATAATACATTTTATTAAGTGGTATTAAACAATATAGAAAAGAGTAGGAAGGGGAATGAGTAGGAACAATGTGTGACAAAGTTAACATATGTATTATAACAAACATATTAAGTAGTTTTAGCTCACCCTTTCTTTGGATCGCCATCCACGTTTATGTACTTTATCTCTTGCTTCATGCAAGAAGGCCTGGCTTGCTGTAGCCATGGCGTGTAATATTTCTTTTTCCGGGCAGCTTGCACTTCGGAAATGTGAACACAAAGCACCGACAAATATGTTAATACAGTAAAGTTGACTTACTTTGAACCGTCGAGTAAAATTTGTACTTACTAAAACCAAATTTACTTCTGGTTCCGTGCAAAGTGTAAATGTTCGCGAGTTCCGGCGACAGGATGTATTGAAGACAAGCTTTAGCTGATTTCCGAGTATTGTCACACATTAGGTTGCGTAACCTTGCCCCCTAAAATTTATGCAAACACCTTTTACAACTTACGAAATGACCTCGGTATTTTTGGTTTTCTAAAGCTGCCTCTAAAGAACGCAACTCCTCATGCGTTCTTAATGGGAAATGTATAGCATCACTATCCATTTCCTCTGTACGCCTATCGATCACACCCATGGCTGAGCGTTGACACAAAAATATGAGTTTGTCTATTTTCGTAGACAGCTCACTGACCGATTTCAGGAGCGTTCTTAACATTTTGTTTGTATCATCGCACAAACTTGTTATAAGGAATACAGTAAATGCAACTTACGGTTTATCAACTTCCGTCGACGTACGTGGAAGTGGTGGTGATGATACGTCAGCTGTCGATGAACTGCTATATGAGTATTGATAAAGTAGGTACAAACCTCGCAATAGGAGAAAACATTCCTGTTGAAATGTTGACCACTGGAAATTCCACCGGGGCAAATCCAGCCTCAACCTCAGCAACCTCTAGTTCTTCCGAGGTGCATAGATAATCATTGTGCTTTCGTTTGACAGTTCTAACACAAATGATATAATAAGTTGAACAATTTACCTTTTTGGTTTTTTAGCGTCACAAGGCTGCGTCTCATCGTTAGTCGTGATGTTAGTATTGTAGCCCAGTACTGTTGCTAAACACACTTTTAATTCCTGAGCTACATTGTAGTCGTCTGAAAACAATAAATGTTAATGGGTTACAACTTACCACAACGATGCATAACGGCACATTTTCTCACGTTGAATCGACTGTCAACATCAATACCCTCAACGATTTCGTGTTCACTGATATCATCACGATAAAGGTAATGATCGTTGGTCAGGAGCCATTTTTTCGGAATACAGACCACTTGTTTGTTTTCCTTATCGTCAACTAAGATGTATTTCCCACTTTGATGCTGTAAATAAATGCACATGCGCGAAAAATTGTACATTTATTGCATTGATGAAAATTCACTAACACTTCCTGATGGAGAACGCAAAATCACTAACCAACAGATTCTTACTGGCTAAAGTGCTATATTTGCAACAGTCCTTGAGAAATGATGTCACATCTGCTACTAGAATGTATGCAAAAGAGGGATAATTACCTCATAATGTTGTGTGCGCAAGCACATGCACTTACAAAGTATGTCTGTTACTGTTATCCACGTACATTCGTGGCTTAAGGTAGAACACTTAAACATACCAATATTACTGGATGGAAAAGGGTCGGTATATAAATCGGAAGGATTGTGGAATGGCCGGAACCTAATAAGACCTCCATCACGGATTTCTGTTACGAACCCTGGTCTACCTTTGGCAATAACTACATTGTCCGGCCTTGTAGTAGATAGCTTTGAGTTCCTGTAACTGACCATTAGCTTGGAAGAATTATCAGTTACCTCAGGTTCAGTGACATTGTCAGCCATATCCTGATTCAGTATACTTTGAAAGTAAACTTCTTCGGCATATCGCTGTGCGGCTTGTTTAGCCACAGCAAATCCAGTGTACTGAACGCCTAATTTTTCTCATGTAGGACTCAAAAGGAAATGCTGCGAACGATTCTAAAGTACCATGTTCCATAACGTCGTCTGCAATGTGCTTTAAACTATGCACATTGTAGATTAAGTGTTCGGTACCGTAACACCTTTCGTAACCTAATAAAAAGTTATTAATGTAAACCCTAACACTGTTAGCGAATATGCTATGAAACTTAGGGTGCGATAATAAATAAATGGACAAGGAGAGTGACTGGAAGTTTCTGTACATTGATAATGGTAACCTATTATGAAAAACTACAGGTCCTAAGTATAATAAGAACAACCGACATTCAGTTGCTTTCCATACAGAAACTTCATTAAGTGAACGACGGTGAAACTCTATTTTATGGACGACCTTTGAACGTATTTTTAAGTGACCTTGAGAACATTAGCTAATCAGAAGAGAGTTAGTATAAAATAAAAACATATTAAAAAAACTGATGAATTACAATGATTTAAGAACTTGTTGAGGTTTGATAAAGGTTTAGAAGTTTTGAAATCATAGTGCATGCGGTATAAGAACTCGTCCATATGGCTCCATAATAATCGTCCTCTGGAGCCGTGGTACTTACCCAATCTTCCTTGATAAAAACATCCTTTATTGTATTTTCGCTTTCTAACTACTGCCTCATCTATTTCCACTATCTTTCCAACTCCTCCAAATGATTCATGTACTCGTGTCATTTTCATTGCGTATATATCACGACAATATTCATACCATTGAACGGCGGAAGTTTCCGTAACATATGCAAAAACCAATTTGCAACGATTATCATGATTTGTCTTAGCCTTAGCCGTGACCGGGCAAAAAAGTGCCAGTTCGAGCAGACTTTTTTCTCCAACATATAGTGCAACGAAATACAATGTTGTCACGGTAGTCTGCACATCCTGCTGCGGTCATTTGATTGCCACAGTCACAGACACAGGAACTTCTTAATAATCACATCTGCTGTAGTCTCTGAACAACCACCTCTTCTTTAAAATCTGCTGTAAATCGATCGAATGTGAGCATCTTGCATTGAACTTGTCGTCGTGACCTTGAAACTCCTTAAACGCTTCTGATTGGCTCGTCCATACATTAGAGTCCTACCTGAACGACATTTCCGTTGAAAATCGCATGTCGTGTGTTGTCTACATAAGTCTAGTGCATCATTTATTGATGCGATAATTGATTGATCCATCCTATTCAGTCGCTTAATAGCTAGCTCCTTCCATAATGAAACAATTTTTTTGGTAACACCTAAATATATCATATGCATGGGTTCACAAGGGAAACATTTAATCATATCCACTGGCAAATTTTCAAATGAACTTGTGCCACGATGATGGATAGATTGGGACCTACGACGAAAACTGACATCATTTCTTAAGTCGTGTTCACCATTGGGGAAAGTCATTCGACCACCCATTCGCGTCCCTAAAACCTGACATTTGTCACAGCCAGCGATACCATTGTGTCCCACAATGTACTTGACGTTGCTGCGAGCTGGAGCGTCACAAATAACAGCTACTAATTTAACTGTTAAATGTAGATGATACTTATCTACATTAATACCTACTGTCAGCAACTCCTGTAACTCTGTTATAAGTGTTGCTGACATGTCGTTGAAATCAGATGGTTTTACTTCACCACCGTAGATCCCAACTCAGTCAGTCAGCTACAACGTAGGACCAGGCACATATGTGCATCGGTCCAGGTTGCCATACCGCATCAGCACAACAAGATGAACACCGGATTCATAACAGTGGTTAGGTAAAAGGTGGTAATATATAAGAGAAAGATTGCATATAGAGATATAGTACAAGAAGAAAGAGTTGGTTAGTAGAAAGAAAGATATGAAGCGCTTTTAATCTCTTAGTTTAAGGGAAGACAGGGAGTGTATACACCGACGCCATTGTGATCGATTCTGAGCCATGTCACCAAGAGTCTCCAACCATTGGTTACGATAGTCACGCGGACCCCAACCAAGTAGTCTGCATCTACCAACATGGCTCAGACTAGAAGTTAATGACTTCAAACACTGATGCCACGTTTTGGTTTGGCCGCCCCTAACTTTCTTCCAACCATCCCCAACACCGGATAGCATTGCACGTCGTGGTAATCGGTGTTCAGGCATACGTAACACGTGGCCCAACCATCTCAGTCGATGAAGATTCATAACCTCATCAACTGATTTACCATCCTTTCCTAATACCCTGCGTCTAACCTCACTATTACTTACCCGATTATCCCAGCAGACGCCAGCAATATTTCTAAGGCATCTGTGGTCAAATACTAGCAGCTTACGAGTGTCTTCTACTCTTAATGGCCATGTTTCGCTACCGTAAAGTAAAACAGAACGGACTGCCGCGCAGTATACTCGTCCTTTTATTGATAGACGGATATCTCGCCTTCGCCACAGGTGACGTAAGTTGGCAAAAGCCAAACGAGATTTTCGAATCCGTGCTGAGATTTCGTCCGATACCAACCCATTAGGGCTGATCAGACTTCCAAGATAAGTGAAGTTGTCAACGCGTTCGACTACTTCACCAGTAGATCCCAACTACGAAAACACTACTAACTAGTGGAGCTACTATACGACCTAGGATCGGCCACAGCTGTTGGTTAGAGCTTTTGAACAAACATAAACCATCGTAGTTTAACTGCAACTGTAATTCGTTGAAATGGATTCGCCGTAGCCAGTGTCCTGAAATTCTCAAAAGACTGGATTTCAATCCTAAATGGTAATACGTTCCAGAATCTAGGATCTTAGGCTCCACGTCGTTGCATCGACGTAGAACACTTCGGACGGACGTTGGAAGTTCTGGATACCGCGCACGAAAAATGTCCAGTATTTGATCAGCCTTCTTTATGCTTATATAACCCCCTTTCATCATTTCAATGACCATTTTGTCTAACTCGTCTTTCACCGAAAGATGAATGGCTGGGGACATTTCTGAAACCACACAACCTATAAAATTTTAATAATTAAACAGATACTACCGTTGATTGTGTTGTCTGAACACTGGACGTGACTACATGAAGCAGTAGCTGTATCTGTGACAATATTAGCCCACTGCTCTGTAGCTACGTTAGTACGCGATTCTGTGACGACAACTGGATTGTCTGTCTCTTCGTTACAGCTCGGTAACTGACACTTCTTTATAAACTCCTTTTATTTTCCTCAACCTTCTGTAATAGGTTGATCGGGAACAGCCAAACAACCTAGGGTATTTCGTGTCTGCTGCCCGCCTTTTCGCAATTTTATCGAGCTGTCTATTATTATTCTGAAAGATATAATTCACTTAAGTAAAAGTGAACATAGACAGCGACCAAATTTTCCGACCTGCACCGCTGACAACTCACCTGCATAGCTTTCAAATTTTGAAAAAGTGCTTTAAAACCGACAACTCTTTGTCTACTGTCTGATTGCTGATGTATTAAAACAAGAGGTGGAATTCGATAGATTATCCCTCATCAAAAGTCTGTATTGAATTGAAATGTAAATTTATCTATTCAAATTTACTACTGTGAGGCTTATTTATATTATCTCGACGAAATGTTAGTGTGCAAAAATGCGCTACGAAAATTTTGGGGATTTCCCCAAAATTTCCCCAAACTTTGGGGAAGGCTATTTCACTTTGGGGATTTCCCCAAAATTCCCAAAAATTTCCCCAAAGCTGGCAGATTGGGTCGTTATTTCCACCTTAACCTTCTCAATCGGTTTTTATTTTTGTTAACCCAGTATTCGTATAGTCCTTTGAATAATGGTCACATATATTATCGTGATGTTATATATATTAGTTCACATAACTTACTAGCTCAATCGATAATAAAAGTTGATCATCTATATCAACTAATTAGCTTTGATGGTTCGTTAACAAGCTTTAATAGCATTTACATGCTTCAGCGACATAGACTTGTTTAAACATCAAGCTCTAGCAAATATGACCTGTAAATAGCGTAAATATACATTGACTAACAATGCGACCAAGGACTAAATAGTTAACTGGATCTAATTCTCAGTGTTCCTTCACTTAACACCTCATGCTGTTTTAAACTGCACTATCCTGTAATATCTTTTCTTCCCACCACTGCCTGCCTAATTTCATATTCTCGAGTTCCATTGCCAAACAACAAGGATGACACTTCTCCAAAAAATACGGTGAGTTCCAGCTATAAGTTTTCTGCAATCATAAGTTCATTTTAGATGGCTCATTCAATGGCACACACAGTTATCTGGATTCATTCGATCGTTCTCATCCGAGCGAGTGGCAAAAACGCCAACAACATCAAACACGCTGGAATTAATTGCCATACTGCATGTTTTATTCTGGATACTTTTGGATCATTTCTACTCCACGAATGGCGTTATATATGTCGTCCACTGAATAATCTAATTTTTAAAAATAATCCAGGCGAGTTCAACTATTTTACTTAATGATTTTTTGTACTTAACATGTATATGTTTTCCAGTTGCTTTTGCCATATATTTGTAAGTGTCCCTAGGCTAAATGCAGTAACTTCTTATGGAATGTTTATAACGTATCATATTTTTGCCTGGAGTTTTATAAGCAGTCTTAGCTTGAAAATTATTTTCTGGTCATGTTCATTATTTTTAAATCGTCATATACGTCAACAACCTGCATGTTACCCTGGCCCGTACATGCGTTGCACTATATCTCCATGTCTTCTAAATTTAGAAATCATCTGGATCGCCTCTAACATTTATTAATAAACCCATCATAGTCGTTGTTGCTAATCGTATTTGGATTTATGGATTGGTTTATCATATTAGCAGTCTAAAATGCAAACATAATTTAGATAATAAGATTAAAAATTTAGGTACTATCAACTGCACTAGTAAAATTACTAGATCATTACCCTGTTATGTCGATCAATCCTCAGTCTTTGAGTGAGTTTGCATTCCTGGAGGATATGCATCAAAGACTCTACCTTTCTGCAGCCGCCTTTACACCATAAACCACCACGTGATCTACCGCCCCGTTATGCTCTTACCTTTGTTTTAAGTGTGTGTCCTCCTAGTTGTATGGTCTTACGATACATCCAAGGATACATCCCTTCCGGGGACGTGACCCATAGGTGCGATTATGTACTCAGGCTGGAGACCTGAAGGTCACCACCATGTATCCTAGGATGTGTAGTGACTTACATTTATCACGAGAACACGACTGATTTAATAAAAACAATTATCACTATAAACAGTTGTACCAGTGTTTGTTTTAATGTGCTTTTGTTTGACTGTGCTAATGACAGCTATATTGGGCTTCCATTCTTGTCCACACACTTCGATTGTAACTTCGCGCGAATTCGGTTACCTTCTGTAACCAAGCTTGTAACCTGGCACGATCTCGGTATCCCTTCGATACCACGAGATCGCCAGTGAATAAATCTTGACTTGGTCCATTTTCTGCCTTCTGATATTTGGCTTCTCGGGGTTTTTATGGAGTCATTTGAATTGAGCTTCATGGTAGCGGTGTTCATAGTCAATCTCGACTCGACGCCACGCTACAATTGGTGATCCCAAAGTTTGGAACACGCCTCAACCTCTGGTGAAATCTTCCAAAGAAGCCAGTTTGGTGAGTCTGTTATTTATCTATACACGTCTGTCGTATATTTTCATATTATCTTTTAATATATAAACTCCGCCTGTAGCTCTTATAGGGTTACTGCCGGTCCCAAGCCCGGGTAAAGGAGGAGGGTTGGGCATGGGGTTAGCGTCCCCATCCCGTAGAAAACTAACTCGCTAAAAAAACGCTAACCAGAAAAAATAATCCAAACCATTTAAACTCTGCCCTGGGAGTTAGAAGGTCTTCATTTAGAAGAATTATGACGCTTCATGGTGAAAGCCGAGTTCCTTCGGAAGCCAAGAGGCCGATGCCCCTTCTAACAACCAGAGCAAAAATTTTTATAGGTACATGGAACGTTCGAACATTGTGGGAAACCGGGAAGACCAGTCAAATAGCAATGGAAATGAGGAGATACAACTTAGCAGTACTGGGAATCAGCGAAACCCACTGGACCCAAGCTGGACAGAAAAGGCTAGCTACGGGAGAGATGCTGCTATACTCCGGTCACGAAGAGGACAATGCTCCACACACTCAGGGAGTCGCTCTTATGCTGTCCAAATTAGCACGAAATCCACTTGTAGGATGGGAATCCCACGGATCCAGAATCATCAAAGCATCATTCAAAACAAAGAAGGAGTGGATCACAATGAATATTATCCAATGTTATGCACCCACAAATGATAGCAACGACGACATTAAAGATCAGTTCTACGAGCGGTTGCAGTCAGTTATTGAGAAATGCCCAAGGAAGGACCTAACTATTCTGATGGGAGATCTAAATGCCAAAGTCGGAATAGACAACACTGGATATGAAGATATTATGGGACGACATGGACTGGGAGAAAGAAACGAAAATGGAGAAAGATTTGCAAATCTATGTGCATTCAACAAATTGGTCATAGGAGGCACAATATTTCCACACAAGCGTATACACAAGGCTACATGGATCTCACCGGACCACACTACAGAGAACCAAATAGATCATATTTGCATCAACAAATAATTCAGAAGGACAATGGAAGATGTGAGAACCAGGAGAGGTGCTGACGTAGCTTCAGATCACCACCTAGTTGTGGCCAATTTAAAACTGAAGCTAAAAAAGAACTGGACAAGTGGACAAACAGCAATACAAAGGTTCAATACAGCCTTCCTTCGAGATACTGACAAACTCAATGAATTCAAGATAGCTCTCAACAACAGGTTCCAAGCCTTACAAGATCTACTGAAAGAAGAAGAAACTAGTATGGAGGACAACTGGAAAGGCATCAAGGAAGCATTGACTTCAACGTGTCAAGAGGTTCTGGGTCTAAAGAAATACCATCATAAGGAATGGATCTCTACCGAAACACTGGACAAGATCAAAGAAAGGAAGAACAAGAAGACAGCAATTAACAACAGCCGAACACGAGCAGAGAAAGTCCAAGCACAAGCTGAATACATAGAAGCAAACAAACAAGTGAAGAGGTGCATTAGAGCCGACAAGAAGAAATATGTGGAAGAACTAGCAACGACGGCAGAAAAAGCTGCTAGAGAAGGAAATATGAAACAGCTTTACGATACAACGAAGAAACTAGCAGGAAAATACAGTAAACCAGAGAGACCGGTCAAAGACAAAGAAGGCAAGGCAATCACCGAAATTCAACAACAGCGGAACAGATGGGTAGAATACTTCGAGGAACTCCTGAATAGGCCGGCTCCAATGAATCCACCGGACATCGGAGCGGCACACACAGATCTTCCCATAGACGTCAACCCACCAACGAAGGAAGAAATCAGAATGGCCGTCAGACAAATCAAGAACGGGAAAGCAGCGGGTCCGGACAACATACCAGCTGAAGCACTGAAGTCAGACATCGAAGCAACTACAAACATGCTTTATCTTCTATTCAAAAAGATTTGGGAGGAGGAACAAGTGCCGATGGACTGGAAAGAAGGGCACCTCGTCAAGATTCCAAAGAAAGGAGATCTGAGCAAATGTGAAAACTATAGAGGCATTACACTGCTGTCAATACCAGGGAAGGTCTTCAACAGAGTGTTGCTGAACCGGATGAAGGATGCAATAGACGCCCAACTTCGAGATCAACAAGCTGGATTCCGTAAGGATCGGTCGTGCACAGACCAAATTGCAACACTACGGATCATCGTCGAACAATCAGTTGAGTGGAACTCATCACTATACATCAACTTCATTGATTATGAAAAGGCATTTGACAGTGTGGATAGGAGGACGTTATGGAAACTTCTTCGACACTACGGAGTTCCTGAGAAGATTGTCAACATTATCCGGAACTCATACGACGGACTACAGTGCAAAGTCGTGCATGGAGGACAGCTGACAGATGCATTTTAAAGTAAGGACCTGAGTCAGACAAGGCTGTTTACTCTCTCCCTTCCTCTTTCTTCTGGTGGTCGACTGGATTATGAAGACCTCGATATCTGAAGGAAAACACGGAATTCAAAGAGATAGCTCGAAATCAATTAGACGATTTGGACTTCGCAGATGACCTAGCCCTCCTATCGTATACACACGAACAGATGCAGATGAAGACAGCCAGTGTAGCAGCAGTCTCTGCATCAGTAGGCCTCAGCATACACAAAGGGAAAACCAAAGTCCTCAAATTCAAAGCGGAAAACAACAACCCAATCACTCTTGATGGCGAAACTCTGGAAAATGTAGAGTCCTTCACATACCTGGGAAGCATCATCGATGAACAAGGAGGTTCAGATGCAGACGTAAAGGCGAGGATCGGCAAAGCAAGGGTCGTATTCCTACAATTGAAGAACATATGGAACCCAAAACAACTTTCAACCAATATCAAAGTGAGAATCTTCAATACCAACGTCAAGGCAGTTCTACTGTATGGAGCTGAAACTTGGAGAACTACAACAACAACCATCAAGAAGGTACAAGTATTTATAAATAGTTGTCTACGCAAGATACTCAACATCCATTGGCCGGATACCATCAGCAATAGCCTTCTGTGGGAGAGAACAAACCAACTTCCAGCTGAAGAAGAAATTAGGAAAAGACGATGGAAATGGATAGGACATACATTACGGAAATCTTCAAACTGCATCACGAGGCAAGCCCTAACTTGGAATCCTGAAGGGAAGCGAACAAGAGGAAGGCCAAAGAACACATTGCGTCGGATAATAGAAGCAGATATGAAAACGATGAATTACAACTGGACGCAGCTAGAAATGATTGCCCAGGACAGGGTTGGATGGAGAATGCTGGTGAGCGGCCTATGCTCCTTCACGAGGAGTAACAGGCGTAAGTAAGTAAGTAAGTAAGTTTTAATATATAATATACTCGACATGACGGATAACGATAAGAATAGTATCAATATAATAGACTCCCACGTATGTGTACCGAATCCTTGTCACTTTTTATTCGCGTGACGGTAAATCTCACGCCTTCGATTCTCCTCGCTGACCCGGCTGCTTGGTACGGAATGCATACGCATAAGCATATCCGTCTACCACCCAGCACCAAATGGTTAAGTTGATCGGTTTCACTGCCAACTTAAAAGTGCTCTACGAGCCCACGAAAATAGCAACTGGCACGGAACCTTACCGCTCGTTATTTTAGGGATCGGAACGAGCTTAAAGGCAGATATCCAATGTTCCGCCGCTGAACTTGTATACGGCACGACATTGCATCTGCCCGGAGAATTCTTCACACCACGGAGCAGACCTGATTTCGGTAAATCAGACTACGTCCATCGACTGTCTGCATTTATGCGAACGCTGTCTCCGGTGTCAACTCGAATACAACATCGACAGGTCGCTCTTCCTCGAGAGCTATCTACCTGTTCACATGTTTTCTTACGAGTAGATTCGGTACGCAAACCTTGGCAACAACCTTACGAAGGCTCATTTCACGTGATCGCTCGTCACGAAAAGACCTTCAAGGTTGATCGATATGGACGCGTCGAGATCGTCAGCATTGATCGTCTCAAATCAGTACACGTCGATGACAGTGCCCTATCTGATACCCTGAGATTCAATGTTAGACCTATCAAACCTAGCGGGATCCTCAAACCATCTTCAGGTCCCACGCGAGATACACCTGAGACCTCATTCTCACGTCCCGGTCAACAGCACGCGTCATCTGCACTATCTACGGACGAGACAACAGTCTCACGTCCAGATCAGCAGACCACGCAGCCTTTGACTTCGGATGAGATTGCAGGTTCACGCGACGCGAACGAGACTACCGTCTCACGTTCCGGTCGCCGAGTACGGTTGCCCGTACGCTTTCGTGACTAGCCGCACAGTCAACAACCGATACGGTGTAGGACTATTCCTATACTACACGCATGCTACACTCTTCTCTCTTTTGATTTTCCTTTTGTTTCCTGAGCCCACGCCTTCGACCATCTCAGTTTGGTTCCGCCGACTTCAGTCAACCTTGGCGAAAGCTGGACTGGCCACCCACGTTCTTGTCAACGCACTCAGTCGATATATTGGTTTGAATGTTTGGCACACGCTTGGTCTCGAATTTGGTCGTTGCGGCCGCTTTTGGCTCAACGTGGTTTCGTCCTACGTCTGTAGCGTTTCTGGTCCGCATTCCTTACGAACGCCATCTTCAGATTCTGGATACAAACCACTCGTGTAGCATGCCAACTCAAGCAACAAGCACAGTACATCGATTCTGGTACCGTTCTCCGAAAATAACCTTCGTTGGCAACTCGACGATCAATAATCGCTTTCCTGTTCGCCAATCCGTTCGTCCTACAAACGCTCGTCAGACGATCAGTCCCACGGTTTAAACCGTTATTAATCGAAAGTGTAAACCCTTTCTAGCGGGGGGCTCATCTAGTGACTTACATTTATCACGAGAACACGACTGATTTAATAAAAACAATTATCACTATAAACAGTTGTACCAGTGTTTGTTTTAATGTGCTTTTGTTTGACTGTGCTAATGACAGCTATATTGGGCTTCCATTCTTGTCCACACACTTCGATTGTAACTTCGCGCGAATTCGGTTACCTTCTGTAACCAAGCTTGTAACCTGGCACGATCTCGGTATCCCTTCGATACCACGAGATCGCCAGTGAATAAATCTTGACTTGGTCCATTTTCTGCCTTCTGATATTTGGCTTCTCGGGGTTTTTATGGAGTCATTTGAATTGAGCTTCATGGTAGCGGTGTTCATAGTCAATCTCGACTCGACGCCACGCTACAATTGGTGATCCCAAAGTTTGGAACACGCCTCAACCTCCGGCGAAATCTTCCAAAGAAGCCAGTTTGGTGAGTCTGTTATTTATCTATACACGTCTGTCGTATATTTTCATATTACCTTTTAATATATAATATACTCGACATGACGGATAACGATAAGAATAGTATTAATATAATAGACTTCCACGTATGTGTACCGAATCCTTGTCACTTTTTATTCGCGTGACGGTAAATCTCACGCTTTCGATTCTCCTCGCTGACCCGGCTGCTTGGTACGGAATGCATACACATAAGCATATCCGTCTACCACCCAGCACCAAATGGTTAAGTTGATCGGTTTCACTGCCAACTTAAAAGTGCTCTACGAGCCCACGAAAATAGCAACTGGCACGGAACCTTACCGCTCGTTATTTTAGGGATCGGAACGAGCTTAAAGGCAGATATCCAATGTTCCGCCGCTGAACTTGTATACGGCACAACATTGCATCTGCCCGGAGAATTCTTCACACCACGGAGCAGACCTGATTTCGGTAAATCAGACTACGTCCATCGACTGTCTGCATTTATGCGAACGCTGTCTCCGGTGTCAACTCGAATACAACATCGACAGGTCGCTCTTCCTCGAGAGCTATCTACCTGTTCACATGTTTTCTTACGAGTAGATTCGGTACGCAAACCTTGGCAACAACCTTACGAAGGCTCATTTCACGTGATCGCTCGTCACGAAAAGACCTTCAAGGTTGATCGATATGGACGCGTCAAGATCGTCAGCATTGATCGTCTCAAATCAGTACACGTCGATGACAGTGCCCTATCTGATACCCTGAGATTCAATGTTAGACCTATCAAACCTAGCGGGATCCTCAAACCATCTTCAGGTCCCACGCGAGATACACCTGAGACCTCATTCTCACATCCCGGTCAACAGCACGCGTCATCTGCACTATCTACGGACGAGACAACAGTCTCACGTCCAGATCAGCAGACCACGCAGCCTTTGACTTCAGATGAGATTGCAGGTTCACTCGACTGCAATACATGGACCAGGCGGGCGCCGTGGGAAAAACTGAACTGGAAAGAGTCGATATATTAATTCGAAAGCGCGTGCGTCAGTGGTTGGGATTACCACATGATGCGTGTAATAGTTATCTCCACACACGGGTACGTGACGGAGGTCTCGGGGTAGAACCCCTATATCCGCTCATAGCGGTTAGACGATCCTGTCGACTGCAATCGATACGCTCGAAGGATTGTACACTACTGCAAACCATACGACAATCAGAGGCACATAAGCGATTCGAGGGCAAGTTCTTGGGTGGTGTGACTCTTGGCAGGCAGGTGATATCAAAACCTGATGACTTTTATGATGCGTTGAAAACGCGAATGTATGGCACCCTAGATGGTGGGGGCCTTAAAGTTTCCAGCCTGAGCACATCATCACACCTATGGGTCACGTCCCCGAAAGGGATGTTTCCGTGGATATATCGCAAAGCCATACAACTACGAGGCCACACCTTAAAAACGAAGGCAAGGGCATCAAGGGGCGGAAGATCCTGCGGTGATCTTTGGTGCAAAGGCGGGTGTAGGAAGACAGAGTCCTTGATGCATATCCTCCAGGAATGCAAACTCACCCAAAGACTGCGTATCGCTCGGCACAATCGAGTGATGCTGCAGCTGGAAGGTTCCCTGAGGCGGGCGGGCCTCTCAGTTATACGGGAGCCTTACATCTGTAAAGGTAAGAGTTACGTGAAACCGGATCTGGTGGTAAGTGCTAAAGGTAAGATTTTTGTATTGGATGTAATAATATGTAATGATAACCGACTATCACAATCATGGAACGCAAAGATACGAAAGTACGATACACACGACCTAAATGAGAAATTCAGACGGGTATGTAACCTTAATAAAGCATCGGTCCACCATCTACCGATAGCTATTACTATGCGCGGGATAATTGATGGGCGGTCAGAAAAAGGCCTGAGTGAAATGGGTTTGGCCAAGACGGCAATATCGTGGCTGTGCGAACAGACAATCATAGGATCACTGATATGCTATGATGCCTATAGGAATGACTCGTTGGCCCGAACAGTCAGGCGATAGTGTAGTAGCAAATACCCAACCAGAGGCAGGAGTGTATCCGCCCCACTGGTTCGAAGTTGGCATGCACCTGGCTTCGTGCTGGACTGTATGTACCCTGGCTCGGTGTTATTACCCTGGGCTCCAGTGGTTTGAATATTGCATGCACCTGGCTTCTCGCTGGGCTGTATGTACCCTGGCCCGGTGGTATTACCCTGGGCTCCAGTGGTTTGAATATGACATGCACCTGGCTTCGTGCTGGACTGTATGTACCCTGGCCTGATGGTATTACCCTAGGCTCCAGTGGTTTGAATATGACATGCACCTGGCTTCGTGCTGGGCTGTATGTACCCTGGCTTGGTGGTAACCCAGTCTACCACATTCTAGTCCCGCTTTATTAGCCTTGTGTTTGATGAGGCTTTTTTTCTTGACAATTGTTTTGGTAAACTTTCTAATACTTTTCCAATACTCCACCACACTTTCTTCAATTTTTGGTATACAACAATCTGCTGCATCTACTTCCATTTTCTTTCTTACCTATAATCAACCTAGGCTGTAACCCAGTCTACCACATTCCAGTCCCGCTTTATTAGCCTTGTGTTTGTAGAGGCTTTTAAACTTAACATTTGTTTTGGTAAACTTTCTAATACTTTTCCAATACTCCACCACACCTTCAATTTTTGGTGTACGATAATCTGCTTCATCTACTTCCATTTTCTTTCTTACCTATAAGCAACCTAGGCTGTAACTCAGTCTACCACATTCCAGTCCCGCTTTATTAGCCTTGTGTTTGAATAGGCTTTTTAACTTGACAATTGTTTTGGTAAACTTTCTAATACTTTTCCAATATTCCACCACACTTCCTTTACTTTTTGGTGTACAACAACTTGCTGCATCTACTTCCATTTTGTTTCTTACCTATAACCAACCTAGGCTGTAACCCAGTCTACCACATTCCAATCCGTGTTTATTAGCCTTGTGTTTGAATAGGCTTTTTAACTTGACAATTGTTTTGGTAAACTTTCTAATACTTTTCCAATATTCCACCACACTTTCTTCAGTTTTTGGTGTACAACAATTGATAATGTTCTAAAAAATAAATAAATCATTTTTAGTGTATAATAACGCGTCGAGATATGTGAAAGGTTGGTAATGTATCAATAGTATGACAATGTTCTTATTAATGCGAACAAAGAACTTACAGTAACGTCTGATAAAGCCTGCGAAGCCAGCTGAAAGGGAAACAGACAAGAGACAAGTTATATCACTAAGTAATAAGCTGTTACAGTAATTGAAGTACAGTGATTATAGTGTTAAATACAATGACGATTAACATCCTGTGAATTTTGGGGAAAACCCCAAAGTGAACTTCAGTTATTGGGAATACAACAGAATAATGCATTTTATTAAGTGGTATTAAACAATATAGAAAAGAGTAGGAAGGGGAATGAGTAGGAACAATGTGTGACAAAGTTAACATATGTATTATAACAAACATATTAAGTAGTTTTAGCTCACCCTTTCTTTGGATCGCCATCCACGTTTATGTACTTTATCTCTTGCTTCATGCAAGAAGGCCTGGCTTGCTGTAGCCATGGCGTGTAATATTTCTTTTTCCGGGCAGCTTGCACTTCGGAAATGTGAACACAAAGCACCGACAAATATGTTAATACAGTAAAGTTGACTTACTTTGAACCGTCGAGTAAAATTTGTACTTACTAAAACCAAATTTACTTCTGGTTCCGTGCAAAGTGTAAATTTTCGCGAGTTCCGGCGATAGGATGTATTGAAGACAAGCTTTAGCTGATTTCCGAGTATTGTCACACATTAGGTTGCGTAACCTTGCCCCCTAAAATTTATGCAAACACCTTTTACAACTTACGAAATGATCTCGGTATTTTTGGTTTTCTAAAGCTGCCTCTAAAGAACGCAACTCCTCATGCGTTCTTAATGGGAAATGTATAGCATCACTATCCATTTCCTCTGTACGCCTATCGATCACACCCATGGCTGAGCGTTGACACAAAAATATGAGTTTGTCTATTTTCGTAGACAGCTCACTGACCGATTTCAGGAGCGTTCTTAACATTTTGTTTGTATCATCGCACAAACTTGTTATAAGGAATACAGTAAATGCAACTTACGGTTTATCAACTTCCGTCGACGTACGTGGAAGTGGTGGTGATGATACGTCAGTTGTCGATGAACTGCTATATGAGTATTGATAAAGTAGGTACAAACCTCGCAATAGGAGAAAACATTCCTGTTGAAATGTTGACCACTGGAAATTCCACCGGGGCAAATCCAGCCTCAACCTCAGCAACCTCTAGTTCTTCCGAGGTGCATAGATAATCATTGTGCTTTCGTTTGACAGTTCTAACACAAATGATATAATAAGTTGAACAATTTACCTTTTTGGTTTTTTAGCGTCACAAGGCTGCGTCTCATCGTTAGTCGTGATGTTAGTATTGTAGCCCAGTACTGTTGCTAAACACACTTTTAATTCCTGAGCTACATTGTAGTCGTCTGAAAACAATAAATGTTAATGGGTTACAACTTACCACAACGATGCATAACGGCACATTTTCTCACGTTGAATCGACTGTCAACATCAATACCCTCAACGATTTCGTGTTCACTGATATCATCACGATAAAGGTAATGATCGTTGGTCAGGAGCCATTTTTTCGGAATACAGACCACTTGTTTGTTTTCCTTATCGTCAACTAAGATGTATTTCCCACTTTGATGCTGTAAATAAATGCACATGCGCGAAAAATTGTACATTTATTGCATTGATGAAAATTCACTAACACTTCCTGATGGAGAACGCAAAATCACTAACCAACAGATTCTTACTGGCTAAAGTGCTATATTTGCAACAGTCCTTGAGAAATGATGTCACATCTGCTACTAGAATGTATGCAAAAGAGGGATAATTACCTCATAATGTTGTGTGCGCAAGCACATGCACTTACAAAGTATGTCTGTTACTGTTATCCACGTACATTCGTGGCTTAAGGTAGAACACTTAAACATACCAATATTACTGGATGGAAAAGGGTCGGTATATAAATCGGAAGGATTGTGGAATGGCCGGAACCTAATAAGACCTCCATCACGGATTTCTGTTACGAACCCTGGTCTACCTTTGGCAATAACTACATTGTCCGGCCTTGTAGTAGATAGCTTTGAGTTCCTGTAACTGACCATTAGCTTGGAAGAATTATCAGTTACCTCAGGTTCAGTGACATTGTCAGCCATATCCTGATTCAGTATACTTTGAAAGTAAACTTCTTCGGCATATCGCTGTGCGGCTTGTTTAGCCACAGCAAATCCAGTGTACTGAACGCCTAATTTTTCTCATGTAGGACTCAAAAGGAAATGCTGCGAACGATTCTAAAGTACCATGTTCCATAACGTCGTCTGCAATGTGCTTTAAACTATGCACATTGTAGATTAAGTGTTCGGTACCGTAACACCTTTCGTAACCTAATAAAAAGTTATTAATGTAAACCCTAACACTGTTAGCGAATATGCTATGAAACTTAGGGTGCGATAATAAATAAATGGACAAGGAGAGTGACTGGAAGTTTCTGTACATTGATAATGGTAACCTATTATGAAAAACTACAGGTCCTAAGTATAATAAGAACAACCGACATTCAGTTGCTTTCCATACAGAAACTTCATTAAGTGAACGACGGTGAAACTCTATTTTATGGACGACCTTTGAACGTATTTTTAAGTGACCTTGAGAACATTAGCTAATCAGAAGAGAGTTAGTATAAAATAAAAACATATTAAAAAAACTGATGAATTACAATGATTTAAGAACTTGTTGAGGTTTGATAAAGGTTTAGAAGTTTTGAAATCATAGTGCATGCGGTATAAGAACTCGTCCATATGGCTCCATAATAATCGTCCTCTGGAGCCGTGGTACTTACCCAATCTTCCTTGATAAAAACGTCCTTTATTGTATTTTCGCTTTCTAACTACTGCCTCATCTATTTCCACTATCTTTCCAACTCCTCCAAATGATTCATGTACTCGTGTCATTTTCATTGCGTATATATCACGACAATATTCATACCATTGAACGGCGGAAGTTTCCGTAACATATGCAAAAACCAATTTGCAACGATTATCATGATTTGTCTTAGCCTTAGCCGTGACCGGGCAAAAAAGTGCCAGTTCGAGCAGACTTTTTTCTCCAACATATAGTGCAACGAAATACAATGTTGTCACGGTAGTCTGCACATCCTGCTGCGGTCATTTGATTGCCACAGTCACAGACACAGGAACTTCTTAATAATCACATCTGCTGTAGTCTCTGAACAACCACCTCTTCTTTAAAATCTGCTGTAAATCGATCGAATGTGAGCATCTTGCATTGAACTTGTCGTCGTGACCTTGAAACTCCTTAAACGCTTCTGATTGGCTCGTCATAAATTAGAGTCCTACCTGAACGACATTTCCGTTGAAAATCGCATGTCGTGTGTTGTCTACATAAGTCTAGTGCATCATTTATTGATGCGATAATTGATTGATCCATCCTATTCAGTCGCTTAATAGCTAGCTCCTTCCATAATGAAACAATTTTTTTGGTAACACCTAAATATATCATATGCATGGGTTCACAAGGGAAACATTTAATCATATCCACTGGCAAATTTTCAAATGAACTTGTGCCACGATGATGGATAGATTGGGACCTACGACGAAAACTGACATCATTTCTTAAGTCGTGTTCACCATTGGGGAAAGTCATTCGACCACCCATTCGCGTCCCTAAAACCTGACATTTGTCACAGCCAGCGATACCATTGTGTCCCACAATGTACTTGACGTTGCTGCGAGCTGGAGCGTCACAAATAACAGCTACTAATTTAACTGATAAATGTAGATGATACTTATCTACATTAATACCTACTGTCAGCAACTCCTGTAACTCTGTTATAAGTGTTGCTGACATGTCGTTGAAATCAGATGGTTTTACTTCACCACCGTAGATCCCAACTCAGTCAGTCAGCTACAACGTAGGACCAGGCACATATGTGCATCGGTCCAGGTTGCCATACCGCATCAGCACAACAAGATGAACACCGGATTCATAACAGTGGTTAGGTAAAGGTGGTAATATATAAGAGAAAGATTGCATATAGAGATATAGTACAAGAAGAAAGAGTTGGTTAGTAGAAAGAAAGATATGAAGCGCTTTTAATCTCTTAGTTTAAGGGAAGACAGGGAGTGTATACACCGACGCCATTGTGATCGATTCTGAGCCATGTCACCAAGAGTCTCCAACCATTGGTTACGATAGTCACGCGGACCCCAACCAAGTAGTCTGCATCTACCAACATGGCTGAGACTAGAAGTTAGTGACTTCAAGCACTGATGCCACGTTTTGGTTTGGCCGCCCCTAACTTTCTTCCAACCATCCCCAACACCGGATAGCATTGCACGTCGTGGTAATCGGTGTTCAGGCATACGTAACACGTGGCCCAACCATCTCAGTCGATGAAGATTCATAACCTCATCAACTGATTTACCATCCTTTCCTAATACCCTGCGTCTAACCTCACTATTACTTACCCCGATTATCCCAGCAGACGCCAGCAATATTTCTTAGGCATCTGTGGTCAAATACTAGCAGCTTACGAGTGTCTTCTACTCTTAATGGCCATGTTTCGCTACCGTAAAGTAAAACAGAACGGACTGCCGCGCAGTATACTCGTCCTTTTATTGATAGACGGATATCTCGCCTTCGCCACAGGTGACGTAAGTTGGCAAAAGCCAAACGAGATTTTCGAATCCGTGCTGAGATTTCGTCCGATACCAACCCATTAGGGCTGATCAGACTTCCAAGATAAGTGAAGTTGTCAACGCGTTCGACTACTTCACCAGTAGATCCCAACTACGAAAACACTACTAACTAGTGGAGCTACTATACGACCTAGGATCGGCCACAGCTGTTGGTTAGAGCTTTTGAACAAACATAAACCATCGTAGTTTAACTGCAACTGTAATTCGTTGAAATGGATTCGCCGTAGCCAGTGTCCTGAAATTCTCAAAAGACTGGATTTCAATCCTAAATGGTAATACGTTCCAGAATCTAGGATCTTAGGCTCCACGTCGTTGCATCGACGTAGAACACTTCGGACGGACGTTGGAAGTTCTGGATACCGCGCACGAAAAATGTCCAGTATTTGATCAGCCTTCTTTATGCTTATATAACCCCCTTTCATCATTTCAATGACCATTTTGTCTAACTCGTCTTTCACCGAAAGATGAATGGCTGGGGACATTTCTGAAACCACACAACCTATAAAATTTTAATAATTAAACAGATACTACCGTTGATTGTGTTGTCTGAACACTGGACGTGAGTACATGAAGCAGTAGCTGTATCTGTGACAATATTAGCCCACTGCTCTGTAGCTACGTTAGTACGCGATTCTGTGACGACAACTGGATTGTCTGTCTCTTCGTTACAGCTCGGTAACTGACACTTCTTTATAAACTCCTTTTATTTTCCTCAACCTTCTGTAATAGGTTGATCGGGAACAGCCAAACAACCTAGGGTATTTCGTGTCTGCTGCCCGCCTTTTCGCAATTTTATCGAGCTGTCTATTATTATTCTGAAAGATATAATTCACTTAAGTAAAAGTGAACATAGACAGCGACCAAATTTTCCGACCTGCACTGCTGACAACTCACCTGCATAGCTTTCAAATTTTGAAAAAGTGCTTTAAAACCGACAACTCTTTGTCTACTGTCTGATTGTTGATGTATTAAAACAAGACGTGGAATTCGATAGATTATCCCTCATCAAAAGTCTGTATTGAATTGAAATGTAAATTTCTCTATTCAAATTTACTACTGTGAGGCTTATTTATATTATCTCGACGAAATGTTAGTGTGCAAAAATGCGCTACGAAAATTTTGGGGATTTCCCCAAAATTTCCCCAAACTTTGGGGAAGGCTATTTCACTTTGGGGATTTCCCCAAAATTCCCAAAAATTTCCCCAAAGCTGGCAGATTGGGTCGTTATTTCCACCTTAACCTTCTCAATCGGTTTTTATTTTTGTTAACCCAGTATTCGTATAGTCCTTTGAATAATGGTCACATATATTATCGTGATGTTATATATATTAGTTCACATAACTTACTAGCTCAATCGATAATAAAAGTTGATCATCTATATCAACTAATTAGCTTTGATGGTTCGTTAACAAGCTTTAATAGCATTTACATGCTTCAGCGACATAGACTTGTTTAAACATCAAGCTCTAGCAAATATGACCTGTAAATAGCGTAAATATACATTGACTAACAATGCGACCAAGGACTAAATAGTTAACTGGATCTAATTCTCAGTGTTCCTTCACTTAACACCTCATGCTGTTTTAAACTGCACTATCCTGTAATATCTTTTCTTCCGACCACTGCCTGCCTAATTTCATATTCTCGAGTTCCATTGCCAAACAACAAGGATGACACTTCTCCAAAAAATACGGTGAGTTCCAGCTATAAGTTTTCTGCAATCATAAGTTCATTTTAGATGGCTCATTCAATGGCACACACAGTTATCTGGATTCATTCGATCGTTCTCATCCGAGCGAGTGGCAAAAACGCCAACAACATCAAACACGCTGGAATTAATTGCCATACTGCATGTTTTATTCTGGATACTTTTGGATCATTTCTACTCCACGAATGGCGTTATATATGTCGTCCACTGAATAATCTAATTTTTAAAAATAATCCAGGCGAGTTCAACTATTTTACTTAATGATTTTTTGTACTTAACATGTATATGTTTTCCAGTTGCTTTTGCCATATATTTGTAAGTGTCCCTAGGCTAAATGCAGTAACTTCTTATGGAATGTTTATAACGTATCATATTTTTGCCTGGAGTTTTATAAGCAGTCTTAGCTTGAAAATTATTTTCTGGTCATGTTCATTATTTTTAAATCGTCATATACGTCAACAACCTGCATGTTACCCTGGCCCGTACATGCGTTGCACTATATCTCCATGTCTTCTAAATTTAGAAATCATCTGGATCGCCTCTAACATTTATTAATAAACCCATCATAGTCGTTGTTGCTAATCGTATTTGGATTTATGGATTGGTTTATCATATTAGCAGTCTAAAATGCAAACATAATTTAGATAATAAGATTAAAAATTTAGGTACTATCAACTGCACTAGTAAAATTACTAGATCATTACCCTGTTATGTCGATCAATCCTCAGTCTTTGAGTGAGTTTGCATTCCTGGAGGATATGCATCAAAGACTCTACCTTTCTGCAGCCGCCTTTACACCATAAATCACCACGTGATCTACCGCCCCGTGATGCTCTTACCTTTATTTTAAGTGTGTGTCCTCTTAGTTGTATGGTCTTACGATACATCCAAGGATACATCCCTTCCGGGACGTGACCCATAGGTGCGATTATGTACTCAGGCTGGAGACCTGAAGGTCACCACCATGTATCCTAGGATGTGTAGTGACTTACATTTATCACGAGAACACGACTGATTTAATAAAAACAATTATCACTATAAACAGTTGTACCAGTGTTTGTTTTAATGTGCTTTTGTTTGACTGTGCTAATGACAGCTATATTGGGCTTCCATTCTTGTCCACACACTTCGATTGTAACTTCGCGCGAATTCGGTTACCTTCTGTAACCAAGCTTGTAACCTGGCACGATCTCGGTATCCCTTCGATACCACGAGATCGCCAGTGAATAAATCTTGACTTGGTCCATTTTCTGCCTTCTGATATTTGGCTTCTCGGGGTTTTTATGGAGTCATTTGAATTGAGCTTCATGGTAGCGGTGTTCATAGTCAATCTCGACTCGACGCCACGCTACAATTGGTGATCCCAAAGTTTGGAACATGCCTCAACCTCTGGTGAAATCTTCCAAAGAAGCCAGTTTGGTGAGTCTGTTATTTATCTATACACGTCTGTCGTATATTTTCATATTATCTTTTAATATATAAACTCCGCCTGTAGCTCTTATAGGGTTACTGCCGGTCCCAAGCCCGGGTAAAGGAGGAGGGTTGGGCATGGGGTTAGCGTCCCCATCCCGTAGAAAACTAACTCGCTAAAAAAACGCTAACCAGAAAAAATAATCCAAACCATTTAAACTCTGCCCTGGGAGTTAGAAGGTCTTCATTTAGAAGAATTATGACGCTTCATGGTGAAAGCCGAGTTCCTTCGGAAGCCAAGAGGCCGATGCCCCTTCTAACAACCAGAGCAAAAATTTTTATAGGTACATGGAACGTTCGAACATTGTGGGAAACCGGGAAGACCAGTCAAATAGCAATGGAAATGAGGAGATACAACTTAGCAGTACTGGGAATCAGCGAAACCCACTGGACCCAAGCTGGACAGAAAAGGCTAGCTACGGGAGAGATGCTGCTATACTCCGGTCACGAAGAGGACAATGCTCCACACACTCAGGGAGTCGCTCTTATGCTGTCCAAATTAGCACGAAATCCACTTGTAGGATGGGAATCCCACGGATCCAGAATCATCAAAGCATCATTCAAAACAAAGAAGGAGTGGATCACAATGAATATTATCCAATGTTATGCACCCACAAATGATAGCAACGACGACATTAAAGATCAGTTCTACGAGCGGTTGCAGTCAGTTATTGAGAAATGCCCAAGGAAGGACCTAACTATTCTGATGGGAGATCTAAATGCCAAAGTCGGAATAGACAACACTGGATATGAAGATATTATGGGACGACATGGACTGGGAGAAAGAAACGAAAATGGAGAAAGATTTGCAAATCTATGTGCATTCAACAAATTGGTCATAGGAGGCACAATATTTCCAAACAAGCGTATACACAAGGCTACATGGATCTCACCGGACCACACTACAGAGAACCAAATAGATCATATTTGCATCAACAAATAATTCAGAAGGACAATGGAAGATGTGAGAACCAGGAGAGGTGCTGACGTAGCTTCAGATCACCACCTAGTTGTGGCCAATTTAAAACTGAAGCTAAAAAAGAACTGGACAAGTGGACAAACAGCAATACAAAGGTTCAATACAGCCTTCCTTCGAGATACTGACAAACTCAATGAATTCAAGATAGCTCTCAACAACAGGTTCCAAGCCTTACAAGATCTACTGAAAGAAGAAGAAACTAGTATGGAGGACAACTGGAAAGGCATCAAGGAAGCATTGACTTCAACGTGTCAAGAGGTTCTGGGTCTAAAGAAATACCATCATAAGGAATGGATCTCTACCGAAACACTGGACAAGATCAAAGAAAGGAAGAACAAGAAGACAGCAATTAACAACAGCCGAACACGAGCAGAGAAAGTCCAAGCACAAGCTGAATACATAGAAGCAAACAAACAAGTGAAGAGGTGCATTAGAGCCGACAAGAAGAAATATGTGGAAGAACTAGCAACGACGGCAGAAAAAGCTGCTAGAGAAGGAAATATGAAACAGCTTTACGATACAACGAAGAAACTAGCAGGAAAATACAGTAAACCAGAGAGACCGGTCAAAGACAAAGAAGGCAAGGCAATCACCGAAATTCAACAACAGCGGAACAGATGGGTAGAATACTTCGAGGAACTCCTGAATAGGCCGGCTCCAATGAATCCACCGGACATCGGAGCGGCACACACAGATCTTCCCATAGACGTCAACCCACCAACGAAGGAAGAAATCAGAATGGCCGTCAGACAAATCAAGAACGGGAAAGCAGCGGGTCCGGACAACATACCAGCTGAAGTACTGAAGTCAGACATCGAAGCAACTACAAACATGCTTTATCTTCTATTCAAAAAGATTTGGGAGGAGGAACAAGTGCCGATGGACTGGGAACAAGGGCACCTCGTCAAGATTCCAAAGAAAGGAGATCTGAGCAAATGTGAAAACTACAGAGGCATTACACTGCTGTCAATACCAGGGAAGGTCTTCAACAGAGTGTTGCTGAACCGGATGAAGGATGCAATAGACGCCCAACTTCGAGATCAACAAGCTGGATTCCGTAAGGATCGGTCGTGCACAGACCAAATTGCAACACTACGGATCATCGTCGAACAATCAGTTGAGTGGAACTCATCACTATACATCAACTTCATTGATTATGAAAAGGCATTTGACAGTGTGGGTAGGAGGACGTTATGGAAACTTCTTCGACACTACGGAGTTCCTGAGAAGATTGTCAACATTATCCGGAACTCATACGACGGACTACAGTGCAAAGTCGTGCATGGAGGACAGCTGACAGATGCATTTAAAGTAAGGACCTGAGTCAGACAAGGCTGTTTACTCTCTCCCTTCCTCTTTCTTCTGGTGGTCGACTGGATTATGAAGACCTCGTTATCTGAAGGAAAACACGGAATTCAATGGACAGCTCAGAATCAATTAGACGATTTGGACTTCGCAGATGACCTAGCCCTCCTATCACGTACACACGAACAGATGCAGATGAAGACAGCCAGTGTAGCAGCAGTCTCTGCATCAGTAGGCCTCAGCATACACAAAGGGAAAACCAAAGTCCTCAAATTCAAAGCGGAAAACAACAACCCAATCACTCTTGATGGCGAAACTCTGGAAAATGTAGAGTCCTTCACATACCTGGGAAGCATCATCGATGAACAAGGAGGTTCAGATGCAGACGTAAAGGCAAGTATCGGCAAAGCAAGGGTCGTATTCCTACAATTGAAGAACATATGGAACCCAAAACAACTTTCAACCAATATCAAAGTGAGAATCTTCAATACCAACGTCAAGGCAGTTCTACTGTATGGAGCTGAAACTTGGAGAACTACAACAACAACCATCAAGAAGGTACAAGTATTTATAAATAGTTGTCTACGCAAGATACTCCACATCCATTGGCCGGATACCATCAGCAATAGCCTTCTGTGGGAGAGAACAAACCAACTTCCAGCTGAAGAAGAAATTAGGAAAAGACGATGGAAATGGATAGGACATACATTACGGAAATCTTCAAACTGCATCACGAGGCAAGCCCTAACTTGGAATCCTGAAGGGAAGCGAACAAGAGGAAGGCCAAAGAACACATTGCGTCGGATAATAGAAGCAGATATGAAAACGATGAATTACAACTGGACGCAGCTAGAAATGATTGCCCAGGACAGGGTTGGATGGAGAATGCTGGTGAGCGGCCTATGCTCCTTCACGAGGAGTAACAGGCGTAAGTAAGTAAGTAAGTAAGTTTTAATATATAATATACTCGACATGACGGATAACGATAAGAATAGTATTAATATAATAGACTTCCACGTATGTGTACCGAATCCTTGTCACTTTTTATTCGCGTGACGGTAAATCTCACGCTTTCGATTCTCCTCGCTGACCCGGCTGCTTGGTACGGAATGCATACGCATAAGCATATCCGTTTACCACCAAGCACCAAATGGTTAAGTTGATCGGTTTCACTGCCAACTTAAAAGTGCTCTACGAGCCCACGAAAATAGCAACTGGCACGGAACCTTACCGCTCGTTATTTTAGGGATCGGAACGAGCTTAAAGGCAGATATCCAATGTTCCGCCGCTGAACTTGTATACGGCACGACATTGCATCTGCCCGGAGAATTCTTCACACCACGGAGCAGACCTGATTTCGGTAAATCAGACTACGTCCATCGACTGTCTGCATTTATGCGAACGCTGTCTCCGGTGTCAACTCGAATACAACATCGACAGGTCGCTCTTCCTCGAGAGCTATCTACCTGTTCACATGTTTTCTTACGAGTAGATTCGGTACGCAAACCTTGGCAACAACCTTACGAAGGCTCATTTCACGTGATCGCTCGTCACGAAAAGACCTTCAAGGTTGATCGATATGGACGCGTCGAGATCGTCAGCATTGATCGTCTCAAATCAGTACACGTCGATGACAGTGCCCTATCTGATACCCTGAGATTCAATGTTAGACCTATCAAACCTAGCGGGATCCTCAAACCATCTTCAGGTCCCACGCGAGATACACCTGAGACCTCATTCTCACGTCCCGGTCAACAGCACGCGTCATCTGCACTATCTACGGACGAGACAACAGTCTCACGTCCAGATCAGCAGACCACGCAGCCTTTGACTTCGGATGAGATTGCAGGTTCACGCGACGCGAACGAGACTACCGTCTCACGTTCCGGTCGCCGAGTACGGTTGCCCGTACGCTTTCGTGACTAGCCGCACAGTCAACAACCGATACGGTGTAGGACTATTCCTATACTACACGCATGCTACACTCTTCTCTCTTTTGATTTTCCTTTTGTTTCCTGAGCCCACGCCTTCGACCATCTCAGTTTGGTTCCGCCGACTTCAGTCAACCTTGGCGAAAGCTGGAATGGCCACCCACGCTCTTGTCAACGCACTCAGTCGATATATTGGTTTGAATGTTTGGCACACGCTTGGTCTCGAATTTGGTCGTTGCGGCCGCTTTTGGCTCAACGTGGTTTCGTCCTACGTCTGTAGCGTTTCTGGTCCGCATTCCTTACGAACGCCATCTTCAGATTCTGGATACAAACCACTCGTGTAGCATGCCAACTCAAGCAACAAGCACAGTACATCGATTCTGGTACCGTTCTCCGAAAATAACCTTCGTTGGCAACTCGACGATCAATAATCGCTTTCCTGTTCGCCAATCCGTTCGTCCTACAAACGCTCGTCAGACGATCAGTCCCACGGTTTAAACCGTTATTAATCGAAAGTGTAAACCCTTTCTAGCGGGGGGCTCATCTAGTGACTTACATTTATCACGAGAACACGACTGATTTAATAAAAACAATTATTACTATAAACAGTTGTACCAGTGTTTGTTTTAATGTGCTTTTGTTTGACTGTGCTAATGACAGCTATATTGGGCTTCCATTCTTGTCCACACACTTCGATTGTAACTTCGCGCGAATTCGGTTACCTTCTGTAACCAAGCTTGTAACCTGGCACGATCTCGGTATCCCTTCGATACCACGAGATCGCCAGTGAATAAATCTTGACTTGGTCCATTTTCTGCCTTCTGATATTTGGCTTCTCGGGGTTTTTATGGAGTCATTTGAATTGAGCTTCATGGTAGCGGTGTTCATAGTCAATCTCGACTCGACGCCACGCTACAATTGGTGATCCCAAAGTTTGGAACACGCCTCAACCTCCGGCGAAATCTTCCAAAGAAGCCAGTTTGGTGAGTCTGTTATTTATCTATACACGTCTGTCGTATATTTTCATATTACCTTTTAATATATAATATACTCGACATGACGGATAACGATAAGAATAGTATTAATATAATAGACTTCCACGTATGTGTACCGAATCCTTGTCACTTTTTATTCGCGTGACGGTAAATCTCACGCTTTCGATTCTCCTCGCTGACCCGGCTGCTTGGTACGGAATGCATACACATAAGCATATCCGTCTACCACCCAGCACCAAATGGTTAAGTTGATCGGTTTCACTGCCAACTTAAAAGTGCTCTACGAGCCCACGAAAATAGCAACTGGCACGGAACCTTACCGCTCGTTATTTTAGGGATCGGAACGAGCTTAAAGGCAGATATCCAATGTTCCGCCGCTGAACTTGTATACGGCACAACATTGCATCTGCCCGGAGAATTCTTCACACCACGGAGCAGACCTGATTTCGGTAAATCAGACTACGTCCATCGACTGTCTGCATTTATGCGAACGCTGTCTCCGGTGTCAACTCGAATACAACATCGACAGGTCGCTCTTCCTCGAGAGCTATCTACCTGTTCACATGTTTTCTTACGAGTAGATTCGGTACGCAAACCTTGGCAACAACCTTACGAAGGCTCATTTCACGTGATCGCTCGTCACGAAAAGACCTTCAAGGTTGATCGATATGGACGCGTCAAGATCGTCAGCATTGATCGTCTCAAATCAGTACACGTCGATGACAGTGCCCTATCTGATACCCTGAGATTCAATGTTAGACCTATCAAACCTAGCGGGATCCTCAAACCATCTTCAGGTCCCACGCGAGATACACCTGAGACCTCATTCTCACATCCCGGTCAACAGCACGCGTCATCTGCACTATCTACGGACGAGACAACAGTCTCACGTCCAGATCAGCAGACCACGCAGCCTTTGACTTCAGATGAGATTGCAGGATCCCTCGGCTGCAATATATGGGCCAGGCGGGAGCTGTGGGAAAAACGGTACTGGAAAGCGTTGATATATTAATTCGAAAACGCGTACGTCAGTGGTTGGGATTACCACACGATACGTGTAATAGTTATCTTCACGCGCGGATACGTGACGGAGGTCTCGGGGTCGAACCCCTATATCCGCTCATAGCTGTAAGACGATCCTGTCGACTGCAATCGATACACTCGAAGGATTGTACACTATTGCAAATTATACGGCAATCGAAAGCATACAAGCGATTCGAAGGCAAATTCTTGGGTGGTGTGACTCTTGGCAGGCAGGTGATAGCAAAACCTGATGACCTTTATGATGCGTTGAAAACGCGAATGTATGGCACCCTAGATGGTGGGGGCCTTAAAGTTTCCAGCCTGAGCACATCATCACACCTATGGGTCACGTCCCCGAAAGGGATGTTTCCGTGGATATATCGCAAAGCCATACAACTACGAGGCCACACCTTAAAAACGAAGGCAAGGGCATCAAGGGGCGGAAGATCCTGCGGTGATCTTTGGTGCAAAGGCGGGTGTAGGAAGACAGAGTCCTTGATGCATATCCTCCAGGAATGCAAACTCACCCAAAGACTGCGTATTGCTCGGCACAATCGAGTGATGCTGCAGCTGGAAGGTTCCCTGAGGCGGGCGGGCCTCTCAGTTATACGGGAGCCTTACATCTGTAAAGGTAAGAGTTACGTGAAACCGGATCTGGTGGTAAGTGCTAAAGGTAAGATTTTTGTATTGGATGTAATAATATGTAATGACAACCGACTATCACAATCATGGAACGCAAAGATACGAAAGTATGATACACACGACCTAAATGAGAAATTCAGACGGGTATGTAACCTTCATAAAGCATCGGTCCACCATTTACCGATAGCTATCACTATGCGCGGGTTAATTGATGGGCGGTCAGAAAAAGGCCTGAGAGAAATGGGATTGACCAAGAAGGCAATATCATGGCTATGCGAACAGACAATCATAGGATCATTGATAAGCTATGATGCCTATATGAATGACTCGTTAGCCCGAACAGTCAGGCGATAATGTAGTAGCAAATACCCAACCAGAGGCAGGACTGTATCCGCCCCACTGGTTTGAATATGGCATGCACCTGGCTTCGTGCTGGACTGTATGTACCCTGGCCTGATGGTATTACCCTAGGCTCCAGTGGTTTGAATATGACATCACCTGGCTTCGTGTTGGGCTGTATGTACCCTGGCCCGGTGGTATTACCCTGGGCTCCAGTGGTTTGAATATGACATGCACCTGGCTTCGTGTTGGGCTGTATGTACCCTGGCCCGGTGGTATTACCCTGGGCTTCAGTGGTTTTGAATATGACATGCACCTGGCTTCGTGCTGGGCTGTATGTACCCTGGCTTGGTGGTAACCCAGTCTACCACATTCCAGTCCTGCTTTATAAGCCTTGTGTTTGAAGAGGCTTTTTTTCTTGACAATTGTTTTGGTAAACTTTCTAATACTTTTCCAATATTCCACCACACTTTCTTCAATTTTTGGTGTACAACAATCTGCTGCATCTACTTCCATTTTCTTTCTTACCTATAATCAACCTAGGCTGTAACCCAGTCTACCACATTCCAGTCCCGCTTTATTAGCCTTGTGTTTGTAGAGGCTTTTAAACTTAACATTTGTTTTGGTAAACTTTCTAATACTTTTCCAATACTCCACCACACCTTCAATTTTTGGTGTACGATAATCTGCTTCATCTACTTCCATTTTCTTTCTTATCTATAATCAACCTAGGCTGTAAACCAGTCTACCACATTCCAGTCCCGCTTTATTAGCCTTGTGTTTGTAGAGGCTTTTAAACTTGACATTTGTTTTGGTAAACTTTCTAATACTTTTCCAATATTCCACCACACTTTCTTCAATTTTTGGTGTACAACAATCTGCTGCATCTACTTCCATTTTCTTTCTTACCTATAATCAACCTAGGCTGTAACCCAGTCTACCACATTCCAGTCCCGCTTTATTAGCCTTGTGTTTGTAGAGGCTTTTAAACTTGACAATTGTTTTGGTAAACTTTCTAATACTTTTCCAATATTCCACCACACTTTCTTCAATTTTTGGTGTACAACAATTGTTAATGTTCTAAAAAATAAATAAATCATTTTTAGTGTATAATAACGCGTCGAGATATGTGAAAGGTTGGTTATGTATCAATAGTATGACAATGTTCTTATTAATGCGAACAAAGAACTTACAGTAACGTCTGATAAAGCCTGCGAAGCCAGCTGAAAGGGAAACAGACAAGAGACAAGTTATATCACTAAGTAATAAGCTGTTACAGTAATTGAAGTACAGTGATTATAGTGATAAATACAATGACGATTAACATCCTGTGAATTTTGGGGAAAACCCCAAAGTGAACTTCAGTTATTGGGAATACAACAGAATAATGCATTTTATTAAGTGGTATTAAACAATATAGAAAAGAGTAGGAAGGGGAATGAGTAGGAACAATGTGTGACAAAGTTAACATATGTATTATAACAAACATATTAAGTAGTTTTAGCTCACCCTTTCTTTGGATCGCCATCCACGTTTATGTACTTTATTTCTTGCGTCATGCAAGAAGGCCTGGCTTGCTGTAGCCATGGCGTGTAATATTTCTTTTTCCGGGCAGCTTGCACTTCGGAAATGTGAACACAAAGCACCTACAAATATGTTAATACAGTAAAGTTGACTTACTTTGAACCGTCGAGTAAAATTTGTACTTACTTATACCAAATTTACTTCTGGTTCCGTGCAAAGTGTAAATGTTCGCGAGTTCCGGCGACAGGATGTATTGAAGACAAGCTTTAGCTGATTTCCGAGTATCGTCACACATTAGGTTGCGTAACCTTGCCACCTAAAATTTATGCAAACACCTTTTACAACTTACGAAATGATCTCGGTATTTTTTGTTATCTAAAGCTGCCTCTAAAGAACGCAACTCCTCATGCGTTCTTAATGGGAAATGTATAGCATCACTATCCATTTCCTCTGTACGCCTATCGATCACACCCATGGCTGAGCGTTGACACAAAAATATGAGTTTGTCTATTTTCGTAGACAGCTCACTGACCGATTTCAGGAGCGTTCTTAACATTTTGTTTGTATCATCGCACAAACTTGTTATAAGGAATACAGTAAATGCAACTTACGGTTTATCAACTTCCGTCGACGTACGTGGAAGTGGTGGTGATGATACGTCAGCTGTCTATGAACTGCTATATGAGTATTGATAAAGTAGGTACAAACCTCGCAATAGGAGAAAACATTCCTGTTGAAATGTTGACCACTGGAAATTCCACCGGGGCAAATCCAGCCTCAACCTCAGCAACCTCTAGTTCTTCCGAGGTGCATAGATAATCATTGTGCTTTCGTTTGACAGTTCTAACACAAATGATATAATAAGTTGAACAATTTACCTTTTTGGTTTTTTAGCGTCACAAGGCTGCGTCTCATCGTTAGTCGTGATGTTAGTATTGTAGCCCAGTACTGTTGCTAAACACACTTTTAATTCCTGAGCTACATTGTAGTCGTCTGAAAACAATAAATGTTAATGGGTTACAACTTACCACAACGATGCATAACGGCACATTTTCTCACGTTGAATCGACTGTCAACATCAATACCCTCAACGATTTCGTGTTCACTGATATCATCACGATAAAGGTAATGATCGTTGGTCAGGAGCCATTTTTTCGGAATACAGACCACTTGCTTGTTTTCCTTATCGTCAACTAAGATGTATTTCCCACTTTGATGCTGTAAATAAATGCGCATGCGTGAAAAATTGTACATTTATTGCATTGATGAAAATTCACTAACACTTCCTGATGGAGAACGCAAAATCACTAACCAACAGACTCTTACTGGCTAAAGTGCTATATTTGCAACAGTCCTTGAGAAATGATGTCAGATCTGCTACTAGAATGTATGCAAAAGAGGGATAATTACCTCATAATGTTGTGTGCGCAAGCACATGCACTTACAAAGTATGTCTGTTACTGTTATCCACGTACATTCGTGGCTTAAGGTAGAACACTTAAACATACCAATATTACTGGATGGAAAAGGGTCGGTATATAAATCGGAAGGATTGTGGAATGGCCGGAACCTAATAAGACCTCCATCACGGATTTCTGTTACGAACCCTGGTCTACCTTTGGCAATAACTACATTGTCCGGCCTTGTAGTAGATAGCTTTGAGTTCCTGTAACTGACCATTAGCTTGGAAGAATTATCAGTTACCTCAGGTTCAGTGACATTGTCAGCCATATCCTGATTCAGTATACTTTGAAAGTAAACTTCTTCGGCATATCGCTGTGCGGCTTGTTTAGCCACAGCAAATCCAGTGTACTGAACGCCTAATTTTTCTCATGTAGGACTCAAAAGGAAATGCTGCGAACGATTCTAAAGTACCATGTTCCATAACGTCGTCTGCAATGTGCTTTAAACTATGCACATTGTAGATTAAGTGTTCGGTACCGTAACACCTTTCGTAACCTAATAAAAAGTTATTAATGTAAACCCTAACACTGTTAGCGAATATGCTATGAAACTTAGGGTGCGATAATAAATAAATGGACAAGGAGAGTGACTGGAAGTTTCTGTACATTGATAATGGTAACCTATTATGAAAAACTACAGGTCCTAAGTATAATAAGAACAACCGACATTCAGTTGCTTTCCATACAGAAACTTCATTAAGTGAACGACGGTGAAACTCTATTTTATGGACGACCTTTGAACGTATTTTTAAGTGACCTTGAGAACATTAGCTAATCAGAAGAGAGTTAGTATAAAATAAAAACATATTAAAAAAACTGATGAATTACAATGATTTAAGAACTTGTTGAGGTTTGATAAAGGTTTAGAAGTTTTGAAATCATAGTGCATGCGGTATAAGAACTCGTCCATATGGCTCCATAATAATCGTCCTCTGGAGCCGTGGTACTTACCCAATCTTCCTTGATAAAAACGTCCTTTATTGTATTTTCGCTTTCTAACTACTGCCTCATCTATTTCCACTATCTTTCCAACTCCTCCAAATGATTCATGTACTCGTGTCATTTTCATTGCGTATATATCACGACAATATTCATACCATTGAACGGCGGAAGTTTCCGTAACATATGCAAAAACCAATTTGCAACGATTATCATGATTTGTCTTAGCCTTAGCCGTGACCGGGCAAAAAAGTGCCAGTTCGAGCAGACTTTTTTCTCCAACATATAGTGCAACGAAATACAATGTTGTCACGGTAGTCTGCACATCCTGCTGCGGTCATTTGATTGCCACAGTCACAGACACAGGAACTTCTTAATAATCACATCTGCTGTAGTCTCTGAACAACCACCTCTTCTTTAAAATCTGCTGTAAATCGATCGAATGTGAGCATCTTGCATTGAACTTGTCGTCGTGACCTTGAAACTCCTTAAACGCTTCTGATTGGCTCGTCCATAAATTAGAGTCCTACCTGAACGACATTTCCGTTGAAAATCGCATGTCGTGTGTTGTCTACATAAGTCTAGTGCATCATTTATTGATGCGATAATTGATTGATCCATCCTATTCAGTCGCTTAATAGCTAGCTCCTTCCATAATGAAACAATTTTTTTGGTAACACCTAAATATATCATATGCATGGGTTCACAAGGGAAACATTTAATCATATCCACTGGCAAATTTTCAAATGAACTTGTGCCACGATGATGGATAGATTGGGACCTACGACGAAAACTGACATCATTTCTTAAGTCGTGTTCACCATTGGGGAAAGTCATTCGACCACCCATTCGCGTCCCTAAAACCTGACATTTGTCACAGCCAGCGATACCATTGTGTCCCACAATGTACTTGACGTTGCTGCGAGCTGGAGCGTCACAAATAACAGCTACTAATTTAACTGTTAAATGTAGATGATACTTATCTACATTAATACCTACTGTCAGCAACTCCTGTAACTCTGTTATAAGTGTTGCTGACATGTCGTTGAAATCAGATGGTTTTACTTCACCACCGTAGATCCCAACTCAGTCAGTCAGCTACAACGTAGGACCAGGCACATATGTGCATCGGTCCAGGTTGCCATACCGCATCAGCACAACAAGATGAACACCGGATTCATAACAGTGGTTAGGTAAAAGGTGGTAATATATAAGAGAAAGATTGCATATAGAGATATAGTACAAGAAGAAAGAGTTGGTTAGTAGAAAGAAAGATATGAAGCGCTTTTAATCTCTTAGTTTAAGGGAAGACAGGGAGTGTATACACCGACGCCATTGTGATCGATTCTGAGCCATGTCACCAAGAGTCTCCAACCATTGGTTACGATAGTCACGCGGACCCCAACCAAGTAGTCTGCATCTACCAACATGGCTCAGACTAGAAGTTAATGACTTCAAACACTGATGCCACGTTTTGGTTTGGCCGCCCCTAACTTTCTTCCAACCATCCCCAACACCGGATAGCATTGCACGTCGTGGTAATCGGTGTTCAGGCATACGTAACACGTGGCCCAACCATCTCAGTCGATGAAGATTCATAACCTCATCAACTGATTTACCATCCTTTCCTAATACCCTGCGTCTAACCTCACTATTACTTACCCGATTATCCCAGCAGACGCCAGCAATATTTCTAAGGCATCTGTGGTCAAATACTAGCAGCTTACGAATGTCTTCTACTCTTAAAGGCCATGTTTCGCTACCGTAAAGTAAAACAGAACGGACTGCCGCGCAGTATACTCGTCCTTTTATTGATAGACGGATATCTCGCCTTCGCCACAGGTGACGTAAGTTGGCAAAAGCCAAACGAGATTTTCGAATCCGTGCTGAGATTTCGTCCGATACCAACCCATTAGGGCTGATCAGACTTCCAAGATAAGTGAAGTTGTCAACGCGTTCGACTACTTCACCAGTAGATCCCAACTACGAAAACACTACTAACTAGTGGAGCTACTATACGACCTAGGATCGGCCACAGCTGTTGGTTAGAGCTTTTGAACAAACATAAACCATCGTAGTTTAACTGCAACTGTAATTCGTTGAAATGGATTCGCCGTAGCCAGTGTCCTGAAATTCTCAAAAGACTGGATTTCAATCCTAAATGGTAATACGTTCCAGAATCTAGGATCTTAGGCTCCACGTCGTTGCATCGACGTAGAACACTTCGGACGGACGTTGGAAGTTCTGGATACCGCGCACGAAAAATGTCCAGTATTTGATCAGCCTTCTTTATGCTTATATAACCCCCTTTCATCATTTCAATGACCATTTTGTCTAACTCGTCTTTCACCGAAAGATGAATGGCTGGGGACATTTCTGAAACCACACAACCTATAAAATTTTAATAATTAAACAGATACTACCGTTGATTGTGTTGTCTGAACACTGGACGTGACTACATGAAGCGGTAGCTGTATCTGTGACAATATTAGCCCACTGCTCTGTAGCTACGTTAGTACGCGATTCTGTGACGACAACTGGATTGTCTGTCTCTTCGTCACAGCTCGGTAACTGACACTTCTTTATAAACTGTCCTTTTATTTTCCTCAACCTTCTGTAATAGGTTGATCGGGAACAGCCAAACAACCTAGGGTATTTCGTGTCTGCTGCCCGCCTTTTCGCAATTTTATCGAGCTGTCTATTATTATTCTGAAAGATATAATTCACTTAAGTAAAAGTGAACATAGACAGCGACCAAATTTTCCGACCTGCACTGCTGACAACTCACCTGCATAGCTTTCAAATTTTGAAAAAGTGCTTTAAAACCGACAACTCTTTGTCTACTGTCTGATTGTTGATGTATTAAAACAAGAGGTGGAATTCGATAGATTATCCCTCATCAAAAGTCTGTATTGAATTGAAATGTGAATTTCTCTATTCAAATTTACTACTGTGAGGCTTATTTATATTATCTCGACGAAATGTTAGTGTGCAAAAATGCGCTACGAAAATTTTGGGGATTTCCCCAAAATTTCCCCAAACTTTGGGGAAGGCTATTTCACTTTGGGGATTTCCCCAAAATTCCCAAAAATTTCCCCAAAGCTGGCAGATTGGGTCGTTATTTCCACCTTAACCTTCTCAATCGGTTTTTATTTTTGTTAACCCAGTATTCGTATAGTCCTTTGAATAATGGTCACATATATTATCGTGATGTTATATATATTAGTTCACATAACTTACTAGCTCAATCGATAATAAAAGTTGATCATCTATATCAACTAATTAGCTTTGATGGTTCGTTAACAAGCTTTAATAGCATTTACATGCTTCAGCGACATAGACTTGTTTAAACATCAAGCTCTAGCAAATATGACCTGTAAATAGCGTAAATATACATTGACTAACAATGCGACCAAGGACTAAATAGTTAACTGGATCTAATTCTCAGTGTTCCTTCACTTAACACCTCATGCTGTTTTAAACTGCACTATCCTGTAATATCTTTTCTTCCGACCACTGCCTGCCTAATTTCATATTCTCGAGTTCCATTGCCAAACAACAAGGATGACACTTCTCCAAAAAATACGGTGAGTTCCAGCTATAAGTTTTCTGCAATCATAAGTTCATTTTAGATGGCTCATTCAATGGCACACACAGTTATCTGGATTCATTCGATCGTTCTCATCCGAGCGAGTGGCAAAAACGCCAACAACATCAAACACGCTGGAATTAATTGCCATACTGCATGTTTTATTCTGGATACTTTTGGATCATTTCTACTCCACGAATGGCGTTATATATGTCGTCCACTGAATAATCTAATTTTTAAAAATAATCCAGGCGAGTTCAACTATTTTACTTAATGATTTTTTGTACTTAACATGTATATGTTTTCCAGTTGCTTTTGCCATATATTTGTAAGTGTCCCTAGGCTAAATGCAGTAACTTCTTATGGAATGTTTATAACGTATCATATTTTTGCCTGGAGTTTTATAAGCAGTCTTAGCTTGAAAATTATTTTCTGGTCATGTTCATTATTTTTAAATCGTCATATACGTCAACAACCTGCATGTTACCCTGGCCCGTACATGCGTTGCACTATATCTCCATGTCTTCTAAATTTAGAAATCATCTGGATCGCCTCTAACATTTATTAATAAACCCATCATAGTCGTTGTTGCTAATCGTATTTGGATTTATGGATTGGTTTATCATATTAGCAGTCTAAAATGCAAACATAATTTAGATAACAAGATTAAAAATTTAGGTACTATCAACTGCACTAGTAAAATTACTAAATCATTACCCTGTTATGTCGATCAATCCTCAGTCTTTGAGTGAGTTTGCATTCCTGGAGGATATGCATCAAAGACTCTACCTTTCTGCAGCCGCCTTTACACCATAAATCACCACGTGATCTACCGCCCCGTGATGCTCTTACCTTTATTTTAAGTGTGTGTCCTCTTAGTTGTATGGTCTTACGATACATCCAAGGATACATCCCTTCCGGGGACGTGACCCATAGGTGCGATTATGTACTCAGGCTGGAGACCTGAAGGTCACCACCATGTATCCTAGGATGTGTAGTGACTTACATTTATCACGAGAACACGACTGATTTAATAAAAACAATTATCACTATAAACAGTTGTACCAGTGTTTGTTTTAATGTGCTTTTGTTTGACTGTGCTAATGACAGCTATATTGGGCTTCCATTCTTGTCCACACACTTCGATTGTAACTTCGCGCGAATTCGGTTACCTTCTGTAACCAAGCTTGTAACCTGGCACGATCTCGGTATCCCTTCGATACCACGAGATCGCCAGTGAATAAATCTTGACTTGGTCCATTTTCTGCCTTCTGATATTTGGCTTCTCGGGGTTTTTATGGAGTCATTTGAATTGAGCTTCATGGTAGCGGTGTTCATAGTCAATCTCGACTCGACGCCACGCTACAATTGGTGATCCCAAAGTTTGGAACATGCCTCAACCTCTGGTGAAATCTTCCAAAGAAGCCAGTTTGGTGAGTCTGTTATTTATCTATACACGTCTGTCGTATATTTTCATATTATCTTTTAATATATAAACTCCGCCTGTAGCTCTTATAGGGTTACTGCCGGTCCCAAGCCCGGGTAAAGGAGGAGGGTTGGGCATGGGGTTAGCGTCCCCATCCCGTAGAAAACTAACTCGCTAAAAAACGCTAACCAGAAAAAATAATCCAAACCATTTAAACTCTGCCCTGGGAGTTAGAAGGTCTTCATTTAGAAGAATTATGACGCTTCATGGTGAAAGCCGAGTTCCTTCGGAAGCCAAGAGGCCGATGCCCCTTCTAACAACCAGAGCAAAAATTTTTATAGGTACATGGAACGTTCGAACATTGTGGGAAACCGGGAAGACCAGTCAAATAGCATTGGAAATGAGGAGATACAACTTGTCTGTACTGGGAATCAGCGAAACCCACTGGACCCAAGCTGGACAGAAAAGGCTAGCTACGGGAGAGATGCTGCTATACTCCGGTCACGAAGAGGACAATGCTCCACACACTCAGGGAGTCGCTCTTATGCTGTCCAAATTAGCACGAAATGCACTTGTAGGATGGGAATCCCACGGATCCAGAATCATCAAAGCATCATTCAAAACAAAGAAGGAGTGGATCACAATGAATATTATCCAATGTTATGCACCCACAAATGATAGCAACGACGACATTAAAGATCAGTTCTACGAGCGGCTGCAGTCAGTTATTGAGAAATGCCCAAGGAAGGACCTAACTATTCTGATGGGAGATCTAAACGCCAAAGTCGGAATAGACAACACTGGATATGAAGATATCATGGGACGACATGGACTGGGAGAAAGAAACGAAAATGGAGAAAGATTTGCAAATCTATGTGCATCCAACAAATTGGTCATAGGAGGCACAATATTTCCACACAAGCGTATACACAAGGCTACATGGATCTCACCGGACCACACTACAGAGAACCAAATAGATCATATTTGCATCAACAAATAATTCAGAAGGACAATGGAAGATGTGAGAACCAGGAGAGGTGCTGACGTAGCTTCAGATCACCACCTAGTTGTGGCCAATTTAAAACTGAAGCTAAAAAAGAACTGGACAAGTGGACAAACAGCAATACAAAGGTTCAATACAGCCTTCCTTCGAGATACTGACAAACTCAATGAATTCAAGATAGCTCTCAACAACAGGTTCCAAGCCTTACAAGATCTACTGAAAGAAGAAGAAACTAGTATGGAGGACAACTGGAAAGGCATCAAGGAAGCATTGACTTCAACGTGTCAAGAGGTTCTGGGTCTAAAGAAATACCATCATAAGGAATGGATCTCTACCGAAACACTGGACAAGATCAAAGAAAGGAAGAACAAGAAGACAGCAATTAACAACAGCCGAACACGAGCAGAGAAAGTCCAAGCACAAGCTGAATACATAGAAGCAAACAAACAAGTGAAGAGGTGCATTAGAGCCGACAAGAAGAAATATGTGGAAGAACTAGCAACGACGGCAGAAAAAGCTGCTAGAGAAGGAAATATGAAACAGCTTTACGATACAACGAAGAAACTAGCAGGAAAATACAGTAAACCAGAGAGACCGGTCAAAGACAAAGAAGGCAAGGCAATCACCGAAATTCAACAACAGCGGAACAGATGGGTAGAATACTTCGAGGAACTCCTGAATAGGCCGGCTCCAATGAATCCACCGGACATCGGAGCGGCACACACAGATCTTCCCATAGACGTCAACCCACCAACGAAGGAAGAAATCAGAATGGCCGTCAGACAAATCAAGAACGGGAAAGCAGCGGGTCCGGACAACATACCAGCTGAAGCACTGAAGTCAGACATCGAAGCAACTACAAACATGCTTTATCTTCTATTCAAAAAGATTTGGGAGGAGGAACAAGTGCCGATGGACTGGAAAGAAGGGCACCTCGTCAAGATTCCAAAGAAAGGAGATCTGAGCAAATGTGAAAACTACAGAGGCATTACACTGCTGTCAATACCAGGGAAGGTCTTCAACAGAGTGTTGCTGAACCGAATGAAAGATGCAATAGACGCCCAACTTCGAGATCAACAAGCTGGATTCCGTAAGGATCGGTCGTGCACAGACCAAATTGCAACACTACGGATCATCGTCGAACAATCAGTTGAGTGGAACTCATCACTATACATCAACTTCATTGATTATGAAAAGGCATTTGACAGTGTGGGTAGGAGGACGTTATGGAAACTTCTTCGACACTACGGAGTTCCTGAGAAGATTGTCAACATTATCCGGAACTCATACGACGGACTACAGTGCAAAGTCGTGCATGGAGGACAGCTGACAGATGCATTCCAAGTAAGGACCGGAGTCAGACAAGGCTGTTTACTCTCTCCCTTCCACTTTCTTCTGGTGGTCGACTGGATTATGAAGACCTCGACATCTGAAGGAAAACACGGAATTCAATGGACAGCTCAGAATCAATTAGACGATTTGGACTTCGCAGATGACCTAGCCCTCCTATCACGTACACACGAACAGATGCAGATGAAGACAGCCAGTGTAGCAGCAGTCTCTGCATCAGTAGGCCTCAGCATACACAAAGGGAAAACCAAAGTCCTCAAATTCAAAGCGGAAAACAACAACCCAATCACTCTTGATGGCGAAACTCTGGAAAATGTAGAGTCCTTCACATACCTGGGAAGCATCATCGATGAACAAGGAGGTTCAGATGCAGACGTAAAGGCGAGGATCGGCAAAGCAAGGGTCGTATTCCTACAATTGAAGAACATATGGAACCCAAAACAACTTTCAACCAATATCAAAGTGAGAATCTTCAATACCAACGTCAAGGCAGTTCTACTGTATGGAGCTGAAACTTGGAGAACTACAACAACAACCATCAAGAAGGTACAAGTATTTATAAATAGTTGTCTACGCAAGATACTCAACATCCATTGGCCGGATACCATCAGCAATAGCCTTCTGTGGGAGAGAACAAACCAACTTCCAGCTGAAGAAGAAATTAGGAAAAGACGATGGAAATGGATAGGACATACATTACGGAAATCTTCAAACTGCATCACGAGGCAAGCCCTAACTTGGAATCCTGAAGGGAAGCGAACAAGAGGAAGGCCAAAGAACACATTGCGTCGGATAATAGAAGCAGATATGAAAACGATGAATTACAACTGGACGCAGCTAGAAATGATTGCCCAGGACAGGGTTGGATGGAGAATGCTGGTGAGCGGCCTATGCTCCTTCACGAGGAGTAACAGGCGTAAGTAAGTAAGTAAGTAAGTTTTAATATATAATATACTCGACATGACGGATAACGATAAGAATAGTATCAATATAATAGACTCCCACGTATGTGTACCGAATCCTTGTCACTTTTTATTCGCGTGACGGTAAATCTCACGCCTTCGATTCTCCTCGCTGACCCGGCTGCTTGGTACGGAATGCATACGCATAAGCATATCCGTTTACCACCAAGCACCAAATGGTTAAGTTGATCGGTTTCACTGCCAACTTAAAAGTGCTCTACGAGCCCACGAAAATAGCAACTGGCACGGAACCTTACCGCTCGTTATTTTAGGGATCGGAACGAGCTTAAAGGCAGATATCCAATGTTCCGCCGCTGAACTTGTATACGGCACGACATTGCATCTGCCCGGAGAATTCTTCACACCACGGAGCAGACCTGATTTCGGTAAATCAGACTACGTCCATCGACTGTCTGCATTTATGCGAACGCTGTCTCCGGTGTCAACTCGAATACAACATCGACAGGTCGCTCTTCCTCGAGAGCTATCTACCTGTTCACATGTTTTCTTACGAGTAGATTCGGTACGCAAACCTTGGCAACAACCTTACGAAGGCTCATTTCACGTGATCGCTCGTCACGAAAAGACCTTCAAGGTTGATCGATATGGACGCGTCGAGATCGTCAGCATTGATCGTCTCAAATCAGTACACGTCGATGACAGTGCCCTATCTGATACCCTGAGATTCAATGTTAGACCTATCAAACCTAGCGGGATCCTCAAACCATCTTCAGGTCCCACGCGAGATACACCTGAGACCTCATTCTCACGTCCCGGTCAACAGCACGCGTCATCTGCACTATCTACGGACGAGACAACAGTCTCACGTCCAGATCAGCAGACCACGCAGCCTTTGACTTCGGATGAGATTGCAGGTTCACGCGACGCGAACGAGACTACCGTCTCACGTTCCGGTCGCCGAGTACGGTTGCCCGTACGCTTTCGTGACTAGCCGCACAGTCAACAACCGATACGGTGTAGGACTATTCCTATACTACACGCATGCTACACTCTTCTCTCTTTTGATTTTCCTTTTGTTTCCTGAGCCCACGCCTTCGACCATCTCAGTTTGGTTCCGCCGACTTCAGTCAACCTTGGCGAAAGCTGGAATGGCCACCCACGCTCTTGTCAACGCACTCAGTCGATATATTGGTTTGAATGTTTGGCACACGCTTGGTCTCGAATTTGGTCGTTGCGGCCGCTTTTGGCTCAACGTGGTTTCGTCCTACGTCTGTAGCGTTTCTGGTCCGCATTCCTTACGAACGCCATCTTCAGATTCTGGATACAAACCACTCGTGTAGCATGCCAACTCAAGCAACAAGCACAGTACATCGATTCTGGTACCGTTCTCCGAAAATAACCTTCGTTGGCAACTCGACGATCAATAATCGCTTTCCTGTTCGCCAATCCGTTCGTCCTACAAACGCTCGTCAGACGATCAGTCCCACGGTTTAAACCGTTATTAATCGAAAGTGTAAACCCTTTCTAGCGGGGGGCTCATCTAGTGACTTACATTTATCACGAGAACACGACTGATTTAATAAAAACAATTATTACTATAAACAGTTGTACCAGTGTTTGTTTTAATGTGCTTTTGTTTGACTGTGCTAATGACAGCTATATTGGGCTTCCATTCTTGTCCACACACTTCGATTGTAACTTCGCGCGAATTCGGTTACCTTCTGTAACCAAGCTTGTAACCTGGCACGATCTCGGTATCCCTTCGATACCACGAGATCGCCAGTGAATAAATCTTGACTTGGTCCATTTTCTGCCTTCTGATATTTGGCTTCTCGGGGTTTTTATGGAGTCATTTGAATTGAGCTTCATGGTAGCGGTGTTCATAGTCAATCTCGACTCGACGCCACGCTACAATTGGTGATCCCAAAGTTTGGAACACGCCTCAACCTCCGGCGAAATCTTCCAAAGAAGCCAGTTTGGTGAGTCTGTTATTTATCTATACACGTCTGTCGTATATTTTCATATTACCTTTTAATATATAATATACTCGACATGACGGATAACGATAAGAATAGTATTAATATAATAGACTTCCACGTATGTGTACCGAATCCTTGTCACTTTTTATTCGCGTGACGGTAAATCTCACGCTTTCGATTCTCCTCGCTGACCCGGCTGCTTGGTACGGAATGCATACACATAAGCATATCCGTCTACCACCCAGCACCAAATGGTTAAGTTGATCGGTTTCACTGCCAACTTAAAAGTGCTCTACGAGCCCACGAAAATAGCAACTGGCACGGAACCTTACCGCTCGTTATTTTAGGGATCGGAACGAGCTTAAAGGCAGATATCCAATGTTCCGCCGCTGAACTTGTATACGGCACGACATTGCATCTGCCCGGAGAATTCTTCACACCACGGAGCAGACCTGATTTCGGTAAATCAGACTACGTCCATCGACTGTCTGCATTTATGCGAACGCTGTCTCCGGTGTCAACTCGAATACAATATCGACAGGTCGCTCTTCCTCGAGAGCTATCTACCTGTTCACATGTTTTCTTACGAGTAGATTCGGTACGCAAACCTTGGCAACAACCTTACGAAGGCTCATTTCACGTGATCGCTCGTCACGAAAAGACCTTCAAGGTTGATCGATATGGACGCGTCAAGATCGTCAGCATTGATCGTCTCAAATCAGTACACGTCGATGACAGTGCCCTATCTGATACCCTGAGATTCAATGTTAGACCTATCAAACCTAGCGGGATCCTCAAACCATCTTCAGGTCCCACGCGAGATACACCTGAGACCTCATTCTCACATCCCGGTCAACAGCACGCGTCATCTGCACTATCTACGGACGAGACAACAGTCTCACGTCCAGATCAGCAGACCACGCAGCCTTTGACTTCGGATGAGATTGCAGGTTCACGCGACGCGAACGAGACTACCGTCTCACGTTCCGGTCGCCGAGTACGGTTGCCCGTACGCGTTCGTGACTAGCCGCACAGTCAACAACCGATACGGTGTAGGACTATTCCTATACTACACGCATGCTACACTCTTCTCTCTTTTGATTTTCCTTTTGTTTCCTGAGCCCACGCCTTCGACCATCTCAGTTTGGTTCCGCCGACTTCAGTCAACCTTGGCGAAAGCTGGACTGGCCACCCACGTTCTTGTCAACGCACTCAGTCGATATATTGGTTTGAATGTTTGGCACACGCTTGGTCTCGAATTTGGTCGTTGCGGCCGCTTTTGGCTCAACGTGGTTTCGTCCTACGTCTGTAGCGTTTCTGGTCCGCATTCCTTACGAACGCCATCTTCAGATTCTGGATACAAACCACTCGTGTAGCATGCCAACTCAAGCAACAAGCACAGTACATCGATTCTGGTACCGTTCTCCGAAAATAACCTTCGTTGGCAACTCGACGATCAATAATCGCTTTCCTGTTCGCCAATCCGTTCGTCCTACAAACGCTCGTCAGACGATCAGTCCCACGGTTTAAACCGTTATTAATCGAAAGTGTAAACCCTTTCTAGCGGGGGGCTCATCTAGTGACTTACATTTATCACGAGAACACGACTGATTTAATAAAAAACAATTATCACTATAAACAGTTGTACCAGTGTTTGTTTTAATGTGCTTTTGTTTGACTGTGCTAATGACAGCTATATTGGGCTTCCATTCTTGTCCACACACTTCGATTGTAACTTCGCACGAATTCGGTTACCTTCTGTAACCAAGCTTGTAACCTGGCACGATCTCGGTATCCCTTCGATACCACGAGATCGCCAGTGAATAAATCTTGACTTGGTCCATTTTCTGCCTTCTGATATTTGGCTTCTCGGGGTTTTTATGGAGTCATTTGAATTGAGCTTCATGGTAGCGGTGTTCATAGTCAATCTCGACTCCGACGCCACGCTACAGATGTATCTTAAGGCCATACAACTAGGAGAACACACACCTAAAACAAAGGTAAGAGCATAACGGGGCGGTAGATCACGTGGTGGTTTATGGTGTAAAGGCGGCTGCAGAAAGGTAGAGTCTTTGATGCATATCCTCCAGGAATGCAAACTCACTCAAAGACTGAGGATTGATCGACATAACAGGGTAATGATAAAGTTGGAAGGTTCCCTGAGGCGGGTGGGTCTCTCTGTTATTCGGGAGCCACACATTCGTAAATGCAACGGACATATGAAACCAGACCTACTGGCGGACAGAAAAGGTGAGATTTTCGTGCTTGATGTTATCATCTGTAGCGATGACAGGTTGAAGACGTCATGGAACGCCAAAATACGCAAGTATAATACTAAATCGTTGAACACAAGTTTCAGACAGGCATGTAACTTACTGGAAGCATCGGTTCACCATTTGCTGATAGCCATTACTATGCGCGGGATAATGGATGGGCGGTCTGACAAAGGCCTGAGTGAGATAGGATTACCCAAGAAGGCAATATCGTGGTTGTGCGAGCAGGCAATCATAGGATCACTGATATGCTATGATGCCTATATGAATGACTCGTTAGCCCGAACGGTCAGGCGATAATGTAGTAGCGAATACCTAACCAGAGGCAGGATTGTATCCGCCCCACTGGTTCAAGATCTGGCAATCGTGGTACTCCGGATATCAAACGGAACCATGGAACTGCATCTATGCCCGCTTGTGTGTATCTGGTAACAGATGTATGCTTATGGACCATACTTGTAGTGCTCTATTCCTATGTGGGTAGACAGCTGGGTCTCTGAAACTTAAAGGATTTGACGGATGTAATTAGCAATGCTTTGAGGAGTACCGAATGTTGAATCTAGAGCTAATACATGCCTTGAGTACCGGAACCGCAAGGGAACGGGCGCACTTATTAGATACTCTGGAGAAAGTGATATTCGCTCTTCTGGAACGTGATAGTTGCAGTGAAAAAGCCCGAGAGTTGCAAACCTCCAACCAGAGGCAGGACTGTATCCGCCTCACTGGTTCAAATATGGCATGCACCTGGCCTCGTGCTAACACGTTCCAGAAGACCGAACATCACTTTCTCCAGAGTATCTAATAAGTGCGCCCGTTCCCTTGCGGTCCCGGTACTCAAGGCATGTATTAGCTCTAGATTCAACATTCGGTACTCCTCAAAGCATTGCTAATTACATCCGTCAAATCCTTTAAGTTTCAGAGACCCAGCTGTCTACCCACATAGGAATAGAGCACTACAAGTATGGTCCATAAGCATACATCTGTTACCAGATACACACAAACGGGCATAGATGTAGTTCCATGGTTCCATTTGATATCCGGAGTACCACGATTGCCAGATCTTGAACCAGTGGGGCGGATACAATCCTGCCTCTGGTTAGGTAGTTGCTACTACATAATAATAATAATTTATTCTCAAATAACAGTTTGTTACATGAGGCATGCCATGCAAGATCAAATTGATATAAATGATACAATATTCACTGCAGTAAATTACATAACTGTGTTGATAATTTATAAGATATGAATGTAGATGGTTTCAGTCAGTATCACAGTTGGCGCGCTTCATAAAAGTCGCGTTGCGAATGTGCGACTGATGGTCAAGGATAGGTCCATTGAAGGTTCGAGTTTCTAAATGTCGCAACCTTATGTCCTTTTGGAATGTATAATGCTTTGAGGATGGTACAGGACGAAATATTTCGTTCCATATCACAAGGGGGCTGAAAGAGGGAGCAAGTAAAAGAAAAGACGAGAGGCAGAGTAGCCAACATTCATGAAGGAATGTTTAAGGTATGATTACTCAGTCTAGTTTTCCTTTATTAAGATATTTGTTAAGAAAGAGCATTTTAATAGGGTAAAGAAAATAAGTGTTAACAAGGTGTGAGTGGACATACAACTGACAAATGGAGGTGATTCGGAAAAGAGCTGAGAGTATAAGATTATGTGTGATTATCGCCTGACCGTTCGGGCTAACGAGTCATTCATATAGGCATCATAGCATATCAGTGATCCTATGATTGCCTGCTCGCACAACCACGATATTGCCTTCTTGGGTAATCCTATCTCACTCAGGCATTTGTCAGACCGCCCATCCATTATCCCGCGCATAGTAATGGCTATCAGCAAATGGTGAACCGATGCTTCCAGTAAGTTACATGCCTGTCTGAAACTTGTGTTCAACGATTTAGTATTATACTTGCGTATTTTGGCGTTCCATGACGTCTTCAACCTGTCATCGCTACAGATGATAACATCAAGCACGAAAATCTCACCTTTTCTGTCCGCCAGTAGGTCTGGTTTCATATGTCCGTTGCATTTACGAATGTGTGGCTCCCGAATAACAGAGAGACCCACCCGCCTCAGGGAACCTTCCAACTTTATCATTACCCTGTTATGTCGATCAATCCTCAGTCTTTGAGTGAGTTTGCATTCCTGGAGGATATGCATCAAAGACTCTACCTTTCTGCAGCCGCCTTTACACCATAAACCACCACGTGATCTACCGCCCCGTTATGCTCTTACCTTTGTTTTAAGTGTGTGTCCTCCTAGTTGTATGGTCTTACGATACATCCTAGGATACATCCCTTACGAGGATGTGACCCATAGGTGCGATTATGTACTCAGGCTGGAGACCTGAAGGTCACCACCATCTAGGATGCCATACATTCGCATCTTTAACGCATCATAAAAGTCATCAGACTTCGCTATAACCTGTCTGTTTAGAGTTACACCACCAATAGACTTTCTCTCGAATAGTTTATAGGCCTCCTATTGCCGGATAGCCTGTAACAGTGAACAGTTCCGTGTATTTAACCCCCTTAGTCTTTGTAATCGTCTAATTTCAGCCAATGGATATAGGGGTTCAATCCCAATTCCTCCATCACGTACTCGTGCGTGGAAATAGCTATTAGCTGTGTCGTGTGGTAACCCCAGCCACTGACGAACACGCTTACGGATAGAGACATCAGCTTTTTTAAAGTCGGTTTTACCGATTGCGCCAACTTGGCAAACATATTGGAGTTTTGGTATAGTGTACTGTTTCAGGATCGTCAACCGCTGAATTGGTGTCAGCGGTGCATTAGAGATCTCACTCAGGAGACTTTCAGCCATGGTCCTTATTGGCTGCTGTGTGATACCGGAATGATTGAACCATATACCAAGATATTTGAATTTGTTGGTGACAGTTATAGTGCTTTGACCGGGTTAGTGGACATGGAGGATCCACCAAGAGAATATGGAAAACCTTGGTTTCAAACCAGTAGTGCACATAGGCCCCAGGATCCTGAGGGAAGAAATGGTGTTCGAACCTATTGTTGATGACCGGCTACCATGGGACTGCATCTCTTAGCGTCGTTCTAGTGCCTTGCGTATTGAACCTCTAGGTGAAAGGCTCAAGGAGTGGCCTAAGAAAACCACCTGCTTCGGTTTGGGCACCCGGGCAGTATCTTAACCCTCACACAAATCGGATGATGAAGTGTGGTACATATATATTTAGTTACCCCTTGCACTAATATTTTTCTGTTTAAACAAATCAATAATCACTATAAAAATGGTAAACTGTTAGATAATTTCTTGCGAAAACCCTAACTTACTGCTCTCTTTGTTTTCTCTCGATTTTTCAGCTCTATTTGTGCATTTTCTTTCTGGAATAATGAAAATTACATTTTTCTCTGATCACATTTACATTTTAAAATGTTTAATTCGTCTATACATGCCAGAGATAATGATGATTAACCTAAGCAGAAATTTATCATCACCCCAATCTATTTATCAATGTATTGATTGGTTTTTAGATTTTATATCAACCATTTACACAATTTTTATATTAGGACCAATTTTAAATTGTTTCTCGTTATACCTTGGTGGTCGGAAAAATTTCGGTCGAACTCTAGTCGCATTAGTATTAACTTATTTATGTTTGATTCTATGTTTATTGTATACAGTGTTGATACCACGTCGTCTTTTCATTTTGAATTCATGTTATTTATATAATGAATATAATTCGATCAAGTGTAGTTTACGTACTGAGTGTACATGGTTTTTGTTACATTTTACATTAAGTCATCTAATCATTGTCAATATTTATTTCCATTATTTATCTGCTGTTTTCATTCATCCCGGCAATGTACCACAAATTCCATATAATACTACTAGTAATACTAATACTATATGTTCACGATGTTTTGTATCACGTCCAATAAGAGCACATCATTGTGCTATATGTAAAGCATGTATATTATGTATGGATCATCATTGTCCATGGACAGCTAATTGTATTGGTTTGTATACACATCGGCATTTTTATTTAGTATTGATATTTATGAGTATTGGTGGGATATATTTGCTAACTGTTGGTTGGTCAGACTTTCGAATCTACGTAGTGGAAATGAATGAAAATCAAGTAAGTGTGACTAGTATGAAGTGGAAAAAGTATTTCTTTGAAAATTCTTCTAGTACATTGTCAAAATTGGATGTTGGGATGTATATTATATTAATTAGTTGGTCGTAAAAGATCAAATGGTTTTTAATATTTGTCTCACTAAAATCAATCCAAGATTTAAACGTTAGTATTCAGCAATCTTCACAAACCGTTTGTGGTGTAATTGTCTTTTAGTTGAGCCTGTATTTGAGAAAGTGTGTACCTGTTGTTCGTACAGTAAAACGACAGAATAGACAACAGTTTCGTTAGACCCATAATACTGGTTCAGGTGCTCACTCAACTGGGGAAATAGTAATTAGTTGTCAACTGTGCTGGGTGGATATGTCACTTATTTTGAGCTACTGTCTACTCTGAGTTACTTGGGAAAAAGCTTGCGATGACCTGATAAAAATACGGAATCAATTAGAAAAATCGCCGAGACTACAGTTTACGGACAACCTATGAACGAGTTTTAAGTAACCTTGAGAAATATTAACCAATCAGGAAACAGTTAGTATAGAGTAAGATATACCATACAAAACGATGCACATAACCAAGTCTATAAAGACATATGTGCGCTCTCCAATCCTACGTATATATTGTAGTACCTGGCTTTAGCCAGTGTTACTGGTGCTTTTATTATCCAATTCGCGACAATTGTCATAATTTACCTTAGTCTAAATCTGGATCGAGTAAAAAATCCTATTCTAATAGACTTTTTCCTCCCATACATAACATCGAAAGACAACATCGTCGCGGTAGTCCACAAGTCATTTGATTACCACAATCACGAACAGAGGAATTTCTTAGTAGTCCCACTTATTGTAGCCGCCCACTTATCACGCTTTCTCTAAAATCCGCTGTGAACCGACCGTATTTGCGCATCAGGTATTAAAATTGGTGCCGTGACCTAGAATTCCCTCAAACGCTTTTGATCGGCTCGTCCATAAATTATAGTCTTGCCATTGGAAACTTTAAATATCATTTGTTAAAAGTAAGTAAAAGTAGTGCTCATACTTCCACTTTTTCTTAATGGAATTCCGCAACTTTCATCTTACGACTTTATTCATTTTTATTCACGTTATATCTCTTATTACTGAGGGTTTTTATTTAGCATCTGCTGATATTCAGTTACAGGAAAATTCAAACTGTTACTAATAATGTCTTCCTACTGAATAATTATTTGACCTCAGTAGCTTAGGGAATAATACATCAATGTTTAATGTGAAAGGTCCTGGATTTTTGTTAGCGAGACATAGACTGGATTAAAGCATGCTCAATGCACGATTGCTTTGGCGCATGCTGATTGGCTAATTCTTATCCAATCAGCGTTAGTCGATACTTAGTGAATACTCTAGAAATCTCATGTGAAAAACTATAAATATACTAACGTTTTCCCTATTGTGCTTCTTACTTCCATCTAACCTTGTTATTTGGAATATAATCTCTTTCCGGTTCAATCATGTTCTGATTTGGGGATTTGTCGAGTGAATCGGTGTCAGAGAATACTAAGCAATAGGAATAGCTGGGTTATAACCGTAGGAGAGAATTATAACAATTTAAGTATCAATGTGATAACTTGAACTGATATAGGTCTGTCCCAGATCTTATGTCTTCTATATCTATTTGGTTATACTCCCTCAGTTGTACTTGGTTCAACAACTCATATTTATTGAGATCTTTTCCTACCAGTTTACATTTAATAGTACCAATAGAGTTAAGATTAAATTTTAAAAACATAAGCTATAGTTTCCTGATTACGTATATTTTAATTGGATACGATAATCATTGATAATTGTTACACTGAATTTCTGAAAGTTATTCAATATAAGCCCTTGGTATTTTGATGCTGGGTTACACTATATTCTATATATCCACGGATTGATGTACCATTAGACCTATAACTTTTGTACTTGTTAATAAAAAGTTTACTATTTAAGCAGTTTGTCGGGATTCAATAATTTATGTTCTATGTGGTCATCATCATATTATATTTGTGGATAGTCCTTTACACTTCCAACTTGGTTTTCATAAAAAATCACAACTCATTAGAGTGCTGTAGAATAATAATAATAATATTCTATCCGTTTATCAGAAATGTGTTGTATTACATCCAGATGTTTATTTTTAATTTTTAGATTAATACTACTGTAAAGTATTCATCGATTTGGTTCAACCATAACACATATTTACCATCGAATAAATTCTTCATTCAATTGTTCAAAGGATGTTTCATTTTCAGTGTAATTGCAGTTCCTTTAGTAAGTGCTCTATGCACTTGGCATACATATTTAATTAGTAATGGTGAAACAAGTATTGAACGACATATCAATGCAAAATTCACTAAAATATTAAAACAACGTGGAGTGATTTATCGCAATCCGCATGATTTTGGTATATTTTTAAATTGGATAAAATTTCTAGGCCTTATTGATAAGCATGAAATGGCTAATTATTATGTCAAGAAAAAATCATTTCGTTTATATTTTGTACTTTGTAAAAGGTTTTTTAATCGTATTCTATTACCTTCCTATCATAAACCTTATGATGATGGTTTTAACTATGAATTAAGTTTGAATACTGCTGAGTCAGTTCTAGAATCTTTATCAGAGTCTGGAATGTTTTAATGTACTTTTCGTCTTTGTAATTCTTAGGTCTTGTTTCGCGTCTTTTTAAAACTCTATATTTCTCTTTGTTTTCTATTTCGTGGTATATTACTTATTACTGTTCAAGCAGTATAAGTGTATTCCTTATCGTTACGGGCAGTATTTGTGAAAAATAATGTATTCTGTCAGTTTATGTTCCATTTGCTTTTACTTCGCGTTAGCAGTATAAGGTGTTGTGTCGAGTGCATTCTACGTCTTGTCAGTAACGGAGAGCTACGTTACAGGATGTTATTGTTAACACCGTTGTTGCTACCTTGACGTGGTGGTCGGGCTTGCCTATCGTGATGAAGCAACCGAGTTATACTGACTGGAACAACTGTTCCTCAAGATCCTACCACGTCAGAAAGGTCGGTTGAAGAGCGGTAAGACTAAAAGCAACAAACCTAAGGTCCGAAGGCGAAGTCGTACTGCTGACTGTACAGAGGTGTGGCAGCAGTAAAGTTTCCTTCAGACAACCAGCATGACAGCGATGCTACCTTCCCACAAGGAGGGGTAGGGTTAGAAAAGGTCGACCCTAAAAATACACACCTCGCCTTATCCCACGGATATCCGTCCCCGGTGGTAAGGTCTCAACAAGTACGGAGCTAACACAAAAATTGCCCATAAAAAGGTCGTGTGTGACTGAACTCAAGCAGTTGTCCCTTGGGCACTGCGGTCACGCTCTCAGGTCACTAAGACCACCTTTAATCCAATTTCCTTTTCAGGTACCTCCAGAAGAACCCTTCCACGGTGTGGGCAACCGGGAAGTGATAACCGTTCTCATACCTCTAACAGCACCCAAGACCACTGGATTCATAATCAACCTCCCTTTTCAATTCGCATTATTCCTCCTACATCGACTTTCACCTCTAAATTTCCTCTTTCGGCTTCCTCCTCAAGTATCACCATAGCCAACAATTCTAGTGCTCAAAACACTGTCCCAGGTCTACTGAAACCTCGCTCCAAACTACACATTGGAACCTTCAACGTACGCACCTTATCTCAAATCGGTCAACAGGCTTCCTTGGCTAAAACCCTAGAATCTCGTACCATTGATGTGTGCTGTGTCTCCGAAACACGCATACAGGATCCCAGTGTGGTCATTCACTTGACCTCACCTCGGCAAAACGGAGAGCCAACGAGATACACCCTCCGTGTATCTGGTGACCCGATGGCCAGCTCTCGTGGACTGGCAAGTGTAGACATAGCACTAAGCATGAGGGCCGAACAAGCACTGTTAGAGTGGATCCCCATCAGCAGCCGTCTATGTGCTGTCCGGCTAAACTGCTACGTAAGAACTCAGAAGGATAGGGACACACGTCGTCGCCTTTTTGTCGTTTCTGCCTACGCTCCCACCGACTGCAGCTCAGATGAAGTGAAGGATGAATTTTACAGAAAGCTATCTGAACTTCTTCAGAAAGCTAAACGTTCAGACAAAGTACTCGTAGCAGGTGACTTTAATGCCCAGATAGGTAGTTTAAACCAAACATAAAGGCATTTAGGTGGGTACTTTAGTATTACGGCACAACAAACAGATAATGGTGATCGTCTGCTGCAACTATGCTCAGACAATCGTTTATTTTTAGCAAACACAAATTTTAAGCATAAGGAGAGAGAGACATCGTCTAACATGGCGACCACCTACACCAAACCAACGATGGACTCAAATAGACCGTATTGCCATCAGTCATCGTTGGAGAGGGTCGGTAGAAGATTGTCGCTCGTTCTGGAGTACCTGCTTGGACTCCGACCATGCCCTAATACGGGCACGCATCTGCTTGCGCCTCACTGGACGCAAAAAGCCACATTAAAAAGACCCATTAGAACTGAGTTGAGTAACGAAAAAACCAAAAGTAAGTTCCAGGAACAACTGAGGTCACACTTAGGTAGTTCTGAAAACGAGGCTGACCCAGATGTTGCTTGGAAAGATATAAAAACAGCTGCGGAAACAGCAATGAAATCTATTAGTGACTTAACCCACAGAGTTACAAAGAACCAGTGGATTTCTTCAAAGTCTATCACACTGATGGATTCTCGCAAACTCGTCCCATCAGGTTCCGAACATGATGAAGAGCGACAACAAATCAGATCTAGGTTAAGGAAAAGTCTAAGAAACGACCGTGAGCAGTGGTGGACAACGAAAGCAAAAGAGATGGAAAAGGCGGCGGCTATAGGGAACACAAAACAGATCTACAGACTAATAAAAGAAACTGGAATAAATAAGTCAAGTGTAAGTCAGACAATTTCGGAAAAAGAAGACACTCTCATTCGCTCCCAGTCCAGACGTTTAGAACGATGGGCGGAACACTAGGGAACAGTTCAGCTGGCCTTCAGCGACTATACAACTACCCTCCATTCCCAAACAGTGTGAATGGAACATTGAAGTAGGTCCCCCAACTCTAGCAGAAGTTCAAAAGGCTATAGTTAATCTGAAACGAGAAAGGGCAGCTGGTCCAGATGGATTGGCTCCAGAAGTCTTTAAGGATGGTGGTCCAATTTTAGCGGTTAGGTTGACTAATATTTTAGCTAAGATCTGGGAGTTAGATGTTATTCCATCTGAATGGTCACAATCACTTATCGTCCCAATATATAAGAAAGGATCAAAATCATCTTGTGACAACCACAGAGGGATTAGTTTAACAAATATAGTATCTAAAATACTAGCCTCAATAATAATCAGACGCCAAGCTGGCTTCAGACCTGGTCGTGGCTGCATCGACCGCATATTCACCATTCGTTAGGTTCTAGAACACAGGCATACTTATCGGCGTCCGACGACGGTGGTCTTTCTTGACTTAAAAGCAGCATTTGACTCGGTAGACCGCGAGATTCTGTGACAGTGTCTGTCATTAAAAGGCGTACCCCAGAAGTACATAAACCTTGTAAAGGCTCTTTACTCGAACACTACTAGTCGAGTCAGAGCTTATGGCAAACTGTCATCTAGTTTTGCAACCTCAAGTGGTGTCCGTCAAGGCTGTCCACTTTCTCCATTTCTGTTTAACTTCATCATAGACCTACTGATGGAAATAACATTCTCGTCGACTGAATTCTCAGGTATTGATCTCCTTCCAGGAGGTCCACTTATCGACTTAGAATACGCAGATGATATAGTCCTGTTCGGTGAAAACGCTGATGAAATGCAGTCTTCTGGTAGCACTAAGCTACAATGCCAGAATATTTGGAATGCGCTTCACTAGCTCTAAATGCAAGTTGTTACTTCAGGACTGGTTTGCGTCAACACCTGAACTAAGGATAGGGGGTGAAGTAGTCGAACGCGTTGACAACTTCACTTATCTTGGAAGTCTGATCAGCCCTAATGTGCTGGTATTGGACGAAATCTCAGCACGGATTCGAAAAGCTCGTTTGGCTTTTGCCAAATTGCGTCACCTTTGGCGAAGGTGAGATATCCGTCTATCAATAAAAGGACGAGTATACTGTGGCTAGAGACATTATCAGATGTGTCTCAGAATAGAAGCCAGTGACGATCCTGCTGTAACCTTCTTTATCAGATTGCTGATGTACTAATCAAATTCTAGCTGTCAGATCGATATTGAGTCATGATGTTAATTATTATAATACATCCAGTATAGAAATTTCAATGTTTATAGGTTAGTTCTAGACAATGTGGATGATATATCCATTGTTAATTTCAACAATAATGATGACCTTATTCAATACCATGTTTCATTACTTGAAAGCATTCTCGGCACATATTTTTTAAAAGTAAATGTTCTTAAAATAAGAAGTCTGAAATGGTGGTGGTTATAACGCATCGACAACTTCACCCATCTTGGAAGTCTGATCAGCCCTAATGTGCTGGTATTGGACGAAATCTCAGCACGGATTCGAAAAGCTCGTTTAGCTTTTGCCAAATTGCGTCACCTTTGGCGAAGGTGAGATATCCGTCTGTCAATAAAAGGACGAGTATACTGTGCGGCAGTCCGTTCTGTCTTACTTTACGGCAGCGAACCATTGCCTTTAAGAATAGAAGACACTCGTAAGCTACTAGTATTTGACCACAAATGCCTTAGAAATATTACTGGTGTCTGCTGGGATCACCGGGTAAGTAATAGTGAGGTTAGACACAGGGTATTAGGTAATGATGGTAAATCAGTTGATGAGGTTGTTAATCTTCATCGACTGAGATGGTTGGGCCACGTGTTACGTATACCTGAACACCGATTACCACGTCGTGCAATGCTAACGGGTGTTAGAGATGGTTGGAAGAGAATTAGGGGCGGGCAAACCAAAACGTGGCATCAGTGCTTGAAGACACTAACCTCTAGTCTGAGCCATGTTGGTAGATGCAGACTACTTGGTTGGGGTCCGCGTGACTTTCGTAACCGATGGTTGGAGACTCTTGGTGACATGGCTGAGAATCGATCACAATGGTGTCGGTGCATACACTCTCTGTCTTCCCTTAAATTAAGAGATTAAAATCACTTCATATCTTTCTTTCTACGAACAAAATCTATATTCCGGTACTGTATCCTTATATGCAATCTTTCTCCTATATATTACCACCTTTAACCTAACCACTCGTATGAATCCGGTGTTCATCTTACTGTGCTAATGAGGTATGGCAACCTGGACCGATGCATATATGTGCCTGGTCCTACGTTGTAGCTAACTGACTGATTGTTAGCAACTCATAAAGTCCAACAAGTCACACATTATGTTCACTAAAGTTGGTCTAAGTCATCTTCAATGTAATACAATATTTTCAACGGAGTAACGCGTTGGAGGTTACCAAATTGTCTGTTATCTCAGAAACATTTTGTAATCTCGACCACCCTCAGATGTTGAACACTAAAACGTTGAGTGATAGAAAATTTCCAGCGATTGAGTGCTGTTGTACGTGATGAGATTTGAAAAGCAGATGTATTAGGTAACCCTTTAAAAAAATTTGACTCACAAATGTAGAAGGTATTTAACAGTTAGCTATTAATTAGATTATTTTAGAAAAAGACGAGACAATGATTCACTCACAGTTCATTAAAGCCAGAACGGATAGAACACTTGCAGAAATAGTTAAATCTCCCTCCAGTTACTCTCGTGTTACCCGATATTTCCAAACAATCGGAATGGGAAGTCGATAAAAATTTAGAAACACCATATTTAATCTAAAGCGTGGGAGAACTAAATGATCTAATGAATTAACCCCGAAGATCCTCAAGGATGACGACATAGTTTTAGTAATTCATTTGACTAAAAATTAAGTTTAGAAGCTGGACATTATCTAGCCTAATTGGTCTCAATTTTTGATCGTAAAATATGTAGGAATCTTCTTGTAATCCTCACAAAGAAATTAGTTTGACCAATACAATACCCAAAATATCAACCTTTGTAGTCGCTGAACGTATTAACAGAGATTATAAATAGCGAATCTGAGAAAAACAGGCCTATCTTACACCTGGTCTTGAGTTTATTGATCAAGTTTTTACATTCTGGTAGGTTTTAAAACATGTATAAATCGATGCTCGACGACAGCCATATTACTTGACCTCCAACCAGTATTCAATCCCGTTGATAGAGAGTTTGTATCGCAACATATTTCACGGAAATGTGCACTGATAAAGTAGGATAACTTTCCGACGCTTTAGTTTTTGGGAACCAATGTTCGAATCAGACCTTCTGATGAACTAACATCTTAAATGGTAACCCAAACTGATGCTCGTTAAGACGACCCATTGTTCTTAGTTTTGACTAATTTCGTTGAATATATTCCTTTAAGAATGATACTTAATTTATCTAATTATACACACACAAATGAGTCATATTCAGTGAACAGGTTTACAAAATATAGGATATTTTGGACACCTTAGAGCAACTATAGCAAAAGATATAACGAAAAATTACTTTTTCATCCCACTTACTTTCTAAAATCCTATATATATATATATATATATATATATATATATATATATATATATATATATATATATATATATATATATCGTTGTTCCGGTTATTCCCGTTCCCAACGTCCCTTACCTCATATTGTGTTATATTTCAATGTTACAGTTTAATATTAATCTACTTGCAAGCGGTTGGAGAGAAACCACAAAATACAATATGTTCATACTATCTTGACTCAGTTATTGTTTTGACTTTACTCAAAGGAGTAAAAATATGAAATAAGACTGTTCCAATTCGAAACAAACGTGGATTTAAAATAAGACTAGCATTGTTTGGAGTCGTCTACTGGACAAACGACGAATAATACTGTTTGTAATTTGTTTAGTCAAGATCAGTTCACTATGTTAACCATAATGATAGAATCGGTTGGCGAATGAAGACAATCATGAGACACACACGTCAACCATTTCAATTACCATCAAACAATCACTTATGAAACTACACTATTTGTATATCAAGATTATGAATGTATTTTAAGAATGAAAAATTCCTTCACAGCGATATAAATATATATATATCTACAATACAAAATTGCGTAACATAATTAAGTTCGTAAAAATATAAAACAATAGTTCAACTTACATTGATCACTTTCTTCCCTCAATAACCAAGAAGAAAAATCCGCATAATTCGTTGACTTTAAGAAAAGAAAAAGCCGAACAAATGGAAAGAGTAAAATGTATCCGACCACTTAAGGTTGGCATCTGTCATTATTACTTTTATTAATAGTAGTATTTACAACAATTAAGATACACAATGTTCCAATGTTTTGTCTCTTTTTTCATTTTAAATGTAATTTATATTTACAATGTTTCTCATTCGGAATATAATTACTAGAATCATCACAAAAGTCATCATCATCGTCTTCTACAATCTCGCCTTCTTCTTCTTCTTCTTCATCTTTTCCGTTTATATTGTCTTCGACGTCATCATTGTCGTTGTTATTTAATACAACAAACAATTCGTTCCCTTTTTCTATGTCTTCCACCGCGTTCAGTCGTTCTGTTTTACTGTCGATCATTGCAATATCCTCCTCATTATTATTAGTTGAAGTTGACGTCTGTGATGATAGATATATTGAAGGAGAAGCGCCATATCTTGATGTTGATAATACGGTGGAGAGATATGATGTTTTTTCATTTGTACATGCATTTTGATTAGGAATGTTTTTGTCAAAACAACGACGTTTAGTACTTCTATACAATAATAATTCTTCTCCATTAATATCATCGTTATGGTTTGATAGAAATGATCGTTTCATTGTTTGGTTTTCACTATTATTCATTCTGTAAGTATTTATAGGAGTAATTTTATTATTATTATTCGTAGTAGTATTTGAAGTCAAGGTCGACATAACTGTTGTAGATGTAGGTTTATCTGAAATAAAATATTCCACTAATTGTTCATCCCAATTTTGTACTTGGTCCAATATTTTATTAATATAAGGTTGTTTATATCGTTTTGAAATAACTGAACGTTGAAAATCCAATTGACGAAATGTATCTGTTGAAAATTTTAAAAAATTTCGAAATAGAGTGTTCAATGTTTAATGAATTTAGTTCGTCATTTATTCAAATAAAAAAGAGCCTAGCTTATAAATGCATTGGTCCAGATTGTTCTGCACTATACAATCAGCACAACAAGACGAATGCTGAAGCAATCGAACTATTTGCATCAGTAATGGTAAAAAAAGATTACACAAATAGAATATGTTTCGAGAAGAAAGAATCAATCTCTAGTATCAAAAAAATGAAATAATGTTGAAATTCAGGATCTATCGGGAGAAAAATAGTAAATAATCGAGCTTTACTCAGGTCAATTTTAACTCATGTCACAATATTTTGAACTATTGATCACGACAAACGAAGGAACTCCGACCAGGTAGTTGGCACCTGCAAACACGGTTTAGTTAAACAGTCAATGATTTCATGAATTGATGCTATGTTTTGGCTTGCTAGCTTTTTTCTTTCCTGAAACTTGCTTTAGTAGCCCAGTCAACATCGTGTATCAAGGTAAAGGGTAATTGGGCATGCACAACGCGTGCTACAATGACTTCACTTGGTGAGGATTTGGAATTTTATGAACTAATTTATCATTTTTGTTCAGTACCCTGGGTTTAATCTGGAAACTGATAACTCAGTGGTCACAACTTAAATATTCAAATTAGAGATTCGTACAGATTGGTTTGTTTGGAGATAGTTTCCAAAGTCGAAATGTAGTTTAATAGAAACAATCACTAATTAGCTATTCCCTGGTGATTAACATTGGGACGAATTCATTAGAGTTTTAATGAGAAATTGTGACTACCTACTTACCACGAACAGATTCGTGCACTGAGCTATTGATACTACTCGGTTATCAAGACCCAAGTAAGCGGAGCAGGACTTGGTTCTGTGAATTATGAGCTGAAATTCCAACGCTTTAAAGCAATAAACCATGTACCTGCTATCACACACACCTACAGGTTCTGGACACAATCTCTGGCGAAGTGGTAGTGAGAACACTCAAATGAAACAGACTCAGTGCTCTCTAGTTTTCAGTGGTTTATCAAGTAACATCAATTTCCTTATTATAATTGTCTTCAAACAATATACGTAAATAGTTCATTGATTAAAACGCTCAACTTGCGACCACTAAGTTGCAGGATCAAACCCGGCCTCACATACTTTGGGTCTACAGAAATGGTTGGTACCACTATCCTGCACAATTAAAGTGTAGCTTGAAGCCACGTACGCGGTTCCGTATCTGGTAAATTCGTGAGTAGCCCCAATATGGATGTTCTAAAACGTTAGTAAGATACGGTGACATAAGGATGATGATTTCACTACACAACCTATGAGTTCACCGGAGTCAGATACTTGATTTTCCATGGGAAATGTTCCGCGTTTCGCTATAATCCTGTCCATAAAAGGTTTTCTTGAATTCTTTGCTTGAATAACCACTGTAACGGTTGACTGGCGATCATGAAGCTAAAGAGACTGTTATATCCTAGCGAAGATTAAATTACGAGTAACTTCTGAGACATTTTAATGGACTAATTGTTGTGAACGGGGAAATAAGAAGCCCAGATAACTACGAAAGCTATTTTCTTGGGACGTTATTTCATTTCACTCAAACCTTGTAAAACACTTATATTCATTTTTGTCCCCATTTTATTCTACATAACATGAGCTTTCGTTCTATGTATCATTCACTGCCATACCCTTTTTTGTTCCGAAAATATTGTAATTTAAACATAATATTTTGCATCTTATTTTCTACCCTAATTCCCAGTTTCGGGCATAATTGTATTTTTCAAAATTATCGTACGTTGTGCTCAGGATATTCACTTATTTATTCATGTACATTTTTGCACTAATCCGAATTCAGAGAATCCAGAATTCAGTGTTCCAACTGTCGTGTCTTCTCTCATTTGCGTGCTTGCCAACCAATCAGGTTCTAGAATAGTTCTCTTTCTACCCCTTCTCGAACTCACGCGTACTAGACTCAAGGTTAAGCCGCTCAGCCTATCGCGTCAAGGTCATAATCTAGACTAGACAGATCAAGGTCAAGTCATGACAGAGTATCAACGGGGTAAAAAGCGATTCAAGGTCATAGCACTAATATTATCTACATATTAAAATAACCCATAGTGTCACTGAATAAGAAAAAGAGAATTCAGCGAAGAAAATTTTCTTTTCGACGAAATATATACGAATGTACAGCTTAAGTAAATGATTTCGTCGAAAAGAAAGTTTTCTTCGCTGAATTCTCTTTTTCTTATCTACATATTCTTATGGTATAACTATTTAGTAATTAGATTGTGTACATTTATATTCCCTTTATTGCAAGCTTCATTTTGACCTATAGATTATTATTGTACGATCTACTGTTCTTAGATTATACTCAGTTTGTTAGTTAGTCTCCCACAATCACAGTCACATTTTGGCTTTATTGTGTATGAATGTTATTTCCTATTTTATGGTGCGTTGCGGTCTGCTTGGTTCATATACAAACCCAATATGTCTGAAATAAATGATTCGCATAGTGCAGGCTGTTGTTGGCATTCTGGACTCAGCTGGACGGGCAACGGACCAATAGGACGCTCGGCTGATCAGACCGAACGAACGTCATTGATTTAGTACAGTACAAAGGCAAATAAGTCGCATTTTGATTGGCGAATAAATTACGTGATAACTAGCGGGTCATAAAAACACAACAAAGTGTCGACGGGGATTTTGCGAAAAAGAAAACAGATTGTATATATTCAAAGTTCCCATCAAGACAGGAGGTTAATAGTAGCTATAGTTTCATACCATTTTTTCTAGTTCTTATAGTGGTTACTAAAACATCTAGCCTATTTGAAAAGAATAGATTATTACACTGTTATCTCTGTTAACAGCTAACAACATTTCATGGTTTTCTTGAACGTTTTACTCAAGTTTCAGCAAAACTTTAAAAGCTCAATTCGTGTATTCTATTTACAATTTGTGTAAAATACAAAAATTCATCAAAACTTGGAAACTGGTTTCACAAGCGAATGTTCGCACAACAGACATCAACATTGTATGATATATATTTCAACAGACGACTGCTACTAATACTCACCTTGATGTAATTCCAATGCCTTTTTAGCTGCTTCCATTTGAGCTTGTTGAACAGACCGACCTTCACCAGTTGCTAATCGTTGACCACGAAAATAAACACCAACACGATAAACACGTTGGTTAGTTGGCCCACTATGTTCTAAAACCTAATAAAGATAACAACATAACATAAGAGAATAATAAGTTATGCAAAATGTGGCACATTATTCTACTAATTAATATAAGACATTCTGTCTTTCTAAATTAAAGATAAATTGTCAAAAAAAGCTGATACCAGAAAAAAAACAGTAGAAGTAATTAAGTCGTTGTATTCGCCTGCTGTTGATGTTGAGCGTTAACTGAACTAAGTGAACCGTCTCAATGAAGCCATTTGGTCACAATTTAAAACCTGTATTTATGAAAACTTCGAACGTGGGTGGCATGTTGTATTTTGTGATCGTTAATTACCTGTTCAGATGATTATTAAGTGAATTCAGAAGAAATCGTCTTTGTTGGTCTCTGAGCTCAGAAAAAAAAACACATTCAGTATCCTCATCCCGAGCTAAAAACATTGTTAATCATCTCAAATCTACTATGGACACAATTCTAACAAAGGTATGAACTTTTTTACACAGTTTAAATAATGAACCGATCTAAGCTAGACCATCAGTGAAAACCTAGAAGTGCTGGACAGCCGTCTCGTTCTAGTAGCATAGGGTTATTCAGAAGTGCGCATTAATGACCCCGCACGCAGGATTCAAACTAAGGACCTTCGGTCTCGTTTGTAAACAAGTGTGTCTCATGATTGTCTTCATTCGCCAACCGATTCTATCATTATGGTTAACATAGTGAACTGATCTTGACTAAACAAATTACAAACAGTATTATTCGTCGTTTGTCCAGTAGACGACTCCAAACAATGCTAGTCTTATTTTAAATCCACGTTTGTTTCGAATTGGAACAGTCTTATTTCATATTTTTACTCCTTTGAGTAAAGTCAAAACAATAACTGAGTCAAGATAGTATGAACATATTGTATTTTGTGGTTTCTCTCCAACCGCTTGCAAGTAGATTAATATTAAACTGTAACATTGAAATATAACACAATATGAGGTAAGGGACGTTGGGAACGGGAATAACCGGAGCAACGATATATATAGAATTTTAGAAGGTAAGGTGTGTGAGACGGTTATCCACTTCAGGCAATGGATGAATGGGTGAGAAGGATTATGTTTTTAATGAAGTTAGACATGAACATCGTTGGATGCCGATTGAGTAGTCTAAATGTTAAGCGTTCATAAACGAGACCGAATGTCCTTGGTTCGAGTCCTGCATGAGGGATCGTGGGTGCTCACCACCGAGTAGCCCTATACTACTAGAAAGAAACGACTGTCCAGCATTTTCAGGTTTTCAATGGTTTTATAGCTTCGACTGGTTCGTTATTTCAACTGTGCGAATACTACAATCTCCACAAATCCCCATACCGATAAAATATGATTTGACAAAATAACAGAAAAGCTAGGGTTCTCGTTATTCCCAGGGATATTTTGAGCAATCAAAGCGCAAATGAAACAAGTGTATAATCACAAATGGAAATAAAATTTTTATAACCTTAGTTTAATCTAATAGAGTACGATAGTAAAACGGAAAGAGGTTTTCGTTTGAAAACTAACTTTATAATGTGCAATTTCTGGATCTTCATTTAATGAACGAAATGTAAGACAACATTGTTGTAATTTTGATTTGGCATCATTCCATTCTTGTTTTAAAATAAACTCAACAAGACGTGGCCAAAAACATATTTGACAAAAACGTTCAACCCATGTTAAATCTTTATCGACAAATAATGCACCAATAAATGCTAAAGCGAAAATTTTAAAAATATGACGAGGGAAAAGAGAGAAACAGTGGTATTATGTAATGGGCGTTTTTTAAACGTTATGAATTAAAATTGTTATATTACTATAGATATATGGCATAATAGTTATTTGATAATCTGTCAGTCAGATAGACAGTAAGTAGACAAAGTGTGTGTCTGCATTTCACACCAATAAGGAAGATGAAAAAGGAAAAAGTCAAAGCAACACTAATAACAGCAAAATAATTCAGTTCATGATATTAAACCTAAAATTCAACAGTTTCTACAACACCCTACAATAACAACCACCATATACTGAATAGTCGTTGATTTTAAAAGATAATTCCCGGAATTCTGCTGGGAGGTCGTAATTAGTACAATCATTTAGAGGCCCTATATATGACTCCATTTGGGTCATTTCTGATTGCTATCAAATAATTACTGTCGAAATATACATCCTGACTATTCTCGTATATTATCATCGACTTAAGTCGTGTTGGTCAACAGCGGAATTAAATAAGTCAAATACGAGAATGAATTTCGAATACGTATATTTCATACAATCGATGATCTAGACAAAAGACTAGAGAAGCGAAAAGAATAAAGCGAAGCGAAATAACGCGTAGTGGAGATGGCGTGTGAAGCAACTCAATTTAGCCAAGCGTTAATCAATATTTATAGTTAGACTAAAATAAGTTACAGATATGTGATGAATAGGATAAGAGGTGCACACACGCTCATATAAAAAGAGCCAAAGATGATAAGCGAATTGACGTCAAAATGTGATTCGAGAAGAATAAACTAGTTTATCCAGAAACCAGAATAAGTTGTGTGGGCTTAACATAGCAACCGACACTACAGATCAACGATATCGGATATGTGATAAATATTAGAAATTGATGAGTCGTACAGTATTGTGAATTAATAGTTAATGGCTTAAACTATTGTATGCGCTAGCTTAATGGTCTGAAAGTTAGATGGTTGGTGTGAGACTTGGAGGCCTTAAGTTTGATACTCTGTGGAGTCGTCAATTAGCAAAGCTTAGATTCCTGTAGACTAGAACAAAGCAACTATTCAGTACTATCTGTTTTTTAACAGTTATGTAACGAACGTTATTTTGCAATGTGAGGCTTTAAATAAGGCAATTTTAACGTCGTGTAATGGAAATAGTCATAACAAACGAACAAATGAAATCAAAGTATGAACAGTGTCAAATTATAATAACACATTATTTCATTCAAACAACACTTGATTCATTGATATTATGGAGTCATAAACTTACAACAACATTACATACAATCACTGTTATGTATTAAAATTGATATAAACTTACGATTTTTAGTCAAGTTAATTGTATACGACACTAAAAAATGACTAATCAAATTGTAGTTATAAACGCTCAAACATTTTAATTCAGTTTGAACATCTGAAAATAAATATACGTACATTAGCATCTATGTGATATTCGCTGCGAATTAGCTTCATTCTGAGAAACACTGTCAAACAGGATGAAATGTTTATTGTTCCTTAAATCTGAGACTTGTCAACACAATGAGCACCTACAATGTTAGAAGCCATAGCGTAACTCCTCAAAAAAACTCTTCAGAAGTCATTGAAAAAATCTACGAATATTTTGGACATTCCAACATGATAGGACATGTCTAAGAAAGGACAATTGCTTACGCTTAGTATCAGAAGGCGTTTTGTGGATATTATAGTAATTTTAATGGTTGAGATCATGAGTCAATTTGATTAAACAATTATCACAAACTTGTTACCAATCTTGGAATTTTTCTCAAAACTTAGAATTTCAACGTAATCCTATAAATAACTTTGTTTCCTGAACATAATTTTATTATTGGAATACAGTTTTCATATTTCTCGCCTAATTTTTTCCGTCAAAGGAAGGAGGTGTTCACAAGTCAAAGATTTCACGCGACTAAGAGACTATTTAAAGTATTCAGAGTACAAAATTTATCACGTGATTGATCATCAAAAATACAAAATTGCTCATAATGTTGTTGTGTGTCCAAGATGCTGACAGTCAATTATTCTTCTAATTTCTTAAAGCCCAGTTCTTGATAAAACGATAGACTGTTTTGTTCGATCCTGTCAAGACTTCATAACTAAAATATTTGACCTTAAATCATTATGTGATATACAGCTGGACTTCCCATTCTACCTAAAGCTCAGTTTGAATAAACATTTACTACATATAAACAAAATATGCCATACCACTAGATTGAGTACATACATATTATACTTTGCAAATGAGTTTTGCAACAACAACAAAAACAATGATGATGATGATGATGGTATCAGTAAACATAATTCATAATTACCTTCCAATAAATCAGCTCTGTATTTTACATTTTGATTTTGTGTATTGTTACAATTGCCATTTTTATTTCCATCTGAATTAATAACTTGTTTTTGACCACCTTTTTTATTTTGTTTAGATTTGAGTATATTTGAATTTTGACTACTTATATAATTAGTATTCCAAGACGGATTTGAATGTTTCGATATGTTATTATTATTAGTATTATTGTTATTATTAATTTTGCAATCGTATTTATGCATACTATTATCTTCACGACGTATAACATAATTTTCTAAGCCTAACTCACTGCATACAGATGCCTGTGTATATTTATTCACTAGTGAATTTTTTAACAATGATAAATGTCCTTCATGATGTCGTGGAAAATGTCGAAATAAATAATCTGTTGACACATATTTCAACAAAGAATCACCAAGAAATTCTAAACGTTGATTATCTCCCCTAAAAATTAATACAAATAAACAAAGTAGAAACGAATGCAAATAAGATATTTGGAAAATAAGTGAAGGATATTACATCATAAAATACCACTGACAGTCGAATATAAAAACCTTTCTTTTCTGTTTTAGTCTGAAACTGATTAATTAACTAACTGTTTATAATCATCTATTTTCAAAATGTGCAAACATTGCAATAAATCTTCAGATTTTAGGTTTGTTTTAAATTATTTGATAAACATCTAATGGACTCATCAAACGGTGTTTTAAATAGCTTACATACTATCACGAAGTTGGTTAATATAAATTTTTGCGAGACAACAATGGTGGTTGGAATTGTTTGGTGATAAAATCTGTATGATCAAGGTCTTGTACTAATCATACTTTGAACAGGTTAGTGATAACATTCCGGATTATGAATTTGGGTGGTATGAGTTCGAATCTCACAGGAAACGTTGATCTTCACAGGATCCCAGATACACCTTGTTGAAAAGGGACAACTAGTACGAAACCTAAATTAAAGATTTACCGCTAACTACTTACGACTATTTTTAACTTAAAAATATCATGGATGCGATTTCAAATTATTTAGACTGGTGGATATATAGCTTGATATATAACATCCGATCAGTGCTAAGGACTAATGAGCCATGACACTAGCAGCTACTCAACGATCAAACAATAGTGGTTTATATTGAGATCATGAATCGGTCTAAGCTAAACCACCACTGGAAACGTGGAAGCACTGGACAGCCGTTTCGTTATGGTATGGGACTTCTCAACAGTGCGCATCCGCTATCCAGCATGCGCGACTCCAACCTAGAACCTTCAGCTTCGTGTGAGGACGCTTAAGCATTAGATCACATGGGACTACATACTACGACGAACTGACCGTCCAGTACTTCCAGGTCTTCAATGGTGGTCTAACATTGACTGGTTCATGACCTGAATAAAAACTCATCAATCTCCAGAACCCTACACACATAATGATTTATTTCTCCATTATCCATCTCTAGATAAATGAGAGGGAAGCACAGTGAAATTCATGTACTAAAGGTATATATAATGTAACATGTCGAAAGATCTTCAGATAAATTTACATTGGTTATAACCACCACCATTTCAGACTTCTTATTTTAAGAACATTTACTTTTAAAAAATATGTGCCGAGAATGCTTTCAAGTAATCAAACATGGTATTGAATAAGGTCATCATTATTGTTGAAATTAACAATGGATATATCATCCACATTGTCTAGAACTAACCTATAAACATTGAAATTTCTATACTGGATGTATTATAATAATTAATATCATGGCTCAATATCGATCTGACAGCTAGAATTTGATCAGTACATCAGCAATCTGATAAAGAAGGTTACAGCAGGATCGTCACCGGCTTCTATTCTGAGACACATCTGATAATGTCTCTAGCCAATGTGCTGTACGATTTCTCGGACCCCAGCAAGGGAGCAGAGAAGGAGCAATGTATTGGACTTCGAATAATACAATGGTTATGTGAAAACTAGAATGATACTATAACCCAGCTGTTTACATTAAACTGGAAAGAGTGAGTTTCGAACAAAGGATTTAGTTGATTGAAAGTTGAATGTTTAGTGTAGACCACAAATTTATTGTTAATGGACAGATATCTATGCAATTCGACCCGTAAACTTCAATCCCATATCAATATAAGATTATTATGTTTACAGATGACATTGTCGTTTTCTTTGAAAATATGTCATATTATCAATGATGAAAACGTATAAACCCGTAACAATTTTGGAACTAACTAAAGGTGTTATAATTATCTCAGGCAGTTAATCAAAGCTTTTTTCCAAGACATAAGATAGTCGTACGAGATTTATAATCAATATGTTTAACAACCCAACCAGAGACCGAACATAGAACCTTCAGGTCTCTTAGAGAACATATAGTCACTAGAACTAATGGTATAGGCTACTGAGAGCTACAGAAAACTACATAGCTGTCAGGTTTCTTACTGGTTTTAAATGGTAGCCCAAACTAAGGTCGATATCTGTGATGAATACAACCTACATATAAAAACAATCTTGCACAAAACCTCTTCAATTTAATGAAATTTTAAAAAAACTTACAATGTATAAAAATTAAAACCAGTTTTCCGTATAGTCATAGCACGAGCAAGTACACGTAGGTGTTTAAATGTTATGCCCAAAGTATCTTCTAATGTACACAATTTCTAGAAGGGTTAGTGGACGGTAGGTAGTTAGGAAATGACAGAAATAAAAATATGAGAAAATTTACATGAATATAGTTTGTTTGTTTTTTCAAAAGAGAAAAATTTGATTAGAAATGTCAAAATAAAAATAAAACAATTAGAGAGTATTGAGACAACCGATAATTATGGAGGTACTGTTGTTTTACTTCAGATGAGCTACCTGCTCAAGAATTTATTTGTGAAGTAGATTTATCATGATCTCCAATTGTACTAGTATTTTTGTCTTTTCAATAAATGTTTTGATAGAAAAAACGTCCCTAAAAATTGTCAGAAGTCATTTGCCTAGCTTTTTGTGTTTAATTATCGCTAGATTGTCATAGTGCGCCCTCCTTCTCAGTGACCATTTGCAATTAAGGGAAGAAAACTCAATTTTAGAGTGACAACCCCTCTGTTGAGTAGAGGAGCTGATCTAGTACACATTTTATTCAACTTTGGAATTTCTACTAGAATTGTGTGCACAGACAATTTTTTGCACATTTATTTTATCATTTATCATCTGAACAGTGAATCAGCGTCGAAGAAACTGTACATTTTCGATGTCTTGGCCTATACAGAAATTCAAAAGACCATCTGTTGGACAATGTACGTAAGAATATATGGAAGGAATATCAGTGCAAAATAATATAACGTGAAGTATTGGAAGATCATTAGTCATTCTGTGGCATTCATTCCTAATTTCAATCATTCATTTTTTAACTAAATCATACAGTCCTGAATAAGTATTATACAGGTGTAAATGGCATCTTTAACTTTATAATATAGTTTTAAGACATCAGGTTAGTATTTTCGGATTCTTAAACCTCTATTCGATCGGGTATACCGGGAACCAGTCAGTCAATCCACATATTATTAAATAGATTAAAAGTCGCCAATAGTACACATATTGTACGTAAATGAATCCTGACATTAATTATCTACACATCTCGTTACGGAACGTTACACTGACACAAAGTTTCGTTGTATTTATGATGTGGATAAATTTAAAAAAGTTATCAAAATTTTTTAGATTGAGTTCCTGGTTCCACGTTGCCTGGTGCTTGGAATTATTCGCGTTTCGTAGAACCTGAATAGGCGAGAGTAGATTTCTGGAGAGGAATATGCTTGAAAAACAAGTGTACATATCATATAATCGAAAATATCTAGTCACTCAGTCTCCTTTAAAAAGCATAATAACGACCATGTTGAACATTAGCAAACTTGTAGGTGATTGTTAGATAGATTAGATAGATAGATAGATAAAAATGCAGAAAACTAACCCATTCACCTTTTTTTATACTTCGGTCATAAGTTTGTAAATAATGATGAAAACATACCACATATAAGCATGTAAGTTTGAAATTATTTTTATCAATAATTACATATAGTAAATGTGATCATATATCAGTGGTAAAAAATAGATCGTAAAATACAAATAGAAGTTCATAGAATTCACAAGTCGACAACAATCGGCGATTTAACTTTCTAAGCATTATACTGGTCATGATACATACCAAAGCGAACAATCTTTTTGTTTCATATTTTTCTTTTTTTTTTCTACATCAGTTCCCAGAAGATGTTTTGAGGATAATTAATACATACAACACAAGAACTGTTGGATATACCAACAGTTTTATTGTTGTATGCCTCATACTTCTCAGTAATGAACATAGAACTGTTTGATCAATGGGTAAATATCACAAACCAGAAAATGGCTTGAAAGTTCTTTTCTAAGTGTTTTATTAGGAAATTCATTTTATTTCTGCCAAATTTATTATTACAAAAAGAGGCAACAAAAAAATCATGTAAATATGGTAGATCGATCAAGTTGGTAGAACAACACTTTCAGTTTGTACAGAACATATATTGATTGGCTAGAATTCAGTATTGATACAAACCAAAAGGCAATTATACCAAAGTATGATCGGAAATCATATTGATGAAAAATTATATATATATATATATATATATATATATATATATATATATATATATATATATATATATATATATCAAAAAAGATAAACATCCATTGTTAAAAACTTCAATTGGCAGTTCAGTGAATTGTTATTTACAAATATACGTTCCGTCTATCCCAGAGCGACAACTCACAAACTAGGAAAGCTTAATTTGCAATCAGTGATTCGAAAGTCCGAGTTACGCTTTACATATATGTTGGGTTAAATAGTCTGCTTATCCTTGTTAGTTTTCACACACACATGTGATGATATGAGCCTATAAAATTGATCTATCAAAGTAATTATAACATGAAAGTTGTGTGATTAGGTAGGATGTATCGAGGTTGTTTATTTCGTATGTCTACTCTTTTTACTTACCACTGATATTGTTACTATTTCTATTAGTCTGGGATTTGGCTAAATAATTTTATTAGGCTATGCGCTGATACGATGTGACAACTTGAATTAATGTACATATATGGTAGATCCTACGTTGCTTATGACTGACTGATTGATAATAGTTTTTCAACAGTGGATGTTTATCGAAGATATAATTTAACACAAAATGAACATAACAACAATAATGGAGTGAATACCTTAAGCATAGGAACTTTTGTTGCCCATGATCGATCACCTTCAGGGCATTGTGATTGTAATGGATGCAATGGGATTTGTACCCAAACACGATGAATTCTTTCATCATCGCCAAATAGAACAGCACCAAATATTCTATCAACAATATCAAGTCCAGCGTCTAAAGTGATTGCAGCTAAGATATATATATATATATATATATATGTACATTATTTTGAGTAAAACATTTGATATACATTATGACAATCAAGAGTTGTCCACAGCGGACAAGGAAGGCTTCACAATTATACCACTAACCATATAAAGCACAATAAAAACCATGTAACATGTAACAAATAATCATTAACTATAGTATAATTAACAAATGCACTTATAGCAATTAGTAACCAATCAAAAGTATGCGAAATATTATCACTATTATGAGCGACCAAGCATTTTTCCTTTACAATTGATCGAATAGTTTCACACTATATGGGCGCCGAGTTAATGTGAGACATAAAAGAGGAACAATGTATTTGTATTTGCCAGGCGAAACGTTAGATTTACTTCAAATTCATTCGCTGAGATTTTACAAATGCATTCTTCCTCCTTAATGAGCGACCAAGCGCTTGATTAGTTACACTGAACCAATTACTAATAAAAAAGTACAGTTGACATAATGAAAAATAGAATTATATATCTGCATTGATCGAATAACAATATTTTCAGTTATTTCTAGGTGAAACAGAAGTCTAATTGCAACACAGTTTAATTTATGCTGTTATATTGTCTGAATAATCAATCTTGTTGGCTCGTTTATGCCATTGTCTAACCAGTCAGCTTAAATTATTCAACCATTCTTTCTTATGGGTAATTGTAGCGTGATCATTGTCAATTGAAACTACAGAGAGAAGGAACGTTAGACGTTGAATAGATTGATGAGTTCTATTTTAAAGTTCTGAAAGTTAACAATATATTTGCAGGAATATTAAGTGTACTAGTATCTGTAACTACTTTGAAAATGGGGGAATTAGATAATTCAATCAGATACTGATTAGTTATCATGGGAACGAAATGAGCTTTTTTTTAGAGAAAAAAAAGAAGAGAAAGTCATAGAAGGCGACAAAATTACTTAGAATGATACAAATAAACAGTGAAAGAAAAAGTCATGCTGTAGGGGTTAGTTTAGTGATTAACTACCAAACACTAGTAAGCTGTGGGTCCTAATCCCACTTTACTTACTTCAGTTTGGACACAAATAGATAGCACAATTAGTCTGTACGTATACACACATACATTATAGACCATAGTTAAGTTATATTAAATTATTTTACTGCAAGTCGTGAATTTTAATTAACAGTAGACCCGTCAGTAGATGCACCTAATGTTCAAAAATGGATCATGTCGCTTGAAATAGATCAGAGATGCTGATATACCTAATGATGTATTATCTACAAAGTTACATCCCCGAAAAATTCAAGCTGTTCAAGACCCTTTGTTAATTGAGAGCACGCACACAGCTATATGAATAAATACAATATCAATAATCAACATGATAAAACTTACCCATTAAAGCTTCAAATGCATCAGATCGAGCGTAGATAAATGTAGAATCATAACAAAAGTCTACACTATGAGTATACAACAAGTATTTATGAATGCCAAGACGCTAAAAAATTACGAGAAATTTATTCTTAAATATCGAACGAAATAAAAGTAGACAGAGGATACATGAAATCAGATATTCACTTATTCAAATGTACGATGTGTATTATACAATGCTCACAAATAGGAAACAAATCGAAATCGTTTAAGATTTAATTGATTCGAATGTACGAGTTTGAAACTATTGAGCAGTTAAAAGGAAACAAAAATCAAGTCAGAAAAAAACACATGTTCAGTAAATTTTTCTCAATAACTACTCAATGAATATATTGAGTTTTAGTGATTATCACATAAGTGTTGCCCCTAGGTGACAATTTACTATCTGTGATGTTAATTTAAATTCACCCTTTTTGGATAAGTATAACAATTTGGTGTTATGTGATCGGTTATATTCTGAGAGACAAGTCCCAAATTTAAGTTTCCTGTTACTAATTGAGGCACTAATCATTAGTTAGTTTGTAATTTATGGATATTTATCTGATGGTACAAAAATAGTAGTTGAATATTTTGTACATAAATAAATTACTGTTTCGATTCTCTTTGTAATATATATATTATTAATTCAGTTGGATAATAGTTTTTTTTCTTCTGAATTACATTCACTTACCACTGGAGGATCAATCTTATAAAGCAAATTATCACTTTAGACAACAATCGTTCCGATGTAATTGGAAGAATATACACTAATATATTTGGTATCATTCTATCGAGTTGAAATAACGCTCAGATTTCTCCCTGAATGAACACTAATTTTTTTAGGATGAGCACTGAACGATTTATCTGCGTAAACGATCCACTAGTGCTCTATGCTGGATACCCAGTCAGCATTATTCATCCAGGCATTAACACAACTCAAATCAATAACACGTGATTCACCAGACAATCAAGTAAGTACAAGAGGTAGGGAAATATATACATGACACACCTAATACCTATCGGATTATCTACCAGTCTATCTACATAAACAACCAATCACTACTTTCACTCGCTCACACAATAAGAGTAGTTGGCTGGGTCATGATAGTAGGTGAAATTCACCTGATTGGAGTTTGCTTAAATACTGTGACCAAATGTTAGAAAAGTTTAGGTAACATGTCTCACCGATCGTAATGGCGCATATGAATTCCCATTTTATCTGAAGATAATTATATTTTTTATGAGACAAATTGGTTGTTTATTCTCGAACTATATTGTATATGCCTAGTGTTTTCTCCTACCAGTAACACTACCATTACTATTACTCTTACTACTGTTAGATTTATCTTGATAGTTTCATCTCGCCATGTTAACAACTTGAATTGATGAACACATGTGCTAAGTTGTCGTTTATGACTGAGTGATTAAATCATTAAGTGTTCAATGATTAAACTTACAACAGCTAATTCAGCTAAGTGTTGATTTTGAACGATGGCTTGCCGGTACGCATCCAAATGACCTTCGGATAATTCAGGGAACATAAAGAATAAGTGGATACTGCAAACGGACATACAAATACATATAAACAGAAAAAGGGAAAAAGAGGGTAAGTGGAGGAAAAAGGAAACTATCTAAAAGCAATATTCTTGAGAAAAAGATTCAAAGCTATTAAAACAAAGAGGGGTCTTTCGGCAGTATGCATCCAGGAACACACTAGCAATCAGATTCATGACTTTCATGTCTTGAAAAGAATACTAGACCACCAGAATCAGAGAACCGGTGTCTAATAGTAAAATTCTAACCTCAATTAATACACGATACAGCGAGGCTACCACCATTCAATGCCACTGGTAAGAACTGCTTTACTCTTGAGATACCTGAATTCCATCGATCACCTCACATTCCAGGAACAATTAGAAGTAAATAACTAGTGAGCTGACTATTAATAGTTTAGATGAAAGAGTCTTGTTAAAATCAATTCACTTTCTGAGTGATTGCGCGCCACGGAATGACATCGGTTAAGATGTAATCTTGAAAATCATGGGGTACAGAACACAATTATTTCGTCTTAGTATTATTGGACACCTACCTTCCAGTAGTTTGTATACACAGTCCTGTAAAAAATCAAACTCAAAGCCATCAGTTCAGTGACCTAGCATGAAAAACGAATCGTTATTGAACAATTAACAGACAACGACCAGTTATCTAAACAACAACAATAATAATCTTCATAAGCAATCAATAAGTAAGTCACATAAACAACGTATGACCTGACGTGACAGATGAATACCAATCCAACATGTCGCATTTCAAATCAACCCAATTGCAATGAGGAAATCACCAAGGTTTGGAACGTAGCGGAATATAATAATCTTGATAATATCAATTGTAGTAAATAGTTAAATATGAAAAGTTAAGTTCAGTAAAGAGTGAAAATGAAACCAAAGAATGAAATGTTTGGACAGGATACTAAGCTCATGAGTTAAGTTCAGATATTAACAAACTAAGAGGAAAGTAACAAAGAAGTTCAGATGAGAGTAAAAAGTCAAATATTAGAGAGACAGAGAGGGAACATAAATTTCGAGCAGAATAAATGAAAAGAAGGAATAAAAAACGTATGAAATAACAACCAAATAAATAGATGTTATGTAAAATCGTCAATTGACTAAATTTTGAAAGTTTTTGATACAGATTAACCTCAGTAGGCAAACCACTGAAAACCAACGAGCACTGGGGATAGACAGCTGTTACATCCTACTTTCATAACTACTTATTGGGCGGAGGTCGTGGGCGTGCACTGTCGGAATATCTCACACAAATCGGATAGAACAGAAGTAGTCCTGAGGCCCCACGCCCTTGGTTTTCAAAGGTTTACGAATTGAAGTTAACCAACAATTCAAATTATTTAACTCACTACCTGGAGATAACTTCAACAACTGCATCGCCTAAAAATTCCAATCGTTCATTCCCATAAATATTCGATCGTTCTTCATGCATTTTTGGTAGAAATGACATAACTTGTATCATTTTAGTCAAACCCTTTTTACGCCATGCCTTATATAACTCTAGCTTATCACCATATTCTAAAATACGTGGACCGCAGCTAACCAATGAATTTTGAAAATGATCTTGATTTGTACCGAAATTTGTTCGCCGATATGATGGATGAGTAAGGGATTGCTATAAAAAACAAACAAAAAGAGGGAAACAGTATATAACATTCATGATTACATAGTTATGTCACAATTTAGACTTGTTCCTATCTGAGCTATTTTTATCGCCGTTGTTTTGTCAATCTGCATGCAGGTCGGGTATACAATACGTCTGTGATGGCAGTTCTGTTCTGTATTTCTGAAACTTAGTCCTTCCAAGGTGAGGATGTTTACCAACGCTTTATGTTCAGTCGTCACTATCTCCCGACCGTTGTTGCTACCTTGACGTGGTGGTCGGGCTTGCCTATCGTGATGAAGCAACCGAGCTATACTGGCTGGAACAACCGTTCCTCAAGGTCCTACCATGTCAGACAGGTCGGTTGAAGAGCGGTAAGACTAAAAGCAACAAACCTAAGGTCCGAAGGCGAAGTCGTACTGCTGACTGTACAGAGGTGTGACAGCAGTAAGGTGTTTCCTTCAGACAACCAGCATGACAGCGATGCTGCCTTCCCACAAGGAGGGGTGGGGTTAGAAAAGGTCGACCCTAAAAATGCACACCTCACCTTACCTCACGGATTTCCGTCTCTGGCGGTAAGGCCCTTTGAAGAACGGAGCTAACATGTCAAAAACCTTCCACGGAAAGGCCGTGCGCGACCGGCCTCAAGCAGTTGTCCCTTGGGCACTGCGGTCACGCTCTCAGGTCACTAAGACCACCTTTAATCCAATTTCCTTTTCAGGTACCTCCAGAAGAACCCTTCCACGGTGTGGGCAACCGGGAAGTGATAACCGCCCTCATACCCCTAACAGCACCCAAGACCACTGTATTCATAATCAACCTTCCTCTTCAATTCCTATTATTCCTCCTACATCGACTTTCAACCCTAAACTTCCTCCTTCGGCTTCTTCCTCAAGTGTCACCATAGCCAACGATTCTAGTGCTCAAAACTCTGTCCCAGGTCTACTGAAACCTCGCTCCAAACTACACATTGGAGCTTTCAACGTACGCACTTTATGTCAAATCGGTCAGCAGGCTTCCTTGGCTAAAACCCTAGAGTCTCTTTCCATCGATGTATGCTGTGTCTCCGAAACACGCATACAGGATTCCAGTGTGGTCATTCACTTGACCTCACCTCGGCAAAACGGAGAGCCAACGAGATACACCCTACGTGTATCTGGTGACCCGATGGCCAGTTCTCGTGGACTGGCAGGTGTAGGCATAGCACTAAGCATGAGGGCGGAACAAGCACTGCTAGAGTGGATCCCCATCAACAGTCGTCTATGTGCTGTTCGGCTAAACGGCTCCGTAAGAACTCGGAAGGATAGGGACACACGTCGTTGCCTTTTTGTCGTTTCTGCCTACGCTCCCACTGACTGCAGCTCAGATGAAGTGAAGGATGAATTTTACAGGAAGCTATCTGAACTTCTTCAGAAAGCTAAACGCTCAGACATAGTACTCGTAGGGGGTGACTTTAATGCGCAGATAGGTAGCTTAAACCAAACAGAAAGGCATTTAGGTGGATATTTTAGCATTCCGGCACAACGAACAGATAATGGTGATCGTCTGCTGCAACTGTGCTCAGACAATCGCTTATTTTTAGCAAACACAAATTTTAAGCATAAGGAGAGACATCGTCTAACATGGCGACCACCTACACCAAACCAACGATGGACTCAAATAGACCATATTGCCATCAGTCATCGTTGGAGAGGGTCGGTAGAAGATTGTCGCTCATTCTGGAGTACCTGCTTGGACTCCGATCATGCCCTAATACGGGCACGCATCTGCTTGCGCCTCACCGGACGCAAAAAAGCCACATTAAAAAGACCAATTAGAACTGAATTGAGCAACGAGAAAACCAAAAATAGGTTCCAAGAACAACTGAGTTCACACCTAAGTAGTTCGGAACACGAGGCTGACCCAGATGTTGCTTGGAAAGACATACAAGCAGCTGTGGAAGCAGCAGTGACATCTATTAGCAACTTAAACCACAGAGTTTCAAAGAACCAGTGGATTTCTTCAAAGTCTATCACACTGATGGATTCTCGCAAATTTGTCCCATCAGGTTCCGAACATGATGAAGAGCGACAACAAATCAGATCTAGGTTAAGAAAAAGTTTAAGAAACGACCGTGAGCAGTGGTGGGCAACGAAAGCAAAAGAGATGGAAAAGGCGGCGGCTATAGGGAACACAAGACAACTTTACAGACTAATAAAAGAAACTGGAATTAATAAGTCAAGTGTAAGTGAGATTATATCGGAAAAAGACGATACTCTCATCTATTCCCAGTCCAGACGTTTAGAACGATGGGCGGAACACTTTAGGGAACAGTTCAGCTGGCCTTCAGCGACTCTACAACTACCCTCCATTCCCAGACAGCGTGAATGGAACATTGAAGTAGGTCCCCCAACTCTTGCTGAAGTTCAAAAGGCTATAGATAATCTGAAACGAGGAAGGGCAGCTGGACCAGATGGACTGGTTCCAGAAGTCTTTAAAGATGGTGGTCCAATTTTAGCGATTAGGTTGACTAATATTTTAGCTAAGATCTGGGAGTTAAATGTTATTCCATCTGAATGGTCACAATCACTTATCGTCCCAATATATAAGAAAGGGTCAAAATCATCCTGTGACAACCACAGAGGGATTAGTTTAACTAATATAATATCTAAAATACTAGCCTCGATAATTATCAGACGCCTAACTAAGACTCGTGAACTGCAAACACGAGAAAACCAAGCTGGTTTCAGACCTGGTCGTGGCTGCATCGACCAAATATTCACCATTCGTCAGGTTCTAGAACACAGGCACACTTATCGGCGTCCGACGATGGTGGTCTTTCTTGACTTAAAAGCAGCATTTGACTCGGTAGACCGCGAGGTTCTGTGGCAGTGTCTGTCATTGAAAGGCGTACCTCAGAAGTACATAAACCTTGTGAAGGCTCTTTACTCGAACACTACTAGTCGAGTGAGAGCTTATGGCGAACTGTCATCTACTTTTGCAACCTCAAGTGGTGTCCGTCAAGGATGTCCACTTTCCCCATTTTTGTTTAACTTCATCATAGATCTACTGATGGAAATAACTTTCTCGTCGACTGAGTTCTCGGGTATTGATCTCTTTCCAGCAGGTCCACTTATCGACTTAGAATACGCAGATGACATAGTCCTGTTTGGTGAAGACGCTGACAAAATGCAAAGTCTTCTGGTAGCACTGAGCAACAATGCCAGAATGTTTGGAATGCGCTTCTCTCCCTCGAAATGCAAGTTGTTGCTTCAGGACTGGTCTGCGTTAACACCTGAACTAAGGATAGGGAGTGAAGTAGTCGAACGCGTTGACAACTTCACTTATCTTGGAAGTCTGATCAGCCCTAATGTGTTGGTATTGGACGAAATCTCAGCACGGATTCGAAAAGCTCGTTTGGCTTTTGCCAACTTACGTCACCTGTGGCGAAGGCGAGATATCCGTCTATCAATAAAAGGACGAGTATACTGCGCGGCAGTCCGTTCTGTTTTACTTTACGGTAGCGAAACATGGCCATTAAGAGTAGAAGACACTCGCAAGCTGCTAGTATTTGACCACAGATGCCTTAGAAATATTGCTGGCGTCTGCTGGGATAATCGGGTAAGTAATAGTGAGGTTAGACGCAGGGTATTAGGAAAGGATGGTAAATCAGTTGATGAGGTTATGAATCTTCATCGACTGAGATGGTTGGGCCACGTGTTACGTATGCCTGAACACCGATTACCACGACGTGCAATGCTATCCGGTGTTGGGGATGGTTGGAAGAAAGTTAGGGGCGGCCAAACCAAAACGTGGCATCAGTGTTTGAAGTCATTAACTTCTAGTCTGAGCCATGTTGGTAGATGCAGACTACTTGGTTGGGGTCCGCGTGACTATCGTAACCAATGGTTGGAGACTCTTGGTGACATGGCTCAGAATCGATCACAATGGCGTCGGTGTATACACTCCCTGTCTTCCCTTAAACTAAGAGATTAAAAGCGCTTCATATCTTTCTTTCTACTAACCAATTCTTTCTTCTTGTACTATATCTCTATATGCAATCTTTCTCTTATATATTACCACCTTTTACCTAACCACTGTTATGAATCCGGTGTTCATCTTGTTGTGCTAATGCGGTATGGCAACCTGGACCGATGCACATAAGTGCATGGTTCTACGTTGTAGCTGACTGACTGACTGACCAAAGAATTGTTGATATCCAGTGACAAAATCATGTTAATGTGGATGGTTGGGAATATGTATTCGGGGGCAGAGTGGCGATAATTCAATTAATGCCACCAACTTGAAAGACCATTTTCAATAGCTAAAACATGTTTTACGAATGTCATTCCAGAGGCTTCCACATCAGGTATTAATTGCCGATGCCGATATAAGGTAGAAGAAACAGAGAGGCTGTCAATTTGCGACATAGGACCGTGGTATAAATTAAAGTTGTATATAACCGGGATTTATTGGTTCATCAAAACTCACCGGTTGAGATCCCGGACAGGGTGCAACTTGATTAGCTTGAGGTATTATCAAATATGTTTTAGAATAGAAGCTGGTAGTTGTCCTGCTGTATTTTTTTACACTCTTCATAAAAGTAAAGCTCTCTAAACCAAAAGGTGTTCCTTAATTGTATTCACTTATTCTTTTGATTGCACTCCCCTCCTCTTCATAATGTTAGCTTTTCATTTTGTATGATGTATACTATTTTTGGTGTTCAGTTCAATTAAACCAAATTTTGTGTGAATTAAATATACAACAATAAAATATAAAATAATGTTCTATGTTGTACGTGTTCCCAAACATATGTACATATATACATACACATATAAAGACCAGCAGAACAGAAACTTACATGTAGTAAAGACTTATCGTTAAATGTATATCCCAAACGATTCTCCAAACTTTCCAACGATTTATGAAAACGTAGGTGAGCTATTAATGAGACTAAATTTAATGCATATTGTGGTATATCTGGTCGTATTCCAGTTCGATAAAAGCCTTCACAACTAATCTCTACAGTAACTTCACGTCGATGTACCCTAGAAAAAAATCAGAGACAGATATTTATCATTAGAGGTAATAAATAACAAGATTGTAAAATAATTGGAAAACAGTTACTAGAATGATTAATTTAGGTATAAAATTAATTGTGACATATTTTTAAAATCTTTTTATGCTATTTACTATTTTAATCAACCAATCTGTCTACAATAGTTTAAAGTTTGAATGAGCTTCCCAACAAATACAGCATGATATATGTTATATATTCTCATTCCACTAGACAGAGAATATTCAGCAAGGAAGTACATGTGTTCATCTGTGCATAATACTTTTGAGTCATAAGTGTTTTACCAGGTAGTTTGTAATACCAATCTTGATTGCCTAGATCGAAGCGAACGAGGAAGGGGAAATTAAAGCATGTAACCGAATACATGTTGTCTTATCTGTTAAGCGACCCCTTACTCGATTTTACTGTACAAGGAATGCGGATAAATAGAAAAAAATCTAAATTTTATTATAATAAAGGGACGCTATCTGTTGTAAAAACAAGTCGTGAAATGACCTTCAGATGTTTAAAATCCCTACCATAACAGCCAAGCGTTATTATATGCAACTGTTTAAGAAAATATAATCTAAATACAATTTTTTACTTTGAAAAATACCTAATTTGAATTGTTGCATTAAAAGACAACAAACATAGTTACGGAATTAATAAGCCTTGAGACATCATGGTAAGTTTTCTTGTCCTCAAAAAAATGCTCTCATACGACCACAGCTTTTAGCCTCTGTCGAGAAAGTCCTAACTACTCCGTTTACGCAGCGAAAGCATTTTTTCTTTACAGGAGTAAGAGAATAAAAATCATAAGTTAGGCCATTAAACCAGGATACTGGATACAGTGAGTCCACAAAAAACAGTTGGAAAACAGCTGTTCGGTGCTTCTCGGTTCTCAATGCTTGTTTGAGCAAAGTTAGTCAGTTCATTATTTAGTCTATAAATGTTAACAATCACCACAAACCCATTACATTAACGATAGAAACAGAACTTACCCAGAATGCTCCATCTCTTCTAATTCACTGGCTAATTGTACTAACTGTACACGATCAGAAGTACTAATTCTTGGCTTATTCATCATTAAATATTGTAATTTCATAAAATTTTTAAGTACAGATTTATACTTTGGTTCACGCGTTAAACTTAATTTCATTGGTGTATAAGTCATGTGTACTATGAGTGGATAAATTAATATGGTTTCATTTGATTGACCTGTTACAGATTGACGATCTAATTGATCTATGCGTATAGTTGATGGTTTCTGCAATATTAAAATAAAATGCACACAAAGAGAGGGAGTTGAGAGAAGTAATAATTTATCAGAATACACTTACTAGTCAATAACAGTATACAATCCAAATGATAGGATAGGTCAATGAAATATATGTTTCTCCTCTATTTTGGACTTTGATTTTTACTACGACATGGTCTCAATAATCCTATTGAGTAGTTGAATAGAATAGATAGATCACATCTAGCAGTGGATTTGAGGACGTGCATTTCATCCTATTTCGAACTCTTCAGCTGGATGTGCCTAAAACGTTTTAATGTGCGTTCCGAAATTCGTTGATAGCCACAACCCAACTATTATATTATGTCCTATACTTGATTACAGTAGAATACGGTATACAAATATCAACACTCAAACATTTAAAACCTGATAATCACAAATTAAGGGACGGAAGAGGCAAGAGAAGTCGAAAATGTGCAAAAAAACAGGGGTATTTATAGTTCTTATAATAGGCTATAACATCATTATAATCAGCAAGTAGGAAAGTTATACAACTGTCGAATAAAGGCATATCACTTTGGTATTTTAGAAGGTTTTATCGGGTTATGATTGGATGGAATCTCTTCGTCTCCTTTAGAGCCTCTGGAAGCTTCATCGTGCTTTTTGGTAGCCGTCCCAGCATATTCCGTAAAAATTATCACGAATTGGTTACATAAAAGCAATCAGCGTAAGATGTACATATCTTAACAACGACTGATTTAAATTCGATCAATAACCAACTTACTTTGCCTGGAAAGCAAGCTAATGTGCCTCGTAAATTAGCGATATGATTTGACCATTCAATTGTAGTCATACGCTGTATTGAAGATAATTCCATCATATTAATTACCGGAGTCAGTGCCTCTTTTAACCAGTGTCGCATTATTACATGAACGGGTAGTAATTCCCCAATTACTGTATTATTGTCACTACTATCACCGATACAAACGACTAATTTATTTGACTCGATATTATGTTCTTTACTGTTATCTACTGAAATGCTATTGTTAGTAGTAGTGGCAGTATTTGTAATCGAAAAATTATCATTGGTAGTAGTAGCAGGATTTGACAAAATACGTATAAATCTTGGCATTAAATGTATCACATTACAGCTCTCCTTTGCTCCATATGGTTTCCAGTTTAAATCTAACAACTCCAGTAATTCAATGAATACATATTGTGTGAGTAGATCTAATGAACGAACAGTAAAATACTGAAAAATAAAAATAGAAATATTTAAAAAATTGAAGGATAAGCTACGGTATACAGTACATATATTTTAAATGTAAAGTAATTCTGCAATATTCGTATGAGTCAATGCTTACACATTCTTTGTGGTAATCTGTTGAAAGTAATCAAAAAAATTCATGTATCAAGGTAGTTGTGAAAGCGTTGATGGTGGTGTTAGTAATTAGATCAATCAACATATAGAGAAAGGTAGATAGACTCATTCTAATCTGGAGCATCTTTGGAGTTGTCGTAATATTCGTCTAGATATCAGAATTTGGATCTAAAACGCGTCGGTGAGACCAATTCTGTACCATACTTGTGAAACCTGGTCTTTCCGAGTTGAAGATGTTCTACGACCATGTTTCGATCATCGTTGTCTCCGAAGAATTGCTGATATCCAGTGGCAGTCCCATAATAATAGTTTGGAGGTTCGGTGTTCAGACACAGTGACAATAACTCCCTTGGTAACATCTTGAAATACCGGCTTCGGTGGTTTGGAGATGTGTTATGAACGTCATCATAGTGACTTCCACATCGGGCATACTTTGCCGACGATTGAGTGGAGTGAAAGCGAAGGTGGTCAATTTATGAGAAGACCCCGAGATACGAATCAAAGCTGTATATAACTAGGATCTGCCAGTGATTGTGAAACCCAGGAATCATCACAATCAACAACACAATACCAAGTATAGTAGAAACAGATAGAAAAGTCTAACCTGAGGGAATTCCTCTTCAATTGGGAAAATATCATATAACAGATTGAAACGTAGAACTTGACATGGAGGCGGCTAAAAATTAAATATAGCAATACAAAGGTAACTTTGAAAACAATAAAATGACTTAAATTTCCATAAATTAATATGCAGAATTAACAAAAGAGCTGAAATAGTATTTGTGATCCTTGAAAGTTAAATGAAAAGGAATATAATTTGAAAGAAACAGTAAAAATATACTTTAAATTAAATCCTCACTAGGTTTCACTCTAATATACGATTATATTTATATGGATATACCAACCAATCAAATATAAGCTTCATTGTCCAATTATCTGAATACTTCTTATTAGGTAATTTTATAGTATTTATGAATGCTATTTTAACATTTATATTTTTTTCAAGTCATTAACTTATTTCGAATTATGAGATATTGATTCAAGCCTTTGTTATTCTGATCACAACTAATACACTTGTCATCATCGCACTATCAATTTGTAATTTCTACTTATTATGTTTATTTCATATCATTTATTCCACTGTTATTGTCGTTTCTGCCTACGCTCCCACCGACTGCAGCTCAGATGAAGTGAAGGATGAATTTTACAGAAAGTTATCTGAACTTCTTCAGAAAGCTAAACGTTCAGACATAGTACTCGAAGCAGGTGACTTTAATGCCCAGATAGGTAGTTTAAACCAAACATAAAGGCATTTAGGTGGGTATTTTAGTATTACGGCACAACGAACAGATAATGGTGATCGTCTGCTGCAACTATGCTCAGACAATCGTTTATTTTTAGCAAACACAAATTTTAAGCATAAGGAGAGAGAGACATCGTCTAACATGTCGACCACCTACACCAAACCAACGATGGACTCAAATAGACCATATTGCCATCAGTCATCGTTGGAGAGGGTCGGTAGAAGATTGTCGCTCATTCTGGAGTACCTGCTTGGACTCCGACCATGCCCTAATACGGGCACGCATCTGCTTGCGCCTCACTGGACGCAAAAAAGCCACATTAGAACTGAGTTGAGTAACGAAAAAACCAAAAGTAAGTTCCAGGAACAACTGAGGTCACACTTAGGTAGTTCTGAAAACGAGGCTGACCCAGATGTTGCTTGGAAAGATATAAAAACAGCTGCGGAAACAGCAATGAAATCTATTAGTGACTTAACCCACAGAGTTACAAAGAACCAGTGGATTTCTTCAAAGTCTATCACACTGATGGATTCTCGCAAACTCGTCCCACCAGGTTCCGAACATGATGAAGAGCGACAACAAATCGGATCTAGGTTAAGGAAAAGTCTAAGTGTTAGCGGGACATAGACTAGATTAAAGCATGCTCAATGCATGATTGCTTTGGTGCACGCTGATTGGCTAATTCTTATCCAATCAGCACTAGTCGATTGTTGGAGAATACTCTGGAATCTTCTTATGTAAAAACTATAAATATACTGACGTTTTCCCTATTGTGCTTCTGACTTGCATCTTACTTCCATCTAACCTTGTTATTTGGAATATAATCTCTTTCCTGTTCAACCGTGTTCTGATTTGGGGACTTGTCGAGTGAATCGGTGTCCAAGAATACTAAGCAATAGGAATAGCTGGGTTATAACCGTAAGAAAGAGATCATAACAGTGGCGACAGGGAAAAAGGAAAACAAATTCAAGATGCCCATATCAGATGACCAGCTTAACCGAATACTACAACAACAGCAAGCACAACTTGATGCACAAATGCGGTTGTTGGAGACTCTGACTCAACAGCTCAGTATCCACAGCTCGAGTTCACATGCTATTTCATGTACGTCTTGTGATGCAGTTGCTAGCAGCATCCCAGAATTCATCTATGATCCCGAAAGTGGAAATACTTTCCTCACGTGGTTCAAACGTTGGGAAGATACATTTAGAACAGAATTCTGTAACCAAGACGATGCGTGGAAGACCCGATTGTTGGTACGTAAATTGGGAAGCAACGAACATGCACGTTTTGCTAAACATATATTGCCAAAGTTACCTCGAGCTCAGTTTCGAGGAGACGGTATTTCAGTTGTCAGAGATATTCGGCGAGTCATCCTCGTTGTTTAGTATTCGATATCGGTGTCTAAATTTGGTGAAACGCGAAGCTGATGAATATGGTGTTCTAGCAGACATCGTCAACAGAGAATGTGAACGTTTCAAGTTACGCTCGTTGACTGATGACCAATTTAAATGCTTAATATTCATCAAAGCTCTTCAGTCACCACAAGATGCTGAGATCAGGACTAGACTTTTAGCTCGACTGGATCAAGACCCAAACGTCCCATTCAGAACATTGACAGATGAGTGTAAGCGTCTACAAAGCATCAGACACGACAACCAGTTGATTGAACAGGTAAATCCTAATTTAACCTACGGTAGTGTAAATACTATTACTAGGTTAAAAGTTCAGAAGCCGGTAACAACTCGTAACAAACCAAGGACTGCATGCTGGTTATGCGGTGATTGGTATTATGCACGATTCTGTCCGTTCAAGAAGCATAAATGTCAGGCGTGCAACAAACGTGGACATAAAGAAGGTCATTGTCCACCGAAGCGTACGTCTCAGCCTAAGAAGAAGCATAAACGTCCTCGACTTGTGAAATCAGCTGAGTCTAAATCTCTTTCTCTGGTAGCTGCCTTTTAAACAAACTATGACATTCGGAGAAAGTATGTTACCATCCAGATAAACGGCATTTCAGCTCGTCTTCAAATTGACACGGCATCAGATATCACGTTAGTGTCTAGAGAAACGTATAACTTGCTGGGTAAACCGCCAATGAAACCATCTACGAAAACGGCTAAAAACGCATCAGGTGGTGTGCTAAAACTGGTTGGTGAATTACAGTGTGAATTTTCCTTCAATGGAACTAACTGTACAGGAATATGTTACCTAACAGAACGGCCGAACCTTGATCTTCTTGGTCTAGATATGTTAGACAAACTTGGAACAATGGATATACCAATTAACAGTGTCTGTAAAGTATCGTGTTCATCATTGGACACCCCAGTACTTCCAAAGAAGATAGGTGAAACGTTACTAGAAAAACTGAAAAGAAAGTTTGCCTCTGTTTTTCAGAATAGCCTTGGCCACTGTACCAAGATGAAAGTGCACTTACCAGTGAAACCAGATACTATACCTATTTTTCGCCCGAGACGTCCTGTATCATATGCTGCTCTTGAGCTAGTCAACCAGGAACTTAATCGCTTGCAACAGGCTGGTGTAATCCGACCAGTTAACTACTCTGCATGGGCCGCACCGATCGTAGTGATTAAGAAGGCCAATGGGACTATACGCATATGTGCCGATTTCTCGACCGGTTTAAATGCTGCATTAGATGTATATCAATATCCATTACCAGTTCCTGAAGACCTGTTTGCCAAGCTGAATGGTGGTACATGCTTCGCGAAAATAGACTTCTCCGATGCTTATCTCCAAGTGGAAGTAGATGAAGACAGTAGAGAGCTTCTGACCATTAACACTCATCGAGGGTTATTTCAATACACCCGTCTACCATTTGGCATCAAGAGCGCACCCGCCATCTTTCAGCAAATAATGGATACGATGCTAACAGGTATAACTGGTACAGTAGCTTATCTCGATGATATCATAGTTATGGGTTCAATTGACAGTGAACTTCTGATCGACCACACCAAGTCCTTAACCGAGTGTTGGAGTATGGCTTCCAACTACGTGAGGAAAAATGCATCTTCTTCATGCATTCGATCAAATACCTTGGTTTTATCTTAGAACGGTCGCCGACCAGACCCTACCAACATCGAAGCCATTCAGAAGATGCCTGCACCAACTGATGTTTCTTCATTAAGATCCTTCTTGGAGTTGATCAGTCATTACAGCACATTCTTGCCTGAAATGCATCGAGTGAGAGGTCCCCTAAATGAATTACTAACAAAAGATAAACCTTGGCAGTGGTCAGCAGAATGTCAAGCATCTTTTGACAAAGTCAAATCAATACTCAGCTCAAAGATTCTTTTGACGCACTTCGATCCCAGCTTGGAAATTGTTGTTGCATCTGATGCCTCTAGTCATGGAGTTGGAGCAGTGATATCTCACGTGTTTCCGGATAAATCAGAAAAGACAATTGCCCATGCTTCTAGATCACTTACTCCAGCCGAGCGAAACTACAGCCAAATTGAAAAGGAAGCTCTTGCAATCATTTTCGCTGTCAAAAGATTTCATAAAATGCTCTATGGTCGTACATTTACTCTACTGACAGATCACAAACCTTTGATTGCAATCTTTGGTTCTAAGAAAGGAATCCCTGTCTATACGGCTAATAGACTACAGAGCTGGGCGGCAATGCTCCTGAGTTATGATTTTAACATCAAGTATCAGTCGACAAATACTATCGGTCAAGCTGACGCTATTTCCCGATTGATTGGAGTTCAACATCCTGGACCAGAGGATATAATCATTGCCTCCACAGCAGTAAACCCAGAAATACGAAGTATAGTGGCAGATGCCATTCGAAACACTCCAGTGTCGTCAGATGAAGTCAGGGAAGAAACGCTTCGAGACCCAACACTATAAGAAGTTAGAAAGTTCCACCTAGAAGGGTGGCCCTCGAAAATCAGTTCCACAGAGCTTCAACAGTTTTACCAGCGAAGACTCTATCTTTCAATCATCGATGACTGTCTGCTGTTTGCCGAACGTGTCATAATCCCCAAGAAGCTACAACCAACAGTGCTTGAACAGTTGCATGCAGGACATCCTGGAATAAATCGCATGAAAGCACTAGCACGAAGTTATGTATACTGGCCGCATTTAGACACCCAACTGGAGCAGCTATCCCGTTCGTACTAAATGTGCATTAGCAACAAAAGCACCACGAAAAGCAGAGCTGCAATCATGGCCAATACCAGTCACCGTGGCAGCGTATACATTTGGACTTTGCTGGTCCACTTCATGGACAAACTTACCTTTTGGTGGTTGATGCATATAGCAAGTGGCGAGAAATTTTTCTCATGGAACACCCGACTGCAAGCTGTACAGTCAGTAAACTACGTCAACTATTCAGTCGTTTCGGAATCCCAGAATCGAGTTAGTGACAACGGAACACAGTTTACGTCCGAAATCTCACAATTTTGTCGGCAGAACGGAATCCAGCACCTCCGAACACCTCCATTCCATCCCCAGTCAAATGGCCAAGTGGAACGCTTTGTGAGTACATTTAAAAATGCTCTAAAAAAGTCCAAAGGGGAAGGGACCACTGAAGATATCTTAGAGAGGTTCCTGTTTATTTATCGCTCTACACCGAACCCTCAGACGATAAACGGGGTCTCTCCAGCAGAAGCTCTACTTGGCAGAAAGATACGAACACATTTCGATGTCATCCGTCCTACGCCAGCTATTGAACCCCAACGAAACCTATCGATGGAGAGTTCAACCGACATCATGGGGCACAAAGACGATTGTTCACGGAGGGACAAAAAGTACTTGCTATGGACTATCGTGGGAAACATCCTACATGGACAGCTGGTCGGATCTTGAAAAAGAAGGGGAGTGTGGTTTACAAAGTGTCAGTTGGCTCGGAAGTTTGGGTACGTCATGCTAACCAACTGAAAGCAATTTCGATAGCCAGCAACAAAATTCAATATCGATTACCTCTTGATGTTCTGCTAGACACCTTTGAAATCAAAACGCCGGGAATAGACACGTCAGTTTCTGTGCAAGAAAAGAGTGATACTTCTCTATTGCCTAGACGATGGACTAATCGAAAGCACAGGCCAGTCACTCGGTTGCAGTTAGACCCTAGCACCAGATCCTACGAATCTGCTCAGAGGGGAGGTGTTAGCGGGACATAGACTAGATTAAAGCATGCTCAATGCATGATTGCTTTGGTGCACGCTGATTGGCTAATTCTTATCCAATCAGCACTAGTCGATTGTTGGAGAATACTCTGGAATCTTCTTATGTAAAAACTATAAATATACTGACGTTTTCCCTATTGTGCTTCTGACTTGCATCTTACTTCCATCTAACCTTGTTATTTGGAATATAATCTCTTTCCTGTTCAACCGTGTTCTGATTTGGGGACTTGTCGAGTGAATCGGTGTCCAAGAATACTAAGCAATAGGAATAGCTGGGTTATAACTGTAAGAAAGAGATTATAACACTAAGAAACGACCGTGAGCAGTGGTGGGCAACGAAAGCAAAAGAGATGGAAAAGGCGGCGGCTATAGGGAACACAAAACGGCTCTACAGACTAATAAAAGGAACTGGAATAAATAAGTCAAGTGTAAGTCAGACAATTTCGGAAAAAGAAGACACTCTCATTCGCTCCCAGTCCAGACGTTTAGAACGATGGGCGGAACACTAGGGAACAGTTCAGCTGGCCTTCAGCGACTCTACAACTACCCTCCATTCCCAAACAGTGTGAATGGAACATTGAAGTAGGTCCCCCAACTCTAGCAGAAGTTCAAAAGGCTATAGTTAATCTGAAACGAGAAAGGGCAGCTGGTCCAGATGGATTGGCTCCAGAAGTCTTTAAGGATGGTGGTCCAATTTTAGCGGTTAGGTTGACTAATATTTTAGCTAAGATCTGGGAGTTAAATGTTATTCCATCTGAATGGTCACAATCACTTATCGTCCCAATATATAAGAAAGGATCAAAATCATCTTGTGACAACCACAGAGGGATTAGTTTAACAAATATAGTATCTAAAATACTAGCCTCAATAATAATCAGACGCCAAGCTGGCTTCAGACCTGGTCGTGGCTGCATCGACCGCATATTCACCATTCGTTAGGTTCTAGAACACAGGCATACTTATCGGCGTCCGACGACGGTGGTCTTTCTTGACTTAAAAGCAGCATTTGACTCGGTAGACCGCGAGATTCTGTGACAGTGTCTGTCATTAAAAGGCGTACCCCAGAAGTACATAAACCTTGTAAAGGCTCTTTACTCGAACACTACTAGTCGAGTGAGAGCTTATGGCGAACTGTCATCTAGTTTTGCAACCTCAAGTGGTGTCCGTCAAGGCTGTCCACTTTCTCCATTTCTGTTTAACTTCATCATAGACCTACTGATGGAAATAACATTCTCGTCGACTGAATTCTCAGGTATTGATCTCCTTCCAGGAGGTCCACTTATCGACTTAGAATACGCAGATGATATAGTCCTGTTCGGTGAAGACGCTGATGAAATGCAGTCTTCTGGTAGCACTAAGCTACAATGCCAGAATGTTTGGAATGCGCTTCTCTCCCTCTAAATGCAAGTAGTTACTTCAGGACTGGTTTGCGTCGACACCTGAACTAAGGATAGGGGGTGAAGTAGTCGAACGCGTTGACAACTTCACTTATCTTGGAAGTCTGATCAGCCCTAATGTGTTGGTATTGGACGAAATCTCAGCACGGATTCGAAAAGCTCGTTTGGCTTTTGCCAAATTGCGTCACCTTTGGCGAAGGTGAGATATCCGTCTATCAATAAAAGGACGAGTATACTGTGGCTAGAGACATTATCAGATGTGTCTCAGAATAGAAGCCAGTGACGATCCTGCTGTAACCTTCTTTATCAGATTGCTGATGTACTAATCAAATTCTAGCTGTCAGATCGATATTGAGTCATGATGTTAATTATTATAATACATCCAGTATAGAAATTTCAATGTTTATAGGTTAGTTCTAGACAATGTGGATGATATATCCATTGTTAATTTCAACAATAATGATGACCTTATTCAATACCATGTTTCATTACTTGAAAGCATTCTCGGCACATATTTTTTAAAAGTAAATGTTCTTAAAATAAGAAGTCTGAAATGGTGGTGGTTATAACGCATCGACAACTTCACCCATCTTGGAAGTCTGATCAGCCCTAATGTGCTGGTATTGAACGAAATCTCAGCACGGATTCGAAAAGCTCGTTTGGCTTTTGCCAAATTGCGTCACCTTTGGCGAAGGTGAGATATCCGTCTATCAATAAAAGGACGAGTATACTGTGCGGCAGTCCGTTCTGTCTTACTTTACGGCAGCGAACCATTGCCTTTAAGAATAGAAGACACTCGTAAGCTACTAGTATTTGACCACAGATGCCTTAGAAATATTACTGGCGTCTGCTGGGATCACCGGGTAAGTAATAGTGAGGTTAGACACAGGGTATTAGGTAATGATGGTAAATCAGTTGATGAGGTTGTTAATCTTCATCGACTGAGATGGTTGGGCCACGTGTTACGTATGCCTGAACATCGATTACCACGTCGTGCAATGCTAACGGGTGTTAGAGATGGTTGGAAGAGAATTAGGGGCGGGCAAACCAAAACGTGGCATCAGTGCTTGAAGACACTAACCTCTAGTCTGAGCCATGTTGGTAGATGCAGACTACTTGGTTGGGGTCCGCGTGACTTTCGTAACCGATGGTTGGAGACTCTTGGTGACATGGCTGAGAATCGATCACAATGGTGTCGGTGCATACACTCTCTGTCTTCCCTTAAATTAAGAGATTAAAATCACTTCATATCTTTCTTTTTACGAACAAAATCTATATTCCGGTACTGTATCCTTATATGCAATCTTTCTCCTATATATTACCACCTTTAACCTAACCACTCGTATGAATCCGGTGTTCATCTTACTGTGCTAATGAGGTATGGCAACCTGGACTGATGCATATATGTGCCTGGTCCTACGTTGTAGCTGACTGACTGACAGACTCATAAACTGCCTTGATTGGTTTAATAATTCCATATATGCACATAAATTTTATTGTTTATTACAGTAAAACCTGATGAAAACCTCATTGAAAACAATATTGTCCGCTTATATGTGTTCTTCTAATTCACAATATGGGGATTTCTAAACTATACTTTGTTGGTAAACCAATCATACCACAGGTATTGGCTATTTTTAACCCTTACTCCTAACTAAATAAGAACTTTCGTCTAAATTTAAACGAATAGTTTCACAATATTTGGGCGTCGAGTTCATTTGAGACATTAAAAAGAAGAATATATTTGTAAAATCTCAGCGAATGAATTTTAAGTAAATCCAACGTTTCGCCTGGCAATCTGGTCCAAGCTTTTTCAAGGAAAATATAATCAAACAACAAAATTATCGAATATAAATAGGTACAAGGTTCTTCGGTTTACTCCTAACTTCTAACCAATATTCTGTATCTTAACTACCAATCTTAAACCTGAATTCTAACGCTAATCTAAACTCCTAATCGCAATCATAGTTCAACTATGAACTGAGTTTTGAAATAGATAATAACCTGATAATGGTTGAAAGTCTGGTGTGTTTCTTATTCCCCACCATCGGTCTGCACATTTCATTGAAAACCTATTTCGCATAATCATCATGATCAAACTTTCTCTAAGAACGATTCCTCAATCTTCTTTGTGCATGTAGCGTTTAGTATATAAATCTGTATTTAATAAATCAGTTACTTTAATTTGGTAATTTACTATATCTGCCAAATAAAAACGATAACTCGTAAGCTGTTTAGATCTACATGTACTTAGTTTGACCATATGGAGGGAGAAAAATATTATAATTATACGTAGATGTTTTTGTTATAGGTTGGTTTTAAATTTACTTATTAAAACATATATATTAGTATGAAGGGGTGCTAAATATATATGTGTCACACCATCATTCGATTTGCGTGAGGTGATTTTCTTAGGCTATTTCCCGAGCCTTTCACCTAGAAGTCTAATCTGCAACGCAGTGGAGTAACGGTTTCATGCGCATTAGTGTATTTCGTCGCTAGCAGCTATGTATTCATTATAGTATACATTAAAATGTACTCCGACTATTCTATAGGTAGGGAAAGCTTTGGGTTGACTGATCTGTTATATTAAGAACGGTAGAATTCTTAAGTAGTCCTTATGACAGTACAAATCAGCTGCAATATGGTTTAGGTGGAAAATCGATCCAATCAACTTTGATTTTTTGATGTTACATGAGATACTCTACATTCCTAAATTGTAACCTGCTACAAATTAATTACTTTAAGGTGTGATCGTCTTGATAAATGCACAATACTGTAATATTTTAGGTTATCTGAGCCAGTGATCTGTTCGAGTCCACTAACCGAATATTGTGTTGTTCACTGAGTATCTATAAAAACATAAGTCAACAGGATTGTATCGGACGTTAGATACTCCACAGGTGGTGAAGGATCATCATACGTCAAAGTCAAGAAGTGTTCAGTGTCAGTTCTGTGCGAAATTATCTAGTCGGTGTTAGAAAGTTTTGATAATACGGTATTCTCAGGATATTGGGAGATATAGCAAGAGGAATAGGGGATATGATCTTTGAAATGAATATACAACAGAGGCAATAAACACAATAATTATGTGCTATAGTATTTGAAAAGACTAATGAATTAATCATTAAACCAATTTAAAAACAAGATTCACAACGAATTAGATTTACCTTATCTAATTTATAATGCATAAACAGTGAAAAACCATCAAATAGATAATCATGTTCATTATGAGTAATTTTCGATGGGTTTGGTTGAACAAAATTAGTTGTCGGTGATATAATCACACGATAATGATAAAGACGATCATGATTATTTGATTCTGGAATACATAGAGGAATAGGCTGAAAAAATAGACAGATAAATATTAAAAATAACTAAATGTTAATTTATCATATTGATTTATTCTTGTTAAAATACAAAACAATAAAAAGACATTTAAGAGTTATATTTATTTATTATCTACTTGTTGATATTCAAGACTGAATAGCATTACTGATCAAAGTTATTGTGGCAATATGTACATCATAAGAGAATGCCTTGATATTGCCATTTTCTTAAGAGTACTTTGGTAAATTTAGATTATGGCTTTTTTAGCGGAATCTAGGACACAAGTTTCGTCACTAGCTGGATATACCTGTCACATCCCAGTATGTGTTCAGGAAGGGACTCCAATACAGTATATATAACTTTAAACGATGTCATCGTCCACTAAGCTACTAAGTCGAGAGGTTATTAGGTAACAACATATATGTTTATTTGTTGATACTTAGAAATAAATATTGATCAGTTTCTGTTAGCGTATTTGAATTCTGAAATAGGGTTTTTTTCTTAAATAATTGGGTAATTATAATATTTCGAGCGTTTATACTCAGATTAACTTTAATTGATAATGTAATTGGATAAATCAAGAACAACCATACTTTGCGTGCGTGAGTAGGAGATAGCTATTAATACTAGTCAAATGGATGAACCAAAGTGATCGAAATGAATTATGAACCTACAGACCAGTAGGATTCAAAGTCAAATATAAGGAGAATAAAAGTAATTTATTTACAAACTATAGGTGATTGCACTGGGCATTGATCAATAATTATTTAAGGGTTAGTGCTGACACCCTACTATTCAATTTCCTAAACCGAGTACATTTCGCAAAAATCGAGACTAATAAAATGACCCACTTTGAACAGTGCAGTCACCTCTAATCTACTCAATAGTGGGTACGACACTGATATTTCGAAATCATCGCGAGGATGCGATCAAGACTAAAAGAACCAAACAGTCATGCTATTGGTCAATACTCAATAATAAATCATTTGTAAAATCCTTTAAAAATAATCAGTGAGAACTTTGAATTCATTGCAATTCAGCTAAACTATTGCTGTCAAAAGGCTTAAACTGGACTTATGCATTCGAAAGGATACTGTTGTCGGTTTAGCATTGCCCTAGTGACCACAGTTCCCAACACCCATTGAGATCATGAACCGATTAATGCTAGATCATCATTGGAAACCTGGAAGTATTAGAGGTCGCTTAGTTCCAGTGTGGGGTTCCTTAGAAATACTCATCTACGGTCCCACACGTGAGACTCAAACCAAGGACCCTCAGCCTCGCTCGAACGCTTAACATCTAGACCACTGAGCAGGCAACCAGTGGTGTTACTATCTAACCTAACACTTAGTTGGGTAGCTTCTCATGTTTGGGTCTCAGTAATAAGTTTATTTTTTTCATTCGGACCTACTCACTTTATTCCTCTAATCAAACCTTTTTTGTAATGGTTGCTGCGTAATTTTTAAAGTTATTTTTTTCTGTGAAATGTTACCATGCATTTTCTTCGACATTATTCACCTTATTCTTTCTGAAATTATAGTATAAATTATGTACACGGCTTGTAGATCATCAATACAACTATTTCTAGGTTGTAAGTAGTCGAGAATTTACGAAGTTAGTGAATTCATATTATTCTACAGAGATCGTTGTTATTATCTTATTCGAATTTATAAATGGGAAAAATTGTCTGAAGATGACGTAAAATTTAGTCATGTGCAACTGCTTTATTAGAAATCAATCGACAATAAACAAAGTAGTGGAATCTGGAAAAAAACTTCAATCAGTCAAGGTTCCTACATATAATCGCATCAAACACAGAGAAGAGTTTTTTTAAAAATCAAGCCAAAGTAGTCAGGAATGACAAATTAAGAAACAAAGACCTAGTGATGGTTTTGTGGTCTTTAATATTCATCCTTGGCGAATGATTTTTCAATTGACTCATTTAGAACGTACAGATTCATGTAAATGGTATTGACGGCTAGTGATACTATCCGGTTACCAGGACCGAAGTACGTTGGATGGGGTACAAACCTTTGAATTAGTGGTTGAAAGTCGAAATCTCTAACCACTGAACTCGCCCTTTAGTGATTCCTTACTACTGGACGAATACTATTATTCTTGGTCGTAAATTCGGAAAAAAACAAGACAATTATTACATGGACAGTAAAATATATATGACCCTTCTCAATACAACAAAAATATGACATAGACATTTATGATCTATATCATTATGATTAGTATAACCGTATAGTACAAAAGAATTTATATTGACATTACCTGTTCACCTTCGTATTGATTGTGTAATGGTCCAATACGATACTTCGGTTTACAAGAACAAGCTGGACCATCATTGAACTCGTTAGCTTCATTATGCCAAATATCAGGATGTAAACGATTAGGATGTTCAATTTTATAAGCGACTTCACGCTGTTGTCTTATACTACGTTGACCTATGGAATGGCCATTGACAGTGTGATAATCAGAATTTAAAATGCTATTATTACTCGTGTTACTAATACTATTATTAGATGCACAAATAGATTCATAATTATTGACTTTATGTTTACGTAAATGATGATGAGATTTAGATGATGATGGTGATGATTTTGAGTGTTTTGTATGATCGATAGATAAGTTCTGTAATTTAAAGCAATATAAAAAACAATTATTAGCATGGAATCGAGTAAAGTGTGCTTTTGTAAAAGAGATGGGATATGTACTGAAAGAAGTTACCAGTACGTGAGTTATTTTATTTCAACTTACTACTACGCCAAGAAACACACCGTGTCATAGTTGAGAGTGGCTGGGGACACATGATGCATGTCCTAACCAAACCACCACAACCAGTAACTGAGAGATCCCGGTTATTATAATGAAGCCTTTATCATCAATCAAAATAAATCATATTGAGAATGAGACACTTATTACAGATAAGAATGGATGATGATTGAGGTTTATCGAAAATTGACTGCAGTTTAAAATGTAAGCCATTAGAATCGCACTCATTAGTGTAGAGATATTTTCCTTACTAAGTGTCCTGGAATCACGTCTAAAATTGAAATACAGAGAAGCAATCTTGAACTACAAAAAAATTGCTATCCAATGTTTCCTGGTTTAATACTGACAGTCTCTGACGAGAACTAGCTATGATGATTAACCTTATTGTTGGGTTCTGCGATACATACCAAAGAACACATTACGCCGAGAAATGGAAATAGACATGAGAAAGATGAACAAGAATTGGATGGAATTAGAAAAGGAGGCCCAGGACAGAGTGGGTTGGAGAATGCTGGTCGGCGGCCTATGCTCCATTGGGAGTAACAGGCGTAAGTAAAGTAAGTAAGTAAGCGATACATAGGATGTCGGCCAATTAAAATGCACCATAGATGTCGTGTCGATACTCATAAACTTATAAACTTTGAGCAGTACTGTTAGTGAGAAGGGCAATAATACTATAATCCGTCTATAAGAATCGAAATGAAGAATAGTTTAAATTAATAACCTAATAGATGAAAAACGAATTCTTTTACTACTGAATGCCACCAATCCATTTACTTGAATAATTCAATTGCATGTAAACATCTTTAAGCCTTATCATTTTCAGTCTAAACCATTGCTGACGAATAGGATGCGAGCATCAAATGTATATATTATTATTTACAAAATAACATCATCAATGATAAAAAATATCAATAAGTGTTACAACAATCAATTAAGAACACCTTATTTCTAGATTCAGTCGATAAACAAACTTCTTTTGAAGTTTCTGCGTTATCACCGATAGCCGCCAAGTAGTCATCATCATTATCGGAATTATTATCAAACATTGAATTCACTGTATCACATTTGTGGGTCGACTTTTTCGAACGATGAAGATGTGAAGTACGGGAATTACGTCGATGCTCTGTTAATAAATAAATAGACAATAAATAGATGTGTATAATTAACCAACTGACCAGATGAAATAGATACTATGCCATCTAAATTTATCTTGACCAAGTTTACCAAAGTTTAATTCATAACAATTTACGTAGCTATACAATTGATGCAATGAGACTGTGAAGTAACTGTGTAATTAATTTGCATCGACCGCTATTGTAAAGGAAGGTAATATACAGAAGGAATTTATATTTATTGTGAGAAGTTACAGACCATTTACATTATACGTATACATAGCCTTCAATCGTCCTTTTACATCTTTCGGTGTATTCTGGAATCTGAACAGTTTTATCAACTGGTCTCCAAGTGTTCTGCTAACCCTGTGCTTTCAATGTACTGAAACTCTTTACTCCATCAACAACTTTGAGGCAACGTTCCGCAAGACACTACTTACAGGCAGTTTTGTGAATAGCGTCCACTACACTACGACTCCCCATTTTGTTTTAAACAATAGTATCAACTGGAATTCACAAACAAATACGGATTTATACACTAGAATAAGATTGCCAGACTTTTATAAGTCTTGTTTTATAACTTCTCGAGACACTGAGTTTTACGATCCCTAGAACTCTATCCGAGGTGTTTTGATGAGCTACATTTGATGGGGGGGGGTAAAGTTACACTCAAAGCGGTATGTCTATTCAGCACAACAAAAGATAGGTTTCTATACCTTCATTCAAATAGCACCTATGGTTTTTGAAAGTCGATAACTAGCTATTCAAGCAGAAGTAGAAGAAGGCGAAACATTGCACCAATTATTGAAAATCGGCCGCTCGGACAAATAGACGATATTATTTTAGAATATATACTCTAAGAATTATTTATCTGTTAGGTCGTTAGCAGAAATCACACAAGAGAACTCTTAACACATGTTTTGTGTTAGTGTTTTTTAAGAGTGTCCCAAGAAGCTAGAATCTCAAGCCACTGGACTGCATAACCCTTAAGATCCCACCCAAAAAGTAACAACAGATCGGGAAATCCCAACCATATATAGCTATATTTCATTCCGTGGGATTATACAACAAACTAACTGTATTTCTCGCCTAATCCCGTCCACATTTAGATTTAATAAAACTGCATCACTTAACCCCATCTATTTAATATTAACTAAGGCACCTAACGGTACTGTTCCATCTAGTCTATTGAGAAAAATTATCTTACTTACTTTAGACTTCAAAATTGTACTGATTATCGTCGAGAAACTATTTCTTGAAAATAATTGTGATATAATGGAATGAATTTATTTATTATTTATTATAACACATAGATACTGGTACAAGGAGACACCAAATAGATATGCGCCACACAAATCATTCGATTTGTGTGAGGGCTGTGATACTGCCCGGGTACCCAGACCGAAGCAGGTGGTTTTCTTAAGGGGCCACACCCCGAATGGAATGAATAGTGAAGAAATATAACTTTTGAGGCTAATATACGAGGAATAAATATTTATATTTTTACTGTATGATTGTCGAATGTTTAGACTACTGTATTTTCTTTAATTTCCCTGGTTCTAAGCTTTCGTTTGAGTTATAAATCCTTGCCATGTCTTACTATTCCAGATTTACCATTACTTGGTTATTTCCCTATTACTCTAGTCATGTATCACTTATAACCAAGTTATGTACGAATCGTAATTTGCTAATCGTGTTGCTATATAGTCAGAGATTCCAGGTATGTTGTTTGAGTTTTGAATTATAATTTGATTAAGTACAACGACAAAATGATTTGCTTTCTGTCTTCCTCGTCTAATTGGACACCAGGTTGGACACAACTTGAGGAACAATAAACGTTAAGATTTTGGGTTTTGTTTGTTGATCGCTGTTAATCAAAAAATAAGACGTTCACCGGTCCTACTTGAATTATAGATGAACTAATCGATAATCGAACTAGGGAGATAGACCATAGTACTGCTTTTCTATTATTTTGGCTCGATCACGTGGGACCCAATAAAACCCGCACACTCAATCTGTTTCTTCCGAAACAATTTACTTTGTTCTGTTTGACTGGAGCTATGCCATAAACAAAAAAGTAGAGTTTACTACTACTCACCACTATCCGACAATGCAGGACGTTCAGGAGGCTGTCTTATTGGATCATTTAAAGTAGCACGATGACGTCGAGCGATCACCTCATTTTCAAATCGATCTTCCAAATCAATAAGTTTACGTGTAGCTACATACGACCCAGTCTATTTGAAAATAAAATAAAACAGTAGTCCAAGTATAATAAGTGTTCGGTAGTCAGTGGGCATAGTATATTTCTATGTTAACGAACTGATTGGGAAAGGTTAATTGGTTGATTTATTTAAATGACATTGTTTTTCTACACACTCAAATTATTTATCTGACGTATAAATCAGTGATTTGATTATTAAAACACCTAATTTTTAACTAACAAGTAGCAGGTCCGCACCCCACACCAACTACTCAAATTCGTACAGACATGTAGTAGTAGTAGTATTAGCGTTAGTACTAGTATTAGTAGTGTTAGTAGTAGCAGTAACAGTACCAATAACCCTAACACAAACGGTGGCTCAAAGTTGAGTAAATAAATTCGTACTTGAAAGCGTAGATAACATGGATGTTATTAATATACACAACAATACGAGATATTCCCCTAATGTATATATGTGAGTATGGACGTTCATGATGTTACTCACACGGGTCTTTTTTTATTAACCGATGGAATTCTTTTTCTAGTTGAGGTATTGAACGTAATGAAGAATTAGTTATTGAAAGTGTTGATAAAAAATTTATTGATCATCATATTGGATCAGACAGATCTTGATATGATGGTTTAGAATTAGGTCAAACAATCAGGACTTAATTGATTAGAGAGTAAGTGACCTACCAGCTGAGTTTATCCAATCGCCTATAACATTTTACCATGTCGTTTTTTTGTATCAATATTTTTTACATAAGTATATCACTTTGCTACACAAAGGAAGCCTATGCTTTTGGTAAGTGGTCTTGCTTTTTATCTCAAATCATTCTGGGGGCTTACACCAATAATTCAGTTGTGTGAGTAACCATCACTCAGAAACACCGTATCGTGACATACCAAATCTCGAACACCATTCTACTCATCGATTTTGATAAGCGAAAATCCTTCAATCGAACCATAAGATCCCGCTCTATAATAGATCCATTTATTTCGTTTCAAATTATAAACATCATTTTATGCCTGAACGTATTATTGTTGACACTTATGGTTCTTTTTACTTCAAACGTAAAATATCTGGAAAAAAATAATCTAATACACATGCTATCGGATAACATGGACTTATTTTCCAGTAGAATAGTCAGAGATAACATAAAAATCGTCTCGTATGTGGGTGTAGTGTCAGTCGTTATTTTAAGCCCATATACCTTATTCTAGCTTTCGAACATCCCATTCTATTCATTCTACTTGAGCCATACTTTGACCTTGTTATTTATTCGCTTATCAATCTAGACTGTTTTTCTATGAGCGTATATGTGTGTGTCTTTCTTATCCCATTAATCACATGTCTGTAGCTTTATTTTGTCTGACTATAAATATTGAGTAACGCTTGACTAATGGGGAGTTAGCTTACCAGCCATCTCCGCTACGCATCATTTTTACTTGACTTCACCGTGTGCTTGCTTGCTGTACGCTTGCGGATTTTTATTAATCATTAACAATAAATTATCTCTACAACTGGTGTTCAGGCTTTTCAATAATCTCGAGTAAATCCGTAGTTCTACTAGGAGATTAAGCTTACCTTAAATACTCAGTTTACGGGATATTATTGGAGTCAGATATTGAGGACATTAGCCTCTATATGGGACATTTGAGTCATTGTATGAAAATAAGCACCACATCTATTTTGTACTGTTGGATTGTCAAGAAATTTTACAAGGCTAAGAAGAGCCGCCATGTATACTAGCTCCATCGCATTAAGGAGCGGGAAATAGTCAATATGTTTATGTATTTAAGCAGCTCAGATGAAGTACTTACTTACTTACGCCTGTTACTCCTCGTGAAGGAGCATAGGCCGCTCACCAGCATTCTCCATCCAACCCTGTCCTGGGCAATCCTTTCTAGTTCCGTCCAGTTGTAATTCATCGTTTTCATGTGCTGCTATTATCCGACGCAATGTGTTCTTAGGCCTTCCTCTTTTCCGCTTCCCTTCAGGATTCCAAGTTAGGGCTTGCCTCGTGATGCAGTTTGACGATTTCCGTAATGTATGTCCTATCCATTTCCATCGTCTTTTCCTAATTTCTTCTTCAGCTGGAAGTTGGTTTGTTCTCTCCCACAGAGGGCTATTGGTGGTGGTATCCGGCCAATGGATGTTGAGTATCTTGCGTAGACAGCTATTTATAAATACTTGTACTTTTTTGATTGTGGATGTTGTAGTTCTCCAAGTTTCAGCTCCATACAGTAGAACTGCCTTGACGTTCGTATTGAAGATTCTCACTTTGATATTGGTTGAAAGTTTTGGGTTCCATATGTTCTTCAATTGTAGGAATACGCCCCTTGCTTTGCCGATCCTCGCCTTTACGTCTGCATCTGAACCTCCTTGTTCATCGATGATGCTTCCCAGGTATGTGAAGGACTCTACATTTTCCAGAGTTTCGCCATCAAGAGTGATTGGATTGTTGTTTTCCGCTTTGAATTTGAGGACTTTGGTTTTCCCTTTGTGTATGCTGAGGCCTACTGATGCAGACTGCTGCCACACTGACTGTCTTTATCTGCATCTGTTCGTGTGTACGTGACAGGAGGGCTAGGTCATCTGCGAAGTCCAAATCGTCTAACTGATTTCGAGCTGTCCATTGAATCCCGTGTTTTCCTTCAGATGTCGAGGTCTTCATGATTCAGTCGACCACCAGAAGAAAGAGGAAGGGAGAGAGTAAACAGCCTTGTCTGACTCCGGTCCTTACTTGGAATGCATCTGTCAGCTGTCCTCCATGCACGACTTTGCACTGTAGTCCGTCGTATGAGTTCCGAATAATGTTGACAATCTTCTCAGGAACTCCGTAGTGTCGAAGAAGTTTCCATAACGTCCTCCTATCCACACTGTCAAATGCCTTTTCATAATCAATGAAGTTGATGTATAGTGACGAGTTCCACTCAACTGATTGTTCGACGATGATCCGTAGTGTTGCAATTTGGTCTGTGCACGACCGATCCTTACGGAATCCAGCTTGTTGATCTCGAAGTTGGGCGTCTATTGCATCCTTCATCCGGTTCAGCAACACTCTGTTGAAGACCCCCTGGTATTGACAATAGTGTAATGCCTCTGTAGTTTTCACATTTGCTCAGATCTCCTTTCTTTGGAATCTTGACGAGGTGTCCTTCTTTCCAGTCCATCGGCACTTGTTCCTCCTCCTAAATCTTTTTGAATAGAAGGTAAAGCATGCTTGTGGTTGCTTCGATGTCTGATTTCAGTGCTTCAGCTGGTATGTTGTCGGGTCCTGCTGCTTTCCCGTATCTTGATTTGTCTGACGGCCATTCTAATTTCTTCCGTCGTTGGTGGGTTGACATCTATAGGAAGATCTATGTGTGCTGCTTCGATATCCGGTGGATTCATTGGAGCCGGCCTATTCAGGAGTTCCTCGAAGTATTCTACCCATCTGTTTCGCTGTTGTTGAATTTCGGTGATTGCCTTGCCTTCTTTGTCTTTGACCGGTCTCTCTGGTTTACTGTATTTTCCTGCTAGTTTCTTCGTTGTATCGTAAAGCTGTTTCATATTTCCTTCTCTAGCAGCTTTTTCTGCCGTCGTTGCTAGTTCTTCCACGTATTTCTTCTTGTCGGCTCTAATGCTCTTCCTCACTTTCTTGTTTGCTTCTTTGTAATCAGCTTGTGCTTGGACTTTCTCTGCTCGTGTTCGGCTGTTGTTAATTGCTGTCTTCTTGTTCTTCCTTTCTTTGATCTTGTCCAGTGTTTCGGTAGAGATCCATTCCTTATGATGGTATTTCTTTAGACCCAGAACCTCTTGACACGTTGAAGTTAATGCTTCCTTGATACCTTTCCAGTTGTCCTCCATACTAGTTTCTTCTTCTTTCAGTAGATCTTGTAAGGCTTGGAACCTGTTGTTGAGAGCTATCTTGAATTGAATTTGTCAGTATCTCGAAGGAAGGCTGTATTGAACCTTTGTAGTGCTGTTTGTCCACTTGTCCAGTTCTTTTTTAGCTTCAGTTTTAAATTGGCCACAACTAGGTGGTGACCTGAAGCTACGTCAGCACCTCTCCTGGTTCTCACATCTTCCATTGTCCTTCGGAATTTTTTGTTGATGCAAATATGATCTATTTGGTTCTCTGTAGTGTGGTCCGGTGAGATCCATGTAGCCTTGTGTATACGCTTGTGTGGAAATATTGTGCCTCCTATGACCAATTTGCTGAATGCACATAGATGAAGTGAAAGATGAATTTTACAGAAAGTTATCTGAACTTCTTCAGAAAGCTAAACGTTCAGACATAGTATTCGAAGCAGGTGACTTTAATGCCCAGATAGGTAGTTTAAACCAAACATAAAGGCATTTAGGTGGGTATTTTAGTATTACGGCACAACGAACAGATAATGGTGATCGTCTGCTGCAACTATGCTCAGACAATCGTTTATTTTTAGCAAACACAAATTTTAAGCATAAGGAGAGAGAGACATCGTCTAACATGGCGACCACCTACACCAAACCAACGATGGACTCAAATAGACCATATTGCCATCAGTCATCGTTGGAGAGGGTCGGTAGAAGATTGTCGCTCATTCTGGAGTACCTGCTTGGACTCCGACCATGCCCTAATACGGGCACGCATCTGCTTGCGCCTCACTGGACGCAAAAAGCCACATTAAAAAGACCCATTAGAACTGAATTGAGTAGCAAGAAAACTAAAAGTAGGTTCCACCAATAAATAAGTCAAGTGTAAGTCAGACAATTTCGGAAAAAGAAGACACTCTCATTTGCTCCCAGTCCAGACGCTTAGAATGATGGGCAGAACATTTAAAAGAACAGTTCAGTTGGCCTTCAACGACTCTACAACTACCCTCCATTCCCAAACAGTGTGAATGGAACATTGAAGTAGGTCCCCCAACTCTTGCTGAAGTTCAAAAGGCTATAGTTAATCTGAAACGAGGAAGAGCAGCTGGTCCAGATGGATCGGCTCCAGAAGTCTTTAAGAATGGTGGTCCAATTTTAGCGGTTAGATTGACTAATATTTTAGCTAAGATCTGGGAGTTAGACGTTATCTCATCTGACTGGTCACAATCACTTGTCATCTCAATATATAAGAGAGGGTCAAGATCATCCCGTGACAACCATAGAGGGATTAGTTTGACTAATATAGCATCTAAAATACTAGCCTCGATAATTATGGGACGCCTAACTATGACTCGTGAACTGCAAACACGAGAGAATCAAGCTGGCTTCAGACCTGGTCGTGGCTGCATCGACCACATATTCACCATTCGTCAGGTTTTAGAACATAGGCATACTTATCGGCATCCGACGATGGTGGTCTTTCTTGACTTAAAAGCAGCATTTGACTCCGTAGACCGCAAGATTATGTGGAAGTGTCTGTCGTACCTCAGAAGTACATAAACCTTGTGAAGGTTCTTTACTTCAACACTACTAGTCGAGTCAGAGCTTATGACGAACTGTCATCTCCTTTCGCAATCTCAAGTGGTGTCCGTCAAGGCTGTCCACTTTCTCCATTTCTGTTTAACTTCATCATAGACCTACTGATGGAAATAACATTCTCGTCTACTAAATTCTCGGGTATTGATCTCCTTTCAGGAGGTCCGCTTATCGACTTGCAATACGCAGATGACATAGTTCCATTTGGTGAATAGGCTGATAAAAAGAAGCCTTTTGGTAGCACTACGCAACAATGCCAGAATGTTCGAAATGTGCTTCTCTTCATCTAGAGAGTGAAGTAGTCGAACGCGTTGACAACTTCACTTATCTTGGAAGTCTGATCAGCCCTAATGGATTGGTGTCTGACGAAATCTCAGCACGGATTCGAAAAGCTCGTTTGGCTTTTGCCAACTTACGTCACCTATGACGAAGGCGAGATATCTGTCTATCAATAAAAGGACGAGTATACTGCGCGGCAGTCCGTTTTATTTTACTTTACGGCAGCGAAATATGGCCATATTAGGAGTAGAAGACACTTTTAAGCTACTAGTATTTGACCACAGATGCCCTAGAAATATTACTGGCATCTGCTGGGATCACCGGGTAAATAATAGTGAGGTTAGACGCTGGGTATTAGGGAACGATGGTAACTCAGTTGATGGAGTTGTGAATATTCATCGACTGAGATGGTTGGGCCACGTGTTACGTATGCCCGAACACCGATTACCACGACGTGCAATGCTAACCGGTGTTGGAGATGGTTGGAGGAAAGTTAGGGGCGGGCAAACCAAAACGTGGCATCAGTGCTTGAAGTCACTAACTTCTAATCTGAGCCATGTTGGCAGATGCAGACTACTTGGTTGGGGTCCGCGTGACTTTCGTAACCGATGGTTGGAGACTCTTGGTGACATGGCTGAGAATCGATCACAATGGCGTCGGTGCATACACTCTCTGTCTTCCTTAAATTAAGAGATTAAAATCACTTCATATCTTTCCTTCTACGAACTAATTCTTTCTTCCTGTACTATATCCTTATTGCAATCTTTCTTTTATATATTACCACCTCTGAATTAACTACTTTATGAATCCGGTGTCCATCTTGTTGTCTTAATGAGGTATGGCAACTTGGACCGATGCATATATGTGCTTGGTCCTACGTTGTAGCTGACTGACTGATTTAAGTTGTTGTGTGATTGTTGGTGAAGGCGTGATATATAAGATTATTCCAAGCAAATTACAAACCAAAAGTCGTTTATGTCACTTTAGGCCATCTTCTATACATTTTTGATATTAGTTTGACCAATAAAAGATCGGGTGCTTAACACTATCGTAAAGGCAGTACTGATACATACATGTAAAACCAAGGCCTTTAAGTTAAGAATGCTAGAAAACCATATGAATGCGATCACAGTTATCTATGAAGAATAATCCTTCTGTTCGGTAACAACACCGTGGACGTAATATTGAGGTTCGACATAGTGAAAGTGATGACTAAGTGAGTTTATCTTTCAAGAAACATTAACTTTAGTAATGTAAGAGTGTCCTACGTATATCATCTCGGTGTCTTTTATACCGCATATTAATTTCTAATGCTGGAAATATGTAAAAAAGAGCGGAAATAGAAAGTATGTAATATGGTTTTATACAATAAAGGATAGTTGTGTTGGCGACTGTTACCTCATTACGACTCCGTGGATAGGATTTAGGCGGTCACATGATTCACTGGCTTCAAATTTTATCAAACATAACGAAAAACAAAAACCAATACCTATCTTTTGCCAATTTTTCACTAGATTTCTTATAAATCGTATGACTTGAGGCGATGACTTAGTGGTGAAGGTGTTCAATTTGTAGCCACTATGTCCCAGGTTCGGGCGCCGTTCCACTTCTATTTCGGCAACCGGGTAGTAACATTAACCCTAAAACTTAGAATGTGATTCATACTCAAGTACCCAGTGAATGAGTCAATTCAATTTTCATTGATTTAGAATAGTATGATGCATCTTGTAAATGAGCATAATCTATCTTCGTTGTACACTAATTTGAACAGCCTCCTTTAACAATTATTATTCTTGCTTATTATATCATATGCTTTCCTCTTCTATTTCTTTCCGATATGATCAATTAACTTTAAATGATGTCTATCTTGATGCTCTATTATACAAAGCATCGTTTCGTCTCTTAGACTTGAGATAGAAAACTTAGGACATAATTATATTCAGCGTAAGCCAATGAAACAGATTCTCATTACAATATATGATAAGACGTCTCGAAAAATCGTTTTGAACGTGATACTTATATTTCTCAATTAGTCAGTCCTAGCGTCTTAGATGTAGGGTTACTATTGAGCTTAGAGGTGAATGAATAAACATGTTTGAAATGAAGTTGAATTACGCAGTAAATGAACGCAAACTTCAGACAAAACAGTATCCAATACATTCTGCTACAGGGAATTTACCTATCATCTAATAGACAATAAAGTTACAGATGAAAAGTTGAGTTATTCAGGTTATAACCTTTTGATTTTCTTTTAGTTACGTAATATACATCATATAATTTTTACTGTAGAAACGATAAGCATTAATAGCTAAATAATAATTTCTCTTAACAAAATGTGTTTGAAAATTGGAAAGAACATGATTCTCATCAGGACAGACCATATTTTATTTATTTGAACACAAACATTGGTATAACGGGGCACCATATATATATATATATATATATATATATATATATAGGTACATGACAAAGTACGTGACAAAAGGAAGCACGAGAACTAGATTTGAGACTATACAGGTTACCTTTAAATATCCAGCGTATAATTCAGAACATTGCATTATTATACTACACATTCAAGTAAATATACTGAGTTATTTGTTTATTGAAATTTGTACAATACAAAGAATTTAAAAACGGCATTGCTCACCTTTTAGTGACTAATTTATAAGACAACAGTATGTATTACCACGAAAATGAGCACAAAATATGCATGCTACTTGATAATTTACTGTCTTACTAAGGAATAAAAAATTACTTACACTATTGTCAAAAGCAAAGTAATCAAGTTCCGAAGCGTAGATCAGTTTGGTATACCGTAGAGGATGCGATTGTTTTGATGACGTTGATTCACTTTTCGAGTTATTCGGTTCTGAAAATCTGTTGAAAGACAAGAAAGTAGAAGGCAAAGAAAAATTTAGAAAAAAAGTCAAGTAACTTTTTAACTGGTATTTCAAAATGTAGTTGAACAACTTAAAAAACTCTCAAAATGTGAGCGTGAGGATGAAATATTATTATGTTTTTGATTTTATTTTGACAAAATAAAATGAATAATTTTCAATAGTAGCTAAGTACAATATACTGGAAAACGTTTTGTTCCCACATAGCACTAATCATGACATTTTGCCTTCCAGATTAAGGAATAAAGCATATTAATCTCGTACAACCACGAGAAATAGATTACGACCCCCATACTTTTAACAGACCCCAAATGCCCCGGTACGGTCGAGGGTGGGTAGGGTTAGCTCTCCCTCTAGAAATACTCTTACATGGCTACGTGTATACAACCACTGCCAGAAAAGTATTACTCACTGCCTTCTCGTGGCGGTGTCATTTACGAAAGTGAGAGGACGAAAAGCGCATGTCCAGTTCATTAACTGGGTTCATGAACACGGAGGGTCCACCTAGGGGAGTTGAAAAACCCTCATCCTAAACCAATGGTGAGCATGGGCTGGCTCCAGTATCCTGAGAGAACAAATAGAGTATGAACCAATCATTAGTCACCGGCCACCATGGAAATGCATTTCCTGACGTTTCTCCACTGGCTTGTGAACCAGATCCTTAAGTCGAAGGCTCTGGGTGTGGCCCCCTAAGAGAGCTACCTGCTTCGGTCTGGACACCCGGGCAGTATCATGGCTCACGCACAAACCAAGTGACTTGTGTGGCGACATGTATGCGGCGCCCCTTTGTATCAATATTTGTGTTCAAATAAAATAAAACATTAGGGATACTACCAAACTGCATAAAATAAAATAGGATGGGAATATATTTCGAAATAGTTAGAAGTACATATGACTGAGTTACAATCCAGTTCCTCTTCTAACAATATTGAGACAAATCTCACTTATGATTTTATCTTACGTCAACAAAAGAGCACCAGGTTAAACAGGCAATAGGTTTTGGAGAAAGGGTTGTCATAAATAACTAAGCCAAGTAAATAACTAGTCAGTTGATTTGTAATATCTAGTAGCATAGTAAAAATTTTATTTAAAATAAGATAGATGCGCATACCCATTTTCTTCGTTTGATCGATTGAATGAACAAGAATGTTTAGTATTGTTAGTATTCATAGCACTCGCGACACATGTAACGGTATTATTAATAGTAAAAACTGCAGCAGAATTAGGAATGAGAACGGTGTTGCTGGACTTCGAAGTTACCTGAGGTAAACTGAAAGACGGAGGCGGTTTGTGAGGATTGAATGTTTGGAAGTATGAATTTGATGGGACATTCGGTTGGAAAGTAGGGAGATTTTGGTAGGGGTGAATGTATTGACCAGATGCTGGGAATAAATTGGCACTTGGGGGATATAAAGTGTGGTTCGGGAAAGCAGGTGTTACCCATGAAACTGGTTGTGAACCGACAAAATGTGGAAGTTGAAAAGGAGGGCAGAATCCATAAGGAAGAATTAAGTTTGTTGAAACAACAGGAGTAGGATATGGAATGTTAGCATGATAAGGGAATGAATATGGAACCAATGTGTTATTAAAATAATTTGAACTGTTGGTAGATGAAGTTGAAGTTGAACAAAACGCTGAACAAGTGATCGAAGATGAATCCTGGCTAGATGCACCAAGTTGAGTTGAACTACAACTTGCTAAATGGTTGGGTTCTGGGTTTTCTGTAGTTGATAGTACATAAATCGGTCCATCTGTTGGCAGACTGGAAAGCTCTTTAGGAGAGATGTAAACAATTCTTTTATCAGTCGGAAAACGACTTTCAGTCATCTAAAATTTGAAATACCATTAAACCATAAGCGTTCCTGATGTCGTAAGCTCACATTTGGTATTTAGACAGAATGCTCAGAGCCAATACTTTTTACACAACACCAATAAAATGGAGCAAAACCAATCGACTGAAACTTGATTCCAGTTTACCATATAAAACAATATGTACTACACTTAATAAGAGTAGAAAAACAAATAAAACAAGCGGAGTTTGTGCATCTCTGTTAGCTTGTTTTCAGAGTAAACAAAATAAATGTTGCCGAACCACAAATGAGTCAGTTTTTTTAATCAAACCTGGTTATTTCGAACCAGATATCCGTAAGACTTTCTACTCAACCAGTCATGATGCATCGGACCTCAACCTAACATGTATATTCAGCACTTGGAGTTGACCCCTACAAATTTCCCGCTTTCCCAATCAGCAATGTATTTTATAGCTGCTAGAAAACAGGGCTTTGGTACACTATTAACCTTGTTAAAAACTACCGACGACTTCGAACCCCAGTTGAGTGTGAGTGTCGAAAACCTAGAGTACAACTTTCAAACAAAATATGCTTCATAAAGAATAGGAGTGATCAGCTTCAAAATGCCAAATAACGGCGATAATTAAATTGGGAATCTTACTATCGTAAGATTTGGTAGATGTATCTGGCCTTAACGTCATGAGTTTGGTAGCTAATGGGTAAACATTAATAGTTCACGGTATGACACTGATCCGATATAAGAAAAAATATCGCAACTATTGGAAACATCAATGAAAGTTAATTTTTAGTACTAACACCATTGATATAATCTTAAAAACCAGTTTAGTTAATATGTGTGTCAGAGCGTACTAGTTCGTCACAACAAAGCTACCCCGAAACCGTATAAGGGACACAAGAAATAATTAATACATCATTGAGAGCAGGCCGATAAGAAATCTAATACATCTTATTAAACACCTGACTGGCAAACAAGCAACAAACTCGCTTTTTGAAGAGACGCCAACAGCCCGAAATCGAGACACCAATTCAAATATGTACAGTATCCAATATCTTAGTACGGGCTGGTGTAGAACAATTGTTTTCTTTGCTCTCACTTCTTATTGTTTTGGTATCGTTTCAAGTATATGATAGTATTCAATAGGCGGTAGGCTAGCTAATCGACTGGACTTATCCTAGTGATAGTCATTTATGGATTTGCATATCTTATAGTTGCGCGAGTACATTTGTCTCAAGATATTAGGGATTCTGAATACTATGAGATATCGCATTACCAGGCAGGAGGCTGGTTCGTTGTAATATTGAAACAGTAAATTGATAACTCGGGTACTAAGAGATGATTGTTCCAAGACTAAATAATTAATTTACTTGATTGATAATTTGTATGAATGCAGCAGAGTTCATCGTAGCTTGCGGACATAACTAAGATGAAGTATATTCCACTAATGACTAGTGACCCTGACTAGTAGGTCAGATTACTCTAGTCGATAGGTCCAATCATTTGACCGATACAAGCCACTTAAATCGGATAGTTTTTAGAAAAACCTTGGCAAACATGTACTCACCTGCAGGTTACCACCCTCCTCTTAGACTAGCTATGTCTGGTGCATATCTCATAAATTAAAACGGCTATCATTAGCGCATAACCAGTAGCTACTTCCTGTCTTCTTTATTATAATCTCCGTTCCCCTTCAATCTCTTTGACTACGTCTTTTTACAAATTATCAATTAAGTAAATTAATAATTTAGTCTTGAAGCAATCATGATTTCGGTACTAAGAATTAACTTTCATTGATGTTTTCAATAGTTGCGATATTTTTTCTTTGGTGTAGTACATATTGTTTTATATGGTAAACTGGAATCAAGTTTCAGTCGATTGGTTTTGCTCCATTTTATTGGTGTTGTGTAAAAAGTATTGGCTCTGAGCATTCTGTCTAAATACCAAAGTTGAGCTTACAACATCAGGAATCCTTGTAACAGCTTAGGTTGGTTGATTAAGAGTTCACCTGAAACAACTAAGTATATGTCAAAACATTATAGTTCAAGTGTCCATTCACTTCCTTATTTCGTATAGGCGTTATATTTCGTATTATCTTATAATGAATGTTGAAAGGCTTTGTTTGTCTGAACAAATATTTCCACGCTCCACTGCGCGAAGATCTAACTAAAGGCAGCAGTATCACATATTTTAACGAGGAAAACTAATTTCGGTTCTCGACTTCTGAAAAAAAGTACTCAAAACAAAACGGATTAACATTTTATAACGTAAGACTAGCCAGCTTGCCTGAAGAAATACACTGAATTGAGTAGCAGCGAAAACCCAGAAAGATGCTTAATCGAAATAAATGTTACGCCAACACTTAGAACAATACAGTAACTGCGGCATTTTAGTACACTGAAACATTAAATTTTGTAGCGACACAAAAAATAGCTGAAAAAACAAAGAACGTGGAGATCAGACCGCCACTGCTCACAAAAATGGCGAGTACAATAATTCCTGCCTCATTCTGATTGGTTGCTTAGTTGACTACCACGTTTACGAAATCGAGTTGTGTTTAATAGCAGCCTTCACTACTTGTCTGTTTCCTATCTATAGCAAGAGGGTCACCTAGAGGCACGAAAATGATGAGTCGTAATGAATACAAATTCAACCTCACTTTTTCATTAATATTAACTTTTTTACTTAGTCGTAAAATTAGACCTTCTGATTATCAGCGAACTGAGTTGGGTTTACATATAGTTTTTTTATCTTGAAGTATCCTTGTTGTAGTAACCATTTTCTTTGCTAATTTTATTACTACATTGGTCACATACCTCATGTCAGACTCAATACAAACCAAAAACCTCGAGGATTTGTCAACAGTGGAAATAGACTACGAAATCCCGACTTCCAGAATTTGATCGTAGTGATCCTGAGTTGTGGTTTGCTCAACTAGAGCATTATTTCACGAGACACAATGTTAAATCTGAAGGAATTCGCTATAGAGCCTTGTGTTCTATCCTTCCTCCTTCGGTCGCCAAAGAAGTTCGTGACTTGATTTTAAGTCCACCATCACTACAACCATACACCATCTTAAGACGAAAGATAATGAACCGTTTATCATTATCAGACATTCAAAGAATCCCAAGGCTTTTCTAAGGAGAAACACTGGGTGATAGGTCGCCGTCACAGTTTTTACGTGACCTCCAATCTTAATGAGTGATAACAGTGGGTGAAGCAGTCTTAAAACAAGGATGGATACAAGCCCTCCCATGCTACGTCCAACACTGTTTGGATCCACATGATCTTGAAAAATCTTTATCTCGTTTAGCGCGTGTCGTATAGATGAAATGAGTATTACATTAAAGTTCCTAAATAAATAGGGTGAAGGAGAAGATTTACAGTTCAGTTCGCAAATTTCGAAGGTTGAATGAAGAAGATGTATAAACATCAGATGATTAGATATCATTCTTAGATTTTAACATTATACAGGTGCATTCACATGAAGACTTGAGAAAATACCGTGATGATAGTTTTGGACGGTGGTGAAGTTCAACTATATTGACAGTGAGCAACTTACTGAACGGTTTTATTGAATGATTATTAGGCTGTATCGTGAATTGAATAATGTTAAGGAATATTGATGAGACTTGAATTTCGATTCTATGTAATATACTGAGTATCTACCGGATGGTAGTGATGATAAGTTATGACAATAAAACTGTCCAGCGTACTGTAGTTTTCAACAGTTTTGAGCTAATACCAACTCATGCAGTAAATACTATCTTCAAATCAAATTACTAAATTCGAACCGCTAAACTAAGTAATTATCATACGAACATAAATATATTGTGCCATCTGAATTCTTATCTGAAAAAAGAATATCACTGTTTTATGTCTTTTCAGTTTACAATAAATTAGCGCACTAATAAAAAACATACTTTTGTAAGTTTATCTTACCGCATTGATAGTTTGAGTGAACTGAATGAGAGCTTCTAGTGTTTGTCCATCCGTATGTAAGTAACCATGATTGATTAAGAGATCTTATTGATATATATTCAACAATTTCCAGTTATAAATGGATAAACTATTAGGACATTCAGAGGAAGCAAATTTCAACTTGAGAGTACTGGGTTAGTTGAAAATAGACATTTGCGCCGCTGTGTACGCTGTGAAATGCATAAGTCAATTTGATTTGAATAGTTCAGGGGTATTTGGAAGGTTTGTTTATCACAAAGAGTCTGTCTCACTTAAACTGTGCAGCAAAGCCTAAATAGTGCAAACCCTGACAGTGGTCTCTAGACCAATCAGCCTTTCCGGAAAGCGTTTACAAATATCAGATGCTGGGATGGGGCACCATTGAAATAATACGATGGCAATTAACTTCCCTTAAGACCAAGACATCTGTATTAATTAACAATTTGATGGTTAACAATGTAATTTCATCCCACAATATATTGATCATCAATAACAGCCAGACATGATTTTGTATTCTAATTTTTTTAATAACCGAAACCAGTATCAGTCCAAATTTCAAGTAAAATGTTCAACCATTTAATATTAGTCTATCAGTTATATCAATCATTTAGAAACCAAAATTCAGCGTTAATTAAGTCGAAATCATTCAACAAAGTAGAATATGTTATCTGTTTGACGTCAGTACAATGGTTCAAACTTGACGTGCTCACCATGAGACCCAAAGATCCTAATTTGTAAGAGAGCACACTACTGAGAGGTTTCATAATATTACAAAAATAGCTAACCACATATGACATCATCTCAGCTTGTTCTTCAAAGAATTGAAACTAACTCATTTATGTTGAGGAGAACAACCCAACTGCCAGATGATTAAGAAATTAAGAAAAGACGCTGTGAGTGGATAGGATATACATTGTGGGCTCCTGATGGGAAACGAGAAATAGGAAGGTCAAAGAACACACGATCCATCTTTGCTTATAAGAACACATTACGTCTAGAATTGGAAGCAAAAGTAGGAATGGTGAATAGCAATTGGAAAGAGCTGGAAAGGATTGTCATAGTTAGATAGAGAATGCTGGTGGTCGGACTACGTCCCTTCATGAGAGGAAGCAGGCTTAAGTAAGTAAGTAAGCAAGTAAGTAAGTAAGTGAGTAAGTAAGTAGGTAAGTAAGTAAATGGAACACCAACACACACCTAAACATTTCAGGTAGAAGTAAAATTATTCGTTACTTACCTTGGTACATTGTTGATGATAATTTACTGAGTTACAACAGATTTCTAGTGGATTTGAACGATCAGTATCAAGTTGACAGTTGTTCAGACAATCATTGAATAATTTCTGTTTAATATCATTATTGTTACTGAGGTCATATATATTGAATTGAAAGATACTTTGGGATATGTGGAGGACCGTTTTTTTGTCGTCGTTTAGATCGAACGATGTTGTCGAAAGAGCTCTTCAATTTAGTAGCCCGTGGATCTGACTCCAATTAGATCGTATGAATGTTTGTTATCGCCTATCCTCGTACATAATCATCGACTTAAATCGCGTTAGTCAATAACGGAATTAAATAAGTCGAATAACGAGAATGGACTTTCGAATATATATATTTTATATACAAAGTGAATGGAATAGAACAAAGCAAAACGACGCTCAGTGGAGATGGTGTGTAAGCCAACTCCCGTTTAACCAAGCGTTAATCAATATTTATAGTTACACAAAATTAAGTTACATACATGTGATAAGTAATGGGGTAAGGAATGTACACACACCTACGCGCTCACTATGAAATCAATCACGACTGGTAAGCGAATAAATAGCAAGGTCAGAATGTGACTCAGGTAGAATGAATAGATTGAGCTGTCTGAAAGCTAGAATAAGATATGTGGGCTCAACATAATAACCGATACTACAGATATTCTCCTGAACGTTCAGCAAAACTTCGTCGTGCTAATAAACAGCCAACAAAACATCCTATTCAATGGTTCTTATTTAAAGAACGAAAATCAAACAGGAATTAATAAGCAATGCCATATACAATGTCATATTTGAAATGAATGATAGTGAGGTTGGCGAAGGGATTATTGAGTGTTGTGTGGTTGAACGCATCTCCATGAGATCATAGATCTAGTTCCCGTGTCTACCAACCAATCTTAACTAACAAAACATACACGAAACTTTGACGAGAGAGTTGAAAAATTCAACTTATATTAAGGACCTCCACAATCAAACAGATTCAGTGTAGGTTTTTGGACAGTTGATAATTCTTATAGGGTGGGAATCTCATGGACTCAGGATAATCAAAGATGGAGGAAATCACAATGAATGTTATCAAATGTTATGCGCCAACCAGTGATAGCAACGGACACGACTTGACCATCCTGATGGGAATGGACAACACATGAAATGAAGATATCATGGGACGACATGGATCAATTGGGAGAAAGGAATGAGAATGGAGACAAATTTACAAATGTATGTGCATTCAACAAAATGGTTCCACAGATGCATGCACAATGCTACGTGGTTTTACCGGACCTCAATTTAGAGATCCAAATCGAACATATTTGCATCACTAAGAAATTCAGTAGGTCAATGGAAGTCGTAAAAAGTTTTTCAACAGAGTGTTGCTGAACTGAGTGAAAGATTCAGTAGACGTACAGCCTCGAGATTAATAGACCGGATTCCCCAAGGATAATTTGTACAGAGACCAAATCGCGACACTTCGGATCATTTTTAAACAATCAATTGAATGGAATCATACTTCGCAAATGACTTGGTCCTTCTATTTCATACACATTAGCAAATGCACGTCAAGACGACCAGTGTAGCAGCAGCCTATGAATCAGTAGGCCTCAACATACACATGGGAGAAGGTAAAATCCTCAAATACAACATGGAGAATACCATTATAATCACACTTGTTGGGGAGGCTCCGGGGGATGTGGATACTTTCACCTACCTAGACAATATCATCGATATATAAGAAGGGTTTGATGAAGATATGAAGGCAAGGATTGGTGAAGTAAGGACACCATTCCTACAGTTAAAGAACATATGGAACTCAAACCAACTGTCAGCCAACATAAAGGTCAGGAACTTTAATACGAACGTCAAGACAATTCTATAGTTTGGAGCTGGAACCTGTAGGACTGTTACCATCATCAATAAAAACAAACAAGTATTATTAAACATTTGTCTAAGCAAGATACCCAATGTCCGTTGACCATACACCATCAGTAACAGTCTATTGTGGAACAAACTAGCTTTCAACTCAAGTGGTAATCAGGAAAAGATAATGGAAGTGGATAGGACACACAATAAATAAACCATCAAAGTTCATCACTAAACAAGTGCTAACATAGAATCCTGAAGAGAAACGGAAAACAGAAAGAATAACGCACGGAGTCAAGAATTGGAAGCAGATATGTAAAGAATAAGTAGTAACTGGTAACAACTAGAGAAGATTGTCCAGAACAGAGTTAAATGGAGAATGTTGGTGGTTGGTCTGTGCTCCTACACGAATGGTAACAGGGATAAATAAAAAAAGTAAGAGGTGATTTAAATTATAAGCTAATGATTATTAAGCACTGATTGTAGGGGAGTCATCAAAAATTACGCCCTAGACTATTTTCTATTTCTATTTGTTAATAATACTATTTAGGAGAGATTGCAGTTACACTTTTCGAGATCTTGATGACACATCTACTTTCATTTCAAGAAAAACATTTACTCCTTAAGTTTATGTTTAAATAATTCATTCACTAAGGTTAGAAATATCACATGAATACTGGTTATATATAGTTTGGTTAAAGAAAACATCTATGTTCTATTATATGTGAAAATTATATTTGAAATATTCTCAGCGATTGAAATTTAACTAATTCCAACGTTTCATCCAGCTAACTCGTCTGGACTTCTTCAGGGTAATAATCAAAATCAAAATTATCAAAGAAATATATAGCTTTTCAACAATCAGGATTATACTGTGGTAAACCAATCATATATGGGTGTGAGTGTGTAGTTATGTATGTATGTGTGAGACATTGATATGAAGAAATAAATAAAGTTCGGGTTCAAGGATGAAAAATTGATAATGAAACATCGATGTACATGTCGAAACATAAATTGTATTGTTTAAAAAGCTCATTGAATTCTTTCAAAAATAATAGCGATGCATGTGATATTAAAAAACAGGTTTAAACAAGAGATAGGTTCCAAATTTTTTTACTTGTCAAACGAAATTTGCCAGGTAGTTGCCAGTTGAATACCATCTTTTCGGATCAGGCTGTTCTTGTTCGCCCATATATGCAGCGCTTCTGCTGTCAATCTTTCTTTATGGGTGTTAAAACCTTTTTGAAGTATTTTGGTCCCTTCAAAATCAATCTTGTGTCCTGTTTCTAACGCATGTAACGCTATCGCTGACTTGTTTTCAAGTTTCTTTAAATCAATCGAGGATTTGGGAACATTTTTCAAGCATTGCTTGTGTTCCTACAATCTTACATTCAATTGCCTAGATGTTTCTCCAACATAGGTAGCATTACAGTCATGACAGTGAATCTCATATACAATGTTCTGTTGTTCTTCCTTTGCTAACTTGTCCTTAACTTTCACTAATGTCGATCTTAATGTGTTATTCGCTCTAAAATACACTCTTATATCATGTTTGTTTAGAATCCGTTTGATTTCTTCTGATGTTTCACTATGGTGTACTTCCATTCTTTTCGTATACTTTCTAGTTTAGCTTTTTTTTATTTTTAATAATCTTCTTTAAAAACTTTTTGGGTAGTTGTTATCCTTAAGAGTAGCAAATACTTTATTTAATTCGGTTCGTTGGTCTTCCTTGTCTGTAACAATCTTAGTAATTCTGTTCATTAGATTTTTTACCACATTAATTTTCGTGCTCTGTGAGTGGGCTGAATTAAAATCCAAGTATCTCTCGGAATGTGTTGATTTTCTGTAAACATTTATTTTTAACTTCTTATTATTGTGTCGACGTTCAACCAAACAATCTAGAAATGTTAGTTTGTAGTCAACTGATTCTAATTCCTTAGTTCGTTTAATGTTTTCAGAAATGCTGTTTGCATTGTTAAATAGTTCTTCCAGACCATCCCGTTTTTATTGATAATAAAAATATCGTCTACATACCTTAACCATAACTTTGGTGGACATAAACTTTTTGCGATTGCACTAGTTTCTAGGGAATGCGTGAGTAAATTCGCTACAATCGGAGAAACTGGTGAGCCCATTGCTATACCCTCTTTCTGTCGGTGGCCTATGCACCATTAGGAGTAACAGGCGTAAGTAAGTAAGTAAGTATATCCAATATAAAGTGGTGAGTGTACACTATTGAACAGTACTGTATAGTTGTCCAGTTCTATTTGATTCTCACCATTCATCTTCTTGTTATTTATTTGTAACAAAAATCCAGCATAAATGACTTAACATTGACATATTTTATCAATCACTAAACTAAATTATGAAGTAAAGAGTAGTCATTCAGTCAACTCGGGTGCTCGTTTCCCAGATAAGGAAGACTGCTGAGCACTCACCACTTCCAAACGCTATTTTTCAGTGTTTTCTCAGCTTTAAGTTAAGCAATTCATTAAACTATTGGTTACCAATGTTTCCTTTTACAGTACAATCTACTCTTATCAGATATATTGATTTTATTGAAGAGAATCATATTTTGAGGATGATAGATAGAACGCCGATGACTGATGTTATCTTTCTACCAATATATTAATCACTGGTTGATTAAGTCATTGGTGGATTAGTGGTCTGACCGTTTTAACATTTGACTCCAAACTACTGAATCGTAGTTTCAAAACTCCACTCTACTTATTTCAACGTTTAACATTCATTTAATATCATTACCATCTAGCAGAAATTGTGGCACAATCATGATTATGATGAACATATATGCGGTTAATTCGTTTATATAAACAATTTGAAAATCGAATCACTTACTCGTCAACTGCATTTCCCATATGAATCTTTAAAACACGTAGACGAGTCATGATCAGTGAATTATATATTGAACCATTTATTCTATTATCAGTATATAAATACATAAATTAAACAAAATAAAATCTGATAATAATAGATTAGATAAATACATACGCACATACTATGAATTTATGTCATCATTAAATTGCTTTCTATTACATATCAGTTGAATAGAAGATCATTTCTCTATTTGTATATATATCAACAGAAGTCTATCTCTTTGATGTGTGCAAATAAAAAATAATCATAACTGCTTACTAATAATAATACTAGTGCACTTAGTAATGATAATTTAGTAATAATTTTACTCCAAATGACTGACATATATACCAGTAAGTTCTTTCATCCCTTAAATTTAAGTGTTTATGGCATAGTGATAGAAAGGTATAAGTATATCGTATCATCAATGTGTATATTTATATCTGAGTGTATGTGTTATATGTATAAGTCTGTATATAAATAGTAAATCATCATGTTTGTAATCTGTTAAATCAACAAATGATTAACATTGATATTCACGGTTATTAGAAATCAAACGAAGTTGACGATATATTTGAGTGAATTTAGGCGAGTGTGATACTGTTCAAATTTTCTTTTGGGTAATAGACAAATTTCAGGGTGGTCTGTCAATCACTATGATATGTGAATACGTTTTTTGTGATTTATATGAGTAAACGTTTACCTACTAAAGATTCTCATGTAAAAACATTGGTGAGAGTAAACTTTTAAATAGTTAAGATGTCTATCACAGAAACAGTAAGTTAAGGATACTTGATTATGAATTGCATTATTGTAAATGTTATCAGTCAGTCAGTCAGCTACAACGTAGGACCAGGCACATATGTGCATCGGTCCAGGTTGCCATACCGCATGTAAATGTTATATCTGGTATTGAGTGCTGTTGGGGGTATGAGGGCGGTTATCACTTCCCGGTTGCCCACACCGTGGAAGGGTTGTTCTGAAGGTATCTGAAAAGGAAATTGGATTAGAGGTGGTCTTAGTGACCTGAGAGCGTGACCGCATTGCCCAAGGGACAAATGCTTGAGGTCGGTCACACACGACCTTTTATGGGTTGGAGACTCTTGGTGACATGGCTCAGAATCGATCACAATGGCATCGGTGTATACACTCGCTGTCTTCCCTTAAACTAAGAGATTAAAATCACTTCATATCTTTCTTTCTACTAACTAATTCTTTCTTCCTATACTATATCCTTATTGCAATCTTCCTCCTATATATTACCACCTTTGACCTAACCACTCCTATGAATCCGGTGTTCATCTTGCTGTGCTAACGAGGTATGGCAACCTGGACCGATGCATATATGTGCCCGGTCCTACGTTGTAGCTGACTGACTGACTGAAATGTTTTATCTAAAATTAACAGATGAATTTGTTGTAAAAAAAAGTAGGAGTGAATTGCATAACACTCGGACATGGTATCTACCCAAATGGGATATTTACGTAAAGTATAATTTTGAGTAAACTGCAATCCTGTTTAAGATATTTGTCAAATGAATCGCTTAAATACAATTTCTTCAGTGTAAAATAAAAACTATGGTGGATAAATATATTTGGATGTGTGTGGATTATACTCCTTGAATAACATCTTGAAACACTAATCTTTCCGATTACTGCTTATATTCTTACTACCTCTACCACTATGGGATTTGAATCGACAACTGCATCTCTGCGCTAATGTGGTATGACAACTCGATATTGCCTTAATTCACATGTATCATAATCAAAGATGGATGGTGGCTAGCAGTGGAATCTAGGACGCATGTCTCTTCCTATTTAAAACTCTTCAACTGAATGTACCTTCATCCTAGATTCGGTGTACACTCTAAGACTCAAACCTTGTACTAATCATTTTAAAACCCATTTCTTTACTCACCTAACTCTACTGAATCCTGAGTAAGCATCGAATCTGAGATGATGATACATTCAATTAACAAATCCTAAATAGGACGAGACATAAGTCCTAGATTCCATTATTAACCATCATTTATCTTTATTTAAAAATAACAATGTTAAGACAATATTTTCATTTTCAAAATGTCATAACATTTATTCAAATGATACTTTATAAACAAATGGAACAATATGTAGCTTCTTTTTTAAAAAAAAAATTTTTTTTGTAACTAATTTGAATCATTGTCATTTAGATCATCTGTAATTTGTCAATGTTTAATCTTTACTAATATCAATATCATAACACAATTATAAATACTTGACATTTACATAATGTACTTAAAATAAAAATAGTTTTCACAGATTGAAATCAGGAGTCAGTTGAAGCTAGACCACCATTGAAAACCTGGAAGCACTGGACGGCCGTTTCATCCTAGTATGGGACTCCTCAGCAGTGCGCATCCACGATCTCACACCCCGCGGTGTTCGGACCCAGGACCTACTGGTCTCGCGCGCGAGTACTTAACCACTAGACCACTGAGCCGGCTGGCATCCAACGGTGTTAATGTCTAACTTCAACCAATCCACGAAGTTGCTCCACCGTACACCATTGTCTTCAGTGAGTTCCTATCTCACAACAGACCTGGTTGAACTCCACTGGTAACATTAACAAATTATATTAATATACATATATTTAATATATTTTCTCTAATTGTAATATTATTCCTTCCTTAGTAAATAATCAATATTTCATTTTACTAATCATATAAGAACTTGATTATGAAAATTATTTAAATTTTTTCTAACATATGTTCCATGATGTTTCATGTCATTTCATTGTATTCAGTAATTTTTAAACTATATAAAGTGTGAATTATAAAATAAATTGCAGAAAAAAAAGGAAAGAAAAAAGAAAGAAAAAAGAAGGGAAAGAAAAAAGAGAGGAAAGAAAAAAGAGAAGAAAGAAAAGAGAGAGAGGAAAGAAAAGAGACATTGAATGAAAGTTATTTTCAATAATATCTATAAACTATTTACAATGTAAATGTTAAAAATGTTGATAAAAGAAAAAAGAGAAAAAAAAGAAAGAAAAAACAAGAAAAAAAATTAAAGCAAAATAGAAAATGTATGAATCAATGATTGTAACAATTGATACTTAGATAGACAATGATGACAAATAGAAATAATGTTAAATTTTAAGTTTAAAGAAATAATGATGATAGTGAATTATTTATTAATGTATGAATAATATAATTAGGATAATAGTAAATAAAAGAAAAAGAAAATAGACCGATTCAATTGGTATAAAGAAAGATGACATTTTAATTATTTTTGTCTTATTGTACCTCAAAATATTCTCGAAACATAATACCAATAGTATGAAAATGGAATATATTAGATTAATTGCGATGATAGTGATGATGATGATGATGGTGGTGGTGGTAGTAGTGGGTGGGTGATTGGGGAAACATAGTAACACAAATGCTGTGTGTAAAGGTAATATTTGTATAGACATGAATAAATGTCAAAATATTTTGAAATTGTCTACAATTACAACCATAACAAAATATTCTAATGAATGTAATTTTGTTAACTTGGAATGTTTGTACAAAATCATTAATCTACATGAATAATACCATAGGTATAAAGAATATGGAATCGTAAGAAAATATATAATACAATTGAATAAAGCATTGAGATAACCACTACATCATCAGTATGATGGATTTGCTGATATTTATCCGTTTGACGAGTATTAAATACGATGAAATCTGAGAATAATACTTACTGACTTAACTTCACGTAGCAATGTGATACTTCAGTTGATAAATCACATTATTAAGTAACTGAGATACACCCGATTTAAAATGTGACCATGATCAAGGCAATACTTCTCCTGAATAACATTGATCTAATATCAGTCATAATTTAAATCTATTAAATGTTTATTTAACTGGAGTGAGTTACAAACCATTTGAATCAAAGAAACACAATTAAATGTAAACGGAAATGGTAAGATATGTGATTATGATGATGATGATCATGATGAAAAGTTAATTCCATGATACCTGAGGTAATTCACTTTGATTTCTCTTCAAATCACTCTCACTCTAAAACTACATTTATACCATCTACATTTTCATTAGATATTGATGTTTTTAGCTGTTTCATCTTGTCAGACAGATTTCATATACTTAGTCGATTTCACCAAATTATATTTGTCACCATTCCAGTCCGATAGTGAGCTATCCATCAGGAAGCAGATACGATCAGACAAATTCAATGTTTGTATCCATACTACTCGATACTGTTTTAGCTACATTGGTTGAAACACTTGATCTGAATAAATGCAGTTGTTTTGTTCAATACATCACCTTCATAAATAGTTCATTAACTTTTATGAATTCCTTCATAGTTTTTGTTGAATTCCACCAAAATCCACAGTGGATAAGTTCATTTATTCATTAAATGGAATCTTAATGTCGGTTATACGAACACATTTCATTTTTCCAATATAATAAGTTATCAGCTCACTTTACTCATGTTCCTCTCTCTTCCCAATTCTCACAGATATTATTTTATTCACACTTCACACACACACACACACTCACAAACAGACACACACCCTAGCTAGTAACATTACACTTTCTAGTTAACAATACACAAATCAGATAAACAATTAAGGAAGTATTACACATATCATTACTAATGATGAGAGAAGTAAAAGTTCCTCATAATTAATACGATAGAATGATGACTATTATTTTATCAATCAATTGTTTATTTAAAATGAATACTATTTAACAATGGAAACACACAACCATAAATCATCGACATACAAATCATATCTGGTCAAATGTCGGTGTAATTAAAATGCTGGTCTCTAAACAGCTGTTATATACTTTAACAAGTTAGTAACATAATAACTTGATTTCCAACTGTGATGTGTTAAAAAGGAACTATTTTATAAAATGCTGTCAATTCAATGCGGTTACACATTTCAAAGTCTCTTTATACAATGTTTATACAATAATTTGCATTGAATAAATGTCAAATGATTGTTTTCATTCAACCCATCAACAGTTTATACTTTTTATTCTGTTTCCTTATGATATGAATAAACAAGAAGTGAGTACACAATAGAAGGGTCATAGGTAAGATGTGTGAAAAAATCGAAAGAAAAGAAAGAAAGAAAAACCAATGATTAGTTACTGTTTATATATAGTAAGTAATCCAAACAATATGGTTTCGCACAATCAACTAACGACTGTTAGATAATCATAAATCACTGGTCCCAGTTTACAACCTTTAGGCACTGACCATTCTCAAAAACATAGGTGACATGATCTGGTGTCTTCGCGCATCAAAATGAACATTTATTCTTCACACTACTAATTTGTCAATCAATCGTTTACATTTCTTACTTCAGATAATTCGTAATACTAAGCGACAATCATACTTGTCTGATGCATGAAATAGTTGAGCTCCACTGGTCACAGCTTCTCAGTATAGACCTTTATGATCCTTATTCTAAACAGTCCAAATTATGCTTTTTACAAAGAAATAGTTGTTTCTCAGAGAGGACCATTCTACCAAATACCTGAGTTAAGATTTCATAGTTTGTATTTCTTATGTTATTTGAATCGCGATCTGGTTTATTGGTTACTTAATGATAGATTGTGTTAGTAGGTGATGATAATTGGGGATAGGATAGTCACTGTGAATCTTTCATTCTAATAATAATCACAGAGTACTAATTAGATATTAATTTTAAAATGAAATTCTAGTAGAAATCAGCCAAGTTACCACATACATGATATCATTCAATAACCATCTTATAGCATTCTAAATTGAATTTCATTAAAAATGGTAAACTATTCAATCGTCACTGAGTGGTCTACGGGTATCAAAATCATTGTGAGATTGGAAGTTGTTAGGTCCACTTGTATAGATAGTGGATGGGCACGGCTGAAGAGTTTTCAATTTTCAATCAGTTGATTTTAGTTTGTGATTAAAAAACAAGCTAGAAGATGACATGTGTTACACTTAGACTCTCAAATACCGACTTCTAAACCGCTTCCTACTCGCAACAAATCTCCTACTACTGAACTCAGAAAGTATGAAAGAAAGTTTTACTTTGACGACTAGTTAACGAACAGAAAACAAGGGCATTTATTGAATGATATACACGTGAAAAATGCGCTAAATTGACAACGATTTCGATAGTTGTCCAATCAAGATGATGAAAGCCTGATGAGTCACTTTCGAGAATTCTCTTGATGTCTACAAAGGAGCCTAATTGGTCGGTGTATTCTCAGGATATTTTGCTTCTGACAACTATGTTCAAGAATTTTCTACATCTTTTAACACAAAGTTGTCTGTACAATGTAAACTAGCGATATTGATCAGCTTCCAAATCTTGGATGAATTATTAACTTGTTCACAGTATCACGTACTCAACAGAAGTAACTCTTAACTTTAGTTCATCTATATAACAATGAGATTTTTGAGTCAAAAAGAGAGAGAGTGTGTGTGTGTGTTAGTATCTGACTACACTACCCTTTCCTTTGGGTTCCATGCACACAATACAGTAAATTAACACTAGATGTGAGAAAACGGTCTATCCTGAATTTCTTGATGTTTGTCTTCACTACACTAATTTTATATTTTAAAAATAAATTGAATTCATCATGAATTAAAATCAACCGGATAATTATTGACAAATCATGAAGTGGTGGAACACTGTAAAGACCGTAATATCAAATGAAACAACTGTCCAGTGCCTCATGTTCTTCAATATTTAATTAACTTATTATCAATTTGAAAGGGAAAACCACTGCGAAGAGCATATGAGAAATACTCAGGGAAATCTTCAGAAGTTAGAAATGCTTTGTTCAACTGGCGTTCAGAAGAAACCTCCCAAAGAGTTAGATGAAAGGGATGGATTGTATGTTATATCCCAGTTGAATGATTGCCGATTTAGCCAATCGTGTCAGTATATTTCGTGAAGGTATTAAAATATAATGTTCACTCACAAACCTATAAGTAGACTTATATTCTGTACGTGAAATAACCACTCTAGTAAAACATTTTTTTCATACTTCTTTACCCTTTGACTTCAAGTGTAAAGGATTGTTGGGGATTGGGAAGAGTTTAGAAAGTTGTTGTCAAACCTCCATATACCAGAATTATAAATTACAGTCGAATGTTTAGATGTGAATGAATAATTAAATCCATTTATACAATTATAGAAGAGTCATTAACTTTCTCCTATTCAGATTTAAGCTAACTGTCATCTGATAAAATCCATGTAGAAATGACGGCATTTTCAAACCTCATAGCTTACAGTGTTCATTATTTTAAAAAGTATCATGTTGTAAACAAGAGAAGAAACTTCTGAAGAAAAAACTTCGTATTTACATGTTACATGAGGATGATGATTAGACATACCAACTAGTTGTTAGTTTCAATACGCTTGAATTAGGTAAGGGTTTTTCAATAGTTAAGACTTGTTCATAGACAGATGATAAGTGAAATGTATGTAAGTGTTAACAAAAGCTTAGATTACCTCCAGTTCACAAAACAATTCAACATCCTGATTGCTCAATTATAGATAAGTAATGATATGTTGTAGATTCTCCTTAATTTTTAATTCCAATCAAGACGTCTATTAGTGGCATCAATATTATTTGGCTAGAATATTACAAACGCGATAAGCTCTCATCAATTTCTCTTCATATGTGTCATCGTTACGCCAGTAATAATCGATGTCTTCATATGAAAATATAGCACAGGTTCTACTCATATATATGATGGTTTTCGTAAGTTTATAAATTATTCATCAGTAATACTTGTACGATAACCACCACCATCTCAGAGTGTATGCACCAGCTAACACAAGAATTTACCAACTCTCTTCCCCATTCCCACAACATCTACATCACAAATCCGATTAACATTTTACAACATCGTCACACAAACAACGATTTTTCAACTTAAACAAACTTATACTAATTCCTTTGATAAGTGAAGCGTACAAAGTGGTGTCTACTTATTGCTGACAAGTCAACTATTGACCATTACAAAAGTAGCTTGTAACAAACAAAGGCTAAAGCTCATTTAAAAACATGTGTGTAACCTAATTAAATTCAGTCTTGTTTTCTTACATTATCATAATATCAAAGATTTATTACATATCAATGTATATCTATTCGTCTTTTACATATGGTTCAATGAGTCTCGTCCATTAACACTAATAATAATAATAATAATAATAATAATAATAATAATCAAGTCAGAATAGAATTTCATTTATCAACACTATGACTTCACTCAATATTCATCGGTCTATTTACAATATAATCTAATTATACAAGATATTGATAAAAGATGAAAGAGAACATAAACAACACTTGATTAACATCACAAACATCAAATCAAGTCATTTCAGATTCATTGTTACCATACTACTTTGATTTCTTACATCATTAACAAATTGAATTTGTTCTATTTCAATGATTTAATCAAACTGTGTTATAAAGTCAAGTGTTTATTTCTCTGATGATGGTGATCAATCAAGTTAATGATCAGGTGGAAGAGTATAAGATGAGAAGAGAAAAATACATAGATGAGTTATCAGATTTCTATATATTTCATTTGAATTGCGAAGATTCGTTATGAATAAGCTAATGAATTTGTAGTAATAATGTACTATAGTAACCAGTTAGTTAATATCAGGATAGAGATTTTCAGGTTTGTTTGTATGGAATGTTTTAGTTACAATGCATGTTATGATGAACTTTGTAGAAGATATTTGGTGAATCTTCAATGCTTTGAAATGCCCATCCTGCATTCCATTACTGTTTTTTAATCTATATATTCTGTAAAACTAATAATGCAATGTCTATATCTAGGTGATCTGTACAGGATGTGAAATGTCGTCAAAAACTGATATAATAATCATACCAGAGAGACAATCTAACGAATATCTGAACTCGGTAAGTTCGTATATAGCAGATTAGTGCTTGAATCTAAAGTTATTTTACGCAGGACTCAGGGAAGTAAGTCACTAATAAATATCAAATAATCCTAGCTGACGAGTCCCAAATATTACGAATCACGTCATGGATTCCACTACTAATCGCAATTCATCTGTTATGAAATAAGTTTTTATTAAGCGTTTGAAACGATTAATTGTTATTGTATAGCAACTCACGTGCAATTGAGTTTGTTCTCATTTAACTCGGTTAAGCCTTTTTGTTAACTTATTTAACGAACAAAGTCATCCGTACTATAACAACTTATTGTACCTTTATTATTGTTGTGCTTGTATGAAATATGTATGCTTGAACATTTTTTACCACCTACGCATATATTCATTCTGCTAGCTTTATTATTAGCTGCTTAATTGATTCGATGATCCATTCATTTCCCTGTATATAACATGTACATTTAACACTACACTCTCGATTCGCTAACTCACTCATTTGCGTCATTGCTTCGTGGTCTGAGTTATCTGCTAATAAAAGTGTAGTCACTGCTTCACTTTGCCTTCTGATTTCAAACACCGTTGAGGATTATATGATAACGGTTACGAGGGTGATTGGTCAACGAAGCACAACTACTAAAAGTGTATCATGATACATTGAAAGTGATAAATTGTTCAAACAGAATCATATAAAACATTTATTCCATCTAATGGATGTTTCATCTAAAACATAATCCAGTTTGAATTGATTTACGTATTTTATTATCCATAATTTCTTTATTGAATCATGTGATTATTGAGGGATAGGAGAAAAGGTAGTCCCTGTTTTTGCATATTCCTTAAAACAATCAGACATTTTATTATAGTCTCATTATGTCATTTCGTCGATATTTCAGATCTACACATGAATATAATGAAAATTATAGATGAACGTTTCTTATTGTAGCTGTGACCTGATAAGAACCTGAAAAAAACAACTGATCTTCTCTTGAACCAATGAATCTTTGTGGTTGAAAATTTAAGATACAGAAAGTCGATTGTAAACGTTGGAAAAACGCAAATCTCATTTAAATCCACTATGTACATTTAAGTTACATAGTTTACCTTGAGACATATAATTGACTTTAACGATCTACTTACTCACTGGTTAATATGGAATATAAAACTTCCGAAGCCAGTCTGTCTCTCATGGTCATGAGTATAGATTATACGATTTAACTTGGTTGAATAGTTAGTAAAAATCATGTCATGAGCTGACACTAACCCAAACAGCTTCTGAAAATCATGGTTTATTGATTTGTATTTCGTTGTTAAGCTCTTGTTTAACGTTCCTTAGTTTTTAGTATTTGTCTGTCTGAATTCATTGTATAGTGTAAAACTATCATAAAAGATTGTTTTAATTTGTCGAAAAAATATATCATGATTTAATATTTCAATTTAGTATGGAAAAGAATTCAGACTTTCATTAGAATTTACTGAAAAGTATTAGTTGGGATATTTTCATTATTGGTGAGTACAAAACTGATTGTGAATTAAATTATCCTTAATCTATCAACCCTATGTTTCAGTTTACATTACAAAATGAATAGACTTAAATGAACACCGGAAACCAGGAATCATTGGACCGTTGTTTTTGCCTTAATGTTTAACTACTCGCCTGTGAACTTACCGGAGTCCGAACCAAAAATTCTCAATTATCACGGCTAGTCCTTAGACTTTATCTTATTGAATTGGCATCCAGTGTTTTTAAATTTAAATCGCAATCAATTCGTGATAGTGTACAACTGTCTCCCAACGTTATTGATAAGTAACTGTCTTGTACTCAAAACATCTGTCCAGCACTTTTTGGTCATCTAAATGAAATCACTTCATGATATGTACTACATCTCGATAGACCTATAACACTCAATTGTAATTAGCTTCAAAATGTATTAATGAGATTTTATTAGCTATCTTTGATGGTTGAAATTCAACCATGTTAAAAGTCATAAGGATAGAAAATACATTACGGAAATCACCAAATTGCATCACTAGATAAGCGCTAACTTGAAATCCTGAAGTAAGAGCGAAAAAGAGGAAGGCCAAAGAACACATTACGTCGGGAAATAGAAGCAGATATGAAAAGGATGAATCACAACTGGAAGGAGCTGGAAAGGATCGCCCAGGACAGGGTTGGATGGAGAATGTTAGTGAGCGGCCTAAGTAAGTAAGTAAAAGTCAGAAGGAATTCTAAACGAATATTGAATATTCGTGCCAATATCTCGAATCAGTTCAAGTTAAAAACATGAATTTTTTTGCTTTTCATAACATTCACATGTGCTAGATTCAATTCTGTATGACATATAAAGTGAACAAAACAACACCATTTCATGTTATCAATCAGAATCCAAAATGTGACTTTTAAGTTTTGTGGGAAATTTAGTGGTGAATAACTTATATCACATACCATATAATAACGGTTGTAAGGAATATTGTCATAGACTGTTCAGTGAGAAAATTATCTTCCTATCACCATGAGAGGGTGGAAAAATATACAATAAACAATTATTCTTTCGAATTTTATATCTCCTATAATCAATATATCAATGAGTTCTCCCTTCAATTGTAAACTCGTAAGCAATCCCTTTTATTAATAATTCAATCCCGGTATTAAAATGACAGAACAAATCACTACTTTTACATTTAACTCCTTTGTAATATCGTTTCACAAATTTATTTAGTATACCCTATACTTATTCAACTGACATTGTTTTTCAAGTGAAACAATCTTGATCTACACAGATTGTGACTAAAATGGTCAGTAACTGACTTCAATACTTCTAGATCATGTTAAAATATAATTCAGGGTTGGTCAGATAGCATAGTTGTATGGAATAACTTGAAAATGTTTAATCTTCATCTTCATCATCAACATCATCATTCGACATTACGTACTTGAGTGACTCTGAATAAATCGTATATTTTATTTCAGTCAATACGAATTACTATTCGAAAGAATTTAATACATAGATAAATTTAGTCGCTAGTCATGTCAGTGATCGACAACGAAGTTTCATCTTTTTTTTATTCATTCAGATATTATATGTTCGAGATAAGAAATAAACACTTAGTTATCATATTCTTTTCATTGAAGTTAGAAAGTTGTTCGAAATGTTTTGCTTGAAAAGAAAATTTGAAAAACAGCTCATTGTTGACTTACACCAAATATCTTTTGTTCTCCTAGATTATTGAATAATCTCAAACACATAGCTTTAAAACGTGCTCGATCAACTAGTCGTTCTTCTATTCATGAGGTTGAGATATCATTTGGCAATCGACAGTGTACAGTTACGATTGACAATATTCACACTTCTTTTAATAACAGTATTTGTTGTAAATGAATATCTTATATTATGCAATAATCTATTCTTTATCATTATATAACATTGAAAAGGTGTTGAGAAATTTATTGATCTTCCTTAATATTATCAGAAGGGGTTTGTGGAGATTTTAGAAATTTTCACAGATTGAAATCATGAGTCAGTTGAAGCTAGACCACCATTGAAAACCTGGAAGCAATGGACGGCCATTTCGTCCTAGTATGGGACTCCTCGGCAGTACGCATCCACGATCTCGCACCCCGCGGAGTTCGAACCCAGGACCTACTGGTCTCGCGCGCGAGTACTTAACCACTAGACCACTGAGCCGGCCGGCATCCAACGGTGTTAATGTCTAACATCAACCAATCCACGAAGTTGCGCCACCATATGCCATTGTCTTCAGTGAGCTGATATCTCACAACAGACCTGGTTGAACTCCACTGGTAACGGCTTCCCACTAGAACTCCAGGAGTATCTCTTGAAGTCAGTCACTAGTGAGCAGATGATTATTATCAGAATGGGTTTGTGGAGATTTTAGAAATTTTCACAGGGTGAAATCATGAGTCCCTTACTAGGACGAAATGGCCGTCCAGTGCTTCCAGGTTTTCAATGATGGTCTAGCTTCAACTGATTCATGATTTCAATCTGTGAAAACTTCCTTAATATTCACAAAAGGTTTTGAATTTCTAATCTGTTTTGCTATTATAAGGAATAGTTCTTGTTCAGTTGACATTTGACAATTAAATGTATAAACCTAATATGAAGTCATTTTACTGTTATCAAATTGTAGAATTTTCGTGAATCCGGAAGTTTAGCATTTTCTCATTATTCCTCTCTCTCTCTCTCTCCCAGTGCTGTTTAAATGAGACGTTGACTAGGTTACCTAACATATGCTATTTGTACAATTTGAACCAATTAAAATTTCGAAACTTTTTGATTGGTCCGTTTGAAATGACTTCCGGCATTAGACTAGTCCATTAGATAGTCATAAATCTGTAAACGACTGTTAATTTAGAATCAAGAGTTGTATCATAAGGTAAAATTTGAAATGAAGAAATGTAGTATAAGTATAATGAGTTAGTGTTTGTTGACTTGTTGTTAGTTCGTTTATTTAAATAAGAGACAATAAACGGACTAATGGTGTAAAGTTTTTTTGGGATACACTCCAGCCTGTATGAAAATAGTTTGAAACAGACGCTTTATTTATTTAAAATGTGCAGTTTTGGTCATATTGGTAGTTGTATGTTATGTTTATATGAATATATGTATAAACAAGGAAGTGACAGGTGAATGGAAACCTGATCGTGTCATAAAGTTAATTTTACGATTTTATTTTGATGTTTTGTTTATATGAAATGATGAAAACAAATTCTATTTGACAGTATTTCAACTGCTGAATAAGCAATGAAATTTTCTGAAAATGTAACTTAAATATAGATACCAATGCTATAGTTAATGTTTATATTCTTAATGTAAAATGATAAGAGGATAAATCATTCAAACAGAGATAGATATTAGCTAGCAATGGAATTTAGAACCTTCAATTCATCCTGCTTAGTACTTGTCGTCTAGATGTGCTCAGGACTTGAACCGCAGTACCATTCTGTCCAAACACCATCATGTCATCGTCTTAGCTACTGAGTTCAGATAGCCACTGAGTAATTTCCAATTGTAGTCGTAAACATCAATATGGAGATTCATACAAACAATGCATATAAATGAAGTTGAGAAAAATCTATATATTCACTTGTTGTATTATAAAAAAATATGATTAATACAACTAATAATAATAATGTCACCGTCAACATGTCCACCACCTAAAATGATACTTCTCTATTCTCAGTTTAAATAGATCAATTATGTTTTGAGTGTTCTAGTTTAATAGTCAAGATCGAGGACATAATTTCTTACACTCTAGACGGGCTGTCATCTGCCATGAGAAATCTTCTAGTCTCTCAACCTGAATAGGTTCAGGTGATCAGTTCAATAATAGCTAGATAATTAAATATTGGTTCGATATGTTTATGGAGATAGCTGTGAGAAAATACTGTGGCTTGGATTTCATGTTAGTTGGCACTATTTAACAAGGAACTATTGTGCTTGTAGGATTTGATTGCACATCACCCGGTCTCACAGACTAAGACGCTACTATCGAACTATGAATGAATTCCTCCAGAATTGAGGTATAAATACCTTACTGAGGGTTGAGTAATCATCGAATGTTATATTTGAACTTATTGATGATTGAAGTCCAGTAATCATGGAGAAAATGTCCCCAAAATATTCCAAGTTAGCCTATTTGACGAATGACAAACTCTTGTTGACTACCTCTAACTAGATAACATCTCAACATCTGTATGTGACTTCGAGTTACTTAGAAGAGTTGTCACATTGGGACTTGGTGGATGTATTTCGATCACCACTAAAAACTAGATAAATATGATATTGGTCCTTAGTCGATAATCAATAAATGTAAATTCTACAATTATAAATCCAAATTAATAATCCATAAGATTGGCCAGATTTAAGGCAGAGTACATCATTTGGAAATTGTAATATGTGAATTGAGAATTGTTGTTTGTTATATAAAATCAATTCAGATCGTTAATGTTGGGGCTGCTTAATATAAAGTGTTAACTGGAACCAGTTTATAAGCGAAATGAAATTGTGCGATAAATGATCAGAATAAATATGGTCAACATGGGGTAAGAGAAAGAGAGAGAGAGAATATTGTGATTACAAATCGGAAATTACGTAATATGTAAAATAATTAGGTCAAATATAGTAGATTCAGGGGTGGATATTGAATAAATTCCTCAAAAATGGGTTATCAAGTGTAAAGACAATAATAATAATAATAATAACAGTTGAAATTCATTATGATAATAATAATAGTTTGGGACATAAAATGAACATTAATCAGATTACGTCACCACATTTTAAGATTGATTATTAGCTAGTTGGCCAGGGTAAAAGGAGTGGCTGAACATACTTCTTTTGAATACAAAGCTCTGGCTTTTTGATCCGAATAGCAATTGCTTCAGCCGTCTGTAGGATTCGCAGTTTGACGGAATTAGGTAAACTGCTGCTAACACGATAGATTATTGCAAAAGATTGCGCCATGTTGGCTGTATGTCCTGTTTGAACTAGATGGTCTAAGATGGAGCTGTTAACAATTTTGACTACACCTTTGCTTAATCACACGGGGAGGTGCTCACGAGCTCGAAAGTACAAATTCCTGGAACATCTGCCAATATAACTTGCTCCACATGAGCAGTTGAAGTGATAGATACAAAATGAAAGTAGCTAGTCTAAGTAATTTATCTTTCAACCTCGGAGTGATTATTGGACGTGTGGAGAACACTAGTTGTAGTTTAGCCGCATGTTCAGCCACTTCTTTTATCCTGACCAACTTTGGGGCCAAATAGTTAATAATTAATTTTATAATATGGTGACGTAATCTGATTAACGTTCATTTTATGCCCCAAACTTTTTTATTATTATTATTATTATTATTATCTTTACACTTGATGACCTTTTGTGGAATTTATTCAATATCCACCCCTGAATCTACTATATCTGACCTAATTCATACTATTCTACGTATTGCGTAATTTCCAATTTTTATTCCATTATTTTCTCTCTTACCCCATGTTGACCATATTTATTCTGATCACTTATCGCACAATTTCATTTCGCTTATAAACTGGTTCCAGTTAACACTTTATAATAAGCAGCCCCAACATTAACGATCTGAATTGATTTTATATAACAAACAACAATTCCTGATTCACATATTACAATTTCCAATGATGTACTCTCTGCCTTAAATCTGGCCAATTTTATGGATTATTAATTTGGATTTATAATTGTAGAACCTGATGAGAAATTATTGAAAAGAATATTCTTCATTCATATAATTGTGTTTTAATATAATGGGAATTTTTCAGCAAATGTAAATTCCTAATTAGGTGTGACATTTCAATTTCAAAAACAAATGTAAATCATTGCATTTTAATTCAGTAAACGAATGATTTCGGTTTGTTCGTTGGATTCGCTAATTTTTATCGCTTAAATGTACGGCATTGAAAGGAAATTTTTTTGATTAAACGTGCAATCACAAGGTGAGTACAATGTTCATGAATTGCAATCACCAGTGACAAAATTATCCCCCAAGTAAAGGCAGTCGTATATGAGACCTTTATGTTCAAAGATTCCGCTGATAGAAACCAACCGAATATAAAATAAAACTTAGACAGAGGTTTGATCACATTCTGTATAGAAAGGCGAATGAAATTCAAAACAAGTCATTTAAATTGATTGAGTAATGGTTTGAATTAAATATCCTATCTCTATAATTATAATATCAATAATGATCATATCTACAAGTTATCAAAAATGCATACATCAAAACTTCAATCTTACGTTCATTTATGACAAGCTTCAAAATGAGTTCTAGTGGGGACTCCTAACTGATGATGAGTGGAACAAGCGCTTACCAAAGGGCTTGAATGTCATGTGTCCGACCTCTTTGTGAGTTCGTTGGTGTACAGTGTTGATTAGTATGATACACGAGCGAAAAATTTGTACAAACTAAGCTAGCGTTTACTGAATGTTGTTAGATAATTTTAAATTTAGTTGTATCATTACGGATCCACTTTCAAAAGACATCTACGTATAATTTCCTAACCATATCCCAATACTAATAATCATGACTACGTATTATACATATCTTCGTACAGGTAGATTGGATATAATGACATTCATTGTAACACACACACAAACATATAAAATTCATGTCCTGGAAAAAATTGTCTCAGTGCTTTGCCCCACATAGTAATTTCCTGAAATAATTCATTTGAAACAGTAGGAAGTATCCATTATCTGCTTGTGTTAATCGAATGTAATATACACAACATGTGTGTATATATGCATTTATCATTGTACTAGATAGTGTTACATCGTGTAAACACGATTCCAATGTGTAAATACAATTTAGTTTACAAATTACTTTGTATTATCTTACAGTGTTTCAGTCACTTTTGCACTCCGTTTATGTATGTGTGTGGTGTACAATTTCAATTGTAAAAATGTGCTTTGATATTCTGCATGAAAATTATTAATCGTCTTCATTTGTATGTTCAGCACAATCTTGGCTTATTCATGTGTGTGGATGTGTGTTTATGTTCACTGAACACACATACACTCTGTGATGAAACAAAACTGTTTCATTTCTCCCACATACAAAATGAAGTCCAATCAGTTGTATGAATGATTGAGTGGTTGATTGAGGTGAATTGAAGCGCATCTATCATCTATATCATTAATTGATAGTATTCATTACAAATGGAAACTATTCAATAACTAATCATCATAATCAACATAATTATTAAATAATTACATAATTGACAGACAATGTATGAAAAAAATTACAGTTTCAGAGAATTGAATAAATGACTAGGTGAAACTAATCATCTCAGCTTATAATCAAATGTCAACTATAAGTGTGTATTCACATTAATTATACCGTTAATTAAAATATTTATTACTAATAAATATGTATATGAATGTGTATGCACACACACAGTTATATACCGTTTCTTCAAATTTACTGTGATTCATTCGGAGTTAACTATTCGTCTTTGTGTTTGTAATAGTAGACAAGGTTAATGTGAAATCGATTCTTTTTATCGCTGAATCAATTTATAGTAAAGAAAAAAAGCATTAAAGTGTAGACAAATATGATACGAATTATTACTCACTGAACAATAAGTGTAAATATCATGATACTGCAATAGGTCATTCAAATTTGACTATAACAATTTTAGTTGTAACACATGAGTTGTAACAGCATGAGTCTAAATCCCATAAACATCATCATTACTCTGTAGACCAGTCATGATTATGAGTACTTAATAACACGAAACCATGGTTTAAATGTTCCCTAATAGTTACTTTCCCTCAGTGTATATTAGATTATTAAAATGTGTTTGAGTGTAATACAAATTCTTTCATTATTATACTGATAAAAAAACATCTTAACAGCTGTAAGGAAGAAGTTATATAGCTTAAAATTGTGGTAATGCATATGTCAATTTAGATGGTTTAATCACAAAATTTTTTTTTATATTCTGAAAAATAATAAAGATCAATTAATAAAACTGTTTAGCTTGGTATTGTTAACTTGAAACGTCTGATTGATGTTTAGGACTGCAATTGATCAGTCTGTTATTGGCATATGTGCTTACTACAAAGATGGATTGTGGCTAACAGTGGAATCCAGGACGAGTGTTTCATGCTATTTGGCAATATCGAGATAATACACATATATGCCAATAAGAGACTAATCAATTGCAGTCCTAAAACATCAATGGGAAGATTTAAGTAAAACAATACCAAGTGAATTAAACTTCACCCCATCGCACAAGCAAGTGGCTATCAGGACTCAGTAGCTAAGTGAATAACGTGATAACATTTGAAGTGAACAGTACTGTGTTCGAGTCCCAGAGTGAACATCAACTTTGAGATGCAAGTACATCCAGTTGATGAATCCCAAATAGGATAAAACGTTCGTCCTGGATTCTACTGCTAGCCACTATCCATCTTTAAGCAACACTAGTTTCCAGAAACTCTATAATCAATAGTAAAGAAAATAAATAAGGAGTAAAGGAATAATGGTTGGAAAGTGATGAATAATATTCATAAATGTAGGCATATACAGAAGTAAATTAGGCTTTAAAATGATCTAATTAAGAGGGAAGAAACATCTCAATCGAGCTATAACAGGATATGGTGATAATGTTTAACTGTTTAAAATATCTAAATGAATATCACATGTTTAAAAAAAAATAAAACTATTTATTCTGAGAGATTAATTAATCCTTAATATTCTTCAGAATTTCTATGGTAACCCTAATAAATTATAACCATGTATATAGAATTATATTGAAAGGAAAGTTTTTAATAGATTTTGATCATTTGAACAGTTGTGTTCATTTACTCTTAGACAATGTTATCTGATTGTCTTTAATTAATTTAAATCATATTTTGGAGGGAACAATTAGGATTTTATGCTCATTTTTATTTAAATGGAATAGAAAGATATTAGATATAAGAATATAATGACTAGACATACTCTTTGAATCACTTACTCACCTAAGTTATAGGTATTTTAGATCATTACAAAAGAGAATATGTTGGTGAAAGGTAAAGTACTGTCAAGTCATATAACATAGCTGAAAATAAAAGCAAGCTAAGGTAACCTTTGACTCTTAGTAGATTTATATCCAACCTGAAGGTACGTTGTGTAATGTGGGGAGTGAGGGAGTAGAGTGTTTGGGAGAACTTAGAACAGGAAAATAGAGAAAATGTAAACCTATGAATCAGTATGCACTTAGAATACAGTTTCTGTGACTATAGTCCCTGAAGTGGAGTATTTTTTACAAGGTGAGACTGCTAGCCCTAAATTCTACCGTATTCATTTACTCGGGACTGCGACCAGCAATGGCCTTAGAAGGGCTTCAGTTAAATTTATTATTGATATCAGACGACAACAATTAACAGTGACTTGGACTTAAGATCAAGGCAGTCTGATAATCGAAACCAGAGATTTTTACGGTCAAATTTCGAATACGTTGCATTCAGTATACAAATAAGTCAGCATTCATTGATTTATGAAATGATTTAATCATGCAGAACAAATGCAATCAGTTGTCGTAAAAGTAACAGTAAGTGAATAAGTGTGAACATTTATCATGATATATTGTCAATGAGATAGATTGTACAGTTTCAGTGGATACATTTTGAACCAATTATGAATTGTTCTCAAAAACACAAACACACAAAAATGAATCCGCACACGTCACCACATATAAGTGAACAGATATTTTCAGTATATACTAGATACTGAACGACAACATGAGGATAATTTGCTTTTGTTAATTCAGAAATTTGTTTCCAAATCATAGTCACTGATGAAATTACTAAAATATCCACAAAACCGCTTACTGATAATAATCATCTGCTCACTAGTGACTGACTTCAAGAGATACTCCTGGAGTTCTAGTGGGAAGCCGTTACCAGTGGAGTTCAACCAGGTCTGTTGTGAGATATCAGCTCACTGAAGACAATGGCATATGGTGGCGCAAATTCGTGGATTGGTTGATGTTAGACATTAACACTGTTGGATGCCGGCCGGCTCAGTGGTCTAGTGGTTAAGTGCTCGCGTGCGAGACTGATAGATCCCGGGTTCGAATCTCATGAGATAGGATCGTGGATGCTCAGTGCTGAGGAGCCTCATACTAGGACGAAATGGCCGTCCATTGCTTCCAGGTTTTCCATGGTGATTTAGCTTCAATTGACTTATGATTTCAACTGTTGAGATGTAAATATGTCGATAAAATTTTGTACAGTTACTAGTATAATAACAGTCATTATAAATACCACTACTCAAAAGTTTGTATCAACTACCCCATTTGGAATCAGGTTTTGGATTAACAGATCAGGTAGTGAGAACTGCATATTTAAATCGAACTACTCTCATTTCTTACTGCAGTTATTTGATGATAAACGACAACAATTTGAGAGAAGCCATAGCTTGTGGGATTAAATCAATTAGAATGGGGCATTTAGACAGTATGCCATTTCGGTGATAGCAATAGTACCGTCATTAAAATACGTTCCAAATTGTTCACCACTAATCATCGAAACAATATCATGCACTTTTATATTCATCGAGTTCGATTTCCTGATCATCTCAGTTACTTATTCATCATGAACTGATATCGTTTAATGTATTAATTCAGGTTAAGAAGGATTGTACATATGTTCCGTCTCAGCTTGAGGCTCTTCAGGATATTCGCATCTACGACCCCAAAACACAATCATGAACTGATGATAATCAACTATCATTATAAACTTCGATTGATAAATTCAAATATTTTGAGGTAGTCAGTCGGAACTAGGTTTCGTGTTAATTGTCACTGGTCAGTAAGACTTACCTTTAATCTTGAGGAAATTGATATTCTACTAGATAAGTAGAATCAATATCATCTAGTTTGGGAAATTGAGCTATTCGAACTAACAAACTCTTGCTATACTAGAGTAGTCCATTTATATCTATTTCGATTAAGTGATAGAAATTCAGAAATTTATGCTTCCAAATAGTCTCATTATCGATATAGTCAAATTCCATTAGTTATGATTTTACTTCCAGTTTCTAAAGTTTTTTTCTTTTTAAAAAAGATACTTACTTTTCAATAATGTAACTAAAATAAAGAGATGTTAAATATAAATTCATTCGTATGCACTTGTAGTATGGCATCGAGTCGCGTTTGACTATGAACACCACTACAAGGAGGGTGTGTACCAGAAATCAGAAGGCAGTTGCAGGTTATAACGAGATATATTCGTTGGCGATCTCATGGTATCAAAAGAATACCGAGATCGTGTCAAAGAAATACAAGTGGAATCAGTAGGCGAACGTAAGAGCGTACAAGGTCACAATCAACGGAAGGATAATGGATGCTTTTAGTACAGTTAAACAAACAAGTACAGTAAAGCAATTGGCTATAATAATAATTATCAGAATGGGTTTTGTGGAGATTTTAGAAATTTCACAGATTGAAATTATGAGTCAGTTGAAGCTAGACCACCATTGAAAACCTGGAAGCACTGGACGGCCGTTTCATCCTAGTATAGGACTCCTCAGCAGTGCGCATCCATAATAATAATTGTTTCCATTAAACCAATCGCGTTCTCTTGATAAAAGTAGGTCACTACACATCAGTTCAGTTATTTTTAACATTTCTTCAATTCATGTTAATTTATTAATGAAAAAACTGATTTAGAAACAACTTTATTCCTAAATTCAAAATGACCGTTCTTCACGTATCTCCATCTACAAAACACACACACACACAAATAACACACATAACTTGATTAAAACTTTTGTGTTACCATATCAACAGTTTTTTTTCTTCATTTGATATTCTTTCTAAAATTAATTTTCTACTTTATTATTTTCCATAAAATATCTTATTAATTTGTAATGTTTATTTATTGATTATTTTCATTATAATAAATAATTAACAACATGTACAATAGAAATTGAATTTCAAAGGGTGGTGATAAAATGTTTTTTTTTTTTAATATTGTGCTCATCTGTTGTGACACACAGATACAAATATATGTATATATATATGGATATTGTTGAAGTAGATGTCAATGTAAGCCAAACAAACAGACTATGGATAATCATATAAAGATGTAATGACTAATGTTACACTGATCAAAGTAAATATAATATGAAATACAACCCCATAAATTATTAATTATCATTATTATTATTTATTAGGTGTGAACTATTATTTATTATAAATAATGGATTAGCTTAATGAAATTTAATGTGTGATTTTTTTTCATCCTTAGCAACCATTCATTTTCAGTATTTTTTTTTGTCTTCATAGCTTTATAGAATAAATTGGAAAATAACTAGTGAAATGAATGATTTAGTACTGTGAGCGTTACTTTAAACAGATGAATATGATCATAGTTGTGAAGAATAGGTTAGAGATAGTTTATTTGTTTAATTTACTTGAACACATAGATATTGGTACAAGGAGGAACCAAATCTATATATGCCACACAAATCCCACTTGATTTGTGTGAGGGCTGTGATACTGCACGGGTGCCAAAACCGAAGCAGGTGGTTCCCATATGGGGACACATCCGGAACATTCGACCTACAAGTCTGATACACAAGGCAGTGGAGTATCGTAAGGAGGAGATGCAGTCACATGGTAGCCGGTGACTAACGATTGGTTCATACGTCATTTGTTCTCTCAGGATACTGGAGCCAGCCCATGTGCACCATTGGTTTGGAATGAGGGTTTTCCAACTCTCTTAGGTGAACTCTCCATATCCACCAACCCGGTTAAAACGCCGAACGCTCGCTTTTCGTCTTCTCGATTTCGTAAACAACAGTAATGCCATGAGAATGCAGTGAGTAGGACTTCCTTGGTAGTGGTTGTATACACGTGGCCATGTGAGAGTATTTCGAGAGGGAGAGCGGACTTTCCCCATTCTCAGCCGTACCAGGGCATTTGGGGGCTATGTTGAATAACTTGTAAATCAAAGTAATTTCATTGTCGACTTAAAGCTAGGCTCAGATAAAGAAAAGTTTCATAAATCAAAAGATTTCCTACTAATTCTTGAGTAGAATATTGTTTACAGGTGTTGCCCATGATTTATGATGCTCATCAATCTATGCCTTACTCTATGTATCCAATTTTATGGATCATGTAGATAAATTGATTAAATGAACAATAATTTGATTTCGTATATACCATAAAATTTCTTTGGATGAAACGAAAATATTAAAGACTAAAATTTCGTTAACTGCCAAACTAATCGGTTTGGTATGTTCTTCTAGTTTTTGGTACAATCATCGTCATAATAATCATGAAAAAAATATAAATATGTTGATACTTGTTGAATATATTGTGCACATCTAATCAGTTACACTGATTATTTGTAAGCATATATGATAATTGTTGTTTCCTTTTTCTGGTTACTACTTGGCATGCATCCCTTCATGACTCCTAGATAATGTGCTTGAGCTTATCATCTCTTATGGCTAACTCTTTCAGTCTGTTGGACTAATACTGTTTGTTCATGTGGTCGGTTGTGTGTTCAATGAATGGTCTTTTTGATCTAGTTTTTTGGTAAGTGACATTGTCAAACTTCTTGTTCATCGATTTTTCAAGCGTACACTTGTAACGCTCAGCCTTTGGTAGACTGATGTTTAGCCTGAATTTGTTTTGTGTCTTGGGGGTGTGAGGAACAGTATGTGATACAACGTGGAAGAGAAAAGAACAAGAGCGAAAATGAGACGACTCAGTAAGAACGTAGAATACTCTTAAATTTAGTAATGAAGGCAGCCGTTAATGATTAGTGATGACAAAAACGTGAGATTAAAACAATCTGATATTCGAAATTAAAAGCTCATGACCTCAGGTTTTTAATACGTTACACATTTACTGCTACAAAGTGACCTATTTAATATTTGTTTTTACTAACAAACGATAAACATCACCCGAATGTACATAAGCGCTTTCTCAAAACATTTACAGTCTATCACGAATTGAATTACTGAGAAATCAAACAAGTGTCACAACGACGGTTTGTATAGTTCCTTACACCTTTGTATATTGAAGAAAAAAGAGTGTATACGTCAAGTATATTGGGTGATGAAATGAAATGTCATGGGAGTGAGAATGAGTGTAAACAATACGAATGTCAGCTATTCATTGTTCATGTGCATAAGTACATACTGAATATTCACAAGTCGAATAGCTTGTAAAGCGGAAATTTGGCTATAATTAAGTATTATGCGATGAAAATTTTTGAGTGTAATCAACTAGATGCGCACTGATTAGGAGTCCCAAAATAGGACGAAACGGCCGTCCAGTGCTTCCAGGTTTTCCATGGTGGTTTAGCTTCAACTGACTCATGATCTCAACCATTGAAATTATTATTTATTTATTGAGATTTCATTAAGGAACAATCCCTTTTTGATTCTCACAAACTGTGTTGAGTAGTGATATATGCCATACCATATATATAACTTGTTACGACTGATCGAGCATTAAATAGTGACCAATCTTATGTTCGTATGGATTTTAGTACTGATCGGATTCTATCAAACATATTATAATATGGCAAATAACCGAAATGATTTGGTTGCATGTACACTATGTTGAGATCTTAAATCGAATAATCGGTTACCAACAGGTTAATCTCGAACGAACAACATTTGTTTAGGTGGATCACTCGTAGCTGAGACGTTATAAAAGCCATTCATCATGATGGATGTGTCGGTCAATTTGGTGGATTAGTTAAAGTTAGACACTAACACTGCTGGATGCCGACCGGCTCAGTGGTCTAGTGGTTAAGCGCTCGTGCGCGAGACTGATAGATCATAGGTCGGAGTCTCGCGTGGTGGGGCCGTGGATGTTCACTGCTGAGGAGTCCCACAATAGAAAGAAACGGCTGTCTAGTGCTTCCATGTTTTCCATGGTGGTCTAACTTTAATTGACTCATGACCTCAACTACTGAAATTACTACAATCTCAACAGAACCCCTTCTGATACCATTCTTCATGGTTGAATATATTTATGCATAAAAAATAATGGAATATTGATCAAAAACTTTCAATGTTGACCAGAACATAACAATAATGACAATACTATAAATACTTATTGTCCAATAAGCTAACCTTGTTTATTGGTATTATTTTCCCTTAATTTAATTAAATGGTAAGCAACAGTCTAATTTATTTCAGAAATGTTTTTGAAAAAAAAATCTTTGTGAAAATATCTATGTCAGTGTATTGAATACTTTTTATCGTTCGGTAACTGTGACCTTTGGTTGTCAAAGCATTTATGTATAGTGAGGCGTAAACGTTTAACTAATTTTTTTTCCGTTACTTCATACTGTAGGTTAGATCAAAGGGCAAGCATAGAAACTAGAATGAATTGTATTGTTTGAAATAACTTCCGATTAAATAATACTGGTTGGGTGTGAATGATGTTTTCTTACTATTCAATTGTATAAGTGTTCATTGTTCTGTAAAATAATGATACTTATGAATAGGAAATGTGCATACTTTTTAAGAATATTTTAACATAAACAGGTAATTTTAACAACAGTCTACATAGTTTAATAATTCATTGAAGACAACTATTATTTTATATGAGCTAACCTCTTGCAACACTCAATCATAAGTGTTTACGCGCTTTTAGAGCGATTTACACTTCCTGGTTGGCCACTTCATGGATGAATATTTTTTCCTTACATGCATTAAAAACGAAAGGAGGCTGGAAATAATTTTGTTCACATAGGAATCTAACCACAAGCCCCAAGGGGAAGTTGCTTGAAACCGGTAACACATGGAGTTTCAGTCATTAGTTCCAAAGATATGAATATTACCACCTGGACTGAAAATTTATGGAGTAAGGTAAAGTGTATTATCCTCCGGGTCGGCCATTGTAATCTACCCTTCTATTGTGCAGAGTCAATAATCTTGAAAATACTGGTTACCCGTTGCCGATATCTCGTTGTTTTTACACCCCAGGAAGATTGGTAATATGACTTCGCCTTCGGACATTTAAATTAATTTTTTTGGTATCCCAACTATCCATCTAACCTGCATAGCTTGGTAGAACATTAGGCAGTAAGTGTTCTAACCATTGTAACTCGACTGATTAGTCATGATGGAGTGACCTTATCACCGCGTCCACTCCTATTTATGAGATGACAATAAATGTGTTCAGCTCGCCCTGGTTTTAATACAATTCATCATGATGTAGAAACGTCATCGACCTGAACGCTTTCTATATACCTTTCATCCGAAATACTAGTTATATATATATTGTAATGGGAGAATGACAAATGATCGCTATTATCATATGTATTTAATAGAACTCACGTTGAATTAAGTGTGTATATAGATAGTTTTTAAATACTCTCTTTTCTTTTGTTACAATAAAAAACGGAAGTGATTCTCACATATTTTCATAAACAATAGTAATAGTAACAGCAATAATGATTTGCACATCAGTAGATTGTGGGTCTATTGGAATTTTGTATTACTAATAAAGAGAGTTCACTTGTTCTTTACCTTTTATGTCAACACGACGTACACAATCATATGTATGGCAAACAATTTAACACAGTATTCTGTTATTCATCTGTTTGTTTATTTAAAAAAAATTAATCTGATCAGAATGGGGTTCATAGAGATTGTAGTAATTTTAATAGTCGAATTCATGAGTCGAACTAAGCTAGATCATCATTGAAAATCTGGAAGCACTGGATGGCCTTTTAGTCCTAGTATGAGACCTCATACTTGAGATTCAAACAAAGGACCTTCGGTCTCGCGCGTAAACGCCTAAACTCTAGACCGTGGCGATGTCATCCAACGGTGTTAATATCTAACTTCAATCAATGCGAGACCATGGATGCGCACTGTTGAGGAGTCCTATTCTAGGACGAAACGACTGTCTAGTACTTCCATGTTTTTAACCGTGGTTTAGCTTACATCGTCTCATGAATTCAACTATTAAAAATCTACATGTTTATAATGTGAACAACACTAAAAATTAACGTTGAACAAATTTATACAGTACTGAAATGCTTAAATCACACTTTAACATTATAGAGAAGAAAATGTGATGAAAACACGTATATATATATAAGATTCTTTCTCAGAAAACGCATACATAAATCCACTAAATACATGGAGTCTCTGCGTCCATGTATAGCAAACATTGATCATACTTTACCTTTAATTATATCAACATAATAAAAAACAACTGCTAAGGAAATTCTCAAACATAAAGAAAACTTTTATAATCAAAACACGAAAAACGCCAAACAAGAAGTTCCGAATAAATGTTTCTACAACTATCGTAACCTGATAATGCCCCCAAATGCCCTGGTACGGCTGAGAATGGGGAAAGTCCGCTCTCCCTCTCGAAATACTCTCACATGGCCACGTGTATACAACCACTACCAAGGAAGTCCTACTCACTGCATTCTCATGGCATTACTGTTGTTTACGAAATCGAGAAGACGAAAAGCGAGCGTTCAGCGTTTTACCCGGGTTGGTGGATATGGAGAGTTCACCTAAGAGAGTTGGAAAACCCTCATTCCAAACCAATGGTGCACATGGGCTGGCTCCAGTATCCTGAGAGAACAGATGGCGTATGAACCAATCGTTTGTCACCGGTTACCATGTGACTGCATCTCCTCCTTACGATACTCCACTGCCTTGTGTATCAGACTTGTAGGTCGAAGGTTCCAGATGTGTTCCCGTATGGGAACCACCTGCTTCGATTTTGGCACCTGTGCAGTATCACAGCCCTCAAGTGGGATTTGTGTGGCACACATATATTTCACAGATTGTAATCATGAGTCAGTTGAAGCTAGACCACCATTGAAAACCTGGAAGCACTGGACGGCCGTTTTATCCTAGTATGGGACTCCTCAGCAGTGCGCATCCACATATATATTTGGTTCCTCCTTGTACCAATATCTATGTGTTCAAATAAAATAAATAAATAAATAACTTGATAATAACGAGATTAGAAACAATTCCAAGAATCTAGATATAAACAAAATAGCTGTGAATCTATCTGAAAAACATTTGAATCAACATGAACAATCAGTACTTAAATAGGGCTTCAGTTTCAAAATGAACAGATCACGGCTTCTGGTTTCTAAATTTTTCTCACTGATTGATTCTGCTTTAAGTAATGTTCCGGATGAACAATAGAATGTAGTGAGGATTGAAATCATGGCTGCATTCCTAATTCTAAAGCCTGACGCTCTTAGTTTATCTAAAGAGGGAATGTATTCTCTAAAACATCTGCGTAAAGAGAGAAAAGTGTTTACTTATAGAGCACGCATGTGTAACATCACTGTTGTTATGAGCAACTCTGATCATGAATAAAAAGTCAGTGAACATCTTCACGACAGACCTTATGAAAAAATTAAAAAAAACAAATGTAGAGCAACTTTGAATAGGTTAAAAGCGTAAACAGATTAATGATACAGACTCCAAAACCTAAACTAGTATATTTTCTATGGTTTTCTTTATATTCAAAAAGCTGAAACCCTTGTAGATTCTATGGGCCGTCAAAAATTAATAAAACAGATGTTCCACTAAGACCAGTGGTTGATTACACACATTCATTGGCGAACAATATTTTTAAATACACATCCAGGATTTCTCAACCATATGAAAGCGAAAAATTGTAGTGAATTCAAATAGATCATCACTATTATCCACATGGAAGATGAATTAATGGCAAGGTGGGATTTTTGCTCGTTGTTTAATAATGTCCTTATTAGCAAGGCTTTAGATATATTTTATAATCAGTTAGACTTTGATACTGGACTAAAGCAAGGATGCTGATTAGGTCCCTTAGATATTAATAAAGCTCTGGATCCCACATTTTTCGGGTTTAGAGGCGATTTATACGGATAAACAAAAGGTGTTGCTATGAAGTTATCGGTTTCTCCTATTGTCGCCAATTTATTTATGCATTCATTGGAAGCAAGTACAATCTCTAGAAGTCCCCTTCCACCAAAAATCTGGTTGGAGTACGTAAATGACACTTTTTTCATTATTAAACGAGATAGATTAGACGAACTGTTTAAAAACGTCAACAGTATATCTGACATCAAATTCACTAAGGTGATGGAATCCGCTGACTAAAAATGAACTTTTCTTGACTGTTTCATTGAAATAAAATGTATTGATTGTTTAAAAATTAATATATTCCGAAAATCAAGTTATTCTGGGAAATTTTTAGTTTGAGGGTCAGAACATGCCCTTTCCATCAAAGTGACAGTTGTCAATAATTTGACAAACAGAGTACAAAACTAATCACTGAAGCAAATGATAAAGAAACTGAAATGAATTTAGTTATGCTCACTTTGACTATGAATATTTATTCTTGAGACTGTGTAAAAAGAATAATTAGGAAACAAGATTTAAAAGATAAGAGAAAAGACAAATAGAAAGAATGAGTTAACACGGTAGTGATACCATGTCGTAAAGGAACTTTGAAAGAGATCAGAATGATCCTAAATCATGACAACAGAAGGGCATTCTTTCAAACAGATAATACGTTAAACTACAAACTGGTGAGAATCAAACGCTTAATATGAGAGAAGGAACAACAAGATCGTGTATGTAAGTTCAAATGTGGTGATTCTAACGCTATCTATGTAGTAAAGACATCACGACAACTGGATGTGAGGGTAAAGGAATGCAAAATTAGCTTGAAGCACATTCCTGATTCTTCGAATGATCTGAAAAACTTGAAAATAAGTGAGCGATAGCATGAGACTCAATAAGGTCGGGATATATAACTCATTTTAGTAACACAAGAATTCTGCAAATAAGTTTTATTTCATACAAACAAGGACTAATAGCTGAATTACAATTGATTGATCACTGGGTGGTGATCAATGTCTTGCTTGTCTAGTCCTTATTAGTGCAGATCGAATGCTATCGATCATGTTGCAATGTGGCCACCAGTCTAGGTGATTCGACACTGCGAGCACTATGTATTGAGATTTAGATGGTGGTTGGAGGTAGTCAACAGGGTTTCCTGTTGACTACCTCCAACCACCATCTAAATAACTAATAGCTGAAGCCCTACGAGAAACTTTTTGTCGCCATTTGTGCATCATATGAGAATAGGAAAATACTTGGTTCTGGATAAGATTAGATGATTGATCGAGCATTTCTGAATCTGGATTACAAATAAGATTAAACGAAAAATCAAACACTTCTAATTTTGTGATCCAGTCATGACCTAAAATATTGAAGGATTCGTCAGTAACACAGTATTTAGATTTAATTAACAGATCACTGAATTTGGCAGCACATTTGATAATTTCAAAAATTTTTATTTGTATACCCGATGCATTCTTTATAAAATCATTAATAGGATGATTGTTTGATCGACCAAGTTCGTGTCAATTTTTGTGAGAAATCGAAGTGACATCAGATGTACTGTTCAACTACAAAGTGATATTACGATCATTAACATCAATGGATAAATATTTGCGTAAGCATTTGGAGTCAGAATTTGAGAATACATAAACACAATTGATCCTTTTTGACATTTGATAATAGGATGAGGGTTTTCTTATGGCCAATTATTCGACATATTTCCCATTTACTGAATGGGAAGAAACGGAAAGAATGACATGCGCCACAGTTCCAACAAGTAGTTTAAAGCCTTGTAGAGCGATAAACATGGACATCATACATTCGATTTGAGCAAAGGAAAATTTTGCGAATCATGCTTTGCAATATTTATCGTGCAATCTGAATGCGAATTTTCCATCCAACCAAATGAAATGGAATATGAAAGTTCAATCATTTTAGTATCATTTTTGAAATTAATTATATTGTTGCGTGGTGTCGAGTGGAGATTGATTATGAACACTGCTACCAAGAAACTCGTGCCAAATGACTCCATAAAATCCCTCGGAAGCCAAATATCAGAAGGCAGTTAATAAACCAAGTCGAGATATATTTGCTGGCGATCTCGTGGTACGGAGATCGTGCCAGGATACAAGCTTGGTTACAGAACGTAACCGAATTCGCCTGAAGTCACAATCGAAGTGTAAGAATAATGGATGTTTTTAGAACAGTTAAACAAAAGCACATCAAAACAGTCACTGGTACAATTGGTTATAATAATAATTGTTTTCAATAAACCAATCGTGTTCTCGTGATAAAAGTGAGTCACTACAATATGATGACATTCGTTTTTGACACCTTGTAAACAAAACCTCAGTATAGAAAATTAGTTATGAGTTTTATAGAATATATAGATTAAAAAACAGTAATGGAATGCAGGATGGGCATTTCAAAGCATTGAAGATTCACAAAATATCTTCTATAAAGTTCATCATAACGTGCATTGTAACTAAAACATTCCATACAAACAAACCTGAAAATCTCTATCCTGATATTAACTAACTGGTTACTATAGTACATTTTTACTACAAATTCATTAGCTTATTCATAACGAATCTTCGCAATTCAAATGAAATATATAGAAATCTGATAACTCATCTATATATTTTTCTCTTCTCATCTTATACTCTTCCACCTGATCATTAACTTGATTGATCACCATCATCAGAGAAATAAACACTTGACTTTATAACACAGTTTGATTAAATCATTGAAATAGAATAAATTCAATTTGTTAATGATGTAAGAAATCAAAGTAGTATGGTAACAATGAATCTGAAATGACTTGATTTGATGGTTGTGATGTTAATCAAGTGTTGTTTATGTTCTCTTTCATCTTTTATCAATATCTTGTATAATTAGATTATATTGTAAATAGACCGATGAATATTGAGTGAAGTCATAGTGTTGATAAATGAAATTCTATTCTGACTTGATTATTATTACTATTATTATTAGTGTTAATGGACGAGACTCATTGAACCATATGTAAAAGACGAATAGATATACATTGATATGTAATAAATCTTTGATATTATGATAATGTAAGAAAACAAGACTGAATTTAATTAGGTTACACACATGTTTTCAAATGAGTTTTAGCGTTTGTTTGTTACAAGCTACTTTTGTAATGGTCAATAGTTGACTTGTCAGCAATAAGTAGACACCACTTTGTACGCTTCACTTATCAAAAGAATTAGTATAAGTTTGTTTAAGTTGAAAAATCGTTGTTTGTGTGACGATGTTGTAAAATGTTAATCGGATTTGTGATGTAGATGATGTGGGAATGGGGAAGAGAGTTGGTAAATTCTTGTGTTAGCTGGTGCATACACTCTGAGATGGTGGTGGTTGTCGTACAAGTATTACTGATGAATAATTTATAAACTTACGAAAACCATCATATATATGAGTAGAACCTGTGCTATATTTTCATATGAAGACATCGATTATTACTGGCGTAACGATGACACATATGAAGAGAAATTGATGAGAGCTTATCGCGTTTGTAATATTCTAGCCAAATAATATTGATGCCACTAATAGACATCTTGATTGGAATTAAAAATTAAGGAGAATCTACAACATATCATTACTTACCTATCATTGAGCAATCAGGATGTTGAATTGTTTTGTGAACTGGAGGTAGTCTTAGCTTTTTGTTAACACTTACATACATTTCACTTATCATTTGTCTATGAACAAGTCTTAACTATTGAAAAACCCTTACCTAATTCAAGCATATTGAAACTAACAATTAGTTGGTATGTCTAATCATCATCCTCATGTAACATGTAAATACGAAATTTTTTCTTCAGAAGTTTCTTCTCTTGTTTACAACATGATACTTTTTAAAATAATGAACACTGTAAGCTATGAGGTTTGAAAATTCCGTCATTTCTACATGGATTTTATCAGATGACAGTTAGTTTAAGTCTGAATAGGAGAAAGTTAATGATGGATTTAATTATTCACTCACATCTAAACATTTGACTGTAATTTATAATTCTGGTATATGGAGGCTTGACAACAACTTTCTAAACTCTTCCCAATCCCCAACAATCCTTTACACTTGAAGTCAAAGGGTAGAGAAGTGTGAAAAAAATGTTTTACTACGGTGGTTATTTCACGTACAGAATATAAGTCTACTGATAGATTTGTGAGTGAACATTATATTTTAATACCTTCACGAAATATACTGACACCATTGGCTAAATCGGCAATCATTCAACTGGGATATAACATACAATCCATCCCTTTCCTCTAACTCTTTGGGAGGTTTCTTCTGAACGCCAGTTGAACAAAGCATATCTAACTTCTGAAGATTTCCCTGAGTATTTCTCATATGCTCTTCGCAGTAATTTTCCCTTTCAAATTTATAATAAGTTAACTAAATATTGAAGAACATGAGGCACTTGACAGCTGTTTCATTTGATATTACGGTCTTTACAGTGTTCCACCACTTCATGATTTGTCAATAATTATCCGGTTGATTTTAATTCATGATGAATTCAATTTATTTTTAAAACATAAAATTAGTGTAGTGAAGACAAACATCAAGAAATTCAGGATAGACCGTTTTCTCACATCTAGTGTTAATTTACTGTATTGTGTGCATGGAACCCAAAGGAAAGGGTAGTGTAGTCAGATACTAACACACACACACACTCTCTCTCTTTTTGACTCAAAAATCTCATTGTTATATAGATGAACTAAAGTTAAGAGTTACTTCTGTTGAGTACGTGATACTGTGAACAAGTTAATAATTCATCCAAGATTTGGAAGCTGATCAATATCGCTAGTTTACATTGTACAGACAACTTTGTGTTAAAAGGTGTAGAAAATTGTTGAACATAGTTGTCAGAAGCAAAATATCCTGAGAATACACCGACCAATTATCCTCCTTAGTAGACATCAAGAGAATTCTCGAAAGTGACTCATCAGGCTTTCATCATCTTGATTGAACAACTATCGAAATCGTTGTCAATTTAGCGCATTTTTCACGTGTATATCATTCAATAAATACCCTTGTTTTCTGTTCGTTAACTAGTCGTCAAAGTAAAACTTTCTTTCATACTTTCTGAGTTCAATAGTAGGAGATTTGTTGAGAGTAGGAAGCGGTTTAGAAGTCGGTATTTGAGAGTCTAAGTGTAACACATGTCATCTTCTAGCTTGTTTTTTAATCACAAACTAAAATCAACTGATTGAAAATTGAAAACTCTTCAGGAGTGCCCATCCACTATCTATACAAGTGGACCTAACAACTTCCAATCTCACAATGATTTTGTTACCCGTAGACCACTCAGTGACGATTGAATAGTTTACCATTTTTAATGGAATTCAATTTAGAATAGTATAAGATGGTTATTGAATGATATCATGTATGTGGTAACTTGGCTGATTTCTACTAGAATTTCATTTTAAAATTAATATTTAATTAGTACTCTGTGATTATTATTAGAATGAAAGATTCACAGTGACTATCCTATCCCCAATTATCATCACTTACTAACACAATCTATCATTAAGTAACCAATAAACCAGATCGTGATTCAAATAACATAAGAAGTACAAACTATGAAATTTTAACTCAGTTATTTGGTAGAATGGTCCTCTCTGAGAAACAACTATTTCTTTGTAAAAAGCATAATTTGGACTGTTTAGAATAAGGATCATAAAGGTCTATACTGAGAAGCTGTGACCAGTGGAGCTCAACTATTTCATGCATCAGACAACTATGATTGTCGCTCAGTATTACGAATTATTTGAAGTTAGAAATGTAAACGATTGATTGACAAATTAGTAGTGTGAAGATTAAATGTTCATTTTGATGCGCGAAGACACCAGATCATGTCACCTATGTTTTTGAGAATGGTCAGTGCCTAAAGGTTGTAAACTGGGACCAGTGATTTATGATTATCTAACAGTCGTAAGTTGATTGTGCGAAACCATATTGATTAGATTAGTTACTATACATAAACAGTAACTAATCATTGGTTTTTCTTTCTTTCTTTTCTTTCGTTTTTTTTCACACATCTTACCTATGACCCTTCTATTGTGTACTCACTTCTTGTTTATTCATATCATAAGGAAACAGAATAAAAAGTATAAACTGTTGATGGGTTGAATGAAAACAATCATTTGACATTTATTCAATGCAAATTATTGTATAAACATTGTATAAAGAGACTTTGAAATGTGTAACCGCATTGAATTGACAGCATTTTATAAAATAGTTCCTTTTTAACACATCACAGTTGGAAATCAAGTTATTATGTTACTAACTTGTTAAAGTATATAACAGCTGTTTAGAGACCAGCATTTTAATTACACCGACATTTGACCAGATATGATTTGTATGTCGATGATTTATGGTTGTGTGTTTCCATTGTTAAATAGTATTCATTTTAAATAAACAATTGATTGATAAAATAATAGTCATCATTCTATCGTATTAATTATGAGGAACTTTTACTTCTCTCATCATTAGTAATGATATGTGTAATACTTACTTAATTGTTTATCTGATTTGTGTATTGTTAACTAGAAAGTGTAATGTTACTAGCTAGGGTGTGTGTCTGTTTGTGAGTGTGTATGTGTGTGTGAAGTGTGAATAAAATAATATCTGTGAGAATTGGGAAGAGAGAGGAACATGAGTAAAGTGAGCTGATAACTTATTATATTGGAAAAATGAAATGTGTTCGTATAACCGACATTAAGATTCCATTTAATGAATAAATGAACTTATCCACTGTGGATTTTGGTGGAATTCAACAAAAACTATGAAGGAATTCATAAAAGTTAATGAACTATTTATGAAGGTGATGTATTGAACAAAACAACTGCATTTATTCAGATCAAGTGTTTCAACCAATGTAGCTAAAACAATATCGAGTAGTATGGATACAAACATTGAATTTGTCTGATCGTATCTGCTTCCTGATGGATAGCTCACTATCGAACTGGAATGGTGACAAATAGAATTTGGTGAAATCGACTAAGTACATGAAATCTGTCTGACAAGATGATACAGCTAAAAACATCAATATCCAATGAAAATGTAGATGGTATAAATGTAGTTCTAGAGTGAGAATGATTTGAAGAGAAATCAAAGTGAATTACCTCAGGTATCATGGAATTAACTTTTCATCATGATCATCATCATCATAATCACATATCTTACCATTTCCGTTCACATTTAATTGTGTTACTTTGATTCAAATGGTTTGTAACTCATTCCAGTTAAATAAACATTTAATAGATGTAAATTATGACTGATATTAGATCAATGTTATTCAGGAGAAGTATTGCCTTGATCATGGTCACATTTTAAATCGGGTGTATCTCAGTTACTTATTAATGTGATTTATCAACTGAAGTATCACATTGCTACGTGGAGTTAAGTCAGTAAGTATTATTCTCAGATTTCATCGTATTTAATACTCGTCAGACGGATAAATATCAGCAAATTCATCATACTGATGATGTAGTATTTATCTCAATGCCACAACACTCCAGTTTCCCTGAATAATGACAATGAACATTCCGTTTAGAAAGTCCAGTGAACTAAAAGTTCATATGAAAATATCTATTTATAGGCTTGTCACGGTTCGGACGCTAGCTACTAGTAATACTTTTCGGAGATTTCGCATAAACACTGTCATACTCGGCATCTTGATATTGATTAGCTTCTTAGTGTAATATTTTGTCTTACCATAACTTCTCATTTGATACATTAAGCCGTTCGATAAAAACTATCGTATTATTTAATGTTTATTTTAATTAGTCTGAATACTAAACAGTCACTATACACATTCACAACAAAAATGATTCAGGATACTACATTTCTTCAAATAAAACCACGAATAACTTGAAAATACTTTAAATGGGGAAAGGGAGTTCTGATACATCGACGTAGTTCCTTAAGCCAGTTTATCTTTTAGTTGTTTAATAGCCTCAACAGCATCAGAAGTAAACTTGAATTCTTTTGGTTTTCCTTTAAGTGAATCTGTCAAAGGTTGCATTAATTATGCACAACGTGATATGAGTCTTCGACAAAAGTTAATAAGACCTAGAAAACGTCTAAGTTGTGTTAGAGAACTAAATATGGGATATTGTCTGATGGTGTTGACTTCTTCTTTGATCGGTGTAAGCCCCTCTGGACTTATTGTGTCGGAGAAATTCTATAGTAAGAAGACTGAAAATGATTAGTCTGAATACTAAACAGTCACTATACACGTTCTCAACAAAAATGATCCAGGATACGACACTTCTTCAATAAAACCACGAATAAATCGAAAATACTTTATGTACATTCTAAATCTGTACAATTAATTAACAATAAATGAATTACAAATACAAAATCAAATAGTATTTTATTCTTCATCTGTCTAATCTTAAGCTTTTATCATCGATATTTACAAATTATACATGTTCAATAATCACTATAAGGATGGTGTTGAAAATAGACAAAAAAAAACTATCCATTGAATAATAGTCTACATTACTAGTCTCACTATGATGATAATTGCAGTAATTAATTATCCTTATTTACAAGAAATAAATGCTAAAAATTGAGAATATAATGAAAAATTGAGCATAAGTGAATACTGATGTCGGACACTGAGGTGCAAGATTTCGAGATCTGTATTTACCTACAAATAATTCAAAAAGAAAATAAACATAATCAATGAAATACCCACATCTTTAAAAACACAACAATCTAACAATTAAATTTGTAATGATAATCATTACTGGCAGGATTTTGAAATGTTCATTATGAAAACAAAATATAGTGAACGGATATCCATATTTACATTGAGTAGAATGTGGTACGAAAACAGAAGTTTGGAACTTATAGTAATATGATTTGTATGTTTTAAAAGATTGTCTCTTAATCGGTTGTTTTCTTACATGATTTATTCAAACTTAATAATGACCTATCTCTCTCTATATTAATTGTTGAAATGTTTTTTTTTTTACCTAGCAGAAATCACAGTCAATTAACTATCAGTCAGTAACACAAATTCTTATTTAGCATGGTCTAAATAAGTACTTATTGAAATTTATTAGTCATGCTATATTGTAATCTTGGGTTTTACGCATACAATCAGGAATAAAGGATACATTTGACAACTTGTCTTCTAGTGCTTATGTACTAATTTGATTGAGATTTGGGGACGGTACACCTATAGGAATTCGACTTGACTGTCAACTCACTGAACGCATACTGTGAAAGAGTTAATGGAGTTGTTATTCATCACATAGAGATAAAAAAAGAGATGTCAGATGTTAAATAGGTAACACAGATGATATAGAATGATAACCGGGATATATTGTAAATTGACTGTATTCGACAATAAGGACCTTTTGATTGCGACTCATTAACTTGGCTGTGCTGTTTTCGTTGTAAGATCTAAGGAATTCGAGTCGTGATAGTGTGAATTTATGATTGTTTGCTGTTGATCAATCCCAACTCAGGATAAAATTTCCATCATGAAGGGATTAATATCTAATATATCTGAGCAAGAAACATCAATATATCAAGGCGTTCTAGATGAAATCCTCTCTTACTGAGTGATTGGATACCGAATTGTGGGTGACGAGCGAATTTGAATTTTTCTAATTGTGAAACTGTTAATCATATGTAGATATAAAGCTAAATGGGTGATAAAGAAATGCTTTCTAGGTAATACATACGTGAAGCTTATTTATCAAATCGAGAGAATTTCGGAAACATTCTCAAGTTGAGTTTCCTTTGAAAACAGTCGATGCAAGTTGGAGACGGTTGTTTTATCTAAGTTTACGCTTTTCCAGCATTCAGGACGCCTAAAACATTTTAAAACCACTGAATTAAAATGCAGTGGTTCACATTTTCAAATTCATACCCTGATCGGTAATCATCTACTCGACTTTTAACTGACTTCATTATCGATAAATTCCTACTAGGATTCCATATTATCCATCTAAAAATAAATCGTTAGTGTCCATTGGTTTAATGATAAATTAACTTCACTAAATGGATTAATAGTAATCGGTTTACATTGTTGAATAATCAAATGCAAATAATGAAACTAGTACTCCCCTATCTCTTGGTATAAATGAACTTTTTTCAGTTTACATCATTCTGTACGTGAAAGTATCAACAAACCAAACGAACCCATGACGTTTCTTATCATCCACGTAAATAGTGAATAGAACTTACCTAAATAAGAACTTTTCATTTGTTTATCACAAATTGTTGTGAAATAAACCGAAACTGGATCACTTTGCCTTTCCATACCGTTATGTGAAACAAGCAAAGTTTGTACATGTACAATATAAAGTGTGTTGGGTTTCAGTTGGTTTAATATAATCCATGTTTGATCCTAAATGGAAAAATGAAATTAACACTCTAGAAATTCCGTTGTACAACTAGTAAAAATAATTGTCTCTATTTCTAAAGAATAAATATCATAATTTCAGTATTCTGTACAATTGGTATACTACAGTCAACTTCGTCGTTCACTTGAATGAACATCTCTATTTCAATATATCTCTAGTCCCATTCCGTATAATCACATTGACAACAGTTGGATTTCCCCAGGGTATATTATCTACATTTCTTTAAAGAACTTACTAATTCACATTAATGCAATGATCATTCATTGTAGCATGGAAATAATGAGTTCAGATGACTTTTAATTATATTGACTAAGTTCCCTTTGGTCTTTAGTATTAGGGTTAAAATACATGTGTCCAAGAAAGTCTGTGTATAACAGGTGAGTAGTAATTTAGAATGAACTGATGTTAGATAATATGAATCACTAGATAAATTGTCAACAACATGGAGGTACTGCTGTTACAGCTACAGGTGAAAAATTTTGGTTTCATTATATGATAAGTGATGACTGTTTACTAAGCAACAGATTTAAACTAAGACAACAAGTTTCTTTTTCAGCTGATCTCACCCAGTGATATGAAATTGATACTTATGTAAATATACACATGTCCTACGTAGACCATTTTTGTAGTTGAATCGGGTAAAATTTGAGATGAATCGTCTCGAAATAGTTTGGAATGTTTCTTTCACAGAAATATTAAGTGGTCCATAGCATTTGTACGATTCATTGTGACTCACTTTCAGTAAATATTTGAGTTATAATTTTCGTCACTATGTTACTACTCAGTCAGAAAAGCTATTTGGAAATTGAAAGCTTTCACTTTCACATAACAATAATCAACTAAACTACACATATTTCTACGATGAGACCGTTGTTGACCATTCGTTCGAAATCAGGTCCGCAATAATGTACCACTTCAACTTATTTCTTAATCAAGCATAATTTATTCTAATCTCCTGTTCCAATGTTGTAGCTCAACTGAGATCGAATAGTTTATTATACAAAATTCATTGATAGTAACAGGATAAACATTAGTGAGAAAAATAAACGTGTGTCAATTACTTTATCTATTACTCTGACATCAATCTGTTGTAAATCCATTATCGGACTGAAACCGATTTCATCATTATACATTGATTCATCCACTGGTTCCTGAATTCTTGGTGCCCATGTTATTCGATATTTGGTTGAATTTTTGTTTAATTTATTGACAGATGAAGAAAGACTTGAATGTTCGTTCACATTTTTGTCTGAAGTTGTCATTGGTTGTATCCACGATATTCGATAATTTAGATCGCTCATGTGAATTACTTGAACTTTTGTTGGTGGAGATGGTGGTCCTAGAGCTAAAATTATATGTGAGTATACGATCATTTTTAGGTGAATTCTAAAAGTATAAACGAAAAACTAGTACTCAAAATTAACAGTCACTTAATTCATCGACTTCAACAAAGATTAAATAACACACTTTGTGATTTACTTCCCAACAGATAGTTTATTATCACTTTGTATGGATTTCAAATACTTTGATGAAGATAATTTCAAACTTTAATATCTCACCTGTTTGATACTTAGCACACAGTTCATATCTAAATAACAGTTTTGATAAGCTCGAACGTATCAGTGATAAGAACTTCTCACAAAACCAAATAATATCAGCCTCATTAGCGAACCAGTTCAACTTGAAACTGGTGTATTCATATAGATATTTTCTGCAAGATTTACGATAAGTTAACCGACATTTCATCTTTGGTCCCAAAAACTAACTACTTTAGCCATGTTATTGATGATCTATATTTACTTATATTGAGATTTCAGAAGACTTCAGTCAATAGGCCTATATTATTTTTGATGAATAATATTAGCCAACAGCCAGCAACTTTTTGAACTGGCATCTTCGAATACCCTACAAAACTTATATTTTATCCTATTCAGTTAACATGGTCCGGTCACCTAGCTAGATCCTAATTCATAGTCCTAAACGTTGCTTTGTTTCATTGCCGAGATTTTTAAAATATTTCATTCAACATTTATAGCTAAATTATACTTTACACAGGGCATTACTATACTATGTTAAGTTGTTGGGAAGGATTTTGTATTGAATAGTTTAGTTTTCATGTGAAGAGTTGGCTTCATCTGGGATACTATCAGTAACCGGAGAACATGGAACTTCTGATGCATCTTATCACGGGACTACTAATCACTGCATTCCTCATATAATACGAGTCTACTTCGATCATTTAATTTTAGACTAATGGTCCATGTCTTCAACTCCGATCACATTATGAGGTAGTAGGTTGATTATCTGGTATGACTGGTAATCACTAATCATGGCCCGATCTCATTAGTCATCACTTTCCATTTCTTGGAATTTAGCTCACGCAGATACTTGGAGGAGTTGTGTTCAATCTCTGGCTGGTTTATGGGTACGTAATGATGGACGATCACACACTAAAATGAAACCGTTGTCGATGGTACCTCGGCCTAGGTCAGTTAATGACAAATACCACTTACATACGGCATAACTCTTGATTCATTTAAGACTGACGATATACATGTGACTAGCTACTTTGTTTATTCTAAAATATTCTTGAAATTAACTCACCTGGTAAAATACAATTATCCGGCAATCGACCTTCTTTTTTTATAACATTTGAACAAGACGGTGTGCAAAAACATCCTACATAAACGATCACATCGAACTGTTGATTTTGTACATGAACAACTGATTCTATCATAGTTATATATTTTGCATCTAAATTTGCTGGATATACACGAACTCGTACATCATAGCGACAGTTAAAATAAAGGTTTTCTAATATAACTCTTTTATCCTAGCGAAAAAAAATGTGGAGAAGGTATGTTAAAATGATTTGTCTATGGAAGTGAAATAAATATTTAATGTTTTTGAATGTAAGTTTATCTCCAGGTCTAGTAATTTATTATTATTATTATTATTATTATTATTATTATTATTATTATTATTATTATTATTATTTGAACACATAGATATTGGTACAAGAAGGAACCAAATATATATGTGCCACACAGATCTCATTCGATATGTGTGAGGGCTGTGATACTGCACGGGTGCCAAAACCGAAGCAGGTGGTTCCCATATGGGGACACATCCGGAACATTCGACCTACAAGTCTGATACACAAGGCAGTGGAGTATCGTAAGGTGGAGATGCAGTCACATGGTAGCCGGTGACGAACGATTGGTTCATACGCCATTTGTTCTCTCAGGATACTGGAGCCAGCCCATGTGCACCATTGGTTTGGAATGAGGGTTTTCCAACTCTCTTAGGTGGACTCTCCATATCCACCAACCCGATTAAAACGCCGAACGCTCGCTTTTCGTCTTCTCGATTTCGTAAACAACAGTAATGCTATGAGAATGCAGTGAGTAGGACTTCCCTGGTAGTGGTTGTATACACGTGGCCATGTGAGTGTATTTCGAGAGGGAGAGCGGACTCTCCCCATTCTCGGCCGTACCAAGTCATTTGAGGGCAGTAATTTTTAGAATGTATTTTCTACATTAACCCACTATGTGACTATGTAATTGTATACTTGTTGCGTTCAGTGGAAAGAATATACAAATACATAACATACAGTTCATTCAGTTATAGTAGAATGTTGAGAAATAAAGAACTTCGATGAATTTAATGAAAAAAGTAGACATAAATTCCCGACTTTTAACAACGTTGTTCATTTTAATGGTTTTGAATAACGTTAAGGGGGAAGAATGTATTTGTAAAATTTCGACAAATGGATTTGAAGTAAATCCAACATTTTGCCTGGCAATTTGATTGAGGTTAGACATTAACACCATTGGACGCCGGTCGGCCCAGTGGTCTAATGGTTAGGTGCTCTCGTACGAGACTGATAGATCCTGTGTTTGAATCTCGTGAGACGGGATCGTGAATGCGCACTGCTGAGGAGTCCCACAATAGGACGAAACAGTCGTCTAGTGCTTCCAAGTTTTCCATGGTGGTCCAACATCAATTGGTTCATGATCTCGATCAATAATTTGATCCAATGTAAAATTTTCTTAGTAGAATGAATGGAATGGATGAATAATGTATCGGAGAGCGATTGCTGTGCTAATACAGGGTATAAACAACTTTAAAGAAATAGACACAAAACAGTAATAAGTGTGTAAAAATAAGGGGAGAGGAAGAGCCACAACTAAGTACGAGATGTGAAAAAAATTGATACAATCCCCAATTAAATCAAACTTGGTCAAGGTAAAGACAAGGGTGTCACGAGCTTCTGAACACATAAACTAGGGTTATGAATTCGGATTCTACTAGCTGCTGATTTGTGTAGGAGACGAGATCAAATGGCACTGGGAAAGGACGAAGAGATACGATAGATCACTTGAAATGATTTATTTTTATCTATCATTGACCACTGTCAACCAGATGTGTCAAGATAGAGTTGAGTATAAACTTAACTTTTCCCTTTCCGAACTACATTAGGAGATGTTTAGCCACTTGCTGGTTGTTTCCTAGTCGCACGCTCAATTTAACAACCCCCGGAGATACAGCTAAATTTTTCGATGGGCATCGGAGAGGCTAACTTAGTTAACTTATCCTATGTCTGAGCAGATATCCGTTGTCGACTAGAATATGTCGATGCATAATTAGCTGCGAAGGATGACCTGTGATCTCCCCTCGCTCATCTACCATTCAAGACATCGCTAGCCACTCCCATTTTGAATTTTATCTTTAGGAATAGGAATTAACTATGACTTGTCAATATCTTAATCGTATTTTTCCTTTCATTCAGATACAGTCCATGTCAAAAAAGCACTCTAGAACATTAACACTAACAATGAATTAACATTTGAATTGAACATACTTTAGATTTTAATAAGATTGTTGAAGGTAATGTATCCAATATAGGATTATTCGAATCAATACATACTTGTGGATACCACTGGATTATTGTTGTATTTTCCGTCTTTATAGCTATGTCAAATAAGAAAGAAACGACAGACAAACAGATAAAAATTTGTTAGTAAAGTATATCGTTAAATGTTTCACCCATGATCAACCTAATTACTAACAGTAGCCACAACCCTTTAATCTGTAAAGCAATTGATATGATAACTTGAATTCCCATAACTGACGTTACATTATTGCACTTAATCAGTCAGTGATAAGTTCTATGATTTATTGATTTATTATTCAGTGATATGTTTTACATTGGCTTTGTTATTATCTTTGTAAAATGCTAATCTTCCAATTCGTCTTATTCTTTTATTAGATATATGTAAATGGCTTTACAAACAAATGTGTGGCCGCGTTTTTCGAAATGTTTTGGGTTGACACATTACATAGTTCTGATAATTGTGACCTTCTCATTGCATTATCTAAAATTACCCAGGTGATAAACTGTCTTTAACTCTACGATTACAACTGAACAACATTCATAAACACCTCTCATCCGCATGTAAAATCGATCATCATTGTGTAACTATTTCTACAAACGACAAGTAAACGAGATAGCTACACAAATATTATGAAACTAAAGCGTAAGAGAGAATCTCAGTAACCACATGTCTAGTTAAGTGTTCATATAGAACATCATACAATTACACAAAACCCTTATGCCTCCTGATGTGACTGGGTGATAGCTACTGATGCTCACACAGAAAAATGTCAATAAAGTGGAAGAATACAACGAAACTTACTCATATTAATTTGCAGTACAGCCTTTAAGTTATGATTTTCATAGAATATCTTCTTCAACACTAGAGGTTGTGGACCATCGCTACATTCACAGTTTGATGATTTGGATTTAAACGTAAATTCTGTTGGTAATTTGACTAAAACAGAATAATTCGAAACAGACACTTGAACAAGTATACAAATGAATTAATTGTAAATCCAAAGATTATATATAATACTCTAAAGTACAGGCAAATGTTTAAGTTCAGTGAATCTAGTGATCAACTCTCTAAACACTCAACTGTAAGATACTGGTTCATAAGTGCATACTTCACCTTGGTATCTTAAACTGCTGTACAACCTAATTCATGAGTGGAATTTACAGCCTTGTGCAAAGAATTGCATCATGTTGTATTGATTTATTTCTACATGAACACCAACTCATGTAAAACTCTAAGATGTGTAGCACAATGTCACAGTATGTTGAAGCTTTTAAAAAACTGCTAGAGTTGACCTTCGTCAATTGCATATAACCCCAAGCTATTATGCTCGAACTTGAACAACAAAGGAAAGGCCCAAAGTATAAGTAAGGGCTTTACTTCAAAGTTAGTCTATGTACAGGAAATCCAGTGTAGTTAAATGGTTTCATAGGAACTTAATCTTCCAGAAACTTTCAAAACTATACTAAATATAGTAACAGTATGGGAAATTATCCAATCAAAACGTGATACATACTCCTTCATTTTATAGATGTTTCTGATAAGTTTCTACTCAATGTTGATTGCACAAAATGTCTTGAGCTATTTTCTGGACCTCTAGAGACTTTATCAAGGGATATTTGTGGCCTTTCAACACGGTCAGCATTACAAGAGAATACAAATATTTATCGTAAAAAATACTCCTTTCATCTTTTCATATTATACTACATATAGACATACTTGTATTTGGTGTAGCATAGATTTGTACTGGATTAACAATTTGTTGATGGAATGCTGGATGAATAGATTGAGTTGAAAGAAATATTGTATTTGGTTGCGATTCTAAATTACCAAATCCATGCCAATAAGATATTGCTCTCACCTGACACAGTAAATAGAATCACACATATATACGAATATTAGTACCTATCACTATTTTTAACATTTCGTACTTTCCATCTATTTGTATTTACAATTTGTACGTGATTATTGTCTATTAACAAATAACAAACTTGAGAGAATGACACGATATTATCTGTAGTCGAAAATTGACTAAATTATATGACAGTAAATAGTGGTAAAATCCTAAAAGCATGTTTATACTGTTCGAAACACAACAGTTAAATTTACCGATTTCAAAAACCGGAAGTGGATAAAGTGTTATTATTGTTGATACATCTGAGTAAAATTGATCTAACTGCATTGTCTGTCGATGAGCAAAATAAGAAACCCCTTTTATACTGCTTTTTAAAGTTACTATTATTTAGTACTCTCACATATACATAGTGACCGTAAATTACCCTTTGTCGTTGAGGGAAGCATTTTTGAACTTAAACACCGTAATCCAAATGAAAAGAATAAGATTATTTATGATAATTAATTTTCATATTCAAAATAGATCAAAAACCAGTTAATCAATTATTTCTAGTATAGGGGTTGTGGAGATCATTAAGTTTTTGATTGAGATCTTGAACCAATTGATGTTAGACCATCACAACTGAAAACCTGGAAGCACTGGACGGCCGCTTCGTCCTATTGTGGGACTCCTCAGTGGAGCTAATCCTTGTCGGGTAGAGACAGTTATCTACTTCAGTACAATGGAAGTTGGTCGCGCAATTTCGTGGATTGGTTGATGTTAGAAACTATCACCATTGGATGCCGGCTCAGTGGTCCAGTCGGTTAAGCGTTCGCGCGCGAGACCGAAGACCCTGGGTTCGAATCCCGCTCGCGGGATCGTGGATGCGCACTGCTGAGGAGTCCCACAATAGGACGAAACGGCCGTCCAGTGCTTCCAGGTTTTCAATTGTGATGGTCTAACATCAATTGGTTCAAGATCTCAATCAAAAATCAATTATTTCTAGAATAAATCTGAGTTGACTCAAGACGCTATACGACATGAGTACAACGAGATGAAATCATCAAAGTGAATAATAAATGAGTTAAGATTATAATAATAATAATAATAATAATAATAATAATAATAATAATAATAATAATAATAATAATGAACAAGGCTAAACACTGTAAAATGCTAGAATAAAATGATTTAAATGAAATAAAACTAGGACTCAATATGAAGAATAAGAAAAATGGTGAATGCATCTGAACCATTGTGACCTGTTCAAAGGCATGATCTAATTTCATCAAAAATCATTAATTTGGCGAAATGTTTCGCACATCAAATTAACTAACACATACCGACAACCATTATCTTGACACGTTTTCTTGCAATTTTCACATCGAATGTCTCATACACGCTACAGTTAATCTAATTTTCAACATTATTAACATGATTCTATACAGTATACAGTTAACTGAATCACCATATATTTATTTATGTCATTGAAAAAGACTGGAACAGATTTCCGAGAGAAACGTTGGATTTACTATGGGTTCAATCATTGAGATGTCTTACATTAACTGGGAGCCCAACCATTATGAAGCTAAAACTGCTTAATTCGGTTATTTGATTGCTTCCCCCCCCCCGAACAGATCAACGATGATCACAATTAGTCATACAGAATTCGTCCTATCAAAATGCTCATGAACCAATATTTCCATATATTACTACTTACATGATCTTTGTCTAAAATATTAGAAGAATCTACATTACTGAATGATTTCAAAATAACATAATATCACTTACTTGAATTTTGTATGAAGTTGCTGGTTTTAAATTATCCAAAATACACTCTGTTCGTTCCTAAATTTAAATTGGAGCAAGTTAAATAAAAAGGTTTATTTACTAAAATATACTACAGATTTGTCTAGATATGTTAGAATCATAGGCTTAAGCTCTATTTGAACTGCTAATAAACTATCATCATCTATAAGCAAAGATGGATGATGGTTAGTACCTACATTCCAGAGTTGTTTACCTCGGGGCTTAAATCCAGTACCGTTCACTTCAAAGGCCATTAAATATCTCCACTAAGCTACTGAAACCTGAATACTACTTGCTTGTGCAATAAGGTGAGTTTTAAATTCATTCAGTATTGTTTGTTTGAATATTCCCATTAATGTTTAGGACTACATGTGACTTAAGGTAATATCGAGGCAATCCATGCAGGATGCACATATACCAAAAAAGACTGATCAATTGCAGTCCTAACCATCAATGAGAAGATTCAAACGAACATTACACGGTGAATTTATTATCATTTATGTTAAATTTGTATGTTTTATTTTGCTCTTAATTGACAGTGTAATCAAGATCTATAAGACAACCAAAGAGAGTCTGTTATTATGTTGGAAACAATTTCAACTCTATTACTAAATACTGGTTTATGATCTCACATTTGAACTTCATTTTAATGTCTGGGCCTATATTAGTGTTGGTGTTATAACTTGCAACAACATGGATAAAAACCAGGTGGCTAGACAATTGAACTAGAGACCTGTTTTCATATTGATCATTATTATAGTGAAGCATAACTGTAAGTTATTGATGAAAAAAGTTGATTTATTCGATAATCATGAAAGTAAAGTTTCAGTAGAAAACAGTTATTTTATTTTTTTTTTCCTAGAACGCCTTCAGTATCGTATGAAAATTATCCGTTATTTTTACGTATGCAACAAAATCTTACAATAACAGAGGGAATTATTTGACTATGAATGATTGTCGCATAAAGAATAACCATCCAGCTGACGAGTCCCAAATAGGACGAAACTTGCATCCTGGATTTCACTGCTAGCCACTATCCATCTTTGCTTATAAGAATAACCAACAGTTTGAACATGAATCCTGATGTAATAATGACTTAACTGAACAACTTACTTTCATTGGTACGTAAGTTAAAATAATCAACAAATAAAATGTTCAATTTTCTTAATTTATTTAACGTGTTTCTAGTTGCTACAACTAGTTTGGTTAGACGATCATAGAAACCAAAAACAAGTGGGCTGGTGTTTCAATGTAATTTGTGATTATTCAGTGTATATTGATAATTAATTTGCGACACTAGTGTAGTTCTTCTGTGTTGAGAGAGAGAAAGTTATCGAACGATACTACTTATTGATTTGTTAGGGTATTTCGTGAATTGACTACAGTTGGAAAATGTCGACGAACAGATTACGACTCAGTGGTATAAAAGCAAAGGATTCTTCATGTTAACTATGAGTTTGTATTTTTATTCCATGTAACATCATGGATGCTAACTGAACAGTAATGATACAAACATCCAGAGTACTACTGTATTCGAAACCAAACTAACTAATATCAACCTCAATGAACACTATCTTCTAATTGAATTATCTCGTCAAACCGCTAAACTGAGCAACTATCAAATGACTAACTGTTTTTTCAAATACATTGTACTATCAGAAACCCTGTCTTGCATAGAATATTACTGTTGTATGTCTTTTCAGTTTACAATAAATTAGCGCACTAATAAAAAACATACTTTTGCAAGTTTATCTTACCGCATTGATAGTTTGAGTGAATTGAATAAGAGCTTCTAGTGTTTGTCCATCCGTATGTAAGTAACCATGATCAATAGACCAAGTTATCTATCAATCGAAAGAAATGATGAAATAAATGATTGATTAAGAGATCTTGTTGATATATATTCAACAATTTCCACTTATAAATGGATAAACTATTAGGACATTCAGAGGAAGTAAATTTCAACTTACTAAATATTCTGTTAATGGTAGATCACTTCGCACCGGTGCCTGCCATTTTAGTAGAAGACTTATCTTACCAGATGAATATAATCTCCACATTGAATCGGTTACATTTCTAGGTGATCCTGGTGGTGATGGTCTGATTGGATCTCTAGGATAAGCGTTTGTGTTTAAACCAAATCCTTTAGTACCGTGAATACTGACAGCAGCAATACGAAATTGATACAGTCGTCCAGGTTCAAATGCTTCAAGATTTGCTCCAAATTCATGAGTCTAAAAATTTACGCAAATCAAAAATACATACATACATACACACCTCTATATATATACATGAAGAATAATCATTAGAATAGATTACATTTTCCACAAATTGTATTCAGTTGGACAGATGTTTGATTTTTCGTATAACCATTTGTTATTGAATTTCATTCTCATCTATGGAAACTGGAATAATAATATTTTCAACGTATAAGAATCTTCCCAGACATAAAAACTCTCATATCTATGATCTGATGATTCTGATGTATCATGATTTTGGTTTTACTCTAGTGATAGTGAGTTCATAGAGGAAATCAGATCTGATGTTCGATTAAATATAATTCTATGTCAATGAATATAATAATTAGAAGTATTTGAATTGATATTGTAATTGAAAATTTCCGATATAGTGCTATTTAAGAAAGACAGCACTAGATGAACACAAATGAACGTATTGTATCGACATATGTATTCAGCGGGCAATCAAGTACAAATGAATCATTAGTTAGTCTATATACCACAATGATACAAGTAAAATGGTTTGGTTTTAATCTCTAATGACTAGAAATGCTCAACAAGTTGATTGACAATTACTTCTAAAGGAACGTCTTAGTGTAACATCATCTGGGATAGAAGTTCAGTGTCTAAAATTGTGATGTAGTGTTAACTGGAGAAACATATTATTCTTTACCATAAGATGATTAAAATTTCAAACAATAATCATCGGGGTTATTTCAAGGAATTAGATATCAAATTAATCCACTTAATAGTTTGTAAATTATAGACATGAACTCAAAAGAATGATAGCAAAGATTTATAAATATCACATTAGTGTTATTAAATACTTACCATAATTAATGTTTGCCATGTTGATGCATAATTTTCATCAAACACCTTACAAATACATATTCGTATTTGTAATATAAACACAATTGGATTCATTGTGCTAGTTATATTTTGATATTGTACAGACCATGATAATTTGATAATATTAGTATTTGTTGAAGATATGGTAGAGTTCAAATGAACTGGTCGAGGTGGGACAAGTTCATTGTAGATGGACTAAGTAAAAACGAGGGCAGAAGAAAAATACTAAAGTTATGATCATGTAGTTAATTAGTTTTACAGTGTTCTATTTAAAACTCGTAAAAATTCAAGTTACATCTTTAGTATAAATTTGACAAGTTGAAAATATATGTGACCATAGACATTGTAATCTATATCTGTGAGTTATTATCCGAAGTGATATCAATTAAGAAGTTATTTCGATGAGACGAATTTATGAACGACTTTTGAGCGACGCTAGACTGACCACGAGAGTGTTTACCTAATAAACAAGACCAAATGAGGAATTTTAATTGTGATTTTCAGTTGATGGTTAACCAAATGGATGAGCGAATTTCGCGCCAAAATCTAAGACCTGTTATATATATGGATTTTTCATGTAGTCGAAGATAATCTGAGAGAAGTCATGGGTCCTGATTCCAAACCAATAGTGCACATGGGCTGGTTCCAGTATCCTGAGAGAACGAATGGCATATGAACCAATTATTGGTCACCGGTCATCATGGAACTGCATCTCCTCCTTACGATGCCCCACTGTGTATCAGAACTGTAGGTCGAAGGATCCGGGTGTGACCCCATGTGAGAACCACTTGGTTTGGTTTTGGCATCCGTGTAGTCAGTCAGTCAGCTACAACGTAGGACCAGGCACATATGTGCATCGGTCCAGGTTGCCATACCGCATCAACACAACAAGATGAACACCAGATTCATAACAGTGGTTAGGTGAAAGGTGGTAATATATGAGAAAGATTGCATATAGAGATATAGTACAAGCAGAAAGAATTGGTTCGTAGAAAGGAAGATATGAAGCGATTTTAATCTCATAGTTTAAGGGAAGACAGGGAGTGTATACACCGACGCCATTGTGATCGATTCTGAGCCATGTCACCAAGAGTCTCCAACCATTGGTTACGATAGTCACGCGGACCCCAACCAAGTAGTCTGCATCTACCAACATGGCTCAGACTAGAAGTTAGTGACTTCAAGCACTGATGCCACGTTTTGGTTTGGCCGCCCCTAACTTTCTTCCAACCATTTCCAATACCGGATAGCATTGCACGTCGTGGTAATCGGTGTTCAGGCATACGTAACACGTGGCCCAACCATCTCAGTCGATGAAGATTCATAACCTCATCAACTGATTTACCATCCTTTCCTAATACCCTGCGTCTAACCTCACTATTACTTAGCCGGTTATCCCAGCAGACGCCAGCAATATTTCTTAGGCATCTGTGGTCAAATACTAATAGCTTACGAGTGTCTTCTACTCTTAATGGCCATGTTTCGCTGCCGTAAATTAAAACAGAACGGACTGCCGCGCAGTATACTCGTCCTTTTATTGATAGACGGATATCTCGCCTTCGCCATAGGTGACGTAAGCTGGCAAAATCCAAACGAGCTTTTCGAATCCGTGCTGAGATTTCGTCCGATACCAACCCATTAGGGCTGATCAGACTTCCAAGATAAGTGAAGTTGTCAACGCGTTCGACCACTTCACTCCCTATCCTTAGTTCAGATGTTAACGCAGACCAGTCCTGAAGCAACAACTTGCATTTAGAGGGAGAGAAGCGCATTCCAAACATCCTGGCATTGTTGCTCAGTGCTACCAGAAGATTCTGCATTTTGTCAGCGTCTTCACCAAACAGGACTATGTCATCTGCGTATTCTAAGTCGATCCGTGTAGTATCACAACCCTAACACAAATCTCATTTGATTTGTGTGGCGCATATATATTTGGTTCCTTCTTGTACCAATATCTACGTGTTCAAATAAATAAAAATACATCAGTATGCAACAAAGCAGTGTATGCCACCAACCTAGTAAAATAATCTCAATTATACCATTTCATCTGGAACACTATAACGATCTGTAGTTTTCTCACCATTAAGTATTATGACTAACTTTTGAAATTTAATTTTCTTATCAGAAGTACATTAATTTTATTGTTTAACTGAAAAAAAATTCTCATATTATGCTCACTATTTACTAACTTCCAGAATAAATCTTCATGTTCATTAGAATTCAGCTATATCTGGTTTGAGATATTAATCACTGATCATGATTGAAATTATAAACTTAAACCTTTGAATACTCACCTTGTTGAACTTAAGATTAAGTACTTGTTTCTAAGTCTTGACGTTCTACGTTCCATCCCTGACGAGATCATGTATGCATACAGCTATGACCATTCATATTAAGACGAAACACCTATCTTGTGCTTTCTGGTCTCTAGTGACAGTTTAATGCTATGTAAGTCAAAAATGTTCAGTTAATAAAAGATCATTGATTTAACAGTAACATGATTTTCTGTGAACATTTGTTTATTACATAACAAATCAGATAATTCTGTTAAGCGAATTAAAGAACAATCAAATACAAAATAGGTATATTTTTGTGTCCTTAAAGTAGACTACCCATCATCAGTATAGAGAATATACATTTGTACACACACAGAACCAATAAAACATGGGAATTACTTTCAATAACATGTGATCGATTTGTTAAACAGTATATTAAAAGTGAAGATATTTGACATATTACGAATACTATTGTCACTGCTACTAATTTTACTGTAGTGAACGAAGACGTAGTGGGTATATTTATTTATTTATTTGAGCACATAAATATTGGTACAAAAGGGCACCAAATATATATGCGCCACACAAAACAGTGAGAATTCGAAGAGAAAAAAATAAGGTAAGGACGAACAGATCGGTGTAACGTAATGTAATAATAATAATAATAATAATAATAATAATAATAATAATAATAATAATAATAATAATAATAATAATAATAATAACAACAATAATAATAATAATGGGGGAAACGGAAAGGTACAATCAGAAGAAGTCTTTCAGTTAATTAAGATACAACCACTTTTATGAAGAAAGTAAAAGGTTACGGCAGGATCACCATTGGCATCTATTCTGAGCCATATCTGATAACGTCTCTAGCACCATCTCTAGGACCCCAGCCAGGGAGTTGTGAGGGACCAACAGAAGCCAGTCCTTTGCAGCTTTCTTTCATACAACGACACCACGTCATACATTGACCACCTCTCCGCAATTTCCAACCAGTCCGACCGATGTTGCAGGAGGACTGTCCTGCCCTCTATGCCCGGTGATGACTAATCCACCAAATAAGGTGGAAGTCCGCAAGGAACTCCAAATCTTGAAGTGCTACAAATCACCAAACCCAGATGACTTACCTCCGGCCCTTTTTGGGTATAACCAATTTATTACTTCATACAAAATTACAGAATATATTGACAAGATTTGAGAACCATACATTAAATGCTTTATGTGCAATTCTTCCACTGTTCGTCCTTTACATTCTGTATAATTATTCCAATTCACAATTCCTTTCTATTTCTCCTTCTGTTTTCTCCAATACGATCTACTTAACCTTCTGCTGTCAGGCATATCACTTCTTATCGGTGTTACATACTACTTATGTCGACAGACATAATAATCTGTTGTGTATAAAAGTAGTTAATTAAAAGTAAATAACTCAAGATCCACTGAAAGTAAGATGCGAATACATTTATTCTTAGGCATCTCACGTAACTTCTCCAACCACTGATCATGGTTGCTCTACAGATGATAGGCTGAACGTAATAACATAGCATAGTTCAATAATCATGCGTTTCGAAGACTGATTCCCTGTTTTGATTCAGACACCTCTAGCTTTCTTCCAACCTAACTGTATACCAGTAAATCTTACTCATCGAGGTAAATCACAAGGGAAGCGTTTCAAAGAGTAATTCAATATTTAGTAACAAACATTGTCTTAGTTACAAGTTTATATTTTAACGATAAATCTACTTTCAGAAAAATAAACCAAATGACTTACATCTGTATGTAGTTGATGACATTTAGATTCACAACAGGTTTTACAATTATCATCTAATTGACAATTATTTACACAATCATTAACCATTGGATAATTTAGTTCATTATATTGTGTTTGGTTATTCTGATTAATTGATGATGTATAGTTGAGATCATTCATTAAATACATAGAATTACTACATTGATTTGGTTGATTTTCACATGTTTGTTTAATTAAAAAGCATCCAATTTGACATCCAATTATTTTATCCTGAAGTTAAAAAGCAAAGCGAAATATTGTGGAAATTAAACGAGAGAAAAAGCGTGAGATGAGCGTTTATATTTTGCTCAATCAGTCATGAAATAGTAACACCATTTAACTTACTTAGGCTTCCTTCAATGTTAATTTGATAGCAACTAAAGCTTTAGTATCAAAAATCAACTTTATACCTCTTATCTTGTTGTGCCAATGAAGTGTGACAACTTGAACTGATGCATATATGTGCCTGGTCCTACGTTGTAGCTGACTGACTGATTGACATTTGAATATTTATTGATGATTGGTTTGTTTTATATAATCTAAGTTTCAATTATTTTATGAACTGTGAATAGTTTCAGAAAGAAGTCAGAAATATTGTTGTAACACGTGTTTAATATGATCAAGTTTTAACGTAATGAATATTCTATATGGAACTTGTAGGCGTACATAATTCCAACATTGATTGTTTCAGTGAATCGGAATCGTGACACACTGATACTACTAATCACATCACGTTTTGATCATAAGGAACACCAGTTCCCACAAGATTATAGGTATACCTGTTTGATGGGTGATAACTGGCTCAAAAGCTTAGTCAGGTAAAGTTTTCTGTCACTTGATTTCAACCAGCCAAAATCAAGTAAGTAGTGCTCAAGATATCGAGTCATTTAGACTACAAGCAACCATGATAATTGGTCAACTGAATTCAATCTTCAGCAAGGATGAAAAGAATATTAGATTAGTTACTACTCTCACTGATCAAATATTGTAAACACTATACATAAATTCTCATTGTCACATAAACATCAATGATCACATTAATACAATCTTCGACTATTCACAATATATAGTTAATGAGTTCCATTGGCTGATTTCATGTCTCAGCTTAAAAACAATCCTGTGGACAAGTTATGAAATGAAAACTGATTTTATTAATCCTTCTGTCTTCATTTATCATTTAAATATTTTCCTATATTCATTTAAAACTTTGTAAGTTTCTTCACTGATTGACAACATTTAGTGGACCATTGAATAATGACATGATGAAACATATAATTGATTTGTCAATCGAAATATATATACAAGTGGTTAGTGATGAATAGTTTAAACACCTTTTCTATAGCAATAATTAAATTTTGAGCATAACTACTCTAATGATTCAGTTCTCATTGAAGAACTTACACATCCTTGTTATATTCAAGACTGGACTGGAGAGCTTATTTCAGAACAAGGTGGAATTTGAAACTACAGGTACAGAGTTTGAGTTTATTTTATTTATTTATTTTAACACATAGATATTGGTACAAGAAGGCACCAAATATATATGTGCCACACAACTGTCACTTGATTTGTTTGGGGGCTGTGATACTGCACGGGTGCCAAAACTGAAGCAGGTGGTTCCCATATGAGGACACATCCGGAACATTCGACCTACAAGTCTGATACACAAGGCAGTGGAGTATCGTAAGGAGGAGATGCAGTCACATGGTAGCCGGTGACGAACGATTGGTTCATACGCCATTTGTTCTCTCAGGATACTGGAGCCAGCCCATGTGCACCATTGGTTTGGAATGAGGGTTTTCCAACTCTCTTAGGTGGACTCTCCATATCCACCAACCCGGTTAAAGCGTCGGACGTTCGATTTTCGTCTTCTCGATTTCATAAACAACAGTAATACTATGAGAATGCAGTGAGTAGGACTTCCCTGGTAGTGGTTGTATGCACGTGGCCATGTGAGAGTATTTCGAGAGGGAGGGCGGACTCTGTGCACTCTTGGCCGTACCAGGGCATTTGGGGGCGAGTTTGAGTTTTAATATTAAGATTAGCAGATGCATCCAGCTGATAAGTCCCAGATGAGACAAAACAAATGTTCTGAATTCAAATTTTAAAACCTGAATGTCTCTAATTTAGCACAATCCATTATTCTAGGCATAGTATATTAAATTTCCTTATAGAGAAAATAATCAACTATTAATTTTTTATACATGAATTCATGAGTCAATTGAAGCTAGACCACCATGGAAAACCAGGAAGCACTGGACGGCTGTTTCATTCTAGTATGAAACTCATTAACATTGTGCATCCACGATTCCACCCCACGAGATTCGAACCAAGGACTGATCAATCTCGCATTCGAACTCTTAACCTCTAGACCACTGAGTCGGCATCCAACGATATTAATGTTTAACTTCAACCAATTCACGAAATTGAGCCATTATTCATTTTACAATTTTTTTGACTGATTTTTAATTGAATTTATTCCTATTTATATTAATCCCTAGTTTTATATTTTAAATTAAATAATGATTTGAAAATCTGTCATTGTTAGTAACAACATGATCATTATCTTGAAAATCATTATTCACATTTCCACTTGTATATCTAAGATATGTTTCCTCATATAATTAAACTAATAATAAAAGATATAAGAAACCAGCGGGAAATTTCATTATTCCCACTATGATAGCAATTTGAGTGTGTGATATAAAAGTTTAATTTATACAATAATCAAAAATAAAGTGTATTTGACAAAGATGAATTCGATAGTTTATAAGAGCTATTGAAATGTTTATATGTAAATAATTGTATATCTTTCACAGATTGAAATCATGAGTCAGTTGAGGCTAGACCAGCATTGAAAACCTGAAAACACTGGACGGCCGTTTCGTCCTAATATGGGACTCCTCAGCAGTGCACATCCACGATCCCGCACCACACGGGGCTCGAACCCAGGACCTACTGGTTTCGCGCGCAAGCACTTAACCACTAGACCACTAAGCCGGCCGGCATCCAACGATGTTAATGTCTAACTTCAACAAATCCACGAAGTTGCGCCACCGAACGTCTGATAATTGTATATCTTTTAGATTACCACTTATTAAAAACAATATGGATTATCATAGCAACACTATAAAATACCATGATGATACTTATGCAAACTAACAAGAATGTTTGATATTATCAGTAAACGGTTTTGTGGAGATTTTTTAGAAATTTCAATAGTTGAAATCATGAGTCTATTAAAGCTAGACAACTATGGAAAACCAGGAGGCAATGAAATTTCTAAAAAAAATCTCCACAAAACCCCTTACCGATAATAATCATCTGCTCAATAGTGACTGACTTCAAGAGGCATTTCCTGGAGTTCTAGTGAGAAGCCGTTACCAGTGGAGTTCAACAAGATCTGTTGTGAGATATCAGCTCACTGAAGACAATTGTGTACGGTGGCGCAATTTCGTGGATTAGTTGATGTTATACATCAACACCGTTGGATGAGAGTCAGTGGTTTAATGGTTAAGCACTCGCGTGTGAGACTGACAGATACTGTGTTTGAATCTCGTCGTGATCTCTTGTGATCATGGATACGCACTGCTGAGGAATTCCGCAATAGGACGAAACGGTTGTCCAGTGCTTCCAGGTTTTCCATGGTGGTCTAGCTTCAATTGACTCATGATTTCAACTATTGAAAGAATTTTGATAGTCAAAAAATTAGGTTTCATTTACATACTGATTTTACTGCTTATAAGTAAACATGATCAAAGATTGACCTCGGTTGCCGTACAATTGAAAATCAAAGAGTACTACATATGCATTGCTCTGTATTGGGATTAAAATATTGGTAAGATTTTCATAGTTGAATTCAATCTGTAACATGTGAAACTTGCAAAATCTTGTCAGGAATTTTAATAATGTATGACAAAAGTAACGCATTTCTGAGACGTCAAGAAAAAAACAAGTATAATTTCTTCATCTGAGATAGTCCTATTCGACAACAATTGAATTTTGCACGAAACTTAAAAGTTGGATAATATAAGGATATATAAACGTTCTATTATGTTAATTCATAGTGACCAGTCACCCAAAATTGACACAAATCATGCTTTTTCACAGATCAATACTATCTACAAGTTTGAGTATTCTAATATCATATGGATTAGATTTTGACATTAGGTCAGTAAGGAGAACTTAATAAGAAGTTATATTTAGTTCGAATTTCTTCCTAGTTTTTACCCTAATAAGCAAGATTTATTTGAAATATTGAGTTGGTTATAGTTTCATTTAAATATCGAATAGAAATATACCAATTTTATAGTTTCAGGTATTACTAATACTACTCAAATCTTAACTAACCTATTGTAGCATTGAAATGTTCACTTTGATTAGTTAATCAATCAAATATAAATATATACGAATAATACTTCTTTTTTAAAATATTGGATTGGTTGAAGTTAGACATTAACACCGTTGGATGCCGGCTCAGTGGTCTAATGGTTAAGTACTCCGGCGCGAGGCCAGTAGGTCCTGGGTTCGGATCCCACGGAGTGCGGGATCATGGATGCGCACTGCTGAGGAGTCCCGTACTGGGACGAAACGGCCGTTCAGTGCTTTCAGGTTTTCAATGGTGGTTTAGCTTTAACTGACTCATTATTTCAATCTGTAAAATATACAACCATAATCTAAACAATTTGTTAACTAAAAAGACATTTTCCTTTCTATTTTATAATCATTTATCCCACTTTTCATGAAGACATCTTTTCAATTATTCGATGCAATAAATTCATTTGGTATTTATTTACTTAAATCTTCCCATTTATCTTTGCGACTACAATGGATCAGTCTCTCATTGACATATATACATACTGTATGGTATTGCCTTAATAGAACGAAATGTTCATCCTGGATTCCACTGTTAGCTACTATCCATCTTTGCTTATTATCCTGTAATATATTTTGAAAATAAATTTTGATTAAATATTTTGAAAACTATTTGGGGGATGTGTGTGTGAGTGTGTGAGAGAGAAAGAGAGAGAGAAAATTTCTTTTCTAGTTTAATTATATGAAAATTCGGAAATTCTAGGGGACTTTAATCTCCCTAGAGTCAACTTCGCGGAACACACGTATACTGGAGGCGACAACTCAATTGAAGCTCGGTTCTTCAACTTCATCGATGACTTGGGATTGTACGAAAATGTGAGGTCGGCAACTCGTTGGAGAAACAATCAGACATCATCGCGCTTAGACTGTGTATTCACAAACGAAGAATTTTTAGTTGACAACCTCTCAATCCTGGCTCCCTTGGGAAAAAGCGATCATGCTGTCATCGCCTTCAATTTTGTCAGCAAAACTAAGCTAAGATACCCCACCAACAACTTGCGTTGGAATTTTAAACGGTTGAATGTGCCAGCTCTACACGACTATTTACAACAGGTGGTTTGGGATGTTCACCTCCAACTCGATATGGACGGTCATTGGGACTTGTTACTGCACACGCTCTTAGGTGCTACAAACCTTTCAGTTCCTCAAAGGGTTCTCAAACGCTGCAAGCCACCTACAATAATCAAGAACCGTACCTTGGATTCCACTGTTAGCTACTATCCATCTTTGTTTATTATCCTGTAATGTATTTTGAAAATAAATTTTGATTAAATATTTTGAAAACTATTTAGGGGGATGTGTGTGTGAGTGTGTGTGTGTGAGAAGAGAGAGAAAAATTTTCTTTTCTAGTTTAATTATATGAAAATTCGGAAATTTATTTAATCATATTATCAATGAATTTTATCTATGAGTAAATGATCAATTTATATTTCTTTTTATTGTTTATTTTAAATGGTGTTGTAAGGTGCGGTCGCACTCCATTACAGTATTGGATTTCATATTCAATTATTTTAAACAAGTGGGGATTTGTTTTTCTCAACCAACTAATCATTACAGTATGAAAAGATTTTAAAAAAAGATTGCTAGCCACTATTCATCTTTGCTTAAAAAAGCTTATGACTTGAGACTATATCTAGGTGATCTACACAAGATGGACATATGTCAATATGAGACTGATCAATTATAGTCCTAAATAACAATGAGAAGTTACAAGTAAAACAATACCAAGTGAATTTAAACTTCAGCCCATTGCACAAGCAAGAGGCTATCAGGACACAGTAACCAAGTGGCGAACGCGATAGCGTTTGGAGTGCACGGTACTGGGTTCGAGTCCCAGGGTGAGCATCAGTTATGAGATGCAAGTACATCCAGTTGATGAGACTCAAATAGGACAGAAATATTAAACTTTCCTTTAAATGTTGATATTTAGTAAACTATTCTTGAAGTGGACAATTCACTTTCAGGATTGTCAAAAAAAATAGGCAGTTATCAGTTTCCGATTTTCTATACTGTTTGGGAAAATTCATTTCATCAAGGAATCGAAGGGAAAACTAGATTGGTGGTAATAGTCTTGTTGAAATAAGAACTTAACTGAAGACCCCGAGACATTATTATATTTACTAATAAACTGATTCACAAAAAGATACATTATAAGTAATCCACAAAATGATGGGAAACCCTCGTAAAATAAATACCGATCCTTAAAACAGCGTAATCTGTCTGCTTTTCCTCATCAAATTATCATGATAGATTGACTGGGATGATTTTAGGAATTTAACATTTTAGCAATAGTTTCTGCCATGCAATGATATCATCTGTATAAGCACTAGATGGTCAAGCCATCACAGTTTAGGTCCCGTAATCACCAGCAGCAACTCACAAGCACATAATGGATTACAAATTGATTAAGGTTAGATATGTTAGTTACTGGATTCGAAGTTAGAAGCTGTATAGTACAGTGCTTATTGTGTGACCTGTGAATCTCCGAGTCCCATCTTATTCTGGGGTTGTAAGTACTTAGCATTAATAAGTCTCAATCTAAGAACCATACACATATCTCCAACAGATATTGATCACACGTAGTTCTGAATGGTTAGAATGGGGAAATTCATGTTAATACCTTAATATCTCATTCATATTAGATCTAAGAAACTGTTGGTAAATATTCATTTTGAACTATTTTACTGACTGCCATCATGTTCACTATCGACAGAGTTGTAGTTGTACTTATCTCTAACTAGACGTTCTGTTAATCATTGACTAATTTTTATTTTCACAGATTGAAGTCATGAGTCAGTTGAAGCTAGACCACCATTGAAAACCTGGAAGCACTGGACGGCCGTTTCGTCCTAGTATGGGATTCCTCAGCAGTGCGCATCCACGATCCTGCGCCCAGGGATTTGAAATTAGATTTGATTTACAACGGTAAACAATTGTCAAGTTCATAGTCTTTCAAACATTATTATTATTATTATCTTTGTGTTATCAACATTAAATTTGTTTATTGGCACTCATTTCTCAAGTGCTTCTATAGGTGATAGAAATATCTTGAGAAAACAGATCATTATCATTTCTAATAGTTTCACACTTTCATGATGAGTATATTATAAAATCAGGTCAATTTCAGTAATATTAACACATTACAAAAGTTAAATAAACCGTTAGTAAAATAGCCTTAAGGCATGATATATACATATAAAGTTATCTATGATAAAAATTGGATCAATGAACAGATTTCCACTCTGGTTATTATGTTTCATGTATCATTACGCTTCTTTAATAAATAAATAAGAAATATATAACTTTAGTCTACAATCTAATCACTGTTGTTTGTTAATTTATACGTGTGAAATAGTGTATAAGTAGTATTATGAATATAATAAGTAATAATTCAATTTACTATGCAAACTAATTTTCTCAGTAACTTATTTTGTTAAGTAAAGAAAAAAATAAAGATTACCCAAATGCACTTGACCTAATATCTTTCGTATGCGTAATTCAATATTATGTTGTGTTTTTTTAAAAGTATATATATATTTCAATATGAAGATTCGGAAGAATCATCAACATCTCAGTAGTGTACATTCACGACCCCGCTCGCGGGATTCGAACCCAGGACCTTCAGTCTCGCGCGCGAACGCGAGCTTCCTTGGAGCTAATCCGTATCGGATGGAGGAAAGTACAATTACAAGTAGTCACACTCAGTGAGTCTAGAGAATAAATCAATGAGTGGGAAGAAAATTACATCTTCAATAATCAGTAAACTCACAACGAACTTTCTGTGTGGCTCGAATGTCCCAGAGTTCAACTTCTATAGGTTGCTGTTTACACTGTTGTGAAGTTCAAAATCAGAACGAAGAAGAAATTTATTGGTCTTTTTTTCATGAATATCTGGCTAGAATCGATGCCATCTACGATAAAAACCCATTATTTTCAGCAACATTTCATTTAAAACTAATTAAACTTCAGTATGTAACCATCATTACCAGTAAGTGTTCTTTGTGAAGTCATTATAGTTTAACATTATTCTAGTCTATCAGAATTAGCCCAAAATTAGCATAGTCGGGATATCAATTGACCTTCTATGTTTAACACCAATATCAGTTCACAATATTTTGTACGTAAAGTGGTTAGATATCTTTTGATTAGGCTGTTGTTTTGAGAGGAAATCACAGATTACAATTAAAAAATAATTGGAACCAAAAATTTTTCAAATCAAAATCGCGATTTATCTAAAAGTAGTTTAGACTGAAATAATCAGTTTTGTTCCAAAGAATAATCTCGTCTGTTAGAACATCCAATAGTATCTACTATCTAGCTACGTAAATTAATTATCTGTTTGTGACAGATCACCATGAAGTAACTCATAGTTGCTTAAGAATGGTTACTTTACATATATATAGAAATATGTTGTCAATTTTTTGTCGTAATGAGAAACAATTTCTTTCACTTAATATGATTATAATCAGTAGAAAAGTGGTATATATTTTATTTAGTTAGCATGATATTCACTTCATAGGTGATATGATAACTAAAATATCTGTTATAATTAAGTAATATTGCGACAAAACCAGTTTACACAGGCATTATAGGCAAAGATGAATGAGCAGTGGAATCCATGACTCGCGTTTCGTCCTGTCCAGCACACATCAGCTGGATATACCTACATGCCAGAGTTGATTTTCACTCTGGGACTTAGATCCGATACTGTTCGCTTCAAACGCCATCGCTAAGTCATGATAGCCAGTAGCTTGTGCAATAAGGTGAAGTTTAAATTCATTTTGTATTATATTTTTGAATCTTTCCATTGATGTTTAGAACTGAAATTGATCAGTTTTTTATTAGCATATGTGAACATTAACTCTAGATTGCAAGTACATCCAAATGACGAGTCCCAAAGAGGGCGAACCACGCGTCCTGGATTCCACTGCTAGCCACTAATCATCTTTACTTATAATGTTTGTAACTTAATGCACTATCAAGGTAATTCGTACATTATGCACATATGCCAATAAGACATTAGTCAATTTCAGTCTCAATCATCAATAAGAAAATTCAAACAAAAAATAAAAAAATACAAAAACACTAAAGTCAGTGACTTATTTACGTTTAACTTGTGAAACAGAAACTCTCTTAAAATGAAACCTGGAATACTTTTAACATTGAATGTATATTTTAAAGAAAGATAAGGATATAAATAAACAAATGTAAATCGGATTTGTATATATTTTAAATTAATCTTAAATGAAATAATCATTTTACTTGTTAGGGTGGGATAAAATTGCAAAATTACATATTGATTAAGTATTATATTTTGGTATGATAGAAAATTCCAAAGTAGAAGAGAAAAACCAAAGAACACATTACACAGAGAATTGGAGACAAATATCAGAAGAATGAACAACAACTGGATAGAACTAGAAAGGAAGACTTAGTACAGAATGGGTTGGAGAATGCAGGTCGCCAGTCTATACTCCATTGGGAGTAACAGGCGTAAGTACGTAAGTGAGTAAAATTCTTTATATTAATTTAGAATGAGAATTCTTCACCAGAACATAAAACATGTATTTTACATTAATTTCATATAAGATCTGTTTAACTATTCCACCTCCACTTTATACCATTATATGTGATATTCATCAACTAATCAATAAATGTCATTGATTGAGATCTTGAACCGATTGATCGTGATCAGTGGATCGTTCGCGTTCGCGCGCGAGACCGAAGGTCCTAGGTTCGAATTCCGCGAGAGAGATCGTGGATGAGCACTGCTGAAGAGTCCCCCAATAGGACGAAACGGCCATCCAGTACTTCCTGGTTTTCAGTGATGGTCTAACATTCATCCATTCATGATATTATTTTAGGCTTAAAAATCTCCATTACCCTAAACTGAGGTTTAAAATTTTCGCATAATCCTAAGTACATAAACATCCACACACACATATATATAATGTTTTATGTAATGATAATGTATGCAACTCTAAGCGTAATATCAGCTCTTTTAAATAACACATAATGGTTCAATATTATAACATATCCTTACTTATTCAATAATTAAGCATGGTCAGTATGGAGTTGTGGAGACTTTTAAGTTTTTGATTGAGATCATGAATTGATTGATGTTAGTTCACTATAGGTATGAATTGCATCATGTAGTCAAAGAATTAAACATATATATATATATATATATATATATATATATATATTACATAATTAACATCTGCATTAAAACTATGTACATACCATGAGAGTGAATAAGATGTAATGAGGTTTGTCAGAGATTAAATATTGATTTATCATATTGAATTAAAATTGTACCTACATAACCAAGAATTTAAGTAAATCCAAGAGGTTTATATATCATGACAAAAAAAAGACAAATTTATGGATATTTTCAAAAGTTGACCTTCTTACTGATTGATATTCGATACGTGCAATAATACTTATATAGACGCTGAACTGGAACTGTATATGTTCTAAATTAATGACATGAGTCGGTTATGATTTCAACTAAATGAGGCTTTGCGTTTATCGCAGTTAGTTGTTAAACAATTAGACGCAAGTTTGAACTTTATTCCACCTCATTTACTTAAAAAAGAAAAAGTTGAGTTATTAACAGTAATTTCATACACAAAACCAATTCTACATAAGGCCAAGTTGGTACTTGATAAATTTACTTTTCTACTAAATCGTAGGTTTATAAACCTCTATAATTACCATTGTATGTAATTTATTCATTCTTATACAATCAATCAATGCGATTTATACTTTAGAAAATAAAGCTATAACCAGTTAGACAGGTGCATATTTGTCATAACATACATTGTACTTGTGCATGAGACTTTGATAAGGTCCACATTCCTATAATTGAAGAACATATGGAACTCAGAACAACTGCCAACCAATATCAAAGTCACAATCTTCAATACAAACGTCAAGATAGTTCTACTGTATGAAGCTAAAACTTCGAGAACTACTACAACCATCATCAAGACGATACAAGTATTTATAAATAGTTGTCTACGTAAGATACTCAACATTCATTGACCGGATACCACCAGCAACAGCCTTCTGTGGGAGAGAACAAACCAACTTCCAACTGAAGAGGAAATTAGGAAAAGACGATGGAAATGGATAGGACATACATCACGGAAATCATCAAACTGCATCCCGAGGCAAGCCCTAACTTGGAATCCTCAAGGGAAATGGAAAAAAGAAAGGCCAGAGAACACATTACGTCGAGAATCAGAAGCATTTATGAAAAGGCTGAATAACAACTACAAAGAGCTGGAAAGTATTGCCCAGGACAGGGTTGGATGGCGAATGCTAGTGGGTGGCCTATGCTCCTCCACGAGGAGAAACAGACGTAAGTAATTAAGTAATGAGACTTTGATGGAAAGTATCTGTATTTTTGCTAAATACGGAATTTTCAACATTAAACAGATTGATGATGATTTATTAGTTACATACGTGAAAATGTAGATCACCTCACTAACTAAGGATTTAAGGCACCAGTACTTGAGAAAAAATATTCATATTCCTGACAAATACAGTCCTCGATTTTGGTAGTAAAAAAATTTTCAGCAAAAATGGTTGAGTGGTACTATAAGCTTAACTAAACACAAATGTGCCTAATAGTGTATTTCAAACGGCCACATATTACATGTTGTTTAATTGTTTTCTCAGAATGAATCAGTATAATACTGACATTGTCAACTAAGGATATGATATTTACTAGACTGTGGTATATACAGATATACCATGAATTAAAGAATATTTTACATAAGTAAGAATCATTCATAAATATGCCACAGAGAAATGATGAAAAGACTTTATCAAAAACTCATTAACGGTAATGATCACTAATTATGGTTAAAGAGACTTCATTATTAGCTCACTTCTCTTAACACTTCATGGTTAGAAAGTATTAATCTTATACCTGTAAGCCGAATATCTTGTACCTTTGCAACAGTAGACAGTTTAGTATTTCTTCAGTTTGATACTAATTAAGTAGATGACACATGATATCCGTTGATATTCTTATATCTTAAAATTTCATTTTATCATCCTATAAACAACCAAGTTAAAAACAGCTTACACTTTATTCGAGGTATGCTTAACAATGCAGATTAATTTGTATTGACAATATCGATTCCTTATAAAGATAATTTGGTGTTATTATTCAGTTTATTACAATGGTTGTTAAGCCACAATACTAAGTATAATGCAAGTACTGGATTTCATTGGTGTGTTTTTTGCATTGTACTCAACATTTGAATACAACAATAGAATTTAGATATACTTACTACTATACGATGAGAAAATCGGTAATTTCATGATTTTCACCAAGGACTGTTCTGAAAAAAGGGTCTATTGATATATAAGAAGCTGTGAGTAGCTTTTTTCTACTAGTTTAGGAATCCACATTTATGTACATCCCCTACACCAATAAGAATCGTACACATGACATCCATATCTTAGCCCCCAAATGTCCTGGTACGGGCGAGAGTGAGGAGAGTCCGCTCTCCCTCTCGAACTGCTCTCAAATGGCCACGCGGATATAGCCCCTATCAGGGAAGTCCTACTCACTCCCTTCTCGTAGCAATACTGTTGTGTACGAAATTGAGAGGACGGAAAGCGAATGTCCGGCGTTTTAACAAAATCGGTGGACACGGAGGGTCCACCTAAGAGAGTTTGAAAATTCTGATTCCAAGCCAATGGTGCACATAAGCTCCAGTATCCTGAGAGGACAAATGGTGTATAAACCAGTTATTGGTCACCGGCTATCATGTGACTGCATCTCCTCCTTACGATGCTCAACTGCCTTATGTATCAGAACTGTAGGTCGAAGGCCCCGTGTGTGGCCCCATATGGGAACCATCTGCTTCGGTTTTCGTACCCGTGCAGTATCACAGCCCTCACACATATCGAATGAGATCTGTGTGGCGCATATATATTTGGTGCCTCCTTGTACCAATATTTATGTCCAAATAAATAAATAAATAATCCATAACGGCTAAACCGTTAGATCACTGAGTTGATATACAAATAGTTTACATGTTTCATTTCGATCAATCTGTAATATTGATATTTAGTGCCAACAGTAATATATTTCATGGCAGAATAGTGTTACAAATGTAAATGAACTGTTATAAAAATAAAGTTTTTTCTCGCTTTACAAAATATTCTTTTACAAAGTAATTATGTAGTGTGTGCTACTTATATTGACATCACTAATATATGATGTTAGTCATGAACAGAAGGTCTGACAGCTCAGAAAGCTAAGAGGATCGAACAGTAATGAATGGAAACAGAATGTAATTTGTATGAAAATGCAAGAACAATGAAGTCTAAGTCATTTTAAGACAATCAATGGACATTTTGCAAATTTACATTATGATTGTTAGATTTTATTAATAAGTCCTGTAAATTCGTGTTAAATACATTCGATTGTCCCCACTGGTGTTCTTGTTCATTACAATTACAATTATTCTGTTTAAACGAGTTAACAATAGTTCACTGTTTCTTTTTTATTGAATTTAATAAAAAAGTTTCTTTGTGTGTGTGTGTGTGTGTGGATAGGAATAATAAAAATTAAAGTTTTTACTAAAAACGAAAGTTGATTGGTAAAACTGACCTCTACGTAGACAATAAGAAATAAAAAGAAACTGTTAATAGAACAATGTCTATCAAGGTCAATGAATAGACCTGAATAAAACTTTGTTTGTTTATTGGGGTAATGTTATTTTCGAGCGATAAAATTCACTCCTTTTTTTTCCCGATCAACCATAAAAGTTGTTTTATATATTTATGTATTAATATATATATATATATACTGATCCGATTAAGACCACTAGAATTGGGTGGTCACAAAGTATTTTTTAAGAGAGAGGGAGAGTATATATGTGTGTTTGTATGTTCATCTCTTTTTTGAGATCAGATAGCATTCATATCATTTCATTAAAAATAGGACATGAAACAGTCCAGTTTCATTTGGATCTCAATATAAAACAGTAGTATATATACATGTATGTAAATACAATTGGAAAGGAGGGTGCAAAAAAATAGTAATTTGTCGGATGACCAGTCTATGTAAACAAATTACTAACGGGGTCATAGTTTGTCAACATTCTTCAGTATTTTTTTGAGAATATTTTACGATTGTTAGTTTGATAATAAGTGCAATATAAGCAAGGATGGATAGTGGTTAACAGCGGACGTACATTTCGAACCCAGTACCGTTCGTTTTAAACCCCATCACGTTATCCATTTAGATACTGAGTCCTGAAAGTTACTTCCCTGTGCAAATCCCGGAGTGAATATCAACTATGGAATGCAAATACATCCAACTGATGAGTCCCAAATAGAAGAAAATGGGCGTCCTGGATTCCATTGCTAATCACTATCCATCTTTGCTTAGAATGTTTGTGAATTAAGGTAATATCAAAGCAATCCGCACATATGGCAATAACAGATGGAATAATTGCTGTCTTAATCATCAATGAGCAGATTTAAGTAAGTAATACCAAGTAAATAGATGTAATAGTTTTGTTAAACTTACAGAATTTAAAGCGATTCTGGCCACTTCAGGACAATGACAGTAACTACTAACGAGACGCCGAAATCAAGATTATCTAGGATGACAATCTAAACTAATTGTATAGCAATGTCGATTCCTTATGGAATTATCACATAAAACATAGAATGAATGACAGCGAGTCAAAGAGCACTAAACTTGTGACCACCAGTTAGTTGTGCGTTTTTACTGACATAAATAATCCCTTTTATGGAGTCGACTTCTCATGAGTTAGAGAAAGTTACTAAAAAATTAACTTTAAAAATGGTACTCCTCGCCTCGGAGTATGGATTTCAGTATTTGTCATAAGATTCGATTTGAAGCACAACGGAAATTATTCACAATTACACCACTTGAAACTGCTTCAACACTATCGAATCCTGCAGGAAACAACTGTCCATTGATGTTTATCAACTAGCATAAAACTTTTGTCGAAGGTTCTAAATTTCGTTATCCAAAGATAATGCAATGAAATTAACATTTCCAGTTTCTGGATCCAACCAGTGATGGGCTTATTACAAGGACTGTTATGCAGTACCATATAAAAATAAGACGGTAGTTCAGTTCTTCATGGCCTCCACTGGTTACTTAACTAAAATCAATATGATGTGCGTTTGCTAGTAATTTAAAATTGACAAATCATCCTTAACGAGAGAATTTTTTTGCAATTAGTCGAGTGATATGATGAAATTTTCATCATAGAGCTGTTAGTAGTAGTAGACTACATTTATTGTTTGTTTTATTCATCACAAATCGTTTATTACTTTTTTATCTGTAAAATTATCAGTATGGAACTGTGCAGATTGTTGGATTTTATTGTGATTACAAACTGACCCAAGTCAGACAACTAGTGAACATCTGAGAGAATCAGACAATGGTTTCTTCTTGACGTGAGAATACTCAGCAGTAGGTATCCATGACTCCTCAACCGGGACCGTCAGTTTGTTGGAAACCTCAATATCATAACACAAAGTAAACTTAAATTGAAACTCAGCGAACATAATAATACTACTGGACTACAAAATATCCATATGATTAGAAATGAGTGATAAATCAGATAAAATGCAAAGAAGTTGATGTTGGCATTCAATGACAACCAGATGAGTGATGATACTTGACTGAGATTACATGTTGTATATTTTGCAAATCAATATTTAACTAAACACTCACACACACAAATGATTAAGTTTGATGTTTATGTAATCCATACAAATAAATTGGAATCTCTTTAAAGTATATTAATTTTACTTACCGTACAATGTGTCAAACATTCAGTTGGAGGTAGATCACAAGTTGTGAAACACTGGAAAAGAAATAATTTTCAAAAAATCAATGACAATGAAAATAAATGTCAATGATAAAAACGTAATTGATTATCTTTACAACAGAAAGTTTATTGTAGAAAGTAATCATATTTAGTGAATGTATTTGTATCAACTAGAAAGCATAGTTGATTGTGCCCCTAAATGCCCTGGTACGGCTGAGAGAGGGGAAAGTCCGCTCACCCTGTTGAAGTGCTCATAAATGGCCACGAGGATATAGCCTCTGTCAGAGAAGACTTACTCACTGTCTTCTCATGGGATTACTGTTGTTTACGAAATTGAGAGGACGAAAAGTGAATGTCCAGCGCTTTAACCGGGTTGGTGGATATGGAGAGCCCACCTAGGTGAGTTGGAAAACTCTCATTGTAAACCAATGGTGCATATGGGCTGGCTCCAGTATCCTGAGAGAACAAATGGCGTATAAATCAATCGTTGGTCACCGGAACCACCTGCTTTAGTTTGGGCAACTGGACAGATGTAAATAGTATGTATCATCTATCGAAAATGGAATGCTTGGCATAAGGTTGAAAAGATTGAAAAGAAGAGAAGGAGAACAGAGAGTGATTGATATGGAAATGAAGGGACAATCAATTCTCAGACAATTGATGAATATTTTGCAAAAGAAAAATTTACTGTATTGTTCTCAGATTTTGCTAGGAGATTCTTTATTTTTGTATTCAAATACATTCGGTTGTCCCCACTTATGTTCTCACTCACTACAGTACAATCTTGAGGAGTTCAGTTCTAGTAGTAAACGACCGTCCAATACTTCTTGCATTTCAGTGGCTGTCCCATTAAAATCAATCCGTGATGTAAATGTGAAACTAAACACATTTTTTAAGCTTTACCTATAATACGATTCATAAATATCAATACAGCATTGTATTAAGCCACTACTTAAGATGATCATTTGTTATAAATTCTGAACAGTGGATTATATGAATGAATTTTATAAGGAAATAAAACTGATATCCTTGATGTTAGTTTACGATCGGTTTTTATATAACAGAGTAACCATTCGATGATTAACAAAGATAGCTGAACTATTAACTCAGTAAACTTGATGACATAATTGCATATCATCTAACTATCCAGTTTAATTTTTGTGTTTACCCCCTCCCTTCATATTTAGAAATGTGCAATCCTAGTTCAATTGTATACTTTGAAACACTTTGAGAACAGGTACTGTTTTAAAAACATACAATAGAAACAAAAACTTTCTTGATTCATTAGTCTCAATCTTTTAGTTCAGTGCTAACTTACATACTGATAAACAGGCTTCTTTTAGTGAAAAACACATTGTTGAAGTTCTGGATATTTTAATATTGAGATTACTTTACTGTCATGAAACATATAACATTGAATAAGACAAGTATTGTTATGTATTTGAAAACACACAACAACAACAACAACAACAACAACAACAATAAGCTTCAACTGACTCATGATCTCAACCATTGAAATCATTCATATATTGAAATGAATAGTTAAAATTGATCACTTACATCAGAGCTACATTGTTCATGTAAATTTGTAAAACATGTAGACCAATCTAAATCGTTTAATTTTTCATTATTCCATATTCTCTATTTCAATATAATAATAAAACAAAACCAACATTATCTATAAATTAGGATAAATGAATTGAAGTTGTATATATATACATTAATCAAAGGAAGTTACATAATAATGCATAATACCTCTTACCAGGTTAAGATCAATCTTATTTAGAATACAAAGAATCCAAGTTTAATGTCTGTGAATAATGTAATTCGTTTGTAGTGTCAACATTCAGCACTAGGTTTGGAATATAAGTTTTCCAAATTCCATAGGGCTAAAATCATTAGTATGAATAAAATTGTCTTGATCATATTTGCCAGAGATATGAAAAGATAATGAACGGTACTTTTTATACATCAGTATGAAAGAATTTTGATAGGAATATCTAACTTTATACATCCTTAGTTCCACTAGGACATTTAAGAACAGAAATATTAATTTACGATAAAAAATCATAAACTCAATTTTTATGTTAGTACATTAGGTTTATGAGGATTAGAAATCTTTACATTATGAACTGATTTTACTCAGAGAAAACATTAGAAACTAGGAAGCAGTAGACAACTGTTCCATTTCCAGTACGTTCCTCTTCGAGGACCAAGCGTAAAATTTGCATTTCTTGTGATGGATAGTGTTCAATTTAGACCACTGATTTGGAATCATATCGAAAATATATTTTCATTTTTAGTCAATCAACAATATTGTACCCATCCCCCTAAATAATATCAGTTTCATCGCCTCTTCGACATGTATGAACTCTACCAGTCATTTATTGTGGTTAGAATTTTAGTAATCGACTCTAATTATTGACATAGGGGATTTGTAAACATTATAGAATTATGGAAATTTCTAACACATACTTGAGAAGAATGAACAAAAATTGGATAGAACTAGAAAGGAAGGCCCAGGACAGAGTGAGTTGGAAAATGTAGGTCAGCGGTCTATACTCCATTGGGAGTAACAGGCGTAAATAAGTAAGTAACTTATATCTATGTCAATAATTCAACCATTTATTGTGGTATTTCTTTGAAAATTAGGGGAAAATTGTCACCTTACGCATCATGTCACATTCAAATTTATTACGAAAATTTCATCATTTGTTGGTTATTTTCTAGGTAAAATAAACTTGAACTAAAATTCATCAGATTGGCATCATGAATAAGTCGATTTCAGACCACCATTGAAAGCCCGGAATCACTAGACAACCGTTTTGTCCTAGTATAGGACACCTCAGCAGTACCCATCCACGATCCCACACTCCACACTTGAACCTAGGATCTTTGATCTCGAGCATGAATGCTTAACCTCTAGATCACTAAGCCAGTATTGAAAGTTATTAATGCCTAACACGACCGTCCTCCATTGTCTTCAGTGATTAACTGTCTCACACCAGACACGGTTGGATTCTACCGGTCATGGCTTCTCACCAGAACCCTAGGAAACCCATTTTGAAGCCAGTAACTAGTAAGCATATGATATCAATCTAAATTCAACAAGCTCCACAACCCTATATTGATAAAATTTATCAAATAGATAAGAGATAATTGTTGTTTACAAATATATTTGAGATTTAATTTGATATTATACCGTGTAAAAACATTCAACAGTTTTATGTGACGAAGTTGATTAATTTTGATTGCTATCAAAAACAAACTTAAATAAATGAATGTATCTGTCTAAACTATAGAAGTCAGCTTACTGGTGACTTGAAATAAGTTTCTGCTATTATAATAGACAGTTATAACTGGTATAGTTCATATATGTCAACAGTAATAATATTTGTCACCAACAGGGTTAGGTGGTCTTCAAGATATAGTATGAATTGGCTGAGATAGGAAATATGTCTAATTGCATGTTAAACTGGTGGTTTAATAACTTAACATTTGTCATGAAATTCGAATGTTCTTGGTTCCCTGATGGTATTATGATTACATATCGTTTGTATGAAACAGTTATTCAGTGTTAACTGGTTTTCAATGACAAACAAATCGAAATCAATCCTTGACGTATTTTGGGAAGACTTTATCAACTGTTAAGAGTTTTGACTAGCAAAGGAAGTTATCTACTTAAATGTGTGATATATTAATACAATTTTACATCATTTCAAACAAACGTACAACTCAGGACATACTGGCTTCGCGCGCGAGAACTTAACAATTAGACCATTGAGCCGGCATCCAATGGTGGTCTAGCTTCAACTGACTCATGATTTCAATCTGTGAAAATTTCTAAAATCTCCACAAACCCATTCTGATAATAATCATCTGCTCATTAGTGACTGACTTCAAGAGATACTCCTGGAGTTCTAGTGGGAAGCCGTTACCAGTGGAGTTCAACCAGGTCTGTTGTGAGATATCAGCTCACTGAAGACAATGGTGTACGGTGGCGCAACTTCGTGGATTGGTTGATGTTAGACATTAACACCGTTGAATGCTGGCTCAGTGGTCTAATGGTTAAGTGCTCGAGCGCGCGAAGCCAGTAGGTCCTGGGTTCAAGTCCCGCGGGGTGCGGGGTCGTGGATGCACGCTGCTGAAGAGTCCCATACTAGGACAAAACGGCCGTCCAGCGATTCCAGGTTTTCAATGGTGGTCTAGCTTCAACTGACTCATGATTTCAATCTGTGAAATGTACAGCTGTAAACACTGATGAAACTTAAAGATTAGTTGAAAATTCTCGCTTTTTATTTCAATGACAATAACTTTTAAGAATTTCATTTAAAATGAAACTTTTCAGTGATCATTAAAACGTTATCAATAAAATCAAATTAAAATCATGATTAAAACCATAAATCTGTTTTTTATGCTCAATGTATTTATTCGAAAAACATGCACTTCTCAAAGATATTGTTGTTTCTGTATTGATAATACTTAAAAGTCTTTTTATAAAAGGTTTATTATATCCAACTTAGATGATCTATGTTCTGATAAGTCAGTCAGTCAATCAGCAACAACGTAGAACTTTGTACGCACGTATATCAGTTCGAGTTGCCATACCACCATAATACAGAGATGCAGTTTTCGATCCAAATCCCGTAGTGGTAGAGGTAGCAAGAGTGTAAGCAGTGATCGGGAAGATTAGGGTTTGGAGATGTTATTTAAAGAGTATAATTCAGTGAAATAAATTCGGAAAGAGAAGGAAAGGGACACGAACAATTCAGAAGATGAGAATTTGGGCGAACAAAAAGAGTATATGCACCTTCGCCATTGCAAACGATTTTGAGCCTTATCATTCAAGGTCTCTAACCATCGGTTATTATCGTCTCGTGGATCCCAACCAAGTAGTTTACACCTATGAGCATGGCTCAGTCCACTTGTCAGTGACTTCATGGATTTGTGCCATGTTTTGGTCTGTTCGCCCCTAGCTTTCTTCCAACCTACTCCTACAACGTAAAATATCGCTCGTTGGCGCAGTCGATAAACTTTCCACTGAATCAGTTATAGTAATAATTAATTAATGTGTTTGTGAAAGATGCCCAGTTGTTCATACTAGTTAACCGTATAGTAATAAGGTCTGAAATGTTATATGGTTAACATTGATAAAATTAAGGTTAAATAGTATTGATCAAATGATTATCAATGAATAGAATAAAATCTAGATTCGAAACTTTTAGTCGCCTACTTTCCAGTTGTCTAACAATACATGGTCAGTTCTGTTGCGAATGTTTATTCTCAATCTTAGACACAAATTTATGATACATTGATTAAAACTGATAATAGGTATGAATCTTTGTTGGCTCAGTTCTTTATCGTTAAGCCACTCACAGATAGTGGAACTTAAAGATGATGATATAAATATTGAAATGGTAAGTAAATTATTTTGAAATCTACTAGCTAAATTTATTTCACAACATAGTTGAGAAACACGGCTATATATGTATTATCATTCCTGATTTTGTATAATGATCTACTCCATAACATTATGGGTAGTTACAAAAGAATGGCGAATGAGAAGTGTAGTTATTGATATATATCATAGAAACAAAAAAAAATTCTTGATTCATTAACCTCATTCTTTTAGTTCAGTGCTAACTTACACATTAATAAACAGGTTTCTTCTGGTCAACAACACATTTGAAACTAATAACTTGCATCAAATATGTGATCAACGAATATTACTTACGTTTTCATCTTATTGATTGATAGAACTAGAGTGATAACTTGGTGGTTACCGTGTTTGACTGTGAATAACTACTATAAAAGATTAACCCCTAATATATCTATTTTTATTTAGTTAATGAAATGAGATTGTGGTCTGTTTTAGTCACTTATGTTGACAGATCTAAAGTGTAATATCTGAGAACAGAATATTGATAAGATTGAAATGAATAGAAGAAAGAGGAAAATTGAAAACGATCAACATCACAAGAGGAATAAAGGAACAATGAGGTTTTGTAAGAGCCAATTGTTAGATGGTGTTCAAATGGTGTATTTCACACATGATGTTCATATTTTTTATGGAAATGCTCTGTAATTATGCATTAAACAATAAATTGGTTTTTCCCATCTGATTTCTTAGTTCACTACAATGTCATCAAAAATTCTCACACTCTATACATAGTTCTTGTTTTTTTTATCTTGAAGAGTTTATCAAAGATTATTTATTTTCAACAGATTCAATGCTTCTACAATCAAGTTAACTAATATTAGACTATATGTTATATGTCAATAAAAAAGTAACTGGGTTCTTTCTATTACTACGAGTGGTAAAATTTCTACTTCAAATGATTGACATATATACCGGTAAGTTCTTTCTTCCCTTAAATTTAAGTGTTTACGGCATAGTGATAGAAATGTATAAGTATATCGTATCATCAATGTGTATATTTATATCTGAGTGTATGTGTTATATGTATAAGTCTGTATATAAATAGTAAATCATCATGTTTGTAATCTGTTAAATCAACAAATGATTAACATTGATATTCACGATTATTAGAAATCAAACGAAGTTGACGATATATTTGGGTGAAATTAGGCGAGTGTGATACTGTTCAAATTTTCTTTTGGGTAATAGACAAATTTCAGGGTGGTCTGTCAATCACTATGATATGTGAATACGTTTTTTGTGATTTATATGAGTAAACGTTTACCTACTAAAGATTCTCATGTAAAAACATTGGTGAGAGTAAAATTTTAAATAGTTAAGATGTCTATCACAGAAACAGTAAGTTAAGGATACTTGATTATGAATTGCATTATTGTAAATGTTATATCTGGTCTTGAGTGCTGTTAGAGGTATGAGGGCGGTTATCACTTCCCGGTTGCCCACACCGTGGAAGGGTTGTTCTGAAGGTATCTGAAAAGGAAATTGGATTAAAGGTGGTCTTAGTGACCTGAGAGCGTGACCGCAGTGCCCAAGGGACAAATGCTTGAGGTCGGTCACACACGACCTTTTATGGGTTGGAGACTCTTGGTGACATGGCTCAGAATCGATCACAATGGCATCGGTGTATACACTCGCTGCCTTCCCTTAAACTGAGAGATTAAAATCACTTCATATCTTTCTTTCTACTAACTAATTCTTTCTTCCTATACTATATCCTTATTGCAATCTTCCTCCTATATATTACCACCTTTGACCTAACCACTCCTATGAATCCGGTGTTCATCTTGCTGTGCTAATGAGGTATGGCAACCCGGACCGATGCATATATGTGCCTGGTCCTACGTTGTAGCTGACTGACTGACTGAAATGTTTTATCTAAAATTAACAGATGAATTTGTTGTAAAAAAAGTAGGAGTGAATTGCATAACACTCGGACATGGTATCTACCCAAATGGGATATTTACGTAAAGTATAATTTTGAGTAAACTGCAATCTTAATTCACTTGATATTGTTTTTACTTGAATCTTCCCACTGATGTTTTACGACTGAAATTGATCAATCTCTTATTGGCATATGTGCATACTGTGCGTATGCCTCGATATTGCCTTAATTTACTTGCTTGTGTAAGTGGCTATCAGGACTCAGTAGCTAAGTGGATAACGCGATGACGTTTGAAGCGAACGGTACTGAGTTCGATTCCCAGAGTGAACATCAACTCTGAGATGCAGGTACATCCAGCTGACGAGTCCCAAACAGGACGAAACGCGCGTCCTGGATTCCACTGCTAGCTACTATCCAAACTGCAATCTTGTTTAAGATATTTGTCAAATGAATCGCTTAAATACAATTTCTTCAGAATGATGTATTCTTCAGTGTAAAATAAAAACTACGGTGGATAAGTATATTTGGATGTGTGTGGATTATACTCCTTGAATAACATCTTGAAACACTAATCTTTCCGATTACTGCTTATACTCTTACTACCTCTACCACTATGGGATTTGAATCGACAACTGCATCTCTGCGCTAATGTGGTATGACAACTCAAATTGATGTATGTACGTACGAAGTTCTACGTTGTTACTGATTGACTGACTGAACAATAAAATTACTATCTATATCTGGTCTCATAATTAATTGTCTTCAGAAATGTTACATGAGGTTTGCCCGTCGACTAAGTATAAACGTGTCAATCTGTTACAAACAGATACTATAATAATCATGAACAGTGAGTTCGGCTCATTTTCAAATGGTTGAAATATAAGGTATATGATAAAGGGAATCATCATTCGATATAACCGCTTCTAATCCCTTATCCATTTAATATACATATTAAGGTGAAGTATAAAATTAAATATACTGCTCATTATTTATGTACTACGCCACTCACTACTGTTAGCCTCTACGATACGATTTAAACACAATTCACGTTCGGCGAACTAGATATAAAGTGTTGAAAACCAAGTGTTTATATAAATTTATGAAGCCCAAGTCAGAATGAATATTCACGTACGTCAGAAGTATCTACATCATACTGGTCTGATGTGGACAGTGATATGTCAGTGTCATCCATAGTTAAATACTGTAGTGACTGATGTAAGTGACAGTGAATAGCTCTTTTAAATCCCATCACAATCATCATTTCCTCCAAGATCTTTTATATACATTCTTGAAAGGAATTAACAGGAAAGCGATAGACATAAGCTAAGAGATTAAAAAACATTTCAAAAAATTATCCTTTATCTATCAATTTGATAACTTAATTTGACTACCACATGCTGTGTTATATTTAAGTCATGCACATAACTAAGTCCCTTTCCATTTAATTATCATTGAACCACTAATTTTCATGAATTATATTGCATTAACCCATAGGCCTAATTGTTAAACTATTTTAAAATAATTAATTTTATTTCTTTTTATAGAAAACATGCCATAGAAACACCGTCTTACGTAATACTTCCTCAACTCTGAATATTAAATGAAATATTGCCCTATTACTCTTACTCAAACAAATTATACTTACAACTTGAATGTGTATTTTCTCAAATGACAGATCCTTTCAATGTCACCACAGGAATAATAAATGATAACTTTTACAACAAAAAATTAGAAATCAACTTTCGATGGATGGATGAACAAAAAAATTTTAAGAATTTACAAACTTATAATTCAATGGTTGAAAGCATGACAAAACTATTGGGAAGTTGAAGATGGTTGAAAAGAACGATGCTCTATCTAGGTTTCGTATCAGGAAATACTCATTAGCAAAATGTATTACGATCTGGAAAAAAAACTAATCTTTCTTATGGAATTCGAACTTAAGTAAGCTTTACAACCTTAAAAGTCACCACTGAAATATTCTGATTATGACTGGTCACTTGTAGGACAGAGATCTTTATAAATGATTGACCATCGAATAATAACTAATGAAGTGTTTATACAATTCTTTAATCCTAATCAAATTCTGTCGATCAGGTTCCAACTTGTCCATAAAGAATGTGAGTTCCTTTAAGATTACAGGTACCACTTGCTGATGGATACCAAATAACACGAAACCTAGGTCGAGAGTTCCCTGCTAGCCACACTATACAACGTAACATCCCAATATAGTGAACATGCTAATGAGTCATTTATATTAGTGGCCATATTAAAACTCGATCTACAGAATTTAATCAGCATTAATGAATTGAATAAACATGATATTGGTCATTACACCTTTCAGTAATTAATTTTATAGATAACTAAACTTTGAATCATGTATTAAACACTCACAAATCAAGTTCATTGATCAATTTTCACGACAATAAAAGACTGATAGTTTAATACATTATCAGTTTAAAAAGGACCCGTGGAGAGAATGACCTAATGTTAACTGTGTTACTACTGAAACTGTGAAATACAAAACAAATGCTTCAGACTTTTTAATAATGTACACCTCCGATGCAGGTTTCATGGAACGTTGTTTTAATAGTTAAAGTACTTAAATCTTTACAGGTAAGTCATAGGTTCAAATCCTTCATCATTTACTCCTAGTTTGAATATCCAGGTAGTACCATTAAGACTTATAAAACTAGAGTATGTATCAAAGTTGGTTATGTAAGTTGGTTTTTAGTCAATGAGTTTCATCTATCTATTGGTATACAAGATTAAATAAAAGACTTACAGTATTAAATGTTATTTTTCAGTTTATTAAGACGATTAACTCAGCAATTACCAATATTGTGATAAGTTTTCTTACCTTAAAATGCAATAATTTGTTTTTACTACCAAAAAAGCTCTACCAGGGTGCAAGACTGATAAGTCCTGGCTTCAAATCTTGCGAGGCAGGATCGTGAATGCGGACTGTTGAAGAGTTCCATAATAGAACGAAACGACTATCCAGTGCTTCCAGGTTTTCTATGGTGGTCTTACTTCAATTGACTCATGAATCTAACTATAAAAATTACTAGAATCTCCACAAACCCCCCTTTCGATAGCAATTTTTTTCTTATGACAAATCAAAAATTAAAGTCCACCATAATATTATGCAACAATTTATTTCTGTTTTATAATGTTGATTAGGTCAATTTATTTGTACATGTCAATGTGATATTTGGAAACAGTTAAATCTACCAAATATATTAGTCGAGCAAGTGAGTGTTATAATTATGATAATAATAATTAAACTGAGTGCTTTGCAGCATATGTTCTCTATTTAATGAAAAATCACTATCTTAAACTAGTACATTTTATTCCATAAAAGTGGTGACTTACATATGTGTACGTGTAGTTGAGTGAACTAGGAATATATATATATATATATATATATATATATATATATATATATATATATATATATATATATATGCCCAACTACCGACTGTCCCGATGTGAGATGTTTTATGTTGTAGGAGTAGGTTGGAAGAAAGCTAGGGGCGGCCAGACCACGAGACGATAACAACCGATGGTTACAGACCTTAAATGATATGGCTCAAAATCGTTTGCAATGGCAAAGGTGCATATACTCTTTTTGTTCTCCCAAATTCTCATCTTCTGAATTGTTCGTGTCCCTTTCTTTCACTTTCCAAATTTATTTCACTGGATTATACTCCATGAATAATATCTTCAAACCCTAATCTTTCGGATTACTACTTATACTCTTACTACCTCTACCACTATGGGATTTGAATCGACAACTGTATTTCTGTGCTAATATGATATGGCAACTCGAACTGATATATATATATACCTTAAAGAAGGAAATCCATGCATGTACATTAGGAAAGTAGCGACAGTTTTTTTCTAGAAAATAGTTGATATTGATAGATAGTTAAGATAAATAAGATAAAATGTCGAACGTGTGCAGGGAATAAAAAAGAAAATGGGACAAAATTATAATTTGGATGATACTAAGATGATTGATTGTGTCAAGAAGAAATAGATAAATGGAAACGATTATTTAATGAATTTCGGTCTTGACATGTTAAACATGAACAATGACACATCCCAATGATCCCAAAAACGGATTATGGTTGCACAGTGTATTATAACACAACAACTGTCCTGATCTTCATGGTTATTAGGGTGCTTTATCTGTGATCATTATGAATTGGATACTATCTTTAAATTAAATAAATCTCCATCGGAATTTTTGATCAAAGTGATCTATTGTTAACTGTGTGTTTGTAACATAGTTGAACATAATAACTAATTATAATAATTGAATTCATGAGTTGATCTAAGCTAAACAACCATTAACACCTGAAAGTACTGGATGACCGTTTCGTCCCAGTATGGAACTCCTCAACAGTGCGCATCCACAATCCAGCCAACAGGACACGAACCCAGAACGATTGTTTAGGAAAATATAACCAATGGATAAGTATTAGAGTACTCATATTATAAATTAGATATCCAAACACACTTTTATAATTTAAACATCTTTAAAATATAGAACTTGGTCGGATGATTTCGTGCAGATATCATATGGTTTAACTGATGTGTGAATTATTGTAATTTGTAGGTAATATTCCCGACTGCCTTTATACTTTTAAAACACTTTCAAGATCACTGACTATGTAGGATGTATGAATTATCATAATTTATACATGATATTTGTCGAAAACCTGAGAGCAGAGGAAAACTGTTTCAACCTATACACTATTCCTTAACAAATCAATAGTTCTAACAGTTAAATATAAGCCGAGAGACTTTCAGGTGCTGGTTTCGATTTGTAATGTAGTGGTATGTGGAAAAATTTGAATAGGAACAGACTAAAAACTTTCTGATTTTCAATGGTTGTCCGATTAAATTCAGACAGTGAAGCGAAGTTACAGATCATAGCGTTTGAAGATTATTTATTCATCGTTACACTGAAAAAGGTTTGAAAAAAACGTGACCTTTGGCCACAATCTACATTTTCCAACAACAAAAAAAAACTCCCAAAATAATGGTTTTGAAATATTAATTTAAGTTATTTTATTTTTTTTCGTAATGCCTACAGTAATTGAACCAATTGTCCAATGATAATTATCAACACAGCATGATTACGTAACACCATTGGTTTTACTCCGATTTCCTGTCTGTTTGTTACGTCACCCTAATCCAATTTCAGCGAAGTAAAATGAATGAAGAGGGGGGGAGGATTAACATTTAGAGTTAATAAATTAAGCTGTAGAAATTAAAATTCACACAGGTCACAGATTATAGTTACTTAAATTTCTTCTCTTCAATTATAAAGTTAATCTTGTCAAATCTAGAGGGGGTAATAAATAAGTAATTATGATACTAAGTTAAAATAATTAACAAAGTCGAACGTGTCAATTTTCACCTTGTTAATCAATGGTGTAATTATCTTGAATCGACAAAAGTTTGAAAAATAGACCAATGATTCACTGCCTTGTGGATTAGACTTTTAGGTCAAGGTCTCCGGGTATGGTCCCCCAAGAAAACCACCTGTTTCTGTTTGGAAATCCGGGCAGTATCGTAGCCTTTACACAAACCAATGATAACTACAACTGGCTTCATTGTTATTACATGGCGCATATGTATTTGGTGCCCCCTTGTACCAATAAATAAATAAAGGTGGTTACTACAAGATACAAATATCTTATATGCAATGGTTGATAATGGTTAATGTTAGTAAATGTTTAAGAGCTAGGAAATGAATCGATGTTAGATGCTTCCTAATTTTCAAGAGAATTTCCAAGTTTATACCAAGAACTGACTCTAATCAGATCACTATTAAAAATAGGAAACATTGGTCATCTGACTCATTTTCATACGAGACTCTTATACAATGCTCAATTACACCACAGAGGATAAAATCAAAGATATTCAGACATTGTGGCTAGTGCATAACCTTCATACTAGTGTTTTGGGATCCACTAGTTTATAAGTCTAAAGACAGTCAATTAACGATATTGAATAACCATCATCAATTTCCTTTGGTGACGTTTATCTCATGGAGTATTAGAATTATGTACATTAATGCCTGAATTTAGTTACTAATAAGCAAATGCTAAATTCGCTAGTATAACATGTTGTGATGACTGGTGAATATGAAGTTTCCCATCACCAATTGCTCACAATTAGACAAACATTGACAGTTGAGAAGTACTGAGAATGTATTTCATACTATCATGGATGAAATTTGAAAATTCAACTCTCCACAATACATTTTTAAAATAGCATTTCAGTTAAAGTTAGTCTTAAGACTGAAACAAACACCTACTAATCAATTCAGATAGAAATTCAAAAGATTAGACACAACTAACTCATTTTATTAGTAGATACCGATTGTAATAAAAGTAATCGAGTTTCGAGTAAACAAGATATGTGACAAGCACAATGTCATCTTGAAAAAGGGTGATCTTTTTTCCAACGATTTCTGACATAAACCAATCAATATCTAAATATACTGATACATATTTAAGTTGTTTCTAATTTATGTTCATTTAGTAGACTATGATTTTCAATCAGACCAAGGATAAGTTTATTTGAGATGCTGAGTCATTGGAAGTGAACGGTAGGAAGGCCTACATCACCTAGTTTTCTTTCTAGTTAACACCTTTCAGAAAGGCTTACCTGGAATCTTGATGATATTAGTAATACGTATGAGATCATCCACTTTAGTATAAGGTGTTATCATTGAGTCATACTGGTCGCAAACAACTTATTGACGGACCAAGTTTTATTTCGCTTGAGTTATCATTAATAAAAAGAATTTCAAAATTTCATGAACACATTGAAGTCTACTGATAAATTTCCAGTTGTCTAACGCCATTTAAAATACAGTATGACAAGGAATTGTAGGAATAAGTACAATTTCATTATTCAACTATATTTTATCATTGTGATCATGAATCGGTCAATTTAAGACTACCATTGGAAACCTACATTCATTGGACGGCCATTTCGTTCTAGTATGGAACTCCTCAGCAGTGCGTATCAATGATCCAACACAAGACCTTCGGTCTCACATGAGGACGCTCAAACTCTAGATCACTGACTCGGCACCCGACAGTGTTAATGTTTAACTTTAATTAATCCACCATGTTGAGCAACAATCTTCCATCGTTCCCAATGGATAACTGTCTCACATGCGACATGGATTGAACCTCACTGGTTACAGCTAGTCACTAGCTCCCCGGGAATTTTTTCTCGAAGCTAGTCACTAGTGCCCACGTAATGGTTGTCAGTATACGTGTATATTCAATGGAGACAATGATGGATGTGTCGCTCAATTTCGTGGATTAGCTGGAATTAGACATTAACAGTGTTGGATGCCGACCGGCTCAGTGGCTAGTGGTTAAGCGCTCGCGTGTAAGACATAGGTTCTGTGTTCGAATCTCATGAGGTGGGGTCTTGGATGCTCACTGCTGAGGAGTCTCATACTAGGACGAAACGACCGTCCAGTACATCTAGGTTTTCCATGCTGGTCTAGTTTCAATTGACTCATGATCTCAACCATTGAAATCGAATTTAATTATGCTTCAAGAAATGCACCGTTACACAATTGAAAGTAAGCAAAACAATTTTGTTTATGAATGCTTGAACCACTTCAACTGAACACAAAAGTAACTGTATATTAATTATTATATTAACAAGAAATAGATAATACATAAATGTACAATAAGGTACAATCAACAGTTTATCAGTTTACAATGCTTTGACGGCTGGTGATTATATGAACATTAGCTAAAATTATGTAAATTCTGAATGTCAACTCATAAAGCTTTGATATTTATCAAAGGACTACCAGCATTTTATACGGATAGAATTAATATCCTTAAGTATCAATACTTCATAGTTTCAAACAAGTTAAACATTGGGTAAAGAGTTAATAATGTGAGCTACTTTTTCAAGTTAAATGAATAACCGGTCGTCTACTTTTTCTCTCTGAAGAAATGGCTTACATTAACTCACGAAACATCAGAAATACAATTTATCTACTCATTGGGATATAACAAAAAAATATGTTTCATAATATCAATCATATCATATCATTGTATACCAAATATGATACCTCTTACATTATTATCCAGTCAGATATATATCACATCACGAGACAAGCCCTAACTTGGAATCCTGAAGGGAAACGGAAAAGAGGAAGGCCTAAGAACACATTACTCAGATAATAGAAGCAGATATGAAAAGGATGAATAGGAACTGGAAGGAGCTGGAAAGGATTGCCCAGGACAGTGTTGGATGGAGAATGCTGGTGAGCGGCCTATGCTCCTTCACGAGGAGTAACAGTCGTAAGTAAGTAAGTAAGATATATATCACCACAAATTGTAGATCAACTCATTAAATTTTTATTTAAAAAAAACAAACAGTAAAATATTAACTTACACTAAATGCCTTTTGTTCTCCTGAATTATTAAATAATTTTAAACATTTAGCTTTACAACGTGCTCGAGCAAATAATCGTTCTTCCATCCATGAAGTTGTAATATCATTTGGTAATTGACAATGTACAATTATAATGAATAATATTAATAATTTTATTAATAACAATGTTAATTCAAATGAATATCTTATATTATATAAGAATCTATTCATTCTTATGTTATAACATTAAATTTTGATTTAAAGAAATTTTGTAAATATTCATTTATCATTATAATTGTGTTTTATGATTTTGAAAAGTACTATTTGTTTAAATCAATGTTCAATAATTCAATCTATCAGTTTAAACAAAATTATTGTATCTTATATTAAACAAATTAGATAAAGAATATTATGAATCCAATATTGTAATATTTTCTTATTCTTTCATTCCTTTTTCTATATGTTGTTGAATGAAAATGTAGATTAGATTCATGGATGGATATTGATGAATATAATTTAAATGATAGAAAATAGTGTTTGTCCAATTTTTAACCAATCAAAGTTTCCGGACGTTTTGATTGGTCAATTTAAAAGAACTACCGGTTAGGGTCATATGAATAAAATGGTGAAGTTTTCTTTAGTATTCCAAAAAACTGTAATTGGATATGAAATTAATTAGTATGTATCTATTGTACAACATATATACAAGGGGTTAGAAATTATGTTCTATTTGTATACACCAGTTATAGTAAATGAAATAAACGTTTATTTGAGTTAGTATTTAGAATGTTGTCTAGTAAGTTGAAATTAATAATTATACAACATTTGTATATTTATCATCAGAATGGGGGGATTGTAGAGATTGGAGTAATTTTAATAGATGAATTCATGAGTCGATGTAAGCTAAATCATTATTGAAAGGCTAGAGGTACTGGACGGCTGTTTCATCCTAGTGTAGGACTCCTTAACAGTATTCATTCACTCACGATCCCGTACGTGGGACTCGAACCCAGGATCTTCCGTCTCGTGCGTAAACACTCTAGACCATTAAGCTGGCATTCAACAGTATTAATGTCTAATGTAAACCGCATTCAGGATTGTGGATGCTGATTGTTGAGGAGTCCCATACTACCTCCAAGCCTTCAATTATGGTCTAGCTTACATAGACTCATGAATTCAACTATTAACAATTTTATTATAATAGGGGATTGTGTGAAGATTGCAGAACTTTCATAATGTAAATTGCGAACTTCACTATGTGTTGTTGACCCAGTGGTCTAGAAATTCAAGCAGTTGCGCGCTAGACAGAATGTTCTAGGTTCAATCATCCATTCATATTGTTGGGGAGTCACATACTAGATCGAAACAACTAATCATTCTTTTTACTGGTTTTCAATAGTGGTCTATCTAACATGAGTTCATCATTTGGATTTTTGCTTTATCTGCGCTTCAACATGTTTAAACAAGAAATTAACTCAGAGATAGTATTCAACATATTAATTATTTACAATGGTTTAGACAGTGTATTTATTCACCTTTGATCAACGTAACCGAATCTTTTCTGTGTCACTGTATATTGTTTGTAATTTGATGTTTTGCTTATCTTAAATGAAAAATATTTTCATAAAGATGTGATTGAATTTTAGACTGACAGAATTTTCATTATTCGTCCTATCTCGGATATCTTACATATGCATACTGCTATACTATGTGTTTTGTTATGTTTAAAAAAAACCGATCTGAAATGAATTCATTTGAACTGTCGAAACACTGAACATTGACTTATTGTGTTGTAATGTATTCTGCGTTGAATAGGACTATGTAAAAAGTTTCAAAGATGACAATGTAAAACTATATCAATATTTCTATATATTGAAAGTATGTTAAGTTCTGTTGTAACTTAGAATAGGAAAAGTATTTCATAGAGTTAAATTTTTAAATTCCAATTCTATTATAATAAAAATACTACTTAATTTTATATGTATATGGAGACTGTTCACATTCATTAGTATCATTAGCTAACTAGACAGAAATTTCTAGAGCACATTACATGTATTAGTTACCTATTTGTTTCAATTGAATAATTCTACGGTGAATTTGTAATAGTCAAGGATAATTTTCATATAAGTAAACTGATATTGACTATAAAATTATTTTAACAGTTGAATTTGTGAGTCAATATACACTAGACTATCACTGAAAACCTGGAAGCACTAAACAGCCGTCTCGTCCTCGTATGGGACTCCCCAGCAGTGGGCAACCACAAACCATCATATAGGACTTGGACGCAGGATCTTCGGTTTTGCACGCAAACGCTTAACGCCTAGACTACTCAGAAGTTCGTCTAGTACTTACAGATTTCCAGTGGTAGTCTATCTTAGATTGACTCGTGAATTTAACTGTTAAAATACTGCAATCTCCACGAATCTTCATAATGATATGAAATAAATGACAACTAAGAAACATTAACTCAATCCTTGATCTTAGACTAGGATATCTCAACAGTTCATTTGAAATAATTCATAAGTTAGTACTCGATACGAAATACTTCTGAAATAAAAATAAACTGATGGAAGCACTGATTTATATCACTTTTCATATTTATCTTACACTGCTAATGGTGTTGTTCTTATTTGAATCAACGCTTATGACTACAAGTATTGGATCACTAATAACTATGTGTATGGAGAGGGATTATATAGAATATACATTGTAAGTTAATCAGAATAGTTGTACTTAACTTAAACTTGCATCTTACGAAAAATCAACTCCAGCAGACAGGTACCAAACGACAACTTGAGTACGACAATGATAGTTGTCTTATTCCTGACACGGTTGAGTTTTATTAGATCGACAACTTATCGTTGGAATTTCTAGAAATCCACCTCAAAACGTATTGCTAACAAATAGGCTGTTATTACACAGGTGAGTAATCAGTTCACTGAAATGACATTTTCCATTCGGAACTGTTCACATGTAGGTAAATCGGAAAGATGTAATGATCTCAGTAACTACATTTTGAAATGTGTACAGGTTAGAGTGTAAATACAAAATATGCATCCTAGAATCTACTGATAACTGTAGTCTAAATATGACAAAAAAAATCTATTAAAAAATAAATAAAATGTAAACTTTAGAGGGTGCACATAAGCCAACAGATACTGGCTAATTGCAGTTTTTAATATCAATAATGAGAGAGTACATACCTTTACAAGTTGTAGCACACTTGTTGTACCCACTCTAGTTTATCTGAATTTACTATCTTAGCGGATGTGTTGGCGTTTGGAGTGAAAACTGGTGGGTTCCGATTTCATTGTAAACATCAACACTAAAATTTACATAGATCATATCGATGTGTTCAAAACGTGCTTCCTGCACTCCATCACTAGCTGCTATTTAAAAATTCACGATTTCATTGATTAACATCCGTACATTAAAATAAACAACCACGAACTTGTAAAAAGTGACAATGATAACACTACAAATTTGAAAATAAAAACATTAGAATAATATAAACTGGTTTTAAACTGATTGCGCAATAGTTTGAATTAAATATCCAGTTTGTGTAATCACAAATAAATACTAATAGTGTAATGAAGGAAGAATTCAGATGGAGGGGGAAACCAGTTTACTATTTAATGCACAATCACACTATAGTTTAGTAAAAGCTGAAAATCCTACATCAAATACGTGATTTGTACATCTTTCATCAATTGTCTTTTATAAACTTCATCGTTCCTTTATTCCTGTTGTTAGTTTGATGGCTTATAGTTTTCCTCATTCTTCTCTTCATTTCAATCTTTTCGACCATCTGCTCTCAAACATTTCACTTCCAATCGGTGCTACATACAACTTGTATCTATCAACATAAGTAGCATGCACAACAATAGTAAAGATAAACTGACCAACAAAACACTAGTAAGTACCTTCACGTTAAAACTACTTTCAAGAGCTTACAATTGACCCAATATATACCATAAATTGATTTAAGTTAACATAGTATGTCATTGCATGAAAACTCAGTGATCTAGTGGTTAATCACCTACTGAAAGTACTAAAGCGCCAAGATTTGACCAATGTCTACTCATTGGATGTTCACTACTGAAGATTGACGCGTTGAAACAAAACAGATGTTCATTCCTACTTGATTTCAAATTGTCAGTCATTTACCATGAAGAAGTAATTTACAAATTCAATTGTTTTACCGAATATAGCTGAATCAATTTATATCAATTATCTAACAAATTATTAGATTTTATCTAGACAATATAAACAACAAAATTCAGATGGAAAAAATTAAATAATTATTCAAGTAGCAAACTTCTTGTCAAAGTACAGCAAAGATCGAAAGTGGAACTATACTCTGAGACATTACTGATCCTAGTAACCAGTGAGTCGAAACATATGGTTATATAATTCAATTTAATGTGGCGATTACTTCATGGCAATCATATTAATAGTGTAATCTATTCCAGATATAGCTGGACCCCAACTTCTGAATAAAATTTGGCTCCTAAGAGAATGTTGTAAACTCATTGAATGCCGAGGTTGTAGATGTTCATTGTGGAGAACCCCTAAAAAATATTATCCACAAACTAAACAAATGTTTATTGAATGTTGTTAGATAATTTTAAATTTAGTTGTATCATTACGGATCCACTTTCAAAAGACATCTACGTATAATTTCCTAATCATATCCCAATACTAATAATCATGACTACGTATCATACATATCTTCGTACAGGTAGATTGGATATAATGACATTCATTGTAACACACACACAACACATATAAAATTCATGTCCTGGAAAAAATTGTCTCAGTGTTTTGCCCCACATAGTAATTTCCTGAAATAATTCATTTGAAACAGTAGGAAGTATCCATTATCTGCTTGTGTTAATCGAATGTAATATACACAACATGTGTGTATATATGCATTTATCATTGTACTAGATAGTGTTACATCGTGTAAACACGATTCCAATGTGTAAATACAATTTAGTTTACAAATTACTTTGTATTATCTTACAGTGTTTCAGTCACTTTTGCACTCCGTTTGTGTATGTGTGTAGTGTACAATTTCAATTGTAAAAATGTGCTTTGATATTCTGCATGAAAATTATTAATCGTCTTCATTTGTATGTTCAGCACAATCTTGGCTTATCCATGTGTGTGGATGTGTGTTTAGTGAAGAAACAAAACTGTTTCATTTCTCCCACATACAAAATGAAGTCCAATCAGTTGTATGAATGATTGAGTGGTTGATTGAGGTGAATTGAAGCGCATCTATCATCTATCTATAGTATTCATTATAAATGGAAACTATTCAATAACTAATCATCATAATCAACATAATTATTAAATAATTACATAACTGACAGACAATGTATGAGAAAAATTACAGTTTCAGAGAATTGAATAAATGACTAGGTGAAACTAATCATCTCAGCTTATAATCAAATGTCAACTATAAGTGTGTATTCACATTAATTATACCGTTAATTAAAATATTTATTACTAATAAATATGTATATGAATGTGTATGCACACACACAGTTATATACCGTTTCTTCAAATTTACTGTGATTCATTCGGATTTAACTATTCGTCTTTGTGTTTGTAATAGTAGACAAGGTTAATGTAAAATTAATTACTTTTATAAATGTATAACTATATGTTACTTAAATCCCAACTTATGATAACGACCAACACTAAGGTGTTGACAGTCATGATACATAAATACTGAAGAAACGATCATTATAAATGTTTCAGTCTAACTGAAGTTCAGTCAAGATTTTAGTAGCCCAGTGACAATGAAACTTAGAAGATCCAAATCCCACAGGAACTATTGTTACTTCTGTAACTAAGTGATAACTGACATGACCCCTCGGGTCCAGGACATCCTGTTGACTGCTTCCAATCAACCATGCGTGCGATGTCAAGTCGCTTGGAACAATGGGGATAATGTAACTTGATTCGGTTAGCACTAAAAGACTATATAAATATAGTATTGGCCACTACTCCATGATTATTCATTGTGAACTGATTGTTTTTGTTTATCAGTCAAGAATATTTTAAATATTAGTATCTTACATTCCTCTATCAAAATATAATCAAGCTAAAATGAAAGCTATGAATCGATTATTTTGACGATTGTCTATGAATTATATTATTTAATGAAATAGACAATAGAGATTATTTCTATTTCAAGATTAATGATATTTCCATTACGAATTCATTCTAAACATTTGTGTACACAAATTTCAGATCTAGCTGTATGGTTTAAACAAACTCATATAATAAACAATGAATGAATATTTTTTTAAAAACCTCTGATCCAGATAGATTCTATCATGTAAGGAAATCATTGCTCACTAGTGACTAGCTTCGTGAGGGAATTCTCGGAGTTCTAGTGAGAAGCCGTGACCAGTGGAGCTAATGCATGTCGGGTAGAGACAGGTATCTACCTCAGTACAACGGAAGTTGGTCGCGCAATTTCGTGGATTGGTTGATGTCAGACACTATCACCATTGGATGCCAACCGGCTCAGTGGTCCAGTAGGTTAAGCATTTGCATGCGAGACCGAAGGCCCTGGGTTCGAATCTCGCGAGCAAGATCGTGGATGCGCATTGCTGAGGAGTCTCATAATAGGACGAAACAGCCATCAAGTGCTTCTAGATTTTCAATGGTGGTCTAACATCAATCGGTTCATGATCTCAATCAAAAACATAATAATAATCTCCACAACCCCTATACCCGTAAATTCATTGTCATAAAACAATTTAATTAACGTTTAATTAACTTTAATATAATTTTTTTATACATTTAATTAATGATACCTGAATGGTACAATAGTCATTTATACTTTAATGAATAATTAGACATTTCATATTTACTTATTCCGACACTTAAATAAATAAGTAGACTAGAATATTTAATTAATTGGTAAAATTAATCATTTTAAACAAACAAACAAACAAAATAATCTAATTAAATTGAATTCCATGAAACATTGAATGATCATAATAAGAATTAGTTTACTACTTGTCATTTATGTATGAAATAAAATATTAATGATTTTATAAGTTAGTGTATTTAACACCTTTTTAATGAATGATATGTAAGTTAGTAGGATGAGGGATATAGTTAGAAAGAGGAATAAAACAACTTTTAGTCTCAAGTTAATAGGTCAACATAAAGTGTACTAATTCATTTGTATGATGTGTATTTGTATCAGTAAGGGTTTTTGTAAATATTATAGTAATTTCAATAGTTGAGATCATGAGTCAATTGAAGCTAGACTATCATGGAAAACCTAGAAACATTAGATGACCGTTTCGTTCTCTTGTGGGATTCCTGAACAGTTCATATCCACGATCCCACCTCATGAGATTCGAATTCAGTAGCTATCAGTATTTAACACCTTTTCTTCATTTTATATAGTTAATGATATGTAAGTTAGTAGGATGAGGGATACAGTTAGAAAGAGGAATAAAACAACTTTTAGTCTCAAGTTACTAGGTCAACATAAAGTGTACTAATTCATTTGTATGATGTCTACTAGTAGTAGAGAATTTTTAACTAATTAAGGTGAATGGTAAAATAAGATATAATAAATCTGAAACTAAAATGATTATTGTTCGTTGAAGAGAATAATGTAGGTCATACATTGTCACAATGTGTGTATGTATGTCTACCTTATTTATGTGAAATATTTACTTTATTGGTAATAAGCTAAATGAATGATAAAATATAACAATAAAGCATAATAGTTGATGATTAATTTCAAGATACCGCAAATGTAAAATTGACAGTATGAAAGATTTGTGAAAATTGTAGTATAATGGTGTGGGTTACTTATATCCACATAAGTAGTATATAACGATGGTCGGGCATAGAATGTATTTCGGTAGAAGATCGATGAGGAAAGAATGAGAGCGAAATGCAGTCGGTATGAAAACGCATGAACAATGAAATCTGAGACAATGAATTATTGTTTGCAACAAGAACAGTCAAGTTTAAGATGATGGATTGATATTTTGCAAATTAACTATTTACTATATGGTTCTCAGATTCTATTGAGATGCTCTGTAATTTCGTGTCAAATACATTCGATTGTCCCTACTGGTGTTCTAATCACTACAGTATTTTCACACATGAAATAACTAGCCTATCTTAGCTAGATTGAGACTAGAAAGCTGGAAGCATTGGACGGCCGTTCAAACCTAATATGACACTCCTGAAGTTTTAGTGAGAAGCCGTGACTAGTGAACTTCAATATGTGTCAGGTGTCAGTCAGATATCCTTCGAAAACGATGAAAGATGTTTGCGCAACATATTGAAGTTAGACATTAACACCGTTGAATGCTTGCTCAATGGTCAAGGGTTTAAGCGTTCGCGATTGAGATCAAAAGTCTTGTTTTCGAGCCTCAGGTTTCGGATCTTGGATGCACATTGCTAAGAAACTTTTAAAATGACTCAACTCGTCATTGACCTAATTACTATTACAGTAAGATCAAATACTATGAAACAATGGTGAGTGTAGAATGCATTAGGGAGGGTAGAACATTTTGTTTCGATGGTTCGGAATCGTACATATTTTGAAACAATACACGAATGTATAATCAGACATCTTACATAGTTTCTAGTTCCAGTTAGCCGTTAACCATAGTTAAACATGACGTTTAGTAGTGTTGTGCTCTTTATGATAGATAACTTATCATTCCAGACAACGTAAACAGCATCTACTTCCTAAGGAAATGGAAATTTCAGTTATTCCTTATTAGCTAAGATTATTTCGTTTTGATGGTCTCGTTTGTGACTGATTACCTTTTTAGGTTGTATTGCATTCGTTTATTTTTCCATTGTTGTTGACTGTCATATTCATTTGACAATTAAACATGTAATTGACTGATCATTCCGCGTATAGATTGTCCAAAATGACAATAAAAGCTCTACAATTAAATCATCTATCGTAAAACTTAATACTTAAAAAGAATTTAATTTTACATAGTGAGTAGTAAATTGGCTTCTCACTTCTCTTTATAGTTGGAAAAACCCTTCGGAATTATATTGATTGAAAATATTATGTATTTTGGTGGAGTTTTGTTCTCTGAGCTGAGAGAACAAAACTCCACCAAAATCATCCACCTGAGCTACAAATCTTCTCCACCATCTCAATATTATGTATTGCTATTGCTAATTCAACTAGCAGATTTTCCAATTCAACAATTCTTTTCCCTTATCTCTCTACCTCGTTTTTTTGTCCATTTTACTGAATCTTTTATTCGATGTATAAACCTTAGAATTTCCTGACTCCATCATTTCTAAATTATTATCTCTTACTAGTTGTCTCAGGACAAAATTAGAAACCACGACTAGTGGCATTGTATGACTGTATAAATTCACAAATAAGAGATCATTGATTTGAATGTTAAATGCTCGCTTTGATGCCTGAAGTTTCCGTGTATAATTCCTAATGGTATTGTGAATATGCACTGTTGAGGAGTCATATTCTATGACGAAACAGTTATTTACTATTCCCTAATTTTCAATAGTTGTTTAGCTATTGTTAATCCATAAGGCAAACTACAAAATTCGTTGATTGAACTCTTTTGCTATTTTGCAAGGCGGGGTCGTGGATATGCACTGCTGAGGAGTTACACAATAGAACGAAACAGCCATCCAGTAATTCTGGGTTTTCAATGGTGGTCTAGCTTCAATTGACTCATGATTTCAACTGTTGAAATTACTACAATCTTCACAAAACTCCTTCTGATATAAATATTTCTTTAAAAAAAACTTATTCATTATGATTCATTTAAATATGACTTTGTCACCATGTTTACAACTATTTACTACCTTTTTTTGTATCCTTATCCATATACCCTACATTTCCTCTTGCTTATTCATTAGAAACCAGAAATAAACAAATAAAATTTAATGAAATCTACCTTCACTATAAGCTTTGTAGTGAACACGACATAAACAAAGACATTTTACAACATAGACACGTGTACATTATGGATGGTGTATAGACAAACACAAATAGTGGTAGATTCCTATGTGCCCATGTGTACCCGTATACATACATAAGTAATAATGTCAGAATGGTATATATGTAGAATATGACAATGTTTTCTTAGAATTGTTAAACGATTTATTAGGTGTGAATGATTCTGAAAGATTGTAATTAGTTACTCTCATAGCACCACAGTAAGTGTTTTCTTTTTTTCTGTTATTATAATGGTTTTTCTTAATACCTTTTTTTCTTTGAAAGGCAAGTAAATATAAATCTTACCTAATTTGAAGTGAAATACATTTTCATCTATGTAATTAATATTGTGTGTATGATACTGATGAAGTTTACTTGGATATCAATCTCTTGAATTGTTATGATTGTGATATAGTTGAGAGAGACAGTCATTATGATTGTTTTGTACTAAGTAAAAAGATATTTACTAAACCGACAGATAAACAGTTGAGATCATGAGTCAATTGAAGCTAAATCACCATGCAAAGCTTGGAAGCAATGGACGGTCGTTTCGTCCCAGTATGGGACTCCTCAACAATGCGCATCCACGATCTCGTCTCACGAGATTCGAACACAGGGGCTATCAGTCTCGCGCCAGGCGCTTAACTAACTAGACCACTGAACCGGCATCCAACGGCGTTAATGTCTAATTTAAACTAATACACGAAATTGAGCGATACATCCACCATTGTCATCAGTGAGTTACTATCTCACAACTGACCCGGTTGAACTCCACTGGTCACTGCTTCTGACTAGAACTCTAGGATATATCTCTTGAAGCCAGTCACTAGTGAGCATATGTTAACTAGTATCAGAAGAGGTTTTGTGGAGATTGTAGTAATTTCAAATAAACATTTTATACCATGGAAAACAGTGTAGGACATTCGTTTTACTGATATTTTCTCAAGTATGAATTTAGATAAATGATTGAAAAAAATTCTAATTAGTAGCTAAGTGTTCTGTCAGATCTGAGACATGTCATTTGAATGTACCCGGACTCATTGAACAAGCTAGTGGTTATTTGGACTCAGTAGATCAGTGGATAACGTGTCAGCATCTAAAGCAAAAGGTATTACGTTCTAGTCTAAATGTGACATACAAACTATAAGATGTAAGTATTTTTGCCCGATGAGTATCAAATAAAAAATACAAACAGGCGCAGAATTAAGATTTTACTGCCAGCCTGTATCCGAGTTTGCTAAAGGTTTAAACTAGATAGCTGAATTCTCTAATGGTGAATAAATCTCAATAGTGACTGATCAGTTGTACTCTGTAACATGAAAAATTGGAAAATATGAACACAAAAGAATAGAAGGAATAGTGGTCACTAAACAATGACCAATCAGTGCACATATCCCAGCTCTAACTCAGTGTTAATGTTTCTGACTTTGACGCTGATTCTGATCCCACATGATTGAAGATAAGTAAAGGAGAGTCACATAGTGCGAAGACTATGTGGGGTATGATTTCTTGTTGATTATCTCCAACTATCTAACATCAGAATGTGATACATCATAATGTCAAGTCACTCAGAATCAAAAGTAAAATGTAGTTCAGTCAATAAAATTCGACTAACTTTAGGGACAAAACATATACTACACTGATTAATACTTAGTGATCAATCACTGTGAAGATGGAGTTAATTTTAAATTTAATTTTGGTGCATTTAATGGGTTACGATATACATTTCTCACTACACTCTGAACTCGTTTTGCAGATGAGAAGATTGAAATGAACACGAAGGCATGAATACGAAACTGACAAATAATGTATACAAATGCTAGGTATGAATTATACGTGATGGTTCTTCAGAACTAGACGAGCACATATAGTCTGAAATATTGAGTAGTTCATACTTGACTTTAATATGTAATTTTAGTTATAATTTCTTAATCGCCCTTTGACTTCAAAAGGAATTTTTCACAGATTGAAATCATGAGTCATTTGAAGCTAGACCACCATTGAAAACTTGGAAGCACTGGACGGCCGTTTCATCCTAGTACGGGACTCCTGAGCAGTGCGTATCCACGATCCCGCACCACGCGGGGCTCGAACCCAGTTCCATACTAGTATGAAACGGCCGTCTAGTGCTTCCAGGTTTTCAATGGTGGTCTAGCTTCAACTGACTCATGATTTCAATCTGTGAAATTTCTAAAATCTCCACAAAACCCATTCTGATTCAAAAGGAATTGTCAGCACAGATACGTGTTGCGCCCATACTCTTCTAGGGTACCAAATCTTCCATTATTTACAATTGTAACATTGTATAATATCAAATATGAGTGGTAAGTTTGACAGTATCTTTTTGATATAACCTAGAATTAACGGTTACATTATTTAAAACAAAAGGAAATTAAAGTCATTCTCTTTCACTTTTAGTACTCATTAGTAGTATCCATTCACAAAAATGAAAAAAAACATGAATGAATGACACTTCCGTCTTACAGTGGGTTGGAATCCAATGGTACATTTTACATTCACAAAATGCTACGATCCGCAATCAATCTCATCAGAAAACTACTGTCATATCTCTTAACCTAAGTGGTTTCACTGGTCGCTTATTCCAATTGGGAGCTTCTGAAATTCGTCTCTTGAAGTTAATGACTAGTGAACATAACATTCCGATTTATCAAGGTGTTGTATAAAGAAGTTTCAAACCAGTATAAAAAATTGTCCATTACTCTCTACTAACTGGTTTGAAATTATTTACGAAATACTAGTGTATCCAGCTTATTTTGAGTTACACCTTGATTATGACAGGTAATGAAAACACTAGCGTGTTTAAACCAACATGGGTTGGATATGATCCAACCGTATAACGTCTGAGTTGTAAAAAGCTATATGGTATTCATTGATGGTCTGTTAAATTCACTCTCACTAGTACAATGTTATTTACAGGATATACATATTTATATATTATAGAGGGTGAGACTTTGTGGAGATCACATAAATATGTAGGCGATATTCTTTGAAGATTGATGTATGTTGCGGTATTTTCGCAAACAAAGTAGAAATGGACATCCGTTTGGTCCTAGTATTGGATGCCTCTTCAATGCTTACTCATCATCACGCCGAGGATCACGAAATATTACAAACTGACTAAAGTTGAAAGTGTGTTCCAGGTGATGTCAACCTGGTGATTCTAGAAATTACGCATTCGCAACGAGATCGGAATATCATGGTATGGATTCCTGAACTCATCGTACGTGTGTGAACTACTTAGCTTTCCTATTATAAAATGAAGAATCTACCTAGAATTTCCTGGTTTCCAACATCATTTCTAATGTAGGTATCATGACCAATATATGACTTGATAATTTAAGATTAATTGAGCATTGGATATGCTGTTATTAATAAAAAAATAATATCAGTTTAGGGGTTGTAAAGATTGTTAACTTTTTGATTGAGATCATGAACCAATTGATGTTAGACCACCACTGAAATCCCGGAAGCACTGGATGGCCATTTCGTCCTATTGTGGGACTTCTCAGCAGTGCGGGATTCGAACCCAGGGTCTCCAGTCTCGCGTGCAAACGCTTAACATACTGGTCCACTGAGCCGGCATTCAATGGTGTTAATGTCTAACCTTCGTGGATTGGTTGAAATATCCCAAAGAGTAGAAAAATGGCATTTTCTTGTGTTTTGTGACTCTGTGTAAGCCACTTCTTCAGAGAATCAATCAATCAATCGAATTAACCCAAGTTTAGATAGCACAAAGGAACAAAGAGAAAATTTATTGAACAACCAATTAAAAAGCAGGTCTGACCATGCCAATGTCATGTCGCTCTTGTCTAGGTGATTTGTATGAGACATGTTTGTCTGTCAGTGGACAAAAAATGTAACATTTGTTACGTGAAATGATATGGTTGACTTTGTATGTCTTATAATAGTGTGAGATGTGAATAGAATCAAACATGGGAGCTCGGATAGATAGTCCAATTCGGATAGACAATAAGGGTTATTTTTCTATTGAATGCAATGAGATTTTGATATTTTTATTATCGACTTCACGGTTGCTAAAAATAGTATGGAGCCTTTTAAGTTCTACAGGATCGTTAAGTGGTTATTTTTGTGTATCTCAGATGTTCTTTGGCTTAATTCGAGATTTCATGAGATGACTCGAGGAGGCTCTAATACGCTCAGAAAGAGCCGAAGATACTCTATCTAATCGGCTTCTGGGAGAATATTCGAGAATCCCTACGTGTAGCTTCCCCATTGGACAAATGCTAATAACCTCCTGTGTGTGGACTGGATAACTATAATAATGGTTTCATTTTTACTAAAAACTAAAAATACCTGACAGTTTTGTACCATAAGTGACACTGTTTGGAATAACATTCTTTTCATTTGTCTTCTGTCTTTTTATTTGCGACTTGAGAGGGTTCAAGTTATACTCGGTATATTAAGAATCTAAGCTCTAGATATAACAACTGACGACGGGGATGGATACCTTCTCAAATATAGAAGGGATCACAATGGAAACATTGTAATTTACAGACTTCAACTCAATACATAAAACAATATCAAAATTAAACATATTTTTCTTGGCAAATTAAACACATGGTTGAGTTCAATATTTTATAGAATTGAATATTCTATATTCTACATTCATTCATACTTTTCTTACAAGTAGTATGATTTTCAAGAGAAAATTCAGTGAGACTATAGTTTATGAACGACCTTTGAGCGACGTTAGACTGACCATCAAATAACTAGGACCAAATGATGGTTATAAACCACTATGAAGAATTAGAATGATGATTTACAAGAATTATATTTCATGTTTTCATCATGAATTGACATTAACAATAATGCGCACTGCTGAGGAGTCCCATACTAGGACGAAACGGCCGTCCAGTGCTTCCAGGTTTTCAACGGTGGTCTAGCTTCAACTGACTCGTGACTTCAATCTGTGAAAATTTCTAAAAATCTCCACAAACCCCTTCTGATAAAACTCTATTTAACCAACTGGATGAATGAATTTCGCGCCAAAATTCAAGACCTATAATCTTATACCTGATTGGTTCATTTATAAATTATAGTCTCACCATTTTCATAAGAATAAAGTCACGCGTCATGTACTTAATAATAATAATTTCAGTGTATAGTTTCTTCAGGAAACGAAGTAAAAAAGATTTTTTAAAAACTAATTTACCCATTTATGATTGTCTCATTTTTGATGAGTTTAAATGTGAAATAGCTATTGGCAATCAAGTTTGACATAATCGTTCGTCAATTATTTGTCTAGATTGTTGGCTTGAACAATATGTGACTTCATATACATAAATAGATAGATAGATACGTATATACACACACATTTATGAACATAAAAGTGTCAATGAATATCTAAGTTGAAATGTCCATACCCTGTTTCCTATGTGTAAATTAACATTTTGAGGATTATATATGCATAATTAGTTTGTCATATGTTATAACACATTGATTTCAGTGAAGTGTTATAAAATGGTTTAATGATTTCCAGTTGTTGTTGCTGTTTGTTTGTTTATTTGTTTCTTTTCCATTCCATGCACATTGTTTGTGTTATAGTGAAGAATGAATGGTCACGTGTTTTCAAGTCATATTGTGAATCATTAAATATACTGGGTAATAAAAATTCATTATTGAATGAAGTTTATGTCGGTGAAAATGTCTGCCATTTACATTAATCATTAGAATGGTAATAACAATAATGGCTTACTTGGATAATTTCTGGAAATTGAATTAGAAGTCAGTTGTCCAAAATAGACCCAGTCAGAAAATGCTACACAAAATATGCCAAATAGATGTACCGATTTAAGCTGCCATAAAACATCGTCACAGAGAGATGTCTGAGTGGTATATTTATTAACAGTATTAGTGATAATAGGAAAATCTAAGAATAGATTATATGATTCATGATGGCAATATAAATTCGTAGAATAGTAAAAAATTGTTTTTACAATGACTAAGGAACTAAGAAAAAACAAAAGGAGAATGCAACTGCGCCGTTGCGAACGATCCTTGAAACCTACACACATTGGTTATGATGACCATGTAAACCTCAACCAAGTAGTCTTCACCTATCTACATGGTTTGATTCAACAGTCATTTGATTTTGTAGATCGACTCCAATCTTTTATTTTGGAACAGATTTTTATCAAAAATATGGGGATGAGGACGGAAAGTTTTGTGAAAGGAAAATGTAAAAATTGAATGACTTGCTACAATGAAAACCAGTAAGAAAATAACTTTGAATAATCTGAGTTGTTGAATAGAGACAATAAAGCATTTGTTATTGAGTATTAATGGAACAATCAATTGAATGGAATTCATTACTCTACATCAATTTCATTGATTACGAGAAAAAAATTTGATAGCATGGACAGAACAAAACTATGGAAGCTTCTTCGACACTACGGCCTGCCCAAGGAAATAGTCAATATCGTACGGAGTTCCTATGATGGATATAGTGGGCAGCTATAATGCAGCTGGACGATCTAGACTTCGCAGATGATCTGGCTCTTCTATCCCAAACGCAACAACAAATGCAGGAGAAGACGACCAGTTTAGCAGCAGCCTCAGCAGCAGTAGGTCTCAACATACACGAAGGGAAAAGCGAGATTCTCCGATACAACACAACATGCAACAATCCAATCACACTCGATGGAGGAGATTCAGAAGATGTAAAAACCTTCACATATCTGGGTAGCATCATTGATGAACACGGTGGATCTGATGCAGATATGAAGGCGCAGATCGGTAAAGCAAGAGCAGCATATTTACAAGTGAAAAATATCCGGAACTCAAAACAATTGGTAACCAACACCAAGGTCAGAATTTTCAATACAAATGTCAAGACAGTTCTATTGTATGGGGCGGAAACCTGGAGAACTACGAAAGCCATCATCCAGAAAATACAGGTGTTTATTAGCAGTTGTCTACGCAAAATACTTCAGATCTGTTGGTCAGACACTCTCTGCAACAACCTACTCTGGTAGAGGTAAAACCAGATCCCAGTGGAGGAAAAAATCAGGAAGAAGGGCTGTGAGTGAATAGGATACATATTGAGGAAATCACTCGACTGTGTCACAAGGCAGGTCCTCACATATAATACTCAAGGCCAAAGGAAAAGAGGAAGACCAAAAAACACATTACACAAGGAAATGGAGATGGACATGAGAAGAATGAACAAGAATTGGATAGAAATAAAAAGAAAGGCTCAGGATAGAGTGGGTTGGAGAATGCTGGTCGGCGGCCTATGCTCCATTGGGAGTGACGGGCGTAAGTAAGTAATTGAGTAATAAGTTCATTTACCTAATCAATTCTTTAAAAAACTTATGAAGTATATAAACGAATAATTTATTAATTAACTGATAACATATATAGGTTAATGTTTTTTCTAAAAAAAAAAGCACAGAATTAAATTTCACTCTCCATATCAAGTTGTTTTCAGTCATTCAACATCATAAACATATTTACAAATATTATTTCAGTAGTTGAGATCATGAGTCAATTGAAACTAGACCACCATGAAAAACCTATTATGCGACTCCTCAGCATTGCGCATCCACGAACCTGCCTCGTGAGATTCGAACCCAGTTCTTATCAGTCTTGCGAGAGAGTGCTTAGCCACTAGCCATTGAACCGGTCGGCATCCAACAATGGTAATGTCTAATTTCAACTAATCCATGAAATTGAGCGTTACATCCACCATTGTCATCAGTGAGTTATTATCTCACAACAAACGTAGTTGAACTCCACTGCTCACTGCTTAAGGAAATACCTTGATTAGTATCGCTTAATTTCGTGGATTAGTTGAAGTTAGATATTAACACCATTGGATGTCGGCCGGCTCAGTGGTCTAGTGGTTAAGCACTCGCATGCGAGACACATAGGTCCTGGGTTCGTAATCCCACTAGGCGGGATCGTGGATACGCACTGCCACGAAGGAATCCTACAATGGAACGAAACGGCCTTTCAATGCTTCCTGGTTTTCCATAATTATTTAGCTTAACTTGACTCATGATCTTAACTATTCAAATTACTATAATATCCACAAAAACCCCCCTTCTGATACCAAATATAAAATTTCATTTCATCCACACCTATCAACATAGTTCATTTCATTTAATCGACTGGAAAATTCCTTATTTATTTACATTGATTATTCATATATCAATAATTGTTACCATGATTGAATTCGATCAACCTATTCGTGATTTCTACCAACAACAAAAAAAAATGAAAAAAAATTCTTTCAAACCTTACGTCATAGATGAAAATAATTCCATTTAATTGATTATGGAGGGGGGGTATAATTTGTCAAAAATTTAAAGACTTTGAATAATATCACGATTTTACATGATTGTTGTTCTTTTTCTTTTTTCTAAATGGTGATTATACAAAAGGGATTGTTCATTAAGAAGTGATAACATTGATTAGAACGTGCTTTTTTTATTGCAAAATTCTTTTACTTTACACAAGTATTTCAATCAACAAGATGATTAATACTTTGTACACAAACTAAATGTTACAATTGATTGATCACTGGGTGGTGATCAATGTCTTGCTTGTCTAGTCTTTATTAGTGCAGATCGAATGTTATCGATCATGTTGTAATGTGGCCACCAGTCTAGGTGACTCGACACTGCGGGCACTATGTATTGAGATTTAGATGGTGGTTGGAGGTGACACGAGATCGAATCCGCCAGGGAGCACCAGTTCCCTCAAGATTACAGGTACACCTTGCTGACGAGTGCCAAGTAGCACGAAACCCGGGTTCATGGTTTCCTGTTGACTACCTCCAACCACCATCTAAACAAACTAAATGTACATACTTTAAATGAATTATGATGAAATGATTGTGGTCAAAATAAATATACATACATAAAAGTTACTTAGTGTTAACCATATTATTGATGAGAAAGAATTCATGCCATAGTAACAATTAGAATTTCTTTATTGATCAATCTTTGTTAAATACAAATATATATTAGTATAAGATTGTTAAGTTTTTGATCAAGATCATGAAATGATCCATGTTAGTTCACTATTAAAACCATGGAAGCATTGAACAGTTGTTTCGCTGGTGTATGACATTCCTAACCACAATTTCGAACATAGCAGTTGAACTCAAGACCTTTTGTTTCGTGAGAAACCAAGACCAGTGGAGTTCAATCCGTGTTAGGTTGAGACAGGTATCTAGCTCAGACAATGAAAGATGGTCGTATAATATCTTGGATTGGTTGAAATTAGATACTAAAACCGTTGGATACCGGACAGTCGTCTAGAGGTTATGCGTTCATGAGCGGGACAGAAGGTCCGCGGTTCGAATCCCACATGTGGGATCGTGGGTGAACATTGTGAACATAGTAGGGTGAAACGACCGCCCAGTGATTTCAGGTTTTCATTGGTGATCTAACACTGATCGATTTATGATATCAAAAACAAATAAATATCTTAGAAGGATTAAAAAATTGCACAAAATACAACCATATTTATTTCAGAAACGCAACCATCTTTTCATTACTGATTGATTGATAGGAACCTTATAAAAAAAAGATAATTCAAGGGAATTATACTGGAAAAGATTTAGCATTCTAAAAGATAATACAGTACGTTAGATAAGATTTGAAAATAGATTATAGACTTCTCTTTGTCAGTTAGAACATTGTCATTGGTGACTGAGAAGCAAATTTGATACGATTAACAGTTGGTTTGATGACATTTGATTAGATGACAAAAAATTGTTGGTTCGAAACCAGAGTCAACAGAGATCTTAATTACTCTTCAATGTTTACTCGTGTAAACGAAATTGAGTCTGACAGTAGAATTAATGTAGAAGAGGTTGAAGTATACAAGTCAGTGTTGTAGAAGAGATTATGTATTTAAACAAATTATAATTTTATGGAGAACGTGTTATCAGTGAGGGTACCTTATAAAAAAATGCTTAAGATAAACGGAGTATACGTTGGAATTTTTTTAAAAGGGTAACACTTTATTATACTCACACAACCATCACTAACATCATCATTAAATATTCCATTCTCAAACTTCCATCACTTGTACTTCATATTCTGTATGATTCTTCCAATTAACAAATCCCTTTTAATTCCGTTTTTGTTTTCGTCGACTCGTCCTTCATAGCCTTCCACTGCCAGGATTTCCACTTCCCATTGATGTTACATACTACTTATTTCTGTCGATTTAAGTACCAAACACCACAAGCTAACTGTTTTTATAGCTTCCTGCTTCAAAGTAAACACTGTTCACTCATCACATTGAATTTTATCACCAAAGAAACATTTAAATCGAATATGATGTAGCACTTAAGAAGTTATTAAGTACTTTTATCGTTCTGTTATTAAAAAAACAGCCTCAGGGTGTATTATTGATAATGGTGTTAATACTACTCATAAAATCCATTCTCAATAAATAACAGTTCAGTCAAGATAGTTAAAAATTACTCAAAGATACATACAGTATAACGTATTCATATTTCTTTAAGTGGATTAATTGTTTCAACCATACATTGAACATAAAATGAAATAGATTAATCAAATAGTGAAAATTTCAAGCAAACATAAGACTCGTGTACAAACTTAAAAGAGTGAGAGAAATGAATAAATTTGGAATACAAAACTGATTTAGCCTTGAATAAAGTAGATAAGTAAATATTTCCTATTTCTCAAACTGTAAACGATGTGAATATCAAATGAAATCAGTTAAAGAAAACAAGAAATGAGAACTTCATTAACAAAACTGTATACTATTCATTGCTACGGAAAACCAAGTAACTGTTCGTTCATTTCTCTAGCAGATAGTGAAATTCCTCTCCTAGTAATTGGATGAATAAATGAGTGAACAAGTTACAGTAGTCATACGATTCATCCTAAAGATTGTAAAATAATTATTAATGGGGAAAATTAATTACCATGAGGATTTTGTAAAATTCATAACTATTAACAAATAGTATGTGTTCTGACTTTGGGGAGATTTACGAAATTGTTACTTAAGCTTAATTCCTCTCTTCTTAGGTTAAGGTCGTCATCCAGGAATTGCTGAACACTTCTGTCATATGTTATCCTCTTCAGTTGTTATCAAGTACTATTCACTCAGTTAATGAATGCGTCCTAATCTCGACTTGATGTGTCCTTTTGTTTTCCTCGTTTTATTTTAATCTGAGGACTTTGTAGATTCCAATTCTCTCAATACATCTTCTAACGTTCAAAACTGATTGCTGACAACTGTCTTAAATTCGCTGAGTATGCTATCATCTAGAACGGACACAGAATTGCAGTGTTGCATTTCCGATTCTTACATCAGTCTTAGCTTAGCCATCATTTGGTAGTGATCTGCATCCAGTTCTCTCTTTATTCTTACATCTTCCATGGATGCTTTAATGATCATTGAACCACGAGATTTCCTAGTCAATATATTTACTTAAAATATACTCTTGGAAGTCTGTAATACCAACTATACACCGGTCTCATTCTCCTCGAAAACACAGAAGCCACACATAATAAAATGTGAAAATACAATCATTTGTTTAGATCTGTTAATACATACTATTAACGATACCGAATACTGATAAGTCTTGTTAATTTGAACGCTTTATTCGGTTCCTAATCTATTCTGGTAACCCGCAAGCTAGAACTACGCAGCGACCTGAACTCGAGAGAAAAGGCGCAAATAAGCGAAAAACACTTTACTCCAGAGGTTCATTTTTGTATTTATAGATGTTAACATTTGTTGAATCAACATTGGCTTGGTTGTGATAAACTTGAAAGTGTTTCCCTCTTCACTAATAACTGATCATATATATCTCAAAAAAAAACGTGGCATCTGACGCTTAGGACATAAACGGATAATTTTGTAAACCTGAAGGTGTGTATGTTAAGTACAAAAGTTCACCTGTTCAGTTCTTTTATTTGATATCTGATGGATGAATTGCTGAATATTTTTCTTTAGGATTTTAGCTTCCTTGATTCTTTTTACGGTTCATTTGAAATAAACCGAAACGTCTCGGTAAGCGACATGGTGGCTTAAAAAATAATGATTGGTCAGAAAGGTCGTCGATGAGGTAACTTATACGCCTCATATTCATAGATTTTTACTGATCTTGTCAAAGACAAGTGGAAACGAAAAAATAACTTGTATGTTATCACAGAAAGGGAGTATCATGTTTACTCATGAGATTGTGAATGCATACAGTTTTTGAGTCACAAAAAGACTGAGTGAAACAGATTCCACTGCTCTCCTTCAAGGTCCTCGATTGTTTCCCGGACAATGTTCTTTTCGTAAACTAAATCGTTTACGATTTGTAGATCACACTACTATGCAAGAGATTTTCTTTCGTCTACTTGCAGCCAATTTATTGTTTCGTCATAATTAAGATAATTTTATGTTAATACATCATTATTTATTATATAGGTGGTACTCACCACAAACCGATCAAATTTCGGGTATCACTGATACCACTGGACATTAAGAAGTTGTTTATGTCTTAACAAGCAACAGTTTACAAAAGTTTATTCACGACTCCACTATGGATTGAACTCAGGACCTTCTGGCGTCTACTAAACATCATAGAATTTTCCAAACTGATGTGTTCCTTTCGTTAACTGACTAAAGTATGTTAAATGAGATATTCATTATCTAGATAATAACTTATTGACCAAAAAAATTTCTTAAATATATGAACAGGCATATGGCATTTGTAAACGAGCTTCAATATTGCATAACTTCCATTCAAATAAAATAAATCTAACTTCGTAAACATTTGGGCGAGACTATAATTTATGGACGAACCAATCAGACATAAGATAACGAGTCACGAATTTGGGCGCGGAGTTCATCCATACATTTGGCTAAACAAAGTTTTGGCACTATAGTTGATGTCAGTTCGTGATGAAAACCCTAGATCTAATTTTAATCATAACCATCAACTGTAAATGAGAATTCTAACTGCTTTATAACCCTCATTTAGTCCTAATTAGTAACTGTTCACTCCCAAGGTCACTTCAGAGTCGCTCTAAGGTCGTCCATAAATTATAGTGTCACTAAGATTTGTTTACTGATCAGCTAGTAGCTGAATTCATCTAGGCGATCCAATAAACACTACGGCTTACTACACAGACTGACATAAATTTGACGTACCCAGTTTTTCAGTTATGACTGAGGCCATGAGTTCGCTGTGTACAAATAACCAAATCGTAAGTGAGAAAAGAACTATTCAATCACATTGGTTGAGTAGATTGAAGTTATATCATGTGACTTTAGGATTAATACAAGTTACTAGCTACTCAAATTTCGTAGCCAAGAGGATGATGCTTCGGTATTTAGAGCGTCACGTATTGAGTTTGAACCTCAATGTAAGCACCAACACTAGGATGAACCAGGTACATCTAAATGACAAATTCGAAATAGGATGAAACGTGTGTTTTTGATTCCACTGCTAATCTAAGTTTGACTTTACTTTCACATAATTTATTCAAAGATTTATGAGTTCATTTTTGGGACGGCTCCAAAAATTACGACAAAGCCTCTAGAGGCTCTAAAGTAGCCGAAGAGATCTCATTCAGTCAGAACTTGATAAAACCTTCTAGAATATTAACGTGACATGTTGTGATTTGACAATTGCATAACTTACCTTCTTGTGGATTGGCTGGATTATAATGATATTATAGACATTACTAATAACTGCAAATACCTATGTTTTCCTGTATATATTTTTTACCCTTACCCAGTAATCGCTTACCATGCTTCTTCCGTCTTTCGATTTGTGACTGTTTAGGTTCTGCACGTTCGAGTTCCGTTAGTTGTATGCTATATTTTTCCGTAATAAAATAAAAGACATGACAGTAATGGTAATTAGAAAATGAGTATTCTGTGCAATGAACACTGACTTGTTCAGAAGAAATCAATTTATTTTTCTATGAAGAATCATACAGTGCCTTTGTGAAATATAAAAATCATAAATTAAAATCATCATTTTCATATCTTTCTTGTGTTGTCATTTAAATACTCTGTCATTCTTCTAATCTTTTTTGTTATTCCAATCGCTTTCTGTTTTCCTTTCTCTTTTCTTAATTTCAAACGTTTGCTGTAAAGCATATCACTTCCGATTCTTGCTAAACATTACTACCCATACCACAGATGTGCTAAAACTTTAATCAGTCATATATACATTATCCATTTGGTAAAATGAAGCATTCTCACTTATTATTGCACATTGTATGAAAAAGTCAAATAGTCTAATGAATAACAAAAATATATCTTGTTGGGATATTCAGGAAAATATCCCAGAAATTATCCTATTAAGTCTAATGCTATTCTTGGACTTGGACATGGTATGATTTTCTAATTGGTTAGTACTTATTTCACGTGCTATTTTCCTACTGGTCAATATTGTACAATGTTATTTTCTATTTTATGGTACGTTGTGGTCTGATTGACTGGTATATAAACAAAGTATGTTTGAAATATAATGATTCATACATCCGAGGCTGTGACTTGCGTTCTGAACTCAACTGCTGGGCTAGACAGGGAAGCGGGGCCAATCACAGCTCTAGGTCGTTCTACGTGTTTGCGCGTCTTTGGTCCGATCGATAATTCGCTACCCTCAAATCTGCTGTCTCACAGTTATAAGATATCCAAACAAAAACGAACACTTAGAAATGCATCATTTAACTCAAAGAAGTGTTGTGCAATTGTTTCGTTCCCCAACAACTAAACTACAATGTTTTTTTATCTACCAGCACATTGAACAGTAGATAATAATTTTAAACATTCATTTCTAGCATAGTTATCATCTGGATTTTCGATGTACTTTTTCTATCGGAATAAACATGTTACATTGATAAACAACTCATAGAAATTGTAGAAAATGTATGATTTCCATCATAATATTTATAAAATAAAGACAATGCCAGGTTAATAGGTAGTATATTTCTTTGGCAGAGATACAGATCAAATACAGAGATTTAAAGATAGATCACTTCAGAAGATGCATTAATTTGAGTAAACACTGAAAAAATAATCCAGAGAACGACGAGCAAAATGCTTGTCCTAATTAGTTCATATCCACAATACAACGAAGAAATAGATCTTTTCCTCACAAACACATTGTATTTGATCGACTGGGTTGTAAATCAACAATTTCTTTATTTCTAATGTCATTCAATTTGAAACATTTCATGACCAGCTGCATCCTAGCTGTCTACTATATCCCATGCTTCCCCTCAGATGTTGACGTCTTCATGATCCAGCCGATCACCAGGAGAAAGAGAAAAAGTGAGAGTAAGCAACCTTGCCTGACATCGGTCTTCACCTCGAACAAGTTTGTCAACTGTCCTCCATGCACGATTATGCGTTTTAATCCATCATAGGGATTCCGTATGATATTGACTATCTTCTGAGGCACTCCATAGTGTCGAAGAAGCTTCCATAGTGTTGTCCTGTCCACGCTGTCAAATGCTTTTTCGTAGTCACTGACGTTGATGTAGAGTGATGAATACCATTCAATTGATTGTTCTACAATGATCCATAGAGTTGCGATTTAGTCTATGTGGCTCGTCAACAATGCACATCTACTATTGAAATCAGTCTATGATAACAAACACTAAACTTGTTCAAATTAAGATAATTTACTGAACTACGGTTATTGCACATCAAACTCCATTAAATTAAATGACTAATCCAATGTCATGATTATCACTATTTATTGTGAAGATTTTAAATTTATAAATGATATCACGTATCGAGTTTAGTTTACACAGAAAGTTCAAACTAATTATGTATATTTATTGGATGCAGCAAATATGAAAGATTCATTCTGACTCTCGTTTTCTCTCGCTCTGTGTCCAAGTTAATGGTGTTGACACAGATTATCACTATTATTATTACTATCACTACTACTCTACGAACTGATAAGTCAACGTCAGGTAATCATGGTGATGACAAATCTATTACATATCATAAGTTCCATTTGGTCTTTATGTATGGAATATAAACACAACGAACCTCTATTTGTTATCAATTAATGATGAGACTAATTTATGGAAGAGCCAATCATATTTAAGATAGCAGGTCTTAGATTTTTGGCACGAAATCCATCTACCCATTTGACCAAATATCATTTCGACGTTATAGCTGATGTCACTTCGTGATAAAAGCATTGAATCTAATTTCTAGTCCTAACTTTCAACTGTAAATAATAATTCTAATTCCTCACACTAATATATAACCCTCATTTAACTCTAGTACGTAGGTGGACATTTTCAAGATCATTTTAGCGTTGCTCAAATGTCATCCATAAATTGTGGTCTCATCCTTTCTTTCTTTATATGACTATATCTCCAACAAAGAAATGCTTATCGATTTCGACAAATGTCTAATATCATCTTTTTTATACCATGTTTTGTATCTTAGCTCTGTTCTTAGAATGTTCTGTCACATTTCTAGCTTTCATTTCAACTTCATCAACCCAATTGTGTCAATCTTTGAGCTTTGTTATCAGGTTATGCTTTGTAAACTTCAATTATTTCTAGATGATAAAAGGTTTTAGAACAGAATACGGTCCGATTTTATACTACAAATTTTATTTTTCCTTCATTAAAAATTCTATTAAACTATACTTATTACTCATATTGTTGTCAGTAATATATGTAATAATATGAAATAATTAGTCATTGATAATGAAAAATTATGGTATTGCCTAGCAACATGTTGATCTAACAGACAAGTTTATTGATACTATGATTCTTAATCTATGTGTTAAAGTGTCTACAGATAAATCTGTTAGAAACAGCTGGATAACGTAACTGTTAAGAGTATCTTCAATAAATTAAATATATTGATTAAATGATAAAACAATTTATTCAATGAATGAACTCTTCACAACTAGTTCATTGTTTTATTCAGATCACGAATCAACTCAAGTCGAACAATTATTTTGAACCAAGAAGCACAGGGTAATATACATATATGCATAATCATTCGCTTGATGTCCGTTTTTACTTGAAGTGAACTTGTTTTCAAAGCTTCAACTGACTCATGATTTCAACTAGTGAAATTTCTACAAAAATTTCCACAAAACCCCTTCTGATAATAAATATATATAAACTTGCGGATTGTTATAGTTCAGTTTCAATAGTTTACAAATATTTGAGCACTTTATTTACAACACAGATGTGAAAGGATTATTTGAACTTCTCTTTAGATAATAACTAATAATATTACTGCTATTATCCAGTCTATGGGAACTAATTAAATATACAGCGTGGATCTTTTCATTAGACATAAAATTAGGAATTTGACTAGAATAGATTGATCTATTGTGAAATATTTCCTTCTTCCAGTCTTCCTTACCTCATTACCATTTTTTTTGTCATCTTGGTCACACCACTCTTGTTACCATCATCATCTTTGTGAGTTTCATAGTATAAAGGTATGTATCATTAGTTGAACAGAAATTTCCTGTCTTTTTACTTAGTCATTCCCAAAAATCACAAAAACTTCCAAATAATAGTAAGCATGTGCTATCAACAAAAATCAAGTAAAGGTCAAGTTATGTAGTACAAATTAACCTTTTGCAAATAATATTGAAAGGCAATCAACCATTTACTTTTTTGTTATTTCTAAACACAGGGGTCAGGGTTGGATATGCCAGTTATTCAGTTGAGTTTCACATAAAATGCCATCAATGAAAGAATCAGTAGCAGTTGAGAATCAGCGAATCGATATGTTATGAGTATATTACGATTTGAGAATCCTAACACAACTGGATTTCATTTCAACAGTTTAGTGTTTCAAGGTTCAACTTACTGAGTTCTTAACATCAGAAAGTATTGATACGGGAGGTTGTGAAGACCACTGACTTTTGTATTTGTATATCACGGTCTGAGTTTAGCTGAACAAATATTGAAAACCACAAAGCATAAGATGAATATTTCATCCAAACATAGCAGAAGTGAGGATCCACGACTCGATTTCAGCTGATCAAACTCAGAACCTTCAGTTTCACACGTAAATGCTTGAGCTTATTACCGCCTACAAACCTTAAGAATCGTTTTTATTTAATAGTGAGAAATTGAAATGATCTGATTATCTTGATTGAATATAAAAAACGTTTTATAGAGAAGAAACCAATAAAAAATGAATGAAACTTTTTTTATAAGTAATAGATTTATTGATAAAGTTTTAAAGAAGAAAAATAATGCTTCATTTCAATTTTGTAAATTGATCATTTGATAAATTATCTTCTCATTGAAGTACTATTATAGACGTTATATGATTGAAGGTAATGAATAGAACATATTACATGAACCAGATCTCGGAATATTTAACACTCATCAACAAGATGTACACAAGCATATCTTGTAATCTTGAGAGAACTAACGCTCTCTAATGGATGCCCTAACCAGTGGAGCTCAACCATGTCGGTTGTGAGACAAATATAACTAATAGCAATGAATAATGGTCGTACAATATCATAAGTTGATTGGAGTTGGGACTGTAAACCACTGGACAATAGCTCAGAGGTCTCAAAATTGAGCTTTTACCACAGCGTCTATCTGTTATGGAATCAATTACAGATGTGGTCGTGGATACGTGTTGTTGAGGAGTAGTACGATACAAAAAATGTGTGTTTTACGCTTCGTAGTCATCAGTGGTTATTTTGCTAAAGCTAGTCCGTGAAGTGGGATTCGGAGACTTCATTGGCAATTCATATGGTCCGAACCGATTAAGAATCACTATTTTCAGTGAACTTTATTCATCAACTCTATACCATAAACAGCTTAACTAGCTTTTGACTGCTTTAAAGTTAGTCGGTTGTATTTAGTTCTGTTCATTAAATTGGTAACTAAATTTCACGGTGGCCGTTTTCAATGTTATAAATGACTGGACATGCACATTCACTAACTCACATAAATAACGGTACTGAGTTTGAGTCCCGGAGTGAACACCAACTCTTGGATGTAGGTATATCAGGCTGACGAGTTCAAAATAGGATGAAATGCGAGTCCCGGATTCTACTGCTAGTCACTATACATCTCTGCTTATAATGCTTGTGATTCAAGATAATATCGAGGTAATTCTCACAGGGTACACACAGTGCCGATAAGGGAATGACCAATTACAGTTTTAAACATCAATGGAAACATTTAAACAACCAATAGAAGAATGAATTCCAACTAATGTATGTTATTTTGAAGTCCGCTGAAAGTTTGATAGAAAAATATTATTAGTGAATAATTTTAAAAAGTACTCCCAAAATGCAGGTGGGAAAGCGCGTTCGGTAGAATTTAGATGTGATGAGTATGAGAAGGGTACTCACCAAAGACAATAAAAGATGGTCGGACTGTATCATGATTTGATTGTATATAGACATATACAATAGTGGATGTCAATTCAATGGTCTAGAGCTCAAGCATTTACGTGTGAAACTGAAGGTTCTGAGTTTGATCAGCTGAAATCGAGTCGTGGATCCTCACTTCTGCTATGTTTGGATGAAATATTCATCTTATGCTTTGTGGTTTTCAATATTTGTTCAGCTAAACTCAGACCGTGATATACAAATACAAAAGTCAGTGGTCTTCACAACCTCCCGTATCAATACTTTCTGATGTTAAGAACTCAGTAAGTTGAACCTTGAAACACTAAACTGTTGAAATGAAATCCAGTTGTGTTAGGATTCTCAAATCGTAATATACTCATAACATATCGATTCGCTGATTCTCAACTGCTACTGATTCTTTCATTGATGGCATTTTATGTGAAACTCAACTGAATAACTGGCATATCCAACCCTGACCCCTGTGTTTAGAAATAACAAAAAAGTAAATGGTTGATTGCCTTTCAATATTATTTGCAAAAGGTTAATTTGTACTACATAACTTGACCTTTACTTGATTTTTGTTGATAGCACATGCTTACTATTATTTGGAAGTTTTTGTGATTTTTGGGAATGACTAAGTAAAAAGACAGGAAATTTCTGTTCAACTAATGATACATACCTTTATACTATGAAACTCACAAAGATGATGATGGTAACAAGAGTGGTGTGACCAAGATGACAAAAAAAATGGTAATGAGGTAAGGAAGACTGGAAGAAGGAAATATTTCACAATAGATCAATCTATTCTAGTCAAATTCCTAATTTTATGTCTAATGAAAAGATCCACGCTGTATATTTAATTAGTTCCCATAGACTGGATAATAGCAGTAATATTATTAGTTATTATCTAAAGAGAAGTTCAAATAATCCTTTCACATCTGTGTTGTAAATAAAGTGCTCAACTATTTGTAAACTATTGAAACTGAACTATAACAATCCGCAAGTTTATATATATTTATTATCAGAAGGGGTTTTGTGGAAATTTTTGTAGAAATTTCACTAGTTGAAATCATGAGTCAGTTGAAGCTTTGAAAACAAGTTCACTTCAAGTAAAAACGGACATCAAGCGAATGATTATGCATATATGTATATTACCCTGTGCTTCTTGGTTCAAAATAATTGTTCGACTTGAGTTGATTCGTGATCTGAATAAGACAATGAACTAGTTGTGAAGAGTTCATTCATCGAATAAATTGTTTTATCATTTAATCAATATATTTAATTTATTGAAGATACTCCTAACAGTTACGTCATCTAGCTGTTTGTAACAAATTTATCTGTAGACACTTTAACACATAGATTAAGAATCATAGTATCAATAAACTTGTCTGTTAGATCAACATGTTGCTAGGCAATACCATAATTTTTCATTATCAATGGCTAAATATTTCATATTATTACATATATTACTGACAACAATATGAGTAATAAGTATAGTTTAATCGAATTTTTAATAAAAAGGAAAAATAAAATTTGTAGTATAAAATCGGACCGTATTCTGTTCTAAAACCTTTTATCATCTAGAAATAATTGAAGTTTACAAAGCATAACCTGATTACAAAGCTCAAAGATTGACACAATCGGGTTGATGAAGTTGAAATGAAAGCTAGAAATGGGACAGAACATTCTAAGAACAGAGCTAAGATACAAAACATGGTATAAAAAAGATGATATTAGACATTGGTCAAAATCGATAAGCATTTCTTTGTTGGAGATATAATCATATAAAGAAGGAAAGGATGAGACCACAATCTATGGATGACATTTGAGCAACGCTAAAATGATCTTGAAAATGTCCATCTACTTACTAGAGTTAAATGAGGGTTATTATTAGTGTGAGGAATTAGAATTATTATTTACAGTTGAAAGTTAGGACTAGAAATTAGATTCAATGCTTTTATCACGAAATGACATCAGCTATAACGTCGAAATGATATTTGGTCAAATGGGTAGATGGATTTCGTGCCAAAAATCTAAGACCTGCTATCTTAAATATGATTGGCTCTTCCATAAATTAGTCTCATCATTAATTGATAACAAATAGAGGTTCGTTGTGTTTATATTCCATACATAAAGACCAAATGGAACTTATGATATGTAATAGATTTGTCATCACCATGATTACCTGACGTTGACTTGTCAGTTCGTAGAGTAGTAGTGATAGTAATAATAATAGTGATAATCTGTGTCAACACCATTAACTTGGACACAGAGAGAGAGAAAACGAGAGTCAGAATGAATCTTTCATATTTGCTGCATCCAATAAATATACATAATTAGTTTGAACTTTCTGTGTAAACTAAACTCGATACGTGATATCATTTATAAATTGTAAAATCTTCACAATAAATAGTGATAATCATGACATTGGATTAGTCATTTAATTTAATGGAGCTTGGTGTGTAACAACCGTAGTTCAGTAAATTATCTTAATTTGAACAAGTTTAGTGTTTGTTATCATAGACTGATTTCAATAGTAGATGTGCATTGTTGATGAGCCACATAGACTAAATCGCAACTCTACGGATCATTGTAAAACAATCAATTGAATGGTATTCATCACTCTACATCAACGTCAGTGACTACGAAAAAGCATTTGACAGCGTGGACAGGACAACACTATGGAAGCTTCTTCGACATTACGGCGTGCCTCAGAAGATAGTCAATATCATACGGAATCCCTATGATGGATTAAACTGCATAGTCGTGCATGGAGGACAGTTGACAAACTCGTTCGAGGTGAAGACCGGTGTCAGGCAAGGTTGCTTACTCTCACCCTTTCTCTTTCTCCTGGTGATCGACTGGATCATGAAGACGTCAACATCTGAAGGGAAGCACAGGATACAGTGGACAGCTAGGATGCAGCTGGTCATGAAATGTTTCAAATTGAATAACATTAGAAATGAAGAAACTGTTGATTTACAACCCAATCGATCAAATACAATGTGTTTGTGAGGAAAAGATCTATTTCTTCGTTGTATTGTGGATATGAACTAATCAGGACAAGCAATTTTATCGTCGTTCTCTGGATTATTTTTTCAGTGTTTACTCAAATTAATGCATCTTCTGAAGTGATCTATCTTTAAATCTCTGTATTTGATCTGTATCTCCGCCAAAGAAATATACTACCTATTAACTTGGCATTGTCTTTATTTTATAAATATTATGATGGAAATCATACATTTTCTACAATTTCTATGAGTTGTTTATCAATGTAACATGTTTATTCCGTTAGAAAAAGTACATCGAGAATCCAAATCATAACCATGCTAGAAATGAATGTTTAAAATTATTATCTACTGTTCAATGTGCTGGTAGATAAAAAAACATTGTAGTTTAGTTGTTGGGGAACGAAACAATTGCACAACACTTCTTTGAGTTAAATGATGCATTTCTAAGTGTTCGTTTTTGTTTGGATATCTTATAACTGTGAGACAGCAGATTTGAGGGTAGCGAATTATCGATCGGACCAAAGACGCGCAAACACGTAGAACGACCTAGAGCTGTGATTGGCCCCGCTTCCCTGTCTAGCCCAGCAGTTGAGTTCAGAACGCAAGTCACAGCCTCGGATGTATGAATCATTATATTTCAAACATACTTTGTTTATATACCAGTCAATCAGACCACAACGTACCATAAAATAGAAAATAACATTGTACAATATTGACCAGTAGGAAAATAGCACGTGAAATAAGTACTAACCAATTAGAAAATCATACCATGTCCAAGTCCAAGAATAGCATTAGACTTATTAGGATAATTTCTGGGATATTTTCCTGAATATCCCAACAAGATATATTTTTGTTATTCATTAGACTATTTGACTTTTTCATACAATGTGCAATAATAAGTGAGAATGCTTCATTTTACCAAATGGATAATGTATATATGACTGATTAAAGTTTTAGCACATCTGTGGTATGGGTAGTAATGTTTAGCAAGAATCGGAAGTGATATGCTTTACAGCAAACGTTTGAAATTAAGAAAAGAGAAAGGAAAACAGAAAGCGATTGGAATAACAAAAAAGATTAGAAGAATGACAGAGTATTTAAATGACAACACAAGAAAGATATGAAAATGATGATTTTAATTTATGATTTTTATATTTCACAAAGGCACTGTATGATTCTTCATAGAAAAATAAATTGATTTCTTCTGAACAAGTCAGTGTTCATTGCACAGAATACTCATTTTCTAATTACCATTACTGTCATGTCTTTTATTTTATTACGGAAAAATATAGCATACAACTAACGGAACTCGAACGTGCAGAACCTAAACAGTCACAAATCGAAAGACGGAAGAAGCATGGTAAGCGATTACTGGGTAAGGGTAAAAAATATATACAGGAAAACATAGGTATTTGCAGTTATTAGTAATGTCTATAATATCATTATAATCCAGCCAATCCACAAGAAGGTAAGTTATGCAATTGTCAAATCACAACATGTCACGTTAATATTCTAGAAGGTTTTATCAAGTTCTGACTGAATGAGATCTCTTCGGCTACTTTAGAGCCTCTAGAGGCTTTGTCGTAATTTTTGGAGCCGTCCCAAAAATGAACTCATAAATCTTTGAATAAATTATGTGAAAGTAAAGTCAAACTTAGATTAGCAGTGGAATCAAAAACACACGTTTCATCCTATTTCGAATTTGTCATTTAGATGTACCTGGTTCATCCTAGTGTTGGTGCTTACATTGAGGTTCAAACTCAATACGTGACGCTCTAAATACCGAAGCATCATCCTCTTGGCTACGAAATTTGAGTAGCTAGTAACTTGTATTAATCCTAAAGTCACATGATATAACTTCAATCTACTCAACCAATGTGATTGAATAGTTCTTTTCTCACTTACGATTTGGTTATTTGTACACAGCGAACTCATGGCCTCAGTCATAACTGAAAAACTGGGTACGTCAAATTTATGTCAGTCTGTGTAGTAAGCCGTAGTGTTTATTGGATCGCCTAGATGAATTCAGCTACTAGCTGATCAGTAAACAAATCTTAGTGACACTATAATTTATGGACGACCTTAGAGCGACTCTGAAGTGACCTTGGGAGTGAACAGTTACTAATTAGGACTAAATGAGGGTTATAAAGCAGTTAGAATTCTCATTTACAGTTGATGGTTATGATTAAAATTAGATCTAGGGTTTTCATCACGAACTGACATCAACTATAATGCCAAAACTTTGTTTAGCCAAATGTATGGATGAACTCCGCGCCCAAATTCGTGACTCGTTATCTTATGTCTGATTGGTTCGTCCATAAATTATAGTCTCGCCCAAATGTTTACGAAGTTAGATTTATTTTATTTGAATGAAAGTTATGCAATATTGAAGCTCGTTTACAAATGCCATATGCCTGTTCATATATTTAAGAAATTTTTTTGGTCAATAAGTTATTATCTAGATAATGAATATCTCATTTAACATACTTTAGTCAGTTAACGAAAGGAACACATCAGTTTGGAAAATTCTATGATGTTTAGTAGACGCCAGAAGGTCCTGAGTTCAATCCATAGTGGAGTCGTGAATAAACTTTTGTAAACTGTTGCTTGTTAAGACATAAACAACTTCTTAATGTCCAGTGGTATCAGTGATACCCGAAATTTGATCGGTTTGTGGTGAGTACCACCTATATAATAAATAATGATGTATTAACATAAAATTATCTTAATTATGACGAAACAATAAATTGGCTGCAAGTAGACGAAAGAAAATCTCTTGCATAGTAGTGTGATCTACAAATCGTAAACGATTTAGTTTACGAAAAGAACATTGTCCGGGAAACAATCGAGGACCTTGAAGGAGAGCAGTGGAATCTGTTTCACTCAGTCTTTTTGTGACTCAAAAACTGTATGCATTCACAATCTCATGAGTAAACATGATACTCCCTTTCTGTGATAACATACAAGTTATTTTTTCGTTTCCACTTGTCTTTGACAAGATCAGTAAAAATCTATGAATATGAGGCGTATAAGTTACCTCATCGACGACCTTTCTGACCAATCATTATTTTTTAAGCCACCATGTCGCTTACCGAGACGTTTCGGTTTATTTCAAATGAACCGTAAAAAGAATCAAGGAAGCTAAAATCCTAAAGAAAAATATTCAGCAATTCATCCATCAGATATCAAATAAAAGAACTGAACAGGTGAACTTTTGTACTTAACATACACACCTTCAGGTTTACAAAATTATCCGTTTATGTCCTAAGCGTCAGATGCCACGTTTTTTTTTGAGATATATATGATCAGTTATTAGTGAAGAGGGAAACACTTTCAAGTTTATCACAACCAAGCCAATTCAAATAAGAGTCTATCGCAGTAATAAAAATAGTAATATGTCTATGAATTTACATGAGAAGATTATGGACTACTCTCCAATCATCTTCTTCAACATAATCATGCACGGGACATGCTTTAATTCACTTTATGATCTGCTAAAGCGTACCACTTGAATTATCAAGAAACGGATTTAATAAACAAATACATATACATTTCTGTTGAAATCTAGCCGAAAATCGTTCATACTTTGATGACGATGATGATGTCCTTGATGATGTTTTCGGTTCTTCACTTGTGTAATTAGCCCTCATATTTAATGCTACTCTCACATCCAAGTACCTGACGATTAAATCGAATAATAATAATCTCTATATCTTTTGTCCTTCTGCCTTTACGTTACCAACTCCTTATTTAATTTACTCGTATAATCTAGAATAAACGACCTCGGTCACTGCACTAATTGCATCGCATCAGCATCAATAATGAACTAATAGTCAAGCTTAACCCACTAATCAAAATGAATGACACGGAATTTCCACAATGATCAAAATTCTGAGTTTATATAACTATAAAAATATCACAGATATTTAGCGCCTGACAACACTGTTGTTTGTAACACTTTTATAATCGAGGGTTCCAAAACCAGACAGGTGTAGTGACCTACTTTTTTCAAGAGAACGCGATTAGTGTAATGGAAAAAAACTATTATTATGACTAATTGTGCCAGTGATTGTTTTACTGTACTTGTTTGTTTAACTGTAGTAAAAACTCGACGCCAAACTACACAGGCAATAAAATAGGAATGAAGGAGTACTGAGATATATTTGGGAAATATTCGGCATGTTGAAAAGTGTATGATATAAGCTCACTACTTAATACGAAGATTTGGTAGCACGGCCTACACAATGGTGATCTGATAAGGATGATTCACCTTGTAGCGGCAAATAAATCCCGGAAATAAATAGCTCTGTAAGTTTTCGACATTGGATGCATGACAGAGAGCCTTCAGCTAGGTGGGTCCATTAAAACTAATGAGGTCAGCATCCAATGTAGAGACCTTGTGGTAATCGATGCTGATACTATCGTTGAATCCGTTCTCATCGACTATGTAATACTTGGGTTCGTGTTGAAGAACTTTGAAAAGTCCTTCGTATGCTGATTCGAAAGGTCGTCGATATGAGTCTCGACGAACGAAGACGTGTGTAATACATCGTAAGTCAGGTTGAACGAAAACATCAGTTGATTGAGATCGAGTGGAGACAGGTCTAACTGAACGCATTGCGTTTGTAAGCTTGTTCGTGCGGGAGGTTAGATCCATGTTGAGTGAAGAAGATGAAGGATACACGAATTCTCTTGGAAGTCGAAGTGTCGTCCCATAAACGAGTTGAGCTGCAGTGTATCCAATGTCAGCTTCCACTGCATTCCGAATACCTAGTCAGACGAGTGGAAGATCGTCAGTCCACTGAGAAAATTTTGCACACGATAGTGAAGCTTTTAGTTGTCGGTGAAAGAGTTCTACCAACCCGTTTGCTTGTGTGTGGTAGGCAGTCGTTCGGAAACGAGTGATTCCTAAAAATGTGGTTAGACGACGGAAAAGTTCAAATTCAAACTGACGTCCGCGGTCTGTAGTGATGGTTGAAGGGCAGTCGAGGTTTGCTACCCATCGTTCGACGAAGGTGCGGGCTACTGTTTCAGCAGTGATGTCCTTGATATGTATTGCTTCTGGCCATCGAGTGAAACGGTCTACGCAGGTTAAGGGGTAAGAGTATCCATTTGAATCCGGTAGAGGTCCTATAAAATCCAGGTGAACATGGTCGAAACGAACGTCCGGAGTTTTGAAAGAGCCTAAGGGACATTTGTTGTGTCTGATAACCTTAGATTTTTGGCAGCTTACACAGGAGCGTGCCCACTCCTTCACGTCTTTATTCATGCTGGGTCAGCAAAACCGTTCTGCTATAAGCTTGATGGTTGCACGAACACCTGGATGAGAGAGTTTGTATAACGTACTAAAGACGTTGCGTCAACAATGTTTCGGCACGATTGGACGATCCATAACTGTAGATATGTCACACAGTAAGGTTTTCTTACCTGTTACCATCTGTTAAATGTGCAGTTTAAGTGATGTTGAGAATAACTCGTGCTGAAGATCAGTGTCTTCTTTTTGAAGCTCAGCGAGTTTCAGAAAGTCGATTCCTTGGAAACTGTTCAAGAAAGTTGTGTGTGACAAAGCGTCTGCAACTACATTGTTTGCTCCAGAAATGTGTCGAATGTCTGAGGTTAACTGCGAAATGTAGTCCAGTTGTCGAGACTCACGGGGAGAGTATTTGTCTGAAGTAGAGCTTAGACGGAATGTGAGTGGTTTATGGTCAGTGAAAAGAGTGAATTCACGACCTTCTATGTAGTGTTGAAAATGTCGTACAGCACTATACATAACTAGGAGTTCCCTACCGAATGTGCTGTACCTCGATTCGCTGTCTAGCAACCGCCTAGAGAAAAATGACAAAGGTTGCCAGGGGTTGTTAACTAATTGTTGTAAGACTCCTCCGATTGCTGAGTCGGATGCGTCTACTGCGATACTAATGGGTGCTCGTGTGTCCTGATGTGCAAGCATCGTTGCTTTAGCGATGAGTTCCTTAATTGTGGAGAACGCTTTTCGTGCGTTGTCGTCCAAATTAATAGATTTCGCATTTCCACGAAGTTGGTCGGTTAGAGTTTTCATAAGTAACGCGCAGTTAGATATGAATCGTCCATAGAAACTTAAGAGGCCGTTAAACGTTCGTAATTGCTTGATCGTGGTCGGTTGTGGGTAATCCAGAATGGCCGCCACTTTATTTCTAAGAGGTCTAATATCTTGCGCATCTATAGTGTGTTCTAGGAAGTCTAATGCGTCAGTTCCGATTTGCCATTTCTGAATGTTTACACTAGTTCCATGTTTTTGTAGGCGATCGAAAACAAGATCCAGATGCTTGAGATACGATTCTCTGTCCGGACTTGCTATTAGACAGTCGTCAACATACGCATGTACGAAGTTTAGACCTCTAAAAACGTTGTCTATGAACCTTTGGAAGGTTTGTGTAGCGTTTCTTAGACCGAAAGGCATTCGCAAAAATCCATAGAGTCCGAAGAGAGTTATGATGGCGGTTTTCGGAATATCGTCAGTAGCCATAGGGATTTGGTTATACGGTTTAACCAAGTCGATTTTCGAAAAGACAGGTAGCCGTCAAATCATGAATGTGAGGCAACGGGTAACGGTCGGGAACGGTTTTCGCATTCGATCGCCGATAGTCACCAGTTGAACGCTAATCGTTGCTGTCCTTTTTAGGGACCATGTGCAACGGAGATGTCCATGGGCTGTTTGACGGCCGTATGATACCTAAGTCTATCATGTGGTCGAATTCGTTTTTCGCCAACCTTAACTTTTCGGGGGATTTAGAGAATACAGGTGATCCTGTATTCGTGATGTGATGTGTAACGTTGCTGGTTACATACGGCAATTTTGGTTGCGATTGGTATATCCCAGAATACTTATCGAGTAGTGGCTGATAGAATGAGTCTATTGTGTGTTCAATTATGATTGAAAATAATCTGAAACCGAAAAAAGGGGCTTGGAAACATATGCAACAACAAAGATCCAGCGTATGGCTTTGCGTAAACCCACGTTAAGGTAAACGAAAGGGCGGCCTACTTGAATATCTGGGCTACCTGTTCCTCCGATCTAGATATTACATCAAGTTATCTGTTTTGTTGTTTGTTTTAGCACATCATTATGTCTATTGTGCGCACAATCTATTCAGGCGCGTTTATGAAAAGTTTACAACCTTTCGCTATACAGAATACAAAAAGGTACAATCAGCGACACCATGGTGGCCGGCAATATGCATTGAAACGAATGAACACTAATCAAATGTGGATTACCGAACTCCTAACATCTAACCGGTCATCATTCAAAATTTATCGTCACAATAGATCAAGGTATAAGAAAAGGAAACTTGTTGAAATACTTTACGCTGAGAACTCTATGTTGTACCAAAAATATAATGTTGAATAAAGCTTCCAATAATAATAATAATAATAATAATAATAATAATAATAAACGTACTTTTTACCGTGTGTGATGATGGGCTTTCCGTTTGCTGCCTGTAGGTTTAAAACCGGTTGGTGAAGTCGGTTGTTAAAATTCTCTGGGAGAACGCTAACTTCTGCATCAGTGTTGACGAGGTAACTAACTCTCATTATCACAACTGTGACGTACAACAGACTGCTATGTTCGCCGGCTACGGTTGCCGTTAACACATGCCGGCTTGGAAGTTTCTCGAATTGTTTTCCGTGTCGGCCGATTTTCAGTTGGGAAAGTTCAAGGGTCTTCTGCAATTTCTGGAGGACTTTCCATACTGGTTATGACACCAGCACCAGTCAGGGTTATCAATCTTTCGTGGTCTAAAGACAGATCGCCTACGTGAAGAGCTTCTTTGTGGGGTGTGTGATCGTTTGCGGTCGTTACGAAATTTAAGATAACGTGTAAGTGTATGACATAACTCTGTAATGTCCCTCCCAGTCGTTTGAGGCTTTTCTTTGACTGGAGAAACCTCGGCATTAGATCTAGTGATTTCTAAGATGCAGTCGGCAGATGCAGCCAGCTCGTCTAAGGCGTTGTTTTGAAAGGAGACCAGCACAGCTTGCACTGGTTGAGGAAGTTTGGATAAGAAAAGTTGTTTGAATAGGCCATCATTGAAGGTTCTTTGGTCGATAACCTCTCCCATTCTGTGCAACATGTCTGTTGTAGAACCCTGTTGCAGGTCGATGTTATTAGGTAGTTGGTCTAACATTTGTCTATCGGTTAGGTCTCCGCGTTTAAGGATAGATCGTTTCAGTGTTTCATAGAGTTCAGAAACATAACTAGTAAACATATTAGGTGTTACGTACCTGTTGAATTCGCGCGGTAGTGCCTTGACTACTGAGAAGAATTGTGCATGTGTGTCGTTCACGCCGTGCTCGTAGAAGTCGGCTTCTGTGTAGCAGAACCAGGCTTCGGTGTTGTCTGGCCATCAGTTGGAACGAAGGTGGGGACACAGTCTTTAGCTTAAGTACCTTGGGTGCCTGTTCAATCATAGTAAAATATCAAGTACGAGAATGAACGAGTGAAAAATATATATCTATCTAAGAATACGGAAAAATATCACAATGTATAAAAAATTAAAATAAGGCAATGATATATAAAATCCAAGAAAGGAACAGATTCACAGTTTGCAATTTGGTGCACCAGATCACGTCGGGCTCATCGAGTTTGACACCGCTTTAACCAGTAACACCTAATATGAATCGTACCCACCAAGTGAAATCAAAAGATAGAAGCAAGGAGGTTCGAATATATACTTGATAGGCTATCAATATATCGAGGATCGTCTGATCTAATCTGGCTAGCGATTGCAGGGGTTGTGAAGCACAGCGTTACCACTAGTGACCCGGATGCATGACCGAGCGCCTCCAGCTAGATGAATTCATTAAAACTAATGTAGTCGGCGTGCAACGTCGAAACCTTACAGAGATATTTATTTTAGGGATTTATTTACCGCCACAACCTTCAACAAACTAAGGAGGTCAGTATCAATTCCGAAGACTTACAGAATCATATACTTTAGCAATTTTCATAGCTACGACTAATTGATTGAGGGGCATTTTACCCTCTAAGATTATTGATAATATCATTATGGTTAAAAAATTTGCGGACTTAAGTTCAATTATTTTGAACATTAAACATGCGTTACATGGAACATTGGACACCTAAAGTCTCAACTTCGTTAAGTATTTAAAAAACTTATTAGTTAACATGAATCACATAAACTATCACAGTTACAGTCCTCATTTCATCAAGAAATCAAAAGAGACAGATGTCACATTAAAATCAGGCAAGATAAATAGGTTTAGTTTGCGCTTTTATAGTGATATTCCAAGGACCTCGATATATGTGAGCCAAGATCTATACTTCCTACATTATAATTCAAAAGATGTGGAAATTATTAAGAATGTAAGAAAGGGAATATTTCAAGGATTGAAGACTCTTAGAAAAAGGTGCAAAACTGGACCGTAAATAAATGAAAGTTATGTTACATTCTCTTAGCTTTTCAACAGACAATCATATGTTAAAAAATACAACAGATTTACTCACCAAAAAGTCTAAAACTCGAAGAAATTCACGGACAAGTTCTTCCGGTCATCATAAAAATCAAAGAAACAGTACTGGTGCGCGTGACAAATGTATGTCAGTGGAAGAGAAGTCAACCCGTTCTAAGTCTCCAATAACATCTTAATTAAAAACAGTCTAGATACTCTAACGGTTATTGTGTTGAATAAATCATATTATCTAACCAAAAATGTTTTGAAAATTTTCACGCATACTTAGTGAAACCGGAATTTAGAAGCTTTTTGTTAACATTAGTATAATATGAAGCAGTAATGCTGCGTAAGCCATGAAACAATACATCTGTCACTGTTTGGCTGAAAATTTACTTCATTATCCAAAAAAATATTGGAACGTCCTTCACTTTTTAGTGCGAATAAAAACAACAGCTTAACTATCGTAGCAACTGTTTTAGTAGATACGTAGTGACATTTCGTGGAAGCAACCTTATTATGGACATTGGAAACTACTGATTGTTTATGCCTGATTTATTTTGAGACTAAATAACACAAAGTGCATAGGTCAAAGGAGTTAGTATCAGGTACGGGCTTTACGTTCCTCAATTACTAACACTTAACAGATAACATTAAACATTATTAAAATGTTTTCTACCTGTCTTCGTCTGAGGCTTCTCCGATTTCCCGGTTCTTCAAAGTGAAACCAATAACAACACCATATATCAAGAATGTTTTTCGATAAGTTAATGCGATATTCGAAGGTCTGAAAACGTGTGTTAACGAAAATAGTAAAGTTTTAATCACTCTGATATTGGCATTAGTCGAATCTAAGTTGATAAGAATATTGAACCAGTTGCCCTCTAGTTTTCCCAGAAGTAGTTAATGTCGTTTTGATTTACCGTTTCTTGACTGAACTGTTTCGAAATCTCCTATTGATCCTGCACTCGACGAACAAGGAAACTCCCCTCTCTCTTTGATTCGATAATAATTCTCAAGATTTTTAAAGCGAGTCTTAGAATTGAAAGTCACACTAGAATATGGATTATTCTTTAAACCATCAGAAATTCAGTTAGACACTGTTATTTTTCTAGCAGAATTTACGAATAAAGTCCGATCTCGTCAAATAAAAGTAGTCACAATTTTTATCCATCAGCCTAATATGTACATAATACATAGAAATAATATAGGTAGTTTTTCGGTGAATAGCTAATACATTTACTGTATAGTCAAATATTTCATGTTTTGTTCACATCTGTTATAACGAATCAATACAATTTCAGACGTTTTACTTCAAATTTGTGTTCTTGATTGTGTCTTTTCCATGTTTCAGCAAACTGAAAAGATTAATAATCTGTCACTTTCTCGCAACATCGTTTAAAACATATAAAAGAGGATGGTTCGATAAATTACCATGTGTTCTAAATAAGACTGTCAGAGACTTCCTACTACAGCTTCAGACATAAGCTGCTAAGTGCGATTTCGGTGGATAGCTGCATATCCAACTTCGTAACCGTCTGATTTCTGGTATAAATGATCCCAAACTATAAAATCACCGCCCAGATAGCTATAGACTATGATTTTATTCATGAAAATGTCGATAAAGATTCTCACGATGTCTTATTACGGAATACCAATAAACGTACTAATCTACAGAAACCCCAGACCTTCTAACAAAAACTGTTTCAATCATTCCGACAAGTAATTCGAAAAGCACGTTTTATTCATCTTTGGCCATTACATTCTGTCTCTCATGTTGTAATCTATGTTAATCTCATTGTGCACGTTGCCATAAGTGTTGAACGTTTGGACATTTATGAGGGGTTTGTAAAAGTTTCATGTCATCCACCACTAAAACTCTAAATGACTATGAATAAAAACTAACTGATTTGATCAGAAGAATGGACTTCATATCGCTCAGTGCTGCCTGCATCAGTAATTTACACTTTACACCAAAACTTATTGCAAACACAGACTAGTCTAATTCTTTTTTTGTTGATAGCATAGAGTCAATTATTTCTAAAAGAAATTCATTGTTTCCGCATGATGACGTCCATTTATGACCTACAAGCAGTGAGATCATTGAAACCATTGGAAGTCGTTACCCATAATTGGTACAGTTAATATTCCATTGAGGAACAAAGAGGGTAGTTGTGCCAATATTCCTTTGCTAGTTAGTATGGTTCATCTGTGTCTATATTAAGGGGCTTGGGATCGCTGAGCGTACGCTTTTCTTTATGTTCTAATTATTCTGACAGTACTTAGTCAAAGAATAAGTCTTACAATCCTCAAAGGCCGTGAAAGGTAAGAAAATTCACCCATTACAGTTAAGAGTGAAGGGAAAACCCATCTTCCTGAAGCGCAGACAGATTCCATATAATTTAAGAGAGGTTAATGAAGAATGAGCTAGGTAAACTGGTTGGAGAAAGGATAAATAGTCCAGGCTGAGCAATTTTATTGCGCTGCATTCTTACTTACTTAATTACTTACTTACGCCTGTTACTCCCAATGGAGCATAGGCCGCCAACTAGCATTCTCTAGCTCAATCTGTCCTGGGCCTTCTTTTCTAGTTCTATCCAATTCTTGTTCATTTATACCATGTCTGACGCAATTTATCGGCGTAATTTGTTCCTCGGTCTTCCTCTTCTCTTTTGGCCTTGAACATTCCATGTGAATGCTTGCCTTGTGACGCAGTTGGGTGCTTTTCTCAATGTGTGTCCTATCCACTTCCGGCGGTTCTTCCTCCACTAGGATCTGGTTTGTTCTCTTTTACAGTACGTTGTTGCAGATAGTGTCTAGCCAACGGATCCGAAGTATTCTGCGTAGACAGCTGTTAATAAACACCTGTATTTTCTGGATGATGGCTTTTGTAGTTCTCCAGGTTTCTGCCCCATACAATAAAACTGTCTTGACACTTGTACTGAAAATTCTGACCTTGGTGTTAGTTACCAATTATTTTGAGTTCCAGATGTTCTTCACTTGTACATATGCTGCTCTTGCTTTAACTATCTGCGCCTTCACATCTGTATCAGATCCACTGTGTTCATCAATGATGCTGCCCAGATATGTAAAGGTTTTAACATCTTCTGAATCACCTCCGTCGAGTGTGATTGGATTGTTGCATGTTGTGTTGTATCGGAGAATCTTGCTTTTCCCTTTGTGTATGTTGAGACCTACTGCTGCTGAGGCTGCTGCCACACTGTTCGTCTTCTCCTGCATTTGTTGTTGCGTTTGGGATAGAAGAGCCAGATCATCTGCGAAGTCTAGATCGTCCAGCTGCATTATAGCTGCCCACTATATCCCGTGCTTCCCCTCAATGTTAACGTCTTCATGATCCAGTCGATCACCAGGAGAAAGAGAAAGGGTGAGAGTAAGCAACCTTTCCTGACACCGGTCTTCACTTCGAACAAGTTTGTCAACTGTCCTCCATGCACGATTATGCATTTTAATCCATCATAGGGATTCCGTATGATATTGACTATCTTCTGAGGCACGCCGTAATGTCGAAGAAGTTTCCATAGTGTTGTCCTGTCTACGCTGTCAAATGCTTTTTCGTAGTCACTGACGTTGATGTAGAGTGATGAATACCATTCAATTGATTGTTCTACAATGATCCGTAGAGTTGCTGTAATGTAGATGCTAAGCGTTTTGAACCTGATATGAGTCACCTAGCTCCATCAATTCAAGCACCGTCACCCAAGAATATCTCGACTCTCAGGTCATCGATTGGTGCTCTTCAGTTTTATTCCAGATTTATTCATAACTTCACACAAACATTATCACCACCTTTTGACTTGGTTTCTAATCAAGGGTTGATTTTAGAACAAAAACAAGAGGTTATTCTGGGAAACATCTTACAATTTTCAAATAGCGAGATTTTTTCAACCGCTTTTGCCAAATGACAGACCTATTCTTACTACATATTGATCCCCATTGGGATTAATTGCGGTTCTAGAGCAGAATGAGAAGTCTGTCACTTATACTTAAACCGGATGGAACAACGGTATTCTCAGACACTAAAGGAGGCTTAGGCTCTAATATGGTCAGCAAAGCGAGTGAAAAAATACCTGTTTGGTGCACTTTGTATATTTATTTAAACAGATAAACACTGGTACAAGGAGGCACCAAATATATATGCGCCACATAAATCAAATGATTTGTGTGAGCGCTGGAATACGACTTAGGAGCCCAAACCGAAGCATGTTTTGTGTAACTGATCACTAAGCGTTAAAGTTTATTTATCACTGAACTAAATCACTTCATTGATCATCTGATGTCATGGGCTAGAATGGAATTTATAATTGAGTGTTCATGTTTTCGACATTAAGCATTAGGTGGCCTGAAACATACCACATGCACATTTTCTATCACGCTATTTATGTTTTTAAAGATTACTTAACAAAAGCGATTATATTTTGGTCCAACCATTGGCTATTGATATAGTAGAACTTACAAAGGATATTAGTAAGTAATTTGGAACTTTCGTAAGTGTAGTGAAGAGAGGTTGGAATGTTCAGTACAAGCGTATTTTTCCTACGTTTTTAAAAAAGGAGAGAAAACATATTACTACATCCTGAAGTTCTTTTGTACTTCATCGATAGAACAATCATTCCCCACGCTCAGATCTGCAGTATTAGACGACCTTCATTCTGCCCATCTCAGAGCAGAGAGGATGAAATTACTTGCTCATTAGACTTGCTTGTGGCCTAAGATTGACGCTGATATAAGTTGAAAATCGAAAATCTCTCCTGATTGTTTACATAAGCTTTCGTATAACAGAACTACTTGGAATCATTGGTCTACATTTTATGAATAGCAACAACGTGTTCATGAGGATTACTGTGGCCCATTTTTAAACACATGTTATGTTTTAATTATTATTGAGTCATATTCTGAATAGTCAGAAGTGGTACTCGCGAACAGTCTTAGTGAACACTTCACTCAAAGAGCGATGGGAAAAATATTTAGTTGTGAAGGTATATCTAATGCATTGTAGTGTCGGTTACTACGTTAAGCCCATATACCTTATTCTAGTTTCTAGACAGGTCATTTTATTCAATCTTATTGAGTCACGTTTTGACCTTGTGAATTATTTAATTATCAACCTTGAGTTTTTTATGTGAGCGTATGTGTGTGCACTCTTTTTTCCCGCTAATCGCTAATAGACGATATTTATTCCACTGCGGCTCATCAAAAATCTTTATATTTCGCTATTCTTTATCCCTATATTCTATGCGCATCACAGACCAATTTCTGTCATATTTTATCTTACTTGTTTCCACGATTTATTTCGTTGTCATATCTATAAACGATTTATTACTGTTTTCACGATATTTCGAATAGCTCATACGAACATGTTATTTTATCATCCAGACAATCACAATATAAATACATGTTGAATTTTGCACGCTTATTAACTTGCTCATAATTGCACGCTAACATTTCCACTTTTGTACGCATCTTAACGATATTCATGTAAGTCTCAATAGCAATCAGAAACGATCAAACTGGAGTCAGATATACTACTACCAAAGTGGTGAGCGTTTTTTTTAACGAGTTAGTTATCGCATACGTAACAATAAACTCAGGGGAAGACGACCAGTGTAGCAACAGCCTTAGCAGCAGTAGGTCTCAATATACACAAAGGGAAAAGCGAGATTCTCCGATACAACACAACACGTAACAATCCAATCACACTCGATGGAGGAGATTCGGAAGATGTTAAAACGTTTACATATCTGGGCAGTATCATTGATGAACACGGTGGATCTGATGCAGATATGAAGGCGCAGATAGGTAAAGCAAGAGCAGCATATTTACAATTGAAAAATATCCGGAACTCAAAACAATTGGCAACCAACACCAAGGCGGAATCCTGGAGAACTACGAAAGCCATCATCCAGAAAATACAGGTGTTTATTAACAGTGTAGTGAACAAGGACACCAGTGGGGCCAATGGAATGTATTTAACACAAGATTACATGACTTGTTAATAAGTTCTAACAATCATAAAGTAAATGCTTAATTTGTCTCGAAATTACCGGCTGTCAAAACATGAGTCAGCAATCACTAGAAGCTGTCAGGTTTGAAAGTCAAATTAGAAATGGCGTATTCATAGTGACATTGCACCGACCTATAATCACGAAAACTACTGAGTAACAACTAAAACTATGTTATAGTTCAACTTTCATATCGATCACAAGCTGAAGTCGGCATAAAGTCAAAATCGTCAATCAGTAGTGAGTATTCAAGTGTGGTATTTCATTGTGCCTCCAGATGTTCGAGACAGGTCGACTGAGGTTCTTTAAACCAGAGCTTGACAGTTTCTTACGAAAAAATGACATGATTGACTGATACGTAACAGCTACTTTCGTTACATATTTCTAGTTAGTGCTCGCATTGCCATACCTTCCCAGAGGACTGTTTATTCCTAGAACCGGAACCCGCATAATGCAATCCTTTATCTAATTCGCAACCATTGTAATCCATATGAAACTGGGAATGGTTTAGGAGTTTATCTGTAAGTACAAGTTGCTTCGTTCACCTGTCAAATCTATTTTTGACGGAATTCGTGAAGTGTTATTTTATACATTGTTCATGAAATGCTGTGGATTTGAAATAATATATCGAAATTGTACTAATCCCAATAAGTCTTAAACTTCGACATACTCAATCAAGAGTTAAAATTCGAAGTACGCAGTATAAAATTATATTATATTGCTATGATCAGTTTAAACACAACATAGAATATTTAACTTTAGATCAACTGTATTGGCTACTCACCACAAAAGTACATTGTGCAATCAAGATGAACTGATACTACTATCTCATAGCTTACGGCTTTCAACACTTCACCAAATAACATCATTCTATGGCAAAACTTTCCTTAAAAACCCAAGTGAATCTAAACAGCTTATACAATCATTAACACTATTGATCTATCCCCATGAAAATATTCATCACTTGAAAATCTTAGATTATGACTACTCTTGAACAAATAAATCATGTTTAAACCTGTCAGCAAAACGTAATTCACTTTTCCCATATGGAATACTGTAGGGGATAACATGTTCAGAATCTGTTGGTTCACATAATACTCATCGCTATTGAAGTCAGTAAGAAGAAACTGTGTTTCCGACTCATTACTTCTTATTGAACATTCGAAATTTAACATAAATATTCTGACTTTAGAAGTCACTGGATTTCCTTTCTTTTGTAGTCACATTTAAAGGTTAGTAACTATACTTATTATTTTGTTGTGATGATCGTATTTTACAGAAACCAAGATAATCATATGAAATGGATATCAATACTGATACGCTCAGCTCTTCTTATTATTAAAAGTATTATGTACAAAGATAACTTTTACCATAAAGAGACATCAGTCATTGAATTAATGAAAATAATTAATCTGTAACAATTTTAATCTCTTTAATGGTCCACGTACACACATGTCAACATAAAGTGCTTAAAACATTAATATTCGAAACTCAGCGTGAACGCTAAAAGAATTGAATTTATAAATGAAAAACCTACATGCTTTATTATACAATAACATTTGACTACTCATGTGTCACAATCATCTTCTAACATAAATTTACAATAATCGAATCGAATACTTCATTCCAAATGTAGTTGTGCTATGTTTATCGTAATCAGTTGGTGGGTATAGGTAAAGTGGGTGATTAGCCCGATCTCCACCATCCGGGTTACCGCTCACGTTGGTTCATGAGACATTCGTCTCACTATCCAGGAGGCACGACGCGGACGTGTGAATCGGATTTTGCGTTGGTTGAGTATTAAAAACTTAATTTCATCAATATAAAGTTCACAAGTTTAATTTGATATTAAATTAAAGAGCTGATATAAATAATTAAACTGTACCACATCACTACATTGAATGATTTTAGAGATAGGTAAAGAGACTATCATGCAAGTACTTGTGTCTGAAGAGGTTAAGTGACTAAATTCAATCCATATTCAGTCGAGAATATATCACAGTATATCTACAAATTAAACCATAAACACTACTTCACTGTTTAATTACAATGTTTCCAAAAACCTACTTAAGCATATTTATTTTACATTAATACAAAGATTTGAGACCAGCATACGGTTATCTACAAATATGACATTTCCGATATAGAGTACGACTATCTTTAGTAATCTATGTCTGTTGCCTGAATACTATAAGATATTGATGAATCAAGACAATATGTTGAAAAAGCTCTTGATTATCCCATTAAATAACTAAGTAACTATCAATCCCTCTAATAATAAGTAGTTCAGCTCAGAGTATTTTACATTCTACACGTGATGCCCTTCTATGAGCAGTTAAACAGAAACAGCCGGTGATCTAGCCAAAAGAACTTTCTTCGTAATCAAGTTGGTCTATGTAATCTAAGCTTTATTATACATATATTTTACTCAATAATTTATCCTAATTACTAAAAAAAACTTGTATTCATCTTGCATTGTTTGTTTGAATCTTTTTATTGATGTTTTAGGACTGCAATTGATCAGTCTCTTATTGGCATATGTGCATCTTGTGCGGATTGTCTCGATATTGCCTTAAGTCACATGCATTATAAACAAAGATGGATAGGGTGAGATTATAATTTATGAACGACCTTTGATCGATGCTAAAGTGACCTTGAGAGTGTCTACCTAATAACTAGAAGCAAATGAGGGTTATAAACCAGCATGAAGAATTAGAATTATGATTTACAGTTAATGGTTACGATTAGGAATTAGATTTAGGGTTTTCATCACGAACTGACATCAGCTATAATGCCAAAACTCTATTTAATCAAATGGATGAGTGAATTTCGTTCCGAAATTCGAAACTTGTTATTTTATATCTGATTGGTTCGTCCACAAATTATAGTCACACCATGGATAGTGGTTAGCAAAGAAATCTGGTACAGCCGTTTCATTCTGTTTGGGACTCGTTATTTGAATCTACCTGCATCTCAAAGTTGAGGTTCACATATGCCAATAAGAGGCTGATCAATAGCAAGAAAACAACATAAAATAAATTCAAACTTCACCCTATTGCACAAGCAAGTGGACATCATGACTCAGTAGCTAAGTGGATAACGCGGTGGTATTTGAAGCGAATGGTATTGGGTTAGAGTCCCTGAGATTCAGCTACATTCTATTTTACGAGTCTCAAATAGGATGAAACACACGTCTTGGATTCCACTGTTTGCCACTATCCATCTTTTCTTACATAGAAACTTATAATTATAAATATGCAATACACTTGCAAACATTTCAACAATTGAAAAAAACTATTCTCAACCGACAGCCTGATCTGTTATTTCATGAGAGTGGTTTTTGTATATCGATAATTGTTGAAGATGTTTTCATGGCTTTTAACTGTTTACCTAAATGAGCCTTTCAAATTTCAAAACATAAATAACTCATTTTGTGTATTCATTGATTTCATTATGCACGACAAAGTCATGGAAGTGGTCATCCAACTGTTCCGTACAGTTTTTTCTACTGATATATAATGTCAAGATGAAGAATTCAAATTGTCATAAATTAAAGTTATTTCACAATGATTTTTAGATGTAAGCTAATATGTAAATTCATGAATTACAAAAGAATCAATCTGATATTCCACATAGAAAATCAAACTGATTGAAATAAACATCATTGTATATTGTATTAAGCCATAGAGTTAAGTAAAATAATTAGTCACTATTTATGAAATTTAAAAAAAAACTTGTTAGTTTTCAACAACCAGATAGAACCAATATTCATCGAATCTGTAGCGTCCTCGATTCCACTGCTAGTCACTATCTATCTTTGTTTATAATGCTTGTAAATTAAGGTAATATCGAGGCATAAGCACAGTATGCACATATACCAATAAGAGACTGATCAATTTCAGTCCTAAAACATCAATGGGAAGATTCAAGTAAAACAATATCATGTGAATTAAACTTCACCCCATTGCACAAGCAAGTGGCTATCAGGACTCAGAAGCTCAGTGGATAACGCGATGGCGTTTGAAGCGAACGGTACTGAATTCGAGTCCCAGAGTGGACATCAACTCTGAGATGCAGGTAAATCCAGCTGACAAGCGCCAAACAAGACGAAACGCGCGTCCTCGATTCCACTGCTAGTCACTATCTATCTTTGCTTATAATGTTTGTAAATTAAGGCAATATCGAGACAATACGCACAGTATACACATATACCAATAAGAGACTGATCAATTTCAGTCCTAAAACATCAATGGGATGATTCAAGTAAAAACAATATCAAGTAAATTTATCTTTAATATTATTTATTTATTTATTTCAACACATAGATAATGGTACAAAGAGGCACCAAATACATATGCGCCACACAAATCTCATTCGATATGTGTGAGGGCTGTGATACTGACCGGGTGCCCAAACCGAAGCAGGTGGTTTTCTTAGGGGGCCACACCCCGAGCCTTCGACCTGAAGGTCTGATCCACAAGGCAGTGGAGCATCGTAAGGAGATCAACAATTGGTTCATTCGCCATTTGTTCCCGCAGGATACTGGAGCCCATGTGCACCATTGGTTTGGAATCCGGTTAAAGCGCCGGACATTCGCTTTTCGTCCTCTCATTTTCGTAAACAACACCCCTGCCACGAGAAGGCAGTGAGTAGGACTTCCCTGGCAGAGGCTATATACGCGTGGTCGTGTGAGAGTATTTCGAGAGGGAGAGCGGACTCTCCCCACTCTCACTTTAATATTCTAATTAATAATGAACAACCTATTTAATGAATATTTATAGTTGGATTACGCAACATATTATTCTTATTATCAATGACCTTATTCATATAGACTAGAAAGTAATCATATTCATTACTTCGATCGATTTTCTTACAATGAACCAATCAGATTTGTGTTCTTTCATTGAATTCAAATAAATAACTGTTTTCTGATTGGTCATTTGAATAATGAATTTTAGTTACGCCTATTCTTATAATCATATCATATTATATATATATATATATATATATATATATATATCACCTTGAAAAGATCCGTTATCATCATTAATATAGATTCATTGGAATTAAAAAATAAAAAAAAGAATGGGAACATTTGGTGGACATGCCTTACCTGGAAGTTTTTTTATTATCTATGGTTTATGGTCTATTTGGCATATATTCAAGAAATTTTATCAAAGAAAAATTTATAAATTAAATCAATCAAATAATGAATTAATTCATGAATATACATGTAGAATATCTTATCCAATTGAAAGTAAACAATCTAATGAAAATAATATAAAAAATTGTTTAAATTATTATAATAAATCATTTCCATTAGATTCATTAGCTAAATTAATATGTTGTATTATTGGAATAATAGGTGAAATAATTACAGGATTTAATAAAAATTGGATATTTATACATATTGGTAATGCTCAACATTCTACAATGTTTTCATTATTTGGATTAAGTGGAGCTATTGAATTATGTATATTTTATAGAATTATTAAAATTCCAATGTAAGTAATTATTTATATTAAATTTATATTATAAATTTGAATGTTATTTATTGATTAAATGATGAAAAAGAATTGATAAGTCTTGTCAATTGAACACTATACTTGTTTCTAAACTATTCTGGTACCCTGCAGTTTAGAATTACACAGTGATTTGAACACCAGAGAGAAGATACAAGTATGAGAGAAAATATTTTATCTCAAGGTTCATCTTTGTACAGAAAATCAAGGGTATTTATAGATGTTGGCGTCTGTTAAATCAACATCATATTTCAACCAATCCGTTAACGACATATTATGCTACCGACCAATGGTAGCACGCCACGCTGGAATTCTCGAACGTTCCATCATACTCTGATTGGCTAGGACTCTTCGGCTCCTTTTTGGGCCTCTAGAGGCTACGTTGAAGTTCTCCGGAAGCCAATCCAACAGAGAATTTTTTAAATTTAAAAATAACGTTTAGGCAAACAGTTGTTCCTAATAATTTTGTCATCATGTTTTACCGTTATTAAATCCATACTCAGTGTGGTACAATGAAACCCAATAGTTTACACACTTGACTTCAATCAGTTAGCGGTATTACATGACCATTATTTATAACCTGTCTTACGACCCTAATTCATCGAATCTCAATGACCATAGTTTCTCATTACAACTCTAGGAATGTCCCTTCAAATATCATTCATGTGTTGTTGGAGATTTATGGAAAGTTTTCATTGTATAGTCGCGTACAGAACGAACGGATATTTCCTTTTCGGGTATTTTGACTATCTGGAAATGTAAACACGGAGCTCAGAAAACAGATATTTGAAATCGGTTACCCACGGACTCTTCTGAAACTCCACTTCCATTGTGAGTGGGTATAAGCCCTGAAGATACTGATTGTCTAAGAAATTTAAACGACACAATGTTTCAGCTAATATATTCCATTCAAATAATCATGATAGACAAGCCAGACCACCACATTAAGGTATTAACTACTATTAGACCTTTTAAATTTGGTTGCTAATGAGCACATGATTATCATTATTGTTAATATCAGTAATTAGTACGGGGTTTCGTAGAACATGTCAAGATACTATCTAGGCAAAGTCAGTGTATCGTGTAAACTACAAAGTTGAATAATCTTCACAAATAATCTATAAAAATGTAATCAGATCCTTTGTAATATAAATCAAATAGAGAATAATAAAAAAAATCAAAGAACTCTGTGTGACAACTACGTCATCCTTATTTTCACTCTCATGACTCTGTATAAAGTGGCGATCATGATATTTTAGGTCACTTGGGAAGTATAACAATACCAGTTGATCTGTTATTTATTATTTAAAAGTTTACATTTTTGACGTGATTTTCATTTTATTTCATACTCCGAGAATTATTGTACTATCAAAGATTTTATTTATTTCGCAAGTTTATGATTCATTTGTCCATAAAACTACAAACAGATCACTATCGAAGATGATCATCAGTAGGCAAGATTATCACTTACTTCGATGCCATTTCATGGTTTGTACAGTTTTGAGATCATTTTCATCAAAGGTATGTGTACCGTAATAACTTCTGATTTTCAAAGGTTATCATATTACGGTCAGTCCGTAATATAAATCGTGTTTAAGTTAACTAATATCTTGACAAATCGCTTTGGTTAACATATACTTGGATTAGAGATATTCTTTTTTTTTTACGGAAATATATTCTGTCAGTCTCTTTCATATGATTATGAACCAATATTCCTCATAATAGTTTTTTTCTCTCGCAGTACATTTTATGATTTGAAATTTATCAGTAATGATATTTTCCAATAATTACTAGTGTTCACTCGAATTTAATAAATGTTAATGGTGTACTGAGCGTCGATTAATTCTGAGATAGAGTTACAATTGATTGATCACTGGGTGGTGATCAATGTCTTGCTTGTCTAGTCCTTATTAGTCCAGATCGAATGCTATCGATCATGTTGCAATGTGGCCACCAGTCTAGGTGACTCGACACTGCGGGCACTATGTATTGAGATTTAGATGGTGGTTGGAGGTGACACGAGATCGAATCCGCCAGGGAGCACCAGTTCCCTCAAGATTACAGGTACACCTTGCTGACGAGTGCCAAGTAGCACGAAACCCGGGTCCAGGGTTTCCTGTTGACTACCTCCAACCACCATCTAAATCTGAGATAGAGTCTTTTGAAGTTCTAGTGAAAATTCATGATATGAATTGGAGGTAGTCGACAGGAAACTAAGGACCTAAGTTTCATGTTAAACAGGAATCATCACCAAGAAATAAGTACACTCGCAAGAAAAGTAATATTTTCTGTTGAATTCAAACTTGAATCACTCGGCCCCCCAGTCTTAAATGACTGAGAAGACGAACTCAAGTTATCTAACATAACATAAGGCAGTTACTGTTGAGTCACTTAAACTAGTGATCATGTTACAACTTGGTCGATAGAATTTGACGAGCACTAAAAGACCACACAAACATGATTCGGGTCACTACATGATGATCATTAGTTGTTAATCGTAATTGATCGTTCTAAACAAGTTGAAAGTGAAGCAAATACTTATTGATGATATTGGACTACAAAAATTAAATGAATTCTCAAATGTAAACTTACTAGACAATCACTGAATAACTTACATAAAAACTTAAAGACTATTGGTTTGATCTCTCATAGACGCAATGGCTTCAAATCGTTTAAAAACTTTAAACATCCTGAATTTCAATGATTATCAAAGTTGATTCCAACTGGTATTAAAAATCATTTAAGAAGTGTACTCATATATTTATCTGTTATAAAATGTTTCTTTTAAAAATGTATATCAATAATACGGAAAGCAACTACATTAATGTAAGATAATCATACTACTTTTTGATAATCATCAAGTTGATTTCATTAAAATAATCTTTCTTAATTGAATGAAGAATAATTCAATTCTTTATATAATGATTTGTTATTAATTTAACTGACCTTATTACTTAAGTACAATGAAAGTAATGATATAGAATCACGAGCAGTTTAGTTAGATCTGAACATTTTATAAGTCGATTTTATTACCAAATAAATATATGTAGTTATTTTTACTGTGTAATCCATACAAAACAACCTGATTAATCTATCAGTAATAATTTCGTTTTAAGGATTATGGAGATAAGTTTTATTTTTATAGTCGATTGATTACTGAGTGGTGATCGATTGTTATGGACTTATTTCAGATACAATTGATGATCAGAGAGTATTGGATAGCTGTTCTATTAAAAAAAAGATGGAACTTCTCATTACTAGTTACACACAACCTAATCAGAGGTCACGGTGAACCATTAGAGCCATTGAATTGCTAACCAATCGTACAATCGGAAGCCCAACCTTAAAGCGTTTACCGCTAAACTTGAAGGTCCTAGGTTCTATTCTAGTCAGGGTCGTTGCTAAGTCCTAAGCTACTACAAAACATCTATCCATTACCCCAGGATTTCTATTGATGCTCGAAACAAGATCAATTTGTGACAAAAACAACCTAAAGACTTAACCAGTCTCCACAAAGAATGATAGAATATGATAATGTTGGTACTGTGCACTGAAAAACCAGTGTAAAATCGTGTTTGTGAACTTGTTTTCTTTCTAACACTAATATCACTCTTAACGCTCTCCCCCCTTTGTTTTTTTACCTTTCAGTCAATCAGAATATCTTTTTCATGGAATAGCACTATGGGGAGAATTATTTTTATTCCTATTTCATTTACACCATAGAAATCCACTAGATGTTTACCTACATCTATTATTAACTGGTATGATTATATTAGGGATTCTAGTATCAGTTCTTGAATTATTAAATCCACACGAACCTATTTATGGTTTAATACGTAGTTGGACTTATCTTATGCAAGGCACATGGTTTTGGCAAGTGAGTTCCATCAATATATTCTGGAATTATTTTATTTCTTTACGTTATTACGCCTTTCTACGTCTTAATTGCTAAAGTTTTGTTCGTTAAAGTTTATATTATCTGATTGTTGGTGTTAAGAACTAGAATTGATCAGTTCCGTCTGACATATGTTCGTTCTGATTAAAGAACCTGGATTCTGCCATTTAGTCTCAAGTTATAGTCGAGTTGAATTGTGTTTAACAGTGAAATATATGACGCACGTTTCGTTACATTTAAAACCCAATAGCTGCATGTACCTGTCACATCCCAATGTTGACGTACACGGTGAGATCCTCACCCAGTATTTTTCGTTTCGAATTACAACACACTATCCATTGAGCTATTGAGTCTAAATAGGCTCTACTTTGTTCAAAACATATAAATTTTATTGATAAAAATCCTAGGTAGCTTTCATACTCACAATGTTTAAGAAAACAATTTGCGAGTGAAAAAGTTTAGCAGTTTTTTAATTGAGGATGATAATACAACATAGAAGTGACCAGTTGTGAATTAATCAGAAGATAACTTTTCTAAATGATTAATTTGTGGAAAATAAACAATGATATTACGATAGCCAAGAAAATTTTACTGAAGTAGTGAAACTTTGGAAGCCTTTCTCCTATAGTCTGTTTTATCTGTAAATCGAGAAAATTGTCACATATAAATTCGTTCATAATGATTTAAATTATCCCTCTTTGCCAATAGATTTCTAGAAGTTCTCACAATGATCCTGGTTAGTCTTAAATATTTAGGGTTGGATATACAGGGTGAAGATTAAAAGTTTAGAGTTTAGGATTTAGGATTAAGTATTTAGGGTGAGGGTTTAGATTAGAAATTAAGGGTTTATGGTTGTGCTTTAAGTCAGGATTAAGGGTTTAAGATGAGAATTTAGTGACAGGGTTGATTGGCGTGTTATATACAGTCTACATGGGAATAAGTGAACAATTAGTGAGTTTAGTATTATCCTTTTTACTCTATTATATAAAAAAACATTACTTCCTTAACACTTACACATATCAAACACTGGACAATAATAGTTCTACTTCTCGCTTCATAAGATATAAGATAAAGGTTGGTTGCTTATATGAGCCATTCTGGATTCTGAATGGCTCATCCACATGCTAAACTTTTAGCCTGTTAGTTTTTATGTAACTTAGTAAGCAATTAACGGTGGGACTATAATTTATGGACGACCTTTGATCGATACTAAAGTAATTTTGGGAATGTTTATCTACTTACTAGGGCTATATGATGGTTATAAAGTAGTATGAAGAGTAAGGATTATAATTTACAATTGACGGTTACTGTTAGGAATTAGATTTAGGGTTTTCATCACGAACTGACATCAGCTATAATGCCAAAACTCTATTTAATCAAATGGATGAGTGAATTTCGTTCCGAAATTCGAGACTTGTTATTTTATATCTGATTGGTTCGTTCATAAATTATAGCCTCGCCTAATTAATTTATCAGTGTTGCATCACGGAAAATCCTAATTTACATCATTTTTGAGCATTTTCAATCTATGAAATTGTGAGCATTTATTAAAGCATTATAAGGTACTACCCATAAGTCACCACAAGTTTACTTCTTGACCTTTGTGATCTTTATTATTACTTGTTCCATTCGTCCTGTAATTCCTAGTAGAGAATAATGTATATCAAGTGCAACTAGGGCATGAATGCATTTGTTCATCTGAACTGTTATTTTCAATAGGATTCAGTTATCAATCTTTGATTTGAAAGATCAACTTAATTCTTATCCGGTTATTGAATTATTCAAGTGTTAGAGTAGTAAACAGTAACAAAATCTAAACGTGAATGCTATCCACCAATGACACACTATTACCCTGAATATAAGTTGTTATTTAATTTAATAACTGTTGAAAAATCACTAGTATAGGGGTTGTGGAGATTATTAAGTTTTTGATTGAGATCATGAACCGATTGATGCTAGACCACCTTTGGAAACCTGGAAGCACTGGACGGCCATTTCGTCCTATCGTGGGACTCCTCAGCAGTGAGCATCCACGATCCTGCTTGCGGGATTCGAATCCAGGGCCTTCGGTCTCGCGCGCAAACGCTTAACCTACTGTTGAAAAATCCCTTACTATTAACGAATGACAGTTAAATATCCATAATCATATCAATTTCAGTTCTACACCACAAAAGACCTAGTTTAATAAAAATTGTAATTTCTCATTGACGATATGTTTTGGTCTTCTGTTTGATGTATAGAATTATGTCAGTTTTTTACATTTCAATAATAGAAAGTATATGGGATAATTTTTCTCATATTGTAATTAAGATTTTGAGACAATAATTTTACAACTGTTCATTAACATTAGCTTTTACCGTAATAATGAGTAGTAATTAGTGTGACTGACGTTAAATTAAAATGTAATATGGTCTACACTAGAGATAGTTGGAAGAAAGTAAGGGGCGGCCAAACCAAAACGTGGCATCAGTGCTTGAAGTCACTAACTTCTAGTCTGAGCCATGCTGGTAGATGCACACTACTTAGTTGGGGTCCGTGTGACTTTCGTAACCAATGGTTGGAGACTCTTGGTGACATGGCTCAGAATCGATCACAATGGCGTCGGTGTATACACTCCCTGTCTTCTATTAAACTAATAGATTAAAATCACTTCATATCTTTCTTTCTACAAACAAAATCTATATTCCGGTACTGTATCCTTATATGCAATCTTTCTCCTATATATTACCACCTTTAACCTAACCACTCGTATGAATCCGGTGTTCATCTTGCTGTGCTAATGAGATATGGCAACCTGGACCGATGCACATCTGTTCCTGCTCCTACGTTGTAGCTGACTGACACACTGATGCTTAAATTGTGTTCTTCTATGAATGATATATATAAATTCTCGTTAAAACTGTTCGCCTAATTTCAAAACCAACTTAACAAACAACTCATTCATAACACTAATTTAGAACTTAACTTGATGTATTAAGTTTATGTTTCATTTCAAGGTTTGCATGTTCATTTTATAATTGAATAAATTTCTCATTCAAATATGAATAAACTGTTATTTTATTAACAATTATTTTTGTTAATGATAAATAATGTTACCTTGGTGACTTTGATTAAGCAATATTGATTAATTGATTAGTACAGCACAATGTTTTGATGCAAATCTACGGTAGCATTTTATTTCAGAACATAATTATAAACTTACAGTTTCGCGCGTATATTTGTGTTGTTAATTTGACAGAACAAAGTTAATGTCTCTTTGTAGTTTACATTAGATGATGATTTTATTTGGGTAATCAGTAGAAATCAAAAAGTGATTGATAGCTTTCCCCTCCTAGTATGAGATTATTTAACAATGCAATCAACTATCCCTTGAAGAATCGTGTCCAAGACCTTTAAACCGGAGAGACAACTTAACCTTGAGAACATTGAGGCGGCATTCTTTACTCGTCATTACTGATATCCACCTTCCAACTCGACATAATTAAGCTTACTGGCTACGATCCTTGATTTTATGATTGATGAGGTCGTGGATGAGCACTGATAAAACGTTCCATACTAGAATGAAATTGTTGCCCAGTGATTCTTAATTCCCAATAATTATCGAACTAAAATCTGTCCTTTATGTAAGCTAAAAAACCAAAAGATTTTCTTGAATTCCCATTGTCCATAATAATCAGTTTCCATTTTCGTGAATGCCATTCATACTACTTGATGATTTTTGTTTTTACACTCTCAATATTTAGACTAGCAAACCTTACTATGTTTAGCGCATTAGCTGATTAAACATAAAACGCTCTGGATAACAGGGATTTCAGAAAAACATAAACACTTTGATGATTATTTCTGAATAAGATAAAGTGCGCTTTCTGGATTTCAGTAAACTCTGTTGCAATATGGTGTTTAGAATATCACATTCTTAAAAGTCAAGTATATCGAATAGATGGTTCCTTACTTGCACCATACTTCTTTCATTATTAGTATGATTATAGATTTTGTTTTTATATCCCAGTTATTGTGCCTCAATTCAGGCAATCGATTTTGGTACAATAGCATAAGTTTGTTCATTTATGACATTGTATACCAGGAACTGATAAACTTGACGCGTAACAGTTTTAGATTCCTTTGCTTACTGACGATTTTTGAGAAGTTTAAATCTTTAACATGTCCACTGTCGAGCAACTGACGATCAATCGCGTTATTGGAAAGCATCTGGTCGTTAAGTCTGAGCTTTTGTGGAATATGTTCGGACATCCGGAAATAAACTTCCCCTTATATTCTTCCAATAAATGTGATTCATACATGTAAGCTAATAAACAATTCAAGGTAATGTAAGTTGGGTAATTGTCCACATTTGATTGTCGCAGTGACCATTTGGTTTGATCTGAATCTCCTAAAATATTCCACAAAAGCTAGGATTTAACAGACAGATGCTTTTCAATAACGCTATTGATCGTCAGTTGCTTGACAGTGAGTATGATGTTAAAGTTTCAAAATTTTTAAAATTCATCGGTAAGCTAAGGAATTCAAAACTGTTACGCTTTATTGAAGCTGTTGCAATAAAAAGATTTAAACCGAATTTGTGTATTCAAAAAGAAATATTTATCTATCTTATTATCCCCTAGTGACTTTTTCTGTGAGATTATTACGTAGGGGGTTTTCCTATAGAATTCCAAGTATCTTAATCCATACTTTTGAGCTTTACTCAACTAACCTACATCACATAATCTATTTTCTGTTTTTATTGAAGTTTCCAAATGGAAAAAAAAACTGTTTTTTAGATTTTTTAAGAAATTGATTAAGCGGTTAAGTATTTTAGTATATATACTATTCCACATGTTTCAAAATGTGCGGTGACTAGTATATTCGTAGGTTACAAAAAGCAAAAATAGCTATATTTAACCTAAGCATCAATCACTAAAGTTATTAACGAATGGTCTGTATTATAAAGGCTTCATTACTGATATTTAATATGCTAGAAACCGATGAATGAAAGCTTTAAGTGTTCACAATTCAAAGTTAATTAGCAGTCCACATATAACAGAATAGATCACAGTGATTTAATATCCCTTGAACATTACTGATAATTCGTATAGAAATGATGGATAAGTTATGACGGGATAAGGGATATATTTTGTTTGGCAAACTGAATATATCAGGCAATTAGTTTAAGAATTCACATTGATTAATAACGCAAATGCTGCGTTATTTATCCACGTTGACAGAATAAAAGTTCAAGGATGTTTTTCGTTCATTGTGGTTATTTCTCTGGAGAACTGCATTATGTCTCAGTTATAGCTAAACTATAAGTCTTCCATTTTTAATTAAATGAAAGGAATTATAATCAATAAACAAGTTACCTTTATAAAATGTTTTGATCTAGTTTGCATATGTTGTAGATCTAACATTTTACTGAATCGTTATCCAACGTGTATATATTTGTTTGCTAATCGGTTCATTATCAGAAAGTTCTTCAAAATCTTAAAATTTCCTCATGTGATATTTTTTTTAGTACAATTGAATAGTGTCTTGTAGTGGAATTCAAAATGTGTTCCATCTCATATCCAAACAATCAGGATAGGATACATATATATATATATCAAAAGAGACTGATCAATTTGTGTTAGTAACATAAATAATAAATGAATACAACATTTTATAACCAAAATGTTTTTAAACAAATCAATCACTCCTTATTTGTACATGAATGAGGACATTTCTATCGAGGTTAGAAGAATAACATAAGCTATATCCATTATTTAGTTTATGTAGAGATGTCTTACAATGAAATTTTAACTGTGTATAGCTTTTTTTTGTATTCATTCTAATTTGAACTCTATACTCATCAATCTTTTAAAGATTTTATCTTTAAACAGAACAATAAAAGATGTAGAATAAATGAACATGGTTGCTAGTCAATAATGTATTTATGTAGTGTGTGTGTATATGTGTACATGTGAAATAAACTACTCAAATATTATTGATTGGTTCGTATTTATTGAAATATAAGTGTTCAGACAACAGATTTAACACATTTGGGGTTAGGAGTAAAATAGAAGTCGTTAATAAGAATAGATAACCGTTGTACTTTGATCGTATTACAATGATTTTTGAATACAGTATGTGAATTGTTAATAACATGCCAAGAGACCTAAATGTCATGGGTTGTGAACATGTACCTCTAAGGAGTTCCATACTAGGACAAAATAGATATCTAGTCCTTCTACGTTTTCAGTGGAACCCTAATTAAGACCAATCTACCACGAATCATACTTTAAGTCGACTTTGGAATTAATAGTAATTGGATTTATCAAACTTTCATAACTTATATTACAAAATGTTAGTAAAGGCGGAAAATATTCTAAGTGAATTTTACTTTGATTGACTAATGGTCTTACGAAACATTAAAAAAACTTCCTAATTAAATTAGGGAGAAATAGTTGAAGATATTTCAGTTCTATGGATGGAAGTTTCTATGAAGACTGTTCAGTCTGAAAACAATTGGGATTATAAACTGGTTTTAGGTTGACAGCCACTGGCAGTTAGGGATATAGAAAAATGAATTTTTCGGACTACTTTGGTACTCCTCACGAGTGTATAACAATGGTCTGCCTCCCTCTCCCATGAATATAACCCAAACCTTTCAGTACCCAGCTGAATATCGTTTTCTAAACATAATGTTTATAACACTTTTCAAATTTGTCACAAGATAACCAAATTATAATTTACCGAAAGTGGAAAGATATATATATATATATATATATATATATATATATATATTCTGTAGATCATTCTTGTTATTTCATTATTACTGTAGGTTGGAGCTATTCTATATCCTAAAACATCATGGATGCCAGAATGGGATCAGCAAGCTAAACAGAGTATACCGGCAGCTGCAAATTTATTCGCCTATCATATGTTGGGAAATTTCGTTGCAATCATTCTAATCGCTATACCAGTTATGATTCGTACAAAAGTTGGTTTGATGAGTGATGAAACAATGAGAAAACGTTTATCAAGAAGAGAATATAGTCAACAACCCCAGGAACATCAACAAAACTCACAATCACTGGAACAAGAAACTTTCACAATTGACAATAATTCTGAAGAAATAGAATTATGGAATTATAATCATAGTACTACAGGGATTAACGAAGTTAAGCAAAGTGACAGGACCTGTGTTTAATGATTAAACCGTAAAGTACTTGTCATTACATCATTAAGTCATTATGCTGATGCCAAGTAGATTGAACTGGTAATACGTTGAAGTAATATGAGATGTAATCAAGTTTCATAATATAAAATTATTCCTTCATCTTTCTTTTTTTAAATTTTGTAACCTCGTCGTCATTTTTTAATTAAAACGTATGACTGACCCTCCTCGCTATTTGTCTCTATCTTAAAGATGGGCAAACCATTTTATTAAGGGGCTGTATGAGCCTATGTACTGTACCAAACATATGTTGAAGAAAAAACTCGGCAATCTTTTTAGTTTGAATAATAATTTGAATTATTCATTGGCAAAACTATGATTTACTTGCTCAGTTATCATCATAGACGACACCATATAACTTGAAAGATCAATGCAACTGAACACGATGTAAACAGTATTATTTTTGTCTGTTGTAATACGTAAAATGAGACCTGGATTAGCATCTGTTGGTTGAGACGATTTGAAATTTTATTTATGAATAGGTGAGTTCAGAAGAATAAATCAACTCCATAAACAGAATATTCTACTGACAAAATATTGTCAGATATGAAATGTATTCATTGTCAGCGATGAACAGGATTCAATAAATGGATTATTTTTGATGAATTTATAAGTTGTTGTCAACCTGAAGGTGTATTGATCACATATGAATATCACGATCAGTTGCCCAAATATCAAAAGTAATTGGAGAACTCAATAGGCTGAACTGGGATACAAAAACTTTTAAAGTCTCCATAACGACGTGAAAATTAGAAACTTGAGCGCTGAAAACTGGTGAGCGTATTCTGAATAACTTAAATTGAAAATGCTTGTATGCTTATTGTTAAGAAATAAACAGTGTATTTTCTCAAATGACTTGAAACTTATATTTTGTTTTCTTTTAGTTGGCCTTGACAAATCAGTAGTAACGAAATATATTCACTTTATTGTCAAGTTCAATTTAGGTGGAATAAATTAGTCATTTGCTTTCGGTAAAAACTTAAAGTTGACTGACTGAAACATTTTCAATACTTAGTATGTATTTCATTTGATTCTTTAAATATGATTGTACTATATTAGTAATCTGATGAGGTTTTACAATAAAGTGTAGGATTTTCGTTTATAAACTCAATGTTTTAGCGTTCACCTTCAGGCTGGAGTGTTAACAATTAAATACTTCATATTAACATTCATGAGAGTGAAATTATCGTAGATTAATATGAAATTTAGAAGCATTCGAACTAATGCGTTGAAAATTCCCGAAGTAGTGCAGATCGAGAAAGGTAGAAGTAGATGAGCACAAATGAATGTACTATATTTGAAATTCGTAATCAGAGTGCAATCAAGTTCAAATGAATCACCAGTCAGTACAAATACCACAACCACCACAGCTTAAATAGGAATTCATTTTCCATAAGTCTACTGTACGTCTTCTCAGGTCCATCATATGTTTGTCCGACTGTACATATAATATAGCGAAATAGAACTAATCCCCATAATTCTAGAACACCAACAAGACACAATGGAAAAATTCAAATTCGAAGTAAGCAGTATGAGATTGTATTGTATTGTAATTATAGGTTTGAATGAGCTATACAATAAATGTATTGGTTATTCACCATAATAACCGCACGTTGATTGTCTGTCTATGTGCCTATAATGTGATCTGGGTTTATTGGCGATTTTGTTAGATCTCAATTGTTAGGCATTCTGATTTCCATATATATATATATATATATATATATATATATATATATATATATATATATATATATACATTGAACTCATTGATTACCTATTCTCTGAATTATAATCCTCCTCAGACAGTTGGTAACTCCGCCTGGAGTCCCTACAGGGGCTACTGCTGGTCTCAAGCCCGAACAAAAGAAGAGGGTTGGGCATTGAGTTAGCGACTCCATCCCGTAGAAAACTAACGCTCTAAAAATCGCTAACCAGAAAAATTTATTCAAACCACCTAAACTCTGCCGTGGGAGTCAGAAGGTCTTCATTTAGAAGAGTTATGACGCTTCATAGTAAAAGTCAAGTTCCTTTGGAAGCCACGAGGATGATGCACCTCCTGACAACCAGAGCAACCATTAATTTAGGTACATCGAATGCATGTATAATGAGGGAGACTAGGAGAATCTTCCAAATTGTTGCAGAAATGAGAAGATACAACCTGGAGGTGCTTGGGATCAGTGAAAAATATTGGTCGCAAGTTGGACAACAACGACTAACTTCAGGGTAGCTTCTGTTATACTCCGGCCATGAAGAAGAAAATGCCTCACATACACAAGGAGTCGCATTGATGCTGTCCAAACAAGCACAAAATGCACTTATATGATGGGAATCTCATGGACCGAGGATCGTCAAAGCCTCATTCAAAACAAAGAAAGAGGGCATTTCAATTAACGTCATCCAATGCTATACGCCTACTAACGACTACAATGAAGACGGTTAAAGATCAATTCTACGATAGGCCGCATTCAATCGTGGAGAAGTACCCAACAAAGAACCTGACCATTCTGATGGGAGATTTCAATGCCAAGCTTGGACGGATAACACTGGATATGAAGACATCATGGGACGACATGGACTGGGAGAAAGGAACGAAAATGATGAGAAATTCGCAAATCTATGTGCCTTCAATAAACTGATCATAGGAGGCACTATATCACCACATAAACGCATTCACAAAACCACATGGACTTCACCGGATCACACTACACAGAACCAAATCGACCGTATCTGCATCAACAAAACGTTCAGGAGGACGATGGAGGATGTGAGAATCAAGAGAGGAACTGATATGGCATCAGATCATCACTTGCTGGTCACCAAGGTGAAGTTGAAACTCAAGAAGTACTGGACAACGGGGTGGACAATATCACAAAAGTTTAATACGGCCTTTTTTGGGATACTGACAAACTCAACAAATTCAAGATAGCCCTCAGCAACAGATTCCAGGCCTTTCATGATCTACTCCATCAAGAGGAAACTACTATGTAGAGAACTTGGAAAGGGATAAAAGAGGCAATCACTTCAACATGTCAGGGCCACAAGAAGCACCATCACAAGGAATGGATCACTGTTGATACACTGGATAAGATTCAAGAAAGGAGGAACAGGAAGGCAGCAATCAATACCAGCCGAACAAGAGCAGCGAAAGCCAAGGCACAAGCTGAATACACAGAAGTAAACAAGCAAGTGAAGAGGGCCATCAGAACCAAAAAACGTAAATATGTGGAGAATTTAGTAATGACGGCTGAAAAGGCTGCAAGAGAAGGAAATATGAGAAAACTGTATGACATAACAAAGAAACTCACTGGAAATTATCGTAAACCAGAATGACCAGTGAAAAGCAAAGGGGGCGAAGTATTCACCAACATCGAGGAACAGCGAAACAGGTGGGTAGAACACTTCAGAGAACTCTTGAATTGATCAGCTCCACTGTACCCACCCAACAACCAAGCAGCACCCACGGACCTCCCAATCAATGTTGACCCACCAACAATTGAAGAAATCAGCATGGCCGTCAAACAAATCAAGAGTGGCTGAGCAGTAGGACCAGACAACATTCCAGCGGAGGCACTGAAAGCAGACGTAGCGGTAACTGCAAGTATACTCCACGTTCTCGTCAATAAGATTTGGGATAAAGAGCAAGTACTAACAGATGGGAAAGAAAGACTTCCGGTCAAAATACCAAAGAAAGACGATCTCAGCTATTGTGATAACTACAGGAGTATCACTCTTCTCTCAATATCAGGAAACGTCTTAAACAGAGTATTGTTAAACAGAATGAAAGACTCCGTAGACGCCCAACTTCGAGACCAACAGGCAGGATTCCGTAAGGATCAATCGTGTACAGACCAAATCGCAGTTCTACGGATCATTGTGGAACAATCAATTGAATGGAATTCATCACTCTACATCAACGTCAGTGACTACGAAGAACCATTTGATAGTGTGGACAGGACAACACCATGGAAGCTTCTTCGACACTACGGCGTGCCTAAGGAAATAACCAATATCATACATAATTCATATGATGGATTAAACTGCAAAATCGTGCATGGAGGACAGTTGACAAAGTCGTTCGAAGTGAAGACCGGTGTCATGCATGGTTGCTTACTCTCACCCTTTCTCTTTCTCTTAGTGATCGACTGGATCATAAAGACGTTAACATTGAGGAGAAGCATGGGATACTGTGAACAGCTATAATGCAGCTGGACGATCTAGACTTCACCGATGATCTGGCCCTTCTATCCCAATTGCAACAACAAATGCAGGAGAAGGCTATCAGTGTAGCAGCAGCCTCAGAAGCAGTAGGTCTCAACATACACAAAGGGAAAAGCAAGATTCTCCGATACAACACAACATGCAACAATCCAATCACACTCGACGGAGAAGATTTAGAAGATGTAAAAACCTTTACATATCTGGGCAGCATCATTGATAAACGCTGTGGATCTGATACAACTGTGAAGGCGCAGATAGGTAAAGCAAGAGCAGCATATTTACAAGTGAATAACATCTGGAACTCAAAATCATTGGTAACTAACACCAAGGTCAGAATTTTCAATACAAATGTCAAGACAGTTCTATTGTATGGTGTGGAAACCCGTGGAAATGTGAAAGCCATCATCCAGAAGATACAAGTGTTTATTAACAGCTATCTACGCAAAGTACTTCGGATTCATTTGTCAGACACTATCCGCAACAACCTACTGTGGTAGAGAACAAACCAGATCCCAGTGGAGGAAGAAATCAGGTAGAAGAGCTGGGAGCAAACAGGATGGATATTGAAGAAATCACTCGACTGTGTCACAAGGTAGGTCCACACATATAATCCCCAAGTCCAGAGGAAAAGAGGAAGACCAAAAAACACATTATACAGGGAAATGGAGACATACATGCGAATAATGAACAAAAATTGAGTAGAACTGGAAGGCCCGGGACAGAGTGGGTTGGAGAATGCTGGTCGGCGGCCTATGCTCCATTGGGAGTAACAGGCGTAAGTAATTACGGGGTTGTCACATCTATGCTTAACTCATCTCCATTATCAGACCTTGGAACTTTGATTAACACTAGAAATGCTGTAGGAGTTATACTAACTTAATCATTTTATCTAAATTATTCAATGAACTGGCATGAAGAAATTTTCGTAAACAATTTACTATGAATAATGTAAATAGTGACAAGATAACGAACAAGTTGATTTACATGTTAAGCAATATTTATATGTGAAGGAAGCGATGATGAGACCATACTTTATGAACATTTGAGTGACGCCAAAGTGACCTTGAGAGTGTACACCGACTAACTAGGACCAAATGAGGGTTATAAATTATTGTGAGGAATTCGAATTTCGATTTACAGTTGATGGTTAACGTTAAGAATTAGATTTAGGGTTTTCATCACGAACTTAAATCACTCATAATGCCAAAACGCTATTTAGCCAAATGGATAAATGAATTTCACACCAAAACCCAAGACCTACTATCTTATACCTGATTGGTTCATCCATAAATTTTAGTATCAGTGAAGTAAGTATTAGATAAATTCATAATTATAATAACCACATATTTTCTAAGAAAATTCTTGATTATGATTATGTAAATGTTGAATGGATAAAAATCATTTATTTTTAACATGGTACACATAAACTCAAAATTGGTTCATTTTGTTTCTGATAAATTGAATTTTCCTAGATTTAGGTCTAATTCGAATTATTATCACATTGCGGACTTGTGGAGATCGTAGCTGAATTCATAAATCTATCTATGCTAGACTACCATTGTATTCAATTGTTATGATTAATATAATCTCTCCAAACCTCCATTCAGGTAATAATCATTATGTACTCACTAGTGACTGACTTCAAAATGGATTTCCTAGAGCTCTAGTGAGAAGACATGACTAATGGAGTCCGATCTGTATCGGGTAGATCTACCTCAAACAATGAATGAATGGTTACTCAAGATCATGAATCGATTGAATTTAGACATTAACACTGGTCCAGTAGTCTAGAGATCCTTGGTTCTATTCCCGCATGTGGGATTGTGGATGCGCACTGTTGAGGAGTCCCATACTAGGATGAAACGGTCGTCCGGTGTTTTCAGGTTTTTAATGGTGGTCTAACTTGGATCGATTCACGAATCCAAGGAGGGCGAAGTAATCACCAATATTGAGTAACCGGGAAGAGCGGTGTCAGGCAAGGTTGCTTACTCTCATCCTTTCCCCTTCTCCTGCTGATTGACTGCATCATGAAGACGTCAACATCTGAAGGGAAGCATGGGGTACGGTGAACAGCTAGAATGCAGCTGGACGATCTAGACTTCGCAGATGATCTGGCTCTTCTATCTCACACGCAACAACAAGTGAGGGAGAAGACAAACAATGTAGCAGCAGCCACAGCGGCCTATTCTTCTTCGGGTGTAACAGGCGTAAGTATGTGAGGTAGTTGGTAGTCGTTTCATCATCAAAACTTCACTTTTGATGATATTTTGTTTACTAAATGAATTCAAAGTGTATGGGTTTTAAAGAGTTTAGCCTAACTACCATGAAATATTGGATGTTCTGCGATACGATATTGAAACAAGAATTATCAAAACATCTTTCTAGCTCTGCTAGATTACATGAGCTCAATAATGTTATAGCACCTGTTTAAGTCCGAATGACATTTTCCGCTAAACCTTCTGACTGATGATGTCTTAGAGCTGTAAATAGATTCAGGCATCCAATATCAGTAATCCAACTGTTAAACTCTTTTTCCATGAAATGAGTTCCATTATTGGCTCCTGATACTTTTGTGGCCAATAGTTAGATATGAAGGCTTTTCTGAAGCGAAAAAGTTCGGAATATATAATTTGTAGAGCAATTTTTTAAAATGAGACTTTCTAACTTCCATGCAGTCGATGACATAAGTGTTGTTCCAAAGGACTTACTGAATTATTGTTCACGTCATGGTGTTATTATTGTTGTCCTTTTTTATTGCTGTTGAAACATTTTTTCTTTCTTAACTGCTTGCGTAGATTTTACAGAGTTTGTTGGGTATCTGTCCGCGTAAAATCCAAAGAACTATAGTGTTTATGAGCAAAAAGTATCTAATGATGGCTGCCTAACTTTATGTACGGAAAATCCATCTAAACGTCCTGGATGCATGACGAAATGAGAAGTAGTTCTCACTTGCAGTTGCACAGACTGATCTTGGTTCTGTGTATAGGGCTTGTGGAATAATCTGTATGATTTGTTCATGCACCTGAGCCAAGTGTGTACATGAAGAACTACTTCGAGTACGTATCAGAACAATGAAGAATGGTAAACAGTAAACCAAGTTATCACGAAGCCCTGACTCTATATGCTAGTCAGGTTTGAAGTTGGTATGACCAGGACGTAAGATTCTACTGGATAATTCAGTTACGTTATGACGAACCAACTACGCTACATCAAACATATCAGTCAAGTAGTCCAAATGAGTCAGTCAATACACATTCCGGAACGAAATCCATGACATTAAGGACATTTATCAAGATATTTTAATATTATAAATCCCGAGGTCTGTAATGCTGTCATTAGTATCAATTTTTATGACTTCCAGCTGGACTTTTCATACTATATGAATATCTAATATACGAATAGTAAGTAAATTCAAACGCAGTAGAACAGGCACAGAGAGTCATGCGATCACGAAAGATCGAACTACGAAATTCAGTGAAGTTCATTATCATTGTACACATTTAATTAATTTATATATTTGAACACATAAACATTGGTACAAAAGAACACCAAATACGTATGCATCACACAGTAACAATGAGGTTGTATAGAGATAGATAATGTAAAGCGCGTATAAGAAAATGGCGAACAACAACGAATAGAAATTAAGTTATGAGAAACAAATAATGATGAGTGTAATATTATTAGAAGTTCATTTAGCAAACATATATCCGGATAGGATTCTTTCAGTTAAAGACGTCACGTTCATTTATATGAAGAAAGTAAAACTAAGTTACATCAGGATCAATACTGGCTTCCATTCTGAGTCATATTTGTTAATGTCTCAAAGCACTGTGTCCAACCATCTCTAGGACCCCTACCAGGAGTCGTGAAGGAATGACAGAAGCCAATCCTGTACAGCTTTCTTTCATACCTCAACACCATGTCATAAAGTAACCAATCAGTCCCAGCATCGGCAAATAATTCACGATGTCGAATTCTCTCGGACGACATTCGTAGGACATGTCCAAGCCATCAAAGTCGACGTTTCGAGATAATGACACTAATTGAATCGTCGTCTCTGTGCCTGAACACATGATGCAGAGCCTCTGCATTATTGACATGATGTTGCCACTGGATGTTAGCAATCTTTCGGAGACAAAGATGATCAAACACTGAAAGTTAACTGACATCTTCAACACAGAGAGGCTAGTTTTTACAGGCATAGAGAAAAACTGGTCTCATTGACTCATCGTGTATGCTTTTAAGTTATCGATATATCGCTCAGACACATACTTCAATAGGTAACCCAAAAAACAGACCTGTCCAACGAAACTATCGCAGCCGTAATGTCAAGAAGTGCTACAATTCTTGTCCTGTAATAAGTATGATCGTGTTATTATATTTGGCGGAGGGTGAAAATATGATCAATACATGATCGTTTTGAACGAAAACCGGCCTGCATCTCGCGAGTCAATCTTTCTAGGGTTTCAAACAATCTGCTAATAACGACAGAAGCTAACAGTTTTGACGAAATTAGATTTAGGCTTATCCTCCAGATAGTTGTTTCAGAAACGACTTGAACCCTTTTAAAAGATATGGACAGCTATCCGTGATTTTGGAAAACTCTCTAATCGCCAAGCATTTGCAAAGATCTCAATCACTTTCTCATCCACAATTTCACCATCGCCTTTAAGAAGGGGTGGATGCAAATCACCTGGGTCTGGTAATTTGTGTCGCGTCAGATGTTAAGGTTTCTTGCAGATTCCCGCCTCACTTAAGACGATTCCACTCACTCAAATAGTTGGCTTGGTAGTTTCATGTCAATCTATTTACACTTCTGTATTACACTCTGAACTTCTAAGATCACTCACATTTGTCATCATTTTCAAATCAGTTACATTGGTAGAAGAGTAAATAGATACTCTCTTAATTTCCATATTTAATTTATTAATCAAGTACAATACTTGTTTTCGTTATGAACTAATAGTTTAAGCAAAAATCCTGTATATTTGTATCTGTCAAAAGGCGGTTGCAAGCAGAACGATTAATTTTCGTAAGCTCGCCACAAAGGCATTGGATACTGAAAGCATTTGTTATAAATCTTCAAATCCATGGACTCCACAGGCACCCCGTTTCAAATGTCGACTACAGGGGATGTTGCGAAATCTTACAAAGTAGGGGTTGTTTCTTGTTTTTAAACCTTAAAGAAGTATACGTACCCGCAGCGTTTTTATTTAACAGTTTTGTTTACATAGTTTTTTTTGTTGACACGCGTCTTGTGTTTACTTCCGGCAGTTTACTTTCGGACATAGGCATGAAATTAATGTTCTGACCTGATTTTTTTGCGGCCTCTTTCACCAACCTCATGGATTCTTCCTAAATTTTTGTATTTAGTTGTTCACGTGAATTCGTAATTGAAATCTACGGTCTTTGTTTAGACTGTACTTCTAGAACTAGTAATTGGGATTATGAGTAAGCCTAAAGTAAGTAGGTCTGAGTGAGAATTGATTTGCTGGCAGAATCATAGGTTTGTAAAAAAAGGTGAAATTTGCTTAATTTGTTTCGAACTAATCAACTATTTTCGGAGTACTGCTCAGTTCAATTGGGTGAATAGTCATTTGCTGTATCACAGTTTCCACTAAATAATTTTAATTTCTTACAATTGATGTGAATTGACACAATCACTATAAGGTATTCGAACTTAATTTTTAAAGGTAACCGATACACTTCTAGTTATATATATTTACCTACAAATACCCCATGCTTAAGTGCTAGTGCCTGTATGGAGGGGCTTTAGGCGCTTCTGGTTCTACAGTGACACCAACTTCAATCACATTTAATGAGCAAATTTTATTAGCGAATTTAGTATTATAATGTATGATTCAAATGCTAATTGTCACTTTGATCCCTGTTTATTTTAAGTAAAACCGCACAATGTTAAGGTCCATCTCTATCATATGTTACTGTTACATTTCCTTATCTATATTCGTCTCAGTTTCTTTATTCTCAAAATATGTTTTCTCGTTTCAAAATAACTAGACATCTTTCTAACCATCTGCGAGTATATTTGGGGATGCGATTACTTAAAGAGTCTCACTTTCATTAACCTATATTTAACTACTTCAGTTAAGATATCTGAGAAGCATCGATAGTTTTCTTACTTAGTGTCCCACAACCCATTAACTTAATCTTTATTTGGTTGTTGAGTTATACCAACATCTCATCTACAAATGTTTGTCTGAAAGTCGCCAATTTCTGTGAATGTTTAATAAAGTTAGTATCTTAAATATTCTGTTCATGTAGATTGGCTTCCCTGTTATAACATCAAATAATTGGTATGGAAAAGCGTTGATAAAGTCTCAAACTGAGAACCTCAAACTTAAAGTGAAAAGGTTTCTTTTTTAGTGTCTTGTTCCTTACAATCCATGTAGTGCTACACCACGGTCCAAATCTGCTAAATTAATCCAAAAATGATAAGATCGGCCGCATTATAAACATACAACTGTTACCTAAGAACACTCATATATGGAGACATTACTTAATGTAGCTTGATTAACAGTTCCTATTGTTTAAAATTATTATGACCGTATGGTGGATGCGTGAATCTATCCTTTGTTGTTGAACATTATATCTGTATTTACTTTGATGTGATTTTTATGAGTTTCTGTTTAAATGGAAGGGTATGATTCAATAGTTCATAGGTATACAACTCATCATAATGTTCGCATCGTACTCCACATGCACGTAGTGTTACAATGTAATTTTTAATGAATATTAAAATTTTCAAATGAACTTTAATTATAATGTGTTCTTGATTCTAACTGGTATTAATAAGGTAATTGTTTTGATAGAATTGTAATAAGTTTGAGTTTTTAGTCTCGTATTTTTCAGTAATTTTCTACGAATTGTTATGGATCCTCAGTCTGTACTAACCAATCCTTAAAGCAACCTTAGAAATTAAAACATGAAGTGTGTAATGTGCTCGTTTGCTTGCCTTTGAAAATCTAGGTCCAAAAAACATATTATGCATTTTTGTATTTATAGCCAAGTTTATTATTGGACACTAAATTGGCGTAAAAATTAGAATATTTAATCATTCAGTGTATTATAATCCTATTAGAATTCTTTGATTTGGTTTTAGGTAACTTTTAAAACCCACATAGAGTTTAAATATCACTACCTACATTTATCGCATAAGGATTTATTAGCAGTTTATTTTTAAGTTGTGTAAAACAAACTGTCAAATCGGTGGCATGTTTCGTTTTTAAAATCACAGCGGTATACAACATAAAAATATTTGTTATTGTTAATGTGTAGAGAAGGGAAAGTTCATGATTCAAGATCGGCTGCAAGAGCTTCAAGTTCCAGGCAAAAAGAATGTGATGACTCATTGTGTTTTTGTATGTCTAACAAATCGATCTACATAACAACCGATGTCTTAGTTACTCAGACGATGAAAGCTTCTGGTATTCATAAGGTTTTTATACTGTGCAGATCACATCATTTATCTGTAAAGTAACCACATCGATGACAATCAACTTTAATAAGCACTTGTTGAGTTTTGATTCTGGATTTCGGATATTTCATTGTCAGACTATTTTATTCTATTTTCTTAACAACTGCCTTATAGAAACTGCACTTGTAAATTCACCAGTTGTTTTTAGATATTTACACTTTATAACTCAAGCTTGTTTATCTTTAAAAAAACTTTGCATACAACCTGTTTTAGTCTCCAACCAGCCATAGAAAATGTACCAATCGAATGACTGGTATGTTTCGTTTCTGTTCTACTTGCTTGCCTACTTCAAGTTCATCAGAAAAACAAGTTCGGATTGCACCATCTACCGATGGAATCCCTCAAACGGTAAATTCATCACCCTAATCCACACTGAATACTGCTAACATTTGTGGCTTATATGTAGCTTTTCCCTTCCCTCCCACTAATAATCAACACAGTGTTTGTGTTTTCAAACTTATTTTACTGGTGTCATCAGTATTCTATTACTTGTTCTGTTTTATATTTATTTAACTACTTACTGTGAATAAGGTTATACCTAGCATAAATATGCACTAGTTCTAGCTATCTAAATCTTGCATCCGTACAACAAAATTTAAAAGTATCAAATTAAAAAACAAGGAGAGGAAAAAGCTAAACACGTTAAATGTATCTGCAAAAATAAAACAAATTAAAGAATAGAAAATACATACGACTTTTTAAATCTCGTAAATTCTAAGGTTTGGAAAATAAGCAAACTTTTTTTCAAGTGTTAGAGTAGTACACGAATAGAACTAGTACTCATAATCATATATATCCGTATTTCTTACCCTTATCAGCAAAAGAACTTGTGACTAGTACTCTGATTGATTAAGAATAAAGTATATCTTGACTATATTTGATAACGTCAGATATGAAAATATTCCTTCCCCTAATTGGTATAACGGAAACATGAAAATATTTTGTTTGTCGATCACTACTATCAATATACAATACTGCCAGTAACCAAGACTATATCATCGGACTGGGCACTTGATCGATACACTTTTCACAGTGTAGAATCACATGGTACCAAATACGCGATTCATGACCAAATATAGAGAACCAGAGTATAGACTAGACAATACGTTACTCAACACAATTAAAACCACTCTACACTCATTAAGTCCAAAGTAGGAATCATCAGTAGGATGGAAATAACATTGAATAGTCAGTAAGCTGAACGCCTGTTAATCTGCGATCAATGACTAATCACAATTTATTTTCTCTAGTTAAACATCAATATCAGGCGTGATGTTCTCATCTAAAGTGTACTTAAAGTACTTTCTGAATCTGAAAGATTGCGTTGTCGCTCAAAAAAGTATGTACAATTTATCCTCAAATTCACTTTCATAAATATAACAAACCTCAATCCTTTATTTCCCTTATCACTGAAATTATATGGAGGAGTGATATGCCTGTTTTGTTCACACGTCAATTTCAGGGAAACCGTACATTCGTTACCCTTTTATTCTATCATAAAGTTTAATCTTTTCCTCGCCAAAATCCTTCATCTGATCCGACTTTCAACCACTTTATTGTGACCAAAGAGTTTTTATCTCCAATGGTTTATTAGTCAATGTGCTATTAACCCTTCCTGAAGCCCTGCCAAGATTCCTGCTGGTCCAAAGCCCGAGTAAAGAAGGTTTGGTCTCTCCCAAAGTAGGTTATTACTAATGCTACCCGACCAACTGACACTGAGTACCCTACGTACACAACTTTGTATGGATAACTGTACCTTTCTGTAATATAGTAGTAGCCCTACAAGTTTCAACTCCGTACAATAAAACTATCTCCACGTTTGTAATCAAAATGCTGACTAACGTTGGCTGACAGTCATCTCGATTAACATATGTCATGTTCTTCAGTTGTATGAATGCTGCACTTGCCTTGTCAATTCTTGCCTCCATATATCCATCAGATCCTCATTGTTCATCAATGATCCTGCACAATTACTTACCACTTTCTACCTCTTCCACAGCTTGACTGATGCCCTCTTTTTTGTGTTTGAGGATCTTGTTTTTTACCTCGTGAATGTTGAGGCCTACTGATGTAGAGGCTTCTACTACATTGGTTGTCTTCACCTGCATCTGTTGCTGTGTATGTGATTGAACATATAGGTCTTCTGCTAAGTTCAAATCATCTAGCTGCATCCAAGCTCTCCATTGCATTCCATGCTTCCGCTGAGATGTAGAGGTCTTCGTAATCCAGTCAACCACCGGAAGAAAGAGAAAAGGAAAGGGTAAGCAGTCTTGTCTGACACCTATCCACACTTGGAATGCATCTGTCAGCTGTCTTCCATGTACGACTTTTCAGTGTAGTCCGTCGTATGAATTCCGGATGATGTTGACGATCTTCTCAGGTACACTATAGTGTTGAAGAACGTTCAATAGGGTTCTTCTATTCACGTGGTCAAACGCTTTCCCATATTCAAGGCAAGTGATGTATGATAATTAGATGGTGGTTGGAGGTAGTCGACAGGAAACCCTGGACCCGGGTTTCGTGCTACTTGGCACTCATTAGCAAGGTGTACCTGTAATCTTGAGGGAACTGGTTCTCTCTGGCGGATTCGATCCGAAGGAATTCAACCTTCTGATCTCGAAATTGGGCATCTGCTGAACCTTTCTTCGGTTCAGCAACATTCTTTTGAAAACGTTTTCTAGCATTGGTATTAATGTGATGTCATTGCAGTTCTCACACTTGCTCAGATCACCTTTCTCTGGTATTTTAATCAAGTAACGTTCTTTCCAGTCTGTCGACACTTGTTCTTCCTTCCAAATCTTCCTGAATAGAACGTGGAACATCTTTACAGTTAATTCTATGTCTGGCTTCAGTACTTCAGCTTCTATGCTTCTTTGAGTAGATGTTGAAGAATTTGCAACCTGTTGCTGAGATCTATTTCAAATTCGTTGAGTTTGTGAGTATCTCGAACGAAGACTGTACTAAATGATTGTAAGTCTGTTTCTCCAGTAGTTTTCCAGTGTTTCTTTAGCTTTAGTCTCATTTCGGTCACAACCAGGTAAAGATCAGAAGCTATATTAACTATCCTCTTTGTTAACATGTCTTCCATGAACCTTCTGAACTTTTTTGTACAGTTATGGTCGATCTGGTTCTCTGTGGTATGGTCCGGTGAAACACATGTAGCTTTGTGTTTAAGTTTGTGGGGTGGAATTGTGCCGCCCACAACCATTTTATATTTGAGACCATGGATAGATCAATGTTAAACTACCATTGGAAACTTTGAAGCACTGGCGGCCGTTTCGTTCTAGTATGGGACCACTCAGCAATTCGTATTCATAATACCACAAGCCGGTCTCGAACCAAGTACTTTCGGTTTCAGCAACATGTCTCAAGGCTTACAAAATCTACTCATAGAAACATACTAGTTGAATCACTGAAGTCAGAAATAGAAGTAACTGCAAAGATGTTCTATGTATAATGGGTTTCACTCATTCCGAGCATCATCAGGTTGTATCTTGTCATTTCCACAGCCATTTGAATAATCCTCCTGGTCTTCCGCATTGTTCGAGCATTCTGTGTACCGATATTAATTGTTTCTCTGGTTGTTAGAAGGGACATCAGTCAGTCTCGTGACTTCCAAAGAAGCTGGTGTTTCATTGTGAGTCGTCATAATTCTCCTAAATGAAGATCCTTCAACTCTCGAACTTCAGTTTAGACTGTTTCAAAGATTGTTTCTGGTTAGCGTTTTGTTTAGCAAGTTTGTGTTCTACTGGAAGAAGTTGTCGACCACATGCCCAGCCCTCCTTCGTTACCCGGGCTTTGAACCGGCAGTAACCTTAGAAGTGCGTCATGCTGAGAAGCAAACATACTGTACTTTGAATATGCACATTAACTACAGAGGAAATTAGCAAAGCTTAGATTAATCAAGAATGGCAAGTCATAATTACCAGATATTTAGAAATAACAGCAGAGATTTCCTACATTCTGTTCTTCAGGATTTGGCTGAAAGAACAAGTACCAACAGGCTGGAAAAACAAACGTATCATCAAGATAGTGACGCAATGAGCTATTGGTGATCTTGAGAATGACAGAGGTGTCATATTACTGCTAGTACTAGAATTTTTTGACAGTGTCGCTGAACCGATTGAAAGATTTGATAGACATCCAAATTCGATTAAAATGCTGGCTTTCCTAAGGGTCAATCATGTACTGAGTGTATCGCGACACTGCTGTCATTGTTGGACAAGTAGTCGGATGGAACTTTTCACTTTACGTCAGCTTCCTAGATCATGAAAAACGGTTCAACACTGTGAATAGGAAGGACTTGTACAATCTTCAACACTGTGGAGTGCTTGAAAAAATCACCACTCGAAACTCCAAGGACGAACTGAATTGCAGGGTTGTGCATGGATAGCAACTCACTGATGCATTGCTAATTAGAACTGTTTTTAGACAAGGTCACCTGTTTCCACCTTTTCTCTTGATCGTTGAATGCATTATAAAGATCTCCATGCCTCAATAAAATCAAATAAATACAGTGGACACGTAAAATGCAGCCAGACGACTTGGATTTAGCAGATGACTTCTATCTCATATACTGCAACAAATCCAGATCAAAACCCTCAGTGTAGCATCGGCTTCCACAGCAGTAAACCTTAGTATGTACGAGGGAGAAAGCAAGATTCTAAAATACATTAGTAAGTAGTAGTCAAATCACACTTGACGAAGAAACTCATGAAGAGACAGAAGCCTTTACGTACGTGGGAAACTTCATTGCTAAGCATGTAAGATATAATGTCGATATGGAGGCACTAACTGGAAAAACAAAGGCAGCATTCTTGTAATTGAAGAATATCTGGAACTTAAGAGAGCTGTCATAAATAACCAAAGTTATGATTTTCAACACTGACGTTAAAACAATGGTGTTGTACGAAACTAAAACTAAAAACTACCACTACCAAAACAGTGCAAGTACTTATAAATACCTGTCTGCACAAGATACTCCAGATCCAGAAACCATCAGGAATGACCTGCCATATCAGAGAACAAACTAAGCTTCAGTTGAAAAAGGAAATAGGAAAAGATAGTGAAAGTGAGGAAGACACTGTCCAGTAACCACTAGACTGGATTACAAGACAACCCTTAGCTTAAAATTCTCAAGACACGTAACTCTGGGATTCGGAAGCAAGCATCAGGAGTATTAGTACTACTTAGCGAAAACTAGGGATGTGAGCACAGTACAGAGTTGTATGGAGATCCCTGGTTGGCCTACGCTCCATAAAGGGTAACAAACAGGTCTAAATAACTAATATGTTAACATTTTGTTACCGCACTTCCAAAAATACTGTAAACATAGTTATACCCGGTTGCTGCCTGCTTGAATTCATGTTATTTGGTCTCTTTCAATAAATGTCTAGACTAAAAGTTGTATGTTGGACAAGATAGACGGTGGATCGTGTATTATATCTTGATTGGTCAACTACCGATTTTGTTAATAATGTTAATATGTTTCCGAACTCTTCTAACGTATCAAGGTCATACAAACCTACGAATGTCCTTGTTTTGTGTACTTAAACTAACTTTTAGATAGCTTTTATCCATAGTACTTGCTCTTTGTCTTCTCCTCGGAGCTCAAGTATCTAGGAGATTACTGGACTACTAAGAAGTGGTTAGGAAGTTATTATCAACTATTTAACTACTAGTTATATTAAATGACACTACAACTGTACTCCTAAGCTCCCTAATTTTCAGTGGTTCTTCAGTTGGTAACTTAGTTCACAATGTGAAATTCTCTTCAAAATATCACTTAATAATGAAAAAAAAGTTTATAGATAAACTAAATTCAATTGGTAGCTCAGAAGTTAAGGCACTTGACTTTCTGTTATCAAATCGTGGCTTCTAATCTCCTTCCCACTTTGATTTATGCAATCAAATTATATCACTGATCCTCATACTTATAATGTGAACCAAAACCAAGTATATAAATTTTTACCTGATTAGTAAATTGAATTACATTCACTATTTTTTACTATTACTATTATTATTATAATTGCATAACACCAGTAGCAGCTAATTCAATGGCATTTGTTGTTATTTCTATGCACATTTATATTGTCTTACGATTATCGTACCATATTATGCTGCATATTTTTAAAATCTTAAATAGGAAAAAATAGGTTTCCTTTCAAAATAGTTCATCTTACTCTCACTCTCATAATCTGGATCTCTTTTCTTTTTTTTTCTTTTATTTCAATTCTTTATAGCGTAAATCACTTGATCGATATGAAAGAATTGGAAATTTATTAGAACAATTTTTAAAAGGAAAATTACAGTATATTCATAAATTTACTGATTTACCAGGTGAGAGAAATAAAAAAAAAGAAACAAGCGTAAATACTATTCTGTTGTAATCCCATTTCATCATTTGAAAATTTACATTTTTTTTACACGTAATTTCTTCTCTTTCGAAAGTTGAGTTAAAACAATATTGTGGAAGGTGAAACATTTGTAACTAATGACAGTGAATAATTGATGCACTATATCATAGATTGGTTGAAGATAGAATTATATCACTGGACATCGTATAGAGGTTAAGTCATTGACCGCGAGACCTGAATGTCATAGGTTAAATTTGTGACGAGGTCGTAAGTGCACATTAATGAGAAGCGTTCGTACTAAGATTTTTTAAAAAAAAACTACTCAGTGCTACGTAGTTTCCAATAGTGCTCCAAATAAAATCAATCTTTGGTGAATACAACCTACAAAAGTTGATATTGTTTAAAAAACAAAAATAAAGACATTGTGCTTGGTAGTTATGTACATATTCAAACACTATTTTGAATAGTGTTTATCGAAGTTATGAATAAAATGATATACTCAAGCTATTAGTGTACTCAATTACTATTAACAATGAAAACTTTCTCTTAATAATTAACATTTCATTGTACTAATTTGTATTACTTACTAAATTCTCATTATCTTATCAGGTAGGTTTTTTTCATTTTGAACTGGGGAGAGAGTTGACAATGTTAACTATCATTGTTATTATTAAATAAACAAGTTATTTTTTTCTACTATTCATTTTTAATAGTTCAAAGTTCCTTCGTACATTTTCTAGTTTGCAACAAAACAAAAACATTGTGAGATATGATACGATAATGTGTCGTAACCAATAGTTATATTTCGTCATAGAACAGTAATGAATATTATTAGTCAGTACATCGCAAAAGATAATATGTGAATATAAAGATGACAAACATGGCAAATTGGCTGATTAGCTGATGAATCTCCATCGATTGAAATGGTTGGGAGATGTATTACAAATCAATAATTACTGCTTATTTGTACGGGCGATGTTTGATAGTATAAGAATATGTTGGATGGAAGCTAGAAGCGACTTGACTAATACTTAGCATCAGTTTATGATGTTTTTGACTATTTGTATAAACGGGTATATGGCAGGTAAAGACTATATGGTTCGGATTTTGGCCAGTAGTTGTTGACGTTTAATGATGTGGTTCACAATTGTGCAGATGGGTTCACTTTTTGTCTTCCTTCAGATTTGCGTTTTGAAATTATCTTATACTTGGTATTTCACAAATGTATTCCTTTGTGAATTTTATTGTCTCGGTTTGATATTTTTTACCGTCACTGATACTGTTACTATTTTCACTACTGTGGCATTTGTCTTCATATTTTCATCTCATTATGCCGTTGTAGTGTGAGACGACTTAAGTAGATGCACACACACACACAAAGGTTCTGTGTTGCTTATGAATGACTGGTGTGGATGAATCTTTGTTATTTCTATTATTCTAAAGCTTTGGTCATTTAAAATATTCAATTATAGATCTCATTTGTCTCAAGGATATCCATAGATCAATCTTTTTTTTGCTGTAAAGCGAATAGCATCTTTTTTGCTTCATATCATGTCAATTAGATTAACTTTTGGAAACATTGATTCTATGTTAAAATGATTTCAAACAACAATCAAACCAATATCTCTCCTCCGAATCTTGATATTTTGTTTTGTTTCCTTAATTACTAAACTGATCTACTTTCTTTCCTTTTTTGTAGATATACATTGACTTATCTAAGTTTCTACTTGATTATTGTATTCTATCTTAGTTGCTTAAAATAGATTGTTAGTTATTTTCATTTTGAAAACCTATGTTATAATAAGTAACCTTACTCACTCACATACATTCTGTTGAGGTCACTTACTATTAATATACACTCTTAAGTTGCTATAACAACGAAAACGACCTCTAAATGGTGATCATAATTTCTTAATTTCTGTTTGTTAACTAAAATAAAAATTAATTATGATCATTCTGGAAGATGCACCATGGATTATTTTGTCTCTTATGGTTGATATAGATATTAACATCTCGACTTCACTCTTTATTGCATTCTTGATTGTGAGTTCCAGTATTCTATTGCACGCACCTTTTCATTCTGTCCTCCTGAATCGTATGTCAGTGCTTAATCTTTCTCTTCATCATTGTTACCACATCAATTCCTTTGTTTACTCAACTTGTTGGTTTCATTGAAATCATAGACTGACCTAAGTTAGACAACTACTGGGAACCCGAAAGAATTAAACAGTTGTTTCTCCCTATTATACGACTACTTAGTGGTGCGAATCCATAATTCCGTAATGGGCAAACGAACCTACAACCTTCGGTTTCGCGCGCGTACGCTTAACCTCTGGACCACTGGGCGGGGACTGAATGGCGTGCCAGACTAACTTAAATCAATCCACAATGTTGTACAACCATCTCCCATTGTCTTTTGTGAGTACCTTTCTCACATCAAATATGGTTGTTAATTTCATCTCGTCGTGTCAATTTGGTTTGCCAACTTGGGCTTACGCACATTTGTACCATACTTTACATGGATTTTAATTAACTGACTGATTTCACTGGAAGATTGATTTTTATGAATCGTAGAAATAAACCATCATTCACTGAAATCTGATTTGTCTACTATAAATAAGATCAAATGTCGAAATATAAATTGGCATATTACGTACATCATATTTGTCAATTATCTCAGGCAATGGAAGTTTAGACTTTCTTATATTCATAGATCCATCTCTAACTCAATTATTACTCTTCAGTACACTCACTGACTGATCTTTTATAAACTTGCTGATATATATGTAGACAATTGACACTGACATATAAAACAGTAAATCAGTGTACCATACAACTTCAGTATAAAATAGTAACTTCACATTGAAAAGTATATAGATTATGATCAGACTAATACTGTTCATTAAAACTAATCCTCATTCTATCCTTATCAAACTGTGTGTTACTAAGTCTCTGGTCTTATGAAGATCATGTTAGGCTTTGAAGTGACCATAAAATAACGTCAACCTTGAGCGACGTATCATCCAATGAGAAAACAGAGTGTAGAGTTACAAAGTTATTTATAAAAAAATAGTGATGTAGTGATGGATATACAGTCTCAACATGGTAAGTTTAGCGTCTAGTACAACTACACAAGATGATTCACCCTAACTTTTGGACAGACTTTATTGACTCAGACAACATATGATTATTGAGTCATTCTGACTACAATAATAAATGTTGTCATCATAGGTAATATGACCATCAGCACACACTCTGTCCTTGTGATTCTGTTCTTATGCGCCTCATATGTACTGTTTATATGTCTGTCACTCATTGTTTCACTCAGTACCTGTTTATTTGTCACACTATTATTTATTTTGAACTATATTGAAGCTTGTAATGAATTGTAAGAGGGAGTACGCTTTCTTGAATTCTCTGCTTCGAGTTTCTACTTCTCGTTTTCATGTCTGTCTGGATAAGCGATTGTCTGAAATAAATACATCCGACTCAACCCTTACTTGACTTATTACCCCCGTCGCTCAAACGGGATTAGCCTAGGTGTTAAATGGAAGATTTATATTCACGGTATATTCGTTCTTTCGTCCAAATTGGAGTCAGATCTCTGGGCACTAAAAACGAATTAGGATTAAGATTACGGACAAGAAGTCCGTCTAGACTCAGGAGTTACACTTAGTAGTGTCAAAGTTAAGAGTTAGGGATATAATATCCTAGAACACTCTTGGCTATGCCCTAAAGTACACCATCGCTCTCAGGTACGATCTGCGTCAGGAGCATGTAATCCTTGTAATTTGACTTATGCATCATGTCAAGCTCATTATATGGACCCCTAAAAGTTTTTTAACAGTTTTAAGCACCTTACAAGATAATGATGAACAATTTTACTTATTTCATAAATTTCGATAATGTAATTAGAAGATGAAGATTATCAGAACTATGTGTTTTATTTTGCACAAAATCCAATAACCACTACCTTGAATCTGATTGGTTCCCTCAAGGTCGTTGTTGGCTTGTAGTCTCGCAATGATTTTTTATCACTAACTTTGGTTTAAATTGAATAACTACTGAAAACCCAAGGATATCGAGCAGTCACTTCACTCAAATTCTGAAACTCTTAAGCAAAATACACCCACATCACGGACTCTCAAAATTTTCCAGTCTCATGACAGTCGTAACCTTTATCGAATATTGACTTGCCTACTTTTAGATTTTATTAACTCCAGAAGTCAAAAGCTTCACAATGTTGCTAGTGATCATACTAGTTACTACTTAATCTGATGCTTTCGTGTACAGCTTTTCTATAATTCCAGGATAGTGTTCATTATCTTTATCGAAAACACTTGAATCTTGAGTGTGCTCACCCATTACTGTCGAACAGTCCTCATATTAAGATGCAACAACCTTGTCTAATGCATTGATTTCATTACACAACAAATAACTTGTGTTTCTGTTCCTCTCTTTCTCTCTTTGTTTTCAGATGGTTATTTCCTAATTGATGAAATTATCCAATTACCTGAATTCAAAAAAGAACATTGTACATATGATGAAATTATTGATGTTGTACATAATGATGCATTATTACGATTCAGTGTTAGAGGATCAAAAGTTCGCTTGAAACCGCCTGAATTAAATGTATGGTGATATTTCATATTTCAACTTTTCTTGATATTTTTTTTTACTTTAGAAAGATCCTGATGTAATTTTATCAAAAAAGTTAGCTTGGATTCTACGTCATGGAGCAGAGAATGTCGGAATGAAATATGAACCTGGTATGTATGTGTGTTGTTTTCACGTCATAGGTTTTTTTTATCTAAATATTTCCATGGAACAATATTGGATGAATTGATTGAACACATAAAAAAGGTGACCGAACTGTTGTAGATAATCTACTCACTAAACTGTTCGCCAACTCTCCACCTAAATGAATTTCATAATAAAAGTAGACTATAGTGAAAATGTTCAGCAACTCTTGAAGTAACTTTGAGAAATTAAAGCCAATTTTTAGCCGGTAGGAATGCAGGTCACATAAATGAATAATTTATTACATCAGCAAAACCAGAATTTTCTTCAAGTAAAATAATTGGCCAGAATTTAAGGTTAGAAATTCGAATACAACATAAGCAATTAAGAGTAGTGATAATAAATTGAATGGACAAATATTCTCTTGCCCTATATCGATGAAAACTTTAAATATTAAAAACTTCAAAGTTATTTTTGTAACTTTATAAATTACCGTCCTCATCTTTTCAACCTTCTCATATTTATCAGTTTTTAGTAATTAAATATTCTAAGTATTTATTCAACTTTCAATATGTTACATGCTATTTGTTATTGTGCTTCAAACTTTACACAAAAATCCAATAGTCATCTTAAATCTCATTGATTTGTCAATATATGATGCTTTTGCCTAAACTGTTCTAATGAAATAATTTTTCTATGAGTACCCGTGGTCAGACAATAAATAATGAATGATGATTGTATGGGATCGTAAATTAACTGAAATAATATATTAACATGATTGGGTCCAAGTTGATTAGTGTAAAGGTTGAACAGTCACGCACGAAACTGAAAGTTATGGGTTCAATTGCTAGTCACGAAGTCATGGATGCTTACTGTCATGCAGTACCATGCTAGGATAAAGTGGCCGTTCAATGATTCAAGATTTTTAATAGTGTCATGGATAAGATCAGTTTATGATTTCAACTGTGAAAATAATTGGTCAAATCATGAAAATAAATGTTACAAAGTAATCAATATAGCATCACGTATACCCATTGCATTTCTTTGTACATACCATACCACACTAAATATCTGACAAGATTTATGCTCCACAAAAAGTTATTTAACCTACGCGATAGCTATACAATGATTTGTAATTTAGAGTTAATGAATACGGTAGTACTACGAATTAGGTTTTGTATTATATATATATCAATTCAGGACAAATTTGCTGAATTAGAATTAGAGTAATCAAACGACGCGATAATTTTCCTATATCTAGTTAGACTTTTATTAATATAACGTAAGGTTTACAATATTTCCCTCTCCCTTTTTCTCTGCGGTTTACTACATGACTCTAGATTGGATACTTGGACGATGCACAATACACAGAGATTAGATCACCATACATCAGATACACGACTCACGATCAAGAGTAGAGAACTTTAGTAAATACTAGACAATACTTGATTGCACACAGTTACAACCAATCTACACTCAACGAGTTAGGAGTAGAAATCAATGAGAGGAAAGGAGATCATATATTTCATTGTCAATAAGTTCAATGGTAGTCTAGCTTGGATTGATTCGTGAATTCAACTGTTAAAATACTACAATCTCCCCGAATCCCCATACTGGTAATTATCTAGTTGTTTAAATTGAATTTCAAGTGAATCAGTATTCGAGCTCGTGACCTTGATTGGTGGTAATTGTTAAATATTCTGACTTTACTCAACAATTATCTATCATATGTGTAAAGTATATTTAATAAAAGCTAATTGCTATTCTTACTATATGATGCATTTTAGATTCTTGAATTTTATAGTTCACATGACGTTACTAATTGATTTGCTTTTATTAACATTACTAATATTTACTTATTTTTCGTTAAATTTCTACAGGTGGTTACCTTTATGTAGATAAAATACTTCAATTGAAACCATTTCAAGGAGTTCGACTAGAAGATATTTCACGTGTTGTTAATTCGAACGATAAAAAACGCTATGAACTGTCGACAAATCCAGAAAATGGCCGGTTAAGAATCAGAGCTTATCAAGGTCATACTGTTACAGTAAGTGAATAAATGTATCTATATATAATTTCTCATTTTTTCCGGTCGTTTATATTTCTTGTTCCCTGTGAATATATATATATATATATATATATATATATATATATATATATATATATATATATATATATATATATACAAATCCAAGTACTTAACTTCCATCTACACAAATGTATGTTGTATACTATCTTTTCGGTGCACAAAACACCTTAATATTTGTTGACTCTTCAGTTAAACTATACATACTATCTAACTAGTTCCAGGCTTAGTAAATTTACATATTAGAAGTTCTGATGCCTATTTGAAGATAAATGTATGAGAGAGTACATTATTGTCATTATGAGTTTACTGATTAACAAAAGTGTGTTAAGTTTTACAATTCATGTATTTTTGCAATAGTAGTTCATTTAAACCACAGTTTTTTTAATACATTTGATGTTAGATAGTAATCGCTAAGAAACCTTTAAACCCTTAGTTTTGTGCTACTTGGGTAGTCATCAACAAGATGTACGTTCAATATGTATTTAGTTATGAATCATGTGTCTGTCTGTTAAATCAATGTTTGAGTTTACTGTTCATCAGTTCATTTCATATTGTTTTACTACTGTAAAATTATGATCTATGAAGCTAAAAAATTATATATGTAATCCTTTGCACTTGTTTGTCATTATCTAAGCTTCAAAAAGTTAGATAACATAACACAGAATCGCCTACTATACATTATCACGATGAAATTCATCCATAAGAATCACGTATCCAGTAGATGACAAACAAACATCCTACTGAATAATACGGCCTATTTATTACCAGACTTAACCATCCCAATTATCAATATAATATACTAAATAAATAAAATGATATAACATTAACAGGCAAGATTTTACTTCCACTTAAATATCAAAAGCATACAGGTCATTTATCTGTTTTCCAATCAAAGGGAAAGTGTGTTATTCATAAGTCCACATCGTATTGCTTTACTACTGTGAAATATACCCAATGAAAGCACAAACCATATATGAACTGCAAATATATATGATGAAACCACTAAGTAAGTGATTATGTGATTAGGTATAGAATAGCAGGTAGAATACAAGAAGGCTGGTTGATAAAATCATAAAATCCATCAACTGACAAAATAAGCTAGGAGTCTCTATATCAAGACAGGATATCTGCATGAAATCGTCGAGTGGCTAGTCTATGCCACGTTGGAAGGTGAAAAATTATGAATCTAATCCTATGAAATTGTTTTAATCTATATTTGTAAGCAACTCCGCTCACACTCCCACCAGTGTTCCTTTTGGTCCAAAGTCCAGGTAAAGAGTGAGGTTCGGCAATAAGGTTAATAAACCAAAACCCATAAAAACAGATACTCACTCGAAAACGCTAGCCAGAAACAATCTAAACTCGAACCTGAGAGTTGAAGAATCTTCATTTAAAAGAATTATAACGACCCATGATGAAAGACTAGATTCTTTGGAAGTTACGAGACTGATGTCCCTTCTAACAACTAGAGAGACAAGTAATATCGGTACATGGAATGTTCGAACAATACGGAAGACCTGGAGGACTACTCATATAGCTATGGAAATGACAAGATACAACCTGATGATGCTCGGAATGAGTGAAACCCAATAGAGGCACACTGGACAGAAAAGCTTAATTTCGGGAGAGATGATGTTGCATTCTGGTCATGAAAAAGTAAATGCTTCGCGCACACAAGGATTTGCAGTGATTTTGTTTAAAGGGACACAGAAAGCACTCATAGAATGGGGTTATAAAGAATCAATAACTTGAAGTTGCCTGGAGGCGCTGTGCTTCAATAAGTACTAACAATAATACATCTCTGTAGACAGCCTGGATAAGATTGAAGAAGTAAGAAACATGATGACACCAATCAATAAGAACGGAACAAGAGTGAAGAAAGAAAGCCAAGATACAAGCAGACAAACGTGTGAAAACGAGCATTATGGGTGAGAAGCAGAAATTATGTAATGGACCTTACAAGTATAACATAAAAGATATAGGAGGAGGAAATATGAGAGAACTATATTATACAATTGAGAAATTAGCAGGAAATTATTGAATGAAATATTACTAATCTTAGTTGAATCTCAATAACATTAAATAATCTATAAGTAAAGTACTACTTATGAGTTGTATAAAATCATCTTGCTAAAAGTTAGTGATTATTTTATGAAACCAAACTCACTTCATTATAATGAATTTCAGTACAATTAGTTACTATTGCCTAGAATAACACTTTAATAAACTTTTTTATCTACTTGGATAAAACAATTTATTTGTTGCTGACTAATGATAAGTTATAAATGTCTATATATTTTTAATGATTACAGCTCATAGATAAACTTAAAAATGTTCCTTGTTTTTTAAACCGATTTCGTATTGTAAATAATGCTCACTTTGAAAAATAATCTCTGTGTGTGTGAATGAATGAATGAATGAATGAATGAAAGAATACACTCTAATAGATTACGGTTTAAACGATATATAGAGCTTCGACACTTTCGAACGTCTGGAAACTCAAGATTACAAATCAAAAAAAGGAAGAAAGCAGGAAAAGTGGTTTTTAAGTGTCAGAAATGTACGGTGAAACAGGGGGGGGTCTGTAGTTCTTAGTATGGCCTATAACATCATAATACAGTCAGTCATACCATATCATATTGATATTCTGGAAAGTTCTATCTGGTTCTGATTAGATTCACTCTGTTCGAATCCTTTATAGCCTCTGGAGGCTTTGTTGCGCTTTCTGGGAGCCGTCCTAATAATAATAATAAATGTTAATTCAGTCAGTCAGCTACAACGTAGGTCAGGCACATATATGCATCGGTCCAAGTTTCCATACCTCATTAACACAACAAGATGAACACTGAATTTATAGTTTGGTCTCTAAGTTAATGATTGCTAAGTGATTGGTTAATTAAAATAATTCTTTAACTAACCAAAAGTACTTTACAGTCAAATACTAGAAAAACTAAGCTTGTAAATATTCAACACTGAGTACCTTAAAGTAACCTTTTACTCACCTACAGGTTTGTACATGTCTAGATCAGTAAAGTTGTTTTGAATGAATTTGTGGCAGACAAATCTCGTTATCAGTTTATGATACAATATCTATGAAAATTATATAATTTCTACAAAATCCTTCACCGATAACAATCATGTACTTATTAGAGGCTATCTTCTAAATGCAATTCTTGGAATTCTAATTGGAAGGTGTAACTAGTAGAATTCAATAATGCGTGGTGTAAGATAGTTATCCAACTCAGCTATTGAGTGAAGGTTGGTCAGTATCGTGGGTCAATTAAATTCATTTATTAGATGTGTACACCGTTTGATTCCTGGTTAGCAGCCTAGGGGTTAAACGTTCGCTCATGCGACTGAATATTCTAGGTTCGAATCCCAATGATCGGGTATGTGGACACTACTGATTGATTTCAAACTAAGATGAAACGGCTATCCAGTGCCTCCAGGTTTTTAATAGTGGTTTGGCTAAGACCAGTCCATGATTTAAACTACGAAAATTCTGCAATCTGCGCAAAACCCTATGCTGTTATTTTCTTGATAATTCGTGTATATTCCCACATAATTGCTCTCTACTTTTCATATCGATTTTCATGTATATGTGAGTGTGTGTGACTGTGTACATGCTCATCTAGCTTACTCGACTATTTAGCCTCCAAATGGTCTTGTACGACTGAGGGTGTATAGATTCCTTCCTCCCTCTAAAAATGCTATCAAATGGCCACGCGTATATAGCCACTCCCAGGGAAGTTCCACTCACTGCCTTATCACAGAAGAATTGTTGTTTTCGAAACTGAGAGCGAATGTCCGGCGCTTAAATCGGGTTGGTGGGTACGGAGGACCCACTCAGAGGAGTTAAAATCGTGATTCCAAACCAATGGGCTCCATGATCCATAGGGAGCAAATGACGTGCGAATCTGTTGCTGGTCATCGTTTACCATTGGACTGCATCTCCCAACTCTGACCCACTACCTTGTGGATCAGACCTCCAGATCGAAGGTTCGCACAGTTGCCCCCCAAAGAAAATCACCCACTTCAGCTTGTTCACTCGGGCATTCTGAGATGTTCTATCTGTGAACATGAGATGATAACGAACAATTATTTTTACGATCATAAATTAAAATTGGTCTTCAATTTATTAAATGATCAATCCTGTCTCTGTTGATCGTATATGATAAACAAATCAACACTATCTCTAAAATCCTAATCCTAAACTCTTGTTCCTGAAACAAAATCTTGACCTGATGAAATTCTGTCTTATAGAAGAAATTCATCAGATAGCGACTCTTGGGATTTTGTTTAAAGACCATTCATCTATATTGTTACAGAGCATTTTTGCATTATAACTGATGTCAGTTCTTGATGAAAAATCTAGCCATAAACCCTTATATCTAACTCCAAACTAAGAAAAATATGAAATATTTGAAAAATCTATATTCATCCTTTTCAAGATAGTAAAAGACAGGCAACCTCTAACTATAAAGATGAATTTTTATACTGTTGTCTTCTTGATTTAAAACCAGCGTAACCTGTAGAAAACATCATTAAATCCATTAATTAGATAAAATATGTTAAAACTTTGTAATCTTACTGTTTTCTTTTCTATAAATTAATGTTTTGAGGAAAATATTTCCTGACTGACTAGGAACTAGCTAAAAGTTCATCGTGGTTACTCTAATCCCATTCCTGTATTATATTATTTTACTCTTATCATACATCGTAGATGTTATAGCTATCCATCAATCGGTAAAATCGAAAATTAAAGGACCGGAAGTACCTCGGTACGACAAATTTAGTAATTAAAATATTACAAATAAAGTTACCCAACAAATAAACTCAGCCCTAGAATTTTAACGTGATCTTTCTACTAAGTGTAGCACCACTATGTACTATTCATTTCTGAAAACAAATCAATAAATCAGTGAAAAATGTTGTTATCAATGGAATTATCTGTTCCTATCACAAGTAAGAAGAGGAAACTATCATCGTTAATGTTAGTCTTGTTGACTAATGCAACTGTTAATGACAACTTATGTACAAATTACAAGAGTAAAAAAATGATGCAAAGATTAATTCACTGAGATGGTTGTTGTGTGATTTTTTGTACTACTATTTAAAAATATTTCATTAGATAAAAGTACAAAACTGCTCATCAAAGTTACTTTCATTCTATTTTAATATTTTTATTTAGCATAATTAAGTATTGATGAAATAACGCTGGTGTAATGCAACGTTAGATTACTGAGGACGAACAATGAACGATTTATCGGTGTGAATAATTCGCTCATGCTCTATACTAGATATGCAACCAGCATAATCGAGTTGTGTTGATGCCTAACAGAATTGTGCCGACTGCATATTTAGTATAGAGCATTAGTGAATTATTCACACCGATAAATCGTTCATTGTTCGTCCTCAGTAATCTAACGTTGCATTACACCAGCGTTATTTCATCAATACTTAATTATGCTAAATAAAAATATTAAAATAGAATGAAAGTAACTTTGATGAGCAGTTTTGTACTTTTATCTAATGAAATATTTTTAAATAGTAGTACAAAATATCACACAACAACCATCTCAGTGAATTAATCTTTGCATCATTTTTTTACTCTTGTAATTTGTACATAAGTTGTCATTAACAGTTGCATTAGTCAACAAGACTAACATTAACGATGATAGTTTCCTCTTCTTACTTGTGATAAGAATAGATAATTCCATTGATAACAACATATTTCACTGATTTATTGATTTGTTTTCAGAAATGAATAGTACATAGTGGTACTGAGATAATATATTATGAACTGGACAAGAACGTTAGTATTGTGTAACATACTTCGAATGAGAAAAAAATATCATTCAAGTGTATCCAATTCATCTCCATTAAAAGATCATCGCTTGCCGCCAATGAGTTGTGAAATTGGTAGGCCAGAGAATGGTTGGAAATACCTCATTCAATCAGCACTCAATGAAAAGTTCCGAGATCAGTTTACACAAACGAAGGTTTATGTGTCACACTTTGATTAGATAGTTATCTTTTTTTCTCACTAGATTTAGCGTGCTTCCAGGAGCTTCTAAAACATTAAGGTCGCACAAACCCATAAATCTCTTTGTTCTCTATACCTAGACTAACCTTGGATGTAGAACTTCTTTTCATACCTTCCCTTTGTGGCTTAGGTGTAGAAGAAATGTGGGGAAACAGTGATCACTTAGTAAATAGTTATCAAGCCTTCCGCCATTAGACTTACTGCACGATTGCCATTGGCTTCTATTCTGTTTCATTTATAATAATAATCGTATGAGTTATTAAAAGAGGTTTTGTGTCTATTTTTAACTTCTTTTACGTTTCTACTGAATGATCATTAATATGTTAATCCATCAATAGAATATTTAAAATTTCAGTTGAAGTGTGTAATGGATATTTATTTCACTTGAGATATTTTTATTCAAATGACACAAAATCAACAATGAGCGAGTTAACGAATAGTGTTGAACAAGCAAATATGTATGCTTATGATAATGACTAATTTGAAAGGTCTAAACAATCAATGTGTTAAGCGGATCCGTAAGATAATGGCGTAGAATGAAACATAAATGAGTTCGATCAAACAACCTCACTCCTACAAGTATGAATATATATGTATAAAAGTATGATAGAATTATGATGGCTTGATGTAATACCATTGTGTCTGTCCACCAGATAGGCTAATAATTCAAAGATAGAGTAATTTGAACATGTATATAATTGTGTGTCTGCGTATGGGTTCAGGTATAAATCATATTTACTGTATCCCCAAAAAAAAAATACATCAAGTTGGACAGAATGAAAACACCATAAAGAATTGCTGAGTTGAAATAATTAGTGTACAACCATTGGAACAGTATGAAATTGAAATGTAATGATTTGTGTGAGTTATATGTTTATTAATGAGGAATTCAAGTCAATAAACAAAATTTTACGGTAAACAACTGCCCAAAAAAAAAGTTTTTAAAACTTTCATTTAAAAGGAATTATTTTAGCGTGCAAAGTGTTCGTCAATTGGGAGGTAGCATTGGAACGATATTTCTTACTCCCAATTTAAATATCACCTATGAAACAAAAGTGTTATTCCTTCATTCAATGATCCCCATCAATAATATGTGCCTTTTTAATGGTGACCCCTATTACTAATCACTTTTTTCCATTGCACTAATTTGATAGTCTCTCTTTTGCTCGCGCTCTTATGAGTGAATACTTCCGGGCTGGGTTAGATACCACTTATCTCGTCTTAGCTGGAAATTTCGTTGGACAATTTCGAATTGGTTCACCCATACTCCTTCATGTCTTCTACCATGGTTCTATTAGCTAGGAAATATTTCTCCATGTATGCAAGCCACAAAACATGATTGGGCGCTTTAAAGATAGGGTTGTAATACATAATTATGTAAGTCGGTATTATTGAGTGTATCTATGTTATAAAACTAAGAGACCTGATATAATTTATCAGTATGGTTACTTGTGGAAATTATAGTATTTTAACAGTTGAGTTCACGAGTCTACCTAAGCTAGACCGCGCACTAACGCAAGACCAAAGGTCCTTGGTTTGAGTCTCGCGTACGAAATCGTGGGTGCACACTGCTGAGGAGCCCCATACTAGGACGAAACGGCTGTCGGATGCTTTCAGGTTCTCAATGGCGACATAATTTAGTTGGATAGCCATGTCGTGACTGCCTAACCTATATTGTCTAACGTCGAATTCACAAAATTTTCTCTCTTAACTTGCTTTATCGTGACAGTCATAGTTTACCTCTCCGTAACAACCCTTGAAGAACGGATTTAACCTTACCATTAAAGTATATTTAATGCAAAGACAAAAGAATCACATTGAAATATAATTCCTTCTTGGTCGAGCTATACAACCTTAATCACGTCGTCGCGTTAGTGTTCATTGACTTTATTTTTCACTTACCATTCAACATCCAAATGTAAAACTTTTGAACTAGGATTCATACAGCTTGAAATATCACATAATTGGATTTTAGCGTTATCCCTCTGTCACTAAAGGAACAAAAATGATAACACCCATGGACTCTATGTTACAAGGTTCATTAGGATTAAATTTTTCAAACATGTTCAATTATAACGAATGAATATATGTTTAAATATAGAAAAAAAAACATACCGGTAATAATAATAATAACGAGCCCAACGAGAACTATACTGTAATACAAAATGAAATAGAATCACTATACATATACAAACCATTTAATTGTATAAACTAAAAAGTAAAATATCAATATTATTGTTATCAATGTTAATTTATGTGTAAAAGTTAATCCACATAATTAAATGGAATTTTTTAAACTCGGTTCTTATTTAGTTTACTAATGTACTGCCGACAATATAGACCGTTTTTCACTCCAAGTAATATCGATGAAGTAGGCGAAATGTGTCCATTCACTATTACATGTCTTATTGTATGTCTGTATTTACAAATTTATTAAAAATATATTTACAAATCACACTTCCCTCGTAACCGTTTTAAGGTTACTGCTGTTCCAAAGCCCGGGTAAAAAAGGAGGGTTGGGCATGTAGTCAGCAACTTCATCCCGTAGAACACAAACTTGCTAAACAAAACGCTAACCAGAAACAATCATTGAAACAATCTAAACTCGAAACTGAGAGTTGAAGAATCTTCATTTAGAAGCATTATGATGACTCACGGTGATTTCCATCGGTTCTTCAGCTAAAAATAGTTTGTAATAACAGTCATCGTATTACAATGTGATCATGTTTGTTTTTTTATCATCTCAAGTGAATGATAAAGGTATGCAAACCGATCAACATGTTATTTTCTTATCGCTTTTTATTTCTGACTTCTATAATTAAAACAAGTCACTTTATGATACTCTAACTGTACAGTGTTTTTTCGTTAGACTTTTCGGCTGATGTAAGTTTTTAATACATTACTGTGTAATGATATCATGAAGCCATTGTGGTATAAATATAACGCTGATCAAACTATTTCTAGTCACAATAATCTCAATAGTATCATTGCTTTATGTTAGTCAGTAAACCCTGTTTTCACGTAGGTTACATGTCGTTTGTCACCGTGCTGTACCCTCACTTGGACAAGCCGATGCTTTTCACTGTACTCGAACCCGTGTCAACCCAGCTTCATAGTCTGAAACTTTACCATAGATCTAATAGTGTCACGACTAACCTCCTGCAAGGCTGAGATATTTCCATAGAGTAGCCGTTAAGTAGTAACCGCTAACACGTTTGTCTAGCCCTCTGGTACCGACCGAATTTTATTAATCATTCTGCGTTTCGACTCCTAGTTCATGTGAATTAACACTATATTTTTATTCCTTATGTAGTTGAAAAGTGTTGATGATGCAGCGTGGAGAATTGTGAAGAAGTATAACCTGTAAGGATAACATACAAAGAATTATTGTCCATATTTTTAACTCAGTAATTATTAGACGCTTAGACTTGCATTATTTTATTCTCCGATTTCTAAGCTTTCATCCAACCCAGAAATCGTTATCATATATCTTATTGTTCCAGATTTACTAGTAATTAATTAATTAATTCCCTATATTGTATCACTTGTGACTAGGTTAAGTAAATATTGTGATTTTCTAATTGTGTTATTGTATGATCAGACATTCCAGATATGTTATTGTATGAGCTTTGTGTCATGATTGAACTGACTATAATAAAGAAAGAAAGATCATACAACCCTTCCCTGTTACTATGTCCTGACCACTCAAAACCCAATACAACCCAAATAATTTGTTTGCTTTTTTCAACGTAATAGTCGGTAGAAAGCCTTGCTTAATCCAATTTAAATATCAGTTTTTTTCAATTATGAATTTACTGAATTTAAGTGAGCAGTAGCAGTATTCTATCGTACTATGCTTTTTTTTCTCCTCTTCCACTCTCTCACTTATCCATATAGATCGAAGGGTTAGATATTTCGTTGATTGAAAATCCTGAAGATTATCCAACTGTTATCCATGGTACATATTTTCGGAATTGGGATTCAATACGTAGAGAGGGCTTAAAACGTATGCAACGTACTCATATACATTTTGCACCGGGTGAAGTTGGTGAAACTGGTGTGATAAGTGGTATGCGTTCAAGTGCTGAGATTATTATTTATATTGATTTAATTAAAGCAATAAATGATGGATATAAATTTTACTTATCAAAAAATAATGTTATTCTATGTGAAGGAAATAAAGAAGGTTGTTTACCGACGAAATATTTTCGTGCAGCTTATCAACGTAATCCACGTGAGTGAATTTCCATACAGATATATATATGATAATTGTTTAGTATATCACATACTCTTCGACACTTGACAATTCAGCCTATTCCCACCAAATAATGAGTCCATTGACGTCATCATGTTTGGTCTCAAGTTCGACTCTCTATTCTACTTAGGTCAGCTTTGGCAACAAATCTCATATATAATGCGTGGCTCAAAGCCAACCCACACGAATTTCTAGTTGGTAGGATGAGTCACAAAAAAATCATTCATAAAACTACACTCAATTGACCTGTTAGTAAATCCAACCACCAATCAAGGATTATCCAAGTAAAATAACTTGGATTGTTTAAATCAGAAATTCACTTGATTATAAGCATAAAATTCGTGATCTCAACTCTCCATGAAATAATAAGTCTCAATAGGTAAACAAAAAAGAAATTTGTCATAAAAAATTAAGAAGTGAATCGCTAATTAACTGTAATTTATAAATGGCGAAATGAACGAGATATCACTGAGGTCAATAAGTAGGCAGATGCAGAACTTACAAGTAGAACAATATTGAAATACCATGAACCATGTGTTTAATAAATAAATATAGAAAGATAAACAAACTAATTCTTCAAGAAAAGTTATATAATTTCCATAATTTCCTTTCCACGTTTCTTTCTCATAGGGACTCACTATTGTGTAATGATTAAGCTAGATATAAACTGCTTATGTCCTGATAGTAGATCAGTTGATGAGAGGAGGGAATATGGAACTTGATTGACTTCGATATCTTTTACACAATTTCAGCAACTCTTTATCCGGGCCTGTAGAGCTCATTTATCAAAAGCTTGGGTACTAGACTATGAGTCACACTTTTGGTGTAAGGTCTAAAAACAATGCACTGTTATTCAGACTGTTCTAGGTGTCTTGGGGTTTGAACCCAGCACTTAATGGTTGAAAGCTGGGTACTTTAACTTCTATAAATCATCACTGCAGCTTGTTGTCCTTCCCAGCCTACTATGGAAGTTAGTTAATCCCACACAGACAAGTCGGGAAGTCAGTTGAATTATCGGAAGAAAATAAATTTAGTTAAAATATACGAGATTATAACACCGAAGAAACCAAAGCAAATGGGAACACTGGCAATTTACTTTGGTACCATTCGTGTATATTAAGGATTTCGAGTCAACCATACCTTATGAATTAGACGAACACATTACTAGTCTACTTTTGTACAGCTGCATTAAGGACATTCCCATCGGGAAACCCAGTAACAACTCAAAAGCATTGAGAACAATAATGAATAGAAACCAGTATGAAACACGAATAACAACGCAAGTGTTTGTTACATGCATGTATAAAATACATGAACAAGAGTATATGCACATGTTACCTATACTAGCATAGATACTTCCTATCACAAGTATACGTTACTTACTTGCATATGTAGAATACATAGACCAAAGCGTATACACTACATAGTACATACATGGGTATGAATGCGATTTGCTTTTGCTACTTATAGGTCGGGGTCCAACCCATTGACAGTGAGGAATGAATCAATTAATTGCGTTCAAATAATTTGATTAAAGCTGTCTATTGACGATCAACTCCACACCCATACCACAGACAAGTTTAGAGTCCTGTGCACTGGTTACGACACAATTTATGACCATCACTCTGGATTACACCAGACCTGACGATCTTTCTTAGAGATAATCCATTAAAGCACCAAACGAAATAAATTCCTTTTTACGTTTCTGCATTTAATAATTATTTTTACCACACACCACTTATGTAGTCCATATTTACGATAGAGTGGGGGACTAGTACGATATTCATCCCTCATGTTAGCTCATGAAACAAAGTCCCGTTATCTTCGGGGCACCTTGAGGTGTTAGTTGGACTCTACCTTGTCCCATAGAAACAAGTTGGAATAAAATCTCAAATGGCTGGTGTTGACGATAAATCACACAGTTAAAAACAATCTCACTTCATATTCTGTCTTAGTAATCGATCCATAAAGTAATTGATTATTAGTATAAGCTGTGTAAAGATATGACATACTCCTTGATTAATTTGAGAGATGGGAAGCTCTGTTAGGTAACTTTGTGTAATGTGTTTTTGAGGAATTTCATTGTTTTGAAGAGAGCAAGAACATATATTCGCGCAGAATAACATGAATTCATATTATTTCGAATGACTGCTACTTAAATTAAAACATTTTTATATAAATTAACTCATTCCTCAGGTACTTGAATTACGACCCACACTCTTTGTACGAGTGCTGATAATATACTAGCTGGTTGCTCAAACTGAGGTAGGATTGATCAAAGTTCGAAACCGGAACATATTGTTTGAAAGTCAAACTCCTTAGCCATTAAGCCACTACTTCAAAACTGCTTCCTATAAGCATGACAAAAATTCAATCTGAGTTCGATAATACCACACACCGTCAAATTAATAATGAGGAGTTCATTAAGTCATGTTCTGATAGATATGTTTCTGAGTAGAAAATAGTTGTGTCAAAATTATTGACTCTCTTATGAATGATGACGGATTTACCATAAAATACTAATTCCATATATGTTATAATTAGGTTAACCCTATTGGGCAACAATGATAATGAAAGCGATATATGAATTGAATTAGGATTTTATTTTAAGCATCGATGTTCGAGCAGACTTATGATAAAAATGAATAGAGCGTAGTGTGGTCTATGATTTTTTTTTAAACCAATCGACGTTTTTTAAGAGTTTGTCATCCTTCACGTTGGGTAAAGAATATATCACAAACATGCGAATACCTAGGCAACCATTCTATAAATAATAATCAATATACGTACACACACACAGTACATATAAGAACACTCTAAAGGTTTATATGTATGATAACTTAACAAAGGCAGTTATGAATGTACAGAGAAAATTCACGTGGGCATTGTAGTGTCTATATGGGCCTCCATACAATTAATAAAATGACAGAATTTTTCAAATATTTTGGTTATATGTTTATTATATGCAACGATATACAACCCATCTATTAGAATTAAAAAGAAGAATATATTTGTAAAATCTCAGCGAATGAATTTTAAGTAAATCCAACGTTTCGCCTGGCAATCTGGTCCAAGCTTTTTCAAGGAAAATATAATCAAACAACAAAATTATCGAATATAAATAGGTACATGGTTCTCTGGTTTATTGTATACTGAATAAGTCATCCAATCAACGTGAAGTATTTTCATAAATATGTATTTGTATTAATGTGTAAACATGTCTCTTACACATTAATACAAATACATATTTATGAAAATACTTCACGTTGATTGGATGACTTATTCAGTATACAATAAACCAGAGAACCATGTACCTATTTATATTCGATAATTTTGTTGTTTGATTATATTTTCCTTGAAAAAGCTTGGACCAGATTGCCAGGCGAAACGTTGGATTTACTTAAAATTCATTCGCTGAGATTTTACAAATATATTCTTCTTTTTAATGTCACAAATGAACTCGGCGCCCAAATATTGTGAAACTATTCGTTTAAATTTAGACGAAAGTTCTTATTCATCTATTAGAATGTTTCAACAAGACGCATAATAACATAGAACAATATGTTCCATTTCATTAACGTTACCAATAACAAAAAGAGACCAGTTGGTACAGTTCAGAAAAAAGTTGACAAAACCCTAATAAACTCAAATGAATTCATGTTATTTTCCGCGTCTTTATTTTTATTCACTCCATGAAATACAAAAGAGGAATATTGTTCAGTTTCAACTGGATTCGAAAGTTATTGTTAGCAAACTCAGTCCTCTAGCTAACTACTATTTTCATGAAAAATGAAGGGTGGTGTGATGAATTTAAATTTTTGTGATATATGGTTATGGATGTACATTACTCTAGGTAGTCTTATACACAGATCAAAACACATTTGTTCGTTTTATTATAGTTTAGATCACAGATTGGTCTTAATTAGACAAGCATCGGAAACCAAAAAACATTGAACAGGTGGCTTATTTTAGTATGGGACGCCTCATTAGTGCACACTAATGACATGAGCCCATCAAAGGTCAGGGCCATTACCTTCAAGTCTAGCGACGAACGCTTAACTTTTAGACCACTGTGTTGGCGTCCAATAGTTTTTATTTCTAATCTCAATCGATTCGCGACGTTGCACAATTATCGTCCAATAATATTGGTAAGTAACTGCCTCGCTACGAGAAAGTTTGGACTTCAGTGATGATGGCTTCTTGCCAGAACTCTGAGAATCACATCTAGAAATAAGTCGCAAGTGCACATATTCTACCGTATCTTGTTTTTTGGTATAATATTATAAAATGCCTGAATATCTATCATTAACTACCTGTTCATTAAGATTATTTTTTAAATTAAATTTATTGATATAGAATTCCGTAGATCATTGAATTTTATCGAAATTATGAACATATTTAATTTAGAAAGTCATTGAAAATCTGGAAGCATTGAATGGCTGTTCCGTTCTAGTATGATGCTCTACAATAGTGCACATCGACGACCCCTCAACCAGGACTCGAACCCTGGAGCCTCCAGTCTTGAGCTTCGACAGATATTTTCTGGAGTTCTAGTGCAAAGCTGTGACTAGTGGAATTCAAACTTGTCGAGTATGTGACAGTTATTCAAGACAGGCAATGAAAGATAGTGATGCAATATCGCGAATCGATTGAAGTTAGAGATTAACACCATTGGGTGCCAGCTCAATGGTTTAAAAGTTAAGGGTTCATGCGCAAGATCAAAATTCGTGAGTTTGATTCCCTTGTGGTAGGGTAATCAATTCGCACTGCAGAACAGTCCAGTACTAGAACGAAGCGGCTTTTCAGTGTTTCGGGGTTATTAATGGTTGTCTAACTTAGACCTGTTCGTGATCTCAGCAAAATTTAATTTTTCTTGATTGACTACCTCAGTAAATAGAGTAGATGGTCCGAATAAATCTTATCATTTACAAAGAAACTTGCATAAAATTCATTGATATCATAGTTTTTCTTCTACTTTGTGCTCGCTAACTATATGCTTCATTCGACAACTCAATTATATATATATACTAAAATTGTTTGGTAACCCCCTACCTCTCCGCATAGAATTCTTATATATTCCGTCAACCATCGATTAGAATTCTTGGAAGATCAGATAAGCACATCATGCTCTCCCATATTTTTATTGAACTTAAAGAATTCACGTGATCTTATACATTAAATATGAGGTTACAATATATGAAATTGCAATTCGCATAAAACTAAGTCATATGTTGTGTAGAGCTAATTAACAGATATATGAATATTTTCAGAAGAGTTTTGTGGAGATTTTAGAAATTTTCACAGATTGAAATCATGTGTCAGTTGAAGCTAGACCACCATTGAAAACCTGGAAGCACTGGACGGCCGTTTCGTCCTAGTACGGGACTCCCCAGCAGTGCGCACCCACGATCCCGCACCTCGCAGGATTCGGACCCAGGACCTACTGGCTTCGCGCGCGAGCACTTAACCATTAGACCACTGAGCCGGCATCCATCGGTGGTCTAGCTTCAACTGACACATGATTTCAATCTGTGAAAATATGAATATTTAATTGTAATTCATGAACAGTAAGGGATTTCTCAACACTTAATAAGTAAAATAAATACTTTTAATCAAAGTAAAGATCCCATAAATCAGTACATACGTGTTATCATATATTTGTAGATCGATACTTCAGAAGATACCTTTCCAAGTTTCACATTTTCATATTTATTCGTCACAATTTTAACAAATATAGTATTTCTTTGATTAGTTAGTTTTTATTATATTTTCGAAATGGCTAAGTATGTTTCATAAGTTAACTGTATTGTGAAAGAAGTATTTCTGGTGCTTTTCGTTGGAGTATATATATATATATATATATAATATACAGACTTATTATTCAAACCTTCCTTGATCCACTTCTTTCGATTTTAAATAATCCTAAACGTTAGATAATTTTCATGACGAGATGTGACCACAGTAGCACTCAGGTATGCATTTGATAAATCTACTCTATTTACGACCAATATAACTTGTTCCACATTAACAATTAAACATATAACCGCACATTGAGATAGTTCAAAGCAGTGATTGTTTTCCATCACAAGAATTATTGTTCAAGATTATTTGCTAATCCAAAAGAACTGTTTGAAAATGTGTTTAGATCACAAATTTGCACAATTTAAACCTGATCTCTTGTTTTTATCAAGGTTTTAACACCCATTATCTAATTCACTATATATATATATATATATATATATATATATATATATATATATATATATATATATATATATATATATATATATATATAGATAAATAGATAGATAGATAGATAGATAGATAGATAGATAGATAGATAGATAGATAGATAGATAGATAGATAGATAGATAGATAGATAGATAGATAGATAGATAGATAGATAGATAGATAGATAGATAGATAGATAGATAGATAGATAGATAGATAGATAGATAGATAGATAGATAGATAGATAGATAGATAGATAGATAGATAGATAGATAGATAGATAGATAGATAGATAGATAGATAGATAGATAGATAGATAGATAGATAGATAGATAGATAGATAGATAGATAGATAGATAGATAGATAGATAGATAGATAGATAGATAGATAGATAGATAGATAGATAGATAGATAGATAGATAGATAGATAGATAGATAGATAGATAGATAGATAGATAGATAGATAGATAGATAGATAGATAGATAGATAGATAGATAGATAGATAGATAGATAGATAGATAGATAGATAGATAGATAGATAGATAGATAGATAGATAGATAGATAGATAGATAGATAGATAGATAGATAGATAGATAGATAGATAGATAGATAGATAGATAGATAGATAGATAGATAGATAGATAGATAGATAGATAGATAGATAGATAGATAGATAGATAGATAGATAGATAGATAGATAGATAGATAGATAGATAGATAGATAGATAGATAGATAGATTTAGTTTAACTTTCAAAAGTTCACTACTATAGAATAGTTATTGATATTGATTATCTATTTACACATATGATTTTTATTAGTTTATGTCATGTGATATATTGAAATAACAATTTTCTAAAGTACTACAAGTTTTTGACTTAGTAACACAATATTAATGCTAAGTGGTAAGATCTCATATTATATAATTGAATAATAACATGGTTTCAAATCTGATAGCAGGTATTCAGATTATCTAATGGTTCATCATCAACTTAGAATTGAATAAGTTTCAAGTTTATATTAATTGATAGAAAAGAAAATGTTGTCCTCTAATTGAAGTGAATTTCTTGACATTCTATTAAGAAGGCATGATACAATGAAAGTTCAATAAATATATCAAATTCACAAATGATTTCACCGTTATTATACTTTACACAGAATAATGCCTCAGATGAGTTAAAACATCTTCCGGTAGTTACTAGATATATCTTATTATTTCCAACTATTTAACATGCTTTAGCTACCATCTTTGACTATCCTTATGATAAACTTTGTGGAAATTTTACGCTTGAATAATTTACACATATTCTTACAATCTATTAAAATTGATGTGTTTCTAAGTTGTTAAAAATCTATGGAAACAATGTCGTTAGTTATAAGGTGAATGCTTCATGAATGATTTACAATTCTTTATTAGGTGTCTTGTCAGATATATGATACTTTCTATTTAACAGTGTTTATAGGCTAATCCAAATAACAATTATGTAAATGATTCCCATTTACCTCATATTACATTTTCAGTTGATATAGTAATACGAACGAACAGTTATTAGGACGCGTAGTATCTTGAGTTCGATAATAGAGATACACAAATTCCTAACCAGCTACTGAATGAGATGATTAAAATGGGAAAGGACATTTATTGGAATAAACCGATTCACAAGTATAAACGCTCATATATATAACAGTATTGTTATATCCTTATCTCACTTTATAAATATTAATTGAGATAGGATAAAATGTAAAATCATATTTAGGTTCAGTGTGATATCTTTAATTTGAATATGCAGTGTAATATTCATTTAGCGTAACTTTCCAGCCAATTATTTTATCATAAAATTCTCAGTATTTTCAGTTACACTTGATATTCATTGACTAACCATCAAATATCACAACTCGTTTGTTTTTTTCTTATTTGGAGGGTAAATTATGTCTTCATATTGTCATCTATTGTGTATCTTCTATCTGCCACTTAGTGCCAATTTCAATTTCCTGTTTTTGATGTTAACTTTCTACATTTATAGCAGACAGTAGTATTAGGTTAAATGGTCTTGTGTGAATTATTTCACGTTGAATATGATATTCATTATAGATTGACTTACTTCAAGATGAGTGATTGAAATTTTACTAAAAAGTTGTAAATTTAATCATATCATGAGTAAAGCAATCGTTATTAAAACAGTTGTATGAGAATTGAACAATGTCACAAGTTAGTTGAAATTAGAAATGTAAACCTTTAGTTATCAATTTAACAGTTTCCAGAATAAACTCTCTCTTTTGCTATGAAATCTAAAGATCAGAATGGGTTTTGTGGAGAGTTTTAGAAATTTCACGGGTTGAAATCATTAGTCGATTGAAGCTAGACGACCATGGAAAACCTGGGAGCACTGGACGGCCGTTTCGTCCTAGCATAGGACTCCTCAGCAGTGCGCATCCACGATCCCGCACACCGCAGGATTCGAACCCAGGACCTACTGGCTTCGCGCGTGAGCACTTAACCGATAGACCACTGAGCCGGCATCCAACAGTGTTAATGTCTAATTTCAACCAATCCACGAAGTTGCGCCACCGTACACCATTGTCTTCAGTGCTTCCAGGTTTTCCATGGTGGTCTAGCTTCAATCGACTCATGATTTCAACCCGTGAAATCTAAAGATCTTGTAATCGATCCCTGATATGTTCGTAGGTAGATTACCATTGAAGTATCATATACGACGATGAAATATCCGTCTAATATTCTCTTATTTTCACTAGCTTTACTATTTAAATACTTGATATTCAACCAATGGGTTATGTGTATCATCTTCTTCCTCTTGCATTGTGTACATCTTCAGTTTCCTCATGTTTCATATGTTATTTTCCGGCAGTTATATCAACGTTTCTCTCTCTCTCTCTCTCTGTATAAATATAAGCTTTGTCATTACTCTGTGTTGTTTATTGATCGTTTCTACCATTTATCTTGTACTTTATGTTTCATTTTTTGTTTGTGTGGAATATATACATGTGTAAACATGTATGAATATTTATGAATTAGAATGTACATATTATAACTCTATATACTTGTAGTTAAACTATAATGTCAAGTATATTTTACCATATATAATCACTTGTTGTCGTATTAGATAATATTTACTTATATATACTTAAACTATATGGATTATTTATTCTGTTTTTGTTCTCCTTTTTTTAACATTTATATTGATTTTAATTATGTACAAATATTTTATTGATTTCTACATTGATGTTGTCCAATTCTTTTCATTCTTCCAAGAATATTAAAGCTGTATATTTCAACCGGTCTGTTGTGAGATAACAACTCACTGAAAACAATGGTGTACGGTGGCGCAACTTCGTGGATTGGTTGAAGTTAGACATTAACACCGTTGGATGCCGGCCAGCTCAGTGGTCTAGTGGTTAAGTGCTCGCGCGCGAAGCCAGTAGGTCCTGGGTTTGAACTTCGCGTGGTGCAGGATCGTGGATGCGCACTGCTGAGGAGTCCTATGCTAGGACGAAACGGCCGTCCAGTGCTTCCAGGTTTTCAATGGTGGTCTAGCTTCAGCTCACTCATGATTTCAACCTGTGAAATTTCTGTATATTTTTGTAGTAATAATAATAATAATGGTAATAGTAACGGTAATAAACAGCAATAATAACAGTGATTTAAACACTTATTATATCATATTATTGTGACCTTATGCATTCAAGTACAAACTGTCTATTTTTTCTTTCATAGAAAATTGTAGTTTATTGTGCCATTGATAAATAATTGTATGAAACAGAATTCTTAATTGTACTTTATATCCCTTTAGGAAAGTTTTCTATTCATAAAGTTTATATTAGAAAGCGAGAGGAAATGTTGTGTTAGGACTTTATGACCTTGAGAGTTTGAAAGAAAAAAAAAACATTTTAAGATTGGCAATCAATTCAATAATAAAAATCATTTAATTAGGATTATGTAAACAATTTCTTGGAAAGATTTCTAACGATCTTTTGGATTGATTGATTGATTGAAGTATGTTCAGTATTTTCTTAGATTCAGAAAACGTTTTAGATGACTTTATCAAGAACACATTGATTTATGCCACTTTACATTTGTAACCTTTTTCTATTGTTGTACTCTGAGATTTAATTCATTCTAATATTTGATTATCCAATTGTGTGATAAGAGAAAACGTTTACAGTAGTTCATCAGACAGACATGAACATGTAAAGAATATTAATAGCTTTGTTTAAATGAGTAATTCTCACACTGACTATACTAATGTCCAAACATATCATTACGGTGTGGCTTGAAAATACTATGTGGCCTCTCCAACTTTACTTGGCATATTATCTCAAGAAACTTACCAGTATTATAGTTCTCAATATCTAGATCATGGACATTTGGATTACGCCATTTTTAAAATATATGGATTGAAGTAACATAGTGAATATTTCAATGATTAGTACTTGTATATGTGCTATATAATATTCAACTTATTGTACATTGATTTGTTTATATTACTGTTTGTTTTTGTTTTTCTATATGTTCACAGGTCTTAAACTTTCACTCACTCCGTAAAACAGCTGACTTGAATAAAGCTTCCCGTATAAAAAACATACTTATATTTGTTGTGTATAAAAATAAAATTCTCATAAACATTCTGATACAAAATTACAAAATTCGGTCAATTCAGTTATATCGTGATTATGTTTATTTCCAGTTTCAACTTATCAACTCTACGTTAGTGCACTACACTTGAACAGCCCACTTTCATATATTTATCTGTATCTTTTATTTTCTGTTATATAATATAAACTACTTAACTCTAAACGAGTAGTTTGTTTTTTGGAGACTATTTTATTTTTCAGATAGACATTCAGATTCGTTTGACTGATTTTTGACTTTTTGGTTTGCTATTGTATAACATATATATATATAATTTTTTATATTTGGATTTTACTGAGCTGCATATTCTTATGCATATTACATAGAATTGTACACATTTGAATTACTATATTATAAAGAGTTATTATCAGTTCTAGTTGTTTTTACTTTGTCATATCTGGTTTACATATTTTGGGTGGAGAAAAACTTGTGTTGATACATTGTCTCCTGTTTATATTCTCCGCTTATATTGCTATCATGAAATATCTGTCAATTTGAACCTCTGTACCCCACCTTCGTCAATTCTATATGATAATACTTTGTAGACACATCCAGTGTAAGAAAGTTAACACTTAGTGACACTTGGTTATGATCGCACATTTTATATACAGTTAACTGGAGTAGGAAATGTGAATTGTTGCTGGTTGTAAAATCAATGATCTCAAGGTAATGCAAACATTATGATGGTTGCCCTGAGTCCTATTCTTAGCGGGGTAGTGTATCCACACCTGAGGAGTGCAGTACTCGAACGAAGTATTCATTCAGTGACCCTTGGTTTTCTAGTGGTCCTCTAGCTATATCTAATCTCTCATATACTTCATGATCGAGGTCTGTCGTTTGATTTTAGTCTTTCTTATTGTGAATCAGTTTAAGCCGACTAAAAAGCATCGTATTCAAACGTCGATGGGGTTGTGGACGAGCACTGATGTGGGGTCCTATGCTAGAATGAAACAACTGTTCAGTCATCCCAGGTTTGACTGAGATTAGTCAGTGATTCAAACTGCAATGTCCAACAGTATCCAAAAACCGCTTATACTGGTATTTAATTGGTCGTTATCTACATATTATTGTAATAGGACGACTATCTTCTAGCCATTGGATTAATTGATTCAGAGTTTCCAACACTTCTCTAAATACGGTTTGGGCAACTACATCAAAACGTTTAGTTCAAAATTGAGTAAACGAAGCCTGTACAGCATTATCACGTCCCACCATAATAATAATAATAATCCACATCACGAAGTGTAGGAAACTGTCGATATTGTGATGAATGGTCTAAAAATTATCTACAGTGTAAGTATTTCAAATCAATAATTCTAATAGTCGGACAGTTCTTTACTCACACTGACCTGTCTGACGATCGAGTTCCTCGCATCGATGTAGTAGTAGTAATGATGAAAGTTATTACTACAGATTTATTCAATACTTTAAATTTCGTAACAGTAAGGAAAGTAAGCAAAGTGTTTCCAACAGTCAATATCCGCCGATTGTCTATTACTTTAGCTGCTAAGATTTTTTTCACCCACCGGAGATATTCATTGAGAGAATATAGTCAACTCTCTTCTCTACAAACAATAAACTAGGAGAGAATATGCCAAAAAACTATAATGTTTCTTTTGGTATTGTTTTGCTTGTATCTTCCCATTGAGGTTTAAGACTGAAATCAACCAGTCTGTTATTTGCATATGTGGTCAATTGCAGTCTTAAACCTCAATGGGAAGATACAAGCAATACAATACCAAGTGAATTTAAATTCACTTTATTGCACAAGCAAGTGGCTATCAGGACTCCGTAGCTGAGTGGATAATGCAATGGCGTTTGAAGCGAATGGTACTGGGTTTGAGTCCCAGAGTGAACATCAACTCTGAGATGCAGGTACATCCAGCTGACGAGTTCCAAATGGGACGAAACGCGCGTCAAACTTGATTCCATTGCTAGCCACTATCCATCTTTGCTTATATAGTGTTTCTGTTAAAGTCTTCTAGTATATACCATTGTAAGAAGTTGTAAGGTTTATGGTTAGCAAATCGAAAAATAGAAAGTTTTGTTGAACTATATGCACAGTAAAAAAATAAATATTCTTAACTTTTATGCAGTCGATTGACGTAGATAGCATCCAATTACTCACAATATTTCATAACATATTTAGGACAGTAAGAGTTATCAGTTTGTTGGAGACACTGAGTCAAGTGAAATTTATCTAAACTGCACAACTAGATGGTCCAGCATTAGGAAAGTGTTTAATGAAAAAAGTGGACTGAAGAATATGACAATTCCATATTAATAGTAGTAATATTGGTAGTATATGTAATAAGGGTTGTGACAGTATTAAATTAGTAAGTCAAATATGTCTCTGGAGTTAATGGTTTATAGGAACTGACAGTATTTTGAAAGACATATCATTGAAATCATCATGTATTTTGGATCTTTTAATAGTAGCCAATAAACCATAACATTATTGCTCAGTGTTGTATCAGAAATTTTAAATATATATCACAAACTATAAGATGTATTGCATAAATGTTTTGTATTTTATTTGCCTAATCAGATGAGTTATGCATCTGAATAATCAAACGGTACTAATATCATTCGTTTAACTTAATGGTGTTCTGCTATATTCGTGATTTTTGTAAAAAAAAGTACAGCAATAGAATTGATCAATCCATTTATAGTATTATATTTGAGTACATAATAGAAACTACTTTAAAAATGAGACTGAGTAAAATACATTGAGATACTAATAGATTAAAAAATTAACTGAATTAGTAACTAAAAGCATGACTCTTATCATCTGTTCCAATAATAATTGTGATCAAATAATTAAAACTAATTATCATTATTATTTCCAGATCATATGTCACATTAAACTGTTAAAAGGAAGTTAGTTAGTCACATAGTCACATAGTTTGCTTATTTGTTTGCAAATCATAAGAAAAACACATAATCACAAAACGTCTTAAATAATGTTTGCCTACTTACAAGTAGTCAAAATGATATAGCTAAAATATCAATCATAGGCTTTTGAATCAAAAAATTTCAAAATGAAGCAAAAATGAATATTAAATAAATTTTAAGAAGCGTCTTGTTAGTAGATCATGGACGATAACTCAATCAAACAATAAAGCCAAAGCTGTAGATAAATTTCAATTTTAACATTAAATCAGTATGATTACTTCAGAATATATATGGTTACTAATAACGTTTTTCTAAATCAAGAAAATATATTCCATAATGTTTAACTTTGACTAGGTTAAAACTGGCAACCTGAAACCCCTGGATAACTGTTTCGTCCCATCAATGGGTCTTTTCACCAACATATACCTAGGATCTTATGTCAAATATACTTTATTTATATCACAAAGTAAGAGATCCGTCAGTTTATATTGTCCAGTTTCATTCAATTCGTGATATTAGACGACCATGATTCAGTATTATCAGTGATATTTGTCTTGGCCAATATCTGAAACACTCATATCTATTATCCAATAACACTTATAAATATTCATTTATACAATTCTTTATTGATTTCTTATATTTGTTATCATTATGATCTTTTATGAAATTAAAAATCAATGGGAACCATTTAGAATTAAGAACACCTCTGAAGTTATTATTCATTATCTGATTTCATACTGGTCACAGTATTGATTTGAAATAAAATAGCTTTAATTCTGGATTGAAATTTAAAGTGGATGTGAGTAGCTTAACGGTAACATTTTACACTATAAAGCTGAATGATATGGGTTGAAATTCTACAGGAAATAATAGTTATCTCAAGATTTTCAGGTAAACATTACTAACGAGTTCCAACTAACATGAAACTTGGGTCAAGTAGAGCATCTAGTCAACTACCTCTAATCCATCGGTGTTAATGTCTAACTTGAACCAATCCACGAAGTTGCGCCACCGTACACCATTGTCTTCAGTGAGTTGTTATCTCACAACAGACCTGGTTGAACTCCACTGGTAACGGCTTCTCACTAGAACTCCAGGAGTTTTTTCTTCAAGTCAGTCACTAGTGAGCAGTTGATTATTATCAGAATGGGTTTTGTGGACTCCTCGTCCATGGTGGTTTAGCATCAATCTAATCATGATTTCAACCTATGAAGTTTCTAAAAACTCTCCACAAAACCCATTCTGATTAAGATAATTCACGACAATATGTGTAGTACCACATTAAGTAGTTTGAGGTAATCGACAGGAAACCCCAAAACAAGATTCAGTTCTAGTTGGCACTTTTTGATGAAGTGTAGTCGGAATTTAAGGGAACTGATACTCTATGCAGGATTTGTATCCATGTAACCCAGACCCACTCTCTAGAATATTACCATTAAGCTACTCAGGCTTCAACTGACCTTTTACATCAATGAGTCGTTTACATTGATTACTGCTTACGTATCATGAAGAATGCCAATTAACTCGAGATCAAACATGGTTTCCTGAAGACGAATTTTAACCACTTAACAGTTCAACATAAATCACTTAGACTAATAGTTAAATTGAAACTTAATTGACAGAATCTAAGAAACACTAAAAGATTAGAAAAAGGTGAATTCGATCATTCAATTCATATAGTAGTATATGTTTGAATTCACATCTCCTTTTATTGCAAATCTTATTTATCATAATCTCAAAAAAGATCATTATCAAATTCAATTGACTTCATAAGAGTAGAGATTAGAAAACTTTTACAATCAAATTCACTCTTCTGATATTTAAATCACTTGATAAATTTAATCATATTCACTTCCAGTACATAAACAATCTTACTTATATAAGCAAAGATGGATAGTAACTAACAGTGGAATCTAGGACGCGCGTTTCGTCTTATTTGAGACTCATCAGCTAGATGTATCTGCATCTCGGAGTTGATGTTCATATATACCAATAACAGACTGATCAATTGCAGCCCTAAACATCAATGGGAAGATTCAAGTAAACAATATTAAGTGAATTTAATCAAGAATATAATAATTATATAAAATTAACATTAGAAGAATGAGTTTTGACAATATTTTAAAGATCTCAAAGTATTTGAAGTGTTTTTTTGTCTAGACAAAAGGTACTTTATGTGTTAAGGGGAATATATAAAGTAGTGTGAATGAGGAGAGATTGAGAAGAGAAGAACAAATGAAAAAGTGAAATGATAACCTAGTAAACCCACACAATGTGTTTACATTTATTAAGGATAGCAATCGTTAACAATCAGATTAAAACAATCTCGCAAAGGAAAAAGCAAGATCCTTAAATGCATCATGGAGAAGACCAACCCAATCACACTTGACAGTGAAACTCTGGAAGATGTAGAATCCTTCACGTACCTGGGAAGCATCATCGATGAACAAGGAGGATCAGATGCAGACGTAAAGGAGAGGATTGGCAAAGCAAGGGCCACATTCCTTCAATTGAAGAACATATGGAACTCAAAACAGCTTTCAACCAGTATCAAAATCAGAATCTTCAATACGAACGTCAAGGCAGCTCTACTGTACAGAGCTGAAACTTGGAGAACTACAACAACCACCATCAAGAAAGTACAAGTATTTATAAATAGTTGTCTACACAAGATACTCAACATTCTTTGGTCGGATACCATCAGCAACAGCGTTTTGTGGGAGAAAACAAACCAGCTTCCAGCTGAAGAGGAAATTGGGAAAAGACGATGGAAATAGATAGGACATACATTGAAGAAATCAAGCTGCGCCACGAGGCAAGACCTAACTTGTAATCCTGAAGGGAAGTGGAAAAGAGAAAGGCCAAAGAACACATTACGTTGGGAAATAGGAGCGGATATGAAAAGGATGAATAACAACTGGAAATAGCTGGAAAGGATTGCCCAGAACAGGGTTGGATGGAGAATGCTGGTGGGCAGCCTACGAGGAGAAACAGGTGTAAGTAAGTACTTAAACAACTTCAAATTTAGTTCACAACTAATGAATAAAAATTGATAGTTAGTATTATCCATTACAACAAGGAAAATGTCTCTTGAATATCGAAGCATTGTACATAATTGCACTTATCTTTTTGACAGAGTGAAATTACTAACATTGATGTCTATATAGCAGGATATTAGTCTTTTTTTGGCGGTTATATGTAGTTAAAAAGGAATCCTACCTGATCTAGGTTTCGTTCTAGCTGGTGTTTATCAGCAATGTGTAATTTCAATTTGAAGAGAAATGATGTTTGACTATGGAATTCGAAACCTTTTCACCCAACTTCACAACTTGAAACATTACCACCAAGTTATTCATGTCACGACTGACCTCCTGTAGAACTGAGATATTAAAGTTGGCTGATTACTGACTCAAAACCACGTTTGTCTAGTTCTTTGTAATGATCAAATTCTGTTAACCAATTTATCATTTGCCACCAGACCAGGAGATTTGACTTTAGGTGCAGAGTATTTTCATATCATGTTGTTAGAGACAACAGACTGGAACCCATAGTCTTAAGTTTCGTATTAGTTGACACTTGTTGGTAGTTGACTAACATTAACAAACTAATAGATCAATATAGTGAACATTATAACGAGTAATTTGAATTACTGTCCGCACTGAAATTTGATCGACAGAATTCGATCAAAACTAGAGGAGTTAAAGAGACAACAGTGATTATATTACTCAATAATTATTAAATGATGCATATCAGAATGTTCATTAAAAACATATTGACATTTTATTTGTATTCACCTCATAACGTAACATCTGCGTCACCACACATATTGAATAGAAACATTGCAAATCGTAGTACGATATTTCCTAACCTTCAACTGGGTGATACACGGTAATGTACAGACGACTTGTTAAGTTTGCGTTCTCTATACTTATTCTTTTCTTATCAACTCATTTCTGTGTATTGTTTTGTACTACTTTTTAATATTCAGTAAACAGTCGTATTCCTAACAATTTCTACACGTATGTTGTAACGCAAGTTTACCGTGTATCATTCGATGATATATACATATGCTTATAACATTTACTATATTTATCATTATAATCATTTTCACTCAATCCCTTTGACAGTTATTCTGAATTTTTGGTAGTCGTTGGGTTCTTGTTTAAGCCCAACAGTTTCCATATTTGTTTGTTTTTGGTTCCCTTTTTGCTTGTTCACAAACTGTTATGAAGATTAGACACAGACATCAGTTATTATTTGCATTATCGTATGTCAAAATTATTCCTTATGTTATGATTACAGGAAGCCCTTGTTCTTTCAGACATACAAATGTGTTAAACGACATATATATCTTACAAGTTGAGGTTTGTAACTAATCTATGTCTATTTCTCAATAAAGAACCGTTTTGGACAAATCGCTGTTTTATGAACTTCGGTTTCACTCGTATCTCAATCGTTTAATTAGACGCTTAGATTGATTGAACACTACCTGTTTGGGGTTTACTGAGTTACGATAAATAATATTTTGAGACATTAGGTAACATTGCTCAGAATCGGCTCCAATTGTTCCGGATGCACCAGGCACATACATTCATCGGTCGAAGTTGCCATACCTCATTAGCACAGCAAGACGAACGCCGGATTCATAGAAGCAGTTAATCCAATAGTGTAATAAATAAAGGAAAGATTTTGTGTCAGGATATAGTACAGAAAGAAAGAATTAGTTGGTAGAAAGAAAGATATGAAATAATTTTAATCTCATAGTTTAAGGGAAGACGGAGAGTGTATACACCTACTCCATTGTGGTCGATTCTGAGCCATGTCACCCAGTCTCCAACCATTGGTTACGATAGTCACGCGGAGCCCAACCAAGTAGTCTGCATTCACCGATATAGCTCGGGCTATAATTTAGTGACTTCAAGCACTGATGCCACTTTTTGGTGTGGCCGCTCCTAACTTCCAACCATCTCCAACACCGGTTAGCATTGCACGTCGTGGTAATCGGTGTTCAGGCATACGTAACACGTGGCCCAATCATCTCAGTCGATGAATATTCACAACCTCATCAACTGATTTACCATCATTCCCTAATACCCTGGTGTTTAACCTCACTATTACTTAACCGGTGATCCCAGCAGATGCCAGCAATATTCTAAGGTATCTGTAATCAAATACTAGTAGCTTACAAGTGTCTTCTACTCTTAATGGCCACGTCTCGTAGCCGTAAAGTAGAACAGAACAGACTGCTGCACAGTATACTCGTCCTTTTATTGATAGACTAATATCTCGCCTTCGCTATAGGTGATGTAAGTTGGCAAAAACCAAACGAGCTTTTCGAATCCGTGCTGAGATTTCATCAGACACCAACCCATTAGAGCTGATCAAACTTCCAAGATAAGTGAAGTTGTCGACACTTTCGACTACTTAACTCCCTATCCTTAGTTCAGGTGTTAACGTAGGCCAGTTCTGAGGCAACAACTTGCATTTAGATGGAGAGAAGCGCATCCCAAACATTCTGACATTGTTGCTCAGTGCAAAAATGTCAAAATGAATTGAGCAAAGCTAGAGAATGTAAAACAGACTTGTCAATTATGATTACTGATATAGTACTAATAATAATAATAATAATAATGATCATTATTTCTGTTCAAAATCCTGTAAAGTAATGACCATTCATACGATGTTTTAAGTTTGTATACACATCTCAAACATGAAAATAATTCATCCGTTTTAATTAAATGTCTGTTTATTATTATGATTATTACTAATAGCGGTGTTAATTTGACAGAATTTAACAAGAAATGAACAAATCCATTGAATATTTGGACATTCTATATAAAAATCTAATTTTTACTATGAAAACAATAACCTTAATAAAATGAAATAAATGAAAACTTGAAAAAACATGTATTCCTTTAGGTCTAAAGTAAAGAAAGGGAGAGAGCGAAGGAAGGAGGTAGATAGATAGATAGATAGATAGATAGATAGATAGATGTTAGTTTATAACATTGTAAAACATGTTTTCTTATAACAAACACAAGAAACTATATTGTTTACACAGAATACAAAGTTTAATATTTTTCTTTTAGTAGGATAAAAGTAAATAACAGTTTAGTATTCTCCTGTATACTGACTGTCATTACTATTGTTACTATTATTATTATTATGAACTTGCTAACCGTTGCTGATCCACTAGTTTTATTTTTCATTTTTATTGCATAGATATATATACGCATATAGCAAGGAGCTATTCATTGTCACGCCTTTATTGCTCATTGTCCATTCCCTTCTTCTTGTCTCATTTCACCATACCTTGGTATATATTTATTATTATTATCTTAATTCGCCATTTAATTTGAAGATGTTTACATCTCACTAATTCAACTGAACATATAGACTCTGAAACAGACACAGTTACACACAGAGAGAGAGAGAGACGCACACGCACACGCACACACACACAAAATAAAGATACCTCCCTTTATTTAGTGTATATATCATTGAATTACAAATTACATTTTTTTATAGATGTTGTTCTCGTTTGTTTTTTTCTTAAAATGATTATTGTTCATTTATTGAACTGTACCATTTTATTCATTGACAATCGACAATTAATAAAAGTGAAATGATCAAAACATTTAAATTGTCTAATTTTTTCTTCTTTTCTTGGGTGGAACTTGTTCATTTGTATGATTATTAATGTTTGTTATATTTTTATGTTTAGATAAAAAGTTCTTTTCCTGTACAAATGAGTATGAGTTTCCTTTTTTTCTCTTTTTCTTTCTTTTTTCTCTTTTCTTTCTTTCTTTTTCTTTTTTCTTTTTTATCTATTTACTTGTTGTTGTTTTCTCTTTTTCTTTCTTTTTCTCTTTTCTTTCTTTCTTTTTCTTTTTATCTATTTACTTGTTGTTGTTTTCTCTTTTTCTTTCTTTCTTTTTCTTTTTTATCTATTTACTTATTTTTTTTTATTAAAATATATTAAACAAATACAAAATGTAATTGACAATTTCTATGTGTATAGTTTGTGTATTTACCATTAATGTAGATTAATAAAAGTGAATTGGTTGATTTGATACCAATCTATTAACAAGTGATTATATCTTCATATAATACACCCAAAAGATTTGATTCATTGTATATCATTATGTATATGGGGTACATATGTATGTTTGGATGAATGAGTGTGTGTGTGTGTATGATATTGTTGTTTAAATAAAATATAGATTCGTTTAATTTGTAGATTGTACTTGTTGTTGATATCCAAAAAGATTAATTTTGTTTTAACTATCTGAATAATGAAACAGTTGTTAATATTAACATTAGATGATCATTGGATCATAACATAAAGTTACTGAAGGTAGATTGATGGCATTAAGTGTTAATTAAGTGATCTTAATAGTTAAACATTCGTCTAGAGTTTTGAACATTTTCTATTTGATCACTAAAGTATTAGATGAATACTGGTAATATATTTTATACTAGAACAAAATATTATTGTCAGTTCTTTCTAGTTCCAATTGATGCTTACAACGAAGATCAATCAGTGTAAAAGATAATTCACAAAATATTATATACAATCATCAGTTCTTTTTGTAAGCAATGATGGATATTAGCTAGTAGTGGAGTCCATGACGAGCGTTTCGTCCTGCTTGGGGCTCGTCAGCTGGATGTACCTGCATCTTAGAGTTGATGTTCACTCTGGGACTCGAACCCAGTATCATCCGCTTCAGCTACTGAGTCACATATATAAACAAAATATCCAATTAATTGACAATATTTGTGGTTAGAAATTTTTGACTGTTACATATAACATAATGTAACGTAAATGAATATAAATTGTATGCATTTATATCATGTTCACTTAAATACTGTTAAGATACTTAGTTCGACAAAAAAACTTAAACAGTAAACGTATTTGTAATAACCATAGAAACATGGGAAGGGAGACAAAGAGATAACATGAAGTTAATAACAATAAAATAAATTTGTCGGTTGGATCATTTTTTTCTCTTCCAATTCGCATGTTAAATACATGAAAAACATATTATCGTAATTTATTACAACTAACGAAAATGATCTCTTAGTGTACTTAGATTTGTTCGATTAAATATAAACTGCTTTCTATAGGGGTATATGAAGATTTTTTCCATTTCATGGTTAACATCATCGAATAATCTTACTTAAAAGAAACCCACTGAAGACTAGGAAGTAATGGATAACTGTTTTGTTCTGATATAGGAGGCCATAACGATGTGTGTCCACTAACCATTCCAGTGCGAATTTTCGGAGTTCTTGTGAGAAATTGTGACCAGTAAAGTTCAACGGTCAGAGTGTGAGGCAATTACCAGTTAAGTTAAATATGTAAACCGTTGAATACTAACTTGGTGATATAGAAATTAAGCGCTCCGAACTGAAGGTCCTGGGTTCGATCCCTGGTGAGAAAATTGTGGATATACACTCCTAAAGTATTTAGTATCAATACAAGGCAGATATCCTGTGCCTCCTGACTTTCAGTATTCTTTTAACTATGTCCATTCTGTTATGTTAGTTATAAAGTGTTCGATTCAATGACCTGTAGAGTGTTATTCAAGTTAGTCTAAACTAACTCCAGCTTTGTAAATAAACTCCATAAATCCAATAATTGAACATCATTCACGTCTTTGTAAGGACTTGTATTCTCTTGTTCTCAATGTTAAAGATGACAACTGATCACTAGTTAGTAGGATATATACATCCGGAAAGAGTGCGTCAGACTAATCAGTTACAGTTCTTAATATCGACGACTGGAAAGTCTAAACCCTTACAAATAAAATTTATACCCATTCCAAAAGCAACCAGCTATCTAAACTCTTTGGTTTAATGAATAAGTTACTAGAGTTTGAAACAATATATACTAGGTTCCAATCTAAATGTAATCATCAACACTGGTAAGCACCAAGTGCATTCACCTGATATGTCTCATATAGGATGAAATGCTCATCCTAGATCCCACTTCTAACCAGTACTTAACTTTAATGAATCACATCTTCACTAGTAAATAGTTTAGAGGTGAATATCAGAAATAGGTAATGTGCTAATCTCCAACATCTTGGCTTCAACTTTTGGCACAGACGTGTTGTTGTTCACAACCGATTGGACCCCATACAAAATACACAAAATAACTGTTTCATGTTCCCTCACTTCATGGTTGTCTAGTTAAAACTAATTCTTAATATGAAGAATCTTCAAAATGAGCTATCTCTACACAAATCTCTTCTTAGAACAAAAACATAGTATTTCATTAATTTGCCATTGACTTTATTGCATCAAGCAGTATAAGTAGTAATATTAGTAGTATCTATGTTACCGAGATTATATCTTCCTCTCTTTCTTCTCCTTCTCCGCTTCCCGAAGCTAAATCACTTTTCTTCTTACGTCTCCACAGATCGGTTACTAAACTATCATAAATGAAAGTTCTTTTTAGTAATAATTGAAATAAGATAGTCACTATTTAATGGAAAATAATTGCAAAACAATAGAGTGAATCAGTATGAATTAATTGACCAGCTTCTCATATTTATTAAAGTTTATTTCACAGGTATATTTGAAAAGCTGCGACGTATATACAACTAGGTAATTGAAGTTATATTTGAAGTCTGTGTTGTAATACTACAGCTTATTGGTTAAAGAACTTGTTTCTAGATCTGTTTTCACCTGTTCAAACTTTACTTCCTTAACTTGAATTTAGTCAGGTGGCGAATATCACTAGACCTATGACAAACAGTGTGACCGAAAGCCTAATTGATCAGCCTAGAATTAGTAAGTAAATAACATTCAGTAAATAATGATGTATGCTGTAACAGAAGTTGATGTATGATATTTATTTAGGAATATCTTATTATTTCTGCAACGACGATCTTGCAACTTGTCCAATAGTAAATGCAACTTCGATATTACATGTTCACCGATTTTGTCCAGTTATCGAACAAGTTTTAATAACATTACTACAGTAACAATAATGATATGTTCACTAGTAGAAAATATCGCGAAATAATTCTCGGAGTTCTAATGAGAGCCTGTAGTCATTAGAATATAATCATACTGAGTGTGAAGCAATAACCCACCACCAGGATAGGAAGATGATTACGCAATATCATAAATTGACTGGATTTAAAAATTCCAACCTTTTTATATTATAGTTGTGAGATATCAAGGTCCTATATTCGATTACTGGTGAAGTTATGGACGTGCAACGTTGAGGAGTTCTATACTGGTCCGAAACCCCTTCCTAGTGTTTTCTAGTTTTCGCTGGCTGTCCAAGTTTGATCCATGGTTTATACCATAAGATAGAAAATCTGTTGAGTACCACCTGATTTCAACAATCCAGATAACTCCTCACCAAAACAATCAATCAGTTGTTTTTTTGAGCTAAACTGCACAATATACAAACACAACTAACTAAAAACAATATATTTTTTCATCATATTTTATTATTTTAAACAACTTGATTCTTTTTTTTAGTGGATAACGCACTAGTATTTGATGTGAAAGTCATTGGATTGAAGTCCTAGAATGAACATCAATACTGGAGTGGATCAAATATATTCAGTTGATGAGTCCGAAATGGAATGAAATGCTTATCTTTGATTCTATTACTAGCCATTGTTCAATTATGATAAGAACTCATAACCAAATGATAACATCCGGGTAGTTCGTTTAGAATTTACATATAACAAGAGATTCTTTAACATTAGCCGATATAAAAATACAAACCTTTACAAATTTCATTCAATTACTTACATTATAAACAAAGTATAAAAGCTCCCATAATATGTTACATCAATTAAACTTATTCAACCTTTCGCCTCTCTCTCTCTCTCTCTTTCTCTTAATGTCCCTCGATTGTCTTCCCCTTACCTTATGTCTTATCAATCTTTAGAAATTATCTCTTCATTTCAACAATGTTCTTCAACAAATATGAATATACATCTTGATCGGCTTAAATTGTCAAGAATAATTCAATATATTCCATTGTTTACATGAAAAATGTATTTACTCATATATATACAGGTAAATATAGATATATATAGATGAGAAGTGATTGTTTTTTTTATCATGTGGAAGATAGACAAACAGACAGTCTAATAGATAGATAGATAGACAGGTGAGCATGATGGATAGAATCCATCATCTTTTATACACATGATTGATTATAGAGAACAAGATAGTAGATAACAATGAGTTTATTTAACTCAATATCAAGTAATAATAATAATAATAATTCAAGTGACTTATAAAAGAATTACAGTTATATAATGATTATCCTGATACTTGTCAATGTTTACTTATTAACGATCCCCTCTCTCTCTCTCACTCCTTCTCTCTCTCTCGTGCTCTCTCTCTCTTGCTCTTTCTCTATTTCTCTATTCGTTAAATAAATACACATGTGGTCATCAACAAGAGAAAAATTCGTTAAATAAAATTAATCCATTTTTTATAATCAACATCTTCATTAGGTACACTTAAATAAACAAACACACACACACACATTAGTATATAAGTGTGCAATAAAAGAATGTGTTCAATGACCATAGTTAAACAAATTCAATACTCTGGTATAATCTATCTATTTATCTATCTGAAATGGATTATAAAGTTACTTCTCAAGCACGATAGATAGATAAATAGATAGATAGATAGATATCTATGTATTTAATAATATGGGTAGTTTTAAATCATTATGGGTATCATAAATATTCTATCGTTTACGTAACCTTGTAATAAGAATAAACTTTAGTTGAGCAACATCAAAATGGATGTGCTCACTTCGCTTATTTTTTGTTATAATAGATGTATCTTTACGTATATATATATATATATATATATATATATATATATATATATATATATATATATATATATGTATATATATATATGTATTACTAGACAATGAATGGTTCAGAAGTGGGGTCAGAGCGAGTGAAGGTTTGATGTTCATATGAAGAAAAATAAACAGAACACATGGTTCTACAAATGATAATGAAAATAATTTTTAGAAAAAACTTGTGCTTTGATTCCCATACGCATAATGAAAAGTAAAATAAACTCTTGTTCACATATTGTAACCAGGTTACAATAAAGCTTAAATAATTGTAGATATTGTTTCTAAGGTTGAATAAAACAAATATTTGAATGATAAATTTACTAAATGGTTTAAAGATATTAACAATTAGCTGATTATTGGGTGGCAACGAATCAATTATATATATGTCAGCCTTGTAATAGGTTGGTCGATGCCCGAGTAGCAGATTTAAATCATATAGAGAAAATCAGTCTCTTGAATATTGCAAGTACATCTTCCTAAGAAATGCCACCTAACATGAAAACTAGATTGAGTTGTTTTTGGACTTACTACAAACACCTGATAACTCTGAAGGTGATCGCATTAATACAACTGTGTATTTAACTAAACAATACTTACAGATCAATTTCATTGACATGCAATAATATTGTTTAGTGAAGAGATACTTGTAATCAATCGAGTAGACAAAAATGGAATTAGATGTTCCACATCTGAATAGTGAGATAAATACAACCTGTGTAACTTGAGTCTTTGTTAAATCATTGAACTATTCAAATTCCAACTATCATAATCAATAACTTAGTGATAACTCATGTCAAGTTGCATAGCTCTTATTGTTAATCAATAAATTTAGACAACTCTACATTCTTACACGAAATCATTAGTAATAAATCTGATCTATGGTAGCATGTGATGGGGATTTGAATACCATGGAGAGTAGAATTTCTCTCGACTGTTATGAGAACACCTTGTTGGTAAGTGTTAACTGATACATCCATTGCATTCGGTTGATTGTACCCAACTACATAACATCAAAAATTTATGCAACCCAATATTTATTTATTAGTTTAGTAACCAAGTAATAACTTAGTCGATGGAATTCAACCACTACAAATAACTAGACAAAGACAATATTAGTTACTACTCGGTGGGTAGGCATTGTTGATTAGTCTTCAACAAAGACGAACTAAACTGTCAAAACGTTTGTTACTATTCTTAGTGTGCTTCATTTGATCTCAGCCATTTGATCTAAACCATTTTATACCTATTTTGTCTATATATCATAGACAATGGACAATGTTCGCGAAATATCGTTAATTGATCGAAGTTAGAATTGTAAACCAATGAGTGATGCCTCAATGGTCTAAAAGATAAACTTGAACCATAAGACCAAACATAGTGAATTTGATCACTTATTCGATCATAGATCCACAATGTTGTAAAGTTCAAAATGGGATTAAATAGTCGTGCAGTGATTTCTTATCCTCAATAGTTATCTAACTAAGATCAATCCATAATCTAAACTATGGGCACTCAAAAATCTTTACAAACCTTCTAAACTGGAAAAATATTATTTCATTTTATACTGCTGTCAAACTTCTCAAGTGTCTTCATTCAAATTGAAATTATTAACCTCTGTATGCAACCCGTGATTTTGTGATTATTCTGATGTAAAGCTTATGATCGTATTTAAATATCTAGTTCAAGAAGATTAATCTAACCTATACTATTCGTAGAGAGTCTATGTACAATAATAAATTATATTAAAATGAATAATTATACTCAAAGTTACATTGTGGGATGTGCTACTGATTTCGACAGATATAAGTAGTATGTATAATAAACTGAAAGTAGAATGTCTGGAGGCAGAAAGTTTAGGAATTCGAGAAGAGAACGAGGACAGAGAATGTTTGGTATGGAAACCAAGGAATAAATGAAGTATTTACTGTATGATTCTCAGATTTTACCAAGATATTCTGTAATGTATTAAAATGTATTGACTTATCCCAGCCTGTGTTGTCATTCACAACAACATTGTTTAGTTAACATTTAGATGATCGTTTAATTCCAGTGTGTTAACATATATCATTGCTGATATTATCGATTTTATAGTTCCTCTATATTACCAATTATTTTACAATCATTGAGACTTTCTATTAACGAATACCTTCAACAGTTTTATACCTAGCTTAAAACAGAAAGATAACATAGTCATATAAGGAACATGTTTTTATTAAATTATCAAAATATCCCTTTGTAGTAAACGATATTGTAGAGATTATTGAATTTTGTAACTATGACTCACAGATAAACTTTAAATAAACAATCCGTAAAAACCAGGAAATGTTAGACAGCTGTTTCGTTTTAGTGTAGAATTCTCTAGCAGGGCTAATCTGAAACTCCCCCCAGAGATCAGATCCAAGACCATCAGGACTCATGGATAGCACCTAACTTTCAAAACACTGAGTTGGTTTTTCATGGTTAATGTTTTTATCTTAAGCCCAATCATCATTCTTTGTCGTTGATGGATGACTACGTCAGTTCCGATAGGATTTAACTCTACTAGTCACAGCTTCTCACTAGAAATCCGAAACTTACCTTCTAGAACTAGTCATTAGTGAGTATAAATCTACTATCAACATAAAGACTTTGTGAAGATCGTTAAGCTCTGTAATTTACATATTGAAGTTACCTTAATTAGACAATCATTTAAAGTTAAAATGAACTGAACAATTATATTCACTTGGTGTTGTTTTATTTGTTATTTAAGACTATAATTGACCATTCTCATGTTGGTATATGTGCATCCTGTACAGATTGCCTCAATATAGCCTTAAATCACAATTGTTCCATCCTAGTATAGACTACCTTAACAACTTACTTTTAAATCTTACATTCAATAATTAAAAAAAAAGAGACTCTAGTTACTTGATTTTGCATTCAAAGTAACATTGAACACATTGAACATTTTTATTATAGTTTTATATATCATTTAACTTTATGAATAATTGCTATGGTTTTATGTGTGTGTGTGTGTGTATGTATGTATGAACTGCTTATACAATACATGTGCTTTTCACATGATAGAAAATGAACAAACAATGGTAGTTTAATTTCTCTTTTATTCTCTGTTGGTTTTATATCGTTTCATCAAAAGTTGTAACTATGATCAATGAATTGAATTTAGTTATGAATTATTATCTATAAAATGTACAATTATGAAAAAATGTACTCTGATAATCGAGACTTATACTTACCAAGGTCTTTTAGTGTTAATCTCATTTTCATTCATGGATTAGTTGAAGTTGGAGATTAACACCGTTGGATGCTGGCTCAGTGGTCTAATGGTTAAGTGCTCACGCGCGGAACCAGTAGGTCCTGTGTTCGGATCCCGCGAGGTGCGGGGGCGGATACGCACTGCTGGGGGGTCCCCTGCCAGTGCTCCCAGGATTTCCATGGTGGTCTAGCTTCGACTGACTGATGATTTCTATCTGTAAAATTAACCTCATTTTATTGGTCAAGTTTTCATATAACCAGTAGATGAAGTAATTCAATATTGTGTTTAGTTGTTGAAGTTCGTCAACAAGAAATCTTGGATTTAGTTTTCATGTTAGATAGCATTGGGCAATAAATTGTATCTCCTTTCTTCTGGATAGTAATTGTCTGTGAGGATTTCGAACTCACGTCACTCAGCTTCACAGTCTGTGACATTACTTATATGTATATACTGAACATAAAAATCCGAACGATTTCTTTCAGTCTTATGTTGTCTCAATATTTATATTCATATAACTAAAAGGAACTCTTGTCCATAAAATATTAAAGAGTCTCATACAGTGTTGGGGACGTTAAATCCCCAGAACTCACTTGGGAAAGGGACTAATTTTGTAATTCTATTTAGAAATTTTGAAATTCTCTGTTTTCGCGCCAAAGGCGCTCTTATCACCTTCATGTCGTATTTCCCACTGGGAAATATCTTAAATGCTATTGGTCCGTTGCGTCTTTTAGTATGCTATTTGGTAATTCTCCCCAAAGACGGGTTTGCACTGTATGTATACGTTTTGAATTGTGTTTGTTGTTATCGCTCGTTCCTGGCTGTTTTGCAGAATATACTTCCCATTCCAAGCTTGGACTTCTCCCTCTAGTTAGCGAGTCTGGGACGCATCAATAGCTAGCTTACTGGTCTTTGGTCACCGAGTCATGTTTCTCGTTCGCAGATTAAGTGAACTCGTGATAACTTCAAACCTTGCATACAGAAATACACATTATTGTATTTCTAGTCGGTGGACTATGAAACAGAAGGAATAAAATACCATTAGATCGAAGGATACCTTTAAATATTGGCTTCATTTGTAGATTGTCTTCGTTGGATATCATAAAATGTTGAACAATGACAGTGTGTGAATGTCGTTCTACACCCAAATATCATCAACATCATCAAATTATATTGTTAAATATTAACCTAATTTTGAACATGGTTCCCTTATGATTTTCAATAAATTTCTCTTCAAATCATTTGTCTCTTAGTATACCACTTTGTCTAATCGTTGATGTACACTTAAATCAATGTTCTGTTCGGTAAGCCCCTAATTCAATCTTTACATCATTTAGTCAGTCATTCAACTAGATGATGTCAATGTCAACTAGATCAGTAGGGAATCTCAAAAATATTATTTGTGAATTACTGAATGTGAATATTAATTACAATTTAAGCATAGATACGAATTGCTGTAGACTAGTGTATTAATGTGCGTTTGTATGTGCGTATGAAGGATGAGTGAATATGTTAATATAAGTGAATAATACTTTGATGGAGAAAACGTGGTGATAGAATTAAGCGATAACTGCTAAAGAAGAAGGTTAAAAATGGGTATGGTGGTGTGAGGTTTAATGGATCACACATTATAATTTAAACGAATTTATAATTATACAAGTAATGAGTTGGTAACTGATTTACATTCAATCTCTTACTGAAATCAAACCGACAATTTATCGATTATAACGAAATCGTAATACAATACAATATATATATGTGTGTGTGTGTTAAGGAGATATGTTTGATGAACTTTGGATATATACACTCAAACATTCACTCTGTAGGGGGTATTATATTTATTAAAACAATTCTTCATTATTCATCAAAATTCTTGAAGGGAAATAAATTAAAAGTCATTTGAATGAGATATATTGTTGAATTTCATTGAACTGATGATTACATAATAAGTTATAAGTACCACTATACATTTATGCCATGTATGATATGAACATTGTCATCACCCTATAAACTAGTTTGATCTGTTTGAATAAAATAAAATGTTAGTATATAAAATGTGTAATCCTATCTGGAATGCCTTATATATATACATAATACTACATATCATAATAATTATATTGTCACAGTAATAGTGTATACTGATGTTAGATGTTTGGAGGCAGGCAATAGGTAGTAGACCGTAGAGATTGATTTTACATTTAGTTAGTAGTTTTTGACAGAATTTATTTGAAATGTGAAAAAAGTTGATGATTCCCTTTAGGTTAGGGGCCATGTCCAGTATTAGTTAAAGTTGATATCTCTGACTGTAACAATGGATGATGCAAGTTTGATTGTATACAAGATTACTAATTTTTTTTCTAGACTATGAATATATTAAAGTGGGGAGTATCATATAGGAACTACATAATATCCAAATATAGTACAGTTTATCTGGAGCCAGATTGATGATTACATTGAAACTCGATCAATACAAAATATGATCACTACTTAAACAACTGAGGGAACACATTGTAATGAATAAATTTACTATTATTATTCCGAAACACTAGTGATCTCCCTGCATATGACCAGGTAAATCCCTTCATGGAAATAGAAGACAAATTTATAGATTTGAGGAGATTTACTCTACTATTGAGATATACAATTTCAAAACTAGTGAAAGGTAAACAAAACAATTATTGATCATATTTTTTTATTACAACTATTTAAGATGAGATTATCTTAAAATGTGTCGTCTGAGTTCACAGGACTCTTTCACAGCTCATTCACCACGACTAATCCCTAGGTATAAGATCCAGTATCTTCAAGATTATATGGTTTAAGTGCTTTTAAATTGTAGATTACTTAGACGAAGATTCAGTGATTCTATATTTTTCGCCTTTAACTATCAGATTATATATGTTCTTATCAATTTTGGCTTCTTTCATCAATGTGGTTAGTTTATAGTTTATTATTATTATTATTATTATTATTATTATTGAGAGTAATGGAGTTGAAAATAAGCATCAGGGAACACTGTTTGATCAAGGCTTCGCGTCAGTTAGAATTCGTCAGTACGTGTTTGAGATCTCAAGGGACTTTATGCTAACTGTATGATTTGAACCTAACTTATCCTTCCATCTCTACAGCCTGAGAAGATATCACTGAGCTATTCAGTCTACAACTGGTCACCTATAGAACAGAGATATTAATAACTGGTTGATTAGTGATCAGTGATTAATATAACATTGATTTAGTCCATTATTATTGATCGAATCCAATCAATCGAATTTCAATGTGACCATTCATCTAAATGACTTGTCATAATTTTAATTATCACTCAGTAATCAATCGATGTACAATAAATGTTTATTTAACTTAACACTAGACATATTCTCAATATGAGATCAGCAATGGGCATTGGTTGTGTTTTCTATAGACTGTATAGTAAGTTCATAAGTTTTGCATAACTACTGTTAATTTGTAGTAACAGTGACTCCTTATTATTATTATTATTATTATTATTATTATTATTATTATTAGTAGTAGTAGTAGTAGTAGTAGTAGTAGTAGTAGTAGTAGTAGTAGTAGTAGTAGTAGTAGTAGTAGTAGTAGTAGTAGTAGTAGTAGTAGTAGTAGTAGTAGTAGTAGTAGTAGTAGTAGTAGTAGTAGTAGTAGTAGTAGTAGTAGTAGTAGTAGTAGTAGTAGTAGTAGTAGTAGTAGTAGTAGTAGTAGTAGTAGTAGTAGTAGTAGTAGTAGTAGTAGTAGTAGTAGTAGTAGTAGTAGTAGTAGTAGTAGTAGTAGTAGTAGTAGTAGTAGTAGTAGTAGTAGTAGTAGTAGTAGTAGTAGTAGTAGTAGTAGTAGTAGTAGTAGTAGTAGTAGTAGTAGTAGTAGTAGTAGTAGTAGTAGTAGTAGTAGTAGTAGTAGTAGTAGTAGTAGTAGTAGTAGTAGTAGTAGTAGTAGTAGTAGTAGTAGTAGTAGTAGTAGTAGTAGTAGTAGTAGTAGTAGTAGTAGTAGTAGTAGTAGTAGTAGTAGTAGTAGTAGTAGTAGTAGTAGTAGTAGTAGTAGTAGTAGTAGTAGTAGTAGTAGTAGTAGTAGTAGTAGTAGTAGTAGTAGTAGTAGTAGTAGTAGTAGTAGTAGTAGTAGTAGTAGTAGTAGTAGTAGTAGTAGTAGTAGTAGTAGTAGTAGTAGTAGTAGTAGTAGTAGTAGTAGTAGTAGTAGTAGTAGTAGTAGTAGTAGTAGTAGTAGTAGTAGTAGTAGTAGTAGTAGTAGTAGTAGTAGTAGTAGTAGTAGTAGTAGTAGTAGTAGTAGTAGTAGTAGTAGTAGTAGTAGTAGTAGTAGTAGTAGTAGTAGTAGTAGTAGTAGTAGTAGTAGTAGTAGTAGTAGTAGTAGTAGTAGTAGTAGTAGTAGTAGTAGTAGTAGTAGTAGTAGTAGTAGTAGTAGTAGTAGTAGTAGTAGTAGTAGTAGTAGTAGTAGTAGTAGTAGTAGTAGTAGTAGTAGTAGTAGTAGTAGTAGTAGTAGTAGTAGTAGTAGTAGTAGTAGTAGTAGTAGTAGTAGTAGTAGTAGTAGTAGTAGTAGTAGTAGTAGTAGTAGTAGTAGTAGTAGTAGTAGTAGTAGTAGTAGTAGTAGTAGTAGTAGTAGTAGTAGTAGTAGTAGTAGTAGTAGTAGTAGTAGTAGTAGTAGTAGTAGTAGTAGTAGTAGTAGTAGTAGTAGTAGTAGTAGTAGTGTCTCTACTCAGTATTATGTCTGTAGTACAATATAAGATTCTCAGTAAAAGGTATTTCAACAAGTTCCCATTTCTTATTTCTTAATCGATATTGAAGATAAACACTGAATGATCGCCAGTTAGATGTTAACAGTTCAGGAATCGACATCTGAATAATATTCATTGTTTTTAATGCATGTTACCAACTAGCACGATGTCTCTGATTGTATTTTTTTTGTAATTTGTACAACGAAAGGTCGTAAGCTTATTATAAACGCGGCTGAATACATTATGCCCTTAATAGACATAATGATGTGTTATTACAGGCAAAAGCATATAATTTGTTGAAATATTAAGATAGCAAGAACAGGTAGCCCAGAAATTCAAGCGGTCCGCCGTTAACTTTCTGATATTTGTTCTGTATAACATAATTTTACATTGATCTAATCTGATGTTCGTTTAATATGACATCCGTCTATATTATTGTGGTATAAAATCTTGTTGTATTTACAGCATTTTTGCCTAAACATAATATTCCTCGATTAATTTAACGGTAAAATTCGTATATAAATCAATATATTTGGTTGATTAGTTATTGTGTTTATTTTTGAATGGTGTATAAAATCTTCGCCTTTCATCAGTTTTTGTCTTTTACGTCTTCCCATTGTATGAATTTTAGTGTACTTTATGCTTCAAATACCAGTTTTCTGAGGTTATGTAAACAAAACTGATCAATTCTTTTGTTTATATTAGTTTGAGGGTCCGCGTTTAGCCAGAAATTGTTTTGTGTAATAAGGGGGGCATGCAGAATGGTATGAGTGAGGAGAGTTGGAGAAGAGAAGAAAAAGAACCGATGACCCAGCAAACGCACACTGTGTTGACATTTATTAAAAGTTTATTTCTTATTTATTTGAACACGCAGATATTGGTACAAGGGGGCACCAGATACACTCCCTCCACACAAATCAAGTGAGATTTGTGTGAGGGCTGTTATACTGCTCGGGTGCCCAAACCAAAACAGGTGGTTTTCTTAGGAGGCCACTCTCCGAGCCATCGACCTAAAGGTCTAATCCACAAGGCAGTAGAGCATCGTAACGAGGAGATGCAGTCCCATGGTAGCCGGTGATCAACAATTGGTTTATACGCCATTTGTTCTCTCAGGATACTGGAACCCACGTGCACCATTGGTTTGGAATCAGAGTTTTCCAATTCCCCTGGGTGGACTCTCCTTGTTGTATCGGAGAATCTTGCTTTTCCTTTTGTGTATGTTGAAACCTACTGCTGCTGAGGCCGCTGCTACATTGTTCGCCTTCTGCATTTGTTGATGCGTGTGCGATAGAAGAGCCAGATCATCTGCGAAGTCTAGATCGTCCAGCTGAATTCTAGCTGTTCACTGTATCCCATGCTTCCCCTCAATGTTAACGTCTTCATGATCCAGTCGATCACCAAGAGAAAAAGAAAGGGTGAGAGTAAGCAACCTTGCCTGACACTGTTCTTCACCTCGAACGACTTTGTCAACTGTCCTCCATGCACGATTATACAGTCTGATTTATCATAGGGATTCCGTATGATATTGACTATCTTCTGAGGCACGCCGTAGTGTCGAAGAAGCTTCCATGGTGTTGTCCTGTTCACGCTATCAAATGGTTCTTCGTAGTCACTGACGTTGATGTAGAGTGATGAATTCCATTCAATTGATTGTTCCACAATGATCCGTAGAACTGCGATTTGGTCTGTACACGATTGATCCTTACGGAATCCTGCCTGTTGGTCTCGAAGTTGGGCGTCTACGGAGTCCTTCATTCTGTTTAACAATACTCTGTTTAAGACGTTTCCTGATATTGAGAGAAGAGTGATACTCCTGTAGTTATCACAGTAGCTGTGATCGTCTTTATTTGGTATTTTGACCAGAAGTCTTTCTTTCCAATCTGTTAGTACTTGCTCTTCATCCCAAATCTTATTGAAGAGAATGTGGAGTATCCTTACAGTTGCCGCTACGCCTGCTTTCAGTGCCTCCGCTGGAATGTTGTCTGGTCCTACTGCTCAGCCACTCTTGATTTGTCTGACAGCCATGCTGATTTCTTCAATTGTTGGTGGGCCAACATTGATTGGGAGGTCCGTGGGTGCTGCTTCAATGTTGGGTGGGTACAGTGGAGCTGATCAATTCAAGAGTTCTCTGAAGTGTTCTACCCACCTGTTTCGTTGCTCTTCAATGTTGGTGATTACCTTGCCTTCCTTGCTTTTCACTGTTCGTTTTGGTTTACCATAATTTCCAGTGAGTTTCTTTGTTATGTCATACAGTTTTCTCATATTTCCTTCTCTCCTAGTTCTCCACATATTTACGTTTGTCGGTTCTGCTGCTTCTCTTCACTTGCTTGTTTACTTCTGTGTATTCAGCTTATGCCTTGGCTTTTGCTGCTCTTGTTCGGCTGGTATTGATTGCTGCCTTCCTGTTCCTCCTTTCTTGAATCTTATCCAGTGTATCAACAGTGATCCATTCCTTGTGATGGTGCTTCTTGTGGCCCTGACATGTTGAAGTGATTGCCTCTTTTATCCCTTTCAAGGTTCTCTACATAGTAGTTTCCTCTTGATGGAGTAGTTCATGAAAGGCCTAGAATCTGTTGCTGAGTGCTATCTTGAATTTGTTGAGTTTGTCAGTATCCTGAAGAAAGGCCGTATTAAACTTTTGTGATATTGTCCGCCCCATTATCCAGTGCTTCTTGAGTTTCAACTTCACCTTGGTGACCAGCAAGTGATGATCTGATGCCATATTAGCTCCTCTTTTGGTTCTCACATCCTCCATCGTCCTCCTGAACGTTTTGTTGATGCAGATACGGTCGATTTGGTTCTGTGTAGTGTGATCCGGTGAAGTCCATGTGGTTTTGTGAATGCGTTTATGTGGTGATATAGTGCCTCCTATGATCAGTTTATTGAAGGCACATAGATTTGCGAATTTCTCATCATTTTCGTTCCTTTCTCCCAGTCCATGTCGTCCCACAATGTCTTCATATCCAGTGTTATCCGTCCAAGCTTGGCATTGAAATCTCCCATCAGAATGGTCAGGTCCTTTGTTGGGTACTTCTCCACGATTGAATGCAGCCTATCGTAGAATTAATCTTTAACCGTCTTCATTGTAGTCGTTAGTAGGCGTATAGCATTGGATGACGTTCATTGCAATGCCCTCTTTCTTTGTTTTGAAGGAGGCTTTGACGATCCTTGGTCCATGAGATTCCCATCCTATAAGTGCATTTTGTGTTTGTTTGGACGGTATCAATGCAACTCCTTGTGTATGTGGGGCAATTTTTTTCTTCATGGCCGGAGTATAACAGAAGCTCCCCTGAAGCTAGTCGTTGTTGTCCAACTTGCGTTCAATATTTTTCACTGATCCCAAGCACCTCCAGGTTGTATCTTCTCATTTCTGCAACAATTTGAAAAACTCTCCTAGTCTCCCTCATTATACGAGCATTCGATATATCTAAATTAATGGTTGCTATGGTTGTCAAGAGGTGCATCAACTTCGTGGCTTCCAAAGGAATTTGACTTTCACTATGAAGCGTCATAGCTCTTCTAAATGAAGACCTTCTGACTCCCACGGCAGAGTTTAAATGGTTTGAACAATTTTTTTTCGGTTAGCGTTTTTCTAGCGAGTTAGTTTTCTACAAGATGAGGTTGCTAACCCCATGCCGAACCCTCCCCCCTTATCCGGGCTTGGGACTGACAGTAGCTATAGAGGGGCGCCAGGCGGAATTTGACAACTCCATTCTATAGAAAAGAATCTCGTTAAAAATAAAGCTATCTGGAAAAAATATCATTAAAACAATTATGACTCTGCCCCAGAGTTGAAGGGTCTAGATATAGAAAACTTACGATAACTTGTGGTGCAAATCAAGAAGCCATATGGCCGATTCTTCTTCTAACAATCAGAGCAACGATTAATATAGGTATGTGGAATCACCGTACAATGAATGAGATTCAGAGAATGGATAGCAATTGTCAACATCTAGAAACGAAAGCCCAAGATAGAACTTGTTGGAGATTCCTGGTCTGTGGACTATCCTCCAAAAGAGTTAACAAATTTAACTAAGTATGAAATAATAGTGCTAAGATAGATTATAATTCCAATAAAATGAAAAACTCCCATACCGTTGTCTGATAAGTCTATTTGTCTAACTCTTCAGTGACCTTATTGGTAAATATTTCATAAGAACTAATATATTTTCTATACAACTAATTTTTCATAGCTGTAAGAATGCATTTAATGTGAATCATTTAACATTCAGATAAATAAGTATATTCAACAATATTCTTCAAATCTTTAAGCTAAAAAAACTGCTTATAGACCTTGAATGATCTTTGCAAAAGCATTTAACTCGAATAGAATTCCCTACTTTCATTACGAAATACTTGTGATCTCTACCAGACTCTCTATTTATTGACTAAATGAAAAGTTCAAATTCACAAGATCATTTTAACCTCACCGTTGACTCATTTTTAACAATATTACTAGTTTAACTCGTAATCACTAGTCGTACTTTTAACAACCCTACGAGACTTACTTCATCTAATGATTAATTCTATTCAGAACCTTCAATCATTCTCATTGATAAATAATCCACTGATAAAAATATATTTTAGGAACGAGCTGGTCAGGATCGAGAACACGACTTTGTAATTTTTGCGCGAATTTCATCAATCATTTATTGTAACATTCAGTCTTTGGTAGGCTAGCCTGAAGATACCTTTTGTACTGGAGGATTGTTATGATCAGTAAATGGGATTATCTGGAAAAGAAAAGAACAAGAGAAAAAGTGAGCCGACAACTCAATAAGCATATAGAATTTACTTACATTTAATAACGAAAGCAATTGACAACAATCAGAAATAACACGAGAGTGAGATTAAGACAATCTGATAATCGGAACAAGAAGTTAACAGTGTGAGGTTTAAAACGTGTTATAGTGTAATAAACAGTAGAAATACCTTTGCCTACTGCCCAAAACGTTTAAAATGATAGCGAAATCTAGAGTAAAAATTATGATGTTAGACGTATTAAATACTCAATTTTATCTTTTTAAATTGTATATAACAGGTAAATTGACACTATAACTAACCGTATTAATTCTAAAATCAACCTAAACCTGGTAACACTACATTTTATGAACAAAATAATCAGATAGCAACTTTTGGATTTTTGTACAAAATTCATTTATCCTTATGGCTACAGAATATTTTCACATGTTAACAGTTGTTAATGAAAACTTTAACCTTAAGTCCTTAATCTTACCTCTAAATAATCAATCCTATCTAGGAACAATGTAGAAACTGAAAAATCTATTTGGTTGATTTAAAGAGTTTGAGAATATAGACAAAGTGTATCTCTTAGAACGAGTTCATTTCATTGTTTTTGTTGAATTACAAGTAGAATAACCTGTAGGATCGAAAAAATTGTTTTTTTTTCTAAATACTGTTTATAATAACCCCACCCGTAGCTCTTCAGGGTTACTGCTGGTCCCAAGCCAAGAAAAAAGGAGGAGGGTTGGTCATGGGTTCAGCAATCCCATCCCACAGAAAACAACCTTGCTAAAAAAAGCTAACCAGAATAAACAAATTAAACGATTTAAACTTCACCCTGGGAGTTGAAGGCTCTTCATTCAGAAGAATTATGACACTTCAAAATGAAAGCCAAGATTCTTCGGAAGCCATAAGGTCTATAATCCCCCTACTGTTTGTAATATTGTTGTTTTCTTTTCCTTAAAAAAATCCATCTACAAAAGCTATTTTCTGACTGGCTATAGAAACTAAGTGAAAATTCATTCCGCTTGATTTTAATTTCTTGATTGAGATCATGAATTGATTGGTTTTAGACCACCATTAAAAACCTGGAAGCACTGGATTGCCGTTTCATCCCACTGTGGGCCTCCTCGGCAATGCGCATCCACAATTCTGCCCAGCAGTATTCAGGCCCAGGACTTTCAGTCTCGCACGCGAACCCTTGAGTCACTGGACCACTGAACCGGCCGGCATCTCACAACGTTAATATCTAACCTCAATCAATCCACGAAACCGCATGACCATCATCCACTGTAATAATGAATAAATGTTTCAATTTTAAATAATTTCTTTTTTCATTCAGAAATAGAACAATCATTCCACCCTATTCTCTCTTCCTCTTTATCTTCAATTATAAACATATATTAGTGTTTATTTGTTTTTTTTAAGAAGAAAAAAACAACAATAACAACAACGACTAACTACTCATACATTCATTACCTGATCCTCAATGAAATCGTATTTTGTCATATGAATATTATCATTGCTTTTTAAAAAGTAAACCTATCACAATAATACCAGTTGAATGATTTAGAAACAAAAAAAGAATCTATGCATACACGTGATAGATAATACTTTGTCCATGGATAATTATACTTTCTATGATTGTATGTATGTGTGTATGTATTTATGTTAAATATGTTTACGGATATGTTTGCTTGAGTATTATAATCTTATTTGTATGAATGTATTACATTGGACCTTTATATTATGCATATTTATTATCACCTTATGTATACCTATTTCAATTGTAATGTAAGTAAATAAATATTATAAAGAAAAGATTTACAATATTGAACATTTAACTATCTTTTCTTTCTTTTAAAATACAACCTTCTTTTTTTCTTCTTTACTATTCAAATAATAACAATAATACTATCAGTTAACATAGTTTAACAAAAAGTCATGTTTCATTGTATGTACATATGATTATGAAATATTGAAATGTATGTATATACATCTATATATATGGTAAGAATTAAGGCTTCAAGTATCGACAATAAGAATATACATTATTATTATTATGATTATTTACTTGTTACTAAGTCATTGTGTGTATACACTAAGATTAGTTAACACATGATATTTATGAATGTGTGAGTATTTCTATCTCTTTTTGAAATATACTCTTCTGTACTTATGTTGATAATAATAATAATAATCATTTTAGTAATAGTAATAGAAAGGGAGAAATTGATCTAAGTAAAGAAGTTTAAAAATAGTGCAAAATTTGAATATACAAATTATATAATCAGTTTGTGTATATAAAAATACATATACACTTATGTATAAATACACGTGCTATTCACTTTAATAATAATAATAATAATACCAATATAATAATTGTATTGAATAGTAAGATGTTTTGCACATATATCTACACCAAAAACTATGGATACAAATGTATATATAATTGTGTATAGAAACAAGTACACATGATGTATAACGCAGCATAGATACATGTACACATCCATCGCCTTTGATATATATATATATATATATATATATATATATATATATATATATATATATATATATATATATAGAAACATGTAAGTTAATAATAATCATACACTGCTATGACTTTAAAAAAAGTTATGCATATTTTAAATTTTAATTAAATATTGAACTATGCATTTTAATTACCTCAATATTAATAATCATCATCAAAATGATAATAATTTACATTCAGTTGAGTAAATTTCATTTGTATTGAGAAAAAGGCATACTACTACTACTACTACCACCCCCCCACTACTACTATTACTACTACCATTACTATTACTATCATTATTATCATTCATTTTGACCCAGCAACTAAAATGTAAAAGTTAATTATACAAGTTGAAGTGTAATTTTAAATCTAAATCATTTGAATAATTGTAAATAGAAAAACAAAATAACATTTACAACATCATTCATGAAATAGAATAGTTACCATTTTCTATTTCCGAGATAAATCGAATTGTTCGTTTGATGGAATTGACATATCATATTGTTGAAGATATTTAGAAATTGAGAATAGTTAATCCAGTATGATCAGTCAACTGGTTTATTTTTTTCTTAAATCCATGTCTGATTTTCTACCGGGATTATACATTGTTACAATCCAATGCAATCCATACAGTTATTTACTTTTCAATTAATATGCATAAATCATGCAGTAGTATCAGAAGGGGTTTGTGGAAATTTTAGAAATTTCACAGATTGAAATCATGAGTCAATTGAAGCTAGACGACCATGGAAAACTTGGAAGCACTGAACGACCGTTTCGTCCTAGTATGGGACTCCTTCGTAGTGCGTATCCACGATCCCTCACCCCGCGAGATTCCAGTGCTTCCAGGTTTTCCATGGTGGTCTACATTAAATAGTGGCTGATAGTAATGATTAATCTTTGTTCTTGTACAGGACATTTCTAGGTTTTCTCAACTATGAATAAGATTGTTTAGAGTTAAGGGTTATTGATGGAATTTAAAGTAAAAGAAATTAAGTTGAAATCTCACTGATTGGGCATCAATGTACAATGGACAGCTCCTTATTTTTAATTCTCTTCAAAAAATCATTATCTATGTAAAACTCTGTACAAAGAGTTACGCACTCAATAGTGACTAGCTTCAGAATGCGATTTCTTGAGTTACAATTAAAAGCTATGACCGATGGAGTTCAACCATATCGGGTGTGAGAATGTTATTCAGTTTGAGCAAAGGACGAGGGTTATATATTATCGTGGATTAAATAAAACTGAAGAAATACATTGTCGGATGCTGGCTTGATCGTCTGGAGGTAAGAGTTCACCCGTGCAATCGAAGCTCACAGATTCCACTCCCGGGCCCGGAGTCATGAGTGGACACTACTGAGGAATCTCATACTAGGATAAAATGGAAACCCAGTGCTTCCAGGCTTCTAATAGTGGTCTAGCTAGGATCAATTCGTAATCTGAATAGTGAAAATATTTATGATTATTTGTAAAAGTTTGTATTTACCCATTTTTGGTATTGAAAAGTGATCTGTCTTGATCTATCTCTGTTAGATTATAAGCTGCCTAAGTGAATGTTGGATTAAACTACATATGATTTTGTAATATCTTATAATATTATTCAGTTTTGGTCAACAACAAAAAATCTAGTATACGGTCCTCTTATTTATGGAAAAATTAACAACTGTGAGTTCATTAGGGTACCGAGTCTGACTATTATATGGTTATTTCGTTAAAACATATCAATAATTTGTTAATCATATTACACCGAACAGTTTTCTCACTTATCAGAGAAATTCTTAGGTAAAGATATCATCATCATCATCATCATCATCATCATCATCATCATCAGTAGTAGTAGTAGTAGTAGTAGTAGTAGTAGTAGTAGTAGTAGTAGTAGTAGTAGTAGTAGTAGTAGTAGTAGTAGTAGTAGTAGTAGTAGTAGTAGTAGTAGTAGTAGTAGTAGTAGTAGTAGTAGTAGTAGTAGTAGTAGTAGTAGTAGTAGTAGTAGTAGTAGTAGTAGTAGTAGTAGTAGTAGTAGTAGTAGTAGTAGTAGTAGTAGTAGTAGTAGTAGTAGTAGTAGTAGTAGTAGTAGTAGTAGTAGTAGTAGTAGTAGTAGTAGTAGTAGTAGTAGTAGTAGTAGTAGTAGTAGTAGTAGTAGTAGTAGTAGTAGTAGTAGTAGTAGTAGTAGTAGTAGTAGTAGTAGTAGTAGTAGTAGTAGTAGTAGTAGTAGTAGTAGTAGTAGTAGTAGTAGTAGTAGTAGTAGTAGTAGTAGTAGTAGTAGTAGTAGTAGTAGTAGTAGTAGTAGTAGTAGTAGTAGTAGTAGTAGTAGTAGTAGTAGTAGTAGTAGTAGTAGTAGTAGTAGTAGTAGTAGTAGTAGTAGTAGTAGTAGTAGTAGTAGTAGTAGTAGTAGTAGTAGTAGTAGTTTTAGTAGTAGTAGTAGTTTTAGTAGTAGTAGTAGTTTTAGTAGTAGTAGTAGTTTTAGTAGTAGTAGTAGTAGTAGTAGTAGTAGTAGTAGTAGTAGTAGTAGTAGTAGTAGTAGTAGTAGTAGTAGTAGTAGTAGTAGTAGTAGTAGTAGTAGTAGTAGTAGTAGTAGTAGTAGTAGTAGTAGTAGTAGTAGTAGTAGTAGTAGTAGTAGTAGTAGTAGGTGTTGTTGTTGTTGTTGTTGTTGTTGTTGTACTGACATCACTAATCCTTATACATGCAATCTAAATCAAATCTTTGAGCCTAGAATTTTACACTTCACAAAATGAATTATATACAGATTTGCTTTAGAAAGTTTGCCAATTCTGATCACTATACTAATTTATAAAATTCGAAGAAAATTCATAGAAATATATTAGTTGTTGAAAGGTTAATTATTAATACAATGTTGTTGATATATTCACTTGTTAGTGTGAAGTACTTCCGAATCACTCAACCTCATTTATTGCATTATATATATTTTTTTTCATTACGTTTTCAGTCGGAAGATTGATGATAACTAGGGAGGAGCTTAGGATCTACGTGCTTTTTCCTGGTTGCTATTTGTTGCAATAGCATATATACAATCTTAAAGGTGACTAATATTCCTTGTGAGATTGGAATCCGTGTTGCCCAGTTTCACAGTTCAACTCTTTGATATTAAGTTTTCAAGTGATCGCCTTCATAGTTGTGATATTTTCAAATAATCAGTATGGTATTTGTCTAGTCCTTAAGTTTGTTTAAATTTTGTCGATAAATATATCAACCTCCCTAAAAATGATGAATCTAGGTGATTACATCATTTGATATTACAAAATCGAATCTTGCACAGGGAACATTAGACTAGTACAAAATAATGACGATCACTAGCGAATACGAAACATTGTTTTTCCCAGTTTAACTAATTACCTTCTACCGCTTAATATTTAAATATAATGCATAGGATGTCAAATCACTTAGACTAGCGATGATATTACAATTTAATCAATATTATAGATTAGATAAGCATAGCACTATTTACTACTTGCTAATTAGTCAGTAACTATATTTTCAACGTTCTTCAAGTGATGACAGGCGCACCCCCCTTCTATTCTAATTTTTTTTATTATCAAGGGTAATTTTAATTATTTGTTATTTTCATGAATAAAAATTCCTCAAATTCATGATTTAAGACTAAAAAAAATGACAAATGTCAACATTTAGCATCGATTATGAATTAATGAATAAATAGAGATATATAAGTATCAGAAGGGGTTTTTTTGTGGAGATTATAGTCATTTCAATGGTTGAGATCATGAGTCCATTGAAGTTAGACCAACAATATTGGAAAAAAAAGATGACTATATTTATTATAATGATGATTAGTTCATTCAGATGACATAGACAAATGGACTTTATTTTGATTGGTGGAATATAAATCATTTCTATGGTAAGATAAATGAGACATGTTGACCAATTAGGATTAAGATAATTTTCAATAATTTTTCTAATATAAATTAGGGAATTCACTTGATATTGTTTTATTTGAATCTTCCCATTGATGTTTTAGGATTGAAGTTGATCAGTCTCTTATTGTCATATGTGCATACTGTGCGTGTGCCTCGATATTGCCTTAATTTACAAGCATTATAAGCAGAGATGGATAGTGGCCAGCAGTGGAATCCAGGACTCATTAGATAAGTGGATAACGCGATGGCGTTTGAAGCGAACGGTACTGAGTTCGAGTCCCAGAGTGAACATCAACTCTGAGATGCAGGTACATCCAGCTGACGAGTCCCAAACAGGACGAAACGCGCGTCCTGGATTCCACTGCTAGCCACTATCCATCTCCGTTTATAAATTAGGGAATGTTATTTAATTTCAATGGTTAAGCTAGATCACCATGGAAAACCTGGAAGCACTGAACGGTCGTTTAGTCCTGTTGTGGCACTCCTCAGCAGTGAGCATGTACGACCTTGCCCTCTGCGAGATCCGAACACAGGACCTACTGGTTTCGAGCGCGAGCACTTAACCACTAGACCACTGAGCGGGCATCCAACAGTGTTAATGTCTAACTTCAACTAATCCACGGAATTGAACGACACATCCACCATTGTCTTTAGTGAGTTACTATCTCATAACAGACCTGGTTGAACTCCACTGGTCACTACTTCTCACTAGAACTCCAGGAAATACCTCTTGAAGCCAGTCACTTCAACTGACTCATGATCTTAACCATTGAAGTTACTATAATATTCACAAAACCTATCTGATATTATTGTTATTTAAAACATTTTAGAGAAGAATTCATTAAACTTGAAATCTTCGATTTAATTGTACTTGCACCCACAAGGGTTTTTAATCATTAGATATATTTATATATTTCATTAATTGAAATCATGTGTCATGGCGTAATTTAGTGGATTGGTTCAAGTTAGACATTATGCTGAGAATTCTATGTTGTACCAAAAATATAATGTTGAACAAAGCTATTAATAATAATAAATAAATAAATAAAACACCGTTGGGTGCCGGCTCAGTGGTCTAGTAGTTAAACGCTCGAGCGCGAGACTGATAGGTCCTGGGTTCGAATCTCATGAGGCGGAGTCGTGGATGTGCACTGCTGAGGAGTCCCATACTAGGACGAAAAGGCCATCCAGTGCTTCCAGGTTTCCAATGATGTTCTAGCTTAAATGGACTCATGGATCCAACTATTGAAGTTGCCACAATCTCCACAAACCCACGTTCTGAAAATGCATAATTGACACATTTTAGTCTCAGTATTCAAATAAAGAGTTTTTCACGGTAACAGGTAACTTAATGATCAACTAGTTAAAAATGTTGCTACCACTAATAATAATAATACTTCTACCTGTTAACTCAATGTAAAGTAGATAAAACTGAGGGCACCTTTGAACTTGTGAGATTACTTCAAATTGTACTCGCTTAACACCATTAAATCAGTACGACTTAAAACTGAATAAGCCAACAATCCAATGTGTTATTTTTACTTGTCAATTAAGGTCTTCACAACAAATTAAGTTGTCAATTTATTATTTTTTTAAGTGATATCCATGAGTAACTTCATATACGACTGGAAAATGTTAGTACATATTTTCTGTCCCAGTGATTGTTTAATATATCATGATCTAATATTATCATCAATATCCAGTTGGCTAACTTTACCGAACATGATTAATCGAAACAGTTAACTTTGCAGGTAAATAATTCTTCAGAAAATAAGATTACTTTGTAGATATTCAGTAACTATGCTAACCTTCTTATTCTTATCAGAGATTATTAGCTGAAGGCGTTTGCTCAAATAATCTGATCATGTCTCGACATAACCCACGTAGAACTCCGCTCCTCTTTTAGGTATTAAAGTTTATATTCATATGTTCATCCACCACTCCCGACGTTCAAATTTAATATTCCAATCAACTGTCATATTTTATGCCCAGGTCGTCTTTAGAATAGATCATTTTCGAGACCTACTAATACTGATTTCAACATTCGTTTCTGTCGTATTCAAAGGATCGATTCATGGAGAAAATTAATTTAAACAAATTAATTCAGTTAGGAAACTCAAGATGAAGAGGGTGTTATAAATGATATTGAAGAAGAATTGATTTTTATGATATTTACCTCCCCCTTCCATATACTTAAAGAACTCGATAAAACGTATGTTCAACAATGACATTTTATCGAAATATATTATTGACGGTGTTAACCACCATCACATACATAGTTTTATGAGAACCACTGTTAACACACTGCTCAGTGATCCGAATAGAGAGGAGTGGAATATGGAGGATGGGTATTAGTGTTCGAAGTTGTGACCTATTATAGATTAAAAACTGAGTATATTGTAATAATGTTAACTAGTATCTAAATTAACAGAATGATTCACTGAAAATTCAGTTATTAGTACAAATTGATTAGAGATGAAAACGTACATTGATTATCGTGAATTTCTTGAAAATCAAGAGGTTTAGTACAATATACTGTATCGTAATTGTATCACTGATAGGAGCTTATCAGTTGAAAATGTTACGGATATCCACTACCATCTGACTTGTAAATAAACGTTATATATTCTATTCTGTTCCCAGAATTATCAATAAGATGTACTATTTATCAATATCGAGTTTATAACTGAACCAGTTTAATCCCTATATACAAAAATGTAAGATTGAACTTACTCACTTACTTACGCCTATTACCTAGCATTCTCTATCCAACTCTATTCTGAACAATACTTCCCATTTCTTGCCAGTTGCTATTCATTTCTTTGAAATCTGCTCCCAATTCCCAACGTAATATGTTCCTTGGTGTTCCTCTTTTCCATTTCCATTCAGCATTCCAAGTTAGCGCTTGATGTACTTTGATGATTTCCACAATATATGTCTCATATACTTTCATCGTATTTTCTTAATTTCCTCTTCAGTTTGAAGTCGGTTTGTTCTCTCCCACAGTAGGCTGTTGCTGATAGTATCAGGTCAACGGACATTGAATATCTTATAAATACCTGTATTTTTTATGATCGTTACAGTAGTTTTGCAAGTTTCAGCTCCTTACAGTGGAAGTGTCATGATGTTCCGATTTTGACGTTGGTTGACAGATGTTTTGGGTTCCATATGTTCTTCGACTCTAGGAGTGCTGTGCTTACTTTGCCAATCGTTGCCTTTACGTCTGCATTGGATCCTCTTCGTTTATCGATGGTGCTGTCCAGACACATTGAATTTACCAACTCCTCCAGAGCTTCTCTATCAGGCGTTATTGGATTGATGTACTCCGTATTGTATCTGAGGATCTTGCTTTTCCCCTTGTGTATGTTGAAACCTATTGCTTTAGAGGCTTCCATTACAGTGGTTGTTTTGACCTGCATTTGTTGGCGCGTGGCATCTGTGCTTTTAAAGACATTGAGTGGGTTGACTGAGAATGGATCATAGTGATGTAGATTCATCAACTCTTTATCTTTCGCATAAGTTATAAGCGTCAATATTATTACCCACTATATCACCCATTCAATTCATTCTCCGTCTTAGGACTACAATCATCCTATGTTTATTATTTCTCACTACCAGGGCGACTACGTAGTTATTCGAACTACTTTTGTTTATCCATTTTGTTAATTTTGTCTCACTGAACTGATTTGTTATGGCAATTTGCTTTGATGTAGATTTTCCCTAGGCTTTAATTTGCTCCTTTTTATTCCAAATTGTCACTTTACCATTTAGTTCGTCATCAAGTCGAAATTAAATAATCAACATATCCCAAATGATTGACCATTGAATAGTAAGTAGTCAATATTATATATATCTAGTCCTTTTGTAGTGATTAAGTCTTATCCATAAAGTTAAAATGTAGCCACGAGCCTAAGAGGTTAGACATAGTGTCCACTATCTTCTGATGTCTATCAATTAGAGGTTGTCGGCAGGAAATTTCCCTTAATCTAGGTTTCAGATTAGTAGTCACTGGTACACAAGGCGTAAAATTGTTAGTCATTGTCTGACTTTGACATCAACTATTCAATATAGAAAACTCAGTTTGTACTTATCATTTAAGAAATTGAAGAAAATCATTGGCGAATTACTGAACAGCGGTAACTAGAGATGTACTTGTCTAGTTCACCTAATGTCAAATGAATTCTATCAAGTCTAAGTAACCTTCTTAGATGTAGTAGACATTCAGTAAGAAAAACAGAAATCACCCTTTATGCAACTTTATACTGTCTACAAGTTTTATATTCAACCCTGTAGAAATCGATGCTACTTGTAAGATTTGAACCCATATTACTCAACGATTTCATAGATTGTGAAACTGAACTATTTAGGCATTTGACTGATTTCCTGTACAAGTGAAATGTTTACATCATATATTCAGTCTCTAATATGTTGACTGATAATGACTGTTTCAAAAAATAGTTTATTATTACCAATCCTCATTTCTCCTTTTTAAAATATTCTACTGACTTATCTGCAAGCAGAACATTATTCCACCAGTGCAATTATTTACCAGAATTATTATGACAGTTATAATATTTCTTTAATATGTATCATTATGAATAAGAATCTATTAAAATCGTATCGAATTCAATTATCCTCATAATCTATATATAGTAAGTTTTGTTTTTCTCATAATATAAACTTGAAAATAAATGAAATACTCAAAATACAGTTTTCATGGTATTACTCATTGTAACCTGCCTTTTTTGTTGTTGTTGTTGTTCTCATGATTAGCACATGTTAATGATGATAGATTTCATAATATCTAACATGTAATTCACCCCTTTCAACTTGATAAATTTATATAAATATTAATATGAATCATTATCAATATTATTTTTAGGTAAGAGGTTTATTATAACAACTAGAATATTAAATGATATATATCTATTTTATAATAACCACCCCCTTCTATTAGGAACTTTATCGGGATTCTGAATGGTCAATATCATATTATTATACCTACCACATTGTTTTATATCAATTATCTAAATGTTAATTGGTTAACGCGATAAACAAATCTACCAATTAGAGTAAATGCTTTTCATTAACACACAATACAAGATAAATAATTATTTGATAATATAAGGTATATTCTTATATATAAATGTGTATCCCTTCATGTATTTATTGTATGTGTGTATGTATATTAATGTATAATAATATTTGTATGTATGTTTATTTAGGTATGTCAGTAGAATGATTTAATATTGGATGATAACTTTGTTATTTTTTTTTTGAAGTGAGAGAGATAAAAAGGGACGGACATGTATTTTATAGTAGACTTAATATCATTCATTGAAAATAAGAGAATCTCATCTCAGCTGATCTACACACATAATACATGCTGTAAAATCTATAAAAATATATACATATATATACATATTAGATATCAGTATTATTAAATTCCCTGTGTATTGGTTTACATTTCTTTTCTGGCATTTATCATTCATTGTTCTGTTCTTTTGTGATATCACGGACATATATACTTGGTTACTTGTATCCTCTGTTTAACATATCTGAAAAGATAATAATAATAAGAAGTTGGTTTATTCAACGGACATATTTATTTATATAAACATTCATCAATATAACATTATTTTTTAAAATATCATGGATAATTCCATGGATGATAATAATATCACGAATTCTCAAATCATTGATATGACTGAAACAACAACTATGAAAACAACTACTATTAATTATACTAATCCTATTGAATCAACTGTAATCAATACTACTGATAATAATTGTAATAATAATATTGGTATTTCTTTTCAGCATTCTAGAAACATTATTAATGAAAAAACTAATGATGATGATGATAATATCAAGGCTGATAACGTCGATAATGATGATGATGACGATTGTAAAGATGATCAAAGTAAAACTGTAATTCATATACTACGATGCAAACATTGTAATTTCGAATCAATATTACGTACACGTTTCGATAGACATTTACCATGTTCACAACAAATGGACACTTATCAATTATATACATGTTCAATATGCTTCACCAGTTCAACATCAAAATTAATTATGGATGAACATAGAAGAGTGCATCATTTGAATACCAGTAAAGTAAGTCTATGAAATATAAGGGTTATACACTGTTTGATTAATATGTCATAACTTAATGATCCGGTGATATATTTGTAATTTCAATAGATACATTAATGCATGATGGAATGATGTTAAATAATGTTCATTACTAGGTAAATACCTCATAGCATAGATATTCACACGCGCATACTATCGCACCAAGTTTCACAGTGAATAACAATGTGAAGTTTATCTAGAACTTAGTTTAATCAACTAAATTTAATCCCTTTACAGAATAGTAACAATTCTCACAATACACTTTCATGACAAATGTCAACTATCAAGAAACTTGTAATAAATAAAAAATTTCTATTCGATTTCCTTCAAACTCTTGATATTCAACATAAATGAACTGAGAGTTTTAATGCTTTATTAAATTTTTCGGTCAAACATTGATTTACCTGTTTTAATGACCATGATGACGACTATTACATTGTTTCGGTCAATTTTACTTCAACGGTAATTACATCGAATAACAATAAACTAGTAAATAAATAATCTTCACATATTACTTATAAATGGTACTTAGAGTTAACAGATAAGTAAAAAAGAATACTTAACATTGATCTTCATCTAATGGATAGAATTCCTACTCTAAATATATTTGTTTAATTAGTTAATAATCACTAGCCTTTGTAAACATCTTTACATGCTATAATGACATAAAATTCAATGATTACATTGAACTATTTTTGCAAATGGTGACTCCAATCAAGAAACTTTAATAAATCTTATCATTAATGAAACCTCACATATTATTCCCTTAAATAAGAGTTTTACAAATAATCATACCTATGTAATGTGAAATGATTCTTGAGGGAGAAGTGGATGGATGTTTAGCTATGTTGATAGTGAAATAGCTACTCACCGATAAGATTGGATATTTGACCATGTATATAGTTAATTCATCGAATTTCAGTTTAGTAGTCCAACTGTAAAGCGTCTATTGTAATTTCATCTCATTGACATGGTTATGGTTGTACATTGGTGTGAAATTCCACATATAACGTTAAATAACTACCAGTCAATAACTTTTTATCTTCAATGATTGTGAAATTAACAAACTACAAGATGGTTGTACATTAACGTGGATCAATCTAAGTCAGACATGTAATCATTTTAATAAAAACTGAGTGATCTGAATTCTAAGGGGCAAGGTTGAGATGTGAAGTTCTGGAGACCGACCCCTAGTAGGTTCATGTGTTTACACTGATGAGGAGCCCTTTATTACAATAAAACATCTGTTTATTGGCTCCTTGTTTTCAAACGTCAGCTAATTAATTATTTTCAAAATATGCAGTCACAACACATCATAAAAATAATATAACTTACAAAAAGCTCTATTTGATCTTCATTAAAACTGGTTTTTACTACAGCTTCAAATCATTCGTAAAAAACTAATTTTAATTATTAACTCATACAAATACTGTACACGTGTTTTATCTTAAAAATAACTTGGAACACTACCACTGTTACCCTCACACTAATACTATTCAGTTTCATGACAAAAGTACCTCTCTATACAGTATAATATCATTTTTATTGAATAAAATACTTATTTGTCTCTACACCCTGTCAATCATATATATATATATATATATATATATATATATATATATATATATATATATCAATGCTACGAGCTTTTGAAAAATTTTGAGCTTTTTTGTATGTTTACACGCACCACTCATTGATTGACAAATAGAGAACAAAATGTACATTAAAGAAGAAACACACTTACCCACGGAATGCTCACTCAATAAATATAATTGATACCAAATTATTATCAGTATATGGTTGTGAAGATTGAGTTCATGAACCGATCAGTGCTAGACCACCATTGAAAACCTAGAAGTTAAACATTCGCACGCGAAAATGAAGGTCATTGGTTCGAGTCCCGCCACCAAAGTCCTGGGTGTGCATTGATGAAAAGTTCTATACTAGAACAAAACGACCGTCCGGTGTTTCCAGGTTCTTAAAGGTGGTCTAATATTGATCGGTTCATTTAGTCAGAAGTAAATTATTATTTGTAATCGGTTCGATCTTTTTTTCGTTCATTTACTGTAAACCACCCTCATCAATGTACGTTCCATATTACATAAGAAGAAATAATAAATCTTAGGGTTGCAAAGTTATGAATTCGTTTTGTTTGTTTTCTGGTTGAGGCGGTTTGATGCAACTTAACATAATGAATTATTAAGTTTAGAAAATAACGTTCTCTAAATTCTAGTGTTGTTTTCTCTGAATAAATAATAATAATAATAACTGAATAACTTTCATTACCGTGTGTGGAACTGGATTTCTAAATTATTCCACAATGATCAAATCAGTTCGTTCTAAAGGCGATGTACTATGACAGGTTGATTTTATAGATTTATTTATCTTCATTTGTTCTTGTATTCAAGTAAAGGAGAGTACTCGATTGATCTATGACTATGTGGTTAATTTATTTTTATTGTATGAATTAGTAGATAGGGTCTATCTTGATGCATCTATTGAGTGCCGAATAATCTGAATGTTATGTTTCTAGAAACAGTCTTAGACTCTTAGAATAACTAAGAGGTTAACTTCTACATCAAATAGCCACTGATTATGTTATTCAATGAAAGATCAAAGAATTAACACTAATTGTAAATGTTCTCTAACATTTAGATAGTCTTTCAAATATATGTTAAAAAGAATGATCTTTAACTGATACGTTAATTTGCTCGATCAAATAAGTGATATATGTATAGATAGATAAGAATACAAGAATTAATTTCTAGGATATATAACTTAGATTTTATTTTCAGTATTTTTTTCTTTGGCGGTCAAATTGCCTCATTCATGGTATCAGAAATATATTACATAATATCTTGGTGAAATCGGAAAACCATGCAGTAAATACTTCATTTGCGAAATATCCATTAATTGTCTTAGAGTTTGTTGTTCCTTCATTTCCATATTAATCACTCTCTGTTCTCGTTTTCTTCTCGAATTCCTGAACCTTCTGCCTCCAGACATTCTACTTTCAGTTGGTTATACATAATATTTATATCTGTCGAAATCAGTAGCACACACCACAGCAGTATTAATAGTAAATTTAATGTATAATAATATAACTAATTAAACATTTCAAATGTCATGCTAAAATAATGATTTATAAGTAGGGAACTTGTGTAAATTGTCAATCAAATGATTATTGTATTTCAATATTAAACTCATGGTAAAGAGTACTCAAATTATAAACTATAGTTAGTGTTAATTAGCAATATATGCTCTACTGTGTATTTTACTTATGGCTGAAGTTAGAAATGTAAACTTTTGAATGTCAACCAATCGGTTTGAAAGTTAGGTGTTTATCACATAACATGAAGACTTCGGCTTTGGCTCCTTAATTGGGATTTGGATGAGCACTGCTTTAGTGTCCTGCACTAGGGAAAAAATATCTATCTAGTGTTTCCTCATTTTCAATAGTTGTTTAATTAATATCGTTACGTGGTGTGGACAGGTTTCTTCCAGTTATGAAGGTTTATTTCAATACTGAATGATCAGAGTTGGTTCGTTTTCCGAACCAAGTCTAATAACATCCTAAGACGATGAATTAAATAACTTGCAGAATGTTCCATGATGAAGTCATGACAAATCAACAAATCACATAAGGATCAGGTATTTCTTATGTTATACTAGTATTTCATAAGCTGATAAATCTATTGTTTTTTTCACCAGAAAATATAGGAATCACTTGGTTAGCATTTATTACATATGTAATTTATAAGTGGTATTTTAAACGAATTGATTTTAGTTAGGGTACTAGTGAAAATTATAAAGAATTTGAACGGTTATTTTGCATTAATATAGTAGTTTAAGTTCATGATATAACCAAGGATCTAATTCGAATCCTTTAGGGGTAAACAAAATCCTCTTAAATTTTAAACCACCAAACAGACATATAATAATCTACGTTTTTAACAGTCCATCAGTTCATAGTGTAAATTAAATTGTAATTTAAGGGCATTGTTGACAACTGTTTCACTTTTAACATGTTTCAACTTCTTCCATCATGAAATGTCAATAAAGTTTCAGGAAATTTTCTCGAAGTATGTCATCTGTGAGCATATGATAATTGTTTTGTTAGAGGGGTTTTAATCAAATAGATCGATTCTTTGATGGTTGATCAATTATCAATTTTAATAGTTGAATTCATGAGTCGATATTATTAACAGTTCTTTCAAGTAGTTCATTATTCATATTTCTATAAAAAAGAAGACTATAACATAATCATGTGCTCACTAGTGACTGGCTTCAAGATAAATTTTCTGAAGTTCTAGTGAGAAGCAGTGACAAGTGGAGTTCAATCCGTGTCGGGTAGAGGCATATATCTACCTCAGACAATGGATAAATGGTTACGCAAGACCATGAATCGATTACAGTTAGACATTAACACTGTTGGATGCCGGCCGGCTCAGTGGTCTAAAGGTTAAATATTAGTACACGAAACCGAAGGTCTTGGGTTCTAGTCAGGTATGCGGAATTGTGAATGTGCACTGTTGAGGAGTTCCATACTAAGAAGAAACTGTCGTCCAGTAATTCCAGGTTTTCTACAGTGGTTTAACTTTGATCGACTCATGGAGGCAACAATTTAAATTATACACTGCATAGTTTGGTATTAGACTAATAATTGAACATGTTAAATTAAAACAAACTGATTTAATGCATACTTTTCTTTATGCTTGATTGTTTCATTTTTCTTTAAGTAATATACTACTTATATCAATTATTCTTTATGTTTATTTAACTTAGATACAATCAATTATCAATAGATATCACATGGTACAAGTTTTTTTTTCTATGATTTATTGTTACAATTCCAATAGATGTTATATATGTATATAAATAAGTATCTATCGAAAATAATTTTATCACCGTCAATAACAATAACATTAAAGGTATTCAATGTAATTTATTTATTTATTTATTTATTTGATTGATTAATCGATAATTGAATGTATTTACCATTTTTCCAAAAGGCTAATTGTTGTTCATTTATATCAAGGTAATTGTGTGGCGGTTTTGTGTTTTATTATTATTATTAGTATTATTATTATTAGAATCAATAGTAGTATTAGGAGTATTTGTAGGTAGTATTAGTAGTGATGATAGTAATGGTAACAATATGTGGAGTTTAAAATTATTCAGAAAAACACAGCACTAAATTTCTCATTTTAAATAATTGTTCTAGGTTATCAAAGGTACTGTACTGAATATGAACAGTTTCTAATTCACCATTCTCACTACTACCACTCCTCTATATATATATATATATATATATATATATATATATATATATATATATATATATATATATATATATATATATATATATCAGTGTATAGTATAAAAAACTATTTGTTTTTAATACATTCATTTGATACCTTTCACCTAATAAACTATTAATCGTGTGATGTCACAGTATAGATTCGAATTTATTTGTTTATCTGTCTAGTGTGCTTGGTATCAGTTTAATTTACCAGGATATTTTTTTGTGCACATCCATTAGATAGAATCTTAATCAATTATTAACAAATAGGATATTACGCTAAACATGGTTAGATAGATAGATAAATAGATAGATAGATAGGTAGATAGATAGATAGATAGATAGGTAGGTAGGTAGGTAGGTAGGTAGGTAGGTAGATAGATAGATAGATAGATAGATAGATAGATATTTTTTACAGAACACTAAACATATCTCTCTTTTTTTCTCAGTAAATAAAACTATCTCTTGAATACTGAACTGTTCAATAAGGTGATAGTATTTATAATACTGGAAATTATAATGGAATGTTCAAAACTTTTTTTCATACATTAAAAACAGTAATAATAATTAAATATTACAATTATCCGTTAATAAAATCAAGTGTTTTAATTGTTTTAATCGTACATCAACTACTACTTATATCGCAGAAAAAAACACACAAAAAACAAACATAGATATGGGCAGTATCATAACTGAGTTAGTATGATTGTATTGTTATGATATTTGTTTTGTACGTTGGATGTATGTTGTTTCGGCAATGAATGAGAGATAAGTTGAATTATTATTATTATTATTACTTTGTTGGTTTCGAGTATGGAACATTAAAATAACAAAAGTTTTATATTTTCAAACAAGATAACATGGGAATGTGTTGTCTGTTCGTCTGTCTCTTTCTCTCTCTCCCTTTGTATGTGTGTGTACGTGTGTATGAATATATATATATAGAATAAATCCAATGTGAAGAATAAAACACAATAATAAACGATAAAAAAATTTGAAGAGGTTTCATTTTTGATTCACAATTTATTTCTATTTAAGAATTACGATAAAGAGAATAGGTGTAGTGAACATTCACACCATAGATCTTAAATTTATTACCTTTTTTTGGGGGGGGAGTGTTTTGTTATTTTTACGTGATAAAGTTGTAAGGGATTGGTTGGGCAGTAATAATAAAGACGGTAACCGAATGGAGTTTATTCAGAAAGATCATTATTCTTTTTATTGGATATATATTTATATATATACTTATTATGACTGATGATAGGTTATTTAAATATTTGTATTTTTTTCTGTTTATTACAATAAAAAAACCCACTTAAAATGTAAACCGAAAAGAGGAACTTACCATTTCGATGAAGTATACTGTTTATAATTAGTATGGGAAGTGAATAAATGTGATACTCTAAAACTTATCATTGATACCACTCTATACTGTCTTACTCCCCTTGGAAGCGGGGGGGGCGGGCAAAACTTCGTTTAATGTTAATTTCGATTATTACTATTATTATTATTATTATTTCGGTATGAAAAATGTTTTAAACACTACAAAAATTAATTTAACGACTATTGAAAACAACTTTAAAAGATGTAATCATCAACGAAGTATAGTTAAATATCTAATTTGTTGGCAGGGAATAAGTCTATTCATGTTAAGAGTATGATTATTGTAGAATTATGTCTGGATATGTACAATTTTAAAATGATGTTATGTTGTCAAAAAGAAAATACATAGTATTATATTATTAGTTTGAATCATTACTGAGAAGTATCTGGTAAGATTGATTTCGTTTCAAATTGCTATGTACTTTAAATAATACTAATATTCTTACAGAGATTAGAGAACTCATTTTTGTTTTGACGAAAACTATCTGAGACAATACCTGCTTCGGTCTGGGCACCCGGGCAGTATCACAGCCCTCACACATATCGAATGAGATTTGTGTGGCGCATATGTATTTGGTGCCTCTTTGTATCAATATCTATGTGTTGAAAAAAAAATCTGAGACAATAACGAATATATGTTGGCTAATTATAAAGTGAATGAATTATGAATCAATTAACACTACCTTACATGAAATCTAATGATCTTGTTATCGGTGATAAATATCATTCACTTGGTTGAAGAGTAAATATATATAGTTTGACTCCTGATAGAGATGAATCAATTATCAAGATGGATCACTAAATCTATGACGACATGAATCAATACAATTAATGGTTAGTGAATATAATTGTCAGTTATCAAAACATAAGTTTAATTCATTCACTTTGACTATAGACTGTTAAATAGCATTATTCAAATTCAAATGAAAAGAAAACAATATGGTTCGAAGACAGTGAAATGAACTTCTACATGGTAATTGTGACAGATGCTCAAACTTTATATCATAGGCTAGTCTCAGTTAGACAACCATTACTGGCGGTGTGGTATTCATTAACCAATAGGACTGGAGTTTGATTAGCCAATATGATGAATTTAAAAATTTAAACAAACAGATACCGATGTAGTTATCTTAAGATTGGTAACACACTCCAAGACCCGAGTGTCTTCGATTCAATCACTAAAGAGGTTGTGGGTTCGGACTGTGGGTACATTTTATACGAGAATAAAGACGTTATCCAGTACTTCTTGGCTTTTAACGACTTCTAAAATATTTTAAAAAAACTAGTTAGAAAAGTAATGCTTACCTCTATTGTTTTATTAGTGTGATTATCATTGTTATTACTGAGACTAACACGGATTGTACAAACATACCTTTATACAAAAACTGATTGTCTTAAATACCAAAGCAAATTCGTCGAATGTTAAAATAACGTTTATTCGCTCAATTTTAGGTCTACCCTTCACTTAAAACAATTCTTATTTTAAATATGTAATCTGATGAGAAGAGAGACTTAATTATGACAATAAAAGTCATAGATGATGGTTACTTAATAACAGTAAAAATGATATCAGTCAACTCGTTAATTTTCAAACTTCTTATATTGTCAATGAAATCATGAAATTGTTAGGTTTAATCCCTGGCGGTATGATATGGTTTGTTATACTAGGGATGAAACATCTATTACCTCTTTGAACTCAATGGAACTTTAGTTGAAGTTTATCTGTTACTATTATTAACTCACTACCAGGTTCAATTTGATATTCTTAGGTTAAAGTTACACTAAATGTGAGGGCTATTGATACTACTAGCTTGCCTAAATCGAACTAGGTAGAGCTGAGTTTAAACTTGAGACTTAATGGCTAATAGTCGGACGCTTTAACCATTAACTAGCCACTTCATCTGTAATCTCAATCGAATATAATCTTCATACATCTTTTATGCTAATTATATAATTCATGTGTTTAATCAATCAAAAAGTGAACTGCTATTATATTTGCTAAATTTCGATCTATGATAAGAAAGTGATGAGGAAAAAACATTTATCTCATTCATTACTTGACTCTGGGTGTCATGTTACCAACCAACCAATAAATGAAATTTTAACAGTTGTTATTTTAAGTTGTTTAAGTTATTAAAAGAAAGATTTTTCATTATAAATAATCAGTATTAAGTAATAGTAGTAGGGATTCCCATGAGTATTATATCTGTTATATCTTATTCCTTACTATATCTGCTATTCGGTACCAATCCCTTAGAGTCAAATTAACCTCCAGGTGTTTTTTCTATTGTTACATAAAGATATAATGACAAGTTACAAGTTGTTATCACAGTTGAATTCGATTTTTAAAGTCAATGAAATATGATCAGGACATAATTATACTGTAATATTTTGTGATCGCTTTTCTCCCCCTCTGTATGTGTGTTTGTGTCCCTGATACAAATGTATGTATTAGGGAGCTCAAAATCCTTTGATCGGATTAGAGAAGGAAAGAATTGTTCTTTAATAAATATAATCCACTTTAAACAAGGTGAAATATTATCGTGAATTATGTGACCGATAGAATAAAACAACCTAGTGACAGGTATACACGCATACACAGGAATACAAATGTACGTATTGAAACTAAAGATTTTTAGTTCTCATGACAACCATGCAAGTCACTGGTAATTACATAACTTTTGATTGCTGCTTTTAACTGTTGCGATGATGTCATTAAAAATCAAGTGTAACCGTTAAGATTTAAAGTGATCCGTGCGCATGTGTATGTGTGTGTTTGTAAGTACGCAAAATTTACAGGCACAATGAAAAAACTTAGAAAGTTTAGTCTTCACTAAATGCAAATATCGTTACCAAGGTAGTAATGTCGGTGAATTCTTTGGTAAAGAAGGATACTACGAATTCGATCAGTCTCATTTGACAACTATTCGTATATAACATATAGTCAGCCTGTTATATTCCCTGTCTTCATGCGAAACAAAACAAGTTTCCACCAATGATCAATTCAGTGTAAATTTTCACTAATCCATTTATTTGCGTGAAGCTAACTAAATACATATATCGTTCATTATCTTGATTTCTTCCTAGAATTCCTAAACATTGAACAATTTAACCTAACAAACGATAATCCAAATTATATATTCAGTAAGATATTTATCTTTGAATTCATACTTCGACAATATTTATGAGTTTAAGCATAACAGATTTTTATAATTGTTAATATTATATAGAATTCTTAATCATTATTTGAATAACATTTCTTTCATCTCAACATTTGGATTAAGGATACTCTCATAGTTATTATGTTCAGTTTAAAGATAATAAATTTCGCACGTTTCAGATCAGCTATTTAATAACTATGCAGTTAAACTTCAGATCAGAAGTTAGTAGTCTAACAGATCTTCAACAACATTATTTTTTTCATATTATGTCATTAAACAAATGTATGAAATGAAAATCGTGATGAATGGTGAAAATATTAAATTTCAACTTATCACAAACACATAAATAAACAATCAAATAATCAAAGAATACAGAAGCTTCTAAGGTTCATCTTGTATAGACATTGGATGATACTATTTAAATAGTTTTAAATGAAAGTTAAAAACAAAAATACCCATGTCTAATCCTTCTTACTTTACTCCCATTCTTCTTTATTGATATTATTTTGTAATAATCGATGAATAACATAGAATGATATATGTAACATATTGATTATTTGAACAGTTGAGGTCATGAGTCAATTCAAGCTAGACCACCAGGGAAAACCTGGAAGCACCGGACGGGCGTTTCGTCCAATTTTGGGACTCCTCAGCAGTGCGTATCCACTATCACTCCTCTCGGTATTCGAACCAAGGACCTATCGGGCCTATCATTAAAAAAAACTATTTTCATTTAATTTCCATATTATTGTACATATTGAATGTATAGTCAGTTTAAACAGAATCATATAAGGCGGATTGTTGAATTCGAATTTTTTTGTGTACTAACATCAATTATACATCTATACATATATCATTTCAGAAAAACACAAACAATAAATATCAGATCGATAATATATTTAAATCTTTATGATTATTAATCATGATATGTTGCTGAGAAGGCTAGTGAGCAAGTAAGCAACTAAGTGAGTGAGTGAGTGAGTGAACACGAGAGAGAAAGTGTATATTGATTTTTTTTGCATTGTAAAAATAGTTCAAAATGTGTCTTAACTTGATAAGTAATAAATTAAGTAATTATATATATATATATATATATATATATATATATATATATATATATATATATATATATATATATATATATATATATATGGATACTTTTTACATGAGGATATCATACAAGTATGCATTCAATATATTTATTTATCTATTTATTTATTATACTTATAACATGTCTATGCATGTTATTTATGGTTATTGTTCTTTTTTTTTTTTGAGAAATGATATACTCTACTCATATTATATTGTCCTTTAAATATTTGTACAATGGATGATGATGATGATGCTTTGGATGCTTTGGATGATGATGATGTTGATGAAATGGATGAGTATTACAATTTTGACATATGTGTAAATATTAATAAATAATTAAGTGGATAACATATTGGCGTTTGAAGTGGACAGTACTGGGTTCGTGTCCTAGAGTGCACATCAACTCTGAGATACAGGTGAATCCAGCCGATAGGTCTCAAATAGAACGAGACATATCTCCTGAATTTTACCCTTTATAAAATCTTACATTGCCTGAATAGCTACATGTATATTATATATCTGCGTTCAGATGATTACATATAAACACAGACATATGTACATGAATATTTGTGAAGTTTATTTTGAATCCCTATCTATTCGATATAGAATTTTATATACTAAAATATGCATTCTAATTTTCGATTCAATTAGTTAATTAATGATGGGCTAATAATATTTATCATGAGTCGAATTATTATAATGTCAGTCATAGTTTTAACAAATGTGAATAATAAATATATTATTGTATGTCATCTATTCATCTTGGTTACATGTATAAACAATTCATACATTCCTACGTAGGTAAATCCACATGTTTAATGTTTCAATTATTATTATCATCATCATCATTATTAATAGTATTGATATTTTGTTTTAAATGTTACTTTATATTGTTCTATTATCTTTAAATATACAAAAAGTAGTACGGATTTATGCATTCATATACATTTTATCTTCAGCACGTTTCTTTTTCTCTACAAAAAAAAAGAGAGAGTTATTAAGTAAATACGTAAAATGAGTAAACAATATATAGAGATATATAGATATATATATATGAAAGCACACATTAATATCAACATATATCATGCACAATTGATAATCGTAAATACATAAACCGATAAGTAATCTGTGTGCATGTATACACTCCCACACAAATTCACTTCGAAATATCACGTATACCCACAGTTTGCACAGACCTACATGAGAATATATATATATATATTGAAGAAAATAATCGATAGTGTATTAAAGTAACAAGTTTAAACATTATATCATCATTATTACTGTTATTGTTTTTAATAGTTGAAATCATGAGTCATTTGAAGTTAGACCACTATGGAAAATATGAAGGCACTGAACGGCCGTCTTGTCCTATTGTAAGACTCCTAAGTAGTGCGCATTCACGATCCCGCCCCTCGCGAGATCCAAACTTAGGACTTATCAGTCTTGCGAGCGAGAAATTAACACCAGCTCAGTGGTTTAATCGTTAAGCACTCGCACGCGAGAATGATAAGTTCTAGGTTGGAATCTCACGGCGGAGGGGCGGTATCGTGGATGGGCACTGTTGAGTAGTCCCACACTAGGACTAAACGGTCGTCCAGTGCTGCCAGGTTTTCCATGATGGTCTAACTTCAATTAACTCATGATTTCCACCATTGAAATTACTAAAATCTCCACCAAACCCTTTCCGATATTATTTTTTAAAAATTATAATACAATGTACTGAGGTGATGAATAAACAATACTTTTCATTACCATTATTACTAACCAGAACAATAGGATGTAACAATAAAAATTACAATCCTATTTAATTATTCTTAAAGTGTAAATATTTCGTTGATCCAAGTTTAGAAATGAAGACAAAATTTAAACGCTAGGTAATTGGAATTAATCGACAGGGTGTCATGGTGTTGTATCTCATGCTATCTTGGGATAAATTGTGCTTTCTGACAAATTCGAATTTGTGTTAAGTTCTCGTCTTTAATTGTTGTCAAGTACTGTTCGTTTTCTTGATGTCTTTCTCTGGTTTCATGCATTGTGATTTTAATTTGTCTCTTGCCCATTTGTTACTACAACTCTAAGTTGGGGCTTGTCTAGATATGCAGTTTAATGGTGTTATTAAAATGATCCCTGTTCGCGTTTGCGGTGTTTTTCAGATCTTGCTTTCAATTAACACATGATTTGTTCTCTGCTAGATACAATAGTTTTTGATGGTCTATGACTAGATTAGGTTACATAGTTGAAATAACACCACTAAAGACCAACAGAGAAGTTCTATTGGCTAAGAGTTCATCACAAAAACTGAAAGTCCTGATTTCGATCCCCGACTGTGGTTCGCTCGTACATACTACTGAGGAGTGTTATACTAGAATGAAGCAGATATTCTGTACCCTTAGGTATTCAGTAGTATACCGTCTGAGACCAATGTATGAGAAAGACAAACTACAAGTCAAACAAGTTTAGTTATTAATTCACTTGCCTATTATTTTTTGAAGAAAAGTAGACAATAACACAAACACTTTACCGTTGACAACATCATCAACATTATCATTAAGAATAGGTGACATAATTTGTTACCATATTTTTGGATTCCAAATATAATGTGAATAACTTTTCATAGAAGTAAAGACCGATGTCATTTAATTAGTAAAACACAGCATTCAATGGATAATGTTTAAAAATATATTTGGTTCATCTATCTTTAATAATTCTATAGGGTATAATAAAAGTCACATCTTTAATACAGATGTGGCTGGCTATGTACAACCTGTCTATTGTCTACACTCTGCAGGTGGTCCAATAAGTTAAATAATAGTCATTTAATCAATCTTAACATTCAGATATTTTTCAATCTGTCAACCTATTCGATCATCGATCTTAGTTTTACTCATAATTCATTATTCTTGTTCTCCCCTTTTCTTTCTTTTTTTCTCTCTCTCTGTGACTCTCTCCTCTTTCTCTCTTCATATCATTCATCTGTTAACTTTCGAATACTTCTTAAAAAACCCTTTTTATAGTTTACCTGTAATTATGCTGAATTTGTATGTGCGTATGTGCATGATCGTCATGTCAAGTGGTTGATGTTGTCGGTTTAAACAACAACAAAAATTTCCACTACTGTTATTCCACTTATAATATGCTTAAACAGATTAAATTTTCTTATAGAATAGTAATCGAAAGAAAAAGGATACGTTTGAATCTCTTCTTTCAATTATCATATTGTCATCTAGTCTACAATCTACCTACCCATTATCTTGATCCGCATAACAAGTTCATGATTATTACTATGATAATAATAAGTGAAACTAACAATAATTATTATTACCATTGTTATAGACACAGTAGTACTAGTAGGAAACTCTCATAATAGTACCTTGACACTATTGTGATCATGTGTTGCTAAGGTGATGGCAATTTAAAAATTTTGCCTCAATTGCCTCAAATACTATGGTTATAAATTCACGAGTTGAGCTTCTTAATTAAGAAAAGGAATTTTCCGATAGAAATGATACTATGCCCCATTTGATTCAAATCCTTGTTCACTCCACCTAAAACTCTTTGGTAACATGAAAAGTCAGTTATCTGTAACAAGTTTCAGCTACCAATACATTGTAAATCCAGTGTATCACAACACCACATCAAAATGGTTTCATTGCAGTATTTAGTAATTAGACAATTTAAAATGAAAGTAAACTGTATTGAATAGAATTCGAGATCAGTGGAAGTACTAAATCATTTAGGTTTTATCGTAAATACATCTAGATTTATGAATGTTACCATTCTAATACAGGACACACGATTCCTATTACTAAGAACTTGTCAGTTGGATGTACTTGTAAAAAGAAACTGATCAATTACAGTCTTAACAAATCAAAGGTAAGATTCAAACAGCAAATACAAATGAATTACAAACCAAACAGTTTGAATTTTATTCTATCCTACTTGTGAATAATGAGGACTTCATTCATTATTATTTTACATGATACTTAGTGATAATACCCGGCTGTTTGAAAAAAAAATAAATGGAACTGGTTTCACCACCTCAAAAATAAACAAAGAAGTTATTCAAAATAAACAATACCAGTAAACCTTTTTTTAGTGAAGATTGATTTGGTTTAATTCATTAAAGAGTGATTACACAATTAGAATATCGTTGAAAACTGGGGAGCACTAGTGAGATGTCAAGTTCCAGCATGGAACTCCATCACAATCTACATCCACAACTCACAGTCAATGATTCAATTTGGGGCATTCAGATTAGTGGAGTTCAACAATGTCCTATGTAAAACAGATATTACCAATCATAATGGATAATTACCGATTTGAATTATGAAATGAATGAAGTTCGAAAGTTTGATAACAACAATGGTAATAATTATATAATCGATTTTCAAAATACGAGTTTTATGTACTGAGTTTTTACTTCACTCAATGTATATAAACTCTGGTCATACAACTACCACCACCACTACACCTACTACTACTACTCATACTATTACTACCACTACTACTAATCCTATCATCCATTTCCCTGTTAAATAGAATAAGATTCAATCTAAAAACCCAATCGTTGATAACCGGATTCTTCAACTCGCCTGAATCATCTCTTTAATTCCATTCAATGACTTCTACATTGATCCCCTTTAAAATTATACAAAAATCACTTAAGTAAACATTAAAACAATATTGTTTATTATTTTGAATTTTAAATTATAATCATCTTAAAATTTATTATTATCATTATTACTATTATTTGTATTAATGTTAGTTGACTTTAATGAATCTAAAGATATTTTATAACCTCCCTTTTTGTTGTTATGGTAATTACCTATTGGTTCATCCATTTGTTTATTTGTTTGTTTGGTTGTTTGTTTATTCTTCATCAAAATAAAAGCGCCAATATTTTAAAAAAATAATTGTTTTAAAAAAAAGTAAATAAACGGTAGTAGTTTAACACTAACCAGTTCACTATTATTTGTCATTATAACTGTGGATGATGATTATTATCCCAACTCTTTCTTTTTGCATTTACGTCTTCATTTATTAGTCTAAACAACCACCACCACCACCACCACAACAACAACCACCACCACAGTGACAACAACACAAGATCATTTATGCGGTACCATTTAAAAATAAATAAATAATAAAAAAAGAGCGAAAAGTAAAACGATTATCATTCAATGTTTCAATAGTTTTGTTCTGCTTATAGATTATGCTGTAATAGATTTTGTATTGTACACATAAATGAAATACAACAGATATATATGCACATGTATTTGAAATGTATCGAAATGACTCTAGCTAGTTTTAAACGAAATTTTTGTTTTAATTTTTCGCAATACTTTTCCCTACTTTAAATTTTGAAAATAAACAGAGTTAGTTATATTAGTTGATTAATGTGAACGTTCATAAAGTAAATTGTATACATAGAAAAGACAGAATTATTATAATTCAACTGTTATTATTATTTATGGTAATTACTGTTTGCTTATTTATTATTTTATTATTTAAACACATAAACATTGGTATAAGAAGGCACCAAACAGATATGCAATACATAAATCATACGATTTGTGTGAGGGCTAAGATACTGAGTAGGTGCCCAAATCGAAATAGGTGACTTTCATAGGGGGGCACACCCGGAGCCTTCGATTTAAAAGTCTGATTCACAAAGTAGTGGAATAACTTCAAAAGATGCGGTCTCATAGTAGCTGGTGATCAATAATTGGTTTATACTTCATTTGTTTCCTAAAGATTATAGAGACCATGTGCACCATTGGTTTGGAATCATGCTTTTCCAACTCACCTAGATGGACGCTCCGTGTTTATCAACCCAGTTAAAGCGCCGGACATTCGCTTTTCGTCCTCTCAATTTCGTAAACAATACTCCCTTCACGAGAAGGCAATGAGTAGGACTTTCCTGGTAGTGGTGCATATGTGCCATAAGAGAACATTTCGAGAGGGAGAGTTGACTCTCCCCGCTCTCGGCTAGTGTTTGCTACACTTGAATAAATCATTTTATTGTAATAATAATAATAATAATAATTATTATTATTATTTTACGAATGAGTTGTTTATTATAAACTATAAAGAGACGAAGTTATTTAAAGTGTTAATCTATTATTCAATTTTTAATAATCCTAGTTATGCGACAGAATATGTATCCGTGACTTCGTAGTGTTTGCATTTTATCAATATTCGATTTCTGTATTATTTCAAACATTTTCAGGTTCCAAGTATCTTTTTATTCATTTATTAACTAAGACCTCTGTATAAGTGAATAATTTTCACTAAAGATTTTGTTCCAAGATTTAACTGTTAATTTATCAACATTTTTCCCTCTAGGAAGCTTTCTGATGAGCTGCAGTATTATGTACATAGAAGAGATATATAGATAGATTTAGACGACTGAAATGAAATTCCCAATGAATATTTTACTTTTATATACATCATTCATTCACTAAGTTAATGGAAAAAGTGCTCGAAAATGCTAGATAATGGAATTTTATTAAACATTGAAAAACGATTAGTTAACCTCAGACAATTATAAATAGTGATAAAAGATGGTTAACCCAGGTTCGAACCTAAATGTAATGAACAATAACACAAGTGGGAACAATCGAATGTATTTGACACGAAATTACAGAGCATCTCAGTAAAATCTGAGAACCATATAGTAAATAGTTAATTTGCAAAATACCGATCCATCGTCTCAAACTTAAGTGTTCCTTTACAAATATCAGTCCATTGTCCCAGATTTCATTGTTCATGAATTTTCATATCAATTGCGTTCCGTTTCCGTTCTTTCCTTCTCGATCTTCTGCTGAAATACATTCTATGCCTAACCACTGTTATATACTAATTATGTGAATATAAGTAAACCACACCACAATATCACTCATAATTGATTTTAGTGACATATATATTCAATATTTTAAGTTACAAAATTGTTCTATACATTTTTCAATTCCATATTTTCATTATTTCTTATTTAATCAAATTTCTTTCGTCCAATCCTTGCTAGTGTTGTTAACACAGTTGTTACTCCTACTATTCTTGAACTTATCTTGATAATTTCATGTCACTATGCTGTAATGTTGTAACAACTTTAAACTGATACTCACATGTGTGCCAGCTTCTACATTACTATTAAATAATTTACTGAATTTCACGAAAGTATGTAATTATGGACAACATAATACTAATTTAGTGAGTAAGACTAATACACTACCTGTGAGATCATAAAGTGATAAGTTCTTTCCTGAAAGACTTGTAAGTTTACATTCGATGAATGGTTTTACGCTAGGGGACAAAACAAGTATTGAGTGCTTTTTGTGTGTGTTTTTTTCCAGTAAATGTACAGTTACAGCATAACCACTATTCACAATTTTTTGTATATGGCTAGCAGTTTAATCTAGAACATGTGTTTTGTCTAATTTGGAACTCCTCAGCTAGATTCACCTGAACTACCCCAGTGTTAGTGTTCCTATCGGTTTATACTCATCAAAAATATAATATTCTAAGAAAGAATCAATCAAGCAGAACAGAGAGACCTTAAAAATATCATGAAAGTTCCAAACACTGAAATAACCATCGACCAATGAGAAAACAACATCTTTAATTGAGATAAGTATTAAAGATGTTTCCAATGAGGAGCTTTACGCGTGAACGAATGAAAATTAATATTTAAAAAAAGTAAAAATAATACAATAATCAGTGGTAAATAATTTTCCTGAAGAGATTTAACATTCCCAACACCCTTCTCTTTCTGTTTGTGTACTATAACATTTTCCTGAATGGCTCTTAAGAGTTCATACTTTACTCCATATATATATTATACACAAATATATTGATAGATCCCCACTCTTAATTCATCAAATTGACAAGATGTTTTCTTAAATTTTAAGTGGAATAGTTCCACATATATAATAAATATTACTGTATGATTTTAATTTCTTTAAGAAAAGACTATGACATGTATTTTAAATAGAAATAAAGAAAAACAAAAGATTAAGATTTTTTTTCTTTTCTTTTCTTCTCTTCCCTCTCTCCCTTCTAAGCGAGTGAGCGAGAGAGAGAGAGAGAGATCACCAATCCATACTGGTTACAATAGATTAATTCTTTCTTTTTCAAATAGATGATTGTACAATATGAAACAGGGGTGGAGCAATGGTATGTAAGGGTGGGGGGGTAGGGAATATTATATACACCTTATCTTTTTATTCTGAACATCAACAACTTGTTCTAAGTCATAGATATGATTAAAAATTATTAAAGGAACAAGTAAAAACATGAGCAAAATTAAATAGTTTCTATTTCGAATTTGTCTTATTTCAAAACAATAGTTAAAATCATGGAAGAAAAGAGACATAGAGAGGGAGAGATTTTGTTTATACTATATAAACATGTCAAATAATATCCACTTTAAATTATAATAGATAAGTCTACCACTTCAGTGATAATAATGATAATAATAATAATAATTGATAGTATGTTGTGTATGACAGAGAGGGAAATAAAGGGTCACCCAAACAAAATCGGCTTAAATTTTTTTTGGAATTTATTCATTTTATAGTATGAATTGTTCAGTTTATTTTCTTCTGCATACAACTGAACAAAAAGGCCAAATATTTAAAGAGACAGTGGTGACGATGATGATGATCTATTTACTACTTGTTTACCCTGCTGTTATTGAAACGTGCTTTCTAACTAAGATGATCTTATTTCTTTATATAAAGTGTATGCTGATTACTACTATAATGTTATATCCATTTTCTTAACTAAGAGGGATATACACATACAAGCATGCATGAATAGATGCAACCAACCACTGTCACATGCATACACAATCACATAATTGAGCATTTAGTGTATAGATGATCATTTTTCCTTAAATAATATCCATAATTATTTGTAAATATGATCACATAATAGGAGACATATAATAAATAGTTGAAATATACTATTGCTAATCCCCGTTAACTGAAGGTAGCAAATGGTGATGAAGGTGGTAGTGGTGGTCGTACAGAATATACAAAATATCAAATGTTTAACCAATATTTTGATGATAAACATTCATGTCAGATATTATAATATAGTCATCAAAATCTAGTCACGAATTGTAAGTATAGGATTGTGGAGATTGATAAATTCGATTGAAATCATGAACCGATCTAACCACCTGAAAGGTTTTTCATTCTAGTATGAGACTCGTTAGTACTGCACATGCACAACCTTGTATGCAGAAGTCGAAGCCGACATTCAACAGTGTTAGTGTCTAACCAGTGAAGTTCAACCGTGTTGAGAGTGAGGGAGTTATCCTTCGAAGACAAAAGAATTTTGTTGCTCAATATTGGGAGTGGACTTAAGTTAGACATTAACACCATTGGATGCCGGCTCAGTGTTCTAATGGTTGAGTGCTCACGTGCGAAGCCAGCAGGTCCTGGGTTCGAATTCCGGGGGGTGCGGGATCGTGGATACGCATTGCTGAGGGGTCCCATACCAGGACGAAACGGCCGTCCAGTCTTTCCAGGTTTTCAATGGTGGTCTAGCTTCAATTGACTCATGATTTCAATTTGTGAATATCTATAATAAACTATTTGACATTGGATTAAGTTAGATAGGCATCGTTTCTGAGTTTGTTTTCTCTATTCATACCAAATAAATAAATAAATAAATAACAGTAAACCGGATACTTAATATTCATAGTTATATATATATCATGAATAGGTGTAATTATCATTTATATTCATGATAATATTATAATGATATGTAATAAAAATTTCCATTTCTTGAGACAGTTTTGAATAACGGAAATCCTGATGTAAAACAGCAATAATAATAATCATAATCATAATGGTTATGCTAATCGAATAATAAGTATAGGTAGACAGAAAATCTACAATAATGTTTTTTTTCTGTCTTGTTTTGTATTGTTGTACTCTTACTCTTAACTCTTCATTGTACACTTACTTAATCATAGTGTCTAGAATGAGGATGACAATTTTGATAACATTTAGTTATAACCATGACTATTATTATCATTAGTATTATTATTAAAAAGAGGATAGTGATCATATAAATGTTAATGACTGTTCTTTTTTTTGTTTGTTAACGTTTGAGTAATTTCCGTTTTTGTTTTAATGATAAAGAGGGGAGAGTGAATTATGTACAATTTATATATTGTGTACTACTGGTATGTCGAAAATATCAACTACTTATACCGGATGTCGAACATATAGGATAAGAAAATGATTACTATTATTATGATTATTCAAACCTTCCCCCCCCTTAGTTCTCCTTCTTCACATCATTATCATTATGAATAAATCAGTATCTCATTAGGTCCTATATCTTACTCAAATCATTCAATTGATGAACAACCAATTGGTAGCTTTTATTCAACAAGTATCTCTACTCAGTTGTGTTTATGTGTATAAGTATTATTATGAATAAAAATTTTATCACGATAATGTTAAATTTCATAAATGGTTTATCGAATTATTTACTAGTGTTAATAACCATAGTAATAATAATAAAAAAGAATAAGACTATGGTTCTATGAAAGGAAATAAAATTCATCTACATTGAAACATTAAAATAGGGTGGATTTTAAGTGAAATTTTGATAAACTAAAGGAAACAAGTAATTTTTCTAAGAAAAAAAGAATAAAGTTATGTATATAAAAATGTTCTCTTTCCTCTCTAACTTACGAGTAGTAGTCATCATTATATTGATGATAATCATAGTTAAGGCTAAAAAAGAAGGGATAAAGAACTACTATACCAGATAAAATATTTTTAAAGATTATTATTGTTTATAGTAGTAGTAGTAGTACTTTACTTTACTTACGCCTGTTACTCCTCGTGAAAGAGTATAGGCCGCTCACCAGTAGTAGTAGTAGTAGTATTTATACCAAAAAAAGTTTAGTAATGACTTCTCTGTGAATGTTCATTTTTGTGATGATAAATAACTTTCGGATATCAGATTTATAATGATCAAAATTTATTCAGTTTGTTTATCTGTATAAATAAGAATATGTCTAGCTGATATTTTAGTGTGTTCTCTAGTTCACTCAATAGCTCTTGTTCCCTTTTGTATATTATATATATGTTCGGTTAATGTATTTGAGTATTCTGTTTATCCCACTAGCTTGTTTTCTATCTAGTCATTTATGTATCTGTTTGTTGAGGAGATCTACTTATCGTAGAAGAAAAAGTTATAATATTGTAATTTAAACAATGAGTATAAAATTATTTTTGTTAGACAGAGAAAATGGTTGTTTTCACAGAGAGAGAGAGGGGGGAGGGAGAGAGGAAGAATGAATGAAAGAAATTAAACAACCTATTCACTTTATGGTATTTCTCTTAACTTTTCCCCCAACATTAACATCATTTACTCCACACCCTGTTCATCTAACACTTAATACGAATCATTAATAAAATTGTTGTACTTTTTTCCATACTTACTTGCTTGCTCACTCACTCACACACACTCTCTCTTTTTCTGTTTAAAGAATTTAGTTATTTTCTGAGAAATATTATTACAGTTCGAACTGTTAGGACAACTCTTGACAAACAAATATATAATTTGCATACTAACTATCCTTTTAATGCTCATACCACTACTACTAATAATAATAATAAAAGTTAGAATTGTGCTTGTTTACAGGTATTGTTAGTAATGGAGGTTGAGTATGCGTGTGTGTGTGTATATATATATGAAAGTGTAAATATGTATGTTTAGAATATCATTCAAATCACCCAAATCGAAAATCCACATTTATTTGTTTAAAAATACAGATATTTGATTATTAAAAACAAGAGTTGAAAAAACCCATTGTAAATTTCAACTTTCTCTTAGAGTTTAATGATTGAAATTATTATTATTATTATTATTATTATTATTATTATTATTATTATTATTATTATTATTAATATTAATATTTTGGTGTTTCCAACTTCTTTTTCCCCTATCTTGTATCTTGCCTAATAAACACATACATACATACATAGATATAGATACACTGAAGGAAAATATGACAGTTATTCGAATTAGTAGAGAGAATAAGACACGGTTATAAGAAAAAGATAAGAGTAATAATAATAGTCATGTATGCACATACACACACACACACTTACGGACTTACACAAAAATGTCTGTTGAATGTGACAGAAAAGAGGAAATCAGTTAATCGTATGCATAAATTATCTTTTTTTTAAAATTACATATTGTGATAATTCAATAATATAAAAGTCTGTACAAATCTATGTAACTGTGACTATCGAGTCAACTTTACAGTTGTTACACTGATTGATCACATTGAGTAATAGATAGTATATATATGTATATATATGTCTGGAGACATATTCCAAGATTAGGGTTAATAGAAGTCCTTCGATTAAACTACATAGATTAACGGTTATATTATAATTTAGTCGATATGAATTCGATTATTTAGCAGTACAAAAGTGATCTAAACAAACATGACATTTTGATCACTGATCAGTGTCATCAATAAGTCTAAATGTTAGTTGGGGAAGGAATTTGTGGTACTTGTCAAATATAGAAGTTTATATCAAGGACTAACCTTAAATAAATAGTTACTGGAAGTTAATATTTTCTTCTTGGGTTTGAAAGTCCGGATTTCGATTCTCAACATGGTCATAGCGGGATACTTCTGAGAAATATCAAACTGAGATGAAATAATTGTGTCAATGCTTACTGATCTTCAATGGTTGTGTGCCTAAAGTCAGTCCATGATGTAGACTTTAAAAGTATGTCTCAGTTTTAATTAAAGCTTAGTAACAACTTGATTTTCCTATTTGCTTAAATCTGTGACCGTAAATCTGAGCAATGTGGAGTGAAATCATTTCATTAACAATCGAATGGGAAGAACGAATATCCACCTGGTAAGTCTTCAATGGGATGAGGTGTGTATCCTTAACTTCAGTTTTAAACACGATTCAATTAACCTAGAAACTAAATTATTTTTCCCAGTGATTGATATCTGAACGGAAAAAAATTGTAGAGCTTGAATTATCCTTTATCGTTGGAACAATACTAACCGAGTGAAAATGTTAATAATTATTGTATCGAAGTGACGTTTATTAGATATTATGTGTTCGTATACAATACTACTGTAGTGAACACGAACACCAGTGGGGACAATCAAATGTATTTAACACAAAATTACCGGACTTGTTAATAAAAGCTAACAATCATAAAGTAAATGCTTAATTTGCAAAATGTCCACCGGTCGTCTCAAAATGATTCAGACTTCATTGTTCTTACATTTTCATACAAATTGTATTTTGTTTCCATTCTTTACTGTCCGATCCTCTTGTTTCTTTGCTGTCAGACCTTCTGTTCACGACTAACATCATATACTACTAATGTCAATACAAGTAGCACACACGACACTACTATGACTTCAAATAATAATAATAATAATAATAATAATAATAATAATAAGCGTATACCATTGTTTAAGCAAAGATGGATAGTGGAAGGCAGTGAAATCCAGAACGCGCGTTTCGTCCTATTTGGGACTCGTCATCTGGATTTACCTGCATCTCAGAGATGATGTTCACTCCGGAACATATACCGATGTGTTTAAATACTTTCATGTCTACAAACATGTTTTCGTGTATGTATGCAAAAGTGTACATTGCAATGTTTCTCGTGGTTGTTTTTTTAAAGAAATAAATAGGTACTTTTTTATTTGTTCAATATATAGAAGAAACCATATTAATGTATACATGACCTTATTATATGACTGTATAAATATGTGAACTAGATCTTAGATGATATAATATTTATATGTGAGATTTTAATTCACCATGCAACAAATGTATGAATCGTCATCTTACACATAAAAAGTGGTGGTGGGGAAATAAATCATTCTTGTAGTTGGGATGATATAATACCTAATACTTACTTTCCTTTTTACTGAGCTGGTTACCATACCTCTCACCACTAATCTTCCTCACTTTAGGTATTGACGCTTTTTGTGTGGTTTTTTTATTGTTGATATTATTGTTCATAAAATCATTGGGATTACTTTATCAGAAAGAAAACCAGATGTGAAGTTAATTCTCCTCTACCTTGAAGTACAAAAATAATTATTACTAGTATTATGTAATCATTTTAAATGTGATAAATTTCTTATTACCTGGAGCACTTAAATGAAAAAAACAAATAGAATTTAAGCGATGATGTATTGGATTTAAGCCATTAATAAGTTACAGGTTTGAACCGCATGACACTTTCTTTTGTCAAATAGGTGATTACTATCAGAAGGGGTTTGTGGAGATTATAAAAATTTCACAGATTGAAATCATGAGTCAATTGAAACTAGACCATCATGGAAAACCTGTCAGCACTGGACGGCCGTTTCTTCTTAGTACTCCTGGAGTTCTAGTGAGAAGTCCTTACCAGTGGAGTTCAACCAGGTCTGTTGTGAGATAGGAACTCACTGAAGACAATAGTGTACGGTGGCGCAACTTCGTGGATTGGTTGAAGTTAGACATTTACACCGTTGGATGCCGGCCGGCTCAGTGGTCTAATGGTTAAGTGCTCGCGCGCGAAGCCAGTAGGTCCTGGGTTTGAATCTCGCGGGGTGCGGGATCGTGGATGCGCACCGCTGAGAAGTCCCATACTAGGACGAAACGGCCGTCCAACGCTCCCATGTTTTTCATGGTGGTTTAGCTTCATTTTACTCATGATTTCAATCTGTGAAATAGGTGATTAGTAATATCAATAGTGCTGAGATATACAAACAGTATTGCTGAAAGCTGAACACATAATAACCTAGACTGATTGACTGATCTTGTCGTTTTTTTGTATTTATCGAATTATATGGATGCAAATGTAATGTGATCATTAGTATAATGAATTCGGCATTATTGTACTATGTGTTTGGTGCTATGTGATAAGGAAATAGTCCGTTGGATACCCTGATCGATTTAGGTTTCGAACTATCTAGTACTTGTCAGGAAGGTATACTTTCTCTTTTTATTGTAGATAATCATTCATATTAGGTTAGACTAATTTCTAACAGTGTATTGTACCATCGACTGCATACATCCTCTGGTTTCCTCTGAATATTTAGGATTCAAACATGTTATGCTATTGAAAGACATCGTGTTACTTGTTCTGGAAACTTTAATCCCACTAAGTAAATAATTCACTCAGCGTGCCATTGTACGCCACAGAAAACTGAACAACTGTTCGCTTTTTTTAATGTAGGACTCCGCGGTATCACATACTTACAATCGATAATCAGAGATTGAATTCAGCACCCTAATCTCTCACATAGAACCATCGATTCAACAGTTGATTTTGGAATTAAATCTATCAGTCCATGCTAAGGAATAATGATCACTGATTATCATTAATGATTACTATTCCGTTCGTGATATGGCTAGACTTCACTCGTGACTAAGCCACAAGTGCTTATAGCTGAATCACATGATGGGACTAAACAGTTCCATTAAAAACATAAATATCCACATGATACAATATTAGTTATAATAGTAAAAATCCACTGAATCTCAACTAGATTAACTGTTATTCTATGGTAAAACACCATATTATCATCCTTATCAGCTGATCTTAAACTTTGTTATGTAATCGCCCGTCTGTCAGTTTTGTCTAAGGTTACTTTTCTGCTTTTATTTTGGTTTATGTCACATTTTGACTTAATAATCTTGATAAGTGGTTACAAAATTCAATTAAATAGATTATCACTATATCGAATCTGAATAAAAGAAGTTTGATATTCAATTAAAGTCATATTATTAGTAGTAATTACAGTTAAGAGATCATATAAGATATTCTAATCTATTTTGTTCTTAATGATGATCAGCTGGAAATTAATGGAAGTTTAAAAACTAATAGACAGATGTTTCGTTGCAATGTAGAATTTCTCAGAACCATAAATAGATTTAGGCTCTGTTCACAATATAATGAGCTCATGAATACCTTTCAACTAATGGTTTCAGTTCATTATGGTTTGCTGGAACGATATAATTATTCAACTTGAGTAGTCTTACGTTAAAGCTACACTACCTGATGATTTCCTAGCCTGCCCAATTATAAGCTGATGACCCGGTTATCTTGTTTCTTCGATAAAACTGGAGAATAGATAAAATATTACACAACATATTTAAATTTAAATGGGAAGTTACTGAAACGGCAACAAGAACAGTAGGTGATTGAGCTACCACAAGTACCTTTTGTGTGCCACCGATTAATTAATCAATGTTAACTATCATTGATCCTGGCAAGTTGAGATGAACAGTTAAATATCTACTGACTATTTTTCCAAGGCTGAACCAACTTTAGAATGATGGGTTAGTTTGGATGGGATTCTGTATTATTTTACTGACTCTACACAGACATTTATAATTCCATCTAGAACGGGACCAAGGAACTTTTGATTCTTTCTGTAAACATATTACCTTCATGTCAATTGGTTTTAATATACAACAGACTTTAATTAGCTCACAATTTGGCCTAATCATCAGTCGGTTCTGTTACACAGAGAGGAAATGTCTCATTTCAATCATTAACAAAATTTTAATGAGGAACGTTGGAAGTTCATCTTGTGGCAAATATGGAGGTACATACATATGCACAAAATATTTAGGAACTTGCTAATGAATGTAATAAATTCATTCTTTACTGTACATTCATCTTTATGTAATATGTGTTCAGAACACTAATCCACAAAGATATCACTCCTCCTCCTCCTACTACTACTACTACCACTCACGCTACTATTAGTAATAATAATAATAATAATACTAATATACAAATGTAATGGTTAAGCAGTTAGTTTCACCTCATTTAATCATAAACAAATTAACTAATTTGTTGCTGTTACACTCCTCTTTGCATTCTTTTATTTTGTTTGTGAACTATACCGCATGATATAATAATAATAAGGTATACTATTGTACAAAAACGTTTCTTATTTATGATTATATACATATATTTATCACATTTGAGGTATCAATCGTTGATTCCGGGATTTTTTTTTGGTTTTTCGACAGTGTTACCAATACATGCATGCACACACATATACACACATATTTACATGGATCACTCAAAGTATCTTCTATTCAATTTAGACACAATATTCATAATACTTTCACTATTTATATATTCATCATTTATCCATTCATTTTCTATATCATTCTATAGTTTATGGGTTCAATAGACTAATCTGTTCACAACTACATTGTTATTTGTTTGAATACATCAAATTAGATTATAATAATAATAATAACAATAATAGTAGTAATAATAATAATGATTATTATTATCATTACTAGTAATTGGATCCAACTATTAGTTTGAATGTTTTAACGAATTCACCCATTTACAATTGACTGATGGTTTCTCGGTTTTGTTTTCATAAATATTGTAATTTAATGCAACATATATGTGAATATGTTGCGTTTGTGTGTGTGTGTGTAAGTGTTATGTCCATTGCATTTCCTTCTATAATCATGTTTACGATTGTAATTAAAAAAATAGACGTTATTACTGTTATTAGTAGTATATATATATACGGTATAATAATGAAATATAACTTTCGATCAAATTGGCAATTAAATTAGTGTAAATTAACAAAATAAATAAGCAAAATATCATCAAACGAATCATGCGAAAAAAAGAGAATTTTATGAAAACAATCAAATTAAGGATAGGTCAGTAAAAATACATTTTGCTTTGAAGTTGACGCAAACATGTATATATATATGATGATTGGGGGGGGGGTGAAAAACGATCTGCTTGAGCTAGCTTTATATCATTATCGAAATTCTCGAAGGTTGATACATCTTGGTCAACTAGAATCCAAGTTGTTCAGTTTCACAACCTAAGGTACTACCATTATTAGATTTAGGGATCAATTGGGCTCCTTCAACATGAAGATATTTACAACTGATTGATTACTGGATAATGTTGAATGTCATGCTTGGACAGTCTTGCTGGCTAATGCCAATGCCTTAGTATCAAAATACAGTGTAGGATATATATATATATATATATATATATATAGTGATGCCTTTAAAAATTTTATTCCTTACCTGTTACGTAACGAGTGACTAACGAATCCATCCTGTATGAATGTATTTATAACTTTTCTTTTTGCTCCTATGGAGCTAACGATTATTTTCATTTTCTTTAATGGTAAAGAGATTCTATCATGATATATTCACATTCACTGATTCACAGATAGACATAGAATGAGTTAAAGTTTGGTAACTGATAGAGTTTCATTGAGAAAAAAACTAGAAAATACCAAGTTTATAATAAGAAATCTATTTGACTATTTTATTAAATATATTTACTAACAGCATGTATTTATTCAATAATAGTAATAATGTAATAGCAATATTATTTGTTCCTAATTTTTGCTTCTTTTATGGTGTGTGTGTGAGAGAGAGGTGTTTGACGAGGCTGGGACGGAATATATTCTCACCTTTTCAGATAAAAAAAAATAGGAGTAATAAATAAATAAATATATAAATAACATTTTCATTTCCACTCTCCCATATAAAAACGCACACACACACACACACATTTGGTATAAAAACCGGCGATCCGGTTTTGATAAATTGTAACAACAAGATGTGAACTCCAGACAAACTGAAAGAATAAAAGGAATAATGCACAAACTATTTGATTATTTGTGTGTATATTCCAAAATAGTAAATGACTTGACTTTTTGGATAACGGTTGGCAAAAACTATGATATCTCATAGGCATACACTGCCTATATACATATAAGCAGAAAAAGTAGTCCATTATACTACTGATTATGGTTATAATTAGTATCTGTCAAATGATATGAGTATGCTTGTGTTTTTTGATGGGTTTTACTGCTTTATTTTTTGTGTGTAATTATTCTTATGATTATTGTTGATATTTTTGGCTGAAAACTAGTTAAGACAACAACACGGAAAACGAATAGAGAAAAACACAAGAAAAAAGCTACAAATATTCACATTTCACTTAACAGATGCTTGAGATTTATAAGGAAAAAAAATGGTGTCTGAGTGTGAGAAAAAAACCCAGAGAGGAAACAGGTAGGCACCCAAACACCTACACATACATCCGCACATGAAATACAATAATAAGTGATTTATCACTAGCACAACAACAAAGAACAAAAGAAACCTACAAACAAACAAACAAAAAAACACACATCGAGAAACGAAGAAATCAAAAAGAGAATCAAATTCTCTGTGAATCTCCTTCCGACTATATTTATTTATTTTATTTGGTTAGTTTGTTACACTCTAATCAACTTTACATATACATAGATGAAATCTGAAAAAAGACAAATATACACAAATCATCATCGGATTTATCCTAATTGAATGGATAAATATTAATGTGTAAACATAGATAAATAAATAACTTTTTTTTTTATTTTTTTTCGGGTGGGGGGGGAGGAAGAGGAGAAACAAAATAGATGAATATTTGTTTAATAATGTTATATACAAGTGTAACTAGGCATAGTGATCAAACGAATATACATGGATATGTATTCGCCAAAATAACAAATTGATTGATTAAGTATTTTGTTTATTTATTTATTTTTGTGTTCTAATCAGAAAAAAAGGTCGAAAATGAACTACAAAATTATAAATAAATGAATAGTTCTTGTTTATCAATATGTTTAAGTGTACAGCTTATAATAATAATAATATTAATACAGGAGAATTTCATCTGAAAATAAACATGAAAATAATCCATCCTATTATATGCAAAGATGGATATTGGTCAGTAGTTGAATCAAGTTTGACGGATGCCACTTCGTCCTATTTGAGACTCATCAACTGGATGTGCCTACATCTCAAAGTTGATGTTCACTCTGGAACTTGAACTCAGTACCGTTTTTTTTTCAAACATCATCACGTTATACATTTAGCTATTGATCAATTGTAATCTTAAACATCAATAGGGGGATTCAAACAAACAATATCAAGTGAATTTCAACTTCACCCCACTATACAACTAAGTGGCTATCAGGACTCACTGGCTAAGTGGATAACGCAATGGCATTTAAAGTGAACGGCACTGAGTTCGAGTTCGAGATTGAACATTAACTCTGATATGCAGGTACATCCAGTTCATGAGTCTCAAATAGAACAAAGTGGCGCCCGTCATACTTGATTCCAATGCTAGCCAAGATTCATCTTTGCTTAAGAAGCTTGTGACTTAAGGTTATATCGAGGCAATCAGCACAGAATTTACATATGCCAATAAGAGACTGATCATTTGCAATCCTAAATAATAATGGGAAGACTCAAGCAAACAATATCAAGTGAATTTAACCCGTGTTATTGTTCAGATGTTAAACAAAAAGCTACTATATATATATATATATATATATATATATATATATATATACTTTATGGATAAATCACTTCGCATTTGAAAGTGGCGGTTTGGTGATTCGCAAACAGCAACAGTGTTAACAGTATAATTAAAGATTGTATTATGAGTTCGTTGACTAAAATCAAGTTTCTAGTAGCATTGTGACGTGGTAATAGCATGTTGTTTGAATATTGTTTTATACAAATAAACTTATTTACATAGGGAATAAGTTATGTGTGTGTGTGTATCTTAACGGCACCAGTCAACAAACAATAATTCTTTTTTTGAGTTAGTTTAAAGTAAATAATTTATCAAAACGAAAAAGTGTAAATCATAGGTATGTTTGGGTCTTATAGAAGTTTAAATTTACATTTAAAATAGTTTTGTACAACTGAGTACTTCCTGGTATCATTACTACCGTGCTGCCTTTTTAGACTATTGAGTTATCATTCACTCATTCAGTCAATCAATGCGAAACAATCGACTTAGACTGTATCACTTCAGCACCATGCAATAAAATTAAAAAAGTTGTGATCGACATTACTATTCAGTAATTTATATTTCGAATCCTAGTTCATAGGCAATACTGTTTCATTCTCAACACAGTTTAACTCCGCTGGTCGAGTGTTTTTTATTTATTAGAGTTGTGAAAGTTCATCTGGGATCTACTCATTAGTGAGCATATGGTTAATTTAGAAAAAGAATAGAGAGAATTTCTCAAAATATCTACTGAAGAGTCATTCATATTAGTTTATCATATAACCCGATGGGTTAGATATACTTATCAACTTGTTATATACACTAATGGATGCCAACTCAATAATTTGAAATTTAGCAACTTATCAAATCATCCAACGATTCCGGATTCTTTTTTGACTGAGATCATGACCCGTTTGATGTTAGACCACCTTTGGAAACCTGGAAGCACTGGACGGCCGTTTCGTCCTATTGTGGAACTCCTCAGCAGTGCGCATCCACGATCCCGCTCGCAGGATTCCAACCCAGGGCTTTCAGTCTCGCGCGCGAATGCTTAACCTACTGGACCACTGAGCCTGCATCTAATGGTGATAGTGTCTAACATCAACCAATCCATGAAATTGCGTGACCAACTTCCATTGTACTGAAGTATATACCTGTCTCTACCCGACATGGATTAGCTCCACTGATCACAGCTTCGATCTTAGATTAAGGTATGAATCTGTACTAATGAAGAGCTCTACACCTGAACAAAACAGGTATTAACTACTGATTGGTTTTCAATGTGCGCTTTCTTCCCAAAATAACTTTAATCTAAATTGTAAAATTCATTATTTTCTAATGTTAGTTATGTAAACATTAATAATTAATTTGTTTCTTTGATCTTCTAGAATATAATCATTGAAACCATTGAACCATTTATTAAAGATAATATAGACAATCAAATTACATCAAATGTATCCATATTGAATAATGATTTACAGAATACTTCAATGACTTCATCAATAATTAATGATTTCTCTCCAACAATAACATTATCACATAATGATAATAAAGTATTAAATTATTCTAATCTAATGAATATTGTACAAAATCAATCATTTAATCCAATCAAATGTTTTTATAATAATATAGAACAAATATATGAAAGTAAACAACAACAACAACCTCAACAATCACCATCATCTCAACATTCACATTCACATTATCAACAAGATGATCAAAAAGTATCACCAATTATTGATTTTCCACCATTTGTAAATTCAAAACATTATGATACAAATTTATTAGATTTCAATCAGATTAATCATTATCATCATAATCCTTTTGGTAATGATACAATTCTATCAGGCTTACACTTATCATCATCATCATCATCATCATCACCATCATCATTATTATTACAACAAACACCAATGAATTGTATCACAGGGATTAATTCAACAAGTCAATGGATGTTTTCACATAATCATTCATTAATACAATGTTTTATTTGTCGTCAGCCTATAATAAATACCAATGGAAATGATGATGGGATTAGTAATGGTAATAGTGTAATTGAAAATCTTGTCAAACATTTAACAATTACACATATGTTACCATTACCAATTGTTATGAATTATGTAATAGCATATATGACTGAAAAATTCACTGAATATAACCCAATTGATATAAGAAATAATAAAGTTAATAATAATGATAATTCTATTATTGAGTCTATAACAACATCACATACTACTGTCAATACAAATGATACTACTGTTACTACGAAAAATAGTCTAAATACACAAAAGTTTGTAAATAAATTAAATATTGATCCATTATGGAATACTGTTTATAGTAGTGAGAATGATTTACCTTTTAATATACCGAATGTCTTGTACAAAGATTGTAAATTAAATCAATGTGAAGTTGAGAATTTGGAAAATTTCTCTTTAAAAGGTAAGAACATGTGTGTTTATTTACGATTGGTCAGACTACAATTTAATCGACAGAATTCGATGGGTACTAATAACTAGACAAACAAAGCATGGGTAACAAGTCAATGATTATTCCATGCCGGTCAAATACTTTATTAATATCAATATCTCTGACTGTGAAGCTGGGTGACACGACGTCGAATCCGCCAGGGAGCACCAGTTCCCTCAAGATTACAGGTACACCTTGCCGACGAGTGCCAAGTAGCACGAAACCCAGGTCCAGGGTTTCCTGTTGACTACCTCTAACCACCATCTAAAATCTCAATACATAGTGCCCGCAGTGTCGAGTCACCTAGACTGGTGGCCACATTGCAACATGATCGATAGCATTCAATCTGCACTAATAAGGACTAGACAAGCATGACATTGATCACCACCCAGTGATCAATCAATTGTAACTTTTCTTTTCCATTTATCTGTCTATATTGCTTGAGACTGTTGTCAACATTGAGGTAAATATTTGCATCAATAGTTTGGTAGAATAGAATTTTATGATGATTCGTTTAATCTATAAGTTATATATGTGAAAACTAGAGAGCACCAGATATCAGTTCCTTTCTGCAATGGAACTCCTTAAAAATGTTTACCTATGACCCTGCGAAGGACCAAACTCAGAATAGATTTAACTACTACTCGTTAAGGTACAATAATCTGTCTAAATTCATGGGTACATTTGATTAGCCTCTGTTGGTATACTGGCTCCTCAAATAAGTTCATTAAATTATTTCATCCCCGATATCTGTTTCATCTTATTCAATGTTCACCAGCTGAATATAACATAAAAACACTAATCACTGAGCTAATTCAGATTTTTTTTAAAATAACTTACAAATTGATATGTATACACAATTTAATAATAAATCAGAGTTTGGACGCTTAGAATTGAATAATATCTTTAACTGTTCAGCCACAGTAGATTATGTGGGGAAAAAACACACCTTGTTATGTCTTAGTATGGGACTCCTCAACAGTGTACACACACAGTCTTGCACACAGAACTCGAACCCAAGACCTTCGGTTTAGTGCACAAACGCTTAATCCCTAGACCACTGAACCTGCATCTAACGGTGTTAATGTCTAACTTTAGGCGATACATGGTTTCGATCAACCCTTCATAAAACGGCAATTTAGTGCTTCCAGGTTTTCATTGGTGGTCTAGCTTAGATGGACTCATAAATTCAACTGTTGAAATTACTACAATCTCCACAAATCCTCACTCTGATAATTTCATTTTTTGTTGATAAAACCCTTCATTGTTAATTCTTCCATTGTTGATTCAGTCATTTTCTTCCTTACGTGTATACCGTATGATTGTGTATACATATATGCAGTTGTGTGTGTTTATTGTTGTATAACCTTTTATGTAATAATATATGAAGGGGCCATAAAATATAGCTAATCAGAATGCTAACAATGCAATGGAATAGAAAATAAATCCCACTGATATTGTGGTCTATTATAAGACAACTCGGTTAACCAACATGTAATATTACGTTTCTGAATATAACCATTGTAAGTTAGTATGTACGTGCTTCAGTGAATAGAAATCGGGAAGTAAATAAGAGAGCGAACAAGATAACACACCAGAAAACAAGGTAGACAAAGAGGAAGGGAAAAATGAATCAAAAATGATATATCAGTTTCATTGACTATTGTCTGAAACTAGTTTCACAGTATTTGTTTATCCTCAATACAACAATACTACTATTAATATTACTACTAATAATAATCATAATAATAATAGTTATTATTATTAATATATACATGTTTATTCCGTTTTGAATGAAGCTCAATGGTCCATTCCCTATACTTCCATATCCTTTTATGTATATATTATACTTAAAAACAGTTTATATACGTATAATGGGTGAAATGATCCCTTCTATGTATGTCTATATGTTTCCAAAAAAAATGTTAACTAAAATATTTAATTATTTTAGACAGTTACTGTGTGATTTCCAATTCATGAAATACAAACATTTTGTAAAGAAAAGGTTCCTCTCTCTCTCTCTCTCTATATATATATATATATATATATATATATATATATATATATATATATATATATATACTGAAAACGTAATTTTAATCGGATCCCACGCTTGTTATGTACACAAAAGTGTATATACGTGTGCTTACATGTTTATCAATGATGTAGTATATGTATAATGGCTCCAAGAAAAAGAAATATACCTTTTCACAAAACAACATGATATTTGAAATATCTAATGAACAAAACAAACCCACAATTAATAACTTTTATAAGTGAAATTAGTTCTTAACACAAGCATTTACTATAACGATATACATATTATAAGCTTCGTTTAAGAAAGTTCATTATAACTGGAGCATTAGAAGGCTTTTGAAAATAATAGGAGTATATAGAAAAAGAAATAAAGTATAGGTGAATGAAAGACAATTGGGTTGATATATACTGTCAATTAATATTATGTCAAAACACTAGCTTGGAGGTGGATTGTAATACACAACATTTTTTGAATATAGTAATTAATAGTAGTTTGTAGTTCAACAACATGGAGTAATTTTGATTTAATAATCAATGACAATCAATACACGCTAGACAAATATGTTGTCCTAAGATATGAAACTTCTGAACAGTACACATCCTTGATACTACTAAAGATCTTTAGACTTCCAGTAGAATATTTAACATTTGGACCATTGAACTGACACAAGATCATTTACATTTCTAGTTTTAGTCAGTTGGCGATGTTGAACGATCACCATCTAATGATGACCTTTATCTCATTTATACGGTTCGATTGATTACGTAATAGTGGTTATAAGAATACCTTTGTTTTTCTGTTTTTCAGTTCCATTACATATTAAACCACCGCCACCACCACCACAATCACAACCACTTCCATTGACAGCAGTCATACAACCATCATCAAGCACTGGATATGATCTTCACGAACATGTTAACAAAAATTGTTGGATATGTCCACAATGTAATATACAGTTTAATAATTTTCAACAATTTCATTTACATTTTACACAAAATCATAATTCATTATTGTCAGATCTGAATTTGTTCAATTTCACTGAAGGCAATTTACTCAGTAGTAATAATAATAATAGTAACAGTTCAAATTCATTATTATCACCACAAATGTTATTGTCAGCGATTCAACCGAAATCGATTAACACAGCAATGATCAGTCGTTCAATGGCTAATGGATATAATAATAGTACCGAAAATATATCCTTGATGCCTGTAATTAATGAGGTATTAAATGATTGTAGTGATTGGTTAAGAAATTATAATCAAACTCATAAAAATACAAATGAATTAAATTTATTAACTAATTCATCTATGGTTCAAACAAATTTCGCGGCATTGGCAGCCGCTACAGTAGCTGCATATGGATGTTTGCCTGGATCAAAAAAATATGAACAATTACATAATACAACATCAATGAATGAATTTGATTCAAATCTCTTCAGTTTATCAACTTCATCAATTGAAATGATGAATACTATTAGTTCACCTATTGAAATATTAAACAGTACATCTACGATTACTACATCTACCACTTGTAATCTTAGTACTACTAATAGTATAAACAGTAGCATTTGTAGTAGTATTAGTAGTAGTACTGATATGACTATGAGAAACAATCGAAGTCAAATGAATATAACCGAACAAAAGAGAAGATTGAATGAATCCTTACATGCATGTAAACCATATTTGTCCGAAGCGAAACGCACAAAATTTGAAGAGAATGAAAACCGTAATATTGAAGGAATTGGATTGACTAGTCAAAAACAAGGTAGGTTATTGATTGTTTTCTTCACTGATTATGATTACTATCGATTCTTCACCACTGTTAATGAAATCTGATTTTGACTATCAATGAATTCATGGATACACGTTTCGTTCCATATGAGACTTATCATCTGGATAAACCTGCCATATTTTAGTGTTTCTTTTGATATTAAAACTCGAACTCTGTACCTAGTTCTCTAGGATGCCTATAAGTCAAAAGAGAGTGAGTATATTTACTTTGTAATATCGACAACAAGAAGATACAAACTCTTGCAAACAAAATTCATACCTATCAGGAGTTCTATGAATATTTGAGATCATGAGTCAATTGAAGCTAGACCACCGTCCAGTGCTTCTAAGTTTTCCACGGTGGTGTAACTTTAATTGACTGATGATCTCAACCATTAAAATTGCTACCATATCCAAAAAATCCCTTCTGATATGAATCAAAATATGCTCACTAGTGACTGGATTCAAGAGGTATTCACTGGAGTTCTAGTGTGAAGCAATAACCAGTACAGTTCGAACAGGTCTATTGTGAGTCAGTAAATCACTGAAGACAATGATGGATGTGTCGCTCAATTTTTTATGGATTAGTTGAAGTTAGATATTAACACCGTTGGATGCTGACTGGTTAAGTGGTCTAGAGTCTAAGTGTTCGCACGCGAGACCGATAGGTCTTGGGTTCGAATCTCATGACACGAGACCGTGGACAAGCACTTCCGAGGTGTCCCACAATAGAACGAAATGACCGTCCAGTGCTTTTATATTTCCCATGATGATCTGGCTTCAATTGACTCATGGTTTCAAACATTAAATTTCATACCTGTTACATAAGTTAGTGACTATCTGAGCTTAATACCTCAAACATAGTTTAAGTTCAAGTATGAAAATCAACATTGTAATACTTCAGGTATATTTTGTCAACAGGTCTAAAATAGAATGATATAGTTATATTATATTCCACTACTATTTAAAATCTATCTACTCTATAACAATTGAGTTAAAATGTAATATAATCAAATTACTATCTCATTCATTTATTAATAATTAATAATTTATTCCAATAGTTGAAATCATGAGTCATTTGGAGCTAGACCACCATGAAAAATCTGAAAGCACTGGACGGCCGTTTCGTCCTAGTATGGAACTTCTCAGTAGTGTGCATCCACGATCCTGCCTCCCGCGATTAGTTGAAGTTTGACATTAACGCCGTTGAATGCCAGCTCAGTTGTCTAATGGTTAAGCGTTCGAGCGCAAGACTGATAAGTCCTGGGTTGCAGGCCTCTGGGTCGTGGATGTGCACTACTGAGGAGTTCCATACTAGGAAGAAGCGGCTGTCCAATGATTTCAGGTTTCCAATAGTGTTCTAGTTTAAATGAACTCATGATTTCAATTATTGAATTTTCTAAAACTCTCCACAAAACCCCTTCTGATAATAATTTATTTTATGTTATATTACATATTCATTACATTATACGTGCCTCACATGTAACAACAACAAAAAAAGGAATGTAACGTCAAAAGATAAATATAATTAGCCTCTATTCATTTTATTGTTCATTTATTCACTATTTTTTTTATATCGTAATTATTTTAAACTTTTTTTTAAAAAAAAGAAAAAAACGAAAAGAAAAAAAATAAAATAAAAATAAAAAAAGCGAAATATGAAAACTTAATTCGACACAATATACATTTATCATTTCTTTCTTTCTGTGTGTTTATGTGTGTGTGTGTGTGCATGACAATTTATCATGTTAATAAATAAATTTTATGATTACCTCCCAGCAGGTTGGTATAATAGTAATAATAATAATAATAATGATTATTATTATATATAACACAAATGTTTGTATCTTAATGTGGTTACTTTTCTGATATTTTTGGCGTCAATTCCATGTGTTTACACACACGCACACATTCACACACACATACATACACACATTTACACAAATATACACATACATTTGAATACTTATGATTATCATAAATATTAAGAAATTATAAATGATCTCATCAATTTTGATACCCATTCTGGTTTTAGTTATACATTCACACAGTAGGTGTACAATTTCTTTTTCTTGTTGTTGTTGTTGTTGGTTATATCAATTCATTGATAAAATGACAATTAGAAAGATATAATGAGAGAGAGAGAGAGGGAATGTGTGTGTGTGTGTAAAAGAGCCGATGGATGAGTGAGACATTATAAAACACCATATATATGTTATATATCATGTATATCACAATAAACAAAGTAATTTATTGATTTAATTTAATTAAACAATGACTGATAGACAAGTCATGGTAGTGTTTATCCGGATAATAATATGCAATTATTAATGGTTGTAAATTCAATCTAATGACTGAATCATTTTAATGTATTATAGAATAACTATAATATACACGTATTCTTTTGATAAATTATAATGATCTTATATGATCCATTTTCCACTATTGATTATTGAAGTCATGTTGCTAATAGCTACTAATCGAGAGGATAGATGATACTGAGAGAGAGAGAGAGAGAAATATACAATGATGGTAGTATTGGAAATGTTTACAAAACAGTTTACATCACCTACTATCTTTGTCAAATATCAATATAAATGATAATGATAATATACCCACCGATATTAGTTATCATTGAAATGGATTTATTAATATTCGATTAAGGAACTTATGGAATTGTCCATTTTAAGAGTATGGTAATTTATTCATCTATGACATGTAGAGATAGTTATTTGACTGAATTTCAATCTATTGGCTTAAAGTTATTGTACTTATTCTCGATATATAAAGTTAAGTATAATCCAATCTAGGAAATTTAATGGAAAGTCATAAACTATTGGACAAAATTCAATGAAGTAATGCCTATTTCTCTTAAGCGGTATGTGATAACTATTTGGTTAATCAGTCGTAATTGTTATTAAGTGTAATCATTGTGCCAAACTAAAGTGACCACTAAAATGACCATGCAGAATTTTTAATTTCTTTCAACCAATCAAAAAAAGGATTATGTGAATGAATGATATGTACTATTAAACGAAGGTATTTACATTATAGATGAATTTATACAAATATTCGATAAATTCTTTGATGTTTATTGTGATATGTAATGTCTGAGAGTTGATATTGTGGTGTGTGCTACTTATATTGACATAAGTAGTAGATGATTTTAGTCATGAACAGAAGGTCTGGCAGCAGAGAAACAAGAGGATCGGACAGTAAAGAATGGAAACAAAATACAATTTGTATGAAAATGCAAGAACAATGAAGTCTGAATCATTTTGAGACAATTGGTGGACATTTTGCAAATTAAGCATTTACTTTATGATTGTTAGGTTTTATTAACAAGTCTGGTAATTTTGTGTTAAATGCATTTGATTGTCCCCACTCGTTTTCTGTTCGCTGCAATACTAATACATACTCTTTCAAATACACGAGCTTTGATATTCGACAGAAAAGACAGAAAAGGAGGAAGGAAGTTTATATAACTAAATTGAATCATATGTATGTGTACTTAATCCTAAGTTCGAAAAACTGCCCGTAATAAATGTACTCATTCATATGACTAAATAGCATTCATTCAAGGGAACTTTTGTATGACTAATTAGGTTTTAGAGAGACCCCATATTATCGACAGTTACTAAGAATTGCACATCTATGACTTTTTCAAGGATAGAACCCAGGATGTTCAAGTTTAACAGCGAGTGTTTAACTAGTGGTACAGATTTTTGACATCGTGATATACTAAGATCATAATATAATAACGAATGCTTCACATCGCTAGTCTTAATTTCTTGATAAGGTTTCAAGAATTAATTTGAAAATCAGCCTACATTTATAGTTTAGAAAGAATTTTTCCTACAGATTATTTGGATCTATAAAGATCCATATAAGTACTAATCGTTGTTGCTACGTTGACGTGGTGATCGGGTTTGCCTATCATGATAAACCAATTGAGCTATACTGGCTAGAACAATCGTTCCAACTAAAAGCAGCAAACCGAAGGTCCGAGGGCGAAATCATACTGCTGACTGTACAGAAGTGTGATGGCAGTAAGGTGTTTCCTTCAGACAACCATCATAACAGCGATGCTGCCTTACCACAAGGAGAGGTGGGGTTAGAAAAGGTCGACCATAAAAATCCACACCTCACCTTCTGCCACGGATAACCCTTTCCGGTGGTAAGGTTTCAACAAGTATGAATCTAACACAAAAAATTACTGGCAAAAAGATCGTGTTTGACTGACCTCAAGCAGTTGACTTTGGGCACTGCAGTCATGCTCTCAAGTCACTAAGATCACCTTTAATCTAATTTCTTTTTCATATACCTCCGGAGAACTCTTCCACGGTGTGGGCAACCGGGAAATGATAACCACCCTCATAACTCTAACAGCATTCTCGACCACTGACTAATGAAACAACTATCCAGTGCTTGTTTTTTATTTTAGTTTTTTTCTTTCTCATAGCCATCAATCATCATAAAATCCGAATTCATCTATTGGTAATTACTTCTAATGATTCAGTAAATATTTCAATACTACAACTGTTTCTAATTGAATAGATATATATCCTACTTTATATGATTCTTTCAAATATGTTCAATAAACATGGAATAATTCTTAGATTCATTTAATACATCTTTATTCATTATAGAATGAACTATTATTAACGACCACCCATTAGATAATTCATTATTACAGGATAATAATAATAATAATCTTTATTAGGAATATTTAAAAAAAAGATAATAAACAAACATTGAAACTGTTGAATAAACGGAATTGTTCAATATTCAATAATGAATTGTTTATTTATTTGTTTATTTAATTATATTATTGAAACCTTTTAGTAGATTTAAAATAAATATCAAAATGTGACATTGTCATTGGATAAATAGAAAGCACAAATTATTATTATTATTATTGTATTATGTCTTTCATGATCAGTAGTGCATAACCATAAATGGTTACATTTAAAGTTAGTGTATTATATAGGCATTTTTATAAATCATTATAAACCTTTTATTTTATGTATGTATCCGTATATATCAGTCTGTAATTGTGTTTGTTGTATAGGATTTAACTTGTCTCATTCTCTCCCAACTGTCCCCAAAGATGGATATATACATATTGGAGTGTGCGATAGTTATGTACACCGTTTAGTTAACTATTAGGCATGTTTTATCGTTAAATTAAACACAATAATACTAACACTAATAATATTACTGACATTATTATTATGTTGTGTGCTACTGATGTTGACAGATTTAAGTAGTGTGTATTATCAAACAAAAGTGAAATGCCTGGAAGTGGAAAGTTGAGAAAATCGAAACGAAGAGAACAAGAACAGAGAGTAATTGGTATAGTTTGAGGCAATTGATGGATACTTTGCAAATGAAATATTTACTGTACGCTTCTCAGATTCTATAAAAATGTTCGGTAATGTTGTAATGAAATACATTTGGTTGTCCCCACTGATATTAATTAACATATGCTCACTAGTGACTGGAGTTAAGAGGTATTCACTGGAGATCTAATGAGAAGCAGTGACCAGTACAGTTCAAACGGGTCTATTGTGAGTCAGTAAATCACTGAAGACAATGATGGATGGGTCGCTCAATTTTTTATGGATTAGTTGAAGTTAGATATTAACACCGTTGGATGCTGACCGGTTAAGTGGTCTAGAGTCTAAGTGTTCGCACGCGAGACCGATAGGTCTTGGGTTCGAATCTCGCGAAGCGAGACCGTGGACGCGCACTTCCGAGGTGTCCCACAATAGAATGAAATGACCGTCCAGTACTTCCATGTTTTCCATGATGATCTGGCTTCAATTGACTCATGATCTCAACTATTAAAATATTTCGAATTCTTAGATTAGGAGAAAATAACACATGAGTTTATTGATTATAGAGTAGAACAACTTATTGATCTGTTTTAAATTATTCAATTATAATTAATGATTGGAATACAATTTGATTTTGTAATTTGTTGCAGAGATTTTTTAAGAAGAGGATATTTTTTGATCTGATGATAATGATCGTATTGAGTTGATAATCCTTTTAGTGATGATGATGATGCTTTGGATGATGATGATGATGATGATGATGATGATGAATGTGTTACTGATAAAGAAATACACTATTCGAAAGAGTTCAACAGGATTGAGGAGATTTTTATGTTTCACACACTGACCTTGAATTGTTGAAAACTATGAAGTATTTGTAAATTGTATTCATCAGTTGAAATCGATCTGAGACGAAAAAGACTTGAAATTGATCTAGTCTCCACTGAAACCTTACAAATGTACTACCATTCAGCTGAATAGTGATCTACTTCATAATAATTTCGAAGTTCTAGTGTGATGTTGTGTTTTACAACGCTGAAATATGTTAGTAGTGAAACAGTTTGGACTGGTGGTACTGGACGATAGTCGCTCCATATCTCAACGTTGAATAAATTTGAGATTAATTCATCTGGAGTGGACCTATCGGTCCTAATTATCATGTATTCACCAAAAGACCTGAACACACTAGATTCAAGCCCTGATGTGGTTGCGGGTGCTCACAACCAAGCACATGATGATTTATTTTTAATACAGAGGTAAAATATATTTTTAGTGTTAGCTAGTTTTTGATGTCTGTCTATCCCAACTTAGTCTTTGATGGAAAACTATGAAACTTAGTAATCCTCAGTAACCGCTTCATTACGTAAAAATTATAGATATACTCCCTATGTTCCACTTGTTTTCCAGTCAGTGTTTACTTATTCTCTTATCGTTAAGATCAAACAAACTATTTATCCACAAACTATGGATGCGCACTGCTGAGCAGTCCCACACTAGGACTAAACGGTCGTCCAGTGCTGCCAGGTTTTTCATGATGGTCTAACTTTAATTAACTCATGAATTCAACCATAAAATTACTAAAATCTCCACAAAACCCCTTCTAATATTAAATATGATTGTAAACGAACAACATCATATCACAAATGTTAATGTTTTTTTATATTTCTTAATATGATAATAAGAAATTGACCAGAAGTATTATAAGCAAGTGTTAAGGATGTGGTTATTATTATCTCCACTTTATTTCTTTTCAACTGATTAACTATCTGGTTATTTTGTGCTTTTACTCATTTACTGTCCTATTCATTTGGAAAAATTCGTACGCCTGTATATACACAAAAACTGTTCAATTATCAAAACAGGGTGGTCAATAGATAATTACTTTTACAAAAGGAATTTTTACAATGTAGTTAGTAGTATAGTTGAAAATTTGTTATTTTTGTTGTTGTTGTTGTTGTTGTTGATAAACTTCCCTTATAGATAACATTCACGCCCCCCCCCTTATTGAAGTATAAAATTACTTGTACTTATACATATCTGTGTTCCATGTGTGTGTGTATGTGTGTGTGAGTGAGTGAGTGCTAGGTGGGTGTTGGTAACAAATGAAATCCCAATTATAAATATTGTCATTTGAATAATGATGTAAACGATAAATAACTGTTTACTAATACTCATAAATAAATAGAGATAATTTTACCTAAGTAACTATGTCTAAATATTTCTTTTTTATTTTACACTCTCTATTAAACAATTTCACCATTAATGATAACAATAATGATAATAGTAATAATAGTAACAAAAAAACGGGAATATATAAATTAGTGATTGTATTTGTTTTTATCCATATAGATTGTCAATACTACTAATGAACAATGATAGTAATGATTATAATGAAATATGTTATATTATTTATTATTGTTTGTTTATTATTTGACGCCATTATATTGGAAAAGTTAAAGAAGAGAATAAAAAAAAAGAAAAGAACACCCATTAGAACACATTGATAATGTATATCTAGTATATTTGTAAGTCAACTAATGAATGAATTAGTAAATGATGTGGTACTTTATACTAATTAGACTGTGTCATTTTTCAGTTATTTAGTATATGAAAACAAACATATTATATATGCATATGTTTATGTTGCCCAGTAACAATAATACTCATAGTAATAAGTAAATCTATGAAACAGAATGTACATCACTAAAAGTAACTTTGTCAGTATTCATTTATTTATAGTAGTTTTTAAAGATTCATTCTGTTATATTTCCCCCATTACGAGTAATTTATTTAGGGTAATTAAAGAAATGTGAAGATCTGTCGTAAACATGCCCACACACACACGTATGGGCTCATAATACAGAAAAAAACTTATTTAAAGGCGCCATTTATTCGAACATGATCAATGGAAGTCAACATCTTCACACACACATACACACATAGGCACGTACACCCCTATAAAGAGATAAGTGGTAATTAATTTGAAGCTATTTAGTTTTCTTTTGTTATTATAAAAGAACATGCAACTTGAAATGTGACAAAAAAGCCTTATTTTCCCTATTTCTCTGTCTCTCCCTCTCTCTCCCTCCCTCCCTCTCTCTCTCTCAAATGATCCACTTAAGTTAATTCAATAATTAAATTAGACAAAAATGAATAATTTAGAAGATGAATTTTGATATTCTTTTTTTAAATTAAAAAAAAAACGAGGGAAATTCGATTGACATACTGAATTAATTTAAATCCTTGAATAATAATTTATATTATTGATGTTATTGGGCACCATTCAAAAGTTAAGATAAATGTGTTTGTATGAACACGTGACATTTTGTGTCCATGTGTCGTTGAGTTGATTTATATCCTCTGGTATTTACGTGTATATACACATACATGCATACATACATAGGGGTCTTCGATTCTGTCACACCGACACACATACATACATACATATATAAAGCATCAATTAAAGAAACGAAATCACCTGTAGGAACAATAGATAATAATAAGAAATATTGGGGTTGAATAAGACACCTTCACCGTTTCCGATAGCAACAACAATATGCTGCCAAATTTTTTTTGAAAATTTTTATTGTTAGACCGATGATTTATCACTCGAATTTATCTTTCTTAAGACAATTATTGCTTGTTATTCTCTTTCTCAAAAAGGAAGGGACAATTCCATCTAAAACTAATTGTTATTATTTTTTTTGGAAATGATTATACAAATTCCATTATGTGTATGGGGTTTTGTGTGTAGATTGATTAGATTTGTAAGAGCTGTTGAGTTTCAGATTAACGTCAATTCAAGTACCTTTAAAAATGTGAAATTCTAGTTTTGACTGAAATGGGCTAAGACATGCCGGTAATTAATCAAATGATATCTGATGATGATCATATGCATATCATGAATAAAATGGAGGTTAGGAATGTCAATCAAAAGGTTCAATAGTTAAATGTTCACTGCTAGAACTGAAGACTCTTAGTTCGATTTCTACAAGCGTCATGGATTCTCTCTATCAAGTGGTTCTATACTAGTATAAAACAGTTTTTCAATGTTCACTAGTTCTGACTGATACTTCGAATGAAATTAACTTGTAATGAAAATCTCCAACAAGTCGGTTCATTTATTTCCTAATTTATATTAGATTTTGTGAGTTTGTGTTCCTTGTATGTGTGTATACGTGGTTAAGTCTCAAAATGTCACACATAAAACATATTAGATAACTAACTTACCACATTATTAACATGTTCAGAATAGATAATCAATTTCTTATGTGTTTCTAACCCACGAATAGAATGATTATCGTACTATATTAGTGAATTTATTGAATTGCAAACTGTAAGTCAAATGATCTAAGCATAAGGGTGTAAAGATAGTATATTCAGCGTAAAATCTAAAGTTACTGGGTTCCTTTCAATTTAGCAGTATTTAGCGCATACTAATGAGAAGTCCAGTACTAGGATAAAAAAGCTATTCATAGATTTCAGGTTTTAATGGTTGTTTAAATAAAGTCCTGCCGTAACGTAAAACAGTTAAATTCAACAATATTCATAACTGCCTGTTCTAAAAAATCATCTATTTATTAGTGGTTAACTTAAATAAATAGTTCCAAGAGAGGTAATAAGAAACCAGGATCAGTAGACTTCAACCATGTCAGTTTCGAAACATGTATCACTAACGGTAATGAATGCTGATCACACAATGTCGTGAATCGATTGAAGTTAGAAATGTAAATCATTTAATAGTAACTCAGCAACCAGAAAATTAATGTATGATGTAAACCTACAAAACTCAATGATATCCACAACACTATACATTAAAGAAAATGTCACAAATCTGTTTATTCAGATAACTAACTTCAGTATAAAATTATTAGTTAAAGAAATTTCTTGAAAATTGGTATGGCTTGTAGGTTATATGTATCATAGATTTATTTCCATTGAGTGTACCAAAAGTAGACTAATGAACAAAGGACAGTTGATTTCTTCTATTATAGGTATCATCAGCAATTCACGCCCTTGATGTTACCAAACATTGAATTCCTGAACTTCAGCTTTATGATGAATACGATAATGGTATTTGATAATGATCATACTATTCCATTAATCAATTTAACTTATCATTATACTAGTATATATTGACCCAATCAAACATCTATCTAGTTGTCGGTAATTTACAATTATATCCCTAATGTGAATTAGTCTGTCATGAATCCAGGGTATTATTGAAAAGTACATACATAAACATGCACTTTTATTACTCGGTTAGGTTATTATTATTATTATTATTATTATTATTTGTAACTATGATTCTAATTAATTCCTTAATAATTTAGTAACATACGTGTAACTAAGGTCAGCAGACTATATCCTATCAATCAATTGTAAATAAATGCCAAGAAATTAATGATTTACATGTTTGTTTTCCCTATAAAACAATAATCATTTATCAGGTCATAATTTAATTATCCATAGCAGTAAACAAAGAAATTATTGATTACTAAAGGTGTAATAAATACATGACAATAACAATACTAGAGAGAAGAAGAAAAGGGAGGTTGATGAGTTCTGTTAGAGGTATGAGGGCGGTTATCACTTCCCGGTTGCCCACAACGTTGAAGGGTTGTTCTGGAGGTATCTGAAAAGGAAATTGGATTAAAGGTGGTCTCAGTGACCTGAGAGCGTGACCGAAGTGCCCAAGGGACAACTGCTTGAGGTCGGTCACACACGACCTTTTAATGGGCAATTTTTGTTTTAGCTCCGTACTTATTGAGACCTTACCGCCGGAGACGGATATCCGTGGGATAAGGTGAGGTGTGCATTTTTAGGGTCGACCTTCTCCACCCCCACCCCTCCTTGTGGGAAGGCAGCATCGCTGTCATGCTGGTTGTCTGAAGGAAACACCTTACTGCTATCACACCTCTGTACAGTCAGCAATACGACTTCGCCTTCGGATCTTGGGTTTGCTGCTTTTAGTTGGAACGATTGTTCTAGCCAGTATAGCTCAATTGGTTTATCATGATAGGCAAACCCGACCACCACGTCAAGATAGCAACAACGGTCGGGAGAGAGAAGAAGAAAAAACAGTATGAATGTATGATAATAACTTATGATGAATATTGTGTTTAAATAATTAAGCATACAAATTGAGAATGTATATCTTCAATGATTATATAGTTACTATTAATGCTATTTTTCTTGATTATTAATAACCTTTCTATAAACAAGATATTAAAAATTGGATAATAAGAAATATATATATATACGATAACAAACTTATACTGAGTAGTTTGGTTGACAGGCCAACATTGACTGATTACTATCTTGAGTGATAAGCAATATATATCACTAAAAATTGAATATTGAAAGTGTTAATACGTTTAAACAAGAACAAAATATGACATAGATTATACTTTTATTTACACATATATATTCATTTTTTTGTTGGTTTCAAATGGCTAACTCACATTTTTGTCTTGCAAGTATTCAACACACAACAACAACGAAATACTTTTTTTCTTCAGTTTTTATTTTCTCTCTTTATCTCTCTCTCACTCACTCTCACTCTCACTCTCTCTCTCTCTCTATTTCAACTATCTCTGTCGCTCATTTACCCACTGGTTATAAACACTCAATATATGTTTCTTTAAAAAACAAAGAATGAAATATCATTACTATTATCATTATTACTATTATTATTATTACTATTATTATTATTATTATTATTATTATTACTATTATTATTTGACTGGCATTTAAATTGTTAAATTGATGGACAATACCATATAATTTTACAACACTGAGAAATAACAAGCAATTGATATATAGATAGATAGATGGATAGATAGGTATACATGATAAATAATGAAAAAAAAAAGAACATAGAAAGAAGTTAAGAGTAAAACAGAGTGATAAAAATACACATACACACGCACATATTTATATGTGTATATCATTCGCTGTGCATATTTCTTGCTTCAATACCTGGTTAATTGTGATTTATCTACACACACACACACACACATACATACATACATACATAGATGCATAGATATATTAATATCCGTAGAGTACTTATGTATGTTTACACTCTTACGAACTCTTACACACATACAAAAATGTAATTATTATTATTTATTTATTATCAGAAGATTTATTCAATATTATATTTTTGGTACAATATAGAATTCTCAGCATAAAGTATTTCAACAAATTTCCTTTTTATCAGAATGGGTTTTGCGGAGATTTTAGAAATTTCACAGATTGAAATCATGAGTCAGTTGAAGTTAGACCATCATTGAAAACCTGGAAGCACTGGACGGCCGTTTCATCCTATTGTGGGATTCCTCAGCAGTGCGCATCCACGATCCCACACACCGCAGGATTCGAACCCAGGACCTACTGGCTTCGCGCGCGAGTACTTAACCACTAGACCACTGAGCCGGCCGGCATCCAACGGTGTTAATGTCTAACTTCAACCAATACACGAAGTTGCGCCACCGTATACCATTGTCTTCAGTGAGTTCCTATCTCACAACAGACCTGGTTGAACTCCACTGGTAACGGCTTCAACTGACTCATGATTTCAATCTGTGAAATTTCTAAAATCTCCACAAAACCCATTATGATAATTAATGATTAGTTATTATTAGTTATTATTATATAGTAAAACCATTTTTATTACCCTTTAATTGATAGATAAATTTTGTTATCCTATTGATTGAATATCAAGGTCAAGTAAGATTCATAGATTCGTCAAAGATATAGATTTATAAGCTTTATCATCAGTAAATTTATCATAAGATCAATCTCACCATGATAATAATTAATGATAAATGTCATTAGAAATAATTATTGTGACAAATTAAATTCAACTGTCATTTATCATAATATTCATTGAATGAAAACATGAGATTAATTTAAAGACAATTTTTATTGATTATTTATTATATTTAAACACATAAATATATTGGTACAAAAAGGAACCAAATAGATATGCGCTATATAAATTGTATGATTTATGTGACAGCTGAGATACTGTTCAGGTTCTTAAACCGAAGCAGGGGCTTTCGACCTAATCCACAAGGCAATGGAGCAACGTTAGGAGATGCGACCTGGACCGATGCATATATGTGCCTGGTCCTACGTTGTAGCTGACTGGTTCATAAGCTATTTATTCACCTATGATCTTAGAGGCCATGTGCACCATTAGTTTGGAATTAGGATTTTCCAACTCACCTAGGTAAATCTTCTGTATCCATCAACTTGATTAAAACACCAGACATTCGATTTTCTTCCTCTCAATTTGGTAAATAATAGTAATGCCGCGAGAAGGCAGTGAGTAGGACTTTCCTGGAAGTGTTTGTATGCACGTGGCCATGTGAGAACATTTCGAGAGGGAGAGTTGACTCGGCCATACCAGGACTTTTGGGGACAAATTAGAATTGAAAAATGGATAAAGTATTTCAATATATGAAGATGAAAAATACTTAACCATATCTATAAAATCCAAGTTTTAATGTTATGTAACAATTTAATGGGATAGTTTATAGAAAATTTGGCTTCATTATATACTTCGAATTAGACTGTTCAATTGCAAAGTTTTCATTATCGTTCCGGATAATATTATCAATGGTTACTTTACATAGAAATGAGTTCTACAAGTTCGTTCTGATAATCTTGTTTGTGATTGGTTGTTTTCGTTGGGTTTTTTTTCGCATTGTTGTTAATTGTTTTATTCAACTAACCTCTAATCATATTGTCGATGGATTGACTATTTTTGTATGTTATTGATAATTTGAATATACCTCTATTCATCTATTGACTGTCAAATAATGTAAATGTTATATTTCTGGCAATGTTCTAATAATTTTAGAATTCTGTCGATCTAGAATTTTGATATTTTCTCAAATAATTTCGTATTCATCATCCTCAATTATCTTTTATTATTAGTGAAGATATTTCATTCTATTTTATTGTTAACCTATGTTTGTTTGTGTGTGTGTAGATCATGTAAGTGTCCACTATATTCAATGTAATATTTCTCTCAGTTATGTAATGTTGAATTTGCCTACTTGATATCTGAAACTGATTTCCCAGTAGTTAAAGTTAATGAGCTATACACCATTTAATAAAGTTGTGAAGATAGTCATCATAAAAAACAAACAAACAGGAAAGTAGTATTTTATATTTTCTACTAAGTAGTGTTTAGCACTTTTAAATGGTTTTACAGTTTAGATCACAAGTTCATATTAACTATTCCATAAATGAATTTCAAGTTCTTCACATTTTATCACGAATATTGTTGATTCAACACCGATAGGGTAGCGAATGCTTAATAGAATGGATCTCATCATTAGAATAAAATAAATGTCCAATACTTCCTAGTTTTCAACAATTCAAGGTTAGTGTGTGATATAGCTTATGAAACATAAAAATCTCCTCAATCCTGTTGAACTCTTTCGAATAGTGCATTTCTTTATCAGTAAAATCATCATCATCATCCAAAGCATCATCATCATCATCCAAAGCATCATCATCATCATCATCATCCAAAGCATCATCCAAAGCATCATCATCATCATTATCATCATCCAAAGCATCATCATCATCTTCATCATGCCTTAGATATTACAAAAACAGAAAATGTTACAATCTTTTACATGATGTAACAATGAAAACTTGTACACTAACAAAACAGGTTAAAATGTGCATTTATTTAATAAAAAACAATCATAACTTTATAATGATGAATATGCCTTTTTCTGAATACTACCATGTGTTTGTACTTATAAATGTGTTATTGTCTATTTGAACAACTTACATTATCTGTTACCAGATAATTACTAAACTATGTATCAATCTGTGTATGTACCATATGTGCTATATATGTACATCATTGTATTATATAATTAATTAGTTACTATGTCGTTGAATATAGATAAATATTTATTTATTTATTTATTGAATAAAGAAAGAAGGAGAAAAAAGGGAGAAGATTCGCGTTTATAGTTACAATTTAACTATAATTAAACAAATTAGTTTGTAGACTTACATATTGTATGATTGGAATATTTACTTATCTTATAATTATTGTAATCTAATAAGAGTTTTAAAAGAAATTTCATTACAGCTTGTACTGTATATGAATATGAAAAGATATTCTATCATTTTCTTAAAGTTACAATACTGTGAATCAGTTATAAGTAACATAGAATCGGGCATATATATACACACACACACATTGATTTAAGTTGCTATACATTATAACATAGTCAATCATTTGTGAATGGCTTCTTATTTTATTATTATGTCAAAAAACATTATTATTATTCTTTTTTGATTAACACTAGTTGCTGAGGTAACTATATGAGATAAGGGAAACGACACATAATAGTTTAATTGGTTTGGTTAAGAAAGTTGCTTGTTGTTTTTGTCTTCTTACACATTCAAATTCTTTATTGATAGCCTAGATCAATGTTGGCTATATGGTATTAAGAAAAAAGTTAAATCATATATATACCTTCTTCTAGTGAATGTAAGGCATGATGTGACAATATTTTTCATAAATAAATTTATTTAAATATATGTTACAATCAATTGATGATAATGTCCTTTACTAAACTGACCTTGCATAAGTAAATTTTGACGAATCATAAATTGATCGAGACCTTGGACCGATTGATGTTAGACTACCATTGAAAACCTGAGGAGTCTCACAAAAGGACGAAACGGACATCTAGTGCTTCTAGCTTTTAAATGGTGGTCTAACATCAATCAGTTCAATATCTAGATCAATTACTTAGTAATCTCCACAACCCTATACTGATAATTACCATGCATTCACTAGTGACTAATTTCATGAGGGAATTCTCGGAGTTCTAGTGAGAAGCCGTGACCGGAGACAGGTATGTACTTCAGTACAATGCAAGATGGTCACACAAGTTCGTGAATTGGTTAAGGTTAGACATTAAAACCGTTGGATACCGACTCAGTGGTCAAGTAGGTTAAGTGTTCGCGCCTTGTTTTCGAATCTCTCGAGTAGGACCATCGATGCTCACTGTTGAGGAGTCGCACAATAGGATGAAATGGCCATCCAGTATTTTCAGGTTTTCAATGGTGGTTTAACATCAATCGGTTCAAGATTTTAATCAATAACTCAATAATCTCGATAACCCAATACTGAGAATCAGAAATTAGCATTCTATTAATCGTTATTTATTAAATTTGAATGTGACCATTATTGAAAATGTAATAACTATTACAGTTTCAAATATTTCTGCTTGAAAATAATATAAACCGGATAGAAATACTTATGATTCATTTATGTCAATTATTTTCTAAAGGTAAAAGAAAATTCACATGGAAGGATTAAATTAGATATTAAACTTGAAATATAGAAATAAAATAGTCATTTTAGAATAATTATATAACTGAACCTTATGAGCATCATAGATTCAATTCTTAGAGGGAGCAACAACATTAATTCATCTTATGAAATTTAAGTAACAAAATGGTTAAATCCATTATGGTTTCATGTGGTTTAAGTAAATGACAAAATAAACAATAAACAGTTAATATCATCCTTTCTTTCATAGAAAACTAAGATATCATCTACATATATCTAGGAAGGGAAGCTGATCGTTCTTCTCATGAAAGACCAATGTGATATGCAAGGATATGAACTGTTTATTGAATAAATTTAACACTCTTCAAAACTATATCAGTCTCTTATGTGTAGAAGAGAAAAACAATCACCTTCCCTTTCTAGATATATATGTGAATGATATCTTAGTTGTTTGTGAAAGAGAGAAGGATATGAATTGTTAAGTGCTCGCGCGCGAAGCCAGTGGGTCCTGGGTTCAAGGCCTGTGTGGTGCGGGATCGTGGATGCGCACTGCTGACGAGTCCCACACCAGGACGAAACGGCCGTCCAGTGCTTCCAGGTTTTCAATGGTGGTCTAGCTTCAACTGGCTCATGATTTCAACCTGTGAAATTTCTAAAAAAAACTCTCCACAAAACCCATTCTGATATTATTATCAACTTTAATTGCTACATATGGGCTTATATTCTTTCTTCCTTTTAATATCTCTCATTACTTATACTATAACTAATTACATACAACTGAAAACATATTCGAATGTAAACAATGAAAGGGAAATCTGCTTTATCTAATGACTCTATATACATTTCAAGTTTTTGAAGACTTGTTCAATTTTAAAGATCAATCGGTTAATAGTCAGTGTACAATGATCAATCAAAATATTAAATTGATATGAACATTTGTATTTCAGTTCATTTGAATGTGTATAGATTTATTCAAGATGACATATTTATAGTGACATTTGGATACATATGTATATTAATGTGTACGAAATGAAGAGGGAATGGGGAACAGAAAACGTGTTATTTTATTATCCATGTTTAATGTGTCTAGTATTTCTAAGTGGTTAAGAAAAGTGTAGTTTTATTATGTTTAAATTTTACAGTACCCTAATGTATGTGCATTTTGTAGTGTTCTATGTGTCATCTTAAAATAGTTTATTACGTAAGAAATTTACAGCAGTTTCTTATAATGTACAATCTCATTTAATGACTTATAATATTGTTATCAATGATTAAGTATTTCTTCTGAGATTTAATTTCCCTCTAGTCTTAATAACTAACATAAACTGTACCATAGAATGATTACAGAATGTGTATGTTATATTCAATACTGATTGTTCTCAATTATATGTACCAGTGAGTTACATACTAAAACGAAGCAGATGTCCAATACTCCCTGTTTTTCGATATGATATGCGGCTAGTGAAAGTAAATGTTATGACTGGCTATTGAGCGTGAACTGGCAGACACGCAGCTTACTGACTATTGAATATGTGATTTCCATTCTATTAGGGATTTCTACTTAGGACTCATTGCTTGTAATTGTGTTGATTAGTGTTGTTTAATAGATACACTGGTTCCCTATTTTTGGTTATGAATTATGTATATGATATATTATGACCCCGATCTGCGTATAGCTTATCAATCGGATATCTAGTCTAATGGTAATATAGTCTCTGTCATCAATCTCATTATGTTTTAGTAGTAGTATTATTGCAGTGAACGAGAACGCGGAATAAAATATAAAAATCATACATTGAATACATCATTTACGCATCTTCCTTCAGTTGTCTTTAACTGCTTCATGATTGTTTCCATTCTGTTGTTAGTATAATCTTTCAGTTTCCCTTCGTATTCTATTCAGTTCAATCTTTTCAATCTTCTACTGGCAGGCATTATACTTCTGATTGCTGCTACATACTACTTTAATCTGTCAGAATAAATAGCATGAATTACAGTATGCTGTGGGAACGAGGAAATATTTCTCCTCAGTCTCTATATCACAATGGTGTCCGAAGTATGATCAATCTGTGACGAATACAATCTACAAATTAAACTAACCTCTATAAAAATCCTTCAATTAAACTAGAAAATTGTTGTCTTTCATGAAAATACTAAGCTAACCAATAATAGAAGAAATGAGTCAGCTGGTAATTGTTTCAATCGAATAAAAATTGTCTTATGTTGTAAAATATATCTGAATAGTGTTTTGAATACTTTGACATGGGATCTGAATGTATCTTTTAGTTCTAACCTTTATAAGGTAATGTTTTTACAGATCATTGATTAACCCAATAATCCAGTAATTTAATAGTTGAATTCATGAGTCAATTAGACCGCCAATGAAGACCTAGAAGTACTGGATAGCCATTTCGTCCCAGTACGGGACTCCTCAGTAGTGTGAATCCATGATCTTGCACGCGGGATTCGACCCTAGGACCTGTCGGTTTCGTGCGTGAGCGTTAGAAAACTATTGTTAAATGTCCATATAAATTATCTCGATCCAAAATTGATCTATTTGCATTACACAGATTTGATTGTACTCCGCATACATAATCTTTAAAACGATTAAGGATCTTTACAAAGAAAGCAAGATATTTTGTTTTCTGTAGTAAGAAATCAATGTTTGCATCAATAGTATTGCGTATATATATATATATATATATATTACTATTTAAAGTCACTTTGATTGATAAATAGATCATAGAAATGGTAAATAAGAAAACCTAATTGAAGGTATATAGAAATCAATTCCTTCAAGTTATTTCCATTCTCTTTCATACACTCTTGTTTCTTATTTCCCCTAATGTAAACCATTATCGTCAATATCACAGTAGACATTTGTAGACGTGTATAGAAAGTATCTCTTTCTCTCTTTCTCTAACTATTGTTTATATGCATATATTTACTCACCAGTATCTTATCTATTTACCCTGAAGGCTATATTGGCAAATTTCCTTTCAGGTAAATATATGTATATATTCTTGAATAACTGAATAGTTATTGTGTTTTTTTGTGGCTTTTTAAATGAATTTTTTTCCTTGTTTCAATAGATATATGTATATATGGTCAGATTGGCAGCTTGTCAAAACAGGAAGTTACAGAGTTAAGAAATGAATGGGTGAATAAACGATAAAACAAGTTGGTCTTTAATGTTCAACAGAAAAACTACAATATAACTCTTTAAGGTTAAAATCAAGAAAAAAAGAATTCCTTATTTCACTCTTAAAAGTCATTTATAATTAAGTGGTTGATAGTAATAATAGTAGTGTAAAATGACATTCAAATGTAGGGGGGCAGAGGAGAGTGTATTGTTTTTTCTTTCTTTCTTTCTTTCTAAGCCTTATTGAAGATAAGAACGTGAAGTTGTTTGTTTGTTCACTTCTTTTAAAATGATATCTTGAATTTACTTAAATACTTACTATCTTAGCTATTTCTACTATTAGCACTACTGCTATTACTAACAAGGGTATTAGTAGTATATAAGTGCCAAAAAGAATATTTTTCTATCTATGTTTATCAATATGTATAGTTGTGAAATTTTATGTATAAGCACTTAACTAAACAATCAAGACGAAAAAGAAAGGTATCTAATGAAAGGCCATGGTACGATACATATGTAATGTGTAGGAAGATTATTATTATTATTATTATTATCACTATGAATATAGACGTAGGCGATAGGGAATGTATTCAAAATATGTACACATATATATATTATTACAGTAAAACTAATTAATTATTACCACCCTTACGTTTATCATTATCAATGCCTTAGTATTATAATAGTAGTATATGCCCCCAAAGTTATTTGTATTATTTATACTTTACTTCTCGTATCCTTCCTCTGTGATTTCATTTACTCAAACAAAGATACATACACACGCATGTGTATATGTGGATATAAATATATATTTTATCATTTATGGTATTATAGGGTTACTCATTATTAGTATTGATATTGTTAATATTGATAACCTGTCCTCTAGTTAATATTTATATATATGTAATTATATATCCTTAATGAGAATGAATGAATGAAACGACAAGGTTTATAAGGGTTTTCTCCTTAAAACCAATACGTTATGTCAGTTAATAATAATAATACCGTTACTACTACTAATAGTAATGAATTAAACAGACAATATTCTTTGGTTGTAAATAAAAAAATCTTAATTTAGTGATTATTAGTAAATAAAGAAGATTGGACTTTCAGCTTATAATTCAATCATCACCATCCTTATCCATCCACCTCGCCTATTTATCTATCTATCTATCTTTTATAAAATATAAGGTTAATAAATTCAAGGGATATATATATATATATGCTCTTGTTAATGTGGGTTAGAGTGATACCAGTTTCCGGATACTGATGGAGTGTTCCATGAAAATTTAATATATAATACACATTTAAAAAAAACTTTTTTTCCTAAAGGAACATATTATCCCATTTTTTTATTATTTTTAAATAGAAACCAAAGAGAAACCCCCCCCCCCAGTGTTATTCAACTTACTCTATCAATCAATTCTTATAGAGTATTGTTGTCAATAATTTAATAACAATGACCACTGTTATAGCTTGTTACATTCATTTCAATAATAATAATAATACTAAAGAAAGTTAATATGCAATTCTTAGTTTAATTAAAATGACCAAATTATATGATTTAAAGTTTTAAGTAGTTTATCTATTTTGATCTAAAATGTTATCTGAATAAGCAAAATATGAAAAGTGTAGACTTTAAAAAGTTGGGTTCGAGCTTATGTCTTATATTTTGCTTATATCATATAATCTATATGAAGATATGAAATGAATGTAGTAAATTAACAGGAGAATTTAAATAATCATAATGTATTGAATGAGAATGTCAGTGAGGATAACATTATAGAATAGTGAAGTAAATAGTTTATTTGTTTCAGATTTGATTATTCTTTCATTTCCATATTAACCACTTTTTCTGTTCTTGTTTTCTTCTCTTTGATTTTTTTAATCTTCTACCTTCAGGCATTCCATATTCCATTGGTGATATATACTACTTAGATCTATCGACATCAGTATTACCAATAATAAAGAGGATAGCTAAACATTAGTAATATAGTCTTTTTTTTAAAAAAAAGCGTGGAAAACAACATCTTTAGGAGCACTAGAACGTAAGAATTAGATTAGTATAAAAAGTGAATGGATTTACTCAATTGTGACTGATTTTACGCCATGATACACAGTCTTCAACTACCAAACATAGTTATCACATGAATTAAAATTAAGTGATCTACATTTGAAAATATTGTTCAGATCAATAATCAATCACTTCATGGACTAATGTAATACAAATATTCAGCCTTCAACCAATAAGTAACCAATTTAAGTAGTATAAACAGCAAATATGTGAAAATTATAAAGTTTAGTATACAGTCCTTATATTTTAGAAGTTACATAATTAATAAAATAATTCAGTAATATTAAACATGAAATCTTAACGTATTGGTCACCAGCATTTAAATAAAAAATAAATTAACAGTATAGGGGATGTGGAGATTATTGAGATCATGAACCGAATGATATTAGATCACCATTGAAAACCTGAAGGCATTGGACGACCGTTTCGTTCTAATGTGTGACTCCCCAGCAGTATGCACTCACGGGATTCGAACTTAGGGCCTCTGGTCTTGCACACGAACGCTTAACCTACCTGACCACTGAGTCGGTATCTAACAGTGTTAATGTCTAACCTCAATCAATCTACGAATTTGCGCGACCAACTTCCATTGTACTGGTGTCAATGGTGGTCTAACATCAATTGGTTCATGATCTCAATCAAAAAAATTATCATACAAATCATGATGAACATATGACATACATGATTTAACTCATTCACTTAGTAGTAATAATTATGTTAGTAGAGACTACAATAACTGTAACTGACATATTATTAAACTCTGTAATTAGAGACTGACTTATTTTCCCTTTCATTACACCATTTTATTGTCAAAAAATAAATCAAACATAGATCTATATCAATTCGGAAACCTCATTGTTTGTAAATAACTAGATCAAATTAATGATTTAAGTAATAATGAAAATTGTTAAAGTTACAATATTGACATGTATCATAGTACTATTGAATGAACCAAAACTGTGTTTGATAATTATGTCGTTCAAATTAGTGAGATTCCTTAACCCTGTCTCTTTGTGACCCACAACCAGGGATTAAATTAATGACCTTCAGGTTTTAAGGTCCAACAATAGATCATCAGACTCGTAAAATGATATCTAATAGCCCATACAAACTTCACAATCAAAATATATAAATCTTAATTTCATATGAAATCAATGAGTTAGGCATAAATTAGTCATTCTTTTCATAATGACTCATTTTCCCCTCTCGACACATATCAGTAAGATTCCAGGTTATGTACAATTTTTTTTTATCAAAAGATGATAGCTTCCATGTGTATATTGAGACAGTGACGATGATACTGATGATAATTCCTTAATAGCCTTTGTTGCTATTTGATTAATTGTTTAAACTTTAAGTTTGATGATTGGTTCCAAGATTATTGTTGGTTGCTATCATCACATAGTTATCCGATTATAATTCAATCTTCTTGAATAAAAAGACTTCTCTGATCTACTGATTTCTACTTGGCTTCCAACACGTTGAGGGATAATTCGTGAATTATTATGTGTCAGTCGGCTACCCTAGCAATTTCGTGTAAATCCAGATTCGCATTAGCGATATACTAAACATTCGTTATTAGGAATTATATATATATATATATATATATATATATATATATATATAGAGAGAGAGAGAGAGAGAGGGAGAAAGTACACACTTTATGTGAGATAAATGTTACTGATTTTAGTATGTTTCCTCTCTCTCTCTCCCTCCCTCCCTTACTTGATTATCAGTGCAAAATAATAAATTTATCTACAATTATCATATCTGATATATATACATATATATATTCACAATTAGATAAATGCAATATTTGGCAATTCAAGTTTCGACATTATCATTAACGTTAATGTTACAAAGTTGTTTTCTAAATTATGGAATACTACTAATAAGTAACATTATTATAACAATAACTTGCTTAATCATATTCAAAGTAACCAGATGAATTCATTACCTATATATATATATATATATATATATATATATATATATATATATATATATATAGGGAGAGAGAGAGTACTGCGTTTTCCGAAGACATGGGGTTTCTGTTCTGATTTATTATTTTAAAATACATAATGATTACCCAATGTATGTGTATTCACTAGTTGAGGTGTATTACTGCTATTACTCATTAAGTTATATGAAGTAGTCATTCTAATTTTTAAGAAAATAGTTTATAGATGGGTCATTTAGGCTGAGATTGTTCGTAACATTCATCTTATGTGTCATAATCAGTATTTTCAATCAGTTTTTTACTCTCTCGTTTAGTTAGTGGGTTTCATTGGGCATTTTAAAGAATGATTCTATGTCAAGCTATAAATTTTATTGTATTTGTGATGAGGACTATCTCATTCACAACATGATTGAACACAATCAGTGTAAATATTACCATACATGGAGTATCACAGGGATCATCAATACTAATATTAAATAATAATCGTGAATTATTATGAATTGTAAATGCTGATCCAGTAGATCTTGACTCAATGTACTATGGATTAGTGATTAAAGTACTTAGCTTTTAGATGATAGGTAGCAGGCTTGAAACCTTCTTACTTACTTCAACTTATGAAGCTTTTACCAGCCCTCATACAACTCAGAGACGTGTACACAAGCCTATACTTGTTAAAAGAATTACATAATGACAATACATTATTTCATGAAACCTAATAGTTTTAAATTTAATCTTTAATTAATGTGATGAGTATACACACAAATCATTATCCCACTACCAAGATAAATCAATCATCTTTGTGTTTCCTTGATATTTTTGAACATTTTCCAAATTAAAATTGAGGTTAGATATTAACACAGTTGGGTGCCGACTCAGTGGTCAGGTAGGTTAAACGTTCGTGCGCGAGACCAAAGACCCTGGGATCGAATCTCACGGACGGGATTGTGAGTGCGCACTGCTGAGGAGTCCCAAATCAGGACGAAACGGCCGTCCAATGCTTTCAGGTTTTCAATGGTGATCTAATATCAATCGGTTCATGATATCAATCAAAAACTTGATCATCTCCACAACCGCATATTGATAAAATTGAATAACATAACATTGAATACAGATTCACGTGATAGAAATAACACGACATTTTACATTTTTATTTTTAGATCAAAATAATAATAATTTTTGGAAACTACTCAATTTATTTCCACATTTCCCAATGTTATGGCCTCCTACTTCAGTTTCTAGTTTTGGTCCTGTTTCTTCTTCTTCTTCTTCTTCATCACCATCATCATCATCGTTTTTAAAATCTTCCTATAATGAATTAAACAATAACGAGTTATTGCAAAAGTATGCTAAGCATACAATTCAGTTATTAGAGAAAAATCAAACATTATTTAATAATAATAGTAATATTACCACTACTAATACTACTACTAATGATATTAGCAATAATAATAATACTCATTTTACTCATCGAATAACAGAGATCAGTGACATGAATGGTTCATCAGCAAGAAACAATTTAAAATTAAACATTGAACATTTCAATAGTCATAGCAACAATCGAATAATTACATCATCACCACAGATTGAATTAACTATATCAAATAATAATGATAATAATACAAGTATTAATCTTTCTACAACTATTACCAATACTACTACTAATAATAATAATAATATAACAACGATCAATAAAAATGATAATCATTGGAATGTTAATACAATACCAGTTTGTTCAACATTCTATCAAACTCCATATTCATGTTCACTTGAATGTAATAACAATAAATTAAACAATGAACAAGAAAATGTTGACAAGTTAACTTCATTGGAATCGGAAAATCTTATTCATCATTCAAATGATCATATTGATCATAGTCCAATTCAACATAATGCAAATAATACAATAAATTGTAATGTTAATAATAGTACATGTAGTAGTGTATCAAATGAATTATATGATCAAAATTTACCATGTTCTACACCGGAACAACAACAACAAACACATTCAACTACTAATACTACTACTATTACTTCTACTAGTAGTACAATACATATTAATGGTGCTGTACATAATACATTAAGAAAAACACGTTCTGATATGAAAGTAATACATAGATATTTAATACAAATTAAACATGATACACGAGAAATTCATCAAATACCTTGTCATGAATTAGACAGTTATATACAAGTAGGTTTAATTAATAAAATTCTTTTTATTAGTATGATGTGGTTATGAAGATCAGAGACTCAGTGGTTTAAATATTTGAAAGTGCTATCTGTAAAACCTGAAAAGATCTGGATTCGATCCTGTGTGGATATGTACCTATGAGAATCTCAGTGCTTCTTGGATATTTATGTAGCATTGACTGGAGTTGCGAATTACTTTCCCAATTTGTTAGAAATTTTAGCGTAAGGCAAATTAAGTGAGACTTGAATGAAAATATATGAGACATCTACATTGAACGTAGAACACAATGTGATATTTACTCAATTTTACTGGTGAGATGCTACAAAACAGGACTATAGGTAGGAAGGATGTATAGAGTTACATTGTATTAGTATAATACATATACATAGCCTTCAGTCATCCATTTGCATACTTCAATGTGTTTTACAGTCTGAACTGTCTTCTCATCCGGCCTCCACGTATTATGTCAGCACCGTGCTTTTGATTTGCTGAAACTCTTCACTCCGTTTGACAATTATTGAAATTTCAACGCCACACTCTTCTACATACTACTTACAAATATCCTTTTGAGTAGCATCCACTATAATACTAGCTAATGTACCTGGCTTCGTTAACAGCACAGGTCATAGGTTATCATTAGAATTTAAAACCTGCTCGTTTAATTGCTAGAAAGGTACAGTACTCTAGTTATACTAGGGTGTTTCAGTTAACAAAAGTACATGCTAAAAATGACAAACCGTATATATATATTACTTGAGAATCTACATTAGTAGTTGGAAATTCTTCACATCAACAATTAATAAAGAATAACCAATACTCTGACGTAATCTATTTCAATAATTGTTAAGTTATGGGAAGTAGATTGAAATGTTTTAATGGGAAAGCATTCATTTCATGAAGAAACGTGAGTGTGTTTAGTTCCATGATTTGGTTTAATTTTTGTACACTGTTAAGTAATGATATTATTCCGTGTGTACAGACACAACTCCACATCCCTAACTGTCTTAGACAATGTCATGGACAAACATAATTAGCACTCAATAATTAATCAATATGGACATTTTTGTCTTACACGTCGTCAGTCACAGCCTGAACAGCTCAGTGGTAACATCTCAGACTGAGATGTTGGATGACTTGAGCTCAAAACCTTCATAAAGCATCAGTCCCTTCATAGGTAGAGACGAAACTTCGATCCGCACAGGGTTTGCTACCTAGTGTATTAAACCACCTAGCATTAAGACACAATACACATGATGTGTGTCAGTTTAATTAACCATCACATTTCAATTTAGCAGTTAGAATTCGATCACGATTAAGAACTAGATAAACATATCATCAGTTACTACTCAACGATCAATTAATGCATATACATATCATTAAATAAAAGTCGATACTAAAAATTAATGCCTAAAAAGCCGAAAGAAATAATTCAAAACATGAATAGAAAGTTATGTATCAAGTTATTACCCGTAAAACTTCATTATGTTTAATGAATGTCCAATCCATAGGTTTTAAAGTTAGGTGGTTAAAGGTAGTCGGCAGAAAATCTTCATCATAGATTTCATCCTAGTTGGGATATTTCAGTAAGTAGTACATGCAATCTTGAGTGAGTTGGTGTTTCCAGGTGGATTTGAGCACAGATCACTCAGTATCACATCCTGAAATGTTAACACTGATCTCTTGTCGAAATCAATCTTTTATAAGAATGAGATAGTAACATTAATTTTCCCAGAACTTATGAACTGACCTAAGATAGACCACCATTGAGAACCTGGAAGCATTATATGACCATTTTGTTTTAGTACGAGACTCTTCAGCAGTGCCCATCTACGATCCTGAACCTAAGAATCAAACCTAAGACCAAAGCTTCCAGGTTTTTAATAATGGTCTAACTTAGATCGTTTCATAATTCAAATGAAATTCAACAATTCACTTGGTATTGTTTGCTTGTATCTTCCCACTGTTAATTAGAACTGTAATTGATCAGTCTCTTGTTAGCAGACTGCCTCGATATTACCTTAAGTCATGAGCTTTATAAGCAAAGATAGATAGTGACTAGCAATGGAATTCGGAGCAAACGTTTCGTCTTATTTCGGACTCATCAGCCGAATATGCATACATTCCAATGTTGATATTCACAATCTTCACAACTCTATACCGAAAATTTAGATCGATTATTCAAAGTAGTAATCAACATCATATTTACTTAGTTCTTAATATTAATCAATTTCTATCGGTTCAGATATTCAAGATTTAACCATCTGTCAACCCTCGACTCTATCTCTCTCTCTCTACATATGTATATATATTGTTCATGTTTAATTGTACAGTTATTAATCAATGATGATAGTGAATTTCTCAATCATTATTTGAATAAACCACAAACTAAACCACAAACTATTATTATTTTTTACATCCTTAAACTTAATAAACTATTTAGAATTAATTAGATTAGATGAAAACTTTCGTTATATATTCTCTATTCTTTTATTCATAAAGTGTACCTGAGATAGAAAAGTGTAAACATGAAATCATATACTATTCCGTTGGATACAGGATATTGATATTAATAATAATAATAATAATGATAACAATAATAATAATTTTTTTTAGCGGTCATTGTAATTTTTTATTTATTTTTCAAATTCAATCATCTTCAGTCATTCACATGCACACATGGATACAACACATCTGTATTGCCAATGTATATACATGAAGAAGTGTTCAGCTATTCATATATATAGAGATCCATTTGATTTTTTATACCATTATTATTATTATTATTATTACCATTATTATTATTATTACTAATATCATTACCATTACAATCATTATTATTATTATTACTACTACCACTATTACTATTACTACCATTACTATTACCATTATTATTACTATTACTATTATAAGTTCATATTTCGATCAGTTAATAAGTAATTAGATTTGATTCAAGTTGAGAGAAAAAAAAAGTAGGATTGGAATAAATAAATATTCTAATAGTTTTGTTTATTTTATCATTAATTAGTATTGAACATTATTGTACATTGAACAACAACAACAACAACAGATAAACAAAACTGTTAAATTATTATTGTCTGAGGTCACATATAGGTAAAAAGTTATTATTAGTAGTATTTATTTACCTGTATTTTTTTAAAAAAATATTTATATATTTGATAAGATATATGGATTATAATATTGAATTAGGTAATTTAAGGATGATTTCTATCAGATTCTTATCATGATCTAATATTCATTGTAAAGAAACTATTCAAAATTATGAATGATTAAATATAGATTGAAATCATGAGTTAGTTGAAGCTAGACCACCATTGAAAACGTGGAAGCATTGGACGGCTGTTTCGTCCTAGTAAGGAACTCATGATTTCAATCTGTGAAAATTTCTAAAATCTCCACAAACCCCTTCTGATAATAATCATCTGCTCACTAGTGACTGACTTCAAGAGAATCTCCTGGAGTTCTAGTGGGAAGCCGTTACCAGTGCAGTTCAACCGGTCTGTTGTGAGATAACAACTCACTGAAGACAATGGTGTACGGTGGCGCAACTTCGTGGATTGGTTGAAGTTAGACATTAACACCGTTGGATGCCGGCTCAGTGGTCTAATGGTTAAGTGCTCGCGCGCGAAGCCAGTAGGTCCTGGGTTCGAGTCCCGCGGGGTGTGGGATCGTGGGTGCGCACTGCTGAGGAGTCCCATGCTAGGACGAAACGGCCGTCCAGTGCTTCCAGGTTTTCAATGGTGGTCTAGCTTCAACTGACTTATGATTTCAATCTGTGAAAATTTCTAAAATCTCCACAAACCCCTTTTGATGATTAAATATAACTATTTCGTGGGGAAATTCACTTTAAGTAAAGTGAAAATCAGTTAGAATAAGTGTCTTAGAATAATTCATCAATAATATTGACTAAATTATCATTTTATAGTACAATATACATATTAAGGATCAAAGTTGGATAATGTAAACTGAGAACGAACCAATCAGAGTTAAGAAAACATATCTTGTATTTTGATGCGAAATTCGTTTACCTATTTGTTTAAATAGTGTTTTGGTATTTTAGTTGGTATCGTGATGAAAAATCGTAAATCTAATTCCTAGCCCTAACCATCGATTGTAAAACATATTCCTTATTCTTCAAACTTCTTTATTACCCTCATTTAACTCTAGTAAGTAGAGGGAAATGGTTAAGGTCACTATTGACGTCGTATAAAGATCGTCTATACATTATAGTCTCACCTGTCGACTACTTTAAACTTGAAAGATCGTACTAAAATTGTTTTAATAAAAAGTTCATTGGTTCAAGTTATCATACTTCAACAACAAATTCTGTCGATCAATTTATAGAGTAAACATTAATATGTAACTCAACGTCGTGTGAATCACATTCTGATATTAAATAGTTGAAGCTAGTCAATAGGAAATCTTGATTCACCAAGGTTTAATTATGGTTGGGACTCGTCAGCAAGTTGTACCTAACTTCTTGAGGGAAATAACACTCCTTGAAGGATTTAAGCCTGCATTAGACAACTCCACAATCTGAGACGTCTCTACCAAGCTGTTAAGGTAACGATGTTTTGTTAGTGAGTCCCCACTAACATTTAAATTAAGTTTGGAGCTTCCTGTTGATTACTTCATATCAATTAATAATATCTATACTGATTCTATACTTATATGAATCTTTTACTCGATATATCAAGTTATTTGATCGTTTACAGATATGTAAGGTAGAATACTATAATCTTCATAGGTTATTTTTCAAACGTAAATTCTACTTGACAATTAATATAATTATTATATTGAATTACTTCTAACGTTTAATCATATTATATCACAGGACTTTGTACTTACCGCGAAAAAGAAAGATGGACACGAATATGAACCGGAATCATTGAAAGCATTTGTACATTCACTAGAAAGACATTTAAAAGTAAGTGAAATAAATTATTTGTAATTAGTGATTTTCATTCATTTACATGGTAATACATTTTTCAACTTCCCATAATCTGTCTAATAATAATATGGAGTTTAATGCATAAAATTCTTGATAAAACTTGAGAATAATCCTTCTGTAGAATTCGTTATGATATATTGAAGGAGATAATATGCTCATTGAATAGTATAGCTTTCCTTAATTGAATCAATTATCATAGTCACAAATGTGATATTCTAAGGTCTGGACGTCCTTCGTCTTTATTTGCTCATAAAAATTATCATAAGCATGTAATAAAACTGTATTGCCTAATTCATAATCTAACATATAGGTTTTTTTAATATCAGATGGGTTTTGTGGATATTATAGTAATTTCAATGGTTAAGACCATGAGTCAATTGAATCTGGACCACCATGGAAAACCTGGAAGCACTGGACGACCGTTTCATTCTATTGTGGGATTTTTCCTCAGCAATGCGCATACCCGACCTTGCCCCCTGTTAGAATCGAACCCAGGACCTACTGGTTTCGCACGCGAGCACTTAACCACTAGACCACTGGGCCGACATCCAACGGTGTTAATGTCTAACTTCAACTAATCCACGAAATTGAACGACACATCCACCATTGTCTTCAGTGAGTTACTATCTCATAACAGACCTGGTTGAAATCCACTGGTCATCGCTTCTCACTAGAACTAATGAATTAAGTTTGGGAAAAGTATTTAATCATATAATTTTGTAAATTAATAGACAAATGAAGTATTGGACTTCTAAGAACTTCTAGAGATATTCTAAACAATGAAAACATGGATGAACCAAATGCATCACAAAAAAATTAGAAATATTTTGAAAAGCGATAGTGTGAATTTTTTTTTATCTACTCTAGTTCATGTATTTATTGGACGGATTAGTGTACTTTTGATGTCCTATGAACAGAAGTTATCGTTTTCATTTCTAACTAGAATTATTTGATAAACCTTAGAGAACTATTAAGAAAAAGTCACGTGTAATCTTGTACGAGATTCTAAACTAGAATCTATTTGTCTGTAATACACTAGGATAACATTGAATTACTCATCTGATTTTTAATAGCCATAATGTTGCATTACAATCAGGTTGTGATGTAGCTAAACAGTTATTTACAAGTAACAGGATCTCATTATTAGTTCAGGAAATTTGATATCATACAAATAACTACAGAAATATTATGTTTAGTAATTTTCCTAAGTACCTAACTTGGTGACTAATTATCTGAGTACCTTTATGTTTGAATGTGGTTACTGTAAGGTCTGAAGTTTCTCAAGATTCAATCTCTGGAAATGTTGTAGATATGTATGAATGAGTAGTCTCACAGACTAAAAATAAATATCTAGTACTCTCTGGTCTTTGAATATTTTTCTAGTTTCGTATCAATCCTTAGCAAAACCAACTTTCTTCTATTTATTTCTTTAAACACATAAACATAAATACAAGAAGGCGCCAAACAGATATGCGCCATACAAATCTCATTTGGTTTATGTGAGGGCTAGGATAATGCCCAGGTGCCCGAATTAAAGCAGCTAGTTTTCTTAGGGGACCACAACCCGAGTCTTTGACCGAAAGGTTTAATCCACAAGGCAGTGGAGCAACGTTAGGAAATGCAGTTCCATGGTAGCCAATGACCAACAATTGGTTCATACGGCATTTGTTCCTTCAGGATACTGGAGTCGATTTGCACCATTGATTTGGAATCAGAGTTTTCCAACTCACCTAGGTAGATCCTCCATATCCACCAACCCGATTAATGGGCCAGACATTCGCTTTTCACCCTCTCAATTTGGTAAACAACAGTAATGCCAGGAGAAGGCAGTGAGTAGGACTTTCCTGTCAATGGTTATATACATATAACCCTGTGAGAACATTTCGAAAAGGAGAGTTGACTCTCTCCACTGTCAGGCATACTAGGGCATTTAAAGGATAACACTTCTATATTTATCCTTTTAAATCTTTTAACTACAAGATTATTTCACTGATTCTTATCTATTTTACAATTCTACAATAAAATCAACTTATAAATCAATTTTTGATTGAGATCATGAACCAATTGATGTTAGACCATCACAATTGAAAACCTGGAAGCACTGGACGGCCAACTTCCATTGTACTGTTCGCGCGATTTCGTGGATTGGTTGATGTTAGAAACTATCACCATTGGATGCCGGCTCAGTGGTCCAGTTGGTTAAGCATTCGCGCGCGAGACCGAAGGCCCTGGGTTCGAATCCCGCGAGCGGGATCGTGGATGCGCACTGCTGAGGAGTCCCACAATAGGACGAAATGGCCGTCCAGTGCTTCCATGTTTTCAATTGTGATGGTCTAACATCAATTGGTTCATGATCTCAATCAAAAACTTAATAATCTCCACAACCCCTATGCTAGTTCTAAATCAATAATGGATCTTATTCTAATATTCATAATAGTATCTATCCATTTACAAAATTACCAAATTACAATATTTTATTTCTTTTTTTTTGTAATTGTAATTTTAATTAATTATGTGTTCCCTTTTCTAAAATCAATAATTTTTGTGTGTGTGTGTTATTTAACAATTATTTATTTATTTATTTTTTTAATCAAAACCATATCAGGTGAGATACATCTGATATGGTTACATTTTATAATAATAATAATATTATCATTATTGTTAGAATAACATTAATTTCCTTTAGAGATATAGGAGAATATAGGCAACTACCTTGATTTAATAATAATAATAATAATAATAATAATAATAATAATAATAATAATAATAATGCTATTCGTAACATAAAAATCCAGATGAATAGATAGACAAACAGACAAATGGATAGATTGATGAACAGACATACAAAATGAGACATATGTTGTACAGACAGATATAGACACATACATATATATAGGGAGAGAGACACATACACCACATATACATGTATAATATGTATGTATACAGATTGATTAATTCATTAATTATTATTTTTTAATATTAAAATATAATATTAGTCAAAATTTAGGTCAAATGAAATAATTCTATTTATTTAATGATTCAAGTTTTATTATTGAAAGTTAAAAGACGTCTACTTGAAGTTGATGCTGATGATGTTGTTCAGGTGAATGATGAAAGCTCCATGTATGATTAAATCATCTAGTTTAAAGAACAAAACTTCATCAAAAAGATGACTTTTTTTTCTTTTTTTAAAATCATAGATTGATTATTTAGATTCATAAGAAACGATTATCTGCCCCAAATGCCCTGGTATGGCCGAGAGTGGGGTGGGCCAGCTCTCCCTCTCGAAATGCTCTCACACGGCCACGCGTATACAGCCTCTGCCAGGGAAGTCCTACTCACTGCCTTCTCGTGGCGAGGGTGTTGTTTACGAAAATGAAAGGACGAAAAGTGAATGTCCGGCGCTTTAACCGAATTTCAAACCAATGGTGCACATGGGCTCCAGTATCCTGCGGGAACAAATGGCGTATGAACCAATTGTTGGCTACCGGCTTCCATGGGACTGCATCTCCTTACGATGCTCCACTGTCTTGTGGATCAGACCTTCAGGTCGAAGGCTCGAGGTGTGGCCCCCTAAGAAAACCATCTGTTTCGGTCTGGGCACCCGGGCAGTATCACTGCCCACACACACAAATATGGCGTGACGCACATATATTTGGTACCCTTTTGTACCAATATTTATGTGTTGAAATAAAATATAATAATTGGGAGTTGTTAGTTAACATTATGTGTATATGTGTACATTAGATTCAATGTAGGTATCATTATCAAGGTTTGATTTGATAAGTTCGAACAAATTGAGTATTGAGTAGATTGTTATAAATAAAAATAATATAGTTGTAATATCCTAGTGAGGAGGAAAAAAAGAAGAGATTTTCTGACGTTTCGTGACTTAATGTAAGCTACTTCTTCAGAGGATAAAAATAACCAAATAAAAAAAATTAATCTTGATTCTCTGAAGAAGTGGCTCACATTGGGTCATGAAACATCAGTAAATCTAATTTTTTCTATTCACTAAGATATCACAAATTTATTTACTTATTGCATAAAATGCTTATTCGATGGATTGAAATTTAAACATTCCTACTTTTACTAAATTATAGTTATCTTAGAAGTACACTGTTTCCTTTGAATAACATTTGTTATTAACGAGGTAAATATTAGAGAAAGCTGAATTTTAGGAACACTTCTACTTAACACTATTGTTTATATAGTATTGCAATATAAATTATTGTATTATTATACTCCTTTACTTGAATGTTGTTTTAATAATGCATAAACTCTTGCTATATATTGTATCTTACTTAAGTTACTGTTCATTTATCGGAGACTTATAATTTGGTTCTCTTCCACTTGTAATGTAGTTGTGTCTATCCTGTAATTTCTTAATTACAGGATGGTGTGGGGTCAAGATTTTACTTGATATTAGTGTATGAGTCGAGTCATAATTTTGAACTGGATAATTAGAAGTTATTTACTTGCTGTGTTGCGAGTGAGTGAGTATATGAGAACTGCATTCTGAACCAAGATCCGCTAAGTATTATTCTTGATTGTTATCTTACAATCAATGTCTCAGTAAATAGGAAATCTGAGCGAATTAATCAATACTCGAATTAGGTAATACAACCGCTCTCCTATAATTATGGCTGAATCATATGGTACCCAATATATATTAAAAGTCTTTATTTTTGACCAATTCAATAGTCTCTTAAGATGATAATTTTCTTAATTCTACCTTAGATATTTGGGTTAAAGTGTTACTTTGAATTCACACGTCAACAACAGAATTCTTTGATTGAAAATTTTCTAGGATGAGCAGTTTTTGAAGATCATTTAATTTTAAGACAAATTATATTACAAATTGACTTCAGCCTTCACAGTTATTATATAATATACCCTTGTGGGCCAGGGTAATTCTACATTGGTTTTCAGGAGAACCAGACACCATCCAGAATTTCACGTAGGAACCCTAACAGTACAGCTCAACCTCATTTAGCAGAGGAACCAGACACCGTACAGGCTTTAACGCTACAATCTGAGTAGTACAGCTCAATCCCGTGGCGCAACCACACAGGTACCAAGCACCCTGGTGGACTATTCGCACCATCCATATACATAATCACATCACATGTATAGTTATTCCGATCAATGATCGCGTGAATAAATTATGCACAGCACGAACAGGCCAAAGTTGACCTATTCCGCTTACACGACAGTCAAACTCATTAATGTTAGCAATGGCGGCATGCCTAACAATGTCCCAATGACAATGGCCCTCGGGAACACTGAAAAGCAACCACCAGTATGAATGAAATCAGTTAACCAGCAAACCAATTTTTGTATGAACAGTCAGCAAAACTTGCCAAAGCAATGCCGAACTGTCCACAATAACAATGGCGAACCTCCAGCCTCATATGAGACCTTCAGCTCTATATAGCCATATAGCTTATACTGCATACAACACATGTATAGGGTATTAAGCGAAGTAGCCCAGCCTGAAGCGTTAGGGCTTAAATAACGCTTAAAACCCATTGTCTGATGTCGAAATACTATAACTAGACCACCAAGATCATTTTTATCGCATTTGCGAAATTTTCATTTTTTCGACTTTTCAGACCCTGAGTAAGGGGTAATATCCCTAAGTTTAGCCTTAGTAGCCCTTAAACACTAAGAAGCACGCAGGAAATTCTTTTGTCTTCCTATGAGCCTTCATCATAGTACTTACCCATTATCCCCTACAGGGTGTCGAATTCATGAAGGTCACTCTTAAGGTGATATGTTGACCAAAAGATCTGAAAATATTGGGTTCGATCCCCGATGAGATCATAGGAATTTACTGCTAATGTATTTTGTACAAGAATGAAGTTATTATTCATTGATCTCCGGAGTACTGCTAAAGTCATTCTACAAATTAAATTGTTCATAAGATCTAAATATCTCTACAAACTCTCTCGTTCGAATATTAAGAACACTTTACACCAAAGTATGTAAGTACAGTTAATTGTCATTGTCTTTTAATTTCCGATACAACTTTGTATTGACAGTAATAGATAAGTAATAGAAATATTTTCAAATATTTCATAGTTTATATCATGAACTAACCTTAGTTAGGGAATGACTGAATACCGTTAAAGCTAAATATCTAAACCACTGAATGTCAGAGAGACCAGAAGTTCGATTTATGGTATGATCATGGATACTCAATAATCAGTAATCCCACAGTTGTTCAATGTTGCTTTGTTCACACTGGTGGTATAATAAAAGTCAATCCATGATGAGAACTATTATGTTTAACAATCTCCACAAATTTCTTCAACCTTGTCTTTAAATCTCTCTCTCTCTCTCTTTGTCTATGTGTGTTCATGTGACCAATAAGTTACAAAGAAATTCACGGTAATATTAAGGTATCTAACTTAGAGATAATTAATCTACTCTATAACAATAATTAGATTGTAATTAATTGATTCGTTTTCTTTTTGTATTTGTTCGAGGGTGGGGTGGGGTAAAAAAGTAAATTCAAATATGTAAAAGTATATTATTATTGACATTCAAGATATCATGACTAAAGTTTATCATTAAAAAAGAAGGGTATCTCAGTGTGAGTGCATATATATATATGGTTATACTTCAGGATGTCTATCCATATACTGACAATGTTCTTAGTGTATATATATATATGAATTTGTGTGTGAAACATCTCTTATACACTATCAAGAATAAATGGATACATTCTGAAATGTAATCTCCATCAAAATCAATAAAGAGGTTTTATTGATTATACAAGTTGTTCTTATCATCTCATATATAGTACCCTATGTAACTATCCATTTATTTATATTCATTCATTTACAAACATACTTTACTTATACCATCTATTCAACTGTACACAAATACATACACAGCACTCTTATTACACATAGATTTAGAAGAAAATATATCATATATATACATAAAAAAAAGTGTACTAATTTTGTCATTTCTGTATCAATTTTAATAAATACTTGAATAGTGTAAATATTCTTGATACATTGTAATCTGATCAGATTACATCATAGTAAAAGAAACAAAAAAAAACTGTACTGATAGTGATATAATAAATCAATGTAATTCAATCAGTATTTGAGGTTATAGTAGTTTTTCGTTCATTCTAGATATATGAATTACTAAATATCTATATGCACCAAAAGTAGTAGAAGATGGTTAAGGAATACCGTGGATTGATTAAAGTTAAACATGTAAACTGTTGAATATCATCTCAGTGGTTAAGTGCTCATTAGGCGTTTGAAAGTCATTGATTTGATACCTAATGAAGTCATGGGTTCATACTGTTGAGAAGTCCCATACTAAGATTAAATACCTGTTTAATGCATCCTGATTTTAATGGTTGTTTAACCAAGATCAACCAGTGATATATGTGATTAGTTGTCATGGATATTTATATTTCTAAGTAAACATATACTTAATACAAGCTATATGTATTGTCTGTGTTAACAGTTGGAAAAAAACTGTAACTTAAATTGGCAAATAAATGCAAACAAGTAGCGAATCAATTCCCCTATTTTATAAATCACTCATAGATGTATATGATTTGAGGCAGATAAGAAAAAAGAACGATATAGTTTCAATCCTAACATATCTAAACTCTTCAAGTAATGATTTCTCACTCGAACTTTAAGCACATTTTCAAGTACATTACTAGTAGGGTGATTAGTATAGTTTAGTTGAAACAGTTTTGTAAAGACTAATTTAATTTATAGGTTATATTCTCGATAGGCTGAACTCGTCTGGGATTCCTAGGCGGTATGTACCGACAATTTCAATCGCGATAGTGTTCATGACCTTCAAATCTTATGACAAAGACAACTGTTAGAATCGTTGAGTCTGTGTTCAATGATACAATGTTAACTTAAGTCAGTTTTTGATATTTTTTGAAGATGTGCCATTTAATGCTAATGATGATGACTGTTTCACTCCTTGAATAACTTAATTATTTGAAATTAGGATTTTTTTAAGTGGCTGATTGACTTGAAGAGTTATCTCTAAAAGGTTTAATTCATGTTTGGTTTTCATTTCCCATTCAATATCATAGAGAATACAATAAATACATGTCCTAACAGTTTTCTAATAATCATTTATGTCTTTTCCTTTAAAAAAAATTTATTTAGCATCATGGCTATACCCATTCAGTGCTTAAAGGTAATGCATTTGCTGGAACACGATCTGTCTTGAATCAACGTTTAAATGAATTACGTGCACTCAGTCGATCTGGTGTATCAACTAATGGTGCATATGCCTATTCATCAAATGGTGCCAATAATCATAATAATGGTAATAAACGTGTATCGGGAGTTGGTAATGATTCAACATCAGAGAATAGACCAATTAATTATACAAGAAAGCATAATTCTAATCCAAATGGATTATCTTCAGCTGAACTACTTCAAGCTCGTATACTTGGAACAGATAATCCTCAGGTAAGTACGGAATTCAGCATTAAATAGTTATTAAAATTCATACAATGTTCATATTACAAATAAAGAATTTCTTCTGTTTTTTTCTTATATATTTCTTACTTACTTACCTACGCCTGTTATTCCCAATGGAGCATAGGCCGCCGACCAGCATTCTGTAACTCACTCTGTCATGGGCCTTCCTCTCCAGTTCTGTCCAATTTTCGTCCATTTTTCTCATGTCTGTCTCCATTTCTCGATGTAATGTGTTTTTTGATCTTCCTATTTTCCTTTGGCCTTAAGGATTCTGTGTGGTGGTAGCCTTGTGACGTAGTTGACTGCTCTCTTCAATGTGTGTTCTATCCACTTCCAGAGCTTCTTCCTGACTTCTTCCTTCACTGGGATCTGGTTCGTTCTCTCTCTTATAGTAGGTTGTTGCTGGTAATGTTTAGCCGACGGGTCCAAAGTATTTTGCGTAGACAACCGTTAATAAATAATTGTATCTTCTTGATGATGGCTTTCGTAGTCCTATAAGTTTCCGACCCATACAGTAGAACTGTTTTGACATTTGCAATGAAAATTTTGACCTTAGTGTTGATTGACAGTTGTTTTGAGTTTCAGATGTTCTTCGGTTGCAGATATGCTGCTCTTGCTTTGCCGACCTATACCTTCACATCCGAATCAGATCCACCGTGTTCATCAATGATGCTACCCAGATATGTAAAGGTTTTTACATCCTCCAAAAATAATAATTCCTATACATTTTAGTTTAGTATGATTTAAAAGAACATTAGCACGTAATTAAAAGATAAATCAACACTGAATACGCTTATTTAAACAATGTAGGTTTTCACTTGTTGTTGTTTTTTAAGAACACAATTTGAGATAAGAGTAGTTGATTGACTATTTCTGCCTATGATAAGTTTTTATCCAATGGATAGCTCTATTTCTGTTAAGATTACAGACATATCTTACTAACTAGTATCAATTAGAATAAAACTAATATTCAGTGGTTGAAGTTAGACATGAACACCATTGGATGCCGGCTCAGTGGTCTAGTTGGTTAAGCGCTTGGTGCGAGACTGATAGGTCCTAGGTTCGGGTCTCGCGGGGTGTGGGATCGTGGATGCGCACTGTCGAGGAGTCCCGTACTAGGACAAAACGGCCATTCAGTGCTTTCAGGTTTTCTATGGTTGTTTTCAATTAGTGAAATTTCCAAAATCTCCACAAACCCTTCTGATAATATTCAATGCTTAGTTGATGAATTCCTCCTATCTAAGAAGTAAAATAGTTGTGTTCGCTAAAAAAAATATATGATATGTGATAAAACGAAAGATATTATTCATGTATCTAATGTGAAATGAGTTCAACCAGTCGATTAATTACACACGGCATTGGTTTAAACTACATGTATATCAGGAAAATGTACATTTCACTAAGCATATGTTATTAGTGTCTGTAATGATTTCAAAAAAATTACCACAATAGATTACGTAACCGAAATTATAATTTATAAAGATTCCGTTCCTCAAATCTCAACTAAATAAACTCTAAATGACAGAATCACACAGACTAACCTGCTCAGAAATGATAAATATTACTAGAAAGTTATAACGTGTAGATGTTAAATTTCATTAACATATTGTATTACTGAGTGATTTGTTAGTTAACAAATCAATAATCAAGGATAAAGGATAAATGTCTTCATAAACAAACTATCATTGTCTGTTTAAGAATGATTGTCTATGTATATTGAATTTGTAACCAAATGACTTGCCAAAAACAACTAGTTTTCTCCCATTATTCATGATTATTATTAGAGACAATTAAATTTATGAATGAACAAAATGATATTCATTGTTGATGGGTCCTATGCTAAGAGGAAATAACTATTCAATGCTTACTGTTTTCCATTGATATCCCAACTGAGATTCACTCATAAGTAAGACTGTTTACGAAAAAAAAAGTATGTCAATGTAGTTAGTTTCATAATAAGGAGTGATTCCAACCTGATGGAAGTATTGAACTAGTATTGTCTTGTTTCTATCATGGAATTACTTAGGAGTATATAGTACTTGGTCCTATCAGAGATCGAACCTACAAATTTCAGGCTTTACAAATTATTTATTACGGGTTACTAATTCCTTTGCCAATTTGAGATTGGTATACTAGACTTAAAGTCACGCACTATAAGTATGAGGACTAGTTACACTACTTGGTTACTTAAATCAAAATATGTGGAGTAAGGTTCGAACCCACCATTTAGCGGTTGAAATTTGAACTATCTAACCACTGAGTTATCATTGCACTAAGAATAGATTACTGTCAGATTATTGAGTTAGGAACAATTTATTCACATCTCCAATGTTCAGTTAAGTAACAGTATTGAGAGACTTCATTTGTACTGAAATTTTTTTATATAAAAATGAGCAATCTATATGAAACTGTCTTAGTAATAAAAGACATTGCTGTCTTGGGTTCGAATCCCACGATGCGCACTGCTGCTTCTACGTTTTCTATGGTGATCTAGCTTCAATTGACTCATGATCTCAACTATTAAAAAAATCATTTTTTCTTAGCAAGTTAACTTAATGCAAAGAAAGTAACCAATATCAAGTGAATTAAACTTCACCCCATTGCACAAGCAAGTGGCTATCAGGACTCAGTAGCTTAGTTGATAACTCGATGGCGTTTGAAGCGAACGGTACTGAGCTCGAGTCCCAGAGTGAACATCAACTCTGAGATGCAGGTACATCCAGCTGACGAGTCCCAAACAGGACGAAACGCGTGTCGTGGATTCCACTGCTAGCCACTATTCATCTATGCTTATAATGTCAATTATGTTAAATCTGAAAACTGAATTAACACAGCAATGACATGTCTATACATATCTATTCAATATATTTATATTGTAATACAGTTTATGGTTGTTACAACATTCTGTCTGATAATTAAACTGGAAAATTTGATATTTATCCATATAGAAAGTGTAATGTAATATGAAACTTTTATTTTGTTTCCTTTTTCTTTCTTCTCCGTATGAAATTAATACAGAACTGAATTGTTTCATAACTAATTAGTTAAAGAAGTCAATCACCTAAAATATAGTTGTATATATCCATGTGTTTTTTATCTCTAAGGTAGTATATTTTTGTTTCTGTTCTCTTTCAAGAGATAGAGATGGTATTTATACTAGTTAACTGTATCAAATTTGATTGGTACATGTTAGATTATTGAAATCAAATGATTTAAGAACTTTACAGTATATGCCATGTTAATTGAGGCTAGTCAACAAGGAATATATATATATATTTGTTCCAATTTGGACAACAATAAGAATTGAAGAGAAACTCAAGATTCAAGGTGTTGTATTAACTAAAGTATTTGTTTTGGTTGTTTGAATCTTCACTTTGATTTTATGAACTGTAATTGACCAGTCACTTTTGGATTATATTCATCCTGTATGGATTGCCTTGATATTGCTAATAAGTCATTAGCAGCTTAAGTAGAGTTAGATGGCAGTTAGAAGTGGAGTTGTTAGTTGGATGTGCTTGTATCTCAGTGTTAATGCTTACGATGAAACTGGAACTCTATATCTTTTACTTCAAACGCTCAACACGTTATCCACTTGACTAATGAGTCTGACTAACTTAATCTAATATTAAAATATAGTTTCTACGATATAGTTATGGTTTTTTTTAAAACCAATGAAAGAAAATGAAGAATATCTAGAGGTAACATGTTCAACTAAAGATATAAACACTTTGAGTTCAATTGTATATGAACTCGTGTGTATGTGTAGGTTACTCGCTATTCGATGATCTAATGAGAGATTTTTCCCACTTCATAAGAAGTATTAGCAAGTTTATGGATGGTTGTAGTTAATAGTTGTATTAAGTTATAGCTTCAGTAGTCAAAACATATTTAGTATATACAGAGGTATTTATTTAAAATTTAATTCTATGTTGGCAGTGGTAGTTCATTACTTTCAATGTAGAAACATATAATCACGTTGTATATTGGCTATACATTATAGATTATTCTAATCAGCTGCCTATTAATAACAATGCTTAGATATTCTGATAACATTCATACAAAATTTTGGGTTTAGAATTATTCCAATAATCATTTATATGTAGGTATATAGACATTCTATATCTGGAGAATATATGATAACAATATAAACCTAACAAATATGTTTTCACGAAGAAATTAACCTATACAAGTTACTTTGGTCAGCTAGGAAATCAGCTGATTTCTGACGCTCCAGTCTTTTGTCATTAATTCATCCATTTGAATTACTGTATACTCTAATTGAACTTATTTAATTAAAGTTGATCTGAAGGATTGAACTCTACCCTATTTGACTATCATCAATTGAATACACTTGCTTCACCCATTTTGATAATCATATGGAGATACGAACCTAACACTATTAGCTTTGAAGTCTTGCACATTATCTATTGAGCTACTAGGTCCCCAGATAATCATTAACTTGTTCAATGAGTGTGAAAAGTATTAGTAAGGAGTTTATAATGTCCTGCTGGGTTCCAGTATCAGTATGAAAATCAACATCGAGATGCTGACGAGCCACTAATAATACGGAAAGTACTTCCTAAATACTGCTTCTAGTTTTATTCCAAATTTTGCAAAACTTATACTTAGGGGTAGTATCGTGAATGAACATTTCTCAGTACTGACTGATAGGTTATATTCTTTAATATCAACAACGGGAAAACAAGAGATTCTTCTTACAAAAAATTCCTAAATCAGACTTGAAAAAATATTATTTTTGTTTTTTGCTTTTTAGGCAATATTGAATAGTTTATGGCTTATGAACAGAACTCAATTCAATATTGGCGGTACACAAAGACACCGAAATTTAGTTTGGGGTCAATTTCAACTGATCACTGATGATAATGGAATTAAAGCAATTAAATTCACTCCATTATTTGAATCTGCTGAAGTACGTTATTGTCGTGGTTATGGTGGAACACGTGGTGGTGCTGCAAATCATGATCCATTAGCAAAAACACAACCACTTAGTTGTACTGGTAGTGCTAAACGTCAACCTCTTCCATTCAATTGTGTTGAATTATTTGAAATATATGCTAATTTACGACCATTAGAAGCTCGTGGTGTTTCTGAGCCATTCTATCTATGTCCAGATATTAATTGGGATCAAAATAATCAAAATGGAATTTGTAATAGTTGGTTTAAAACAAATGCAGCTGGATCACAATTATTATCACGTATACCACGTTCACTTGGTTTGAAACCTTCTAAAGAGCCAATTTCAATATCTGGTATAAATTCATCTAATATACATAAATTACAAACATCAAATTCATTCATTCCTAATCAAATAAAAGATTCTGATAGATTAATTACAGATCATTGTAGTCAAATGTTGTCAAATTTATCAAATTATCGAGATATTTGTCAAATACAATCACAAAATAACACTATTACTAATGATCATAATAATAATAATAATAGTCATAGCAACAATTATTATTTCAATAATCTTAGTCGTTCAATATCCAATAACAATTTAATTTCACAGAGTTTATTTAATTTTTTCCCCTTCCTATTTCCACCAACACCATCATCATCATCAGCAGCAGCAGCTACCATAACAACAACAACAACGGCAACAACGTTAGCATCATCGGTGGATGAGCAAAGCTTAACTTGTCATTCATTATTGAATGCATCAATTCCATTACCTAGTATTCTGCAAAATTTAAATTCTAGTCTATTTCAACAAACGTTTAAGGAGAACTTCTCAACTATTGGTGAAGAGTATAATAATAATAATAATGATAATAATAATAATCGTGATAATTTTCAATTTTCACGTGAACGATTTGAACAAGAACAGTGTGGACACAATTCGACTCGGAATAAAATTTCTTCACCCAAAACTGGAGATGAAGGTGATGATGATGATGATGATGATGATAGTAGAGGAGAAAGAGGACAAATCGATATGAATGAAGGAGGTGAATTAGAAGTAGACGATGAGGAAAGGCAAAATATTGAAATAATTAATTCAAATTGTTTTTCACCAACATCAGAAACTGAACCAGAAATTGAAAACTTAACAACATTAGATGATAATTCATCGAAATTACTCACAAAATTATCTTCAACAATTAGAAATGATCTACTCCATTCTCCTGATAGAAATGAACAATATGAATCTGTTGTAAATAGTTCACATCATTCAAAATCATTATCTTCATCCTCGTGTTTATCTTCATCATCTCCTTCTTCTGCTTCTTCATGTTCATCTTCAGTAGACATTGGGACATTTAATCGAAAAACCCATCATCATCATCGTCATCCCCACACCAACCATCAATGTCATCGTCAACGACTTGAAATTAAATCAACTCATCCATCATACCAACAAGTAGATGATTTCAACTGTAAACTAACAGATAATTACAACAAAGAGCATTGGTCATCATCGGAGTCATCATCATCATCATCACCATCTCCTCGTTTAACAACGCCTTTATCAACAACAGTAACTAATACAACTATATCAATTTCATCATCATTATTATCAACAACACCTTCATCAACACCATTAATCAAAAGTACAACATCAATGTTAGCTCGATTCAACAAAATTGCATAATTGAACACAATGTAAATTTGACTATGAAAGTTTTATAATAACAACATTGTGTATTACTCTTTATTTCACTTGTCAAAGTAAAATTTCAATTTTACAAAACAAAACAAAACAAATCTGTTTACTGTAAATGAATCAATGGATTATTTGAGTTTTATAATGTGTTATTATGAATAGTAGTATAAGACAGATTGAAAATAATTAGGAATTTCATGTGTTTTCTTTTCACTCACTCACTCACTCACTCACTCACTCACTCACTCACTCACTCACTTCCTTCCTTCTATATTTGTACATACAAAAATCATCACTCGCATTCACACACACACACACACACCCATACATCTTTCTTTTACTTCAAACAATTGGTAATCCATTTACTATCTATCTATTATGACAATATATATGTATTAGTAATAATGATATATTTATGATGATTTCTAAGAATAATTCATTATAAGAGAGTAGAATGAAAGGGAAACGCACATAATTTTTGTTTTGTTTTGCACACTTTTACATATTTTATTTAAGTAGTATCTACATTATAAAAGTCAAAATTATTATAAGGAATATACGTATTAGTATTATTACATTATTGATTAGTACTACTATTAATAGACTTTCTCAAACTGCTGTTTACCTTCGTCCCCCCCCTTAAGTGGGCAAAAACAAACATGATACTTCTTTTATGATTATTAAAATGCATGTACAATTGTATACTTTCTACCCTTAATTAACTTTCCCCCCCTCTTCACAATCCCCTCCCCCCCCAAAAACCCCCTGTTTTGTTCATCTTATTGGAATAAATTGTTTAACAGTTAGTAATACTATTACTATTAATAATATTATTAATAATTGATAGAAAATACAAATAAAACAATAGTTTTTGGTAGTTTTTCTACAATTCAATTTGATAATCTTTACTCATTCTGAAGAAATCAGTATTCAACCGTGTTATTTAGTATTAGTTACAAAGTTATTTATAAATTGCCTATATTAGACATTTTAATTTTCTTTCAGGTATATATTGATTATATAACAAATTGAAATCTAGTTGGGGTTCAAATAATAAAATATTATCAGAATGGGTTTTGTGGAGAGTTTTAGGAATTTCACAGATTGAAATCATGAGTCAGTTGAAGTTAGACCCCTCATTGAAAACCTGGAAGCACTGGACGGCCGTTTCGTCCTGGTATGGGACTCCTCATTAACACCGTTGGATGCCGGCTCACTGGTCTAGTGGTTAAATGCTCGAGCGCGAAGCCAGTAGGTCCTGGGTTCGAGCCCCGCGTGGTGAGGGATCGTAGATGCGCACTGCTGAGGAGTCCCATACCAGGATGAAACGGCCGTCCAGTGCTTCCAGGTTTTCAATGGTGGTCTAGCTTTAACTGACTCATGATTTCAACCTGTGAAATAGAATATTCCAGAAATTTATTTGAACAGTTTAAAAAAAACCTCATTTTCCATATGCAACACTTACAACTTTTACTTTATACCTCGAAGTGATTTTAGATAGATAATCATTTTGAGTTGAAGAACTATTAGGCAATTAAATCGTTCCTAATATGCAACTCAATAGCTCTGCCTACCTACAACTGTATCAGGGATTGAACTCATCACCTTTAAATTTCACTGCAGTCAATTTAACCTTCAAACCACTGACCATTTACATTTCTAACTTTAGTTAATTTACGATGTTATACAATCATCATTTGTTGTTATTGATGATATCATTCAAATTCTCGGCATAGTTGAATTTATTTCGCTAGAACTTATAAACTGTTTCTAACATGAATAAGCACAATGATAGTAATTAATTTGTATTTATTGCGAAAATCAGAAATGAAGTCCCATCGATATTTCTTTTTGTCTATATAATCTTACTACTCAAGCCTTGTATTTTGTTGAGACATAATCGTTGATCAAAGTACTATCTTTTATATTCTATCTGACTGAGATTTATTGAGCAAATAAGGGTGAACAAAAGAACTAGAGTTTCATGTACAAATTATTAGTCCGATAATCTCCAAATACTGAATAGAACATAAGGCAGAAGGCATTTGAGAAGCATTACTTCAATAGATAGTTCGTATACAGGAAACGAGGGTACTTACAAAATTATATATGACCTTGAAATTCTGGAATCGGTAACAAGGCAGGCTATTGTTCAGTCAGGATAATAAAAATACAATTTCCCGCTTTATATAATTTTTATAGGACCTTAATTAGTCGAAGTATAAACTCAGTTATTCTTGCTTCTGAAGACTTTTCAGAAGAATTATCGAGGGCTTCAAACAAATCATTATCATGCATATATATATATACAACTGAACAGTAATCGATGTCATATTTGCCAAGTCTTTCAATGATGACGGAGTTTTGTCAAACAAGCTGTAATGTAGCCACAAGTTTGAATGGTTTGAGATCTCGTCCGCCACTTTAATATAAGGTGATATAAGGTAGTCAGCATGATACATTAAATTGAGGTTTCATACTAGTCTCTATTCGTCAGCAAGGTTATTTCCAATCTTATTGGAACTGATGTTCACTATAGGATTCTAACCCACATCACCAAGCTTCAGTCTAAAACGCTAGCATTGATCTATCTGGGTAATGATTGATTAGACAAGTATATCATTGGGCACTACTCAATCATCAAATAGTTTCAAATATCTCGGTCATATAATAAGAAAATCACTGCCTGAATAACTAAATATTAACATCTTAGACTAAAAAGCTGGTTACGAGTATTTGAAGCCGTAGGTAAGATCAGTTAGTTTAAAATTCCAGGTACATATTCCTGTTGAGTACGAACTTGGACGAAATTTAGATCAAGTAAGGTATTCTTCCCTGTATCATTAGTAAGTCGTCATTTTTTATGGATTCAACTAACTTCATCTGTTACAGCTTCCAACTAGAATTTTTTTAAATTCATACTAAGCCACATAAACTGACTGAAGTTCAAATTTCACACCGTGGAATTCTGGTTTAATAATATAATGACATTTAACTCACTTCATGAACATTATATATATGAACAATTTATTGTTTAATGCACAATTACAGAGCACATCTGCTTGGAATTTTTTCTTTCAAACTTCATCTTTCCTTCATTCTTGTTGTTATTACAAGTAATCTCCGTTTACATTCTTATTCTATTCAGTTTGACCTTGTTAACCTTCAGTTGTTAGGGATTCCATTTCTGATTGGTGGTACGAGTATACTGCGCGGCAGTTCTTTCTGTTCTACTTTACGGCTACGAAACGTACTCGTAAGCTACTAGTATATGACCACAGATACTTGAGGCATATATTGCTCACCAAGTAAGTAATAGTGAGGTTAGACTCAGGGTATTAGGGAATGATGGTAAGTCAGTTGATGAGGTTGTAAATCTTCATCGACTGAGATGATTGAGCCACGTGTTATGTGTGCCTGAACACCGATTATCACGACCCACAATGCTGACTAGTGTTAGAGACGGAGCTAATTTGAATTCCACAAATCATAAATGATAGTTTTTTTGTTTCTAATTTTTATTTCGGATTGTTTATTAGCATATAGAATCGGTTCATGCTTTTTAAGTTACTTCATCTCCTACAATGAATTAACTCTATATTTATCTTGAATAATCACTCTTTATTACTGAAGTTACTAGTGTATATTTAACAAAACTACAGAGCATGGAAAAAAACATTAAATTTAAAGTTGTAAGTTTCAATTAATAATGAGTGTTGAAGGATGACAAAATTAAATAATCATTACATAATGATCTATAGTACTCAGTTAATGGACATTACTGGACTATATGTATTATATCATTAATTGAAAACAGACATTAGGACTGGAACTTGATACTTGACATTTCAAACACCAACACTTAGTTCACCAAGGAATTGAGTTCATACAATTGTTGATTTGTTCTAGACTCATATTTTGTTGTTGTTGTTGTTGATGTTCAGTATTAAAAACAGTTAATACAAGCCCCTACAAATACTTGTATATTATTTAAATCATTACGGGAGTTGAAGAGATTGTTGAATTTTAGTTAGACTACAAACTAATCTATGTTAAATAACCATTGAAAACTTGGAAACACTGATCAGTTGTTTCGTTCTAGTATGGGATTTCTTAGCAATGTGTATCTGCAACTTCTCATCAACCATCAAAACTAGAATATTTGGTTTAACTTGTCGAAAACTAAGTTAGGATCCAAAGGTGTACAGATATAATTTCAAGGAATCCGTGATATTGTACGATCATCTTTTATTGTCTTCAAGGAATGACTTCTTCACACCCGACACGGTTGAAACCCATAAGTAATAGGGTTGAGGATGCACACTCCTAAGGAGCCTTACACCACAGAGAAACAGATTTCATGTGTTCCCAGGTTTTAAATATTTGTTCATATCAATTCATAATTTAAAAAAAAATGAGTTAATGATTGACATTTCAGGCAATAAGCAAACCGGTTTCCATTTCAGTGTCAACATCAACACTGCAATGCAACAAATATCTTCAGTTAAAAAGTCTCAAATAACTCTAACCATGTGTCATGGATTCGATTATCAACCACAGTACGAATTTATCGAGTGCAAGATTGAAGGTTCTAGGTTCGACTAACGCTTGCGAGATTGTGTATGCACATTGCTGAAAAGTTCCACACGAGGACGAAACAGTCATTCAGCACTTCTAGGTTTTCATTGATGATCTAACATTGATCAATTTGTGATCTCAATCAAGGTATATATATATATCTCAAAATGAGAATGATCAACTATTGTCCTATTTATGGACAATGAAAGAAGTTAAACTTTTATAAAAATTAAAATAAAGTGAATCATTTATATAATGAAAATGACAAATGTGAATTACACGTGAAAAGTAATGTGATAATCATCTATATTTCGGCATTTCATGTCAATATTGTTTTGATTCTTATATGTTATTCAACAAGAATTACAAAATAAATAAAAAATTGCTCATTAAAACAAACAAAAGATGAAAGTGAAAATTATTCAATTGTCTTATCTGTTACTACTCAAAGTTTATTCTTTCTTTTTGTGATATATAATGATACTTGACCATGAACAGTGGAGATAATCTATGTCGGATGTGAAGTAGTTACCCATCTAAGATAATGGAAGATTATCATACAATTTCATGGATTGGTTAAAGTTAAACATTAACATCGTTGGATACCGGTTCAGTGGTCTAAAGATTAAGCGTTTGAGTGCAAGATTGAAGGTTCTAGATTCGACTAACGCTTGTGGGATTGTGTATGCACATTTTTGAAAAGTTCCACACGAGGACGAAACAGTCATTCAGCGCTTCTAGGTTTTCATTGATGATCTAACATTGATCAATTTGTGATCTCAATCAAGACAATTATCAAGAATTGCAAACATTAGCCATTGGGAAATGATTATATTCATTAATTGGTATCTTATATGTAATACCCTATAAGTAATGATCGTTGGTTTGGTTGATGACAATAGTTTATTCCAATAGTGTGGAAGTTAAAAGGGCTGTCACAAGGCTTAAACTTCTTAGTTTCAATCTCTATTGGTATCGTATATACTCACTATTAAGAAATCCTATAATATGAAAAAATGGTCATTCAATGCTTCATGGATTTTAGTGGTTTTCTAAACACTAAAATGAAACTGTTTGACTTCTGGATGATAGCGACTATCATAAATAAGTTTTATTCAGCTCTAAATAATGTCAAAAACTAGGAATAAAATTTGCAATGTTTTCCCTTAACAAAAAACATTCACCTGTTCATCATGAATATCACTGATGTTTATGTTAAAAGTATAATAATGACTGATGGATGCAAAAATACGATACCCTCCACGAAAATCTTCTATTAAATGATTTATGTGAACGTGATATTTTACTGAAGTTGATCTTGTCATAAGCGTTGACACTAAGTGAGCATTGGAAAACAATTTTGTCTCAATATGGAACTCTTCACAATTCCATTAGGGGTTGAGCTCAAGAAATTCTGGACTCTCCAAGAATACCTAACCTTCAGATCGCTGGGTTGCCACTCAATTATCTACACTCAACTTCATTTGATTCACGATACAATGCTCCAACCATCCAATGACAGCTCCTGAAGCCCATCTGTGTTAGTGACGGTCTAAAACCAGAGTAAAAGAAAGCTGAATCCTGAGTTGGTCATCCAAACATAAGAAAAAGAATCCAGCTGCAGAGTCACTAACTCGAGCAGGCAACTACTTGGCTGGATTACTAGTAATTACTTGTGCAGAACAGTTCCTACAAGAACCTCTCAATCGAATAATAAAAATATGTTTACAAATGACTGGTTTGGATCGGTAGTTTTTCGTAATTCCATTGAGGATTTATTGCTAGACTTAAGCTACCTAGAAAGTAAGGTAGTTACCAATCAGTAAAATTAAATGATAATAACACTAAATTACGAAATAAATGAAATCATATATATGGTCCATTGAGTTCCAACAGTGACTTAAAGTTAATTCACTTAACATAGCATATTTGGTCCTTATTTCGAATTTCTGATATCAGATTGATATCATAAATGAATCAATAATAGACCACCATTTAACACCTGGAAGTATTGGAAGACCGTTCCGTTCTAGTATGGGACTCTTCAGTAGTGCGCTGTTGGATGCCAGCCCAATGGTCTAGGGGTTAAGCGTTCGTGCGCCAGGCCGAAGGTTCTGGGTTCGACTACCGTATGCGGGATTTTGTATGAGAAATTCTGGAGGGTCCTACACTAAGACGAAACGGCCATCCAGTACTTCAATGTTTTCAATGGTAGTCTAACGTTGATCCATTCATGATATCAATCTAAACTCAACAATTTTCATAGCCCTATAATGATAATTTTTGATATAGTAACACATGACCATTGTAACTACACATTGGTGTTCAAACTATGATGAGACATTAGTTTAATAAACTTTAACTATTTAAATTAGTTTAATTCATGAAGTAAATTACTTTTATTTAAAGTGAACAATCAATTTTCATAAATCTTCAACATTTCAAAAAATATATCATAAATTCACTTGGTGTTGTTTTACTTGTATCTTCCCATTATTATTTAGGACTGCAATTGATCAGTCTCTTATTGGCATATGTGCATCTTGTGCGGATTACCTTGATATAGCCTTAAGTCACAAGCTTCTTAAGCAAAGATGAATAGTGGCTAGCAATGGAATCCAGGAAGCGCGTTTCGTCCTATTTGGGACTCGTGAGCTGAGTGTACCTACATCCTAGAATTGATGTTCACTCCAGGACTCGAACGAAGTACCATTCGCTTCAAACACCATCGCATTATCTACTTAGCCAGTGAGTCCTGATAGCCACCAGCATGTGTAATGGGGTGAAATTTAAATTCACTTGTTGTTGTCTTACTTCAATCTTCCTATTGTTATTTAGGACTGCAACCGATCAGTCTCTTATTGACATATGTGCATACTGTGCACGCTTCGGCTACTTACCCCTGTAGTTGGAAAAGCCTAACATAACCACATCAATTACCTCTCAATTTACATACCAGTCAGTCTTGAGTGCTGTTAGAGGTATGAGGGCGGTTATCACTTCCCGGTTTCCCATACCGTGGAAGAGTTGTTCTGGAGGTATCTGAAAAGGAAATTGGATTAGAGGTGGTCTTAGTGACCGGATTGCGTGACCGAAGTGCCCAGGGGACAACTGCTTGAGGTCGGTCACACACGACCTTTTTATGGGGAATTTTTGTGTTAGCTCCGTATTATTGAGACCTTACCGCCGGAGACGGATATCCGTGGGACAAGGCGAGGTGTGCATTTCTAGGGTCGACCTTTTCTAACCCCACCCCTCCTTGTGGGAAGGCAGCATCGCTGTTATGCTGGTTGTCTGAAGAAAACACCTTACTGCTATCACACCTCTGTACAGTCAGCAGTATGACTTCGCCTTCGGACCTTGGGTTTGTTGCTTTTAGTCTTACCGCTCTTTAACTGACCTGTCTGACATGGTGGGAATTTGAGGAACGGTTGTTCCAGCCAGTATAGCTCGGTTGCTTCATCACGATAGGCAAGCCTGACCACCAAGTCAAGGTAGCAACAACATGTACATCCAACTGACGAGTACCAAATGGGACGAAACACGCTTCTTGGATTCCACTACTAGCCATTATCCATCTTTGCTTAATAATATCATTAAGTTTTTAATAATTAATGAATATTAATATTTAGATTTTTCTTTCTGTTTAATTATTTCTTTTCTTTTCTTTTCATTTTTCTCATCTTTCAATTATTTTTGATGCATGTTTTCTCTTTCTTGTTGTTTTATTTTATTATAATTCTAAGTAATAAATTCTTGTGTAATTAGGTCAATAAATAGATTATTAATTTCTGTATCTTCCCTGACTACATACATTCATCTATTCTTTTTTTTTAAAATATAGAGGGGGGTGGTAATAATGTTATATGTATCTATCAATCTCTAAGGCGAATGAATGTATAAGTTGACTGGAAAAAAGAAAAGAAATATGAACAATATAACACAATAAATCTGATGACCCCTAATGGGAATTAAATAATCATATATTAATACTCATAATAATAGTTATAAATGATCAAAGTATCATTCTATTCATTTCTAATTGAAAATTAATTCACATTGAAACAAATCGTTTTAAACAATGAAATTTATTGGTATTTATTATGATTATTGCATAATTTACACCATAGTTACAAATATATCATATAAAAAAAAGAAAAAAGAAAACGGTTAGAAACAAACAATAGAATAATAAACTATATGTCATTTCAAATGAAAAATCACACCTTTTTTTTGGTCTAAAATATATAAAAAAAGGTCTATGGTCTCTAATTCATACTATACAATATACTTAATAAAAAAGGTAAATTTCATATAATGAAAATAATAGAGTTAATATTTAAAACACAATAGGAAAGTGGAATCAATTACTTGTTACTATGACTACAAATAATTGTAGAAACATATGGTCATAGAGAATTTTTCTAACTTAACAATATATTTGTCAAGTGTTTACTAATAATAATATTTGAATTAGTGGTTTAATAACACTTAAACGTTAGATATTTAAATCTTCCATAATGTAAATCACGAAATGAGCTTAGCTAAAACCATCATTAAAATTTTTGGAAGATTGGATCGCCGTCTCATCATAGTATAGGGCTCCTTAGCAGTGAAGTGCTATTCACCAAATACAACAGAAGATGGACACACAGTATTGTGAATTAGTTAAATTTGGACACTAAATTCATTAGGTTCCCGTTTAATAGCCTAAACGCTTAGTGTCCAAGAGTGAGACCAAAGATTCTGGGTTCGACTCGTAGACGAACGCTGTCGAGGAATCACATACATGGACGAAAGAGTTATCCAGTGCTTCCAAGTTTTCAGTTATGATTTAGCCATGACCAGTTCATGATTTTAACCATAGAAAATTCAATGATCTTCACAAATTCCCCTATTTTAAAAATATGTAGATGTTTTTTTTATTTCTAGGCTGTATAATTTTCTGTTTTGAAATGAACTACTATCTAAATAAACTAGTAGTAACAAAAAATTAAAAAAAATTAACCTACTGACTTCATATTCATCCATCAATGTTTCGATTTAATATCAGTTTAATAAATACATATAATTTAAACATTAAAAGCACGAAGTTCAGTGAAGGGAACTCTTTTGAACGAGTTTATTATCAAGCTGTACGACCGTAGGTATATGAAAGTATTTTTGTTAAAATACTAGTTATGTGAGATGGTAAGCAAAAGTTCAACGTGTTTAGTTATGATCATACTTGTGAGGCTGGAATAACTGATGTTTATTATATTCCACCATTGACACGTATATAAATATTAAGCGAATCTATTCATTTGGAGATAAGTCGTAAAAATCACGGCTTACTGATTATTAAAGACTAACAACTACCAAATATAGTCATGTAGTATTCATAGTTAGACTAGAGACCACCTTGCCAACATTACCGATAAAAATTGATAAGTATTAAAGGATACATTAATACGATATTGATATCTTTTCACAAATCAGAAGTCTGGGCCCAGTAGTTAATTGGGTGACGCGATGGCGTTTGAAGCGAAAGAAAATAACCTCAAGTCCCGAAGCGAACATTAACTATGGAGTGCGGGTGATGAGTCTCGAACAGGACGAAACACGCATTTTGAATCCCATTACTAACCACCATCGGTCGCTGCTTATAATCATAATAGATGTTCATATAAACATATTTTTCTTGCAGAAATTACTTATATTATTAACCTATTCAAGTGAATATATATTTCAAATAAGCTATTCGATTTTGTTGATGCTAAAACAATTTAAAATGTGATTTTTCTTGTAAACATTTGAGTAGTTTCCTATGATATATAAATGAAATATCAATTTATTACTCATCTGTAAATAACTTGTAAATAGATCATTGAATTGACGAAAATATTGATAGATACAAGAGTATTACTAGCAAAATACTAAGCACGAGTCAATTACTAGGAGTATGTTCGGCTTCAGCAATAGAATAGTATAAATCTTAATTTTGTTATGGATTTTTATTTTTCGCCTACGATATACTTTCATAAGTGTGTAATGGTTTAAATAGGATGTACAAGGTAAAAAATGATGTACATAACATCTAAATACTTATACGCCCCCAAATGCCCTGGTACGGTTGAGAGTGGGGAGAGTCCGCTCTCCCTCTCGAAATGCTCTCACACGGCCTCGCATATATAGCCTCTGCCAGGGAACTCCTACTCACTGCCTTCTCGTGGCGGGGGTGGTGTTTACGAAAATGAGAGGACGAAAAGCGAATGTCTGGCGCTTTAGCGGGATCCCGAACCAACGGTGCACATGGGCTCCATTATCCTGAGGGGACAAATGGCGAATGAACCAATTGTTGGCTACCGGCTTCCATGGGACTGCATCTCCTTACGATGCTCCACCGCCTTGTGGATCAGACCCTCAGGTCGAAGGCTCGGGGTGTGGCCCCCCTAAGAAAACCACCTGCTTCGGTCTGGGCACCTGGGCAGTATCACAGCCCTCACACATATCGAATGAGATTTGTGTGTCGCATATTTGGTGCCTCTTTGTACCAATATCTGTGTTGAAATAAATAAAATACTTATAACTTTGGGGCGCAAGTTAGTGGTTGAATGCAATAGGCATGTATTTCTACTTGCCCTAGGTTTGTTGCTAGTTGACTCTTAATCAAAAGTTTTATCTAAAATCATCCAGGAAGTAATGCTTTCTGTGAAACCAGAACTTGCATCGCAATTGCTATCACTCAGCGATTCAGAGTGAGAATGAGCTCATGTGAGAACTCAGATATTCAAACTGGTCAATCATAGGGTATTAACCACTGTTGTATTTATCAGCAACAAGAACTATATAATCAATACCTTGATAAAGTGGTCTGCTCAAATTTTTTTACCATCTATTTTGCAACAGCGTAAATATCCCAATAAACTATCACATTTACGTTTTGTTTGAAGCTAATAACTATGAAGGTTAACTACATGTACTCTTATGAGGCTAACAATTGCATACCGATGCAAAACACTGGAAACGTTGAACGAAAACATCGAAGTAATTGGAATGTTCTGTTCTTTGTCTAGAATTTGAAGATAGGTTTATTTTCCTATTCATGTATCTAACAGATGATGATTATAAAAAAGTAGTAGGAGATAATTACAATTTGAATGTTTTATTTAAATGTTGCATAATAAAGGCGGATAACTACTTATTGTAACACAATCCATAGTATTAAAACAATTATTATCACTAAGATCCAATGATCAGTAGGAAATGTGACTACATTTCAAGGCTGAGCCGATATTTTCAAATGATAGTAAATAAGATAATAAAACAGTCCTGGACATAATTTTAAGGGTTTGTATTTTCTCATTATCCGAAGTTAATAGAATATTTTAAGTGTCACTACGCTCAGGAAACAAACATGAGGTTGATCAATTAATCCTTAACATTAACAGCGAGAAAAGAGAATTCATACGCATTGTGCAGCCTAGTGGCGATTTGAACTCTGTAGATGATGCGTTGGAGTTTAAAATGAAAAAAAGTACTGGGTTTGAGTCTCAATGTAAACATCTACATTAGGATGAAAGTATATCCAGGTGATGAGTCGCAAATGAAACGAAACACATCCTGTATCTCACTACTGGCTACTATTTAACTGATGTAAAAATTCGTTAATGTTTTACAGTTGTGTTATAAATTCCAAGACCAAAATTCTGAGCAGTAATTACGATATTGTAACTGAAATGGTTTAATACATTTTTTTAAGTCTGAAATCATAGCAACTAAACATTTTGTCACTGCTTTCAATATAAGTAAACATTATGCAGTATTAGCATTGACCAAATGTCTATCATACTAGAATCCCTGAACGTGTTACTTTTTAAAATGCCTACTCTGCTCAGCACAGAAGTAGATATTCAACTTTGAGTTACACTTAGTATTACTGTGGTGTATGCTACATATGTCTGTCGACATAAGTAAAAAGTAACACCAATCGGAATCTGAAAACCTGGCAGCAGAATGGTAAGATCGAATTGAAGAGAATAAAAGGGAACTGTGAATTGAAAGTTACACAAAATATGAAGGTCAAATAATTGAAATTTGCAAATCAAGTATTCAACGTATGGTTCCTATATTTTACCAAGATATTCTGTAATTTTGTATTAAACAATAAATTATATATTCCCACCTGAGTTCTTGTTCATTATATTACTACCCAACTACTCAATTCAAACTGAGTAGAATGGTGTTCGAATCCACAGTCTATTATAACTTGAAAGTAAACCATTAAATCAACATGAAAATTGTCACGAATCGGCTTAGACATGGATCTATCTACGTTTCGTCTTCCTATAAATTTTGAGTTTTTAAATTATTTCAAACTTTTTATTCAATGAATCTATTCTTCTTGAAGTATATTGTCTGTGCCTAATATTCTCTACTACCATTCATACTGTTACTACTTCTAATACTCTGATATTTGTCTTGCTAACTCTATTCCACTTTGTTGATTTGAAGTAACGAATTGAACTGATGTACATGTTCCAGGTTCTACTCTGTATATGACCGACTGACTTAGGGAATACGATCAATATTTCAATTATCCAACAAGGAGTTTAAAAGAGCTAAGTTCATGTGTTGCACACTATAGATTATTTAAGTAGATTTACTACCAGAAAGCATTCATGGTTTTGTGCTAAATAACATCACTTCTTTCAGCTGGCATGAAAAGTATTAACACACACACACACACACACTTAGAACATGTATTTATAGATTTCCAATATAAAAATAATAACAATCAGTGTAATAGTAATGATAGAAACGTATTCAATATAAGAAATCTGTATGAATAATGAAAATGAGGAAACGATACTCAGGAAATAACACCAATAATCATTATCTAAAGAGGGAGTGTGTGCGAAAATGCTAATAAGAAATATGGTTTTATTCGAAGCAAAAAAAAGACTATATAAGCCAAACATCGTCGCCGGCAAGCATAATACGATTATCTTTATGCATAGATTCTAAAGTGATACGAACATCAGATTGGCTAAATCCACCACCTCGTGATTGAACAACATTAGTTATCTATGAAAAGAGAAAATAAACAGAAATAAATTGGGTTTGTAAAAAAGGACTGGTGACCATGTTGCAAATTTATTAATAAAACTTAATCAAGATTATGAATTAAAAAGAAACATGACATCACCAATGATTGCTACTCATTGACTAATGTATGAAAAAATATCCGTTTAATCGGTGATTCATGGTTTAAACAACTAAATGATAAAGTCTCAGTCGGTAACACTGGATACTTATTTATTTAAACACATAAATATTGGTACAAAGAGATGCCAAATACATATGCGCCACACAATTTCGGCGCTTTAACCGGGTTAGTGGATATGGAAGATCCACACCTAGGGCAGTTTCGAAAACCCTGTTTCCAAACCAATGGCACACATGGATTCCAGGATCCTAAGGGAACGAATGGCGTGTGAACCAATCGTCGGTCACCGACACCATGGAAATGCATCCCCTGACGTTGCTCCATTGCCTTGTGGATCAGACCTTTAGGCCAAAGGCTCGGGGAGTGGCCCCCTAAGAAAATCACCTGCTTTGATTTGGGCAACCAGGCAGTATCACAGCCCATACACGAATCAAAAAACGATTACTATTAGAAAAATTATTCTTGCTTTAATTAGCATTCAGACAAATCACACCCACAATCATTTGATAACATTTGTTTTTTTTTATATACTACGTCACTTATCCAATCTCTTTTATTCTCACTTTGTGTATTATTGTTTCTCAACTTATACAACACTGGATGATCCGGCTTCGAATCCTATCAGGAGTATAAGTTTAGACGCAAATTTCGGATACGGCTTATTGACAAGGGATATTGGTAATAAATGTGTACTGAACAAATTATTTAACAAAATTTTAAACAATCATCAATCTTTTAAAAAATTATAATAGACCACCATAAATTTTTTTTGATAATGTGTTACATATTCAGAAACACGTAGATAATGTGACTAACCTCAGTCACTGTTAATTGTTCAACACGACGTTCTTGAAAAATGCGACTAATCATTGTTGAAAGTTGAGATGTTCGTTCTTGTTGTAAAGCAGAAGAAATAGGGACAGTTTCCGCAAGTGGTTCAGTTCTAGTTACAGTTGGATCTTCTGTAAATGCATAAGGATCATTTGGATCCGGAGCGGAATCATTTCCTGTGGCAACAGGTCTTGAATTAGAGAGAGAATGATAATAATATATTGTTAAAATCTGGATAATACTGAGATAAGAACAGTACAAAGCTTGATACGAAATCAAAAAAAAATTACTGCAGATGTTTTTTGTGATAATATAGTTTGATCACCCCAGATAAGTGAACGGAATGTTCAAGTTTCTGATAGCGACTAAGCATAACTCCTGGATCTTTAGTCTAAGGTGGATTATACTGTAGAACAACTTAACCAAATTGTTGCATAGCACTAAGCTATTTTCTTTCTTGGTAACATGTTCACAGTTCAAACTACATAACCATCTATTATTGTTTAACAATGTAACTATAGAAAAAACCATAAATGGATCGAACCCTAGTAATTAAAAACACAAACACCATCTACACAATTATGGTGTACTTTATTTAACTTGGACTATTCAAGTGAAAATGGAAGGAAAAAACTAACCACCTTGACAACAAAGGAGAAAGGGCTAGGTTCTTTCCTTTTTGACTGAGCAAATTTTCCGATTGTGAACCTTATTTTTTGATGTACACAATGAAAATGATGAAAATATCCTCTCAGCTGGTAAGGCTTAAGAAACTAAAAGTTGCGTTATAAACGCCTAACCTATAAATACTGGTTAACATCTGAGTTGATCGATAAAAACATGAAGCTGAATATAAGGAGATCAGACATTAATTCATAAATGATGTTGGGAGGTGAGACATTCCTGGTTGTGACCCCAACACAACTCGTAACCAACCGTTGGAGAAATTTTGTAACACAATGAGAAACCGATTTCAGTGATACAGTTGTATTTATTTCATATTTTCTCCCGAGATCTTTGAGTACATTTTTTCTTTACCAAAGGGCTAATTCTTGTCTGTGTAACCAATATACTCGTCATGAACGGAATTATTTATAATAAATTCCTTAGCTTAGTCATATGAACCTAATTTAAATATTTGCAGCACAAAATAAAGGGAAGAATCAATAAAACTTATTTAGCTGACAATCTAGTTACGTATATGAAGGTAAAAATAAGAAGATACCTTCGTTTAGCAGGTTGTTGTGAGTGATTGCGTTCAGCGCCGTCTGCATTTTCTCCTTCATCAGAGTCTTTATCATCATCATCTAAGTGGCGATCACGTTTCCGTCTAGTTTTCTCTAGAACTTCCTAAAAGAAAAAAAATTTTAGTAAGAAAATTACCATAGAATAAGATTATTTATTCCCTGGAACTTTAAAGTTTTTCTTCGGGATAAATTATGTGGTACAACCGGCACTTAATCGTTCGGGAGTGACTTCCTAATTCAGTTCTAGTTTCCGAGAATTCCACACAAGAACACTGAATGGAAGAGGGAATGTAGGAGGTATGAGAAGAAACTTGACTTTCAGGATTAATTTGCGTTCAAAAAAGGTATTTGTAAGTTTGTAGGTGATTTTAACATTCTGGAAACATTTGAAGATATACTAGAGTTAGTAACAACATAGGTAATTATTTAATCGCGATGTGACACAATTAATCGCATTTCCAGAATTTTCGGGAAGTTTCGGTTGAATGCTGATTGGACAATGTGTTTTCAGCATTTTTACAGTTGATGAAGAGTTTTCCCAGGAATTCTCAAGGGTTTCCGGTACTATATAAAATTATCAGGCGAACAAACGTCTTACTCTTTGAAGTTTTAAATGAATGGTATTTACTACACTTGTCCATAATATTGTGAAAAGTCTTATTATCACAGATTGAAATCATGAGTCCGTTAAAGCTAGACCACCATTGAAAACCTGGAAGCACTGGATGGCCGTTTCGTCCTAGTATGGGACTCCTCAGCAGTGCGCATCCACGATCCTGCACTCCGCGGGATTCGAACTCAGGAGTCCCATACTAAGACGAAACGACCGTCCAGTGCTTCCAGGTTTTCAATGGTGGTCTAACTTCAACTGACTCATGATTTCAATCTGTGAAAATTTCTAAAATCTCCACAAATCCCTTCTGATAATAATCATTTGCTCACTAATGACTGAGATACTCCTGGAGTTCTAGTGGGAAGCCGTTACCAGTGGAGTTCAACCAGGTCTGTCGTGAGATATCAGCTCACTGAAGACAATGGTATATGGTGTCGCAACTTCGTGGATTGGTTGAAGTTAGACATTAACACCGTTGGATGCCGGCCGGCTCAGTTGTCTAATGGTTAAGTGCTCGCGCGCGAAGCCAGTAGGTCCTAGGTTCGAATCCTGCGGTGTGTGGGATCGTGAATGCGCACTGCTGAGGAGTCCCATACTAGGACGAAACGACCGTCCAGTGCTTCCAGGTTTTCAATGGTGGTTTAACTTCAACTGACTCATGATTTCAATCTGTGAAAATTTCTAAAATCTCCACAAACCCCTTCTGATAAAAGTTCTATTAAACGACATATAATATTATTATAACTAATTTGACATGACTAACATCGGCACAATAGATACTGGAAATAAGAATGCGGGTATATACAACAAGCATGAACGCATAAAATCTCAACAGAATAATATATTTCAATGATCTGAATTAGTATTTTATAACAAAGTATGGAATTCCCACTGACACTACATCTACACTGAACCACAAAATATTGCCCATGGATCAAACGACACGTCATTCCAACTTTTTCAGTGAAATTTTAAATTTACAGCTATCATTCAAGTTACGAACATCTGGATACACTACCGTTCCTATGTATAAAAACAACTAGACTATAGGAAGGTTCAATTCCCCATTCATCTGAAACTAATTCAGTTATAGCTTTACCGATTTACATACTCATTTCAGGCAGACAACCTTGAGATATGAGAAAATAAAAAAAAGTGATATAACTTCTTTATTTGTTATGGACCGCCAGATGAATTTAAAAAAGACATAGGAGGGTAACAATATTAAGACAATCTTACGACTAAAATACATTCCTTCCTAACCCAGTAGCCACTCGAAACACGATGATGTGAAAAAGATTAGCTCACATTGTACCCAACTCGATCATGACTCAAAACTCATACAATAATAAACTGAAAATGCCAGACCACACAGCACACCAAATAAGAAATCAGATGTTAAGTACAACCATACCATAAGTGGGAGAGGGAGGAGATAACAGTATATTATTTAGTAATAATTAGGTAATAGTAAAACGCATAAGAACAGTCAATAGGCCTACAGAAGGCTTACAATAAGGGTAATATAGAAGTGCAACTATACAGTTATTTGCTAATTTTACAATAAACATATAAATAATAATCCGAAAAATAGCTCCAAAAGTTTCAACTTCCTTAATATACGTCCTACTATAACACTAGAATTCTCGTGGCAGGTGAAAAACCTATTCAACACCTCATCTTTAGTGGTTATCTTGTTAGGGTTAGTTCATGATGTAAACTATGCAATTAAAAATCTCTATAAACAAAGATGGATAGTGGCTAGCAGAGGAATCCAAGATACGAATTTCGTTCCATCTGAAGCTCGTCAGCCGGATGTACCTGCATCCGAGTTTATATTCACTCCGGGACTCGAACTCAGTACCGTTCGCTTCAAACACCATCGCGTTGTCCACTTAGCTACTGAGTCCTGATAGCCACTTGTTTGTGCATGCTTGTGAAGTTCAAATTCACTTGGTATTGTTTACTTGAATCTCCCCATTGATGTCTAGGACTGCAATTGATCAGTCTCCTATTGGCATATGTGTATACTGTGCGTATTGCCTCGATATTACCTTAATTCACAAGCATTATAAACCAAGATGGATAGTGGCTAAAACGTGGCTATCAGTACTCACTAGCTAAGTGGATAACGCGATGGTGTTTTAAGCGAACGGTATTGAGTTCGAGTTCCAGAATACACATCAACTATGAGATGCAAGTACATCCAACTGGCGAGTCCCAAATGGGACGAGACGCGCGTCCTGGATTCCACCGCTAGCCACTATCCATCTTTGCTTATAATGCTCGTGACTTAAGGTAATATCGAGGCAATACGCACAGTATGCACATATGCCAATAGGAGACTGATCAATTGCGGTCCTAGACGTCAATGGGGAGATTCAAGTAAACAATACCAAGTGAACTTAACCTTCATAAACTTTATATAGCAATTTTAAAAAATCCTGCTGAAAACATTAGACAAAGGTGTTCTTACTTTGAACAAGACAAATGATATTAGTTGAACAGCAGCTTCAGCGTCTTTCTTAGTAACTGTTTTAGACATACGTGCTTTAGCATGTGCAGTAGATAAACGTATTAAAGTTTCTAAACTACGCGCTGTAATTGGTTGAGTACGACGCATACGATTTTGTTCACCGCGATTAGGTCGACTAATAGTTTCAGATGCTTCTTGTGCACGTAGATCACAGTATTTTTCAGCTAAAATTGATGCTGCCTCTTTGGTTAATTGTGGTTTTAATTGTCGAGCAACGTGAATGTACTTTTGTAGAAATTTAATAGTTAATTGATCTCTAGTTTGTGAAAAAAAGAAATAGAAAAGATAAAGATATTAGTTACATGGTATAGTTTTACATATAAATAATCGATAAACAGATAACTTTTTTGGAATACAATAATAATAATAATTTAAGGCAATATGCTACACTGCTGTTTAGAAGTGGTACAGTGGCTTAATGGTTAAGGAGTTCGAATTTCAGGCCTTGCGTCACAACTTAAAACTCATATCTATCCACTTGGGGTCGTGTAACTGGGTAGCACTATCACTTAGAGTGTGGTGTATAATCGAGTATCTGGTGAATGAGTTAATTTAATTTCATTAATCATGCTGTTTAGAAAGTTGATATGTACATGTCTAGTACCATATATTAGGGAGCAATTTAGTTGAAAACATAGTTTACAATATATTAGCATTACTGATTTAGAATTAGTTGTTTCATTTTTATTATTGAAATATACATGGATTCTATAAACCCTTTACCTAATTAATTCGAACAACACAGGTACATTAACAATTTCTGGTAATTTATTATACTGAGTTATTTTCTTCCTTTAAATTTGTCACCTGTCACATAATAGAACATACATATCGTAGACATTCGATTTTATGAATGAAATAAACTGTTCTACTTTCGGTACACAAGAAAAAAAGGCTATTCATGCAGCTTACTCAAAATACATCAATCCAACTCATCAGCAAAAATGAAATGAAATATAGAAACCAACAAATGGATTATCCTATGATATATAAAAGTCATCGGAAATTACAACGAGATTACTAAAGCTGTTTGGAATAGGTGTAGAACATAAAGTAGTGAAATCAGTCTCATGTTAAAGAAATAATGAAATAACAAAAGAAAAACCGAAAGAACATCTACAAACAGTTTTAATCGATAGAAACACTACGTTAGAATAGACGCTTCCTACATATTCACCTATACTAACACCAACCAGCGATCAAACGCCATGATACATCTTTGCTTATACCAATGCATGTGGACAATTGTGAACACACATTCGACTGGAAAAAACAACTAAACCATTTAGCTCAGGGAACGAAACCCCACCAAAATAAAGAGCCCTAAAGGCAATAGCACATATTATTTTTCCACGTATAATAGAATGATTGTGAAAATAACTAATATGCTTAAAAACTAAGTGAATATATATTACGGCTGATTGTAAACCAGTGTTGTTATTACCATTATGAACATACAGTTCACACATTTATTATTAGCTATTTTGTATTGTACAACGCTATAGTATATACTGTGGTATTTACCCATACAATTGTCTGTTCTTAAAATGTAGAAATTCTCTTAAAATTTCCGTCTTCTCGCTCGTTTTCTTATCTCTTTTGTATTGGCTAACATTGAAATGTTACTGTGTATTGGTTCGTCTGAACTATCTAGTGCAACGTGGATCTCGCTTCATCAAAGAATTTCTCAATTATTATCCTTATTTTTTATTTCAACTTTATTTGCATGTAAAACTTCGTCTTAACAATAAACATTTACAACTGACTAAACAACAACGGAGAAATCCTTTAATAGTTAAACTACTTAGCTTTCAAATGACAGATGGAAGGTCGAGATTCTTGCCTTATCAGTCTTGGTTTAGCTAAACCGGACACTTATCACTAGCCTCCACAGATACATAACTAACGTGTGATTTAAGTCCGGGTACATAAACATGTACTTGATAAACAACATGATACATCCAGCTAAAATGATATATAACTAAGGAGTACAGAGAGCTGTGATTAATATGTCATACGTAAGTAACTACACGTATTGTAAAATTTATACTTCTACGTTTGTACCACCATCGTGACAACCAAACTTTTTCTCTGGTCTATATCCGGTTAACTATAGAATATCAGGATTATTGAAACAGATTTGTCGATCTCAACGTTATAACAGGAAAATCAACGCCTTCTACTTAATCGTTATAACAGAAAGCCATATCTTAAAGATAGGATTAGGAAAGAAGTGTATGTAGTGGAATTTCATCTTTAGTTACTTAGTTTGTTGTAGGTTGTATTCGTCACTGATCTCAGACGGAGTACCACTGAAAAATAAGAAGCACTGAACAGTCGTTTTAAACTAAAGTGGAAGTCTTCCACTGTGATCAATCATGGATCCACAAAGGACCATATTCAGAGCTTTCAGATCGGTGCCCCCAAGTGCCCTGGTACGGCCGAGGGTGGGGAAAGTCAGCTCTCTTTCTTGAAATGCTCTCACACGGCCACGTGTATATAGCCTCTCCCAGGGAAGTCCTACCCACTGCCTTCTCATGGCATTACCGTTGTTTACCAAATTGAGAGGACGAAAAGCCAATGTTCGGTGCTTTAACTGAATCGGTGGACACGGAGAGTCCACCTAGGGGAGTTAGAAACCCCTAATTTCAAACCAATGGTGCACATGGATTCCAGGATCCTGATGGAGCGAATGGCGTATGAACATATATTTTTGGTCACCGGCTACCATGGGACTGCATCTCCTGACGTTGCTCCATTGCATCATGGATTAGACCTTTAGGTCAAAGACTCGGGGAGTGGCCCCACAAGAAAACTACCTGCTTCGGTTTGGGTACCCGGGGAGTATCTCCGCCCTCGCATAAATCAAATGATGAAGTATGATATATATATGTTTGGTGCCCCTTGTACCAATGTTTGTGTCAAATTAAAAATAAATCCATATAAACATAGGGGAAAAGTCACAATTATGAAAAATAAAAAAACATCATTGAAACATGTGAACCTAAATAAAATTGCATATTTTGTTGTTGTTGTTGGTTATCTATTTTTATTGACTGTTTGTAACAAATAAAAAATAAAGAAGTGTTTCACACTTTTATATTTGTATATCAACAACAACCATTGAAGTGTATGATTTGGATTATTCAATTAATAAGTTACAAACTTTATATATAGGACAAAATAGTAAATTCTATTTAAAATATTTACTAAACTATAAAATTTAAAAGACAAACTTTGTTAATGATCCCATTATCGCTAAATACAACGTATGCAAAAGAATATCAATTTTAATCTCTATTTTAAGCGATTTTTGTTGAGTCAATTACAATGAATTTTGATGTAGTTATTTATTAACTTTCAGTGTACATCAGTTATAAACAGTTATTAAATTGCTGAAAAATTCCCATTATATTAAAGCACAATTGTATGAACGAAGTCAGAGCTCAGCCACTCCTGACCAACTAGCTAATAAGCAATCTTATAATGTGGTGACCGTAATCTGATTAATGTTCATTTTATATCCTAAACTTATTATTATTACTATTATTGTCTTTACACTTGATAACCCCTTTTTTGAGGAATTTATTCAATATCCACCCCTGAATCTACTATATTTCACCTAATTATTTTACATAATACGCAATTTCCGATTTGTAATCACGATATTCTCTCTCTCTCTCTTACCCCATGTTGACCATATTTATTCTGATAATTTATCCCACAATTTTATTTCGCTTATAAACCGATCAAAGTTGACAACTCCATATTAGTCAGCACCAACATTAACGATTTTATTTATATAACAAACAATTTCTGATTCCTCAGCAGTGCGCATCCACGATCCCGCACCCCGCGGGATTCGAACCCAGGACCTACTGGCTTCGCGCGCGAGCACTTAACCATTAGACGACTGAGCCGGCCGGCATCCAACGGTGTTAATGTCTAACTTCAACCAATCCAGTGCTTCCAGGTTTCCAATGGTGGTCTAGCTCCAACTGACTCATGATTTCAATCTGTGAAAATTCCTGATTCACATATTACAATTTCCAAATGATGTACTCTGCCTTAAATCTGGCCAATCTTATGGATTATTAACTTGGATTTATAATTGTAGAACCTGATGAGAAGTTACTAAATTCTTGACACATCTCTATAATGATCCTTTCACTATAATTTTGTATTTAATAAAAATTATTTAATTAATAATCACTGAACTGAATAAGGTTGTATGTGAATCTTTAGTCTAATCTAATACATTTCCTTAACAAGATTTTTCGTCTAAAGTAGTTGGTGGAGTTACAGGAGTAGGAGATTGTAGAGTTAATGGATCGATTGATTACGTAATAAAATATTGTTAAATACAGTCAATCAGTTTTGTAAAACGTAGAACTTGACATATATGTGCAACGGTCCAAGTTTTCATTACTACATTAACAAGGCGATATAAAATAATCACGATCTCATAGCAGAAGTAAAAAAATAAGATATGGAAAAAACGAGAAAACAAGAGGCATCAGGAGATCTTGTGACTCATTTTGAAGGGCAAAGTGAATGGTCCGACTTCATTGCGAACGATTCTAAGTCATATCAGTCAAAGTCTCTAACCATTGTTCGACATAAGTTAATGCTAATTAAGAATATTAGTAACAGAAACTTTATTTATGCAAATCCTGTAACAAAAAGCTACAACGCAGAACCTGGTACATATGTACATCAGTTCAGGTTGTCATACTCCCCCTCAGAGAAATGAAATTATCCGGCCGAATCCCAGAACAGTAGAGACAGTTGTAGTATAAGTGAAAGCAAAAAAAGATCAAGCACGTAATGACACAGATCCATTCACTCTTTATCGGTCCTTTGAACATGAGTCACGAAATCTCCTAAAACCTGTTGTTTTTTTTCTATACCTAATCTTTTCTACTATTACTGATACTGTTTCTTTTTCTACTACTGACACTTATCTTGATAATTCTAGATTGTTTAACCAATGTAGTGATGCCAACTTGAACTGATATACAGATTGAACGGTACACATGGCTGACTAACTGATTCATAATTATTCAGTCCAAATGAATCTCAAACAGGTGAGCAAACTGTAACATTTGAGTAGTTGAGTTCAACTTAGTTACTTGTATACCAAAGATGTTTTGAGATCAGAACAACTAAAAGACTTCATTTTGTTTGACTGAAGGTTTTTTTCCGGAACATATTCATATTTTATTTTCCTGAAAAATTTATTGTTGTTTTATAAGCTAATTAATGCAAAGAACCATACGTCTGAAGTTGAATTTAATCAAAGCAAATCAAAACGTTCTACTTACCAACCAAGCATTCTTGTTACTAAACAAGGTGACTACGCATTTCTGCTCCTAACTTGCAATTAAAAAGGATAAACTTGATGACAGAACTTAAGTATTACATACTTACTGTTTTCTACCACGAGATGGTAAAAGAAATTCATTTTGCTGTTCATAGACTTGATCTTCTTCTTGCCTACGAGAGCTATTATCATCTAAATCATCATCATGATCATCTTGAGACACTATAGTCAGTGGATCAGCTCCCGTAGTAAGTAAATGTGTAGCACAGTGTAATTGTAACGCTTCACCTTCTTGTTCCCCTGGTCCCCTATATCTATGAATTTTAAGAACATGTTCAGCAATTGCACGATCAGAGTCCGGATCAGCTTTATCCAGTACAATAAACAGTAAATCAAAACGAGATAAAAGAGAGTCCTGAAATATGAAGAAAAAAAACAAATACCTCATTAATGCAGTTAAAGCTGCTTTACGTTTTCTAGTTTCATTTTATCTGTATGTTATGCTATTTACTAATATGTAGTAGTTTGGATAATTTTTCAACCATTTTTATTCTCGTATGCTGTAATGCACCATGTTACTCAGTCTCAACGAACTATTCAGTCCATTCATTTGTATTCCTAGTTTGATGTCCCAGTCAGTAAATTTTTAAGTTTAGCAATATTTCTTTTTATTTTCATCATGAAATTATTCTAATATACACTACTGTTTGAATTAGTGTCATTTCTATTGGTCTACTGAAATTACGAAAAAGTGGACCCTAATTTGTTTATGCTTGATATTCGTGCTAATATACTAGTGTTCGTTGTCTGATTTATAGTAAAATATATTGTAATCTAAAGTTTATCCACTAATTCAAAGACCTCACTCCCTTTGATGATTGCTGTTAACCGTGTGTATCTGACCCTTGAGAACAACTTTACAATCATAGGTTTGAAAACTGATAATGATTTTTTATTGTTTTCTTTATGATAACACCATATCTTCAAGCAAATCCTACATTTTAGTCTGGGAATTTTATGCGTAACTCAGTCATGGATATGACTTGTTGACAACTTGTTGAGTCAGCTTTCGTAAAACTTCAACGGAGCCTCCAAAGGCCCGAAAGGAGCAGAAGAGTCCTAGCCAATCAGAGCATGATGGAGCATTCAAGAATTCCAACGTGGCGTGCTACTATTGGTCAGTAGCATAATATGTCGTTAACGGTTTGGCCGAAATATGATGTTGATTTAATAAACGTTAGCCTCTATAAATACCCATGTTTTCTGTACAAAAACGAACCTTGGAGTAAAGTGTTTCTCTCATACCTTGCGTCTTCTTTCTGGTGTTCAGGTCGCTGTATAGTTCTAGCGTGCGGGTTATCAGAATAGCTTAGGAACGAATACAGCGTCCAATCAGCAAGATATAACACAACTAACAATCAGCACAAAACAAATGTATAAGGCTACATGTTGTCTTCAAATGTCAAACAACTTACATACATGATAAACACAACTGCACAAAAATGTTTTGACGTAAAACTTACTTGGAGACCAATATTTTCCATAGGTGTTTTATATTGATCATATTTACCGTAAACAGGATTTGCTGCAGCTAAAACTGAACATCTAGCATTCAATTTCGCCTGGATACCAGCTTTGGAGATAGTCACACGGCCTTGTTCCATTACTTCGTGAATAGCAGTTCGATCAATATCGGACATTTTGTCAAATTCATCTATGCAAACTATACCTCGATCAGCTAATACCATAGCACCAGCCTCTAATGAACGTTCACCTGTTGGTAAATAAACAGATGATTGAATCCACTTGTATTTATAAAGTAACGAGTAAAGTACTAAAGAGAAAACTAGTAATTTAAGAACAGATAACTGCTCTCAGTACGATACATAAGGAGCTCTAACAATTAAATAGGTAGTATGGAGACTGGTGAGAGGTGTGGTGTAAGGGAATGAGGTGTATTCAAGTAATTGAAATAAAGTAAATCATAACTTTTGAAAGTCGGAGATTATTGGGTGAACACATCGATTTTCAGGTCGCACAGTCTGTTTCAAAATCTGTTTAAAATATGCTATGAAGACCTCAAGTTATCTGGTGTTTGTTAATACATGTAAGTTTCTGCCCAATAACGATAAGCTCAATTGAGTTTTTTCCTAGTTTATATTTTCGCATAATTTTGCTGCTTTCTGATTGATTATCATTTTTAGTTTATTAATCCGTCTGTCACAAGGTCATGTTTTGTTACTATGTATACGTAGTTGTGCTTCAAATTTGACTTCAGTTCAATATATAAGGCTGTCGTGGAAGTCCCATCTTCCCTATCTCCTATTAGCATATGGATTATTCGCCTAGAAGTTTTGTTGTGTATTAATCGAGTTCTCATAGGAAGAAAACCCAATCGTTTATCATTCAAAATTACCATTCAAATCAAAGCTACAACAAAACTAGTATCATATGAAACCTTAACCCTTATTCTGCTCCTTTTACCAATATACTGATATAATTTATTTTTCTATTGTATTAGGCTTACTTTCATTGCATGTGTTGCTTGATTATAGATGTTTTATCTGCTTTATGGACTCTACTGACCTGGTAAGTAAATTGATAGAGACTAAAAAACGTATTGCATATCAGGTTTGATTGCTGAGTTGAATTGTTTTAAAAATACACTACGGTGGTTGACACCAAGTCTGCAATGTATCAGTCAGTAACCTACAACGTAGGACCAAGCACATATATGCATCGGTACAAGTTGCCACACAATGCAGTCAGTCATTCAGTAACAACGTAGAACTTCGTACGTACGTACATCAGTTCGAGTTGCCATACCACATTAGCACAGAGATGCAGTTGTCGATTCAAATCCCGTAGTGGTAGAGGTAATAAGAATATAAGCAGTAATCGGAAAGATTAGTGTTTGGAGATGTTACTCAAAGAGTATAGTACAGTGAAATAAATTTGGGAAGAGAAAAAAAGAGACAAGGAGGAATCAGGAGATCAAAATTTGGGAGAACACAAAGAGTATATGCACCTGCACCATTGCAAACGATTTTGAGCCATGTCATTCAGGGTCTCTAACCATCGGTTGCTATCATCTCGCGGTCCCCAACCAGGTAGTCTACACCTATCAACATGACTCAGTCCACTTGTTAGTGACTGACTTCATGGACTTGTGCCATGTTTTGGTCTGGCCGCCTCTAGCTTTCTTCCAACCTACTTCTATACCGCTGAACATCGCACGTCGTTGGGCATACGTAACAACACAATGCAATCTTTCTTTTATATATATTACCACCATTGAATTAACTACTAAGAATTCGGTGTTCATCTTGTGCTAATATGGCAAATTGGACTGATGCATATATGTGCCTGGTCATACGTTATAACTGACTGACTGAAGTTATCACACCTCATTAGTACAATAAGATGAACACCAAATTCACAGAAACAGTTACTTCAATGGTAATAATATATTTTTTAAAAAGATTGCATATTAGGACATGGTACAAAGAGAAATAATTAGTTCGTATAAAGAAGAATATAGAGCAATTTTAATCTCACGGTTTAGGGGAAAACAAAGAGTGTATGCACCAACATCATTGTGATTGATTCTGAGTCATGTCATACACAGTCTCCAACCACCGGTTACAATAGTCACGCGGACCCCAATCAAGTAGTCTGCATCTACCAACATGACTCAGACCAGAAGTTAGTGACTTCAAGGACTGATGCCACGTTTTGGATTGGTCGCCCCTAACTTTCTTCTAACCGTCTCTAACACTAGTCAGCAATGCGGGTCGTGATAATCGGTGTTCAGGCACACATAACACGTGGCCCAACCATCTCAGTCGATGAAGATTTACAACCTTATCAACTGATTTACCATCGTAAAATGTATATGATCGTGTTAATGCTCTAAATGAAAATTTTGAAAAATCGTGATTATGGTGAACAAGTCTCGAGATACTAAAATGAATAGAGTCATAACAGATGGATAAATGAAATGCAATGATATGATGTAGCTGAGTGATGGCTGAACATGAAACCGGATTGCTGATAAAAGCCTCCAAATAAAGTGAAATCAAGACAAGTCCATTTAACCAGAGTAGTAGGCCTTCCTACTAATAAGGAATAAAATGCTTATACATATAAACAAGAAAACACAAGACTAGATGTCGTAGGTGATTGGAGAATACACATTTTACAAGTTATCCACTCCCTAATAAATTAAGACCTCACTGTTAGGTCTAGCTTTATCCCACAATAGATTATATCAGTTAACTACATGAAAACACCACAATTATCCGGTAAAACACAAGAAATGTAGTCTTTGTCCTGCAGCGTATGGATAAGTAAAAAAAATGATTTTAGTGAGTAAAAAGACACATCACACTATCAACGAATGAAAATTACTTCAGACTGCTGGTTTAAGTAGCCTGGATAAATTGAGAAAAAGATTTGTGATGAGCCAAGGAAGACTAAGTGCCTTTTTCGTTTTATGCATAGGGGATAATTCTGTTTTTTTCGGGGGGGGAGTGAAACGCAAGACTTTTGGGTCTAATAACCAACGGTCTTGCTCTCCTTGAACAGGTTACCGTTTTTAGCAAGGTCCTTTTTACTGGATGGGGTTGCTAACCCTGTGCCCAACTCTCTTCCTTTATCGTAGCTTGGGATTGGGATCAACCCTAGAAAACTCCGAGTGGGTCGAGATGAAACGACAAGAATTTTAGAGTAAACACCAACCTAGGTTAGAGAAAACGCGTTTACCATATGACACATGTTTAGATACATAATGTGCACTACTGAAAGACTGCTCTGATGAAGAAGTCATTCAATAGTCAAGAGGTTTGAATTTCAGCTAGTAAGTCATAGGCTAGAATAAAACTACTTCGGTTTATGCAACCGAGTAGTATCACTAGCCCATACACAGAATGTGCCTCGAAGCCAAGTAAAAAAATCTGTACCTCGTAAATGAGTTGTTTTCAGAAATAAATTATACAGGCTATAAAGGATGGGTATAAACTAAACTTACCAGTCTCCATATCAGTTGTAACAGCAGCAGTCAGACCAACTCCTGATGAGCCGCGACCAGTTGTGGCAATAGCACGATGTGCAATATGAAGGACAAAACGTAGAAATTGTGACTTTGCAACTGAAGGATCGCCCATTAACAACAGGTTTATGTCACCGCGGATACGAGAACCATTAGTAAGTTGACGTTCGACACCTCCCAATAGTAACAAAAGAATCGCTTCCTTGATGTGCTCATGGCCACAAATTGATGGTGCAATGGAACGAGTTAAAAGACTAATAACATCCTGTCAAGTAGAATTATATAAGAATGATTTTACAATAAATATGTTGTTCTTGATATATACAAGAAAGACTATTGAAGGAACCCACGAAAACGAAAATGATTTTTGACAACCAAACAAGGTAAAACATGCTGCTGTGAAGTGGTTTGGACAAACCAATAACTTACTGTGAAACTACTTTGAAATCCGCTTTATCAATCAATTTCCGTAGGAGTGGAACGTTATTGTTAAGTTCTTCATGACCTACTTTGAAAAATGCTTACGGTTATCATCAGTCTATCAATAGATTACTGAATAGTGTATTGCACGCTAAACCACCACCTACATCTTGTAAGATGGATAGTGTAATTGGATTAAACTATGACATTAGTTTATGAGCTCCGACTACTGATTTAAGTCACTTAAGGGGTTGTAAATTTTCTATGATATGACAACCTAGACGACCTATACTGTTCATAGACGAGGTCGGCTACTTTCTAAAACTACCGAACTTCTGACCAGGGTCAAGATGTATTGTTTAAAACGCATATTTTAAAGGTTGATCAAGTTATATGGTAGCAACCATTTTAAATTTCATATAATAACTAACATGTGATAGTATGTAATGCTTAGCTAAACGCTTGCAATCAGGTTTGCTTAACACAGTAAATTGTTAAAGTCTGAGCAAAGGCTATAATAATTTCTTAAGATAAATAATTTATTCTTTTAAATTAAAAATTAGTATAACACGCATTTAAAAAACTTACATTACGTTTTGAAATTAATCGCATCATACTAATATCTTTCTCTGAAAAACTTGGACCAGTTTCTTTGCTGAGTGACTGTACATTATTCGCAATAATTACAGTACGAAAATTCGCAGTGGTAAATCCGTTTTTCTTTCCTGGCAAGCAACGATAATGACCGACAACTTGCACTCTATCACCAGGCTAAAAGCAAACTATAACAACTTCTCTAAGTAAAATAGTTACTTGGACAGCATCCACCAAGTCGTTATCGAGCAATGCATCAATGGAACGAGGCAATTGACCAGCAGGAGCAGTTTCTGGCATTTCCTGTAAACATCTACGTAAAATAAAAACTGAAAATATACTTGAATTGTAATTGTTTGATGATCACTGTAAACCGATAGTCCATATTCCGTTTCCAACAAATTCCCCTCATCATCTTTCGTTGGATATGCTCCAACAAATGGATATGGCTCCAAGCTTGTCAAATCAGCATACCGACGTTCAATAGTTTTTTTCGTAGCTGGACAGTAATGTACACTGCATACAACTTTTGGATGGATAAGTGATGCTTCGAAATAAGTGATAAGAATACCCAATATTACCTTTTGTTACTATGCCTTCTAAACAAACCATATTTCCTAGTAGTTTTGAATTAAGAGTACGGGGTGTCACATGTCGAGATCCAAAACTAAATACAATAGATTTATTTTACTTAAAACAAACCTTCCTTCAAAACCAACAAAAAACTCATGCTTTGTCTTCGCAAAATCTGGGTTTGTGTTTTGAATGCACTTCTTAACTGCTCTTTGACAAGCAACTATCTCTGAGCAGGTATTTTCTAAAAGCCTAAACAATAGAACTTTAAGTCACTTGACAAACTTTTTAGCTCTTCCAGAATTCTGACGGCGCAAATCATTAATGTTGATCATCAAACGAATGCCATCACGAGTAATTAATGAATTGATGCGATCCTTATACTCATCCTAAAATTGCAAATAGTTATCAAAAAACCGAACCATACCGTTTCGTCCAGAAACTCCACATACTCCCGCTCACTCTCTATGAGTGAATGATCCATAGTTTGATCCATTTGAAGATCTGAGATTAAAGTTCAAATACAATTTATAGCACGTCTTCACGACCTACAAAACAATAACTTAGTACTTAGAACATTTAGTCTCTTTGATAAATCTAGGTGATGCATTAAGAACACGGGGTGATTAGATTGTTCAAAATGTAATAGGATATCGAATTTCATGGCCTCAATAAACTTCGTCTTTCATTGCGTTATCCGAACGACTTTGGCATAAACAATCCAAACAAAAAGATGGGGGATATCTGGAGATCAGACTCTTACACGTTAAGTTAAATCAGAGGCAGCGTTTCATCGAAACGGCAAAATGTCAGGGGTTTAAATTCAAACCATATAACTCAAACGCCAAGCACCTGCTAATGGTCGAACATCAAACGAAAAACAGGTAGGTCAACAGGTTGAAACGAGAATAAAGTATTACAGTGTTAGCGTGTATTCCTATCGTAATTCTACGAAACGTTACTGCTAATGAAGAACGTCATTGAGCAGATTCGGAGAAGTGATTATATTTTAAGTTTAACTTGTTGTTTTTCCTGACATAATGGTTCAGAGACAAATAAACACGTTAACCAGCTTCTTCGTTAGAAAATATTAATCACAGCTTGTATAAAAATGATGTTCCACACTGTAGGACACTTAGTAAATGCATTTCGATAGTTAAATGATCGTTTATGTAGTATACTTTGCATTATACTCGTACAAGGATTACAAGCACTATCAACTTCCTAATACTTAGGAAAGTGGGTCACGATCTGGGTTTATGACTCGATAACTGCAAGTTCGCTTAAGTAAATTGGTGAACAGCAGAAGCCAAATGTCTAAAGTATCTGTAACTCATTTAGCGACTAATACATATATGAGGAAGACAACTAGAAAGTCTGAAACAGTCAACATTTAAGCACGCAAAATGGAGGTCGACGCACTGTCACTTATATGTCAAACGACATGTATATCGATGTGGTTTATGGATGGGATGCAGTTAACGAAGGATATTGAAGAACTGGGTTTTCATGGTAATGTGGAAATATAAAATGTCTACTTGAGGGCCACATAAACATTGGGGCCTTAAGGAATTTTCTCTACTGATACCGCAATACGATGACCGTTTACCCCTAGCATTTGGAGTATCAATATACACATAAATATAGCACCAGTTGTATCTATATGCACTTTGGGGACATGAAGGTGAGTAGGTACAACATAGGGGAAGTGCCTGTACCCATAATTCGGTCTCACAAGGATCTTGAGTCATGATCGTGAGACCACGATCCACTGCCGGGAGGTTGTCTCTAAGGGGTTTAAAACCCTATGGGGTTCAAGACGGACATTCACCAAGTTAGATACTATCGTTTTCCTTACAGTATACACAACTTAAGTGAGAACAAAGCTTGAGAACTGCGTCCAGGCTGCAAGCACCTATTCAAAAGGTGACTCGGATACCCTAGAAAAAGTACAAAGGGACCTGTTACCCGCAGCAGTGGTATCCGCACCTTCAATTGACACATTCAAGAGAAAACCAGACGCTCACAAAAGCACACTAGAAAAGAGATAATAGACAGCATGCTTTCTGTCCTTACTACACAAACCTAAGACTTAATCAATATATATATATATATATATATATATATATATATATATATATATATAATAAATGTAGCATTATAATGCTACATAACTAATTAGTTATATAATATCCCATAAGAAAAATTGATGCCAAAGTCGTAATTATTTCAAGCTTGGGCTAAATTTGAACCAGTGAAAAACAAATACTGTAGCGTTAAGAAGTATTTTAAAACTTTAAAGGATGATTCAAAGACATTCGGAATCACAAATTGCTTACAAATGTTATCTAAGCGAATATTGAATATCTAACAACAGATACGTTTGTGAATGAAAACAGACGCAAACTTTTACCCTAACAGTAAGGCGATTTCAGTGGCACGCAGTCGAGGTCAATGGTGAAATTCGGAAAAAGGCAAAACCAACTGAGTCAACACGAACTCAAAATACCGCCCCCGAAAAAGCCCGTTGAGACACCGCCGTCCCAAAGCACATAAACACATAATCTGCAAAAGCTCACTTAATGCTTTGTGGCGCTCGCGTTATTTCACTGACTCAAATACACTAAATTTCATTGTTACCCCTTTTCAAACTTCAGGAAAAGATGGTGAGCTAAATTGTTTAAGCTAACAAGACAAACAGCTTTTACAACTTGATGAAATGCAAATATTTTGTCATGATCATATTACATGACAGTTTTAGTATGAACTTGTAGTGGTTTCAAAAGAGATATGTTCTGGAGATCGAGACGTAAAATACATAAGGGCTTTACTCATTTGGTTTCGAAGGGATTGAACATTGAGACACCTCAGATCATTTGGTACTAGTTTTGCTCAGTCGATTGAAGGATAGGCAATATTTTCATCAAACGAACTAACTGAGTTGACAGTGAATATTTGAATGAAAATTATTTCAGAATTGAAATCAATTGTTTTTATTACCATGACATTTATCGACATGACATATGGCAATCATTTATAGCGGTAAATAAATGCTCACAATCAGTAACTCTGTAAGTCCTCTACATTTGATGCAGCCAGCATCAGTTTTAATGGACTCACTTAGTTCAAGGCGTTCGGTCACGCACATTAATCTATCGAATATATCTTCGAACTTTTTCGTCTTTGATCTTTGATTTGACAGGGTTGGCATATTTTGATTATAAAGACGTTACTGATTAAGGTGTTGTCAAACTCCGAATATTTGTGTCATCTTTAGTGGTGAGCTAGGCGTGGTCTGGTACACAAAACGTCAGTCTGTTCCTTTTTGGAATTTTCTATATCATTTTTTACTTTGATATTCTACATATTGTGATATATTTCATTGGTTGAAATCATGAGTCACTTGAAGATAGATGACCATGGAAAGCCTGGAAGCACTGGATGGCTGTTTCGTCATAGTATGGGGCTCTTCAGTAATGTGCATCCACAATCTCACCCTACGCAAGATTCGAACACAGGACCTATCAGTCTCTCACCAAGCGCTTAGACAGGTAGACAACTGAGCCGGCATCCAACGGTGCTAATGTCTAACTTCAACCAATCCAGGAAGTCGCGCCACCGTAGACCATTGTCTTCAGTGAGTTGATATCTCACAACAGACCTGGTTGAACTTCACTGGACGAAACGGCCGTTCAGTGCTTCGAGGTTTTCCATGTTGATCTAGCTTCAATTGATTCATGATTTCAACCAGTGAAATTTCTAAAATCCCCACCAAACCCTTTGTGATATTTTTCTAATTTTTTTTTAATACTTCCTGTTTATTCTCGTTTATATTCATTATGACTAAACAGACATCTAAGTTATTTAGGATCAAGGCTGCTTCGCCTTCCATATTTCGGCTAATGCCATTTTGACCGGACAATATCGAAACCTTGTTCTGCTACGCAGAAGCTGATTCCCACGAGCACAACCTGACAGGCCCACGTGATTTCAACAGGGACATCACACCTGGTGTGTTCATTTATGATGTCTTGGAACCTCACAATATCCAAAAATAGTTATTTAACCGACCTATACATGTTATTTCAACTCAGCAATAGACAAGTTACTATAAATGAGGTCATTGGTCAACGGATTTTTGAAGAGAGTGTGTCTAAACAACTTTTTTTTGTCTTAGCTTCTTCAAACGTTTCAGTCAGTGCTTGTCCCATTTCAAAACAACGCTGTAGATGAGGTGACTGCATCTGCCGACCGAATTCTGAAAATCACCAAAAATAACGCTGAGCTATTTTCAGCCAAAGAAAAACATCAAACGACGCGAAGTGACGTTACGGAACTATATAATACCTTGACACCTTACTATAGTACTCGTCATGACCGTAGATGATACCAAACTCCTTGAAGGGGTACCTCACGAAAAAGATTTCTCTCAGTCACGAGAGACAGATAACCCTGATTGATGTCGATATCACAATAAATATGGAAAATTTCGAAATTGTAGAAAACACTGCATTTTTCCTAAGCTCCAAAACGACCAAAATGAGAAACGCTTACGGTAGGCAATATGTACAACTTGACATAGGTTTACTCATACACATCTACTGAATCTTCGTTGCTGCAAATGTTCTTATGTCAATCATTGACATAAACCTACTACAACATCATAATCCACTCATCTTCACACTCAGACAGAGCCTAGTAGACGGAAATACTAATTTATCTGCTTATGTAACTGCTTTTTCCGGTTGTAGATTGTCCGGAGTCACCGTAAGGCACACGATCGATCTATACTATGTACATCGTTACCTAAACAAATATTACCACACGGCTATTTAACCAATAATTGCTCAATCAATCAAATCTAAATTAAAATTAGATTTGGTAATTATTCGGCCATCTAACAGCCTGTAACGAAAAGAGAACACTGAAACTTCCTCCATGGCATTTTGTAGGATGGTACTATCATTTATTTGTTTCTCAGCATCTGGTCCTTGTTTTTGAATGACTTCAAAGACACACATGACTGTAAACATTCAGAAATATCGATTCGTTACATACTTTTTGGATTTTCTCGAATATACTATCGATGCTCGACGCATACGACCTCTGGAAAGCAAAGTGGCGGCCATTCTCGAATTACCGAGAACCTACCACAGTCAAGCGAATACAAACGTTCAACAGCCTGGTAAGTTTCTACTGACGGTTCATCCCGGATTGCAGATCCCTTATGATACCTTTAACGGGCCAACTTTGTGGACATAAGAAAATCGTCAATTTGAACGACATCTCAAAAAATCATTCTCCACAGTTAGGAAACTTGTCGTCAAAGCAATGCTGCTGGAAAACTAGGAATCCGAAGCACCCGTTAATATCGCAGTAGACAATCTGACTTGGCAATCGGAGGAGTCCTACACCAATGGGTGAACAACAGCTGACAACCTTTAGCATTCTTCTCGAGATAGTTGCTAGACACTGAATCTAGTTGTGACAATTTCTGTAAGGAACCCCTAGCTTTGTGTTGTTCTGTACTGCATTTTCAGCACTCCATGGAATGACGACAGTTCACTCTTTTCACTGACTACAAACCTCTAACTTTCCCTATTAGATCACCTTCATGAAAATATTCACCTCGAGAGTTTCGACAAAACGGTCAACATTTCTCAGTTTACTTCAAACATACAACCCATCTCTGGTGCAAAAAATGTGGTTTCAGACGCCTTGTCTAGTATTACTTCCTTAAACAGTTTCCAGGGGCTCAACTAAGTATATGTTAGAACAATGGAGCTCAATTAAACTCATTCACTTCCTCCTTTTCTTATAAACATTATATTTCTTACTACCTTATATTGAATGTTGAAAAGCTTTGTGTGTTTGAACAGATAAGCCTCGGCTCTACTGTGACTGAAACGCGATCAAAATAAAGATCTACCGACTACTAGTCTAACTTCTCCCATCGATAGAACAACTGATACCTACGGTTACGAAATGGATACTCTTATTTCTTAAATTGTGTAGACCGTTTTATTCGGTGGCCAGAAGCGTTACCCATCAAGGACACTACTATTGAGACAGTGGCCTGCGTTTTTGTCGAACAGAGAGTGGTAAACGTCGGTCACCCTTCAATTATCACTACAGAGCGTAGATGCAAGTTCGAATCTGGACTTTTCCGTTGTCTGGCAACACTATAAGGAATCATGCTATTACGAACCATTGCCTGCCGCTCACAAGAAAACAGCTTAAATCTTCTCTCTCAGCTGAAAACATTTAACAGTGGATCGATGCTCTTCCACTCGTTTTACTCAGTATTTGCAATGCAGTGAAAGCCGACACTGGATACACCGCGGTTCAGTTCGTTTATAGAATGACACTTCGACTTCTAGGAGTTCGTGGATCCTTCATCTTCTTCAATGAATATGGATCCAAATTCTTAGACAAGCTGGCTAATGAAAGCCATACATTAAGTTAAACCTGTTTGGTCAGACTATAATTTATGGACGACCTTTGAGTCAAGCAAGAATGACCTTAAGAGTGTCCGCCTAATATCTATGACCGAATGACGATTCTAAACCTATGTGAGCAATTAGAATTACGTTTTACAGCTGATGATTAACCTTAGGAATTAGATTTCGGGTTTTTATCACGTACTAACATAAGCTGTAATGCCAAAACTATTTAACCTATTATCTTATACCTTATTGATTCGTCCATAAATAATAGTCTCGACACCTGTTTCCACTTGACCGTAATCGATAGATATTTTTGCTTCCCCTGTACTACAATATAAAATGCACGTCTTTGTGCTTCGCGACTCAGTTCGACGAATTCGCAAAACGACATATGTCGCCTTCCAAAATCCTCCAGCGTGAACTTAATTACCATATAATCTATAAGAACAGAACTGATTGTAACTTCAGTATCTATCATCTCAAAGACGCGTATTTAAAAGGAAACTATGAACATGCCGATTTTCCTCCGGTACATTCGCAAGACATGGGTCTCACAATTGCGATATCTCACCTGACGATCAACAACCACTTCGGTGTGTCTAACAACCGACCAAAATAACGCGTTCTGGAAAAAAAGTAAGATTGCCAGACACTACATGACGCTTTGTTCCGTCTCGAACGTTTTTGTATAATAATGTCAAAAAACAAACTATTTTCAGTATGTAGATCACCAACGTAGATGATTTATGTCAAAAATGATTGGAGGCCTACTCGAGTTAAACGTGAATAGTGTGACAAACCTGCTAACGTCGAAGTCACACCTCAAGGTCAGCACCTTACGTAGACTACCCCACTGACGTATCAAGGTACCATAGATACTTTGAAGACTGAACAACACAGAGGACGTTAATACAGAAATATATTAGTGAAAGTAGATACAATCGAAGGTAAAACCATTGCCACACAGGCCAGTCCATGGCATACGATTAACTGATACGCGTTGGTTGTCCATGACCTTGACGAGGATCGATGATTTGCTCAATATTCGATAACCCAACTGCCAGATGATTTGGCTAGTGCCTAGTGTCATTTTGCTGGCCCTATAAGTATGTTCACGTACACAATTTTTTTATTCCAAAACGGACGAAAAATATCCTATTAGTTAAGGCGTTGTCATGTTCCGAACGCTTGCAGAACGACCTAAGAATGTATCTGCTCTTTGTCCCAAAAATATGTAATATAAGTCATCTGGCAATTCGCACCATGTCTAAGTATACCATAGCTGAAAAACAAATTGATGACTTGTGCACATTACTGATTTATTATACTTTGTGACCTGTTCAGTAACAGTTTACATTATGAAACATGTTGAAATTATCGGTTATATGAATACTCGATAATGTGAGTAAAGTAATACACAGCCTTGTTGGGTGTTTATTGTACATAAGTACTTAAAATGGACATCTCAGTTATTATATGAAGTTCAGCGACATGCTTTATAGGGTTTTCTTAGTGCCCATAAGAATCAAAGAGCACTTTTACTTTAAAAACTGACTTCTCTTTATACAAATCTTCGTAAGATATAAAGGTTATGTAGGCGAAATATTGTCAATCTATTGCTGATTATTTGAACTCATACAGTGATTGCTTAGTAGCGCGCAATCTTCGAGGCGGCTGTTTTGGGATATTGTGTTCGTAAATTCTGACTTTTGCATATATTCCCAGTTATGCGTGGTATATTCATTCATTCTTCATTTTTATAATGTCTTATGGTAATAAGTATTGTTTTAGCACTCGTTATTATATGTTATACGACTATTGTGGTAGATTCTGCTCATTGGCAATCGTTTTCTATAACAAATTATTAGATTATTCACTCGACTAATATGAAACCACAAGTAATTACATTGTTGTTATTATCGAGGTTCGTTAAAAACTACATGTATGACAAGCACAACGTATGAACTGAGTAGGCCTACAGCATCCGTCTTATAGCAGACGATTAACTTAGAGTATTTTTATCCCGACCTGAGTGAATTGATTATAAAAAATCCCAATCTGCAACCACTTTACACACATTTTTTTCATGAGCTCGTGTGTTTGTCACTAAAACATTGAATTAATGAGTCACTTATGCTAGAAGTCTCCGTTAATACATTAATACAGATGCAACGCTTTACGAGCTAAGTGCCTCAATAAAGTTTGGATGTCAGTGCATATTGATTTTCGTCCTAGTATATAGCCCTTCATGAATAACGACGAAAGTTATGTTTCCGTGTATACGTACGGTGGATCTTCAGTTGGTCCATACCTTGAACTTACTGAAGGGTGCTAATTGGTTACTGTTATTTTATCTTCGCTCTTAATCATTTTTCACCAGAAAGGACTAGGATCGACGGCATCAGCATATGTATATCGACAACTTTGTTGTACTAGATTAATTTACTATGTCCATGCATTATATCTTACAAGCTTTATCTTCTAATTCATTTTCATCTTCATTCCCCTTTACGATTAATGTATTTTACCTTTGTAAATCATTAACGCTATTCTGAAACCTTGTGACTATTATTGGTTTATTGTAACCTAAAATCAGTAATCTAACCTCTTATGGGCGACTTAGAGGATTTCGAGACCTAGTCATATGCAGTGGTTTTATCACGTCTTGACCTTACGTAGTTCTCCTAATTCAATCCGTAGCTGTGCGTGCTTTGGCTGTTTATACGCCAATTTTTAACTTTTCAGTTCATGGTGAGCTTATAATTATGCTAGCAAGTCTGACTTTATTTGAAACGCTTGAATTTTTATGAAAAGATCTCGTAACGTTCTTCCAATAGTTATCCTAACACGTACTCCTAAGGAACCAAGATTCTGCACCGCGGCTACATTATGGTCATTATAATCTAAACCGTAAAAACATTTTACACCTAAATGATGCTTACAAAATCATAAGTGTAACTGTTTAGTTTTTAAATTTTGAAGCATAGTTGGGGATCTCTAAAATATATACGGTCTGCTTTTTTCTATTGTTTAGGTGCTGTAATACGGCGTAGTAAAAGCAGGATATTCAGAAGTGTTTTACAATCCTAACCTTATCACCATATATTGATCACAACTTATTAACTCGACTAAATAAAAATATTCATTTTCAAATCCAATGCAAGAGTATAAACTTGTTGTTCTGGGAAGTGGAGGTGTCGGAAAAAGTGCATTGACTGTGCAGTTTGTACAGGGAATCTTTGTGGAAAAGTATGATCCAACCATTGAGGATAGCTATAGAAAACAAATCGAGATTGATAACAGGCAGTGTATGCTGGAAATTCTCGACACAGCTGGCACGGTAAGTTTTGTAATGTTCTACATATACATCTACTCCATTTAACGGCACACTGCCACAAAACCTCGACAGACGGTATTAAATGCCATCTGAAAGTTGAGAAGCGCAAAATGGTAGTCATATGATGTCTGATTTTGCATAATAAAACGTCCACTTAAAGCGGTTTATCGTTTAGTAATTAGTTGATACCAGAGTCATTTATCAACTGAACTAAGTTACAGGTTCGTAGTTTACCTTCTAGACAATTCATGTTAATGGAAATGGTGAACTTAATACTTGTTTCTATAACATTCTAGTCAATTTCGTTTACGGTCGAAGACTTAAAACTAAGGATATTATTCACCCTGAGGTTCGCTGGGATAATCTACTATCAGAACAGAAGTAATGCCTGTAAGCAATCCATATTCGAAGGTTCGAAAAGATTACCGGATATCAGAAACATTTTACTAAACATGTCGATTCTTGGGTACTCATCTTGAAGGAGTCCGAATATCATAATTAGTGAGTCAAACACTGACATAAATTCACGTAATGATCGTAAGAAGTGATGGGCGAGAAAAGCAAAAAAGGTGGGAAAAGTAAATCTATGTGACTGATCGCAATCGTTGATCGTCGTAGTTTGTAAGGAAAAGCGAAGTTCTCCTACGACAATCACACATGAAGTACCATTATTACAAATATAGCTCATTCACCAAGTCCAGGTTTATGTGCCTGTTATACGAGATGTGAGGTTCCATAGATATTTCCTGATTTCCCAAACAGAATTTAATGGATCGGAGTTCGAACCTTGGACCTGTTGGTTGAAAGTCGAGTGCTCTAAGCCCCAATCCACCACATAGTTTGATTATAAACGCATCAAACATACTAGTTTTCATCAGTGTAGGGTTGTGGAGATTGTTATTTTTTGTTGTAATTTGACAATTAGTCAGTCAGTCAGTAACAACGTAGAACTTAGTACGTACGTACATCAGTTCGAGTTGCCATACCACATTAGCACAGAGATGCAGTGGTCGATTCAAATCCCGTAGTGGTAGAGGTAATAAGAGTATAAGCAGTAATCGGAAAGATTAGGGTTTGGAGATGTTATTTAACGAATATAATCCAGTGAAATAAATTTGGAAAGAGGAAAAAAAGGGGCATGAAGAATTCAGATAATTAGAATTTGGGAGAACATAGAGAGTGGATGCACCTGCGCCATTGCAAACGATTTTGAGCCATGTCATTCAGGGTCTCTAACCATCGGTTGCTATCATCTCGCGGTCCCCAACCAGGTAGTCTACACCTATCAACATGACTCAGACCACTTGTCAGTGACTTCATGGACTTGTGCCATGTTTTCGTCTGGCCGCCCCTAGCTTTCTTCCAACCTACTCCTATACCACTGAACATCGCACGTCGAGGCAGTCGGTGGTTGGGCATACGTAACACGTGTCCCAGCCATCTCAACTGATGAAGTTTCACTACTTCATCAATTGATTTGCCATCCTTACCTAGTACCCGTTTCCTAACAGCTGCGTTACTTACTCGGTGGTCCCAGGATATACGAGCAATACTTCGAAGACACCTATGATCAAATACTAGTAACCTACGAATATCCTCTACTCTTACCGGCCATGTTTCACAGCCATAAAGTAGGACGGAACGAACTGCTGCGCAGTAAACACGTCCTTTGGTTGGTAGACGGATATCTCGCCTACGCCATAAATGACGCAAGTTGGCAAAAGCTAGTCGAGCCTTCTGTATCCGTGCTGAGATTTCGTCACACACCAGACCACAAGGGCTGATGAGACTTCCAAGATAAGTGAAGCGGTCGACACACTCAACTACTTCACTCCCTATCACTAGTTCGGGTGTCGATGTAACCCAATCCTGAAGCAACATTTTGCATTTCGAGGGAGAGAATCGCATCCCGAACATGCTTGCATTGTTGCTTAGAGTGGTCAGAACACTCTGCATTTTGTCAGCGTCTTCACCAAATAAAACTATGTCATCTGCATATTCTAAGTCAACAAGTGAACCTCCCGGTAGAAGTTCAACCCCCGGAAATTTAGATGAGGAGAGTGTTATCTCTAAAAGTACGTCGACCACAAAGTTGAACAAGAATGGGGAGAGTGGACAGCCCTGACGAACACCACTTGAGGTAATCAATTCTGATGACAGTTCGCCATAAGCTCTCACTCTACCAGATGTGTTCGAGTAGAGAGCCTTTATAAGGTTAATGTACTTCTTTGGTACTCCTTTCAGTGACAAACACTGCCATAGAACCTCACGGTCAACAGAGTCGAATGCCGCCTTAAGATCGAGAAATACTACCATTGTGGGGCGTCTGAATGTGTGTCTGTGTTCTAGAACCTGACGTAGTGTGAATATCTGATCTATACAACCACGTCCAGGTCGAAAACCGGCCTGGTTTTCTCTAGTTTGCTCTTCACGAGCTTTGATTAGGCGTCGAAGTATTATTGAAGCTAATATTTTAGACACTATATTAGTCAAACTGATTCCTCTGTGATTGTCACAAGAGGACTTTTGTCCTTTCTTATAAACTGGTACAATCAGTGATTGAGACCAGTCAGATGGGATTACGTCCAGTTCCCAAATTCTACCTAAGATCTCGGTTAATCTCATTGCTAATACTGGACCACCATCCTTAAAAATCTCAGGAGTAAACCTGTCAGGGCCTGCTGCTCTCCCTCGTTTCAGATTTCCTATGGCTTTTTGAACTTCATAAAGAGACGGAGGACCTACATTAACTTGCCATTCAGGTTGACTGGAGATCGTGGGAAACCGAAGTGTGGCTGAAGGCCAGTTGAACTGATCCCTAAAGTGTTCTGCCCATCGATCCAATCTCCTGGATTGAGAATGAATAATATGTCCATCTTTCTCTGCGATTGTTTCGCTAACAGTCGGGTTCCTAATTCCGGTTTCCTTAACGAGTCTAAACAATTGTCTGCTATTACCTATTGCCGTTGCCTTTTCCATCTCTCTCGCTTTCGCTACCCACCACTGTTCGCGATCATTGCGTAGACTTCTTGTCAGTTTGCGCTTAAGCTGACTCCGCTCTTCACTATGTTCAGAGCCAGGTGGAATGAGTTTCCGAGCATCTATCAGTGCGATAGATGCTGCTGAGATCCAGTGTTGCTCCCTAACCTTGTGGTTTACCTTACTAACAGATATCACTGCTGTTTCCACAGCTTTTCGGATATCATTCCATGCTGCCTCGGGGTGGGCATCACATACATGGCTGCCTAACTGTTTTCCTAGTTGTTCCTGAAATATACTCTTAGCTTGACTATCATTAAGTAGGCCCCTAAGAGGTTTCCTTGCAGCGTTTTTCCTACGTCCAGTAAGACGCAAGCAAATACGCGCTCGTACTAGAGCATGATCTGAATCTAGGCATGTGCTCCAGAATGAGCGACAGTCTTCTATCGAGCCCCTCCATCGGTGGCTGATAGCGATGTGATCTATTTGGGTCCAACGTTGGGACGAATTAGGGGGTCGCCATGTTAAAAGATGTTTTTCCTTATGCTTAAAGTTAGTATTTGCAAGGAACAGGCGGTTATCTGAGCATAGCTGCAACAGATGGTCGCCGTTATCTGTTCTTTGAGCCACGACACCATAAGATCCACCTAGGTGTCTTTCCCTATCGCTCAGTTTACCTACTTGAGCATTAAAGTCACCGGCCACTATTACTACGTCCGAGCGCTTAGCTTTTCGGAGAAGGTCCGAAAGCTTTCTGTAAAACTCATCTTTTACATCATCTGAGCTGCAGTCAGTGGGAGAATAGGCAGAGACGACGAAGAGGCAACGACGAGTGTCCCTATCTTTCCGGATTCTTACTGTTCCGTTCAGTCGGACAGCGCACAAACGACTGTCTACTGGGATCCACTCTAAGAGAGCTAGTTCTGCCCTAGGACTCAATGCTATACCTACGCCGGCGAGGCCACGGGAAGCGGAATCAGGGCTTCCAGATACACGAAGCGTAAATCGAGTCGGTTCTTTATTTTGGCATGGTGAGGTCAAATGAATGATGCTACTTGGATCCTGTATGCGCGTTTCGGAGACGCAACACACATCGATGGCGTAAGATTCTAAAGTCCTAGCTAAGGAAGCCTGCTGTCCTATTTGGCACAGTGTTCGTACGTTAAAAGCTCCTACGTGTAGTTTAGAGCGTGGTTTCAGGAGACCAGGAATAGCGTTCCACGTACTCGAATCGTTTGCCCTAGCGGTGCGAGGTGATAAAGAGACGTGAGGAGGGTTAGTCATGGAGATAAGAGAGGTATTAGGTGTAGGAAGGATTTGAATGTGACCAACTTGGTCTTGCGTGCTGTTACGGGTATGAGGGCTGATGTCACTTCCCGGCTGCCCACACCGTGGAAGGGTATTTCTTGAGGAACCTGAAAAGGAAATTGGATTAGTGTTGGTCTTAACGACCTGGGAGCGTGACCGCAGAGCCCAAGGGACAACTGCTTGAGGCCGGTCGCGCACGGCCTTTTTGTAGAAGGTTTTTGACGTGTTAGCTCCGTTCTTCAGATGGCCTTACCGCCGGAGACGGAAATCCGTGAGGTAAGGTGAGGTGTGACATTTTTAGGGTCGACCTTTTCTAACCCCACCCCTCCTTGTGGGAAGGTAGCATCGCTGTCATGCTGATTGTCCGAAGGAAACACCTTACTGCTGTCACACCTCTGTACAGTCAGCAGTACGACTTCGCCCTCAGACTTTGAGTTGCTGCTTTTAGTCTTACCGTTCACCAATCGACCTGCCTGGCATGGTAGAACCTACAGGAACATATGTTCCAGCCAATATAGCTCGGATGGGTCATCACGATAGACAAGCCCGACCACCACGTCAAGGTAGCAGCTTCGGTCGGGATTTGACAATTAAGTAAAGGATTGGAACAGCAAACGTGAAGAACTTCATCAAGTCTTCAGATCTGGTTATAAATGCATAGTACAAGTATTCACTTTTCGTTAGGTTTTGAAACTACTCTTACCAACACCCGACTAACGGTATTTCACTACTTATATAATTAGCGTCCATAATCAGTAGCTATCGTTCTACTAGAAGTTTTTCACCCGAAGAATTGTTCATTTTCGAGGTCACAATCTAGTCAACCTGCTGGGTTATGCTTGTCTCTATCCTTAAAATTGATCTAGGATAGAACATCTTTTTTTTATTTATTGACAGACAAAAGTAGTTTCTTTACGATGTTTGCTTTGTAAGTGTCACCAATAAAAGCTGAAGCTTGTGGTTCGTGATTTAGACACCAGTCAGGGATTGGTAGTAGTAGTAGTAGTAGCACTTAAATTAACAATACAACAATCAAGTATTGTCACTAAGCCGTACTTATTCATTAAATATACAAACTGAACTGCTGCTATGTTAGTTATAGGGATAATTAAATGAAAAATCATACTGAACTTAAACGCTTATCGTTTTGAGTCAGTCTGACCCCGATGTCAACTACCAGTTGATGAAACCTGTAATTCTCATAAGTACACGAACTGTCCAGTAAAGATGTGAAAATACTCTTGCGAATTCAGCCGTAATTATCCATGAGGTTTTGATTCTAAGTTTAAGCATCACATAAGATCACCCTAGTTACTACGACTACTACTATCCAGACCTAGCTACCTACGATGTTCCCCAAATCCACAATGATGTCGTGCAAATAATTAGTTGTAAAACGATAAGGCAGATGGAAAATTCGGTTTCTGGTGATTTTCAGAAATGTTTCAAACGATAAAAGCAAAGCTGGTAAAAGTATGTCTCAACAAATAGAAAGAATGTTTTGTGGGGGATATATATGATTGATGTATTTCAAACTCGTCAGGTTTTATGACCTCAGTCTGTGTATAAATGAACGGACTCTGTTGTATTCTTTAAATCTGCATATAGTACCCACGTAGTTCATAACCGTTTATTAATTTTTCAGATAGTTTGACTGTATAAGATGTCTTTTTTCGTTCAATAATCAATCATATAATTTGTTTTTATTACCCTTTTTGAATAATCTATTTTAACATCATTCGTTTATCAAGGAACAATTCACTGCTATGCGTGATCTATACATTAAAAATGGTCAAGGCTTTGTTTTATGTTATTCAGTTACATCACAATCCAGTTTTAATGATCTACAAGGTTTGCATGAACAAATCCAACGTGTTAAAGATGTTTCCAATGTCCCACTTATAATTGTAGGAAATAAATGTGATTTAGCAGATGAACGAGTAGTTTGTCGTGAACAGGGTCATGCGCTTAGTCGACAATTAAATTGTTCATTTATGGAAACAAGTGCCAAAGCTAAAATTAATGTGAATGAAGTATGTTTCATTCATTTTTTATATTTAATCATTTTAAAGCATCCAATATGATATACATAAACTTTAGTTGCCAACTTGACAATGGTAGTCGGGTTTGGATATCATTGTGACTCAACCTAATTATATTGGCTAGAACATCCGTTTCTTTAAATACTATCGTTATAGACTGTCGTCATCCGCTGATGCCCTCGACATCTAGAAAGCCAAATTGAGAAGGATAATTAACTCTTAGAACACATACAGCCATTAAATATATAAAACATAATAACTATGAGTAGTATATCTTTGAGTGTTAAGTGGTTGGAAAAGATTGGCAAAAATCCATCGATTTAGGTTTCATCCTAGTTGGTAATGGTCATCAGGGTGTATCTTCAATCTTGCGAGTAATAATGCCACAACCAGTGAAATTCAGACCTGCACCACTCAGTTTCACACAACCGAAGAAGTTACCATTGAGCTATTCACAATTGACATTTTTCAAAACATGTACTTTAATCACACCAGGTTAATGACTGTTTTGTTATCAATCAACGTAAACATAGTCTGAGAAGTGCTTATCATAATTAGGTTTGAATAAAGCAGAAAGAACGGACGTTGCAGAATAACATGAATTCATTTGTTTCATTGTTTCTCTTCAGCTGTTTACAAATTACAAGTAATCGTATTCATTATTTAAAAAAAAAGATTTACATATTTTGTATCATAATATTAGAAATTCTCTCACTAGTGAGGCTTAATAAAAAGTGAAAGAGGACAGACAAATTACATGGGATCAATCTTTAAAATCATTGACTAGTTTATGATGTGTCGTTAGGCTCAAACTTTTTATCAGTTGTATTCTTTCCCTCTGTTCTTCTACATCCTGAGTTGAGCGGCATTTCTAGCTGTTCATTTTTCGATTTCATTTGCTACTTCTTAAATATGGACTCAGAAAAGCCACATCAAGAAGTCCCATTAGAGTTGAACTCAGCGATGAAAAAGCTAAGGGTAAATTCCAAGAACAATTGAAGTCACATTTAGGTAATTTTCAAACGAACATGACCGAGATGTTATCTGGAAAGATATACGAACAGCCGCGCAAACAGCAGCGACACCTATTAGTGATTTGAACCAAAGGGTTACGAAAAACCGGTTGCTTTCCGCGATATCTCTTGGATTGATATACTCGTATGACAAACTATCATCTGATTTTGCAACCTCAAGTGGTGTCCGACAAGGCTGTCTATTATCTCCATTTTCTTCAATTTCATTATAGACCTGCTGCTGGAAATAACGTTCTCGTCGTCGAAATTCTCGGGAATCGATCTCCTACCAAGAGATCCACTTATTGACTTGGAATACGCAGATAACATAGTCCTGTTTAGTGAAGACGCTGGTGAAATTCAGTCTTTTGGTAACACTGAGCAACAATGCCAGAATGTTTGGGATGCACTTCTCCCCCTCTAAATGCAAGTTGTTGCTCCAGGACTGGCCCGCGTCAACACCTGAACTAAGGATAGAAAGTTAAGTAGTTGAACACGTCGACAACTTCACTTATCCTGGAGGTCTGATCAGCCTCAATGGACTGGTGTCTGACGAAAGCGAGATATCTGTCTGTCAATTAAAGGACGAGTATGTTGTTCAGGAGTTCGTTGTTTCACTTAACGGCTATGAAATATAGCCATTAAGGGTAGAGGATACTTGTGGGTTACTGGTATTTGATCACAGATGTCTTAGAAATATTGCTGGGATCACCGGGTAAGTAATAGTGAAGTCAGATGCAGAGTATTAGGTAATAATGGTAAATCAGTTGGTGAGGTTGTAAATCTTCATCGACTGAGATGGTTGGGCCACGTGTTATGTGTGCCTGAACACCGATTATCACGACCCGCAATGCTGACTAGTGTTAGAGACGGTTAGAAGAAAGTTAGGGGCGGCCAATCCAAAACGTGGCATCAGTCCTTGAAGTCACTAACTTCTGGTCTGAGTCATGTTAGTAGATGCAGACTACTTGGTTGGGGTCCGCGTGACTATTGTAACCGGTGGTTGGAGACTGTGTATGACATGACTCAGAATCAATCACAATGATGTTGGTGCATACACTCTTTGTTTTCCCCTAAACCGTGAGATTAAAATTGCTCTATATTCTTCTTTATACGAACTAATTATTTCTCTTTGTACCATGTCCTAATATGCAATCTTTTTAAAAAATATATTATTACCATTGAAGTAACTGTTTCTGTGAATTTGGTGTTCATCTTATTGTGCTAATGAAATGTGGGAACGTGGACCGATGCATGTATGCGCTTGGTCCTACGTTGTATTTGACTGACTGACTTATTAACTATACTTCATACTTTTAACAATTAAATAGAGTGTCCAGCGGTAGGGTGTATAAGATGCGTCTTGTCCTGATTTGGGACTCGTTAGTTAAATTTTTATGCATCTTACTGTTGATGTTCACTTTTGAGTTCACGCCCTAGGACCTTTTGGTTACGAATTTATTTGTAAAAAGATCCTAGCATTATTATCGTACTCGTTGAACATTTTAATAGCCATCTAACTCTGTGGATGATGTATTGGTGTTTAAAACGAGAGGTCCTGGGTTCGAGTCCCAAATAGGATGAGACGTCCGTTTGTCATTCTACTGTTAGCTACATTCCATCTATTTCAAATAAATTAGTGACATTATAGCTGTATCAACGCGGTCCTCACAGGATTCACAAGTACTAACAAAGATCGATAAAAATTCAGTTCTGAATATCAACTGCAGGATAATACTTTTGTAACACTCGGTTTTCCTCGTCTACACAAATGGGACGCTAAATCAGGAAACAGTAGTCATAAATGAATGACTTATGACAGTAATATGGAAGAATGCACAAATAATATATTGCTGCTACATTAGTGACAAGCTTTTTTGAGTTTTGTGTTCTTTTTTCTAAAATTCAACGTCGTTTGTATATATACTCACTGTAAACATGACTACTAAGCCCAAACCTTGAATTTCATTTAGATTTAAACGAAATATTACTTCATATCGTGTTCATTTGGATTTATTCAGTTTCGACCTACACATATGAGTGTTTTTCTCAACAATCCAACATCATTTAAATATTTAGTGTATTTTGCTCATTAAATTTAATCATCACACATTCGATTATTTGTTTACTTGAACATATAGATATTAGTACAAGGGGGCACCATATACATATGCACCACACAAATCTCATTTGATTTGTGGGAGGGCTGTGATACTGCCGGGTGCCCGAACCGGAGCAGGTTGTTTTCTTAGAGGGCCACACCCGGGGCCTTCGACCTAAGGGGTCTGATCCACAAGGCAGTGAAGCATCGTAAGGAGATGCAGTCTCATGGTAGTCGGTGACCAACGATTGGTTCATACACCATTTGTTCCCTCAGGATCAAGGAGCTCATGTTCACCATTGATTTTCCAACTCCCCTCGGTGAATTCTCCGTGTCCACCGGTTCGGTTAGAGCGCCGGACATTGGCTTTTCGTCCTCTCAAATTGGTAAACAACAGTAATGCCATGAGAAGGCAGTGAGTAAGACTTCCCTGACAGAGGTTATATATGCGTGGCCGTGTTAGAGCATTTCGAGAGGGAGAGTTGACTTTCCCTAATCTCGGCCGTACCGGAGCATTTGAGAGCACACACATTCGATAGTCAACATCCTGGTTTTGTATTTACTTACTATAACCTTGAATTCCTTTTCTCGATCCTGATTGGTTCAGCACGATAATTTTAGTCTTCAGTATTTTTCTCACTTTAATCTGTTTAACAAATTTATAAAAGATCTCATCAAAATCATTTTTACCTTTCTCCTATATAATTATTTTGTCATTTTTTTTCTGTAAACAAAAAATGTAGATTTTCTTTGATCTTGTCCGACAAATCAACAAACAAATGCCACAAGTGAAACAGAAAACATCGAAACGAAAATGTCTAATTCTCTAACTTTGGGTTTTTGATTACTTTTTTTCTTCCTCGGTTCACTTGTCTCATCTTTCGTTTTTATAACAGAACAACGACAACAATAATAATTGGACAAAAAACACTTGATCTCATGTTGTACGCGCGTGTGTGTGTGTGTGAGCGGGGAACTGGTATTCAAATCAATCTGTTTCCTGTGTTTCTATTTTGTTCCTGTTTTGATTTTTTGTTTCCCATCTAGCGTAAAATGTATACATGTACATCTCAATATTTTTAGGACTTGTTTATTTATGAGTTTGTATTTGAGAAGTTATATGCACAGAGTTTTGTCCTTGAAACGTATGTGTTAACTACAAAACAGGAATTATTATGCATTTCATTACCGACACCTATAAAACCACACTCACCTACTCACCATCTATCTATCTACATTTATTTTTGTTATCCTCATATAACTCCCCAGTGCCATTCTTTTTAGGTATAAATTGATAGCACAGCAATAATAATAATAATAACGTATTTTATCTTTATATGTAAATTTATCTTCATGCTTCCTTTTTTGTATTTGTCCTCCGAAAACGGCTGATTTTATTGTTGTTTTTAAAAAAATAATAAAACACTCATCTATTGTTTCATTATTTTCTGTGCATATATGATATTAATTATATGCATGTGAAATTGAAAAGGACTGGTCTTTCTTATCGTTTACCACTTTTCTGTTGTTGTTGTTGTTATGGGTTACTATCGTCGTGGTCCTTATCTATGTTCGATCTACATAGCTCAAATGTTTGTGTACGTGTGGAAGAGTTCAAGGAGAAGTATATGGAAATATTTGTTTTTCTATCTACTTAATAATAATAATAATACTCAGCATTATCAGTCAAATTTATGATGTTTTTTCTTTTCAGTTTATCGCTAGTGTTATTATCATTATTATGTTAACGTTCCTTTTGCTCTCTCACATATGTTATAACTTTCAGTTATTGGATAACTCGTGACACTTTGTATCCACCTCTCTATCAATAATTTTGACACGGAAGGCTAAATACTGTTAGTATTACTAATCTGTTTATGCTGAGTTTGTCCATATACCTCTCATATTTTCACTACTATGAGATGTTGGTACGTTGTTAAACTTCATCATCTACACACAGATACTTGTCTATCGTTATAAGTAATAAATTGTGATTTATCTATTATTTTATTGTATTCCTGTTCTCACGTAATTTACTTTAAACAAATAATATCTTTATAATTAAACTATACATCTATATTCATTCTTTGTTTCCCCGTCATCGTCTTGTAGTAATTAAGTTGCTTGTGTTTATTGACTTTCTGCATCATTCCAGCCTGTTTATCGAAGTAAAAAAAAGCTTTTATCGTTCTTCATCCTTTCTCGTAACCTGTTGTTCTTTAAAAAAAAGAAATTGCGACTAATTACATTATTTAGCGAGTTTTTTTATTGCTAATATCCTTTAGTATTACTATCATTATGGATAGTATTAGTATCGTTGGTGTTCCTATCAATGTATTCTTTTCCTAATTGTATAAGGTTTTCGTTTATCTCTGATATTTGTCTTTTATGAAGAGTAAACTGTACTTTTTTCTATAGTCAATTAACGTTCACCTCTTCTCTCGAGGAGTAAGACAATGATGCGCTTGATATTACTATTATTATTATTGATAGTAGTATGATAGCGATGATTAATATGCTTATTATTATCATTATTTAGACCTTCTCTTTGCTTTTCTTCCCTTCCGTTGATTAACGTTGTGTTTTGAATATGAGAGGGAAAAAAGATAAATATAATATGCATTTTGAATTTGACTTATTTATTGAAAAATATGAGATTTCAGACTAAAAGATATGATGTATTGTCAGATGCATTAGTGCATTAGGTTATTTTGCGACCTATTAGGTGTTACTGCATTTACTGAAGAGAAGTTTTATAATCTGTCTGTTATCAATCATACTCAACTTAAGGCCTGGTACGTATGTACATCGGTTCAAATTAGCATACCCCCATTAGCACAGTGAAATGAGATTTTTTACCGCAAATCCCAGAGTAGTAGCGATACTAACACTATTAATGGTAATAGGACAAATTGAGCATCGGGGATATGATTCGAAAAGAAAGTATCGAATAGTAAATTAACAAAATCTTAAGGTAATTTCAAAGCTTAAAACCTATGGGGACACAAAGAGTGAATACACTTGCACCATTGCAAACGATTGTGTCTGTCGTTGTACCTCATGCCATGTGACTGATTGTCAAGGTTGACACAGATGTGTCTTCGTAAGGCAATCTGTACGGTTAAATAATAAGATATATGGGTATAATATCGCAGACTTCTGGTGTTACCTATCGTGATGCTCCAATCTAGCTATAGTGTATGGGACTTCTTTCACTAGGTACGACAGTTCTTGTGTATATATGTTGCTGGTCAGTATAAATCGGTCAGCCCTAGACTTTAGAAAAATGTCACGGTTGCTATGGTGTTATTAGCCATGGCGGACATCTCACTACTAATTTCTACCCAAACACCCTAGTAGTAACATCTCAAACTCGACAACTTGGGTTATGGTCTCACAGGGAGCACTAAACATTAAGGTTTCACATCCACCTTATTGGTGAACACCAGTTAGGGCGAAACTTAAGTGATTGTCTCCAACTACCAAGCTTCCACATATATACTCATACCGTAAAGCGAAATCGATGGGATGAAAACTCGACTTTCAAGAATAAGCTTTTATGTGATCTTAAATTTGTTTCTTGACTTTGTGCTTCATTTGGTTTGTCCACTCACTTTGTTTAATTGCTAATCTAATTCAGCAAGTCATTCCAATTAAAAGTCTTATCCTACTTGAAATATTACTGGATTAGGGGTGTTTCTACTCTGGGGAGTTTTTTGTTCCAATCCTCTACTCACATCAAACAAGCAGATGTAGTTAGGACTTCAAAAAGTCATTACCAACGTGTTACTATGTCTCGAAAAAAAACTACATGCTCAATGTAATAATAAAGATTTTTATAAGTGGAATAAATCAGTGGACAAGTTTCTGAACAATTATCAACTTAGCTAAAGAGGACATATATATGTATCACAAATTCATCATTTTATACTATGTGAATTACCATTTTCAGAGAAAAAGAGTAGGTAATTATTAATGGACTGTCATATATGCCAAAATCCAGTGCTTGCAGTATTCAGTTAATTAACTCTATAGGGTATATTTTTTATTTGGCTAGTGGTGGAAGTCAGAGCTTGCGATTCATTCCATCTGAGGTTCGTCAACTGAGCGTAGAACTAAAAAACTCAAACCGTTATGTATATAACTAAGTAATAAAACAGCCATCCTGGATTCAAGACAACTGAATTATTAGAGCTCTAATGAGAATAATTTCCACTGTATTTGTTGATTAAGATACATAACCTTTAGCTCAAGTAGTTGAACTGTACCAAGTGAGTTTTTTAGAAAATAGTGCTGTAAACAACGAATTTTCATTCGGCATTAAGTGATAAAAAATATTGAAAGAAAAAACCATAGTACTGATAATTGTTGCCGCTCATTAACATATGGATACTAATGAATATGAAATACTACTTCTTAAAGACACCCGTAAGATACTAGTATTTGACCACAGATGCCTTAGAAATATTGCTGGTGTCTGTTGGGATCACCGGGTAAGTAATAGTGAGGTCCGACGCAGAGTATTAGGGAATGATGTTAAATCAGTTGATGAGGTTGTGAATCTTCATCGACTGAGATGGTTGGGCCACGTGTTACGTATGCCTGAACACCGATTACCACGACGTGCAATGCTAACTGGTGTAGGGGATGGTTGGCAGAAAGTTAGGGGCGGCCAAACCAAAACGTGGCATAAGTGCTTGAAGTCACTAACTTCTAGTCTGAGCTATGTTAGTAGATGCAGACTACTTGGTTGGGGTCCGCGTGACTATTGTAATCAATGGTTGGAGACTTGGTGACATGGCTCAGAACCGGTCACAACGGCGTCGGTGTATACACTCCATATCTTCCCTTAAACTAAGAGATTAAAATCACTTCATATCTTTCTTTCTATACTATATCCTTATTGCAATCTTTCTTTTATATATTACCACTTTTGACCTAACCACTCCTATGAATCCGGTGTTCACCTTACTGTGCTAATGAGGTATAGCAACCTGGACCGATGCACATATGTACCTGGTCCTACGTTGTAGCTGACTGACTGACTACTTCTTAAAATAGTCTAAATTGTATCATAGCAAGTCAACAAAATATTCTAAGTGAATCATTCTTGTTTTAACTGAAAAATTAGAATCATAATGGATTTCGAGTAAAATTCATACAGTTTTGGAATGATTTGTAACTAAGGTGGTCGCAATTTTTTTGATGATTTGTTCTCTCAATTTTCATTGGCAGTATATAGACATAATCATTAACGTTTGTTAGAAAATGAGCATGAAAAAAATGTTACAATTAAGCTATTTAATAGTTCAGCTTAAATAAATCTTGTTTCCGTTGTAAACGCAAAATGTATTGAAAAGTATTGTAATGTTGCACGTTTGTTTCAGATCAATAAAATTAAACTGTAAAGATAACATACTTTATAGAGAAGGTTAATTAAAAACTGATCCTTTCGTTCGAAACACTGACTTATCCTATTGTTTTTTGGACATTATCTCCCAACTTGATGTTGTGGTTGGGGTTTTCCAACACAACCTCTTGTTATGAGTAAGTTTCTTATGATTCTTCATAATGGAAGGACTTTTTGGAAATTGTTAAATTAATAGATATAGTGCACCAACCGATTGTTCGTACTAACTGACGCTATAGGGCCGAGTAATGACTACTCAGAATATTGACTGACAGGTAGTAAAAGAGGTTTTTTCTTTCGACGAAATAACATGCTTTTATACAGAATATTAAACACAAGAATAAACCTGATTAGTAGTCGTTCAACAAATAAACGATCGCAGGATACGACAACCAGTATTAATCCCAAACTGTCAGACTATCCCGTCATATCATAATGAAACATGACTTTATGACGGAAATGCTTGTCCCATAAAGCCCTACCATGTCAAGGAGGTCTGTTGCATAGGTATATAATCTGAATCGAAAAGTTTCAGGTTTGCAATTAATGTACTGTAATCCTTATCGACTTGGGATGTTAGTAAAATACCCACATACCTAGTGAATCATTAAAAATGATAATGTTATATCCCGGTGAAGATTAAATTACAGGCAACTTCCGAAGACTATTAATGGACTAATATTCTATAAATAGGCTTATTGTAAAACTATTGAATAATTAGATTAAGTATATTTATATTCCTCTTATTATAAGCTTTATTGTGACCTATAATTTATTATTGTACGATTTACGATTCTTAAACTATGCTCAGTCTTTTAATTACTTTCCCCCTCGTTCACAGCCATTTTTTGGCTTATTTGTGTACACATGTTATTTTCTAATTTATGGTACGTTGTGGTCTGTCTGATTGATATATAAACCGACTATGTCTGAAATAAACGATTCGACTCATATTACAGAAGCTGGTATTGTGTTCTGGACTCAAGTGGGAGGGCTAGGAGGACATAGGACCAGTAAGGACGCTAAACTGCTCATACCGGTTGAACGTCGTTGGTTTGGCATAGTGCGAAATAGTATACGTCGTATTCTGACTGGTCGATAAGTCGTGTGATAGAAAAGCCAGACATCAAGGTCATAACAGATAAGATATGTTAAAAATATATGTTTCTTGAAACTATGATTTGGTTATGGTATCGATTATGTAAGCACTCAAATAGAATATATATAATCCTTATATTTATACTAAAATTCTCTAATGTTCATTAAACCTCCAGGTTAAAATCTGGGTCAAACTCTATCACTTTAAAATTTTCGATTGATTCAATAGTTCACAATATACCTTGGTGATTGGTTGTTTATTAGTAGTCCAAGTTTATTGGTAGTCAGTATAGGGGGATACCGGCTCAGTGGTCCAGTAGGTTGTGTTCGCGCGCGAGACTAAAGGCTCAGGGTTCGAATCCCGTGAGTGGGATCGTGGATACGCATTGCTGAGGAGTCCCACAATAGGACGAAACGGCCGTCCAGCGCTTCCAGGTTCTCAATGGTGGTCTAACATCAATCGGTTCATGGTCTCAATCAAAAATTTATTGGCTATGTTTGTGACTACTTCTTATTCGATAATGTAAATTACGCTGTATTTGATCGTTTTGTGCATTAATGAATTTTATCTTTTTAAAAAATCAATCTAATCAGTTTGTTAGTATTTCTCTTTTGATATAATTTGACCAATATTAGGAATGCGGTTCCATTGGTATTTATCAATCAAGTTACATCATTATGGAATTGATTGTTCAGCTGTTACTTCAGTATGTTGTTACCACATGTTATACTTTAACAGTTTTTGAAGTTTAATGTATTGGAAATTAGTCGAAATACATTAGAATCTATCTTGAGACACTTAATTCGAAGGCATTTAGTTCTAAAACTTGTGATTCAACATGTGATACCGATTTTTGGTAATCGTCACACTGTTAAGAAATTTTCAAATTTATTAAGATAAGGGATAGTTCTGTAGTGTCGGTTATTATGTTAAGCCCATATACCTTATTCTAGCTTTCGGACAGCCCATTCTATTCATTCTACTTGAGTCACATTTTGACCTTGTTAATTATTCGTTTGTCAACCTTGACTGTCTTTATATGAGCGCGTAGGTGTGTGTACACTTCTTATCCCATTACTGATCACATGTCTGTAACTTACTTTTGTGTAACTAGAAATATTGATTAACTCTTGGTAAAATGGGTGGTTGGCTTGCCAGCCATCTCCACTCTGTGTCGTTTCTCTTCTCTCTATTCTATTCGCTTCATATACAAAATATATGTATTCACAAGTCCATTCACGTCATTCGATTTATTTAATTCCGTTATTGACTAACGGAACGTAAGTCGATGATTACATACGAGGATAGGTGACATATATATTTAAAAAACAATCATTATTACGATCTACTTGGAGTCAGATCTCGAGCCCTTTCGACAACATCGTTCGATCTAAATGAGGACAAAATTACGGGCCTCACTAAAGTTCACATTATATAGTCCGAACGAACTACAATTGTTTTCCAATAACTTGGTTACATATCGAAGCACCTGAAGCTTATTATAGCAATGAGATTTCTAAGCATGTCGGTCAGCACTATTGAACAACTATCATAAATTTACAAATAAACAATCGGTTTCTCTTAATTAAACGAAAATAAACATTAGAGACAAGGAAACCTCTTAACTACTGTATTGTAGTCTGTCTAGCAAATGGGAACAATAACTTCTGATAGCAGTCAGTCAGACAGTAACAACGTAGAACTTAGTACGTACGTACATCAGTTCGAGTTGCCATACCACATTAGCACAGAGATGCAGTGGTCGATTCAAATCCCGTAGTGGTAGAGGTAGCAAGAGTATAAGCAGTAATCGGGAAGATTAGGGTTTGGAGATGTTATTTAACGAGTATAATCCAGTGAAATAAATTTGGAAAGAGGAAAAAAAGGGACATGAAGAATTCAGAAGATTAGAATTTGGGAGAACATAGAGAGTGGATGCACCTGCACCATTGCAAACGATTTTGAGCCATGTCATTCAGGGTCTCTAACCATCGGTTGCTATCATCTCGCGGTTCCCAACCAGGTAGTTTACACCTACCAACATGACTCAGTCCACTTGTCAGTGACTTCATGGATTTGTGCCATGTTTTGGTTTGGCCGCCCCTAGCTTTCTTCCAACCTACTCCTATACCACTGAACATCGTACGTCGAGGTAGTCCGTGGTTGGGCATACGTAACACGTGTCCCAGTCATCTCAACTGATGAAGTTTCACTACTTCATCAATTGATTTGCTATCCTTACCTAGTACCCGTTTCCTAACAGCTGCGTTACTTACTCGGTGGTCCCAGGATATACGAGCAATACTTCGAAGACACCTATGATCAAATACTAGTAACCTACGAATATCCTCTACTCTTACCGGCCATGTTTCACTGCCATAAATTAGGACGGAACGAACTGCTGCGCAGTAAACCCGTTCTTTGGTTGGTAGATGGATATCTCGCCTACGCCATAGATGACGCAAGTTGGCAAAAGCTAGTCGAGCCTTCTGTATCCGTGCTGAGATTTCGTCACACACCAAACCACAAGGGCTGATGAGACTTCCAAGATAAGTGAAGCGGTCGACACACTCAACTACTTCACTCCCTATCACTTCTGATAGCAATAATCTTTCAATAGAAATGTATTAGATTTTGATGATTCATTAGATCATTGGTTTATACTCCTTTTCGACAGTTTATATATACTTTATTCCAATCACTGAGATCATTGATGAATATAATCTTTGATAATTTAAGAGGATTAACGCTTTATTCAATTAATCTGATTGAAGTCATATACTCAAACAAAACAGATGTCTATATATTCATACTGTCAAATCAATAAGAGAAATAATCTATCCTTCATCAATGTATCTCTTTTATTGAAACAATAATCTTTCAATAGTTATCTACAATTACCACTAATCATCACAAATAGGATGTATATATGCATGTATGTGTATGTGTGGATTTGTTTCTTTTGTGTGTGTGTGTGTGTGGGGGGGAATAAATGAAAAAATGTTACTGGGAAACCTATTTTTTTTAAAATACTTATTTCCACAATTATAATAGATTGAAACTTGTAATGGTAAAGCTTAATGTGTTTATTATAGCTACTAACTAATATTTCATTAAATCTTGTAAAAAGTTGGATTGGTGATAAACTATATCATATTTCTTTGTGTATTACATGTATGTGTGTATATGTACATATATGTAATGGATTTATTTGTTTATTTCTTCCATGTTTCTCGGTCAATGTTTGTTTTTTTCCACTCAATACTATAAAAGTATGATCATTATTATTTCCCCTTACTACCATTATTACTATTAAAAGTAGTATCTATTGTGCACTATTTCAATACAATATAAAGAAGCTATTACTCTTTATATAATTATCATTTTAAAAGTTAATTTAGGCCAATTTATTAAAGACCTTTTGTATCCTGTTTATATGTGTGGGCGCGTATACTAGATGTAAGATGTTTATTTAATTTAGATATTTAACAAGTTACTAGCCAATATTATGCATCGATTTTTCTCTCATTTGAAAAATAAGTTTATGAATGAAGTGATGTTGATTGGATTTTATTGTTAGTGAGATTTTGATAGTAGTTAGCATATTATATATGTATGTAAGGTTACTGAACCCTGATGACAACTCTTTCATATGTTTACTTACTTACGCCTGTTACTCCTAATGGAGCATAGGCCGCCGACCAACATTCTCTAACCCACTCTGTCCTGGGCCTTCTTTTCTAGTTCCATCCAATTATTGTTCATTTTTCTCATGTCTATCTCCATTTCCCGACGTAATGTGTTCTTTAGTCTTCTTCTCCTCCTTTGGCCTTGAGGACTCCATGTGAGGGCTTGTCTTGTGACGCAGTTGGGTGCTTTTCTCAATGTGTGTCCTATCCACTTCCAGCGCTTCTTCCTGATTTATTCCTCCGCTGGGATATGGTTTGTTCTCTCCCACAGTACGTTGTTGCTAATAGTGTCCGGTCAACGGATCTGAAGTATTTTGCGTAGATAATTGTTAATGAACACCTGTATTTTCTGGATGATTGCTTTCTTAGTTCTCCAGGCTTCCGCCCTATACAGCAGAACTGTCTTGACATTTTTATTGAAAATCCTGACTTTGGTATTGGTTGACAATTGCTTTGAGTTCCAGATGTTTCTCAGTTGTAAATATGCTGCTCTCGCTTTACCGATCCGCGCCTTCACATTTGCATCAGATCCACCCTGTTGTTTGATCTATACACCTTGATATTGAATCAGTTCACATGTTTGCCAAGGACTAGGTGATATAGTTCAACTTTATTTATAATCATGTAATTAAGATTGATCTAATACTTGTTGCATTTTCACTAAACAACTACTACTCCATAAAGTAATTATAATATCCTGCTAATTAACCAATATGAACATATTGTCTATTATTCATTATTATGAAACAAAGTATCTTAAACCATTTAAGTCTAAGTCACGTTAATAATATGACTTTCTATCAAACTACTCATATATATATATACACTAGCATACGATCAATAACGTATAGATGACTAATCGAAGATTTAAAAAAAACAACTCAAGGTCATATGTATGTGATGACTCAGCTAGCATTAATTTAAATAGTAAGTTACTATATTCATTTACGAATAGAACGCGTTATTTTTAAAATGAATGAAGATTTTGAGAGAGTAGTATAGTCAAGGTTAATTTCAATAGTTGAGATCATGAGTCACTATGAAAAACCTGGAACATTGGACAGCTGTTTCATTGTATTATGTGACTCCTCAGCAGTGGTCATGCACGACTCCGCCTCGCGAGATTTGAACCCAGGACCTATCAGTCTCACGCTCGAACGCTTAACCTCCAGACCACTGAATCAGCATCCAATTATGTATAACTCTAACTGATCCATGAAATTAAGCGACAAATCCACCATTGCCATCAGTGAGTTACTATCTCACAACATAATAATATGTTATTATTATTTTGTGTATAATACGAAGTAATCACTTTGAAATTAATTTAAGAAGATAGAGTTCAATATTAACAACTGTTCAGTGATTGAAGATAATTGATAAGAGACCCTGAACTTAGATTTCATGTTACTTGACACATGTCAGTAACATGTATCTGTAATATTGAGAGGACTGACACTCCCTGTTAGATCCAATAGTATTTGATTAATACAAAAGGATTAGATAAACATGACATTGATCACTGTTCAGTGTTTAATTGTAAATGTTAATGACTATTCAATAAAATACGAATATACATAAAAATTAACGAGTGAAAATCACATATTCTTCGTTGAAAGAATACTATACTGAGGAAGCAACCAGATTTGAGATAGTAGCTCTTGAGTTTTCAAAAGAAAACTGAATAGCTTGTAAGTAAAGCCTATCAATATTCAGTTATTAACTCACTTAGAGTCTGTTTTATTGAGATCACGAATTGATCAATGTAAGATCACCATTGGAAACCTAGAAACATTGGACAGCCGTTTCGTTGTAGTATTGGACTTCTCGGCAGTGCATATCCACAGTCCCTTACTTGTGACACGAACCCAGGAACTTCGGTTTCGTGAGAGCGTTTAATCTCTAAACCAATAGTATCTAGCTTTAAGCAATCCAAGATATCGAGCGAACATATTTGATGGTCCTCATTGGATAACTGATTCACACCCGACACGGTTGTAACCCCCGTGGTCAATGCTTCTAACTAGAACACTTAGAATCGACAGACATGATAAGACAATTTATTTTGTTGCTGGACCAACCAACTGTGGTATTTGTACGAACTAATAACTATTTTGTGCTTGATTACCCACTGATTACGAATTTCATATACAATACGTTCGTTTGTGCTCATATAGTTCTATCTGGCTTAAATTGCACTGTTTTGAGAATTCTTAGTTAGTACAATAATTTCAATCCTTCTAAACAACATAACAGCACAAATTATTTCATCGTTTTCTAGTTGACTAGGATGAGTACAAGTAATGGTCCTTTTACTAAACATTAATTCTTTTTGAACACAGGCCACGTTACTTAAGTACCTGCGCATTTTACCCCTCGCGAAAGCATAGGCTACTCATCAGATTTCCCCAACCATCTCTGACATGGACTCTTTTTTCACTCCTTCCCAGGAGTTATTCATTCTCTTGATTTCTGCCTCTTCATTTTCCCTTCAGAATCTCAACTAAGGACGTGCCTTGTGATGAATCTGACGATCTCCACAATGTGTCCTATCCACTTCTAATGTCTTTTCCTCATTTCATCTTCGGCTGAAACCTGGTTTGTTCTTTCCCTCTCTCTCATGTAGACAACTGTTTATGAATACCTGTATCATTTTGATAATGGTTGAAGTAGTTTTCCAAATTTCAGCTCTGCACAAGTGAACTGTCTTGACGTTCATATTGAAGATTATGATTTTGATGTTGATTGATAGTTGTTTTGGGTTCCATATGTTATTCAACTGTGGGAATGCTGCACTTGTCTTGCGAATCCTTGCCTTTACATCTGCGTCAGATCCCACTTGTTCATCGATAATGCTGTCCAGGTACGTGAAGGATTCCACCTCTTCCAGACTTCCTCCATCGAGTGTGAGTTGGTTGACTCTGTCTGTGTTGTATCTGAGGCTCTGCTTCTTCAGTTGTGTATGTTGAGGTGTACTGCTACAAAGGGTGCTTCTATACTGGCTGTATTCAACTGCACAGGCTAGGTTATGTCTTCTGATATTATGTGTCTCAGTGAAATATAAGGTATTAAATGGGGGTAAACTACAAGTTATGGTATATGAGCATTACATTCAGACTACTGATTCGAAATTCAACCTCACTCAATTTATGACACAGTTAGACAGTCATCTTTGCTTATCAGTAATACCTGTCTTATTCCCGATGTAGTTGGCGAGTGCCAAGTAGCACGAAACCCGGGTCCAGGGTTTCTTGTCGACTACCTCCAATCACCATCTAATCTCAATACATAGTGCCCGCAGTGTCAAGTCACCTAGACTGGTGACCACATTGCAACATGTTCGATAGCATTTGATCTGCACTAAGAAAGACTTGACACAAATAACATTGATCACTACCCAGTGATCAATCAATTGTGTAATACATTCACTAGGATCTATTTTCATCTCTCTCTCTCTTTCTCTCTTGTTCTCTCTTATTCCCATACACCTTGAGACGAGAAATGTAGTTCAACGAATGAATTAAATCATTTGTTGACATTGTTGTCATACCTCAGTTAAACTATATTTTCTAGAGTAATAATCATATAATGAACACATGCATTTTCACACTCATGAATGTACAAACATATTGAAACAGACAATTTTCACGTAATACATTTATTCACTTTATAAAAATATTTCAAGTGTTAGTTTGTGTAAGTAAAGAAAAATAAATGATCAATTTGTAGACTGGTCACTCGTCTGATATGTCATATATAGCTGATTTTTCAATTGGTAATGTACTAATATTTCAATCGATTACTAATCGTTTTTGTTACTGTCTTGTTTGTTTGTTTTTGTTGTTGTTGTTGTTGTTGTTGTTGTTGACTGTATCTACCTCCTGGATTATCTCTTACGACATACACTTCAACATGTAAAACAGTCTACTATTTATACTAAACTTTAAAAACTTTCTCTAATAAACCAAATGTAATAAGCCTTTTTTTTCCTTCATAATGTCGTACATTGAACATTTAATTTTCCGCCCTTTGAATACGTTTATTTAAAACAATTCAATATTATTATTATTATTTTTTAATTTAGTTAATTTAAAATGAACAATATGGATGCCAATTTTTGTTTGGTACATATTTCAAATCTGTTTTATATTTACAAATATAAGTAGTATTGTATTGAAATATTGAAATAAAGAACTATTCATTTAATTGTTTAACTATACTGTACAATGAAATAAATGTTGTTATTTAAATAGAGCAAGAACAAACATTGATGCAGAATAGTATGAATTTATACTATTTCGAGGTTTCTCATCAGCTGTTTACAAACCAAAATTGTAATAGAATTTTTTTACATGGAGATAGTGTGAAAACAACTGACATAGATGAGTATAAATCACTGGATTACATTAGTAACTATGTATATATGTGCTAGAAACAGGTCAGAGGTCAAAAGAGGGGGGTTAATCCAGGTTGGGTGGTGTAATAATTTAGTGAAGTTCATAAATTGTGTGATAGTTGTAGAGATGAATGAAATTCAATCATGATAAGATAGATTACGTAATAATAATTAAATAGAATTTGAAAAGATAATTTATGAGGATCAGGTAGTGAAAATGTATGAATAAAATTTTGTTTAAGAATTAGGTAATAAGGGGGGGATTTTAGTTTGTAAGCAACTGACGAGAAACTTCGAAATACTATAAATTCATACTATTCTACATCAATGTTTATTCTTATTCTATTTAAATTCATAAAAGGAGCCAATTACATGAAATATTGTTTTAATTCATAGTAATAAATTAAATAATTTAAATTGAAGGGGATTTTTGATTATCCATTGTAGAATCTGGTTCAATAGATTCATTAATATCAGAATTATGATCAATTTTCAATGGATACAATTTAGATGATGATAAATGGCATGTTATTTCTATATTATTATTATTATTATTATTATTATTATTATTATTATTATTATTATTATTATTATGTAATTCATTTATTTGTTTTTGAATTGTATATTTATTTTCAGTCATAGTTGAACTTGATGGTTTATTCGGAGTTGTTTTAATATAATCCATAGATTTGTTCTGTGTAGTGAATCCCTGTTGTTGTTTTTAAAAAAGAAAAAAAAGAAAACAAAAAGAAATATACAATTAATATTAGTTTACTTATTTAAGTAATAACAAGGAATCTTAACAATGTCATCATTTTAAATGAATATCGATATTATACTGAAAGAGATAAGAAATAAAAGAAAATTCAAGATGGTAATGAAGTAAATTTAATATTTCACATTCCGATTCACTCATTATCATTTTCTTAACACTTAACTAAGCACTAGCTGTTTGGATGAAAAAAAAAACTGGGTGTGAAACTTTACTTTGTCAACTCAAATACTAATATTTTTCAGTATAGAGTTGTGAAGATTATTAAGTTATTGATTGAGATCATGAACCGATTGATATTAGACCACCGTTGGTTACCTGGAAGCACTGGACGGCCGTTTCGTCCTATTGTGAGAGTTGTCGGCAGTGCGCATCCACGATCTTGCTTACGGGATTGGTTGAGGTTAGACATTGACACCGTTGGATGCCGCCTATGGCTTAGTAGTTTGGGCATTCGCACGCGAGACTGAAGGACCTGGGTTCGAGTCACGCGAGCGGGATCGTAGATGCGCACTGCCGAGAAGTCCCACAATATTAATATTTTTATCTTATGAATATGTGTTGCTTGTAGAATTTATAGAAACACATGGATGATTTGGTGATCATGAGTAGATGAATAGTTCACTTATATACAATGATAACCTGTTCACATTTGTGTTTCACTTGATGTATTACCTTGAAGCAGTATGATCTGCCAGCTTAAATAAAATATTGATGATAAAAGTTTTAGTCAGTAAAATACTTGTTTATATTGACGACAAAGTGTTGTTCACTTTAATAATTCAGTTCTTACCATTTACCTTTAACCATTGGAATCCAAATAAAATGCACTGTAATAGTGAATTGTTTAGTTTATCTATTGTATTTCGACTTAATCAATAGAATTTACTCAACACTAAGGAATAGATAACTTGACACTTCTTGTTATTTATACATTATGATTGATTGATACATTGAACGAAACATCATTAGTTAATATATGTACAGCTAGGAATTCAGTGCTTATAACTTCCAAAAATAATTTTATAATCCCTATGATTAGCTCATTTTAATTGACTTAAAACTACTGCTATTTAACGAAGAAAAAGAGAAAAAAAAAAAAGAACAGTTGAAAGTTTATTAGCATGTTAATATGTGGTAATTGAATTCACTAATGATTCTTTGGTACTTGTTAAATGCTTAATTTACGAATTCTAAATACAATACATACTCGTTCATCTTTATCTAATACTTCTTGATTCGATTGTGTTCATTCTAGAATTCTTAATTCAATAATTAAACTTACTGATTTCAATGAATATTCAGAATTCTCTTCAAATGTATGAAATAATTGTTGAGTTTCTTTTAAAGATGATAAATAACTTGTTTGATAATCATTTAATTTCATTGAATTATTCCATTGAATAGGATCTAATAAATTATTTGAACAATATTTTAATTCATTTGATGTTAATTGTTTAGTTTGATAAAGTTTTAATAATACATTACAATAATCATTAAATATTTTATTCTCTGAATATGGAGAAGATTGTAGTTTATCACGATTTGTAACTTCATGTGTTGTTGTTGTTGTTGTTGTGGTTATTTTTGGTAAATTCCATCCAGTATCTTTCATATGTTCATTGTTCAATTGATCATGTGATGTTTTTGTATATGGATATATCATCTCATGAATATGATGTTTATTATTTAATGAAGATAGAGGTATAGCTTGTTGTTGTATTTCATCATTGTTTGATGTAAATACTTCACATTTTGGTTGTTTATTAAAAGTATGCCATGGTGAATTCACTAATTCCAAAGTATTTTGACAATTAAAATTGATTTGTTTACGCCAACGAGCTCTCCGATTACTAAACCATACCTATATGAATAAATAATTTATTGTTTAGTATCAGTCAATGAGAAATATGCGATGTAACAATATGATACAGTCGACTTTGAATGATTCCTGAACCGACCTTAAGATTTTCATGGGAACAGATAGTTTACTTCAAGATGTTATCACTTAAAAACTGGTAAAATTCAAGTTTCTTCCAGTATTTTTTTTCACAATCTTCCACAAAGTTGAATTCTGATTACCATACCTTCTAGTGAGAACAATATGAAATAAGCTCTGATGATGTTGTAAAAAATGTAACTGAAAGCTCTTTATTTATAAACCATCCACTTAAGAGAACACAACATTATCTAAAATACTCACCCGAGTTGCGAATCTTATCTATCATTTCTTTACGATATTGAGCTATGCTCTTCAGATATAATAGGTTTGTTATTGTTGTATCCCTGAATTATTATCTTTATAGATCATAGATATCAATGAGAATGTTGAAAAATCCTTTTCGAAGCTAATATCACTAGTAACCAAAACTGTATTATCTAGTTGGTATTAGATTGAGATCATGAATCGACTGATGTTAGACCACCAATTTTGGAAACCTGAAAGCACTGGACAGCCGTTTCGTCCGATTGTGGGACTCCTCAGAAATGCGCATCCACGATCTTGCTCGCGGGATTCCAACCCAGGGCCTTCGGTCTCGAGCGCGAACGCATAACCAACTGGACCACTGAACCGGCATCCAATGGTGATAGTGTCTAACATCAACCAATCCACGAAATTGCGCGACCAACTTCCATTGTATTGGGGTAGATACCTGTCTCTACTCGACATGGATTAGATCCACTGGTCACGGCTTCTCACTAGAACTCCGAGAATGCCCTAACAAAGTTATTCACTAGTGAGCACATGTTAATTACTAGTTTAGGAGTTGTGGAGTCTATTAAGTTTTTGATTGAGATCATGAGCCATTGGTATCACGGCTTTTTGTATGCCTTGGCAAAATAATCTTTACTATCAAGTCAACTTGATTAAATATAATTACATCAAATTTGAACATGATCAATAGTTAGTTTCGTATCATAACATCTCGATTTTGTACGTGATTTATACTTGAAATCGTACTTTTACGTTGTGTCATAATTTAAAACAAAATATTAAGGAAAGGTTTCGAATGAATCGATTTTCTTCAGTGTGTTTCTTGTTAATTAACTCACAATTATTTTTAACGCTTTTGACTGATAAATTTTTTTTTCGTTTATAGAATTTTGAAGAATAAATCTTGTTGCTAGTTGTAGCTAGCTTAGTGATATGTATAAATATGCTATGTGAACTAGCGTAGAGTATATGAATAATGGGCTTGTAGTGGAACCTACCAAGCCTGCTTCATCTTGTTTGGAGCTCTTCAGCTGGATTTACCTACAACATCCCAATATTGATGTTCACAGTCGGATTCAAACTCCCTATCTACTACTTCAAACATTTAACGCATTACCCATTGAATTATTAAGTCCATATAGCCATGAATTTATTCAACCGGGGTGAAGATATTAGTAAGTTGTTTGTAACTTCTTGTTGGGTTTGCGTTTCAGTATGGACATTAACAGCTGGATCTAAATGAATCTATCCAAAGAATTCCATATTGAACAAAACGCGGTTCTCAGATACCTCTGTTAACCGTTTATCAAATATACTAAAATTTATAACACTATATCGGTGAAATCCAATCAGGACATATATATGCCAACAGAGACTAACTGGTTGCAGACCTGAATATCAACAATGGGGAACTATAAACGTTCATTGATCAATTGTGTTTCTCTAAAAAATTATTCAATCGAACTACTCTGCTCTCCGAAAAAACAACACTTATTATCATTTTAAATATACACTACTGGTTCTGATAGTGCTAGCCACAAGATTTCAAGTACCTACATTTAATTATGGATTTGTGTCAGTGCTCTGAGTGTTCCGTGTATACACTGTTAATAAGTTTAAAATTATAACGAGACAGATGGTCAAATCATCATTATAATCAATGACCCTAAAGCTACTATCATTTAATCATGTAAATTTTAGTACAGTTTCTGTTGAACAAAATTATATAAACTAATATGAAACTGAAAATCTACCATTTATAAGTAGACTATTTTCTATTAAACTGAATGCTTTGTCATTGTTTATTTAAGATAAATGAATAACCATTGAATTATTACTATTTCAGTTATTTAATATTGATTATGATAGAAAGAAAGAAATATCTGTAATTTTAAATGTCATCCCTAAAAACATTTTTATTTATTTATTCCAATGTTCTGAATTTATATCTCTTAATAAAAATAAATAATAATGTCCCTAAATTTTAATGTTGTTAATTTAAATGAAAAGAAGTCATATTTCCCATATTTAGTTGCCTAGACAACTGCGCAGTCATATATATATATATATATATATATATATATATATATATATATATGAACACTGATGGTAAAATACGAAATGTTTATCTTTAATCGGATCAATACAGCCTTATCTGGAATGTGTCCTATTATTATTATTATTATTATTATTATTATTATTATTATTATTATTAGTAGTAGTAGTAGTAGTAGTAGTAGTGGTAGTAGTAGTAATAGTAGTGGTAGTGGTAGTAGTAGTAGTAGTAGTAGTACTGGTATTAGCATTAGTATTATTAGGTTTTCTAGTCATTGTTTGATAGTATCATTAATAAAGGAGTTTGGATGAGCGGAGATATTTAATTTGCAGAAAAATATGTTATTAACACTAGTAAATTGCTTTGTCCGAAAGGTTTATCCAACAGTGCGGTATTTATTCAATAGTACAATGACGAATGAAATTAATACGTTTGACTGGGAAAGTATAAAATCTTTGTGATTTAATTTAATCTTTTCTATGTTGCTACTTACAAGTAGTTATTGTTGTTAACGATAAATATTGAACTGTTATGTAACGAAGTTCCATAGATTGTTATGTTTGTTAACTCGATAGATAATGTAAACTTAAGAGATTTCGTACTTTCATAGGAATCAGATTTCAAAACAAACAGAGATGGATTTAGAGAATTTATTTCTGGACTGTCCAATTTTGAGCTGACTCGATTATATGGATGTATGAAGTAAATAAATGAGATTTTAGAAATGTATCATGTTGTTTGGTGCATCAAAGGTGGGTAGATACGGTGGCTGACAAAGTTAAAAACATTGATTACTCAATATTCACCTTTTTGATTTCTGTATTCAAAGAAAAACGTAACTTAAATCAAAGGTTTCTTATGAATTACCTTCAACTACTTATTAGTAATTTTGCATTTGGGGACGAACATGATACATTTAAATCATTTATTCGGATGTCATTCATTTACTGTTTCGGTTTCATACCATTCAACTTATTATTAGAGAAGTTATAACATCGAACTAAATCATTGTAAGTGAATAAACATATTTCACTTTGTCTACAATAAAAAAAGAGAACTTACTTGAATTTTGCATTCAGGTAAATTAGTCTGATAGGCAAGTGTTTCACGCAGTTGTAAGTCAGGATAATGTGTATGTTTAAAGGCTGATTCGAGGAATTCTACCTGAGAAAAACACAAGAATTTAATCATATATTCAGTTACTATCCATTTAATTCACAAAATGATATAGGAAAATTATGTGAAGAAATTTTTATAAAGAATTATAACAGGAGTTTTTGTGGATATTACACCATCTCTGTAATTTTAATAGTTGAGATCGTGAGTCAATTGAAGCTAGACCACCATGGAAAACCTGGAAGCACTGGACGGCCGTTTCGTCCTATTGTGAAACTCCTCAGGAGTGAACATCCACGACCTCGCCTCACGGGATTCGAACCCAGGACCTGTCAGTCTAGTTGGGTAAGCGCCTTGAGTGAAACTGATAGGTCCTGGGTTCGAATCCCGCAAGGTGGGGTCGTGGATGCGCGCTGCTCAGGAGTCCCACAATAGGACGAAACGGCCGTCCAGTGCTTCCAGGTTCTCAATGGGGGTCTAACTTCAATTGCCTCATGATCTTTTTTTAAACATTTATCCCAATCATTGTAAAGGTGTTACGAAGAAGAGGGTAGCAATCGTTGTCGCTATTGATTTTACATGCTCTCAAATCAAATACATTATTGTATTCCCTTTACACTGTCTACATATTAATACTGATCCTCACTTTTCTAAATTCCCGATTTAGAAAAATCTAAATTTAAATGAAATTGGTGACAATTACTTTGTATCATTTTGTTAATTAACTCACACAAATAATGAATAAGGGTTACAGTTTTGAATGAGCTCTAGTAATCTTTAAAAAATTACGAAAGGAGAGAGAAAAGACCATCATAGAACAGTTTTGGATATTTGAATTTTTATATAAAGTCAATCTTAAAGTTGTAATATTAAATGAGAGAACCAATTTTTTTGAAAGTCTGCATATAGAAATATGAATATTTGAAATTATTCTGGAATATTGTCTATCTAAATTATATCCATCCTTTCTAAAATGTATGAAATTGAGATTTTGGTGATGGGATTCAAAAGTAAATGACTATTTCATTGATTTCAAGTATTCCATTATTTAATCAAATCATCAACATAGAACTTGTTTAAAATTAATTTCATATATTCAGAGTATATCAAATATTTGAGGAAATCTTCAAGGAGAACTAGGTGTTGGGGACGATAGGTCCATCGACCAACTTATTGATTAAATGTTTAAATATTTGTTTTGGGGTCAATTGATGAACTGATCGATTAGATGTGCAAATAGGTCAATTTATGAACTCATTGATTTGTGTTTAAAATTTTCCTATGACAATATCGATTGTAAATATTGTATAAATACGCTTGAGTTGTGTGTTCGACTTGACTTTTTATCTGCTGTGTGTCTGCAGAATACACTCCTACACCTTAGCCAGACTTCTTGATCGAGTTAGCAGAGTTGGCGACAACGAACCAGAATAACTGTCGAGTCGCTGAGTCACTGATCATTCGTTCCGTTGAGTAAGACGCATCAGTAATAGCATTCAAGCGAATAACAAATCATAACACTAGGCCAGTAAATCTTCAAATTATCATCAAATTTTTAACTACTGCTTAAAATGTACACCTTTCAGTTTATGTAGTTGTCTAATGAATTGCTTTCCTGAATACTTTCCAGTTACTTCAATAATATTATTGTAAATAATACTTTGAATTAATAACACTGTACAAGCAGAAAAATACAAAATATAAACCACTATAGGTGTATATTGTGAAAAAAATAGAAAGATCTAGTATATCACTGTATTCTTTCATCTATTTACCAAGGATAGACAGTGAACTTCGGATGAATATTTTTTCGTTGTCATTTATCATGAGTTCATATCTGTTTGCTCGAGATTCTACGTTGAAGAGACAATCTTGATTTATAATTACACTACTAACAAGTAGTAAGAATTATTCTGTCAAGAAAACAAGACTTTTTCGAAGCTTTTCAAAAAAATTTGAACTGTCCATTAAGTACAAAAAGCTTAAGTTTATTCATCAACATTCATTTGGTAGTTTATCTCAACAAACGTAGTTTCAGACAATATCAATGAAATCTGACTGGAAATTTCCAGGATGTCTGCATCAGAGTTCAATGTTATATTAGAAAAACTACACACTGAATTAAACATAGTTCTTCTATTTGTTGAATATGGGATATTTATGGTCAGCATTGGATAAATTCGACTGTAAAGGTTTGATTATAAAGCATTAAGTGTAGGTCACAATAGAATGTGATTATTTATAATTCAGTTCGAGCTCAAATGATCTGTCAGTAGAATTAAAATCTAATACTACGATGCCCATACATAATTATTACTCCGGGAATTATAAATGAGTTGCAGACTTGCGATGAATAATAATATTGAATGTATTCAACATCATAAATCTTTTCCTATTAAGAAATAACTAACATCGACTGTAAAACTCTGCAAAAAACTTTCTGTTTAATATATATTCAAATTGTAATTGTTCGGAATTATAATTTATAAAGATTTTTGAACAGACAGTATCCCCAACTCTTTGTTTATCATAAATGTTTTTACCCAGATTAGTTGCTATGACTATTTATTCCGTTAGTTGTACATCTGTTATATAACTTTCAAAATATTTATCACTCTTTTTTTCAAAGGGTCGACAAATAGAAAAATATACCAACTTCTATGGCATTTCATTTTTGAGTCTTCTAGCATTTGTTCTCTTAGAAATGTAGAAATTTTTTTCTTATGACACATGAGTATATACAGTTGGCGTTTATTAGTGTTTAGTTAATAGGCTAACCATAAATATTCTTTATTCGGAAAACAGTTGATTCAAAATTTTCATCAACCAGTCAAATTCAATGTATGGTGAATGCATATTTACTTACGCCTGTTACTCCCAATGGAGTATAGGCCGCCGACCAGCATTCTCCAACCCACTCTGTCCTGGGCCTTCTTTTCTAGTTCCATCCAATTCTTGTTCATTTTTCTCATGTCTATTTTCATTTCTCCGCGTAATGTGTTCATTGGTCTTCCTCTTCTCCTTTGGCCTTGAGGATTCCATGTGAGGGCTTATCTTGTGACACAGTTGGGTGCTTTCCTTAATGTGTGTCCTATCCACTTCCAGCGCTTCTTCCTGATTTCTTCCTCCGATGGGATATGGTTTGTTCTCTCCCACAGTACGTTGTTGCTAATAGTGTCCGGTCAACGGATCTGAAGTATTTTGCGTAGACAACTGTTAATAAACACCTGTATTTTCTGGATGATTGCTTTCGTAGTTCTCCAGGTTTCCGCCCTATACAGTAGAACTGTCTTTACATTTGTATTGAAAATCCTGACTTTGGTATTGGTTGAGAGTTGTTTTGAGTTCCAGACGTTTCTCAGTTGTAAATATTCTGCTCTTGCTTTGCCGATCCGCGCCTTCATATCTGCATCAGATCCACCCTGTTCATCAATGATACTGCCCAAATATGTAAAAGTTTTTACATCTTCCAAATCTTCTCCGTCAATTGTGATTGGATTGGTGCATGCTGTGTTGTATCGGAGAACCTTGCTCTTCCCTTTATGTATATTGAGACCTACTGTTGCTGAGGCTGCATGGTGAATGCATACATATACTAAACACCTAAAACTCAGTACATCAATTTGATTCACTATTCGCCTATTTGTTATGCAGTTTTTTTTCTTAAATTCCGTGAGTTTCGAAATTAGAGACAGATATCATCATCAACGTCATTATCATAAATTTATTGACCAAAAGAGAAAAAAACAACACTTTTTTTAAAGAAAAAAAAGACATTAAGTTACTTGTTTCTCAGAAAATGTTGTTCTATTTCGTCTTCCCATAAAATTAACCACATTGGAATCATTCATTATATCTTCATTTGATAATGGTGATCCAGGTGAACAAACATAATGATCATTAAAAGTTATTGGACTTATTTGTTGTGTACAATTACTTTGTATATTTATCTCTTCTATAGTTTTACAATGAATATTTTGATTATTAACTTGAATCATATTTGTACAATGTTCAATTAAATCATTATCATGTTGATTTTGAGTTGTTGATTGTGAATTTAAATGGAAATTAGAGTTGTTTAACTGATCTATTGATTCTTTACATTGAATAGTACTGCTTACAATAGATGAATTTGTTAAATTATAATCTTTAGATGATTGATAAGAATAATCTTTGATGTTAGTTTGTTTATTATACATTATTAAGTCAGTAGGATGTATCATTTTGTCTTCAGTTGAGAATTTCATATCTGTAGATATTTTTATTTAGGAAAAAGAAAGTTGAATAAGAGATTGTATCATTCAATGTTACAGTTATAAAAATGATGGGGGAACCAATTCCTGATTGATTAAGCTTAATGATATGATTATCTAGAAAAGTGATTCCCTCAAAATTCTAAATAAAATTTTATGAGGGTTATTAAGCATCACAAGAGTTGGATTTAGGGTTTCTTGAAGATTATCAACATCAAATCATATTTATACTGATCCACCTACTAATAGGTACTTTTGTCATAAACATGATTTTCATCAACCTCGTCTAGTTGGCCTATCAATGATTATTTACATAAACAACGTGGAAACTAAATGAAGTCGGTTATGGGGACTGCTTACGGTTTTGTTGGGAGAAATTGATTTTTACTCATATTGAGACACCATATTAAAAATGCTTAGAGTTAGGGGTGGTTGAAAATCAATTATTAAACCCCAAGGGACAATTTTAAAACCATATAAGGTTTGTGGAGATCGTTGAATTTTATAGCTTACATCAGCGACTGATCTTAGTTAAACAAATACTGAAAACTAGGAAGCAATATGTTGTAACGGGTGTGACTGCAGGTTATGATAAGCAGCGTTTTATATCGATCGATCACAGTGAAACGTAAACACGTACGAACGACCTAGTGTCCTGAATGGCCCTGCTTCGCTGTCTAACCCAGCCAGTTGAGTCGAGAACGCAAGTCACAGCCTCTGAGATATGAATCATTGTATTTCAGACATATTCTATTTATATACTAACCAAACATACCACATCGTACCATAAAAATAGAAAACAACATTTACACAATATTAAACAAGTGAAGTAAATATCGACCAATAGGGAATGTACATTTAGCGTCCAAGGACAACATTAGACTTAACATGATAACTATTGGTATATTTTCTGCACATCCTAACACACTAGGAAGCAATTTCAACGTAGTATGTAACGCCTCAGGTGTGCACTCTCGACATGTAAATTGCTGGATACTACCTCAGTTGTTCAAGCTACCAAACCTTCGAACAGAGAACTGAAGACCTCTGATTCTATCCCAGATGAATCTGTGTATACGCAATGCTTAGGAGTTTCATACTTAAACGAAACAGCCTTTCAGTTCTTTCTGGTTTTCATTGATGTAAATTATGCAATATGAGATCTCGTTCTACGCTTTTATTATCGATAACAGTAATAACAAAATCTAACCTAAAATAAATAAAACTATCATCGTTCAGTTACAAAATGTTCAAGTTGAAATGAGAAGAGTTATTAGCCAACAATAAAATATTGAACAATGAGTTTTTACAGTTTTGTTATTGATCAATATCTTCTTTATCATAGATACTAGTTAATTAATGATGTAATTATTAAAATTATGCCTTAGATTTTTGAATCTATCAACTTAGAAAGATGGCTATATTTGACAAATATTCATGGATGAAATCAGTCTTTTTCAGGTGTAAAATGTTAAATAAACAGATGAATATTTTTACAATGGATTGATCACTGGATGATGAGCAGTATTATATATGTCAGGTCCTTTTTAGTGCAGATCGAAACCTATCGACCAAGTCACAATATGGCAACCACTCTAGGTGACTCAACATTGCAAGTACTATTTTGAGATAAGATGGTGTTTGGAAGTAGTCAACAGGAAACTCTACCTGTTTCGGTTTGGGCACCCGGGCAGTATCACAGCCCTCACACATATCGAATGAGATTTGTGTGGCGCATATGTATTTGGTGCCTCTTTGTACAAATTTCTATGTGTTGAAATAAATAAATAAATAAAACAGGAAATTCTGAACTTAAATTTCATGCTAATTGGGACTTGTCAGCAAGATGTACCTGTAATCTTAGGGGAACTGATGATCCCTGACAGATTCAATCCCGTGTCACCCAGCTTGATCGATAGGATTTGATCTGCTCTAAGAAAAACCTGACATAAATGACAATGATCATCAATTAATTATAAATACATCTCAGTCCTACAGGAAGTCTGTCGTGTTCCGGATAACTCAGTGATAAAGTCTCTGACTATGAAACTGGTTGATATGGGATCAAATCTGTCAAGGGCATAAGTTCCCTCATGATTACAGGTATATTTTACTGACGAGTGCCGATTAGCATCAAATCTAGGTCCAAAGTTTTTTGTTGACTATTTCCAACCACCATCTTATCTGAATATTCATTCCGATTAGATTATTTAAAATAAAACAAAATAAAAAGAAATTCATTTCTTAGATGAACATAACGTGTTATTAAATAAATTTATGAGATTAAATTTATTCATAGCTAATATTATATTGTAACATTGAAACAAATTTCTTTGTTTAACTGTGCTATATGTCATGTTTGTTAATGACTTTTCTAAAAGAAAAATCAACAATATTATTTAGTTACAGTATAAGTTAGTCGTTTAATCACTTTAACAAATATATAAATTAATTAATTAATGTGCTCATCGTTCACACATACATACATATATACACACATACATATATATATAGGCTTGGTGTAACAGGTAACTCAATTGACAGTAACCGCTCTAATCTATGTACGTGATTGTGTATGAAATATTAAAGATGAAATGATATTAAACCACTGAAGAAAAAAAAAAGAAATTACAATAGGCATAAACTAAAATATTGAAGTATTTATAAGGATTATAAACATTTGACGTTAGCTAGTTATAATTAGCATAGAACTTGGAACAAATTTTCAATGTTAAAGTTCTCATACTATGCTATCGAAGTGAAATGAAATTTTTTTTGATTGAGATCATCAATCGATTGATATTAGACCACCATTGAAAACCTGTTTCGTCCTATCATGGGACTCCTTATCAATGCGTACCCACAATCCTGATTACGGGATTCGAACCCTGGGGCTTCGGTCTCGCACGCGAACGCCTAACCTCTAGAAATTATTAAGGTGTGTTAGAATGTAAGAAGTAATTATAATGGGGGATATCGTAAAAAAGACTAGTTTTAATGAATGTGATCTGCCCATAACAACAAAGTTCAGTAAAATAGTTATTTAGTTTCATGGGCTGATGTCTTGTGGTGTTTTGTCAGGCTCTAGATTTCTTACACCATCAAACATAGCATGTCAATGTTGGAGGTGCTTGACGTATATAAATCAAATTTAATCCAAACAGAAAGAGACTTCGTCCTAGTTTTGATTAAATGTTTCGTCATATCAATCAAAATAAACAAACAGTATTTATGATTTGCAAACTGAAAATTTAGAACTACAGCCATGGAACCCAACAGTTTAAACAAATCCCATTGACCTTAAAACGTGAAGGTAGTGAGTTCATTTCTCAGTGTTCTGTAAGGTTTTAGTCTCATTTACTTGCATCTGTTACTCCTCGTGGAGGAGTATAGGCCGCCCACCAAGAGTCTCCATCGAACTCTATCGTGGGCAGTCCCTCTCAATCGCTCCAATCTAAGATGAAGTCATTGTTCAACCCATACTCCTTTCCAGTAAAATGTAAAGCTTTGACAAGAAGCAGATTCTAGTTATTTTAAAGTGTATGCAATAAAGTAACTTTTGAAATGAATTAACGTTAATTAAATTGAACTAAGCAAGTGTAACATATCTGGAAACTATGTACCGTAAGAGTACATGTGATGTGAACTTATAGGATACTCTATTAGTAGTTTAGCGCATTAACATACACATTTTCCCACCATTCTATGTTACCTTGGGAACCTAACCTTGTAAATGTAAATAAAATAACCAGACATATTTTATTAAAATTAGAGAAATATTTTATTCTAGATTAAAGGGTTTTGTCAAGATTTTTTGAAATTCGTGGGTGATAATCATCACTGGTTGATCTCATTTAATATGCCATTGGAAGCCAGAAAGCATTGAACAGTTATTTTGTCGCTAGTATCATTGAATGATCGTAAAGGTACATAGTGAATCGATTGGTGTTTGAAATATGAACAGGTTAACGTCGAGACATTAGTTCTAACAGCTTGGTGTTCAGCCCAAAATCTGAGAGTCCTAAGTCTGATCCTTGATGAATTCATATATACACTATTGAGGGACTTCAAATAACGTACCCTAACTGAAATTATTCCTTGGCGAATGTTGTTAGGACCCCTCAAGAATTCCTGCATGAAATCTTAAGAAGCCAAGAACATCCCGTTCAACCAGCATCCTTTGGAAACACAATGGAAAGTCTTAACGAATCGATGGATTATGTATCACTTTATGCGAGTATAACTACCAACTCCCAAAAGTTACTAATAAACTGATAAATACCTTTATTTTCTGTACATTAATTTACCTTGAAACAAAACCTCTGCTCCTAATAACCTTTTTTTCTACTGTTTAAAGCTCAAATATAGGAGAATTCTAAGGATCTAAAAAAGGCTAAGAAGTTATTATCAAACCTTCGAGTAACAGATTTACAAATTATCACTAATAAGTGTGTTAGTCTATAAATGATATTTACTATGAAAGATTTTCATTTCACTTTTAATCATTATTGGTTATTTCAGTCGAATAATAACAAAACAATCTCAAAGTAACAAATATGAAATAATCCATTTTCAAAGTTGAATTCACGAGTTAATCTAAGCTAGACCACTACTGAAAACCTAGAATCACCAGATGACCGTCTCATCCTTACATGGGACCTCTCAGCGGTGTGCACTCACCACCCGTACGCGGAACTGTAACCCTGGACCTTCGGCTTCGCACGTGAATGCCCAACCTCTAAATCGGTATCCAACGATGTTAATGTCTAACTTCAACCAATCCACGATATTGCGTAACCCTTCATCGATTGTCCAAGGTGGATAACTGTCTCATATCCGACACACATTAAACTCCATTGGATCAGTGGAGTCCATTTTAACTTAAACCTCTAGTCTCATATAATCATTGTTAATCTCCATTAAATAAGGAATAGAAAGAGAATATAGAACAAAAAAATGAAAATATCAATTATTTCTATAGAATTAACAACTTATCTTATTTTCAATGTCAAATGAATTTTTCACTAACTAATAATATGAAATGACATAGTAACGAAATATGATGAAAGAGTATAATTTTCATGACTTAATAATAATCATACTAATACTGATAGTAATGATACGGGTTTACTTTCTTTATAATTTTATACACTTGTTGAAAGGATTTCCCTCTCTCCCTCCCTCTCTCTCTTTCTCGGTGCTACTCGTTCATTTATTCACCATCCACTCATTCATCCCCCCACCCATCTATTTTCTTTTCGTTCTAGATACATTTATACATTGAAAAAAATTTTCTTCTTATTTAATGGAAAACATTAAGAATATTTTATTAAATTTAATCAAAACTATCAATCGCCCGTACAATAATCATTGAAATATGGATAAATTTATAAATAAAATTTAAAAAAAATTTAAAAAAAAAAGGAACTTGTTACTGTGGTCTTATTGTCAAGTATAAAATGATTACTGGGTAAAAGTTTTTTTGTTTTTTTTTAGCTTTTTTTAAAAAGAGGTATGAAATATTGATTCAATATAAATTAATCCATTAAGGAATTTAAATGAAGTACCAATTAATGAATGATTGAACTAAACTATAATGGGATCAATTTTATTGATAGAAAATTAGATAAGTAGATCTAATATTCGATGATTTAAGAAAGAAAAAATAGTTATCACTAAGAGGATAATTATTAAAATGGGGGTTTGTAGAGATTGTAATGATTTTAATAGTTGTATTCATAAGTCAATGTAAGGCTAGACTACCATTGGGAAGGTTGGAAACATTTGACGATTGTTTCGTCTTAGTATAAGATTTCTTATAAGTGTTCAGAAGATAATCAAACATAAAATGGATTATAGCTTCGAAGTTAGATTCCTAGAACTCAGATGGAAAAAGACTTAATTTTGTAATTTTATTTAGAAAATTTGAATTTCTTTGTTTTCGCTCCAAAAGTGGATATTTTCACCTTCATGTTGCATTTCTCACTTGGGAGAATCTTAAATGCTATTGGTCCGTTGTGTCTTTTTAGTATGCTATTTTGTAACTCTCCCCAAAGACGGTTTTGTGCTGTATATATACTTTTTGATTTGTGTTGTTGTTGCTCGTTCTCTGGCTTTTGCGGAATATACTTCCTCATTCCAAGTTTGGACTTTTTCCTCTAGTTAGCTAGGCTGGGACGCATCGAAAAGCTGACTTATTGGTCTTTGGTCACCGAGTCTTTGTTCCATTCGCAGATTAAGTGAACTCGTAACCGCTTCAAACCTAGCAGTAGTGAACAAACACTGAAGTGGGGATGACCCAGTTTGTTGTTTGATGTAGAATTAGAGTGTTTTAGTAAAATATGAAAATCATACATTAAATACTTCATTTGCATATCCTCCATCAGTTGTCCTTTAAATCCTTCATGATTCTCCTGACGCTGTTTTTATTTCAATTTCTTTCTGTTTCCCTTTTTAGTTCTCTTCACTTAAATCTTCTCAATTCTCTTTTGGCAGGCATATGACTTCTCATTGGTGTTACATACTACTTATATCTATCAACGTAAGTAGCACACACCACAATAGTAGTAACAAAGTAAATATTTTGCTTTTTTATTTGTTTAATTATTTTTTTCTTTAAAAGTTTAAATCTCAAAGAAATCTTAATCACAGTCTAGGGTATATGAATAAAAATTCGCTCAAAATGTACATGCAGTAATAAAGAATTGATCATTTACAAGTTTCAATATCAGAAATAGGAAATTATAAACCATTCTTAATATCTTCATAACGGACAGGAGTCCTTAAACCTAAGTTTCATTGTATTTGGAACTTGTCAGTAAGGTGTATTTTGAGAGGCTTGATTTTCCTTAATTAAATCTAGGTTGTCATTCAGTTTTACAGTCAGAGATGTTATTACTAGGGCTATTCTGGCAACCACTGGTCTTTTGTGGGACTGATATATATTTACACTTGATTCAACATTCAGTAGTAAGTACTTAGTGGCTATTAATATATAGTAGCTAAATGGATGCATTTAGTATTTAAAGTGAAAAAGGTTGGGTTCATGTCCAAAGATAAACATGGACAGTGAGATGTGGCAGGTACATCCAACTAACGGGTGTTGAATAAAACAAAAAGTATATCTTTAATTCCAAAGGATTCACAATCTATATGTTTCAATAGAAATGAATAACAGAGTTTAATTTTCCAACAAAAAAAAACTCAACGCAAACTGATTTGGACTGAAAGATTATTGACAATCAACTATTACATTTTAGTTAGGCATTCTTCAGCAGTACACCTAAACGCACACTCGATTTCGTCAAAGGCTAAATCCGGAAAACTTAAATCTTGTTATCAATACACTACTACTGAGCTACTGACTTTGAATTTAACAGAACATAGTTCTAGTCCTTACATGCTTAACATTAAATTATATTAACTATAATGGTTAGGGTTATCCAAGAAGAAACCCGAAAAATTCATCTCTTAATTAATTAATGATGAACATATGATCATTTAATTACTTTGATCTATGATTATCAATGCGATCCAGAAGGTATCGTTCATTTATAAACGTGAAGTCAATAACAGTAATAATAATAATATATTTGTTCAATTCTACTGTGAACCTCAAAAAAGAAAAGAACTCATATGTTTCACAGGTTATAAACTATGAACACAATATAAGCAAAGATGGATAGTGGCTAGCAGTGGAATTCAGGATGCGCGTTTCGTCCTGTTTGGGACTCATCAGCTGGATGTACCTGCATCTCAGAGTTGATGTTCGCTCTGGGACTCGAACTCAGTACCGTTCGCTTCAAACGCCATCGCGTTATCCACTTAGCTACTGAGTCCTGATAGCCACTTGTTTGTGCAATGGGGTGAAGTTTAATTCACTTGATATTGTTTTTACTTGAACATCAATGGGAGGATTCAAGTAAAAACAATATCAAGTGAATATGAACACAATACTTGTAAACTGTTCAAATGGTATTGAACGGTCAACATATTCAAATTCATTCAATCTTTTTGATATCTATTAATATCTACGATTTATCATTATACTTGTTTTAGTCGTTTCTTTTAGTATTTCTCTAATTGTAATCGGCTTCTATATATAAATGTCAACCAGTTCTCCTAAAATCATCTAACCTATTTATTCAGATATTTTTCAAGTTAAGAAATTAAAGATTTTAGTAAAACAAAATCAACAACCATTACTTTTCAACTTCTTACAACCTTACTATACTAACATTTATAATAGAAATGAAACTGTATGAAGGAAATTTGTGCTTTTCAGATATATATATATATATATATATATATATATATATATATATATATATATATATATATATATATATATATATATATGAAGATTAGCTGAATCAAATAGGAAAGAATAGTAGAGTAAATTGAAAACTTACAAAGCACTATATAATACAAAATGAATTGTGATTATAACACCATTATGAAACAATGTTTGTGTATGCTATTTTAGAAACCATGAAGGTAGATTTGATATGAATTGATATTCATCAACAAGATGTATCTAGAGTCTTCAGGAGGTTGATGCTGACTGAAAGGTTCGAGCCTATGCTACTCATTGTCACAGGGAAGATATCGTTGATATATTTAGGCTTTGATGGTTTTATTGTAAGAGTAAAATGTCTAGTTACTAACTGATCATCAAGTAGCAACTAATATTATTTTGTCCAGTCATTAGTACTGATTAATTTTACATCAATTAGTTTGCAGTGTCTGACTACTGTCTACTTTATTTCAAACTTCAAGATAGATCACACCTTCAAAAAAAACAGGTAGTCTGTTACCAAATTTTTATTATTGGTTGGTTCCAATGAGCACGAAATTTAGGTCAAGTAGGGTTTCCTGATGATCTCTTTCTCAGCGATTTAAGATTGAACACAACCACAACTTGTTGTAAAGCCGTTTAGATTAGTGATCATATTGGAACTCATTTGTTAGAATATGGTTAACGCTTATGATTGGACAATGTGATGTAACTCACTGCTAAATGTCATAAGAATTTTCAAACGAACGTGAATAATACAATGATTTTTTATTGAGATCATGAACCGATTGATGTTAGACCACCAATTTTGGAAACCTGGAAGCACTGGACAGCCGTTTCCTCCTATTTCGGGACTCCTCAGCAGTGCGCATCCACGATCCCGCTCACGGGAATCGAACCCAAGGCCTTCAGTCTCGGTTTATGAACTTAATCAAAAACTTAGTAATCTCCACAACCCCTATACTGATAACTATAATGACATAATGACTTTGGGACATTTTCTACTCGATCAGATAAATCATCATGTATTTGTCATTCAGTATTGCTCATTGATTAGTACAACCTGTCTTGTATGACTTGAGTCATTAATTATTAATATATTGATTAACATTCTTTATCTACATTCTTGATATCAACTGTTTCGTAAGTATACCCTAAATCACATCTTGGAAACTGTTAACACTTTGAATTCTGAATAAAAAAAGTACACTGGTATTTAACGGTTACATTTCATCATATAAAATAAATTTGTTAATATAAAAAAAAGAAGCTAACAGTTTACTCAAAATATTTGCTCAACTTTATTCCCTACTGAATGAATTTCATTTCAAAATAGGAAAATCTATTAAGATCTCTTATACAAATCTAGTCCCACAATAATAAAATCAATTATCCAATTAATAAATATAGTCACTTAATGTGCAGGTCAAATATGTAAATTATCACCTTACTTTTATTTATTTTGTAAATGTTTGTGTAGTAAATTAGGTCAGTTCTACTCGTTGAAAATATGACTTAATATAGTTTTGAAAGATATCCGCGTCTACTTTTTTTTTTAAAAAAAAAAAATAAATTTAGTTTACAAATTAGCCAAAATTGTGATTAGTTTCAAATTGGTTAACATGAGTGTGAGTCTATTGTGTCCATCTGTGTCGAATTTCAACTTATACTACAATTTATTTATCATTGAAACAAATCTATATTATTGTTGTTGTTGTTGTTGTTTGTCTTGCATTCTATAACAGACATTAACTTTCACATCTACTGTTCCTTTGGAATGATCTATGTCTTTTGTTTTTTTGTTTTGTTTTTTTGATTCTGTCAACTGGTTAATTCAAAGTTTAATAAATTTCGACATAAAACAATTGTATGTATATGTGTATCTATTTGTATATCGAATATATGGATACTAATGCTATATGATATTACAATGTGTGGAACTCGATATGCTAACGTGACAAGATTATCTATGTATAATAATTAAGACAAATACCCACCCATATTCACTAATACAAAATTATGTATATAAGCATATTCACCATTTAAGTGAAATTAAATCATTACTGTTGTTTGTTGTATCTCTATGTATATCACTAATTTTTGACAATATTTGTTGTTCTCTCTCACTCTTTTTAAGAAAATAAAAAGTCACCAAAAGGTTTCACAAACATGTAGGTGTTTCACAATAATGAAAATATAAACAATCTTCAGTTTATATAAGTTTGAATTGATTTATTATTGGTGTTAATTCATTGTATACTATTAGAACAATGACGAAAAAAACCAAAAAACAAAAATGAAACAATGGAATTATTTACGTTTTTTTTTCTTCTCTTTAAAACAAAACAACACTAATGATGAAGTTAGATTGAACAGATTTCTGTTTGTGTATTGAGTAAACTTTGAAATAAGTTGTGCTACTCTATAATGAAGTGTTAACTTATAGCCTTTCTGTTTGTAATATTGTTCATCATGTATTTGAACCCCATTGAGGGGGAGGGGATTAGTTTCCCTATGATTATAGATATAATTGGTGTTGTAAATACTGACAAGCATGAAATCAAAGTCATTCAGGTCTTCCAAATCAATACCTCCAAACACAGAAGAATAGAACTATGTCACCTTATAGATTTTTTTTACCATTAATTATTTGAGTATCTAATGGATACCATCCAAGAAGTTTGTATTTTCCGGCATGGCTTAAGTTAATAGCCAATGAATTCATGAAGCGATATTATGTCTAGATTTAATCAACTTTATTCTTTTTTTTCTAACTATATCCTGAGGTAGATGATTGTTGCATGTGAGCGATATATCTCTCAACCATGTGAAAACAATCAGGATTCAAAATCTTATAAAAAAAAGATATCTCTGTTAAGTATTTTTATTCAATTAACTGCTTCATTGCTTCAAAGGCATGTATGGTCGAATATATATATGTTTTAAAAACATTCAATAGAAATTCTTAAATCATTTGACTTGAAATGCATCATTCACTCAAACGATTATTTTCGTGGATTAGTTAAAGTTAGATATTAACACCAATGGATACCGGCTCAGTGGTTTACTGGTTAAGGTCCTGGGTTCAAATCTCGCGGGGGGGCGGGATCGTGGATGCGCACTGCTGAAGAGTCTCATAACAGGACGAAACGGCCGTCCAGTACTTTCACGTTTTCCATGATGGTCTAGCTTCAGCTGATTCATGATCTTTTTTTATTTATTTTCCAAATGAATATGATTAAACTACAGTTATATACACTCGATGGAGCATAGGCCACCGACCAGCATTCACCAATCTCTATACTATATATTTTATTCAATAGTTAAACAATCTTGTTTAGTCAATCACCTTATTATGATAATCCTTTTACACTGAATCAATTCAAGAGTATAGTAATGTAAACATTATTTTCTTTTTTTTTTTAAAAAAAGGAATCCCATTTAGTAATGAATGTTAGTGAAATAAAACAAATGTTATACAATTGGTAAATGAGCTACATTATACACCATTATGATCATTATTATTATTATCCTTTTTCCAAAAATAGAATAATGAATTTGAAAGAAAAAAAATTAAAAAAAAAACATTTTTTTTAATTTGGTTAAGCCAATCTAATTTTTGTTTAATTAGTTGATTAACTTCTATAAAACAATAGAAAATAATTATAAATTTGTTCAATAGTTCCAATATGTTCAATAATGAAAATAAACTAGAAATGAATATGGGATACATTTGTAAATGAAAAATTCATATACCTGTAATATATGTACATATTTATGTAAATATTTAATTGGATTACTTATAATTAGTATCATTAAAGATGTGAATATTGAAACATTGAATCATTTGTTTTAATGACTTATTTTCTAATTTAAATTAAAGATGAAATGACATTTGAAAAGAATAATGTATTAAACCATTATATAGATGGGGAAAACAGAAAATGAAATAAAAAATAATATAAAATTCATAATCTTCCTAATTTATATTCGATCAGAAATATAATTTGATGAGAGCTTATTTTCACAGATTTAAATCATGAGTCAGTTGAAGCTAGACCACCATTGAAAACCTGGAAGCACTAGACGGCCGTTTCGTCCTAGTATGGGACTCCTCTGCAGTGCGCATCCACGATCCCGCACCACACGGGGCTCGAACCCAGGACCCACTGGCTTCGCGCGCGAGCACTTGACCATTAGACAACTGAGCCGGCCGGCATCCAACGGTGTTAATGTCTAACTTCAACCAATCCACGAAGTTGCACCACCATATACCATTGTCTTCAGTGAGCTGATATCTCACAACAGACCTGGTTGAACTGCACTGGTAACGGCTTCCCACTAGAACTCCAGGAGTATCTCTTGAAGTCAGTCACTAGTGAGCAGATGATTATTATCAGAAGGGGTTTTGTGGAGATTTTAGAAATTTTCACAGATTTAAATCATGAGTCAGTTGAAGCTAGACCACCATTCTTATATGACAATTGTATAGTATAAGTTTCTTAAGATGATCCAATTCTAAGATCATTGTTACATCATTTTATGCTCAACATATTATGGAAATTCTAAGAAATTATTTATAATAATTTATGATTTGATGAAAGATCGAAACATTCAATGATTTTCTCTTTGAAATCTATAAATCAACGTAATCCTGATTGAAAATCTTGAAAAATTCATAATCTTTATAGAACAATTCTATACATCTTTTAACTTTGGATAATAGATGATTAATTTTGAAAGTTTGTGTATTTAATGCCTAATTAAATAATAGTGTCGTTTATACTTGTCATTATTTAGGACTCTTTTAAAAGTTCATATATATCAGTTTGTCAAAAGTCAAACAAATAACACTAGAGTTTCATAGTAAAAATGATATAATTGTAATTTATTAAATTATATTTCTAAATTCACTTAATTCATTATATAGTACAATATCGATTTTGACTGTCTCACTGATTTATGATGAGTTCACCAAAGATAGTTATTAATAAGAATTCTAATCTTTAATTCATTAACATTTCATAGCCCGATTTATGTCAGTCAGTCAATCAGTAACAACGTAGAACTTCGTACGTACGTACATCAGTTCGAGTTGCCATACCACATTAGCACAGAGATGCAGTGGTCGATTCAAATCCCGTAGTGGTAGAGGTAATAAGAGTATAAGCAGTAATCGGGAAGATTAGTGTTTGGAGATGTTACTTAAAGAGTATAATACAGTGAAATAAATTTGGGAGGAGAAAAAAAAAGAGACAAGCAGGAATCAGTAGATCAAAATTTGGGAGAACACAAAGAGTGGATGCACCTGCACCATTGCAAACGATTTTGAGCCATGTCGTTCAGGGTCTCTAACCATCGGTTGCTATCATCTCGCGGTCCCCAACCAGGTAGTTTACACCTATCAACATGACTCAGTCCACTTGTCAGTGACTTTATGGATTTGTGCCATGTTTTGGTCTGGCCGCCTCTAGCTTTCTTCCAATCTACTCCTATACAACAAAACATTGCACATCGAGGCGGTCAGTGGTTGGGCATACGTAACACATGTCCCAGCCATCTCAGCTGATGAAGTTTCACTACTTCATCAATTGACTTGCCATCCTTACCTAGTACCCGTTTCCTAACAACTTCATTACTTACTCCGTGGTCCCAGGATATACGAGGAATGTTTCGAAGACATCTATGATCTAATACTAGTAACCTAAGAATATCCTCTACTCTTACCGGCCATGTTTCACTGCCATAAAGTAGGACAGAACGAGCTGCTGCGCAGTAAACACGTCCTTTGGTTGATAGACGGATATCTCGCCTACGCCATAAATGACGCAAGTTGGTAAAAGCTAGTCGAGCCTTCTGTATCCGTGCTGAGATTTCGTCACACACCAGATCACAAGGGCTGATGAGACTTCCAAGATAAGTGAATCGATCGACACGCTCAATTACTTCACTTCCTATCATTAATTCGGGTGTCAATGGAACCCAATCCTGAAGCAACATTTTACATTTCGATGGAGAGAATCGCATCCCGAACATGCTTGCATTGTTGCGTCAGCGTCTTCACCAAATAAAACTATGTCATCAGCATATTCATTAACATTTCATAGTCCGATTTATGTAGGTTAGTATCTATTAACTTTAGTATGTAGCAACTAATATGTTATCTTCCAGACACTGATATAAAACTCATTGTTCTTTAAGTGTATTGATAAGCATATGGAATGATCATGCAAACACAGATTGTACATGTTAGATGGTTGAAATTAATTAACATTAAACCTATCTAAGTACAAGTTATCTACTAGTTAGCACTCATCATCAAGACCTCTTTAATGTTCAAGGAGCTAATGATCCCATTATGATTGCGACTCGTGTTACTCAATATCATGAAATTCAATAAAATCAAAAAGTACAAATATATGTCAATATTTACTATTTAGCTTGATAGTTTTGATCATTGACTGATCTTAGTTAAATAACTATTAAAAACCAAGAAGCATTGAACAACTTGTATCCTCAGTATGAAACTCCTTGACAACTAAAGTCGAACTCAGGATCTACAGGTCTCACAATATGTATTATAAAGTTAGCATCAAATAGACTACAAAACTCAACAATCTCTATAAACCCCCTTATGGTACTTCATCATCAATCAGTGTACAATTGTATTTCATTGAAATCTGTTTTTAACATTCTATTTACTATTTTCATGTAACTATAGTCATTAGAAATATCTATAATTCAATTGACGAATGTTTATTATTTTTTTGCCGGAAGAATATTAATGATTTCACACATGAATAAGTTAATTAATTAAACTGAACTTACAATTTGGTATTTTATCATTTACTGAAGTAGATAAATTTAGTCCAATTTCTTTCAATGATAAATCTGTATTGAAATATTTCAAATATTTTTGTGGATTAATGTTTACATTTGTAATAGTATTGGTACTGATAGTATTATCAATAGTATTAGTAGTAGATATAGTTTTATCAGTAGTGAATTTATTGATTTTATGAAACAATGAAGAATTAGATGATATGGAATGAGAAGTTATTGATGAAGGTGTAGTAGTCTCTGATTGAATACATTGTGATCTGTTATGCACTGATAAATCGATGGCCTCTTGTTGTTGTTGTTGTTGATGTCGTTCTGACTGTCCACTCATTTCAAATTGATGTGACAATGTTTTATTCATTGAAGTTAGACCTTGTAATTTCTTTCTACCAGTTGATCTTGTTGATAATTGATTTACATAATGGATTGAATTAAAATTAGTTGAAAACAGTCCCTTTTTTGATTTGTTCATTCTTTTTTTAAATAAAATTGTCGATTTATTATTTTGTTTATTGTTTGAACGATTTAATTTAATATGAGTTTGATTTGAGTGTCGTGAACGACGATTATTACCATCATTGACTAATGATGTTGATGTAGTAGTGGTAGTATGTCGAAGATGTTGATCACGCGATTGGTGATGATGATGATGAGGATGATTTTGATTATTATTTCTAGACTTTCTAGCTCCACCAGTTGCACCTGGACTTACACTGCCTAAAATGTAAAAGAAAAGTGTATAATCACTACTTTGTTAAATATATTAAGTAGTATATATGCATCTTGAGGAAAAATTTATCTATGGTGTGATTTACAGTCTTGCATAGGATTTCATACAGAACAAGTTATTAATCAAGTAGATTTGAATTGAATTGAATTCAAACTTAAATAAATCTAGTCGGATCATACTATATTGAAATGTGATTGTTTATTCAATCGTATATGATGCTATGCAACTAACCGTGCTCTACAGGGTATTGTTCCTTGATTCTTATTTCAAATTCTCTACAATGATGTACAGCTTCTTTGAATTCCTCGTGTTTGAAGTTGTTTTGATCAAATGTAATCAATTAACATTTCATGTCTGTTCATTATGGATATAAGAAAAATAATATTCAAAATATAGAAATACTCATGTAGCTTAGAATGGATCAGATCCTCATCATATATCTTATCACTTGTGAAAGGACTCAACAACAGAGTGCACTAAATTTTAATGTTAAGTGGCTAGATTCTATTGGTTGAAGTTCATAAACCTAGATTTGTGAGGTTACCGGTTTTTGAACCTACTAGCTTTCTCTCTCACACACACTCTCTCCATTTAGATCATGGGTATCCATTGCTGACAAGTTGCGACTAATACAAAATCTAGGTTAAACAGAACTTTTTTACCGATTGACTTCGAGCAATTAACATTTAAATTCACTTGGTATTGTTTACTTGAATGTTCCCATTGAGGTTTACGACTGCAATTGATCAGTCTCTTGTTGGTATATGTGTATATTGTGTGTACTACCTCGATATTGCCTTAATTCACAAGCATTATAAACAAAGATGGATAATGACTAACAGTTGAAACCAGTTTGATGTGTGTTTCATCTTAGAGTCTCAGAATGAACATCATCTTTGAGATGCAGGTAGATCCATCTGACGAGTCCTGTGTAGGACGAAACGCACGTCATAATGGATTTCACTGCTAGCCACTATCTATCTTTAATTAACATTTAAATCACATCTAGAAAAAAATAACTTTACATTATAATATTTAGTCTGATGGTCATACTTTATGTGATCAAATCATTTCAGATATATGACAGTCATCCATTAATCACATGGACAGACAGTTGAACAATTTCATGAAATTATTGAAATTACAAAACTAAACTATTTGATATGACTGACTTCAGGAGATACTCCTGGAGTTCTAGTGAGAAGCCGTTACCAGTGGAGTTCAACCAGGTCTGTTGTGATATATCAGCTCACTGAAGACAATGGTATATGGTGTCGCAACTTCGTGGATTGGTTGGAGTTAGACATTAACACCGTTGGATACCGGCCAATGGTGGTGTAGCTTCAACTGGCTCATGATTTCAATCTGTGAAAATTTCTAAAATCTCCACAAACCCCTTCTGATATTTGATATGAATTCAACCTTTTGAAAAGTTAATTTCTTACATCTAGATTTGAAACTCTTGGATTCACATCTCATTGATGAACACTACCTTGGAGTCATATATATTTATATATATGATATGAATGATAATAATCCAAATAATCTACATGGAATAGATTGAAAAACGCATTTGTTTGTCAACTTATCTTCAGCATAACTGAATCCATTTACTGACATCATTTAAATTGACATTAACTTTTGAAACAAGCAAATATTAAAACAATTTTTTTGTGTGTGTTTTAATGTTTACAATATGTCAACATGGTAAACTTTTACTGTCATAAGAATCTATGGCTAAATAAAGAGGTATAGATGAGAAAAGTTTTGATTACTCTAGTTATTATTTATTACCATTCAATGATGACAATGTGATGTAAAGAATTTGTTTATTTCTATATTAGGCATTTCAACGACAAGGTCATGTATACAGACGTACACGCAAACACACACACACACACACGTACATGTATATACATGTAAGAGATCAAAATTAAGTAAACAAATTGATTAACAGGTGAACATTTACTGATCTAGTAATTTAATGTGATAATGTTTTTTTGTAGGGGAATAAAAATGGGAGGATCCAGTTAATTGTTAATCAATTCAATGGTATATCTGTTTATTTTAATAAACGGTTGAAATGAAACTGACATTTATAATATGCTCATATATTTTGACTGTGAAATGTTTGTCTCAATTAAATAGTCTCACTATTTCATACCTCATTAAACATAAGAGAAATAAAAATGAAATGGGGCTGTTATGGATTGACAAGGTTAATTTGTCAAGTTTTAAAAAGGGAAGAAGGTTCAAAGAAAGAATGTGTTCCACTTATGAATAATAATATTTAGGATCTATTGGGATATAAGATAAAAACAGAGAATGTAAAATAAGATATTTGAAGTGTTTTAACTGTGATCATAAAAGTAATATTAATGATGGTTCCATTTTGGTGGAGTTTTGTTCTCTGAGCTGGATGGTTTGGTCGTGTTCCATACAATTTGATAGTAGTTCTTATCAAGAACCGATATCAGTCAGTGGATAACTGAAACTCATTGATCATTGTAGTAATTTTCCCCCTAGTTTAGGATTTATGAGCATCGAGTTACCAAGAAATACATCGGATTGACTCGTAGATTTTTAAGTTTTTTACCAGTGAACACACTATTATTCATAAGCAGAGATGTATTGTGGTTGACAGTAGAATCCAGGACGGACGTTTCGTTCTATTTGGGATTCATCGGCCGGATATACCTGCATCGTAGAGTTGATGTTCACTATGGGACTTCTTTAACTTAAGGTAATATCGAGGTCACTTGTACAGGATGCACATATGCCAAAAGAGACTGATCCATTATAGTACCAGTTTCTTTGTAAATACCGAAACACATTAGTTGTAAGTAACAGTTGATATGAAACTTATGTCAAATGATATCTTCTATTGACTACTTTCAATTGTCAGATATCAACATGATCTTAGAGTTGATTTTAATTTCATATTTACTTTTTGTTATATCAAAAGAACTCTCAAAGAGAGCATCATTATTACTTCCAATACTAACAAATCTTTTACATATTTAATTTTATTGATTCATTAATGAGAAATGACTTCGGTGTTATTGAAGTTTTTTGTAATTTTTCCCGATGAATTTATTACATAACACTAATTCCGATATCTTGTAATGAATATTGTATAATATGAAGTCTTATTGTTGAATTCCTGCGACTGAGTACAACATTTTATTGTTAAAATGATTTTGTATATTTGAATAATTTAGTTTGTTTACTATGATTAATGTCCACAAACAAAACCCTCTGAGATTAACCAACATATGCTCACTAGTGACTGATTTCAAAAGGTATTTCCTGGAGTTCTAAGAAGAAGCGGTGACCAGTGAAGTTCAACCTTCTCTATTGTGAGATAGTAACTCACTGAAGACAATAGTGGATATGTCGATCAATTTTGTGGATAAGTTGAAGTTAGACATCAAGACTGTTGGATGCCGGCTCAGTGGTCTAGAGGTTATATGTTTGCTCGAGACACCGAATATCATGAGTTTGTGTCATGCGTGTAGGTTAATGGATGCGCACTTCTGAGAATTCCAATACTAAGACGAAACGATCGTCCAATGCTTTCAGGTTTTCCATGGTGGTCTAAGTTCAACTGTCTCGTAATCTCAATTAATAAAATTACTATAATATCCCAAAAGTTCCTTCTCATATTAGTTCCTTTATATTCAAATAAAAGTGACCATTTACAATGATATTTCATTTTTGTCGGTGTTTTTTGTTTTTGTTGTAATTACACAAATATTCAGAAGCAGTCGTCTTTGAAATATATTTCCCCAAATTCTAACTGAAGACAATCAAGTCGAATGTGAAACAAATTAACATCGATTAGCTTCCGATCCAATTGTTTAAATGTGTTATGCTTGTCATGTGATTTGTGGGTTCGAAGTTTGATTTCGATGATTAGTGAAGATATTTGTTGTGCTCTCTGAATTTCAACAACCATTTCCTTGAACTTTTTTTATAGTCTCTCCAGTAAAAACATAAAATGCGGTTATAAAAATCTTATATTTAAGGATATATTGCATGAGATTTGTAGATCAGGTGGATGATTCTGATGGAGTTTTGTTCTCTAAGCTCGGTCTTTTGGTTGTGGAGCTTTCATCGTTCCACGACCAAAACATCAAGCTCAGAGAACAAAACTCTATTAAAATATGTTGCATGACAATAATATCCTCCACAAAATACACCTTCATTTATAACAATTCACTTGATCCATCAATGTCTTTTTCATCTAAAATATTCCTAGAAGTCTTTAAAAATAAGATTATTCAACTCTGTTATCCTTTCACGAATTTTTCACATCATACTATCCAATCTGAATATTTTACTAGAATCATGTTGATGAGTTATTGTCACAAATAAACTTTATTAAGAATTATACAGAAAGCAAATTGAATACTGAGATACACAAAAGACAGTATGTGTTTGATTTTACAAATCAACATAGCAAATTGATGAACATTATAGATTTATGTCATTTTTTTAGTTTTCACAGACTTTATTACTCCATGAATCACTTAAGAGTTTTTCTCTCATTCTATCAGTGACCCTGGAAAGACAAATTAATTGTATTCTAGTATGAGGGTTGTGGAGATTATTAAGTTTTTGATTGAGATCATGAACCGATTGATGTTAGATAACCAATTTTGGAAACTTGGAAGCACTGGGCGGCCGTTTCGTCCGATTGTGGGACTCCTCAGCGGTGTGCGTCCACGATCCCGCTCGCGGGATTCGAACCCAGTGCCTTCGGTCTCGCGCGCAAACACTTAACCTACTGCACCACTGAGCCGGCATCCAATGGTGATAGTGTCTAACATCAACCAATTCACGAAATTGCACGACCAACTTCCATTGTACTGAGGTAGATACCTGTCTCTACTGGACATGGATTAGCTCCACTGATCATTACACGCTTTTGTGTTTAAAAATATTTTTTTAAACATAATTACATTAAGTAGATACCAATGATGTGATCCACAACAAAAGTGAAAGCTTGTCAATAAAATTATCATGCCCAGATTATGGGAACAAAACTTATATCCATAAAATCACTTCTGATATTAATAAAGTATTTGACCGGTATGGAATAATCATTGACTAGTTACCAATGCTTTGTTTGTCTGGTTATTAGTACTCATCGAATTCTGTCGATTAAATTGTAGTTTGACCAATCATCTTGATGATTTGACATCATTTGAATTATGTTTGGTTGTTAAATAGTTAGAGACAATCGACACGGACCTTATTAAACTTAGATTTCATGCATACTAATGTTCAACAACAAGAAAAACCTGCATTCTTAAGAAAACTGGTTACCCTTGTGGAATTTTAACCTTCATCATATAGTTTCCCAGTTCCAGACATTACTGTTTGGATACTAGAACCAAGTAATTTGCATTAATTAATCACTGAATAATGAGTGACCAATGTCTTGTTTATCAAATCGTTTGTATTAATTTAATTCTATCTATTAAACTGAAATTGTATCGTAAATGAGAAATCGGACTCATTTAATTTTTGAATTATAGATATTTGATGTAATTACCACATTTTGGCTTATTAGTACGTAGCCACACACACACACACATGCACACACACACACCTTTAAGCACATAAATGTACACATTTATAGACTTGTAAAAATGTGTACAGATGATTGTATCGTTGATTGATTTAAGAATCAAGTTGATTAACTTTAGTTCTTATTTAAATAAGAACGAACTATCATCAATCAAACAAAACGAATACAATTTTATGTTTCATGTATCCGTTTATAATTATGACAAATAATAATAATAATCATAATGTATGTTACGCAATTGTAAATTTCATGTTATTAGCCATGGAAATAATCTAATTGACTATATGAGTTATAAAATTATACATATATATATCTATTCAAATGATGTTCCATTCATTAATGATGTGCAAATGAAATCAAGTGTATCTTGTGTTAATTCATTAATTCCTAATTAATAAAAACAAATTGATTGTATGATTAAAAGATAATGAAAAGAATAATAGAGAAAGTAATCTTAAGTTTTCTTTACCTAAACTAATTTATAACTGTACCTTTATGAGTTATAGAAGTTCAAATATAAGATTTATTAGTAAACTGAATAAAAATTTTACTGGAATCCAGTATGACGTGAGTTTCATCCTATTTAGGACTCGTCAGATGGATCTACCTGCATCTCAGAGATGATATTTATTCTGAGACTCTAAGACGAAACACACATCAAACTGGTTTCAACTGTTAGTCATTATCCATCTTTGCTTATAATGCTTGTGAATTAAGGCAATATCGAGGTAGTACACACAGTATACACACTTATCAACAAGAGACTGATCAATTGCAGTCGTAAACCTCAATGGGAACATTCAAGTAAACAATACCAAGTGAATTTGAATGAAACTTTTTAAATAATAAAGTACGGATGAACTTAATGAATATTCTACAAGATATTAATTTCAACTTTAAATTTTAGAGATAATAAGAGGCGAAGAGTAAATCATCATAGAATGACTAGGCTAAAAGCTAAGAAATTACACTGACACAAAGAGTTATTATTAAATCGTCTTAAGTACTATTCTTATTATGATTTATTCTAGATAAGTCTTAGTTTTCATGAAATAATTGGTGGAATTCAACCGTATTGGGAATGAGACAGATGTGAACAATGAGACTGAATAAATGTCAGGTTATATATTCCAAAGTGATTATATTTGGAAATATAAATCACATTGTATTTAAAAGAGACCTGAAGGTACTAAGGTTGATCTCATTAATAGGATAATGGATATGGATTGACGACTAGACTGAAATTAGCACTAAACAATTATTCAGTGATGACCATAGGCATCTTTGCAAAATGAAAACAGACATAATAATATAACACAGTATACTACAAATCGAAGTGAAAGTAAATAGTAATTTCCTAAACTGTTTTGCAGCTTTGCCCGATGAGGATTCTATCAAAATTCTAACAAGATGACATGAATTAAAAATATAATGTAGATGTCAATCGATGATGATGATGATGATGATGATGATGATGATGATGATGATGATGATGATGATGATGATGATGATGATGATGATGATGATGATGATGATGATGATGATGATGATGATGATGATGATGATGATGATGATGATGATGATGATGATGATGATGATGATGATGATGATGATGATGATGATGATGATGATGATGATGATGATGATGATGATGATGATGATGATGATGATGATGATGATGATGATGATGATGATGATGATGATGATGATGATGATGATGATGATGATGATGATGATGATGATGATGATGATGATGATGATGATGATGATGATGATGATGATGATGATGATGATGATGATGATGATGATGATGATGATGATGATGATGATGATGATGATGATGATGATGATGATGATGATGATGATGATGATGATGATGATGATGATGATGATGATGATGATGATGATGATGATGATGATGATGATGATGATGATGATGATGATGATGATGATGATGATGATGATGATGATGATGATGATGATGATGATGATGATGATGATGATGATGATGATGATGATGATGATGATGATGATGATGATGATGATGATGATGATGATGATGATGATGATGATGATGATGATGATGATGATGATGATGATGATGATATCATAATAAACATTAAATCGTGATATTTTACTACTTTTCTCCAAAAGTTTATATAGAATCCTAAACAAGAACAAAAATATTTGTTTAATGGTATCGTTGTTGACAATAATTCACATAATGGAATGAACTTCAGTCTTATTCGCTTAAACGAGTTAGTCAAATTTAATAAGAAGAATCAAATAATCATTATCTTTATTGTTTTATGCCACAAAATTTCAATCATGTAAATAGTACAATATAACAACAGTTATTTTATACATCACAGAGTATTGTATTCTAATTCTAGATGTTTTCTTTCCAGAATGATTTTGTACATCTTTGAGTATTATTCTTCTTCTTTCCGATGACAATCTTACTGAATACAGTAATTTAAATGATGTAATTCTTAAGAAATAAACGAATTTCGTGATATACTGATGAAGAAATGAATTTCGACATTTATTAAACATTGAATATCTTGAGTAAATTCATGCTCCCCTATAAGATTTAGACAAACATCACTTCATGTTGTCATCGGGGCTCGGTGAACAATAACTGAGTTCTTATACGACTGTAATATTCACATACTAATAAACCATTTAAATGATACAGTGAGGCCTTATATTATAGTAAAGATATCGTAAAATCTATTAAGAATGACTTCTTTGTTATGAATTATATGGATTGTTATCTTTTGTGTAAATTTATTTTAGGGATTTTTTCATTCCCTTCATAAGTGTTAACTGTTTGAAATCAATAAAAAAAAATTTGATCCGTTCAACTTGTCTACAGATTTTTGAATAGATTGGTGTGAATCTTTTTTTTGTTTGTTTGTTCATTGTCCAATTAAACAGTATGAGATGTAACTCCAAAAAAGGTACAATCTAGATTTAATGTTAACCATCCTTTTATCGAATTTGACATATTGTTACTTCATTATTATTTGAATATTATCTGGTTACTTAAAACAGATCATTAGTGAATTTAAATGGGTACTTCATTTATATATTTAAACACAAATATTGGTACAAGGAGGCACCAAATACAAATCGAATGATTTGTGTGGGAACTGGAATAGTGATTGAGAGCTCAAACCGAAGAAGAAAACATTAACATTAAGAAGCATTATGTACATTCAACTTACTAATTTCGAATAGGACAAAATCCATACCTAACATTACTCTTCTATTCACTATTTAACGGATAAGTGAAAATGTAAATCTAATCGATACTGAAAACTAATTACGTTATCTTACATTAATGTGATTATTTCCATAAATTATCATAAGCAAATATATCTTTCAGGATGATAGACTTATGAAAGTTATTCATTTAGGAAGTGTTTAACATTTTGTAATGACTACAGCTATACAAACATATAAAATAAGAAAGTATTGAACAATTGTTTTTACAGGTTGGAATCATGAGTCAGTTGAAGCTAGACCACCATTGAAAACCTGGAAGCACTGGACGGCTGTTTCGTCCTGGTATGGGACTCCTCAGCAGTGCGCATCCACGATCCCGCACCACGCGGGGCTCGAACCCAGGACCTACTGGCTTTTTATCTTATTATAAGTCTTCTCAACATTAGGGATAAAAACAGAGAACTTTCAAGCATCTTAATTAAAATCAATCTATTATGTAAACAATTTCCACATATTTTACTTACCTGTTTCACTATAACGTTGTAAAATCTTACTGACACAGCCATGTGATACTTTTAATTGACGTGATATATCACATGGACGTATACCATTATTAGATAATTCAACAATTTTCAAACGTGTCTCATATGGTAATGGTCTACCATTAATAAACATACCGCCTAACTGATTTACTCGTCCTTGACCTATTTGAAACAAAAGAAACATTAAGCTTAAATATATGATAAATGAAAAATAACTTAACAAGTATTTATTATATAAATCAAAAGTGAATTCCATCCTAAATGTTTGAAGATGGATGTTTACATATAATGGTTTTGATCCCCATTAGGGTCGTTGTGTGAGTATTGCTAAGGAGTCCTATATTAAGGACGAGACAGCTGTCCTATGCTTCTTAGTTTTCAGATGAGAATGAACCATGAGGAATACCTCCTAAAAAGAAAAAATTATGGAGGGGACAAAAAATTATGATTTAATACAGTCGTATTATGTCATTGAGGTAGCTCAGTTAACAATATATGTTGACATTTGATGCGAAAAGTACTAAGTTCAAGTTCTATTGTGTAGCAAATACATTCAGCTAGTGAGTTCTACAATGCCGCCTGCTTGAATATCTGGACTACCTGTTCCTACCATCCGGTTATTTCAACAAGTTATTTATTTTCTTGTCTGTTTTAATACATCATTATGCTTATTAGTCTCATAATCTATTTAGGTGCGTTCGTGAAAATGTTACGACATCTCGCAGTACAAGTTACAAAAGAGTGCAATTAGAGACTGGCTATATTCATCGAAAAGAATATACATTATTCATATGTCCAGTCCTAAACTGCTAACATTTAACTGGTGACCACTTAATATTTATTGCAAAGATCGATCAGGAAATAAGAAAAGCAAACTTGTTGAAATACTTCGTGCTGAGAATTCTATATTGTACCAAAAATATAATATTGAATAAAGTCAATAATAATAAATACTTGGATTCTACTGCTATACCTTATACGAGTTAATTGTTTGGATGACAATATTAGCCATTATCACAGGTTATTCAAATGTAAGAACTTTGATATTTGCCATTGTTCTCATGAAATCTTTCTTACTACATTTCAACCCTTTTTTTCTTAAACAGAATTTTTTTTTCAAAATAAGATTTAAGTAGCAATGTAAATGGGAATTTTTGAGAAATACAATATTTCACAAACGATCTAGACTTCACAGATTATCTGGCTCTTCTATCGCACACGCAACAACAAATGCAGAAGACGACCAGTGTAGCAGCAGCCTCAACAGCAGTAGATCTCAACATACACAAAGGGAAAAACAAGAATCTTCGATACAACATAGCATGCAACAGTCGAATCATACTTGACGGAGAAGATTTAGATGTAAAAGGAAAAGAGGAAAAACAAAGAACACATTACGCCGAGAAATGGAGACAGACATGAGAAAAATGAACGAAAATTGAACGGAACTGGAAGGGAAGGCCAAGGACAGAGTGGGTTGGAGAACGCTGGTCGGCGGCCTCTGATCCACTGAGAGTAACAGGCGTAAGTAAGTAACAATATTTCACCGAAATAACTGTAGTTTTTGAATAATTGTTCTGAGATTTTTTAGATCAGCTGTAAAAACGGAATCGAATATCACTAAATTGTCATTGTTACTAACTGTTTATTTAGTTATTTTTATTTGAACAAATAAACATTGGTACAACGGGGCACCAAATAGATATGCACTACATAAATCATACGATTTGTATGAGGGCTGAGATACTGTTCGGGTACCCAAACCAAGGTAGGTGGTCTTCTTGGGAGGCCACACTCGGAGCCTTCGATCTGGCGTCTGATGCACAAGGTAGTGGAACAACGTCAGCAGATGCGGTCTCATAGTAACCGGTGACCAATAATTAATTCATACTCCATTTGTTCCTCAGGATCCTGGACCCCATGTACACCATTTGTTTGGAATGAGTGTTTTCCAACTCCCCTAAGTGAACCCTCCGTGTTCACCAACCCGGTTAAAGCGATGGACATATGTTTGTCGTCCTGTTGGTTTCGCAAACAACGGTAATGCCGCGAGAAGGCGGTGAGTAGGACTTCCTTTGCAATGACTGTATACGCGTGACCATGTGAGAGCGTTTCGAGAGAAAGAGCTGACTCTCCTCACTCTCGACCGTACCAGGGCACTTTCAAGTATATACTTTACATTTATTTTATAAATACCCAAACATTTTACAATGTATCATCACTAGATGGTTGTACAATTATCTTTCTGAATTATTCTGTTTTCTGTTATGAGTAACGTGTGTGATTACATGCAGTTTTCATACAGTTGGGTCAATTTAATACGCAAACCAAAAACCATCTCTTAAGTTCTAACTATACAATTACTCTTTCTATAAAATTAAAATGGTGTAATCTGAATACAAATTAATAGAATACTTTGAAGTCATAGAATTATATCAAATCCATTTACAAATAGCCTTTATCATAAATGTATTATCAGTGTTTATAATAAATTAAATACTGAGTAGTGTTTAGTAGCTATATTGCGACAGAGTCGATAGAATTCGATCAGCACCAAAATAGTACTTGACATTGATCACTATTCACTGATCAATCAACTGTAAACACCTCTCATTCCCTCAGGAGGTCAGACTGTACAGTTGGGTGATACGAGCTTGAATCTGCCATGAAATATCAATTCCTTTAAGATTAAAGGTATATCTTTCTGACGAGTGTTAAATATTACGAAACTTAGGTTCATTCTTTCCTGTCGAATACCTTCAACCAACACCTTATTCATCATCAATGTGGACTATATTTAAAAATGAAAAGTTTTTGAAGTGAAAAATTATATTTTTTGATTTTAGTGATTGATTGCAAAGATAGTGAATGATCTTATATATTCTTAGACTGTTAAATTTAAACTTTCTGACAAGATTGTATCAAGCATTCTAAGTGCTTTGAAGGTATTGGGTTTTATCCAATTTGTGGTGGTCGTGAACACATACTGCTAAGTTTTTTTCAAACTGAGACAATACAGTGTTATTTAGTGAAACGTAACTAAGTAATAATTATTTTCTCACTTGATATATCTCTCCCATAGGTTAGGTCAGAAGCAAACCTTAGATAACCATTGAAAACTAAGAAGTACTAGACAACTATTGTCTCTGAATATGAGACCTCCTAGCAACTCTCATTTACAAGCTCAATCGTATAAGGGTCAGGGAGTTGCTGTAGGGTTGCCTTATATTCCTAGTGGGGTATTGTTGTACCCAAACCATCTTGGTTTGTAGTGGCTCTTTAACGAAAGTCAGTCTGTAATGTGAAACTTTCGATGCAGATTTACTTAATAATGAAAACAAAATAGAATACATTCCTAATTGTTCATGAATTACCGTACAGAATGAATTTATGAGTACTATGAGATTGATCATGTTACAAACAACAAAATAAATGATCGTTAATTCCCAGACTTTATCCCTCTACTGATTTCTTATGAATAGAATTCTATGCCACACTAAACATTTGATAAGATTAGAAGTCTAATTTTCTAGCAAATACTCAATCTCTCAAAAGATAACATCAGTTGTAATGAAATACAGTTTCTTAGTTGATAACTTGGGGGGGGAGGAACATTTATAAAAGTTACATCGAACTTTATCTAATTGATCATACTTTATGTAACACCAGATTATACCTTATGACATAACTTTTGTCAGAAGCCAATGTTGGTTAACTAGCTATCTAGAAAACTGGAAAAATAATGGACAGTTGTGATAATCAAGTTTATAACAATTTCCCAGGAGTTTTTACCCGCAAATATGTCAAGAATCAAACCCTAGACTTTCAGAACTTTGAAATGACTGACTAAGTACCACAATTGGAATTTTTAAATTTAATTCAAAGCATACTTAGTTTAGAGACAGATGAGTTATGTTGAAGAGTATGAAACTCGGAAAAACATCAGCGCCCTTAGATTGTATATTGATTGATATATGATTATTGGCGGGTGTCATGTTTATCTAATCCTTTAGTCCTGATCAAAATTTGTCAATCAAGTAACAATTTGGCCATTAGTATAAGTATCGTGACACAATGTACGATATTCAGATGTCATATGATCCGAGGTTTTTTGGTAGGTAACTCTACCTGATCGAACTTTCTTGCTAGTTGACACTCGTCAACTAGATAAACCTACAATCCTATTTCTTAGTCATCACTGAACATATTAACCTTTACTGATCAGTACGTATTAACCAAATGTCATGTTTGTTTGATTGTTTAATTTTCCATATAACAAATCTCACATAATCAATCGACTGAATAATAAAGGAATATTTTAACTTACCTTCAAATAAAATTGGTGGATATTTTGAAGAAGATAATAAATGTGAATTTTTAACAATAGATTTTGTTATAATCGATGGTGAAGTTGAACAACATGGTGGCGTTAAATGTTTCAATGAATTGTCTTGTTTATCTATACATAATGATGTCTCATTAGTTCCATCAGACTTATCTACTTCATTATTACTGTTATAATTATGATCATCAGGTTGATGTTGTTGTGATTGAAGAAATTTATGCGATTTTTGTAAACCATAATAATAATTATAATAATAATAGTAATAATATTGTGATATTAAATTATTTGAATCTAATGGGTCATATTGATTGTTCAACAGTTCAATGTTTTGATTTCTTGTTAAATCATTGATAGTTTTATTGAAAGATGTAAATGATGAATCTGAAGATTGTAAGTCCATTTGAATATTATTTTTATTATCATGAATTTGTTTTAAATGATCAATATAATGTAAATGTTTCATAATTTGTAACCATTCTTTATAAGCTGTTGAAGTATAATCTAAATTGAATATTGATTGTGATGTACTAGGTAATTGTTGAGATGATGATGATGGCAATGATGATGATGATGATGATGATGGTAATGATGATGACATAAGTAATGACGATGATGTGGTTGTATTGGTAGATGATTCAATCAAATTTATATAAGATGAACTTGTAGGTAGTTCTCTACAGTTTTCAGAATACTTTTCAATATTCTTCATTTTCTGATATGAATTTGGATAGTATAATTCACAGGAAATACTGGAAAATTTCAAAAAAAAATGCACCTATGATTAATTGTTTACTTATTTATTGTAGCTTTATCATAAAATTTGGGGTTTGGAACCTTTGAGTTACACGAAATTCAAATGTTTACCAACTTTACCTATAATAATTTTATTCCTATTTATTTATTTTTTATATTTTTTGATCGTAAACTGATCTTAGCTAGAAAATAAGGAAGTATTTGATAACTATTTTGTTCTAGTATGAAACTTTTCAATATTGTGCATCCACAATTCAACTACATAGGACCGAACTTATGACCTTGGGTTTTTTCAAGCAAATGTTTTACATGTAGAACGAATCCAATGGTATACATGTCTAAATTTAATCAGATCACAATATTATGCAGCCATTTTTTCATAATCTGCAATGGTTAACTAACATACTTCTGAAGAGTTTTGTATCAGGGTGAAAGAGTCTTTCAGTATTTCTTGTGTTTTAATAGTAGTTCAGTTAAAATCAGTTCATAGTTGAAATCGTGAGAATTCTACAAACCTCACAAATCTCCCTATATTAACTAACTTTTTTTCCTTTTAGTGAGTTAAATCATAACAATAATTTGGAAAATTACATTTTTCATCATGAAGAAAATACAAAATTGAATAATTTCCTTGAATGACTTCGATGGAAGATTGTACACAGCTTAAAGTTTTTTTCGATTAACATTATCTACTATATTGTCAATGTTAAACAAATGTGTTTTACCATGCAATTTTGCCTATTTTCCCATTCATTTAATGGGTAAGCATAGGATATTAAAGAGTAATTTTCATTAGAGATTCCATTTTAAACACAAGATTTCATCATATTTGTGTTTTACAGCTAAGATATTGAGGTGTCTTATACTGAAAGTGTCTACATTAGATAAATGCCGATAACTCCCGGTGTTTTAAACAATACTTTTAATGAAAATTCCACCCCATTAGGCAGTACTTGTTCATTAGATCAATGAAAAAAAAATGACTGGAACCGCTAGATAAGATACTCTGGTTGAACATTCCAGATAACCTTAGCCTTTATCATTCATCATATTATGAGATAGCTGTACTAAAAATACTTGTAACTGATGAGCAAAATGTACATCGTACATATTCCACGTTCATCATTGAGGTTTTGAGATAACAAATTGACTTATGTTAGACTAGTAGTGGAATTCAGTTTGACGTGTGTTCTGTTCTATCCAAGACTCGTCAGCTGGATGTACCTGGATTTCAAAGATAATGTTCTGGGACTCGAACCTAGTGCCGTTCGCTTCAAGCACGCGTCCTGGATTCCGCTGCTAGCTACTGTTCATCTTTGCTTATAATTATACAAGTTTGTTTACATGCTTAACAGAATACTTTTGAATTTTACAAATTATCTGTTAATTGACTGATAATACTTTAAAACTTTCATCTTTTTTTTAAATATTACTCTATTAGTCTTAGTATACATTATAGATCAATGTAATTGACTATACTAAATTGAGGAAACATCAGTTAAATAATGGTAATGAAAGTTTCCGGTTAAATACTTACTTTACTCAAAAATAAGTAATTGAAGTAATCCATGATTGATCAATGTAAATATCTCAGTTGTATAAAAGATTATTCACAACCTGAACAGTTCAATCATAATGTCATAATTATAATAAGGGTCCTGAATCTCACATTAATAGGATCATCATTTCTTACAGTTTTGTGAAACTATCACAGTAACAAGTAATAGATAATACAAAACTTAAATCGAAGATTTCTTGTAAATCATTAGCAAACACTTGAAATTAAATCAAAATCAAATCACTTGAAGTAATATCTGTTATAGTATATAAATGAAATATCGAATTCATTCAACTCATTGTATTAGTTCACTTGAAACTTTCCATTGATGTTTACAACTGCAATTGATCAGTCTCTTATTATTGGCATATATACATCCTGTATGTATTGCCTTGATATTGTCTTAAATTACAAGCATTATAAACAAAGATGGATAGTGGCTAGTAGTGGAATCCAATTCGACGCATGTTTCGTCCTATTTGAGACTCATCAGATGGATACATTCTTTGCTAGCTAGTGATTAATTAATTTACTTATGTATGAAAAATTATCAACAATTTTCACTAACGTTATTTATATTACCAGTATTTATTTATAACTGAATAATTAAACAAAATTATAGTCGATTAATGTTTAACATACCTTTTATTTGTATTATTCTATAGATATTGAATCTTATGTTTATAGATCATAGAAATAATATTTGAAATTCAGATCATTTATCTTATTTCCAGTGAATGATTGACTTTTAATAAAATAGAAACCGTTTTTTTTTTAAATAAAATAAAAAAGAAACTCAGAAATTTCATTGTTATACTTTGTAATATATTAACTCTCCCTCTCATCTCCTTCATCACTCCCTATCTCTCTCTCTCTCTCTTACACACATACACACCCACCCACACACATACACACTTTATACTATTAATAATAATACTGATAATAAGAATATGAATACGAATATTATTCGTTTCAATCTGACCGCTAGTTAATCCAATTTGAATTAATCTGATTGGTCAAAAAATAAAATTTAGAAAAAAAAATTAATCTGAAAAATGATTGGTTAAAAAGAGTTTTAATAAAGAAAAAGAAAAGAGAATAGAAAAATAAAAAGATAAGAAAAATAAATAAAACAAGAATGAAATAGGGAGACAAGTATAAAGATTGAAAAGAGAGAATATAAAGAAAATTATAGATCGTTAATGTAATAATAATAATAATAATAATAATAATAATAGAACACAATGTGATGATAGTGTTGTTTGTTTTTTCGATAAAATTCCTCCTGTTTTAAATAAGATGGACATGTGAACAAAGTGTATTCAATTAAATATGTAAACCAATCAAAATTTAAGTTTTTATACAATGATTAGAGGTGTATACATTTTTCTTGAAGGAGTGGAGGGGGTGGATTTAAGAACTTCTGTGTGTATTGAAACTTTAATTTATATATTCATATTTAACATAGTTTCATTCATAGCTGATATACGTTATGAATTAATATTAATTTAGGTAACATTGAGAATCAGGGAATTTTCGATATGTTTTGTTCTATGACATGACTTCTTAGTAATGGGTGGTCATAATTAACATTCATATAATTGACAATACATCAGCTGAAGCACTGAAGTCAGACATCGAAGTAACTACAAACATGCTTCGCCTTCTATTCAAAAAGATTTGGGAGGAGGAACAAGTGCCGATGGACTGGAAAGAAGGACACCTCATCAAGATTCCAAAGAAAGGAGGTCTGAGCTAATGTGAAAACCACAAAGGCATCATACTACTGTCAGTACCAGAGAAAGTCTATAACATAGTGCTACTGAACCGGATGAAAGACTCAGTGGACGCGCAACTTCGAGATCGACAGGCTGGATCGATCGTGCACAGACCAAATTGCAACACTACGGATCATCGTCGAACAATCAGTTAAGTGGAACTCGTCACTATACATCAACTTCAGTGATTATGAAAAGGCATTTGACAGTGTAGATGGAAGGACGTTATGGAAACTTCTTCGACACTACGGAGTTCCTGAAAAGATTGTCAACATTATCCAGAACTCATACGACAGATTCTAGTGCAAAGTCGTGCATGGAGGACAGCTAACAGATGCATTCCAAGTAATGACCGGAGTAAGACAAGGCTGTTTACTCTCTCCCTTCCACTTTCTTCTGGTGGTCGACTGGATTATGAAGACCTCGACATCTGAAGGAAAACACGGAATTCAATGGACAGCTCAAAATCAATTAAATGATTTGGACTTCGCAGATGACCTAGACCTCCTATCACGTACACACGAACAGATGCAGATGAAGACAGCCAGTGTGGCAGCAGTCTCTGCATCAGTAGGCCTCAGCATACACAAAGGGAAAACCAAAGTCCTCAAATTCAAAGCGGAAAACAACAATCCAATCACTCTTGATGACGAAACTCTGGAAAATGTAGAATCCTTCACATACCTGGGAAGCATGATCGATGAACAAGGAGGATCAGATGCAGACGTAAAGGCGAGGATTGGCAAAGCAAGGGCCGCATTCCTTCAGTTGAAGAACATATGTAACTCAAAACAACTTTCAACCAATATCAAAGTCAGAATCTTCAATACGAATGTCAAGGCAGTTCTATTGTACGGATATGAAACGTGGAGAACTACTACAACCATCATCAGGAAGGTACAAGTATTTATAGATAGGTGTCTACGCAAGATACTCAACATACATTGTCTGGATACTATCAGCAACAGTGTTCTGTGGGAGAGAACAAACCAGCTTCCAGCTGAGGAGGAAATCATAAAAAGACGATGGAAAGGACATGTATTACGGAAATCACCAAACTGCATCACAAGGCAAGCCCTAACCTGGAATCCTGAAAGGAAACTGAAAAGTGGAGGGCCAAAGAACCCTTTACGTCGGGAAATAGAAGCAGATAAGAAAACGATGAATAACAAGTGGAAGGATCTGGAGAGGATTGCCCAGGACAGGGTTGGATAGAGAATGCTGGTGAGCGGCCTATGTTCCTCCACGAGGAGTAACAGGCGTAAGTTAGTAAGTAAGTTTTTGATTTTAATCGACTTGCCGCATGGTGTCATGACTGTAACCTATAAATTGAACAGATCTCAATTAAGTGTCTCAACAACAGTCCGATTCAGTAAGAAATTTTCACATATGCAACTACATTAATTATTATCGAACGGTATTCTGAGGTTTAGAATTTTTGAAATGCTTTATTGAAATTTAAAGTGTAGGCCAAATGCATTTTTTGTCAGTGGTTTAAAGGAATGTATCAAGACTGGCAGGAGAATCGAAGAAAATGTGTTCAGTTTTGTATGAGATTGTGGGTATGCATTATGTTGGGAAAAAATGATTTCATAGCTGAAACCACACACCATACAAACTATCTCAAAATTAGAATTGATCTTTCCACATGATTAGACAGACTATAATTGTTTGTTCACTATTGTTACTATTTGAAAACATAAATATTGGTGCAAGGAGGCACGAACACATATGCGCCACAAAAGTCGCTTGATTTGTATGTGGGTTGTGATACTGTTTAGGTGCCCAAGCCGAGATAAGTGGACTTCTTGGGAAGCCACACTCGGAGCTTTCGATCTGGCGTCTGATGCACAAGGTAGTGGAACAACGTCAGCAGATGCGGTCTCATAGCAAGCGGTGACCAATAATTGATTCATACTCCATTTGTTCCTCAGAATCCTGGACCCCATGTACACCATTTGTTTGGAATGAGGGTTTTCCAACTCCCCTAAGTGGACTCTCCATGTTCACCGACCCGGTTAAAGCGCTGGACATATGTTTGTCGTTCTCTTGATTTCACAAACATCAGTAATGCCGCAAGAGGGCAGCGAGTAGGACTTCCTTCGCAATGACTGTATACGCGTGACCATATGAAAGCGTTTCGAGAGGAGGAGTGAACTCCCCACCATCGGCTGTAACAAAGCATGAAACAATTTTTCGAATTTCTGGTGTGAATTTACGGATAGTAAATATCGGTCACATCGGAAGTTAGGTAGATATTATTGCAGCATTCTATGATATTCATTCAGCTTCGAAATATCAATAAATTTGGAAATGTAACTCGACAGATTCCAACTGAGTTAGTGATTTACAAGTAACATATTTTGTGTGAATTATAAGGGTCTTGAGTTCAATCACTGGAAGAATGTTATAGGCGCATACCGTTGAAGCCTCCATACCAAGGAGAAACATTTATTTGATCCTGCCAAATTCAAAAGAATTGTCTATCTGGAGTCAGTACATGATGCTAGATATCTTTCTATTTGGACAACGGTTAAAATCTCATCATAATAAGTTGATGAACCAAACAATTGTGGATATTTGTGACGATCACCAACTCAAATAAACCCATCAACTGAACCAGAATAGTCACCCTTCAATGAGTCGCTTCTAGATGTCCCTGAATTTCTAGTGAGGACTCGTGACTAGTCAAGTCCAGACATGTTGGAAATAGAATAGTTACCATTAATTACATTGGATGATTTTCATAAAAGTATTCCACTGAATGTCGACCTAGTGGTCGAAAACTAAAGAGAATGAATTTGATTCGTAGTGAAGACATCGGTGCACAATGTTAATTGGTACGCTAGGACTAATCATCTGTCCCCCTAGTTTTCAGTAGTACATCAAGTGAGATCAATGTGTGTTAAATACTGTTTACAAATTAACCATAAACTTAAACGCTCTAGTTTGTATTTCATATGCAAATAAGACAACATGTAAATAATATGTTGCAGAAAAGACAAGAACCACTAAATTAGTCAAAACATTAGGCATCGTGCCATTGATTACTTATGTCGAATAATACCAGGAAAACACATAACGATGTAGTATATATGGTTAATTATATCATCAGTTACTAAACTGATGACTATGCATCAAAGGTACCTAGAATATACTTGGTTTATGGGTAAATAGTGTTCGTCCTAAGGATAATCACAATGACTGACTATTTAGAAATAAGAAGTGGTGGTTGAAAGTGAAATCCGGAACAATTATTTTGTTTAATGTGGGACTCAGCTACATCCTAGTACAGGTGTTCAGAGCAATAAATAAGCACTTTAAACGCTAATACGTTATTCACTAAGCTACTGAATCTACATAGCTACAAGTTACTAATTAATTCCAGTTCTCAACGGTAGCGACGGAAAAAAAATATACATTCTTACCAATAAAACTCATACCTCTTGATCAAATTACTAGATATCCGGAATCAGTAGCTTAATGAACAGACTGCTGTCATTTGGATTAAAATATCAGTATGAGCATCAACATTAGGATGTGGCAGGTACATACAGCTGATGGGTACTGACCATGCCGAAACGTACCCCCTGGACTCCACTGTTAGTCACAGTACAATTTTATTACTGCTTATGACTAATTGACGAAATTCAAGTAGTCGGATCACGATACTCGTATGCCAAACGAGACTGATCAATTATAATCCTTAATATTCGCAGCTGGAAAATATAATCGCTTATAAGAAAACTCCAGTAGTTTGGACGTAGACAGAAGTAATAACCGTAGAGGTATCGAGAAGAGAATGACACCAGGAGATATTAGTGAAGCTTACTTACCAAAACAATGTACTTTGCATAAGATAAGTTTGGCTACACATTAAACCGTAAACAGGTTGATTAGTATTTCATGATTCATTATCATATCATAGAACACTACTAGGTTAATAGACTTTGTGGAGTTAAGTTTAACTTGTGTATTAAAGTCTTCACATACTGAGTTCATCTGAGACACCACTGAAGACTAGGAAGCATGAAGCAAGCGTTTTTTTATAGTATGAAACTTCTCAGCAGATAGGATCTCACGAGAGAATGAAACGAAACCTTCAAGTCTTGTAGTGAATGGCTAATCATTTTAAAGCATTAGTTATAATATAGAAGTTTTTTATCGGCTGAAAATTTGTCAATAAACTATTCAAAACTATCTCATTTCAAATGATACTCTTATGTTGATCAATACTTATGAGAAACCGTTACCAGTGGAACTAATCCGAGGCAGTTACTCACTAAAAATAATGAAAGACGGTCACATAATATCATGAAATGATTGAGATTAAACATCAACACTGTTGGATGCCGACACAGTAATCTGTAAGTTAGGTGTTTGTGAGCCAAACAGAAGGTCCTACGTTCAATGCACGAGTACTTAGTCGTATCTGTGTATTATTGAGTAGTCCCATACTTGGATAAAACAGCCATCTAGTGATCTCAAGTTTTCAGTGGTGGTTTAACTTACATCGGTTCATGATTTAAATAATGCTCAACAATCTCCACGATCCCATACTGATAATAATCAGTTTACTCGAATAAAATGTTTTGTTTTTTTTAAAAATTAAGTTCAATTTGTAAAAAGCCTAAATTATGGGATTTCTAAGCAAAGAATTTTCATAACCATTACAACGATTGAGTTTCGGAACTTCCGATATTGAGGTGTATACTGATGAAGTCTTACTCTAAGCGAAAAAATCGTCGATTGGTAGTTAGTTTTCTATATCTCTTTAGCCGACATCAATTCATGATAGAAAATATCTTTACAGAACTGTCTTAGCTAATAATCATTATTATTATTATTATCATTGTATTCCATCTTTTTTAATTAAATTTTCAAACATGAATGATTATTACTGACCAGATTTCTATGAAATTATCTAATTTTTAATGCGAACATACTTAGAATATCCATCACTCCCCCCACACACACGCACATTTCCTCAATTTTACACCTACAGAAACTTGGTAATAGGTATTTGATATTATTTCCCGTTTATTTATAGTTCAATATGTGATGGTAACTTGAAACTTTTAGACATTACAATACACATTATCGTTAAGCCTCACCCTCCACCACACGCACACACACACACAAACAACATTAAAAACAATGAAAACAAAACAATTAACCAAGAAAAAAAAAAAATAGACATTTGTTGTCAACATTAGTTTTGAACTAAACCAGATCAAGGTTTGTATCCATGTTCAATTATGATCATGTAATAAGAAGGAAATTAACTTTAAATTATGATTGAAACAATTTAGTTTATAATTAAATTTGACAAAAATGTTTCATAATGGATTCTTTTAAATTGATTTTGGACTCTATAAAACACTGAATGTTTTCTTTTTTTTAATAAAATGGATCGTCATTTTTAACAATAAAAATGACATAATCAATTAAGAAGTTTTAGTGATTATTTTGTTTCTTGTCCATGTGATTTAGTTGTCATTTGAAAGAATAAATCAATAAAATTTTCATATATAAAAGCAGTTTACAAATTGGTAACTAATCTGTGACACATGTCCTCCCCCCCTCTCCCCCCCTCTCTCTCTCTGCTATTTACTTCTATTCACAGTTTAATACTCAAATTAACTTATGCATTGGTGACATATGTAATACGTTAAATATTAAAATGAAAAAAATAATATGAAAACTCAACTGACAGTGAGATCTTAATATTTGGTAAGAGAGGCAAATGGCTAGGAAGTAGTTACCTATGAATAATTTCTGTTCTTTTTTTAAAAACGGTTATATTTTAAATAAATTTTAGTAATTGACACATAATGACAAGTTATGGGATTTATGATTGAAACTCTGTAACTGTATATACTTGGTATCCCATAATCCTGATGTTCACAAGGAGACCAGAAGTCAGTACCTTTCTCTTTTAAGGTCAGATTTTTATCCACTGAGTTACTGAGTTCAGATAGTTAATAATCCTGACCTGTTCTTGCATGCAGATATATATACAGTTGTTATTGATAATTCTTGTCATTCCAACTTTTTACATTCACTTATGTCAATTGTTCCACACTATTTCTTACCTCAATGTAAAATTCTAATACATATTTGGTTGTAAGCCGCTTATCAGAAACCATGAAATATTATGAATTCATATTATTCTACATTAATGTTTGTTCTGGCTTTATTTAAGTTTCGTGCTAGTCGGTACTCGTCAACAAATAGTGTGGTATATGCTATTTTTGTTGGCAGATATAAGTAGTATGTAGCACCAATGGAGAGTGGAATGCATGTCATCAAAAGATTGACAAGATTCAATTGAAGGGAACAGAAAGATAAACAAAAAATAATTGTGATAAAAACATAATTGAAAGAATCATGAAATGTGTAAAGGATAACTGATGGAAGATGTACAAATCATGTATTTAATGTATGGTTTTCATATTTTTCCAAAGCACTCAGTAATTATGTATTTAACAATAATTTGGTTATCCCCACAGTAGCACATGAAACTTTTATAGGACTGATGCCCTCTAACTCATATCACTTAGTATTACTAGCAAGTTATCCCAGTAGGAATTGATCTCTTGCAGGAATTTGATAATCACATTGATTGGGTTAACGAATTATGAACAATATCATATTCGTGCAATGTTAAAGACCGAACAAAGTTAATAAGTTCATGTACAGTTTCTACTAAGAAACCGATATTTCACCTCTTGGCTTTTTTCTCAGCTGATTCAGATCAATAATTGATACTTATCTGGAGTTCTTACCAAATATATAATTTAATAATCAACGTATTAGGACTATATACTTACTTCTTCTCCATATCGTTGTCTTCATGAATCATTTGACCCTCGAATTTTAAAATGAAGATTTAAGTGAGATTTTCCTCCCCAATTCAAAATATTTATTCAAACTAAACAGTATGTTTTGCAAAGATTATTCATTTCAAAAAATTACTAACATCTTGGACTAAATTAAATGATTGATTTCAGAGATTTGTAAAAATTGTAGTCTTTTCAAAGTTGAATTCATGAGTCAATCTAAGTTAGACCACCATTGAAAATCTGGAAGCACTGGATGGCCGTTTCGTCCTATTGTGAAACTCCTCAACAGTGTGCATCCACGATCCCGCTCTCGGGATTCGAACCCAGGGCCTTCGATCTCTCGCGCACTGTTGAGGAGTCCCACAATAGCACGAAAAGGCCGTCCAGTGCTTCCAGGTTTCCAGAGGTGATGGTCTAACATCAATCGGTTCATGATCTCAATCAAAAACGTAATAATCATCACAACCCCCATACCAGTAACACAGTTGTATTGTTCCAATTTGAGATTAAACAGTAGGAGCAACAGTAGTACTAATATTAGTAGTATGAGTAGTAGTAGTATACGTTTATAATCCAACATATTTGTTATAGCCGCATCGCTCATTACTTATATCCGAAAACGAAAAACTACTATAATTCCCATGACCCAAAGTAAGAACACGAAAGACTGGTACAAATGAAGATTTATTCAATCGCGGAACACGACAACAACCCATGTCGAAAATCCCCTTACTTACATATTGATTTATACACACATTTAATAATTAATTAGAAAAAAAGTCATATATAAATGAAAAGAGTCTGAAAATATAACAAAGCATATGTTACATGTCAGACTGAACATAGTTCATGTTAATTTAATACAAAGAATATCATATCTCTTACAAACATCACACTGAAATAAAATTAATATTATGCTGAATAAAATATCACATTGAAAATAATCTAAATATTACACTTGATCGAGATCATGAATGAATCAATGTTAGGCCACTATTGGAAACCTGGAGGCGTTGGGACTCTTCAGTAGTGTGCATCCATGATCTCGCACACAGGTATTTAAACACAGGAAACTCGATTTCGTACACGAACGCTTGACTTCTGAACACTGAGCTGATATCCAACAATGTTAATGTTTAACTTCAACCAGACCAAGATATTGCGTGAACGTTTTCTATTATCTTCGGTTAGTGACGGTCTCACAACTAACACGCTGGAATTGCACTGGTCACGGCTTCTCACTAGAACATCGCACTCAAGACCGAGGGTCTCGCATGCGGGATCGTGGACGTGTACTGCTGAGGAATCTCATACGATAACAAACAGCTGTCCAGTGCTTCCAAGTTTTCATTAGTGGTCTAACATTGATTAGTTCATGACCTCAATAATAACTCAACAATATCCATAACCCAATACTGAAAAATACCACGATGAGTAATCATTATACTGAATTAAAAACAAATGTAATATTGATGAAAAATCAAGAGTCAAAATTATAATTTCGCCTTTTTATCGAATAATATCGATATTCAGGATACTTAATGGACGTATGACCACCAGACTATTGAATTAACATCCACTGGTTTACATTACTAACTTCAGTTGGTTCTAATACTGTGAATCATTCACGTGATGTCTGTCTTATTCATGTCTTAATTGAACTTCACTGGAGACAGCCTCTCATTAGAAGTTTGGGAACTCTTCTTCAATCTAGTTACTAGTGAACAGAAATCACCGGCGATACTAATATCCAGTTGTTTGAATTTTTTAACTTCAATGAATGGGGCCTATTACGTAACCAGAATCTATTATCATAATCAATATTTGGTTGAATGTTCGATATGTTTAAATACCACTGATTACAGTATCGCACAGAAACCTAGTAATACAAGAGATGTTAACTTAGTAGTTTGAAGGTTTGTTAGTGCATATCAACAAATGTTTAATGCTTTCTGATTTCCCAAGATTACCCGATGATATTCAAATTGAATTTTTCATAATCTCTATCCTATATATTCTAAGATTTGTCCATCGTCTATTAGACAACAGTACAGTTTAAGATATCTTGTTTTTTTTTAAAATAAAACAACCTATTTTACTCCAATTAAAGCTTACTATTCAACAGATAATTGAATAATATAAGAAAGATATTATCAACATGAATGATTTCAATTTTAATTAAGAATTAGTTACTAGGTTACATATTTCATTTATTCATTGAATAAATAAATAGATAATTCATTCATGTGGAATGGTTCTTTATAAAAATCAATAACAACAACAACAAACAAACAAGCAAACAGACTAGTTTCACTTCTAGAATAAATTCAAGTAAATAGATCTCGATCAATGAAAAAAAGAAGAAGTGATAATCTGATTAATTTTACAGTTGATTACACAACATTATAGTTATTATTATTATTGAAATATGGTTCTTGTTATTGCTGTGGTTATTGTTAAATGTTGAAATCACTTTTTGGGTTAGATTATTCTAAGGTAACTATCTATAAGGCATTGTATAAGATGATCTTTAGAAATTAGACAATGACAATACATGAAATGTACTCTGACAGTTTTAGTTTGTTAGTATGTCAATTACTATAATTTATGAATGATCTTTAAGTGACTGTAAAGTGGCTTTGAGAATGTTCAATTCATTATTAGGGCTAAATGAAAGTTATAAACTTGTATGAAGAGTAAGGATTATGATTTACAATGGATGGTTAGGATTAGGAATTAGATTTAGGGTTTTTCATCATGAGTTGACATTAACTAAAATGCAAAAACGGCGCCAAAATCCAAGACATGTTTTCTTAAATTTGATTGGTAAGTTCCATAAATTATAGTCTTGCCTGAAAACTTTCAGGTTTTCAATAGTGGTCTAGCTTAGATCGACTCATGAATTCAACTATTATGACTAGTATAACTTCCACAAACCCACATTTTGATAATAATTTTGATACAGTAGTAGAATAGCAACTTTGTACTGTATGATCAGTGATGTGAGTTAGTTGAGAAACAACAACTACTACATATATTACAACTTAATACAAGTTAAAATATTCATTCTTCTGTGACACTCCTTATGAGCTACTTGATAGTGTTTTATAAAATGCAGTATGGAGGCAATGACTTTGAGTAGTTTCTGAGATTTGAAGTTCTTTCAAAATAATAGCTATCAGCTTGAAATTATTTTCTAGATGGTGTTATTCACGGATTCACTATTGACGACTATTTTACCCTGGTATCGGTTCCATCATTCGTATGAACCGAGTATTCTACCAGAAGTCGAACCTAGGAGTCAAAATAGTACACATTCCCAATTCATAATATACCATAACGATTATACAACTCCATTTGGTGCTAAATAGCCAATGCTTTTTGGGTTTTTTTATTGTACATCAACAGAGATCATTCCGTGATAACTATCACTTACAAAATAAAACAATCTTTATGAAATCCTTTCATTTATAATCATTATTTAATTACACTGAAAAATAAAACCACCCTGTAATTATTAAAACACTGACATACTTGAAATGTATTTAAACAACAAAAAACAAACAAAGTTAGAACATGCAAACAAGACTTGACAACATAAAATAAGTAATGAAAATTGATCACAATTCATAATCATATTTTCAATAAGAAAGACACAGTACATGAATGAGTGAATCAATGAATGATCCTTTTATCTTAGAAATAAAGGAACTTCTTTATATATATATATATATATATATATATATATATATATATATATATATATATATATATATATATGTTTGTATTATCTTTTGGGGGTTGTTTTTCTTTTCACAATTCACTGAAAGTAAGAACCCTGTGAAATTGCCCTCAAGGATATTTTTTTTTGAGGAAGGGGTGGAGTGGGGGAATAAAAGTAACAACTGTTCTCGGTTTATTAAATTAACCTAATAAACAATATTGGACTAAGCATTAACACCCATTTTTATACTGACCATAAATAAATAGATAAATGTAACCTTTAATTAACTATGTATAATTATTCACTCCTAATAATTTGACTTTTAAATAAACAATTGGAGAAACACATGTGTATAGAAAAGTAAGTTACATGGATCAATCAATATGAAATGATAACGGTAACAACCGAACTAAAAACAAAATGAGTTGTGTTTAGATACTATTTAGAAGAGCTAAAATTTCATTTTAGTATTTTTACTACATGAAAAATTGACGAAGCTCATCTTCAATCTACCTACTGTAAGAATGTCTACTCCATGCAGCTTGATCAGGTGTCTAGGCAGTAAAACTAATGTTAAAAAATCAGCCTCAGAAACCAAGGTAAAGATTTTATTTTTACCAAATGTGAGAAATGTCTCAGAAATTATTATAGAACATTTTGGTATCAATTTAACTCACTTCATCCTATTATGTACAGACCAAAAGAAACAATAGCAAAGAAAGACAAATTTCAACATTATCTACAAAATAAATTGGATGAATTATGAGATCAGCTTCAAGTGTCAACACGTTACTCACTGAGCTTCTTACTGACGATAGAAAACAGTCTGTTTCACATGTATAATACCCATTATTATTTGTAACAGTTTATGGTACCCGATGTTTATATCCAGTCTTTGTTCAATTCTCATTGTGAACATCAGCAATGTGATAAAGGTACGTCTTAAAACTGGCGAAATGTATCTAATCGATTCCACTGTATAGTTGACATCTGAAAGAAATATAACATTACCTTATTTTCAGTAAAGGGTCGTTGAAATTGTTCAGTTTTATTAAAATCCTAAAAAGATCAATTTTAGACCACTATTGAAAACCTTGATATAGCGGATGCAATTTTTATCCTAATATGGGAATCCTCAGCAATGCGCATCCACGACGCCGCACGCGGGAGTCAAACCCAAGACATTCAGCTTAGTGATTTAAAGATTAAGCGCTCGTGTGCAAGACCGAAGATTCTGGGTTCCATTCACGAGTGCAGAGTCGTGAATATGCGATGCCGAGAAGTTCTATACCGGAATGGAACAGCCGTTCAGTGCTTTCAGGTTTTCACTGGTGGTCTAACGTTGACCAGCATCACGACTAGAGTGATAAGTATCATACTATTTAGACTTAAGCTATTAATTTCGTCAGTTTATTTAATTAGTCATTCACATTGAACGTAAGCGAAACGAAGAAAACACATATAAACAGAATTTCGCAACCAGTGGAAAAAAGTCTTAAAAAGTCATTATCCGTTTCAATCGGATGTGACATAACAAATTTCTCTTGAAATTTTTCGCTTTTAATAACAAGCGCCCGGATTATTTAGTTGAATCGTAATGATCATTTATACCACCTTCTGATTCACCAATGACAACAGAACGTAATAGACACAGTTATTCGTAATAACATCATGAATTCACGCTTCATTTACGGTATATATATGTAAAAAAAGAGAAAGAGAGTTATGTGTTGAAGTATCTTTTGAGTAGGTAATAATGTTTCACTTTTGTTTTCACTATATGACATAAAAATACATTGGTGGTCCCAATAGAATTAGAGTAAATTAATTTATTAATTAGTGCTTTTGTTTAACAACAAATAGTATAATGGATCATTGAAATTAGTTAAGTTGTGGGTTGATTAGAAGAGAGCCTTTTTACCATTATTATTATTATCATTATTATCTATTGAGTCAATAAACTATAGAAAACCAAAGACCATTAGTCAGTGTTATGTAACTATGCTATAGCGACAACCGTGGGTGACCTTGTGCAGTCATTATCTAATCAGGATACAGGTTTTATAAATGAATAATTTACTATTATTCTAAAGGATTAGAGTTGGTCATCGTAATCAGCGAACTGATAATGTACAAAGAGACTCGGGAAGGCTAACAGACGCCTTTTGTTATGCTGTAATTTATATGAAGTACGCCCAATATATAATAACCTTTTTTTCCAATGTAAAATGAATCGTGAACAGGTGTCTGTTGAAATCTAGCTTTCATGCCATGTCATATTCACGGTAAAATAGATACATTTATCACTTGTAGGTGTTTTGGTTAAAAAATATGCTGAGTCTTATTTAGCTTTTAAAAAGGCACGTGTTGGTTGTTATCACATTTTGAATTGAAGAGTAGTTATCATGAATCCAACTGATTCAATGCTAGCTATTAGTTTCAGCGTTTGAACTCTTTGAAAACGATTATAGATACACATACACCCACACGGAAGATTGAACGTAAGACGTTCGGGACTTGTAATAAGCATGATATTCACTTACTGAATTGAAATTTAATAGTAAACCATAGTTTTAACTTCGATGTATTTACTATTAGGCAAACTATTCATCCAGTATCATTGGTGAGTTACCATACCACCTTGACTTGGTTGTTTCCACAAATCACTGGACTTCCTAATACAGGATGAAATTACTGACTTTATATGATTAAGAGTGACTGATACAAACGCATAAACATAGGCTTCATGTTAATTGACGCTCATCAGCAGAGTGAATTTACAATATCAAGGGAACTAATATTCCTCATTCGAACTAAATAGAAACACAACATAGATTATTAAAATAAATATTTCAGACTTAAAGGAACTTAGATTATGAATGACTTAATAGCACTGTAATGAACGAGAACACCAGTGCAGACAAACAAACGCATTTTAATACAACATTAAGAAATATCTTTGTAAAATCTGATTACCATACAGTGAATACTTCGTTTGCAAAAATGTCCATCAGTTGTCACTGACTTTGTTGTTCCTTCATTTCCACACCAATCACTCCCTGCTCTCACTCTCTTCTCTTAACCTTCTGCCTCCAGGCATTTCCCCTTTCGAGTGGTAACATTTACTGTTGTGAACGAGAACACAAGCGGGAACAACCAAATATATTAAAATATAAAATTACAGAATCTCTTCATGAAATCTGAGAACCATACAGTAAATACTTCATTTGAAAGTGTCAACCAACTATATCAGACTTGATTATTCCTTCGTTTCCATATCAATCATTCTCTGTTCTCATCCTCTTTTCTTCGATCTTCTTAACCTTCTGTCGCCAGGTCTTTCACTTTTAATTGATGATACATACTACTTATATTTGTCGACATCAGTAGCACACATCATAATACCATATCTAGTTATGATGTAAAGTGATTCAAGTTTATTTAAGAAGAGGCGTATCAGTGTTCCCTCAAGAGTAAGAAAACATCGTGGTTATGAGTGTTAATTGTTATGTGAATAGTTTAAATTTAGTTAAAAGATAAGAGTTTCACAGGTTGAAATCATGAGTCAATTGAAGCTAGACCACCATGGAAAACCTGGAATCACTGGACGGCCGTTTCGTCCTAGTATGGGACTCCTCAGCAATGTGCATCCACGATCCCGCCCCCCGTGGTCTAGCTTCAATTGATTCATGATTTCAACCTGTGAAATTGCCTAAAATCTCCACAAAACTCATTCTGATAAAAGATAAGAGTGTTGATAATTTGAAACAAACAAACATTCTGTAACGAAATATAATTTACATAAATATTTTTACAGTCTGTTTTATTTTGTACTTCAATATGCTTGACATTATTGTTTATTTTTACAGTAAGAATTGACCTAACATTAAACGATACATACCATATACAGTAAACTAATGTAGACTGACCACTAATGTAAGTCAGTTCAGTACTTATTTGTGATAATAAAATATGTAGCGAAGTATAAAATGTGTTAATTTGATTATCATTATTTTTTATACAACAATGAATCTATGCGTATTTATTTGTTTATGGTGAATACTGAATTAAGCAAAAGTATGATATCGAGATGAGCTTGAGTGAATCTTCAATTATCAGTATAGAGTTGTGGAGATTGTTGAGTTTTGATTGAGATCATGAATGGATCAATATTAGATCATCACTGAAAACCTGGATGCTCACTGCTGAGGAATCTCATACTAGAGCAAAACAGGTGTCTAATGCTTCCAAATTTTAAAATGGTTGTCTAAAACTGATCCATTTATCATCTCAATCTTCAATTAACCAAATGAATTTTCTTTAGCTGCCTTTCAGTTAGTCAATAGAATGTTTGTTTAATTCAGAGATATTCTGTAAACAGAAGTAATAAGATTTGTTATAGTTTACTAGTTTTATGAAGTTTGTTGATTTCTTAGGGTTTATTATAAGTTTTTTTTTCAAATTTAACTTTCTAAAAAATATTGTAGCGTAACATTATCAATCTGACTATGCGTTTATTCACACTGAAGGTTCCTTTTTATTATCAGAATGGGTTTTGTGGAGAGTTTTAGAAATTTCACAGGTTGAAATCATGACATTAACACCGTTGGATACCGGCTCAGTGGTCTAGTGGTTAAGTGCTCGCGCACGAATCTAGTAGGTCCTGGGTTCGAGCCCCGCGTGGTGCGGGATTGTGGGTGCGCGCTGCTGGGGAGTCCCATACCAGGACGAAACGGCCGTCCAGTGCTTCCAGGTTTTCAATGATGGTCTAGCTTCAACTGACTCATGATTTCAACCTGTGAAGTTCCTTCTTATGTTTTTCTCATGGCCACAATTAGTTTCAAAGAAAATTCATTACAGTCTACAAAGTCTTTATTAATAAATCCACTAAATGGCTATGAAGATCATATTGTGGAAGAACCATCTTTGTCTTTATATTGTTTTAAAGTTGTACGTAAAAGTCATTATATATTTTAACTTTTCTATTTCAACAACTTGTCTATTATTCATCGAATCAACAATAAAATGATTTTATAGCCAGTTCACTACAAACTATGTATATTGAGATAAAACTGATTGATATACAGTTACAGTAACTCACCCAATGAAGTAGGAAAGCCTCATGGCTAATCAAGTAGAGAAGAGCTTTGAAAGATAGTGCGATTGGACACAGGAGAAAATTTCTATATAGGGATCTTTTCTATTACTTTTGGAAGCTTTTGTACAAACCAAAAGCGCTGATAAGCTTCTAATGAGTTCACCAGTGAAGAAAAGTGGAAATTATCCTTAAGTATGCTTCAAATCCAGGTATAAAAGATACATACATCGCAGTGATATACATAGTGGCATAGATGGGCTTGGTTGCCAGTATGTAGGCATATCCACATCTCCCACAAATACACATAGGTATAGAAATTTCCATTTGCTAGTATATGATACATGAACATATAGAATGTATAAGTTAGAGCTCATACGCTCCATGGTATAAACATAATCATAGATGCGAATTCCACAGGTCTTCAAACCCAGCAGCATTTACACTAACTGAATATCAAGTATTCAACTCAGTGTGTAAGTCTTTATGGTCAATGTGCTAACTTTAAGTTCTTACTACAAACCTGTTTAGTGTCGACCACTATGCATTGGTTTCGGAGCACCTTATGGTCTATGCTCTGGCCCGCCCCTGTCAGACCTTATAGGTCCTTCCAGACTAATCTGTTCAGGCACCGAAAAGAAAATCTTCTTCAATGCCTCAGCTGTACTACAAACTCAAGTCGACCTCTCTTCTTATATAATCAAGGTTAAAACAGAGTGGTTGATCAGTTTGATTTCCATCTGATTACGGGACGGTTGGTCGATTCGGTCTCCAAAGTGCCACATGCGTTAGTTCAATATTTGCATAGTTGGAAAATGGTCAACTAAAACTGCTGTGACAGAACGGATATTGTTAAAGTTGAAACTGCTTTTTCAAACTAATTATTATTAATTATTATTTTGTATAATTACTGAGTAAGTAGATTATACTGTGCGTATATTCTACTTATCGTAAGCTTTCATTTGATACATAAATTATGGCTATGCGATTCACTGTTCCTATTCTGTGGCCAGTATGTTGTTCACAGTCTCCTATTCACAGGTAGTTTGGGTTTGTATAATTGTTATTTTTTGTATTATGGTTTAATGTGGTCTCATATCTCTGTATATAAATCACATCTATTTAATACATAAATATAGGAGAGGCCAGTTACCACTTCTGTAGCTAGTGTATTATCGACCAACGGGAACCTTGTTTTCGGCTAAACGTTCATAATGCTGATCAGGAGTGCAATTGGCCATACCATCGACACTAAACTCTAGAGTAAATAATAGATCAAATGAAAATCGGGATTCTGATTTGTGGTCAGCGGGTTATGAAGACAATAAAAACATTTAAACAGGCTATGAAGTAGATTATAACAACATGAATAATAAATTTATTCAGTTATTATAGAACATTAGTTTACTGGGGAGTCGCAGAAATTCAACCATCAAATTGTTCTTCTCTGATCATAATGATTCAAAGTTTTCTGTTAATTATTGTCAGTAATTCAAAATTCAATAGTACACCATCATTCTCATGTTATAACTGTCTTATTTCATTTTAATTTTAGTGAGAATCCTATATTTCTACTACTAATTCATTTGAAGAAGAGTTGTCGTTCACGGTATATATTTTCGTGCCAAGAGACGCTTAATTGATCTAAAGCTTACATTTCCTACTCTGAAATCCTTGACTATCATTAGTTGACAAATTTTTTTTAGTATACTATTTTATGGTTCGCTCAAGGGTGTTTCTATAATTGTATATATAAGCTTGATTTGTGTATTTTCTGGGTGCTTGTAGAATAAATTTTCTACACCTCATCAAGACTTCTTAATCTAATTAGCAGGACCGGGGACAATATATTAGAATAAGCCCCCAAATGCCCTGGTACGGCCGAGGGTGTGGAGAGTCCACTCTCCCTCTCGACATGCTCTCACATGGCCACGCGTGTATAGCCTCTGACAGGGAAGTCCTACTCACTACCTTCTCGTGGCGAGGGTGTTATTTACGAAATCGAGAAGACGAAAAGCGAACGTTCGGCTTTTTAACCGGGTTGGTGGACACGGAGAGTCCACCTAGGGGAGTTTGAAAACCACAATTCCAAACCAATGGTGCACATGGGCTGGCTCCAGTATCCTGAAGGAATAAATGGCGTATGAACCAATTGTTGGTCACCAGCTAACATGGGAGTGCATTTCCTTACGATGCTCCACTGCCTTGTGGATTAGACTTTTAGGTCAAAAGCTCCGGGTATGGCACCCTAAGAAGACCACCTTCTTCGTTTCGGGGACTCGGGCAGTATCACAGCCCTCATACATATCAAATGAGATTTATGTGGTGCATATGTATTTGGTGCCTCCTTGTACCAGTATCTATATGTTAAAATAAATAAATAAGATTAGAATAGCCTATTGTGTCATTGTATCTTTGACTTTCGTTCCATTTACCAAGTAAGGTGAACTTGTAATAGCGTTCAAGTATATCATTTATTCTTTTATATTGAAAAGAATTCTGTAACTTATTACATTTATAATAAATAAAGTAATTAACAAATTCAATAATTTACTTGACACGTGTATTTATTATTAAACTAATATCCTCTTTTGTAATTTATCCCATCTATATTCACTTGGTATAGTTCTAATTGTATCTTTACATTGTTATTTAGAATTCCAATTGATCAATCTCATATTGGCATATGTACATCTTATGCGGATTGCCTTGATATTAGCTTTAAGTCATAAGCTTTTCACATCTATGCATATACATATAGTCATGTTAGACGTAAAGTTTAAATTTGCCTTTTATATGATTATATATTTGTAATGACAACAATTCAAACTATACAGAGTAGCCTTACACGTGACTACTGTCAACTAGTGGTCAGCATCATCTATTCACCTTAATATAACTTACTTGTATCACATTACATAAATTCCAACTGATAAAACATATTCAAGATATTATATAACAACTAGACATTTAATTTGATTGTTTCCCCCTCCTCTCTCTCTCTCTCTCACCCTCTTACCCTCTTTCGAATAGTTCAATAAATGAGAATTTATTTTATTGCATTGAGATTTATTTGACAACATTTTGAACAATATGGCCTTTATTATCCCCCTGTTAAATGAATAAATTACGTCATTATTTTCAACAAATGATAAATTTTCATTTTCTTATAGAATTGAATTGAAGAGTAGGAAAGGGAGGGAGTTTTAGGGAAAGAAGGGAGGTCAATGAAATTCTGACAAACTATATAAATTATAATAAATTTGGTTAATTTTATTGGAAAATATTTAAAATTGTAGAAATTAAGATGAATATTTGATGATTAGAGTAGATAAATAAGGAAATTTTCTTAATTCTAAATTCATTTTTAAGATTCATTACGTAACTACTTAATTATTTACTTACGCCTGTTACTCCTCGTGAAGAAGCATAGGCCGTTCACAAACATTCTCTATCCAACTTTATCCTAGATAATACTTTCCAGTTCCTATTCATCCTTTTCATATTTGCTTCTATTTCTCGACGTAATGTGTTGTTTGGCCTTCTACTCTTCCGCTTCCGTTCAGGATTCCAAGTTAGGGCTTGCCTAGTAATGCAATTTGGTGATTTGTGTAATGTATGTCCTATCCATTTCCATCGTATTTTCTTAATTTCCTCCTCAGCTGGAAGCTGATTTGTTCTCTCCCACAGTAGGCTATTGCTGATGGTATCCGACCAATTGATGTTGAGTATCTTGCGTAGACAGCTATTTATGAATACTTGTACTGGGGTGTTTATCGTACGTTCTCAATATGATATATATATATATATATATATGCGCAACATTGGAGGTCTTTGGTTTGAATCTCGTGAGCGTGTTCGTGGATGCGCGCTGCTGTGGTTTCCCATGATGGGATGAATCGGCTGTCGAGTTCTTCCAGGTTTTCAATGAAGGTGTAACATCGATCGACTCGTGATCTCAAGTAACAACCTTTTATAGTTGGTTCAGTTATAACTTTTAACCTTTCTAGGACACTTAGTGAAACTTATTAATAGAGGTCCTTTGGAAACTTATAAAGAATTGTGCTTTCTCAAATATTTTAACCCTTATCATTTAGAATTTTAAAAGTTTATGATTTTCAAAGGGACAATCAATACGATTGAACCTAATAGGAGAACCGTTGAAAATCTCTAAACACTGAACATTTATTTCATCCTAACATGGAAATTCTCAGAGGTATGCATCGACAATACAATCAGTAATTCAAACCAGAACGTTCTGACTTCATCACCAATAATTTACATGACTAATTTGAAATAGTTGAAATCATGAGTCAACTAAAGCTAGAACACGGTGGAAAACTTGGAAACTTGTATGGGACTCCTCAGCAGTGCGCATCCACGATCTCGCCCTCTGCGAGATTCGAACCCAGGATCCATCATTCCCGCGTACAAGCGCTTAACTACGAAAGCACTGAGCCGGCATCCAATGGTGTCAATGTATAACTTTAACTAATCCGCGGAATTGCGTCACCGTAAACCATTGTCTTCAGTGAGCTGATATCTCACAACAGACCTGGTTGAACTCCGCTGGTCAATACTTCTCACTAGAACTCCAGGAAATGCCTCTTGAAGTCGGTTACTAGTGAGCAGATGAATTTTATCAGAATGGGTTTTCCATGGTGGTCTAACTTCAATTGACTCATGATATCAACCATTGAAATTACTAAAATCTCTACAAAACCCCTTCTGATAATTTGAAATAATTCAAGATATTTTAGAACCATAATCTAATCTTATTGATGTGTAATTATTTCACTATTGATAAAACTTGATTCTTTTCATCAAATTTCAATAATCAAGATCATAAGTCAATTGAAGTTAGATCACCATGGAAAATTTGGAAGCATTGGACAGCCGTTTCGTTCAAGAATCACTTCTTGAAATGAATCACTAATGACCAAATGATTACTTTTAGTGTAAAAAAAGGTTATGAAGATTAGTTCATCTTCCTCTTTTTTTTATTGTTGTAATATTATTCAGTAGAACAGATACTTTATGTATATCTTTTTTGGTTTTTGTTTATTTAATATTTATTTTTTATCGGTTTTTTTTCTTTTCTTTCTTTTCTCTTTTTTTCTTTTTCTTGGTCAAACAAAGATAAACCCGCACTATAGAAACATCATGATTATCAATTAATTCTATGTTGTTATTTTAATTATTGTAATATAACTCTGTTATGAATGTGTCAGTTGATTTTGTCATTCAACGAATCTATATAGAAAGAGAAAGATAAAGAGAGATAGAGAGATAGAGATAGATAGATACATAGATATTAATCATTGTTGAAAATGAATTAAGTGATTGAATGTAAGTGAAAGTACAAAGAGAATTATGTGATGAAGGTGATGATGATCAACAGTATTTTTTCTTTCGAGATTATTTATTGGTGAATTGTAACAATTTACCTTTATTATATTATGACTAAGTTACGGCTGAATAAATTCACACAATAATACTGATAACAATTATATAGTATGAAATATAATTGTACTTTCATATATATTGTACTTATATTCATGTAAATAGTGAATGACTGAATGAATGAGATATAAAGTTACACAGAAAGAGAGAACGAGAGACAAAGATGGAAATGAGATTGATGAGAATATCACAAGTAGTTTTGTTGTCCTTTTTTTTCTTTTTTTTTCACTCAACTATTTTATATTTCAATGATTTTGATTTGAAAAAAATGAGACAAACAAAAAGCATGACCCAAAACTTTTGATGTGTAACATGAGAAAAAAGAAAAGAGAAGAAAAGAAAAAAAGAGAAGAATTGGACTGTAACTTAGTTAAATTCTATTCTATTTTAATTTATATAACTTCACACCTTATAAATTAAGTCTAAGAGAGAGAATCAGGGTATATTGACATATGCATATATATATGTATATATATGAATGCCTAGATTTAAGACTTATGTTCAATACATCTATTGAGTAGAATAGAAATGATATTGAATCAAAGTTAATAATTATAATACTCATAAGTAATATAGAATAAACATTTTCAATGAGAATAACAATGAAAATGATTGTCTCACCGTTATAACAACTAAATGATACTCTCTCTCTCTCTCTCTCTCTCTCTATATATATATATATATATATATATATATATATATATATATATATATATATATATACGTAGTTAAGTACACATAGACATACATTACAATGTATATTACTTATATGCTTACAAATAAATGTGTTACAATAGGAGATATACAAAAGTCAATGAGAATTTAAAAAAAACAACAAATTAACAATGGAACAAATGTATTCTATGTAATTGATACATTGAAATAAGGTCACTGATTGAATTGAGGTCAGGTAAGTAAGTAATTGAAAATGGTGATGATAATGATGATGATGTTAATAATGAATAAAAAGGAAAAGAAAAAAAGAACAATTATAGTTTGAAGACACTATGATTTCAGATGGAATAAGACAGTGTGAAACAGACTAAGCAACTTATATAAAAGAGGGAAGAAAATGTATAATAAACATGATATAGTTCCACTATGAATATGTTCATGTATGTATGTGACATTTACATAGATATATATATTCGATTTATTTAACTATAGACACCAAGATTACGTATATTACCTATACATATAGATAGGTATATTTGAAAAGAAAATGGTTTAATTTATACTAAGTAAAAATACAGAAATGGTATGAGATATATCAAATCTAAAAACTAAATGATACAATTCAAATCACTTTTTCATTTTTGGTACAACTTAAATAGATAGTTCACAATATTTGTACAAATTAACATTATGTACACATTATATATATATATATATCAATCCTTAATTTTATTCTATATTTTTGATTAGGGTTAGTGATTAAAAGTGAAATGATAAAACCATTTCACCCATTTATTTGTTGTTGTTGATGATGATGTTATCCACGACTATACAATGACTTATTCCTTCTATAAGTAAACTGAATATATAAGAAAGCAGTATATTTGAAAGTACTTTACACAAATAGATTTATGTCTATTATACGTGTGTATGTATAAAGTTACATTTGTAGAATCATTTAAATTCATTTAACAGGTGTTATGTATATTATATGAAGAAACTATATTTTCAGATTTCATTCCTTTTGTTGATTTTTTTTTTAAAAAAAAACAACTTCGAATCATGCGTTCAAAATTTTGGTTATTTTGGTTTTATCAACAAACATGGATGATGGATAGCAATGGAATCGAAGATGCACGTTTCGTCCTATTTAGGACTCATCAGTTGGATGTATCTCTCCAGGACTCGAACCCGATACCGCTCACGCGTCCTGGATTACAATGCAAGCCACTAGTCATCTCTGTTTATAACGCTTGTGACTTAAGGAATATCGAGACAATCTGCACACAATGCACGTATGTCAATAAGAGACTGATCAATTACAGTTCTAAACATCAATGGGAAGATTAAAACAAATATTACAATGTGAATTTAAACTTCACCCTATGGCACAAACAAGTAGTTACCAAGAATCACTAGGTAAGTGGTTAACGCGATGGAGTTTGGAGTCAACAGTACTACGTTCGAGTCCCAAGGTGAACATTAACTCTGAGATGCAGGTACATCCAACTGAAGAGCCCCAAATGGGACGAGACGCGTGTCTTGGATTCCACCGGTAGCTCCTAACCATTTATGTTGAATAATAAGGGAGTATAGATAAATATCATGTTTGTTTAGTACTTAGTGTTGGTTAAATTCAGCGATAATGTCTCAGATCATAAATTTAATTGATCTTAATTCATACCTCACGAGAAACATCAATTCTTGTTGGTGATTTCTAACTAACATAAAATTTAGTTCACAATTGATTGATCACTGGGTGGTGATCAATGTCATGCTTATCTAGTCCTTATTAGTGCAAGTCGAATGCTATCGATCATGTTGCAATGTGGCCACCAGACAAGCATGACATTGATCACCACCCAGTGATCAATCAATTGTGATTACATTTCAGTCCTACAGGAGGCCAGTCATGGCTCGGATAGCTCAGTGGTAACGTCTCTGACTAAGAAGCTGGGTGACACGAGATCGAATCTTCCAGGGAACACCAGTTCCTTCAAGATTACAGGTACACCTTGCTGACGAGTGTCAAGTAGCACGAAACCCTGGTCCATAGTTTCCTGTTGACTACCTCCAACCACCATCTAAAATTTAGTTCAATCTAGATTTCTTCCTACTTACTACAACCTGTTAAACATAAAGGAAGTATGATTGTTCGTAAATTATACGTATACATTTTTATGCTAAATAAACCTTCCCCCCCACACAGTATATTATATATATTCACGAGGATATGTCTACATAGTTTGGTTGCCTAATTTCATTACATCAATCATATGATTTGTACATGTCAATTGTTTTGTTACGATTGAACAATTAATACATTTCTATCTTGATTCATTATTATTATTATTATTACCAAATGTTAATATAGAAATTGTTACTTTCACATGTGACAAAAGACGGATTTCCATAAGGGTGTATGATTTTGGTGTTGAATGTGAATTTCAAGCATTTTTTTTTCCTTAGTAAAAATCATAATGATAATTATGATGATGATGATTTGTGTAATGAACAATTAGAATCATTGATATGTGACCATTAAATTTTTTCTCATTGTGGTCTATGTGCTGCTTATGATATTTCGTACATGAACTGTGTCCAGAAGTAGGATTGTTATATCCAGATGAGAATAATGAATAGTAACTGTTGGGGGGGATCCATTTATGGAATAATACTATACGTATACATTTATCGTATAATTATTAAGTAACTAAACTATGCATATTCATATTCCTCTTATTATAAGCTTTATTTTGACCCATAGACTATTATTATACGACTTATCATTCTTAAGTTATGCCTAGTTTATCAATTACTATCTCCCATATTCAAAATCACTTTTGGCCAGATCTTGTACAAATGTTATTTTCTACTTTATGGTATGATATGGTCTGTTTGATTGGTATATAGATTCGGTATATTTGAAATATAATGATTCATATCTCAGAGGCTCGGATTGGTGTTCTGGACTTAACTGGCTGGGCTAGGCAGAACTCTAGACTGCCCATACGGGTTTATGCGTCATTGATCCGATCGATAAATCACTGTTCTCTAATCGGCGGTATCATTAATAGGGTACAAAGCCACAAGTTATAACAAGGATCCAGTATGACCAATTCGTTTTATTTAAGAAATATTAGTTAGATTTACCTGCACTTCATGTAGAAACCTAAACATTATTCCTTTCATTTCAAACCACCAACTCATTGTCTACTAAGCTACTAAGTCCGGATAACCGGTAATTTTTTCAACGGGAATAAAATTTATATCATTTTTAGTGAGAGTTTGAACGATCGTTGTTAATATTCAGAATTAAATTTTGTTTAATCTTTGTTTATGTTGGACTCTCAAAGGGTTCAGGAACACCGGGAAATGTTTTATTCAAACAATATTGAATGTAATCTTCTCAGAAACATCTAGAAAATCTAGAATCATGTGCCACAGTTTTGAGAGGATATTTGCCTATGCTGTATGGTTCCAGGGATTTTACAGGAGATAAAGGTCGCATGCAGCTCTATAAATAACCTCGTCTTTCTGTACATAAGTCAACCTTGGAGTAAAAGTTACTTTTGGCACTCCTTACCTTTTCTCTTGTGTTCAAGTTTAATATGGTTGCATTAGCAAGTGACTAGGAAATCTGGTCGAGCGTCCATTTAGCAAGACTTATTAATTGGTATTTGGGCATCCTCTATGGATTACTTAAATATATAATGATAATAACAATAATAATAATAATTATTATTCTCTTACATCAGTGATATTTAACACAGAACTCTTCAACTGTACTTGGTATAAGCTAACTGTTGACTAAATAAAGAATCCACAATATTTCTAAATAATTTAGGTCGAAATGGTTAGCTGTTAAATTACGACCAAATTGTTTGGAAGCATCGTGTTCTTCACGTTTAAAATTCCTGGATTTTATCCTTTTTGAGTTTGTGCTAGACGTAGGCTTATGAGAAGCTCCAGAATAGGATGGAACAATTGTTAGTTACTATTTGGTCTTTGAAGAATGCTGGTCGGCGGCCTATGCTCCATTGTGAGTTACAGTCGTAAGTAAGTGATTCAGTCTTTGAAAACTTTTGGATGGTGTCGTTATAATATACAACTCAGATTAAAAATAATTTCTAAATTTCATCATGGTTGCCTGCCTTACTGCTTATCATTTTGTTTGTTAAATTTACGACACTACTTTTTTAATATTCAGTAGCTTATATTTTATCCAGTCATCTTTAGGTCTCGAATTGGACAAAACATGTTTTTATAACAATGAACTGCTATTCTGTTATATTTGTACTTTTATTTCATTGTTTCAGTTTGTTGTTTTCTAATTATATTAGTATTTTTCATCGCATTTAGTCTTCATGATACATTCTTTGCTATGAACATATCACCTATGTTCAAAGTCGAGCGCTTGGTCTCTGATTTAAGCATAATTTTTACAGACCTTTCCGTATTCATGTAGTTAAAAGACATAATTTCTATATGATGTATCCTACTGTGTAACTGACTCTAGGAATTTCACATGAAACCCCCTTGTTGTATTAGAATTCTTAAGAAAATCTTATGGTATAAACGGTAGTAGTGATTAAATATGATTGACTTAAATGAACGTCTTTTTGTATGTGTATGACAAAGGTATTTCCAACTAGTTGGGGAGACCTGAAAAATTCCTGTAAAAAAGTATAATTGAGCCCTGAAAAGTCTAAAAATTATTTTATCGAGTTTCGCAGAAACATCTAGAAAGTAAAGAGTCACGTGTCACATTTCTGATTCGATGATTACCTATCTTTAGAAGGGTTCAATAACTCTTTAAGTTAGTTTAAACCACGGATTTAAATGAAATAAAAACCAGTGAAAACATAAGTAAACTCTGGATTGCTGTTAACTGATTGAAAGTAGTCGACAAGAACCCCTATTCATATTTATTGATACGCATCAATAAGGCGTACTTAAAATCTTGAGAAAACTAGTGATTTCTGTAGGACTTCAACTAGTATTATGCAGTTTCGTCGTCTGAGGCGTTATGAATGGGTTTTTTGGGGTGTGACTGACCTGCTCTAATGGTAAGATACTTACACTGATTATTGAGTATTGAACACTGTTTATCTAGTCCATTTTATATAGATTGAATTTTATCCCTAATTTAAAATATAGACACTAATCTAATTGACTCGATACAGAGTGCGCTATGTTGAGAATTTAGATGATAGGAAACAACGGTCAGAAAACTCTAAACTTCTGTTTTTTTCTCAGCACTGCACACCTATAACTGTGATAGGAATCAAATCTCTAACGTTAGGTTTTATGATGAGAGTTAATGTTATCGGTATATGTTTGTGCACTAATGGTGACGAAAAGGACTTATGGTATTTCTTATCTCCTTTCCAAAATGAATTTTAACTTATATCAATATCCATAATGAAAATCGTGGCTAAATTGTTGTAATCATGACCAAGATTATTGGATATTTGTATTTAGGTGGTTTTCATTTTTTTCTAATTTAACTTAATTCTACTTAGTAATAGTAAGTAACATGAAATAAACAATAAAAAGATTGAACGAGAAATAACCAAATTACAGGAAAGTAATTTGTATAAATGGTCCACCAGGGTTCTTGGTACCTGTGTGGTTGCGCCACAGGATTGAGCTGTACTATTCAGATTGTAGCGTTAAAGCCTGTACGGTGTCTGGTTTTCCTGCTAAACGGGGTTGGGTTTTTACGTGAAGGTCCGGATGGTGTCTGGTTCTCCTGAAAACCAATGTAAAATTACCCTGGCCGACAAGGGTATATTATATTACTATGAATTTGTATGAAGGAATTCTTCAAGCTGTAAACATCAAAAATCCCCCCCCAAATTTATAGTATCGCTTTTTTTTAGACAGAGAACACTCCATCGGTAAGGCTGTATGTAGTTTATCCTACTCAAAATTATTTGTATTACATCTTTTGTATACTCCTTTTTAGTAAGGCTTTACAATTATGACGAGATTTGAGTGTTTGACTGAATCAGCATATAGTATTTTGAGATTAAACACCTTTATAATGTTTTCTTTAAACAAAGGGCTAGTTTTCGCATTACAAATTAATCAATGATCAACAGCGTCATCATAACACTTGGAAATGTGTATTACCGAATACTACTTTAATGGACTAAAGGTAAAATGCTTGCTGTAATAAATTAAAGGTTGTCGGTCTGTTACGTCCTTGATCTGTCTACTCAATAATATACAAAAGAGAACTTGTCTCGATCTAGGTATAAAGCCTTGATACGATAGGTTAACTGGTTCAACCATGAGACTAGAATTGCATGAGTCCAAATGGAGACTAATGGCCTTGAACAGAGGGATGTAAACTACTGGTTTACAAAAAGAAGAGAGAGAGAGAGAAGACCAGTCAACTGGAACACTAGTGGATTTATTTCTGATTCCTGATTCTGATTAATGTAAGAAAATATATCAATGAATAGATAACTAATACGACCACAAGGTACAAACGATTAGAAAAATATAATTGTGTCCAAGCTAAACATTGTGATAGGAAAATGAGAAAGAAAACAATACGTTTAAATTACAAAAACTTTAGAATAGAAAAAGGTGTAACAGTAAATTTTGTGTTAATTGAAAGATTACAATTTATTTGAAATCACCAGGAACAAAACTAAATGTTAATATTTTACAAGCTTTGAGTAAAGTGAAATAATGTTCCCAAGAATAGCTTCCGTTGTTTGTAATGGCTTCTTTATTTTTATGTTCACATCTGCGATCAATCTCGTTTTAGGGGTTGTGGGTACTGATATGGCTTGTGACTATGAGATTCTCTTGGAAATACACACTGGTTTGTCTATAAATTATGTTCTCGCCGATTTTTGTTTAGTGGTTTAGAGGTTTAGCGTTTATGCACATGACTGAAATTCCTGGAATGGGTCCCCTGTGGTGTGATTGTGGATGCACACTGTTGAAAAGTTCAATACTAGGATGAGACAACTGTTCAGTACCTCCAGCTTTTCGATGATTGTCTAAGTTAGATCAGTTCGTAACCTTAATAGTATTGGTAAGTTTTATTGAGTATTCAACAAGATACATGGTGTTCATTATCATGTTATGAATCTGAAGCAAAAATCCAAGTTGAGCATTCTACCGACGTCTTCTAGCCATCTAGCATTGCAACACAGTGAACACAATGCCAAGTTATCATGACTTATTAATGATCACATTATATATTTGATAGATATAATTCGATCAATATTAAAGACTAAAAAAAACTGTACATTGGTCACTTCTCGATGATCAATTAGATCAAGGTATAGTGTATTTCTCATTAGTTAAATCTATTTGAACTATGAGTGAGCGGGAAAATGAGCTTAAATACATTATTTCACGACGTGTCTGGTTATATGAACTAGAATAGTGATCCTATTGAACTTTAATTATTCATATGAAGCCTAAAGACCAATTCAGTATATTATTGTTAGTCAAGGTTTATATACTTATGTGGTGAACAAGGATATGAGTGGGGACAATTGAATGTGTTTGACCACAAACTTACAGAGCATCTCACTAAAATCTGAGAACCATACAGTAAATAGTAAATTTGCAAAATACCAATCCATCGTTTCAAACTTGACTGTTCCATTTGTAAATATAAGTCCATTGTCTCAGATTTCATTATTCATGCATTTTCATGCCAATTACGTTTCATTTTCGTTCTTCTCAAACTTCTACTGAAATACATTCTATGCCTGAACACAATTACATACTACTTATTTGGACATAAGTAACTCACACCACACTTAGTCATAATCTGTATTATATACTCTAGAAATAATTATATTACTTAACTGTTTTCTAAATTAAAAATAAGCGTTACAGGGTCCCAAATCTGTGACTTAGTTGTTTTTAGTGAATAAACTATCGGTTACTAAGATAATATTTTCAGGTCATTCAGTCAGGTATCACATTGGATTAAAATGATCAATATTCATTCAATATTAATCTTAATCCAACGTTACATAGTCTTTTATACTAATCAATAATATTTATCCTATTGACTATATCCAATATTAAGCACCTAATATAAACTATATATGCAAAGTGTTGTAACGGGTGACTGCAGGTTAGGTGGAGCAGCGTTTTATTGATCGGTTACAGTGACACGTAAACACGTAATGAACGACCTAGTATCCTGATTGGCCCTGCTTCGCTGTCTAACTCAGCCAGTTGAGTCCAGAACGAAAGTCACAGCCTCTGAGATATGAATCATTATATTTCAAACACATTCTGTTTATATACTAACCAAGCAGACCACATTGTACCATAAAAATAGAAAACAACATTTACACAATATTAAACAAGTGAAGTAAATATCGACCAATAGGGAATGTACATTTAGCGTCCAAGGTCAACATTAGACTTAACATGATAACTATTGGTATATTTTTCTGCACATCCTAACGCAAAGTGTATAGATTATTCAATAGTTTGATAAAATTATTTAATGCATATATAACTTATTCATTTTATTAATGGATTAATCTATAAATCTTCATGCCAAACCTTTTTACTTTAACCCTCCCCCCTTTTAGATTAAATGTATGCATGTTAATAAGATGATTACTATTCATAGAAAGCCTATATTTGTTGTTGTTGTTATTATTGTTGCTATGACCTCATAAGATATTGTTCAAATCATTGTACCTAATTTGTATTGGTCTATTTCGTAGTAATGATGGCTATTGTAAATAATAAATGATTCGTTAATATATTGAATTTGTCAATTTTTTGTAGAAGTGGCGGATTTTTTTTGTTCGTCTAAGTGATGTTGTGGAATAAATGGATTCTACGTTGTTTAATTATATTCAATACATTTTACTGGGTAATTAATGTTTTGTTGAGCTTGTGACCCGATATAAGTTACATTACCATTGGAAATCTGAGAGCGCTGGGCAGCCATTTTATTCTAATATGGGGCTCCCCCAGTGGAGACTACCCACGATCCCTCAAACAGGATTCGAATCCAAGATCTTCGGTCTGGCGCGCATTGAACCAGCATCCAATGATGTCAATGTCTAACTTCACTCAATCCACGAGATCATGCAACCATTTTCCACTGTCTTCGGGGAGTAAATGCCTTACACCCGATACGGATTACCTTACTGGTTATGGCTTCTTATACGTACTGATTAAAATAAGAGGATTATTTAAAATGACTAGTTAAAATACCAAAACTATTAATAAATGATGAACCAGTTTTAATACACAATTACTATTTTAGATTACAGGATGTATTACTTTAAGTGTTGGAATTTATGAAATCACTTATAGTGATTATCATTTTCTTCGAGGAAAATATGATTTAGGATTATTTACGGGTGAGTTCTCTGTGTATATGTTTGTTTGTTTGTATGTAGTGGATGTTTTTATAGCGATTATATTTTGTATTTTCATCATCACGATCTGGAAGTTTGAAGCTTGTATTCAAAAAGATCGTGCTTGGTTATTGCTGGTGTCATGAACTTAAAAGAAAACGCTGGTCCACCAGGGTGCTTAGTACCTGTGTGGTTGCGCCACAGGATTGAGCTGTACTATTCAGATTGTAGCGTTAAAGCCTGTACGGTGTCTGGTTCCCCTGCTAAACGGGGTCGAGCTGTACCGTTTGGGTTTTTACGTGAAAGTCCGGTTGGTGTCTGGTTCTCCTAAAAACCAATGTAAAATTACCCTGGCCCACAAGGGTATATTATAACTGTAAGTCACGGAGTTTATACTAGTTTACTAATTGACGTCATCTAATAGACTGATTAATAGGTAGTTAGATGATTGAAGGTAATCGATGAGAACTTATTCCTGACCCAAACATCATGTTAATTAACATTCGTCCACAAGGAATACCTGTAATCTTACGGGGAATGATACATCCTATGGGATTCTAACCCACATCATTCAGCTAAACAGACACTATCGTTTAACGATTTGGATCAAAACTGATATTCTACAGGACTGAAATAATTTTACTGGTTAATTACCAAACAATCATTTTGTGTTTATCAATTCCTCTAGTGCTGATTGAGTTCTCTAAATTGAGTTTCAATGAAGTCAATAGTTTGAGTGACTGTTGGGGATGTTAGATCCCCAAAACTCACTTGGTAAATACCTTTCTTTATAATTTTATTTTGAAAATTTGAGTTTCTTTGTTTTCAAGCCAAAAACTATCTTTTCACCTTCATATCGTATTTTCCACTTGAGAGAATCTTAAACGCTATTGGCTCGTTGTATCTTTTGGTATACTATTTTGTAACGCTTCCCAAGGACAATTTTATGTTGTATATATACGTTTGATTTGTCCCTGTTGTTATTGCTCGTGCTTCTCTGATTGCTTGCAGAATATATTTCCTCATTCGAACCTGAACTTCTCACTTTAGTTAGCGGGGCTGGGATGTATCAGAATAGCTAGCTTATTGGTCTTTGGTGACAGAGTCTTTGTTCCATTCACAGACTTGGTGAACAGACTCGTAATCACTTCAAATATAGCAATGATCCAACATACCAATGTAGTATTTTGAAATTAACTGAATTTGTTCAGTATTAAATGGACTAGTAAAAAAACGACATTGGTAATTACACATTCATCAATCAATTAGATAAGTCGATATCTTTTAACAATGAAATTACTTGGATAATTTACATTAACATTTGAACAATTTGTGATTACATATTTTTTTTTAATTTTCTTCTCATATTAATCTATGATTACAAAATGTTACCTAATTTCTAAAATAGTTTAGTAATGATCAATGATATTCTTTGCTTTAAACTAGGATCTTATATGATATGTTCATGTGGGATATTTATCCTAATATCTAGTCCATTTGGTTGGGCTGGAATCCTGTCAAGATCAAGAGGTATATCAATATCAGTAAGTTGAATCATTACATTCGATCCAATTATTTTGTTACTAATAATAGTAATATTAATATTTCAATGTAATCACTTGGAATATGAAGTATCTTTATTGCTTATTATTATTAGTAGTAGTACTATTATTAGCGGCTTTACTCATTATTATATTTTTGGTACAATATAGAATTCTCAGCACAAAGTATTTCAACAAGTTTCCTTTTCTTATTTCTTCATCGATCCTTGCAATAAATATTAAGTGGTCGCCAGTTAGATGTTAGTAGTTAAGGACTCGACATCTGAATGATCTATGTTCTTTTTGATGCATATAACCACGATGTCTCTGATTGCACTCTTTTGTAACTTGTACTATGAAATATTGTAAACTTTTCACGAACGCCACTGAATAGGTTATGTGACTATAAGGCATAATGATGTGTTAAAACAAACAAGAAAACATATAACTTGTTGAAATAACCGGATGGCAGAAATAGGTAGTCTAGATATTCAAACAAGCCACCTCGATCGATTTTACATTATGATAAACATAGTCTGTTCAGCATGTATATGAACTGTGTTTATAAGAAAAAATTACTTCGTAAATGTTAGATTACATCAATCATGTATTTAACTTAATGTCATTTCCGTTATTTTAAACATAACTAAATGTTACTAATTTCTTCTATACACATAAATTGGGGTTATATGTACGAATTCCTATGGCTTCAGCAATATGTAGGAGGCGGGAACGAACTCCGTCTGGAAATGATGGAGGTATACGATAGATCATTCGAAATGATTTCGATTCATCTACAGCATGACCGATATCAATGAGATGTACCAAGATAGAACTGTGAATTGTTTTTATCTGACTCTTTATAAACCAAGCTGGTAGATGTTCACTTATTCGTCGGTTAAGTTGCCTGGTAGTACGCCCGATATAGCTATCTCCACAGGAGCAACTGAATTTGTAAATGCACACTGTAGAGGTTAACTCAGGGGCCAGGTAAAAACAATTTGCAATTCTATCTTGGCACATCTCATTGTTACCTGGATATTATTAAAAGACAACTTGTTCAATTATTTCATCATTTAGTGTTTTATTATCTTCAGATTAATCCATTATTACTTTTATGAATATTTTTTATTGATTTAAGCTTTTAATGGGATTTTTCAAGTCAGTGAAGCTTTTAGTACATTTAAGGTTTTGGGTTTAGTGTTGATAACTTCTAGATGATGTTCGTGTACAATTTTTGTAAATTCAAATATGTTATTAGAATTGTGGGTACGGATGGGTTTTTTTCCCGCAAATTTACTTCCGTGATAGTTATCTGGATAGTAAGTCAGTGCTTAAAAACTTAATTAGTCAGTCAGCTACAACATAAGACCAGGCATATATATATATATCAGTCAGTCAGTCAGTAACAACATAGAACTTCGTACGTGCGTACATCAGTTCGAGTTGCTACACCACCTTAACACAGCGATGCAGTTGTCGATCCAAATCCCGTAGTGGTAGAGGTAGCAAGAGTGTAAGCAGTGACCGGGAAGATTAGGGTTTCGAGATGTTATTTAAAGAGTATAATTGAGTGAAATAAATTTGGAAAGAGGAAAAAAGGGACATGAAGAATTCAGAAGATTAGAATTTGGGAGAACACAAAGAGTGGATGCACCTGCGCCATTGCAAACGATATTGAGCTATGTCATTCAGGGTCTCTAACCATCGGTTGCTATCATCTCGCGGTCCCCAACCAGGTAGTCTACACCTACCAACATGACTCAGACCACTTGTCAGTGACTTCATGGACTTGTGCCATGTTTTGGTCTGGCCGCCCCTAGCTTTCTTCCAACCTACTTCTATACCACTGAACATCGCACGTCGAGGCGGTCGGTCGTTGAGCATAAGTAACACGTGTCCCAGTCATCTCAGCTGATGAAGTTTCACTACTTCATCAATTGACTTGCCATCCTTACCTAGTACCCGTTTCCTAACAACTGCATTACTTACTCGATGGTCCCAGGATATACGAGCAATATTTCGAAGACACTTATGATCAAATACTAGTAACCTACGGATATCCTCTACTCTTACCGGCCATGTTTCACTGCCATAAATTAGGACGGAACGAACTGCTGCACAGTAAACCCGTCCTTTGGTTGATAGACGGATATCTCGCCTACGCCATAAATGACGCAAGTTGGTAAAAGCTAGTCGATCCTTCCGTATCCGTGCTGAGATTTCGTCACACACCAGACCACAAGGGCTGATGAGACTTCCAAGATAAGTGAAGCGGTCGACACACTCAACTACTTCACTCCTTATCAATATATATATATATATATATATATATATATATATATATATATATATATATATATATATATATATATATATATATATATATATATATATATATATATATATATATATATATGCATCGGTTCGATTTACCGCATCTGATTAGCACAACAAGATGAACACCGAATTCATAGTAGTAGTTACTTCAATGATGAGTAATATATAAAAGAAGGATTGCATTGCACGGAAAGCATCAGAGATCATAAGTACTTTCGGATTTCTCATCATCTTATAATGAAAATGTGAAATTGTGATCATGGATGCATCTGGACACATATTTTATATTTTAATCAAATAGAATAAGTAGTGTATGTAGATAGAAATCGGATAAGTGTCGTTAAAGCACTTATTTTATCAATTTGTAGCTACACAGAATCACTACAGAATTTATTGTAAGATTATGGACAAATTTTCTCAGATCATGAATCTTGAAAATGAACACAGAGATATGAGATTATTTTTGAAAGTCTTCAATTTATTTAGTTAATACGTGTAAGAACGCATGACTGGTCTCAACCACTGATTGTGCCAGTCTATCACTATGGGATTTGAATCGACAATTGCATCTCTGCTAATTTGGTGTGGCAAATCGAACTGATGTACATACGTACGAAGTTCTACGTTGTTACTGACTGACTGACTGTAAGAACGCAACATGACCTCTCAGAAAGAGTGATATTTTTCTAAACTGTAAAAGTACCGGACTGATGAAGTTTAACTAGTATGAGAATTATGTGTAAAGTTTCTCTAGTAATCTAAATTCAGACAGAATTACGTAGTAACTTTGATACAATTTGACCAATGTGCACATTGCATTTTGATAAATAGAATTCCATTAGAACTAAAGATTAGGCAAGCATGACACTGATTAGTACACAAAGGCTGATCAGTTATAAATATCTCGTTCTTGCAGAGGGTTAGAGATGATGTCTCAAAATGTGAAGCTAGGTAATACGGACTGTCTCAAATTATCAGTAAGCTTTGCTGATAAGAAAACTAGATTGAACAGGGTTTCCTGTTCCAACCACTTCAATCCAGCTACAAGATTTACACAAAATGATCAGGTAATGTAAGCTAAATTATAAAAAGTAAATCTTGATTATCAATGTTAAACAAGGTCTACTAACGAACTCAAAACAACTGTAAACCAATATCAAAGTGAGAATCTTCAATACGAACGTCAAGGCAGTTCTACTGTATGGAGCTGAAACTTGGAGAACTACAACAACCACAATCAAAAAAGTACAAGTATTTATAAATAGCTGTCTACGCAAGATACTCAACATCCATTGGTCGGATACCATCAGCAACAGTTTTCTCTGGGAGAGAACAAACCAACTTCTAGCTGAAGAAGAAATTAGGAAAAGACGATGGAATTGGATAGGACATACATTACACAAATCATCAAACTGCATCACGAGACAAGCCCTAACTTGGAATCCTGAAGGGAAGCGAAAAAGAGGAAGGCCAAAGAACACATTACGTCGGATAATAGAAGCAGATATGAAAACGATGAATTACAACTGGACGGAGCTAGAAAAGGATTGCCCAGGACAGGATTGGATGGAGAATGCTGGTGAGCGGCCTATGCTCCTTCACGAGGAGTAACAGGCATAAGTAAGTAAGTAAAGCGTAAAGAAATCTATCTTGAAGAAAGTTGATTATAAAAATGATAATTATATTTTAATTTGCCACATTCACCAATACCGACTATCTATCTCTACTTCTCTTTCTTTCATACAAATCAATGATTGATACACTAAATTATTGAGCATTTTTCCTGTTATTAATATCCAAAATTTTAATTTTTACCAGTCTCTGTTGAGGTATAATCTTTTAACAAATATATTTCTATCTTTTTCATTATAAGTTTTGTATTATTCTGGTACTGAATGGTATTTGTCTACTTAGTTGTGGAATATGGTCATCAAAATATTCTGAAAATGTAAGTTCATTTTAATATTATTTAAATTTAATAATATAGTTACATGATTACAGTTAATTTTTGATTGATTAAATAATCAAAAGGGGTTTGTGGAGATTTTAGAAATTTCACAGATTGAAATCATGAGTCAATTGAAGCTAGACCACCATTGAAAACCTGGAAGCACTGGACGGTCGTTTCGTCCTAGTATGGGACTCCTCAGCAGTGCGCAGTCTCCACAAAACCTCTTCTGATAATAATCATCTGCTCACTAGTAACTGACTTCAAGAGATACTCCTGAAGTTCTAGTGAGAAGCCGTTACCAGTGGAGTTCAACCAAGTCTGTTGTGAAATATCAGCTCACTCAAGACATTGGTATACGGTGGCGCAATTTAGTAGATTGGTTGAAGTTAGACATTAACACCTTTGGATGTCGACTCAGTGGTCGAGTTGGTTAAACGCCTGGCGCGAGACTGATAGGTCCTGGGTTCGAACCTCGCGGGGTGCGGGATCGTGGATGCGCACTGCTGAGGAGTCCCATCCTAGGATGAAACGGCCGTTCAGTGCTTCCAGATTTTCCATAGTGGTCTAGCTTCAAATGACTCATGATTTCAATCTGATTAAATAATGTATGGAAAATAACTGTTTTAGTGACCTTATATCTGACTCCAGTTTGATCGTTTCTAATTCCTATTGGGATATACATATCCCCAATCCTAGTATATAATTATCAACTTAACTCGCATTAGTGAATAACGGAATTAAATAAATCAAATAAGAGAATGGATTTTTGAATATATATATTTCGTACAATTGTTGATCGAGAGAAATGACCAAAGAAAGCTAAAGGAAAAGAGCCAAACGAAATGACGCACAGTGGAGGTGTGTAAGCCAACTCGATTTAATCAAGCGTTAATCACCATTTATAATCACACAAAAATAAGTTACTGATATGTGATGAATAAGATAAGAAGTGTACACACATATGCTCATATAAAAACAGTTAAGGTTGATAAGTGAATAATGAACAAGCTTAAAACGTGACTAAAGAAGAATGAATAAATTAGACTGTCCAAAAGCTAGAATAAGCTATATGGGCTTAGCATAGTAACTGACACTACATTGTATGAATGATAATTCAGAATATTATTTTTGTAACAAAATTGCACAAACAACCGTTAGATTATACAGTTCTCAACATAAGTCAGGTAAGTGTATGTTATAAAGATTAACTTAAAAGTAATTTTGGACAAATTTTAATTCATTGTTGACTAAATGATAAAATAATTATGGCGAGACTACAATTTATAAATGACCTTTGAACGAATCTTATGTGACCTCTAGATCCATGATAAGGTCACAAAAACTCTTTCTGCTTCGACCACATAATTTCAGCATTGTTTGTATTCATTCCGGTTGTGTAAACTTGTCATTTTTTAATTATGCATGTATCACTACAATACTCATACCATTTAACAACCAAAGCTTCAGTAAAATCTGCAAATGTTACAGCCAATGTTACTGGTACTTTTATGATACAGTTCGTAACAATTACTATAATTTGCTTTAGTCTCAATTTGGATCGTGCGGAAAAAAGTTCTTTTTCTAGCAGATTTCTTCCTCCAACATATATTACATCGAAAGACAACAAAATCATCAGGGTAGTCTGCAAAAAGCCCATTAGTCGTTCGATTACCACAATCACAACGAAAGTAACTTCTTAATAGTTTCATTTGTTATAGCCGCTCAATTATTATGTTTTCTCTAAAATTCCTCTGTGAACCGATTGTACGTGAACATCAGGTACTAAAATTGGCGCTGTGACCTCGAAATCCCTCAAGCACTTCTGATTAACTCGTCTATAAATTGTAATCTCGCCATAATTATAAAAAATACCTAAAAACATTTTTGAAAATCTTTACATAATATAAGTAAATTTACTGAAGTTTTCTATGGGTTTTGCTAATTGCAAACAAACAAAAAAACAATGATATATAAATTTAGTCAAATGGATATAACAGGTTGAAATCATGAGTCAAGAGAAGTTAGACCACCAATGAAAACCTGGAAGCACTGGACAGCCGTTTCGTCCTAGTATGAGACTCCTCAGCAGTGCGCGTCCACGATCCCAACCCCCGTGGTCTAGCTTCAATTGACTTATGATTTCAACCTGTGAAATTGCCTAAAATCTCCACAAAACTCGTTCTGATAAAAGATAAGAGTATTGATAATGTGAAATAAACAAACATTCTGTAACGAAATATAATTTACATAAATATTTTTACAGTCCGTTTTATTTTGTACTTCAATATGCTTGACATTATTGTTTGTTTTTACAGTAAGAATTGACCTAACATTAAATGATGCATACACTACAAATTTATGTATATTAATCCAACAACATGTTGAAAGATAACAAATAAGTAACCACTTGATGTTTTTTTACTTGTATCATCCCAATGTTATTTAGGTCTGTAACTGATCAGTCTCTTGTTGGCATATGTGTATCCTGTGCGGACTGCCTCGATATTGCCTGAAGTCACAAACATTCTGATCAAAAAATGGATAGTGGCTAGCAGCGGAATCCAGGACGCACGTTTCGTCCCATCTTGGACTCGTCGGCTGCATGTGCCTGCATCTCAGATATGTTCACTCTGGGAGTCGAACCCAGTACCGTCCGCTCCAAACGCCATCGCGTTATTCACTTAGCAACTGAGTCGTGATAACCACCTGTCTGTGCAATGGGGTGAATTTATATTCACTTCGTGTTGTTGACTTATATCTTCTCATTGTTATTTAGGACTTCAATTGATCAGTCTCTTGTTGGTATATATGCATCCTGTGCGGACTACCTCAATACTGTCTAAAGTCACGAAACGTATGTCCTAGATTCCACCGCTAGCGATTATCCATCTTTACTTAAATACGTAACCAATTTATAAAATATTATTCAATTAACAAGAATAAAGTTGAACTTGTTTATAAAACAATTTTTAGATTAATTCAATATTGTAACATTGATCTTTATCAACATTCATTTAGATACACTTTGAATTAAATGAAATGTTTGATAATTTACTAAAAAATTATGATGAGAAACGTTTAATGGTAAATGATGAAACTAAATTACTCAATTACATTCAATATAAAGTGAGTAATATGAATATAAATTTTCTTTTTTAAAATATTAAAACAACTGGAAAATCATCAAATATTGTAGAATATCGATATCCTGGGTTCTGGCAGGCGACTGGCTTTCAGAATATCGATACATGTATACCATAATTCTCATTTCGATTCTAGCTCTAGCTATTTTGGTAAAGGATGAATTAGATAGAATGGGGGGTATGAATATATGTACGGTGACTTTGAAAGCAGGACAGGAAATCAGTTTAGTAAAAAGAGTAACTACCCAATAAAAAAGAAGAAATCATTTAGTCGCAGTAAATATGAGGATTGGTTCCTTTAAGTAAAAAGTCGAAACAGAAAAAAATGTACATAGTTAAAGTAACAAAATAAACTAGTAAATAAGTGATTTACTAGAGACTTAAGATTAATAACAACTGGATAGATGATTCATCCTTAATGATCCACAATCCTCACTCCTTAGGGAATCAAATACACGACCCTCAGATCTTGAACTAAATACACAACACTCTTAGTATACTAAGTTGTAATCTGTTATTTTAAAGTACCAACGTTAGTTAGATTCCAAGCAGTACCATCTTCATTCACTGTTTTCTGTAAGTACTCATCTAAATGACAACTTTGTTGAATTCACAGATCCATAACTTTCTACAAAGACTTCATGAAATATATTTCAAAGACAATCATTACTAAGCTCATAAGTATCATCCAGCGTAGTGACTTCAACGTGTTTATTTTTCAAATATAAGTACAGTTTTCATTACATTGTATGTTATTTTATTTTAACACATAGATATTGGTACAAGGAGGCACCAAATACATATGCGCCACTTAAATCTCATTCGATAGGTGTGGAGGCTGTGATACTGCCCGGGTGCCCAAACCAAAGCAGGTGGTTTTCTTAGGGGACCACACCTCACATTGTATGTAAACACTGCTGAAAATTTCAAACTTAAGATGAAACAGTTGTCTAATCCTTCCAGAGTTTTTTTTTGTTCTTAGTAAAGGGTGTTTTTAGAATTTATCAGGAAAAAAAGTTTTCTTGTAAGACCTATCATCTACCTAAAGGAGCGTTTGTCTAAGTTACTCACTAGTTTAAAAAATCCTCTTCATAATCAGATGTTTCAAATGATATACGACCGAAAAGTATGAAACATTAATACAGTGCATTTAATATTTGCTTGTCTATGGAAACAAACAGGAAGTTTCAAAAACAAAACTATTAGAGTGGTAAAAGTCTAAGTTACATTTATGTCGTTAGTGATATATCACTAAGAGTGATTTGAAAAAAAAACACTAACTGGTTAATGAGTTATGAAAAAAGCCACTGGTGTCTAGTCTTTAGTTCTAATCAAACTGTATCATTCAACTTGTCGAGTAGCCATTAATAAAGGGTAACACCTTTCACTGAAATGTTGAGTTATGTAGCTTTGATCCACATGAAAACGACCAGTTCTACCCGAGATAATGAACGTTGAAAAATACAAAACCTAGTTTTCAAGGTATCTTACTGTCAAAATAGAAATCTAAAGTAAACAAATTAATTTACCAATACTATCTACACATCTTTCATATTTTGTATTATCTTTCGAATAAATTATGAATGTTTTATTATGCAGCATTGTATTTCCTTTTACATGAATTGAAAAACTTAAAATGCTTCTTAACTCAATGATTAGTGAATTCACTTTTAATGTTCATCATTGAGATGCTTATGTAACCCAATACATATTTAACTCAATAATCTTTTGCATGCTAAATTAAGTTCTCAATTGTAAAATTCAAAAAGGAATATTTATTACACAATCTAACATTTGATGGTGACCAGAAGAGAAGTCTATCTGGCTTGAAATATTAAAACCAAGGGAAGTACACAAAGGTAATGCTATCTATCAAATTTAGTTAGTGGCTAGAAGCAGAATCTAAGACGAGCATTTCATTGTGTTCGTGACTCGTTAACCAGATGTACTTGTCATATCCCAATGTTAATGTTTACTCCAACGCTCAAATCAATTGTCTTTGCTTACAAAACTTAGCTTGTTATTCACTGACCTGCTGCGTCCGAATAGCTATTAGCTTAATGTAATGGGTATGAATTGCTATTTCTTTTCTCTAAGAATACAATACTTTAAAATCACCATTCTGATAGTAACAATAATTATCCTTTTGTAGTTTGATTGCTGTGGTAAATTAAATATTGAAGATTTGTTAGATCGTAAACCAATTATTGCATGTGGAATGAAACCAATTGAAAAGAAGGTATGTTCAATGTTTTAGGATTATTATTGTTATTAACAGTGTAATTAATAATTCATTCAATTAGGGATGTTTAACGAAAGTTATTGGCACGACAAAATCAGGTCAATTTCGTATTGCATTTGTTAGCATCTGTATAGCAATGTGGCAGGTTAGTAAATAACTAAATATTAAGTAGTGTATTTATTATTATTACATTTTTTATTAAATATCAATCAGCAAATATATATATCACGGGTTTACCTTAGTTAGACAAACACTGGAAACCAGAAAGAGCTGGACAACTGTACAGTCCAAGTATGGGACTCTTTAGTAATGACTAACCATGATCCTATCGGAGATAGAATCTAGGATCCTCGAACTCAAGGTGAAAATTTTATCTTTAGACCATTGATCTGGCATCCAATGATTTACACATTTAATTTCAACCAATCCGCTGCACTGCGCAATCATCTTCGAATCACACTAGTGATTAACTGGACTCGGCATGACAGAGCTCCCTTAACTAAACGTATAAAGTATTAAATACCTGCTTCTTGGACCACAGGTTAAGCATTGGCAGTGAAACTAGAGGTCCTGAATTCGATCACTGGCGAGGCCATGTATGTGCACTGCTGGGTGATCTCATCATATTAGGAAGGAAAGGCATTCCAATGCTTTCTGGTTCTCAGTAGTTGCTTAATTAGGATCAGTTCGTTATGTCAACTTTAAAATTCACTAATGTTCACGATCCCCGTAGATTATTAAAGTCATTGTTTTCTTCCTCGTGAAGTCATAACGATTGTGCTTGGCTCACTCAAATTTTTGGTATGGATGTTTTGTAACTATACAGGTTTTCGAGGAATTCTCATATTCTAAACTTATTTTAAAAAAAGTCGATCATACATTTAGGGTAAAAACAAATGTATTCGTGAGCTTTTGCAGTTAATCGATAACCTAATGTGATATTAAACACTATAAGATATTTTCAAAGTTGAATTCACTAGTCGATCTAAGCTAGATCATTATTGAAAACTTGGAAGCACTGGACGGCCGTTTAATCCTTTATGTGAAGCCATGGAGCGCACTACTGAGGAGTCTCATACTAGGACAGAAGGATTGTTCAGTGTTTCAATATTTCCAATAGTGATCTAGATTAGATCGACTGGTGAAATGAACTTTGAAAATACCACAATCTCCAAAAATCCCCATACTGACTATAAGATATCATAATAGTTTGGATATTTTTCTTCTTGCATATATTTCGGATAGATGACATCAGATTACACTAGAATACATGTATATTACATCATGTGAAAAAGGTTGGAAATGTATTGCATTCAAATTTGATTAACAGTTAAACACAGTTGAAACATATTTTACTATATTTTCGGGATTATTATTTAATTTTAACACATAGATATTAGTATAAGGAGGCACCAAATACATATGCGCCACATAGACCTCATTTGATATGTGTGAGGGCTGTGATACTGCCCGGGTGCCCAGACCGAAGCAGGTGGTTGTCTTAAATGGTCACTACCTAACTCCGTGAACTAGAGGTCTAATCCACAAGGCAGTGGAGCATCGTAAGGAGATGCAGTTACATGGTAGCCGGTGACCAACGATTGGTTCATGCGCTAATTATTCCCTCAGGATACTGGAGCCCATGTGCACCATTGGTTTGGAATCAGGGTTTACCAACTCCCTTAGGTAGACTCTCCATGTCCACCAACCCGGTTAGAGCCGGACATTCGCTTTTCGTCCCCACAATTTCGTGAACAACACCCCCGCCACGAGAAGGCAGTGAGTAGGACTTCCCTGGCAGAGGCTATATACGCGTGGCCATGTGAGAGCATTTCAAGAGGGGGAGCGGACTCTCTCCACCCTCGGCCATAAAAGGGCTTTTGTGGGATGAAATATATTCTAAGATGGGATTATATCAATATTGTAACTTTTAGCATGAGATCATTGTTTTAATTTTCTTAATTATTATTTTCATCAACTTTTGTACCTTACCTAAATTGCATATCTGTCCTCTTTTAGTTTTTCGGTATCATTATTTATTCCTTCTTCACTTGCTCAAACTGGAATCATCAAAGTCACCATCATCATCATCATCAATTTGATTATCAATATTCGAAAAAAGAGAATCCAAGGAACTTTAAATAATGATGAAAGTATAAAGTAAAATATGATAAATCATTTTCAAAAAAAAATATGATGATGGAAAGAATTTTTGAACAGAAGTATATGTTACTATAAAAATATACTGGTATCTATGCCATACAAAAATGAATTGACAATATTCAATGAGGATAATTATTTTGATTATATTAATAATCAGAGAAAAAGAAAGATGCCTTGGTTACAACTGTATTGTTCTTTTTTTTTCTTTTCCAAATGACTTGTTTAAATTAATCAATTAGATTACAAAACTTCTATGGTAAAATTTTAAAAAAAATCATAGAGAATGTTAAATGATAGTTGAGACAGAATTTTGTATTTATCATTGATAAATCTTAGTTGGTGTACTGTTTAAGATCAGTGAGCATTATATAATTGTTTGAGTATAATTAAACACTTATCATTAGTTGATATACATGACTTTTTCAGCAAAACGAATAGTTTGAAAGTAGTATTCTTCAACTTCACATAATTTCTGAAGTATCATCCAATACACTTCCTACTATCTGTTTCATTCTTGACATTGTTATACTCCAAATGTTTAGTATGCTTCAAATCATTAGTGATATTATTAGGTTAAAGGGTTTGAGAAAAGTGTGTTTTCCGGCTCAACCCATTCAAGGACTGAATAAATGTAGGGATTGACGAATTGCGTTTTGGGATTCAGTAATAAAACATGGTGTGTATTGAATGAATATTCTGTCAGTAATATTGTACGTTTCTGATTATGACATTAGGTGATGAATTTACAAGTTCCATAAATAAATTACTTCTTTCAAGTATGTAAATACATCTTAGTAATAACTGATAACGAACACAGCATCTAAGTAAGAAGTTTCCATACGATTGTCCCCACTCTCCTCACTGTAGATCGTAATAATGAATTATTTAGACTAGTTTTAATAGAAATAAAACGATGAAAATCCCTCCAAAGCATTCCATTGCACAGTATTGTCATTCATTTGTTTCTTCTTGTCTTGTATTCAACTTTTATTTAGGTCTCTTGTTAACCACACTTTATGTTCGATGCCTGGATATGCCTAATTATAACATACGTGATGTCTGGTGGTATATGCTGGAAGAACGTTGGAAGCACCCAAAGGCTATAAAGTCGTGTAGATAGGTGCAGGTCACCTGATTAGGATGTGGGGTTATCGTGACCAGTGGTTAGTGACATCATTACAAATACTACAGTAAAGCAGATTCAATAAAATAGTGATCTTATCACGTAGGTATACGGAAGTTGAATTCACAACATATATATATTCCATTGGTTAAGATCATGAGTCAATTGAAGCTAGACCACCATGGAAAACCTGGAAGCATTGGACGGCCGTTTCGTCCTATTGTATAGATGCTCACTGCTCAGGAGTCTCACAACAGGATGAAACGGTCGTTCAGTGCTTTCAGGTTTTCCATAGTGGTCTAGCTTCAATTGACTCATGATCTCAACCATTGAAATTACTGTAATATCCACAATCAATCTCAATGAAAATCAGTTAGCTAACGGAGTAAATAAACCTATATTATACTAAAATTGCCAAATAACTTTCCACTAGTTGGAGAATGTTTACAGTCGTAATCTTTTCTACTGGCATTGACAATATACATTACTATGATTTGAAAAGAAAATATTGTAGTTTTAATTATTTCCATTAGCAAAATAAAACAGATATATTAATATTACTATCATTGTCCCTTCTTTTGTAAATCAATCGTATACATAAAATAACAAATTATTCAAAAGATCGACAAATTAAAAAAAATATAGACATATTTGAGGCAAAGTAAAAAGTGTGCACACCCAGAGGAAAACTGTCTCCAACTAAAATAATAGGTAGATGTGCCAAAGAAATAATGACCAATTGAAAATGTATAATAATAATACTTAGTATTATTACATATCCATGGGTAGAAGACTTGATAATCCGCCTTGGCCACCACTGAAACCACTGGTAATGATTTTTAGCTAGATTATGAATATTTGGAAGAAGAAAAAGAAACGTTGGATGAAGGAAAACTCATTTATTGAGTTACTATGTAGTGCAACAGGAACAACACTAAAAACGATACCACTACCACTACTATTAATAATAATAATGGTCGTTAAAATTAGTCAGGATGATAGGACGCCATAAAAATTGACTTTTAAGAAGAATCCCAAATATGTAGTTTATAATATGGATTGGAGTTTGGCTATACAATTATTAAAAATCAAGATGGACTGGACATCTGATGTTTACTACCTAGTATCAAGTAATTAATCATGAAAAATCTAATCTAAAAAAGAAGGGGAAAACTTTAAATGTAAACACCTGAATTATTACTTTCTTTCACATTCTCACAACAGCTGGGAGAATTAAACTAGTGACTGTAGTGAGATTTGACGGAGAGACAGAGTGATAGAAAAAAAGGCAGAAAATTAAAATTTGAACCCTTTGGTTTTCAACCTAGTTGTTTAAAGGCTAAGAAATCATTGAGAGACTTGAATTTCATTAGTCCGATCCCTGATACGATCGTGGATGTGAAATATTGAGGTGTCTCATTTTAGGAAGAAACAATCGTCTAGTCCATCGTGTTTCTCGATGATTACCTAAGGTTACTTCATGAGGAAGATAAGAAAGTTAACAATCGCCACAAAGCATTTGTACTAAAAAAATATCATCAATAGATAATTCAGTTAGTCAACCATAACCAATGTAGGATCAACCACGGAAAAATGTATCGGTTTAAGTTGCCACAACTACATCAGTACACTAAGTTGGGAAAGTAAAAAAATGAATGATAGCCAAAAAGTCGGAGTAACTGTAGTATTTAAAGTTAAACTTAAAAAAAGACTAAACAGAGAATATAAATAGAAAAGTAGGAGCGAATTGCCATTAAAATCCAAGACCTATAGGAAGATAGAAGACAAAGGGATCTACACCACCAGGATAGATTCTGAGCTATATCACTACCACAAAACATCTGCAATCCCTGATCATGATTATTATGCCGACACAAACTAGGTGGTTTATACATCTGCTAACATGGCACAGATAAAGACTATATGGTTTTCGGTGCTTTTTTTGTGGTCTGATCTGACACAACGCAGTACTGAGCACTGAGATAAGTCACTCGTCAAGGTTACGTTGCATTTGTCTAAACCATTTCAATCGGTGAGAATTTACAGCCGTACCAGTCGAGTCGTCTTTTTTACATAGCTACCATCTAATATCTACAACATCAATATTGCTAATTTGATTTTTCCACCATACACGAGACTGATAATTTGAAGATATCAATGATCAAAGGTACTAGTAATTCAATGGTTATTGGTTGAGCCTCATTAATAAGTCAGTCAGTCATACGCAACATAGAGACTGGTACAAACATGTATTAGTTAAAATACCTATGTTACATCAACACAACATAATGAATAATAAATGAATCAAATTAATGGTAGTATCAATGACACCGGAACAGAATAAGCAATAAGCATATAGTTCAAGAAGACGAAATGAAAAGTCATGTATGATGAAATGCCGGAACTGAATATCTAAAATAAGAATGGATGCATCTGTATCACTGTGAGACATACCGAATTAAGTTACTCCAAGTCTCTAACCACTGGTTGTGGTAATTGCACAGACTTCACCCCAACCAGGTAATTTGTATATACTAACATTAGCAATCTGGGTCTTGAGATGGTGGAGAAGATTTGTAGCTAAGGTGGATGATTTTGATGGAGTTTTGTTCTCTGAGCTGGATGGTTTGGTCGTGGAGCTTTCATCGTTCTTCTGAACGACATCATCAGCACAAACTTCAAATAGAAGTGAAGTGTTAGAATTTCTCCATATGTGTTTCACAGCTTGTTCTGTGCACCTCGATGTTGATTGGTTCTTGTTGACCTTAAATTTATAATTGTTTACTTCTTTGTTTTGGTTGTGTCTTCCATTGGTTTGATTTTTGTTCCTATATTTATGCATGATTTTTCTGATTGGTTGATAAATTGGATTGATTTCAATATGTTTGTTGATTGCTGATTGACCTGAGTGCCAGGCTTCTAAAAATTCTCTGGTATTTTTGGAGTTTCCTCTGTCTAAGATTTCTACATTTTCCCAATCGAATGAGTGTCCGTAGTTATCCACGTGTATTGATATAAGTGAAGAGATATCATGGCGTTTGACTGCTAATTGATGTTCATGTAAGCGTAGATGGAGGGGGCGTCCGCTTTGCCCGATGTAGTGTTTGTCGCAGTTGGTACAATTTATTTTGTAGATGATGTTTGATTTGTTTTCCTTTGTTATTTCATCCTTTGGTTTGCATAGGATTGATTGTAGTGATTTTGTTGGTTTGTGTGCCACACCTATCCCGAAGTTTTTCAGCAGTCTCGTTGCGGTTTCTGATATTCCTTTTATGTACGATAGGGACCAACGGCACCAACGGCACACAGCATCAGAACCCAAGTCAAGCACAAAAATCAACAAAAGGATCACCCTACCGTACATAAAAGGAATATCAGAAACCGCAACGAGACTGCTGAAAAACTTCGGGATAGGTGTGGCACACAAACCAACAAAATCACTACAATCAATCCTATGCAAACCAAAGGATGAAATAACAAAGGAAAACAAATCAAACATCATCTACAAAATAAATTGTACCAACTGCGACAAACACTACATCGGGCAAAGCGGACGCCCCCTCCATCTACGCTTACATGAACATCAATTAGCAGTCAAACGCCATGATATCTCTTCACTTATATCAATACACGTGGATAACTACGGACACTCATTCGATTGGGAAAATGTAGAAATCTTAGACAGAGGAAACTCCAAAAATACCAGAGAATTTTTAGAAGCCTGGCACTCAGGTCAATCAGCAATCAACAAACATATTGAAATCAATCCAATTTATCAACCAATCAGAAAAATCATGCATAAATATAGGAACAAAAATCAAACCAATGGAAGACACAACCAAAACAAAGAAGTAAACAATTATAAATTTAAGGTCAACAAGAACCAATCAACATCGAGGTGCACAGAACAAGCTGTGAAACACATATGGAGAAATTCTAACACTTCACTTCTATTTGAAGTTTGTGCTGATGATGTCGTTCAGAAGAACGATGAAAGCTCCACGACCGAACCATCCAGCTCAGAGAACAAAACTCCACCAAAATCTGGGTCTTTTTGCAATTCCATTTATCATGATGTGTTGCTTAACAATCTATTCACAATTTTTTAATTGTAAATAAAATATCATTCATACATTTTGAAAAACACAGTCTTACTTACTTTGAACATTGAAGAGGGCTTATTATTTACCATTGAGTGGGATGGTGTAATAACTTCAAATAGTTCACGACATAATCCAATAGGTAAACTACCACTACCCAATGGTACAAGAATAATATAATCAGATTTGTACAGAGAATATTTTTCATTTTCCCCGACGCTTCCGCTACCACCGGGAATGCGAATGAATCGACTATATGATAAAAGTGTTTTTAAAAAATATATATATAAAGCAATAGACACGTAGTGGTGTAAAACAATATTCCGAATTAAATGAAAAAAAAACATTTTACTAAATATAACATGAAAAGTCTGGCATCACTACTGATTAGTGTATCGTGTGGATCTTGGAGGGGGGGCATTTTCGTTTTTCTTCACCAAAACAATAAACTAACGTTGAACCGAAGCAACATATCAACCTTCCGATTAAAAATAATTCTGAACTAACATCATTTGACGATAGTAGTCTCTATTCCCTGACTGTTATCAAAAGGAAGGCTTTCTAAAAATATATAGAACTGAAAAATATGTAGTCATAATAATTGATCAATTTTTGCTACTAACATCAAGATTTTCAGTAAAGCGACAAAAACTGGAACATCTAACAATACTGTGATATTTTGTTTTGAAACAACAATTGGTTTGTACATTATTATTGAGGGCTTTATTCGTAATTATAATACAATGCCTTTAAGTGAGATTATGGAGTTTTCCTGTCTTTAAATGCTGGTCAATTTGTGGCGAATGACGTTCGTTTCGAACAGCTTTAGCAATTTCAACATCATACACCATATTAAGTATTGTTACTTATTCTAAGTAAACATTTAAACTGATCCGATACAATCCACTGATGATTTTACAACAACGAACAATGTATACCATCGCTTTGAATGACACCACTTGTTTCAGTGAGCTGAAGGAGTATCAAATGGCAGCTTCTACTCTATGACACTTTTAAACATAACAAAAAAGTCTAGTAAACTGTTATCATTCCAGCTTCTAATATAGGGATTGTGACTTCTCCACAAAAATTTGATCTATTTATTAGTGTTTTAAAAGTTAAGCAACCATGAGCGAGATAAAAGGTCTCCAGTGGGGTAGTGGATGAACATTGGTGAAGAGTCCCATACGTACGAAGTAACTTGTCCAGTGTTCACTAGTTTTCAGTCATTATCTAACTTAGGTCTGTCGGTCATATCGCTATCATCCAATAATTTCCTCAGACCCTCTGTACAGATAAAGTCATAAAACTAGCCTATATATTCAGCATTGATTGCCTTCAAGAATAAGGTCTATAATCTAGTCATTATCCAATATCGACTTGCTTGATTATCAGACGTATTCTCCTCCCTGGGATTTCCTTTTATTTAATAATAGAAATAGTAACATGAATACGAAATAATCGTGAGACACACTACAATTTGTAATAGTATTTTAACGATATAAAAATCAGAGGCTATTCTTCCAAAAAAGTACCTCAATTCTCCGAACCAATTGCTCGATAAAGATGTGCATGGCTTACGAACTATCCCGTTTAATGCAGGACTGGCTTCCGAAGGATTTTCCCGGGCTAATACCAAATCTTTCATCATTTGTACTAACGACGGTTGATATCGAGCTTGTGATACACCTACTAAGTTGCTAAACAATTAACAGGTGAAAAAATAATATCAATGAAAGTGTAGAATTATGTTTCAATAGAATTTATACAAGGTAAATATAGGAATTTGGAACTTGATTGGCGAAAAGTCTAACTATAAACTATGTTTCACATTTCAATGATGTCAATTAAAATTTGAAAACATTACTTGGAAAATACTTTTAAACGTGTGTCGAACTTTTCAAGTCCACTCATTTTTTACTAACCCCTTTTTTGTGTATCACATTGTACTACTTATTAATACATAGTAGCCTATGTTATTATTAAACATCTCGAACAGGATATGTGTGTTGCCAAACCGAGACGTACTAATAATTTCTTACATTTACATCCCATCAGAATTTTGGGATTCATTTTTAACTGTCATTTTTTAAAGCTAAACAATTAGACCAAAGTAAACAAAAGCATGATAGGATGATTGGTTTACAAATGCCCAAATGCCCTGGTACGGCCGAGAGTGGGGAGAGTCCGCTCTCCCTCTCGAAATACTCTCACACAGCCACGCGTATATAGCCTCTGCCAGGGAAGTCCTACTCATTGCCTTCTCATGGCATTACTGTTGTTTACGAAAATGAGAGGACGAAAAGCGAATGTCCGGCGCTTTAACCGGATTCCAAACTAATGGTGCACATGGGCTCCAGTATCCTGCGGGAACAAATGGCGAATGAACCAATCGTTGGTCACCGGCTACCATGGGACTGCATCTCCTTACGATGCTCCACTGCCTTGTGGATCAGACCTTTGGGTCGAAGGCTCAGGGTGTGGCCCCCTAAGAAAACCACCTGCTTCGGTTTGGGCACCCGGGCAGTATCACAGCCCTCACACATATCGGATGAGATTTGTGTGGCGCATATGTATTTGGTGCCTCTTTGTACCATTATCTATGTGTTGAAATAAATAAATAAGTAGGAAGACTACACCATGGAAAAAGAAAATCAATACACTGTTGCAAGCAGAGAAAATAAAATGAAACATGAGAATAAGCGTATATAAATGGATAGGATGAACAGATCACTGCAACAAACAAACACCACTGCATTAGACTGCTAGGTAGTAAAAATAGTCAAAGATAACTCAGACTATTGAATAAGTAGTGTGGCGTAACGCGGAAAAGAGTAAGAATAGGAAAATTGAGGTCAGCAAGTGGAAAATCCATTCAGTGCTTCGATATCCATTTCTCCATAATAATAATAATAGATGTGTATATACTCTAAGTATCGCTGCATATTATTAGAGCATTCTGTGAGATTATGTGCTTTGTATAAACAAGAATTATATACGTAGTAACTTTAGCATTCTTGATTTATTCCTATCAGTGACGTGGAAACTGAAGTTGGTAAATTTTTAGAAACATCATGGATGAAGAACACATGATCTTCACAATCGATTAAAATACTCTCCACATGAATAGTGATAAGATATACTGAAATGTTAGAATCTAACATTTCACATTGTTAGCCAACGAAACAAATATTTTCATACACCAGAATTGAATTTATGCTATTATATTGATATTGGGAGATTTACAGAGATTGTATAATTTTTATATTTTAAATCTCGAACTGATCTTAATTACACCATTATCAAAAACACATGAGCATTGAACAGCCGTTTCATCCTAGGATGGTGTAAGTAATCTTACTGGACAACTTACTCTGTCAATTGAACCAATTAGAATAGACTATTCGATCATTTTTGTTGTTGTAATTTTAGATTAGTGAAAATCGTATGTAAAGAATGATCTGTTTGTTGAATAGTAATATTCTTTTTAGTCACAGGCTAAGTATGAGTATTTGTTGTTTGATATTTCAGTGACATAAGCTACTGATTGAGGAGAAAATCGTATTTGTTGTCTGAATAAACCTTATTTTTTATATTAACCAACGCAATCCTATCAGACTGTAGCATCAAGCTAGATCGAGTTAAAAGTTATCAATTTAATAACATGGGTGTGAACTAGAACATTGACATTCTAGAAGATCTGTAGACTACACAGTCAGCTAAAAATCACATTCTAATGAAAATATAACAAAAACAGGTACAAAAGTTTTGTATGATGAGAATCTATTTATTTGCATATTAAAAAAAGCTGTGAAATTAACGACAGACTACTACTACTACTACTTACTTATAACTAGGCAATTGAGCTCGTTTCTGACGAAATGATTTTATATTTTGAACAAGATTATTTAGTGATAAGCATTGAGGGATTAAACCACCTTGAAGGAGATAAAAAAAGACTTTTAAATAATGTAATAAATGGTTTTATTGTACTCTGTTGTTGATAATTTATTTTGTCTATCAAATGAGTGATTACTGGTTACAAATTTTTATGGAACACTCTGAAGCCTCAAGATCGTTAATGATAACATGTTATACATGTGCTCATGTACATATTGGCTATTTAGAAATCAAAGTAGTGGTTAGCATATGAGTAGATTAGCAAAATAAAATATGACAGTCAAACCGAAGCAAAATATCAGTTCCTGAAATCATTGACTATTGGGAATGAGCCGCATAGAGGAGTTTCGACAATATGATTCACTTCTGTAGTATATACGGATATCTCATAACTAAAGGTATCCAAGAGCTTAAGTAACTCTTAAAAATTCAGAAAATGTTGAGGATTGCTTATGAAGTCTTTTTTTTTCAGTGAATCGCGTGTTTGTGATTGAACCCTATGAAGAATAAAAGGATAATCCATGGATAGATTGGGCGAAAACATTCAGAATGTGAGATGTATTATTCTTTTTTACTTGCAAATCATTATTCGGATAATTGTTAATGAAATAATTATTTTTTAAAATTGTCTGTGCATACGATTCTAGTAATACGTGAATCAATTAAAAGAGAACTGAAGTTTCTCATTTTGAACGACTTTCAGAGATATCTTGTCAAAGGAAATAAAAATGGAACAATTATATCTGTCGAAAATTAGGAGTGCTTTGAAAAGAACAACATGGATGTATTTTAAATTCTGTATATTAAAATTATTATAATCCAACTTTGTATTGAACAAACTACAAACAAATATCTTCCTATACCATTCAGCCCCCAAATGCCCTGGTACGGCCGAGAGTGGGGAGTCCGCTCTCCCTCTCGAAATACTCTCACACAGCCACGCGTATATAGCCTCTGCCAGGGAAGTCCGACTCACTGCCTTCTCGTGGCATTACTGTTGTTTACGAAAATGAGAGGACGAAAAGCGAATGTCCGGCGCTTTAACCGGATTCCAAACTAATGGTGCACATGGGCTCCAGTATCCTGCGGGGATAAATGGCGTATGAACCAATTGTTGGTCACCGGCTTCCATGGGACTGCATCTCCTGACGATGCTCCACTGCCTTGTGAGTCAGACCTTTAGGTCGAAGGCTCGAGGTGTGGCCCACTAAGAAAACCACCTGCTTCGGTTTGGGCACCCGGGCAGTATCACAGCCCTCACACATATCGGATGAGATTTGTGTGGCGCATATGTATTTGGTGCCTCTTTGTACCGATATCTATGTGTTGAAATAAATAAATACCATTCAGTTAATAGCAAGTACGGCTTAGCCTACACACAAACATATATACAAAACAATACAAGAAAATTTAATGAAACTAAATATGATCGAATTTTAAACCACAATAATTAATTGAGAAATTGAAAATAATTAATATTTACCTGGAACTCTTTGATGCAAAGACGTTTCAGCAGTCTTTGATCGGCCAACTGTAAAAAGTTCCTAACAAAAAATGTCAAATAATTTCATAATACATCATAATAATATGTCACTAAGTACATTTATAACAGGGCGAAAATTGAGCAAAGCTGAACTTTTGGAACTGTTGTACCTGAGATTATTGTTTGTAATTCTGTTGTACAATTACTAAATACTTGAGTTAGTATGCCTTCGGATTTCCTCAATCGTCAGCTTTCGTAGCAGGTGCTGAAGTAGGTAGTTTAAACCAAACAGAAAGACATTTAGGTGGGAATTTTAGTATTCCGGCTCAGTAAACAGATAATGGTGAACATTTGCTGCAACTGTGCTCAGACAATCGTTTACAAGCACTACTTTTAAGCAAAAGGAGAGACATTGTCTAATATGCTGATCTCCTGTGCCAAACCAACGATGGACTCAAATAGACCATATTACAATTAGTCATCGTTGAACAGGTTTGATCGAAAACTGCCACCTGTTCTGGAATACATATTAAAACTCTGATCATGCTCTAATACGAACACGCATTTTCTTGCGCCTCACCCGACGCAGAAAAACCACATTAAGAAAATCTATTAGACTTGAACTCAGTGACGTGAAAGCCAAAAGTAGATTTCAGGAACAACTGAGGTCAAACTTCGGCAATTCTGAAAACGACGCTGACCCGTAGGTTGCTTGAAAAGATATACAAACAACCGTGGGAACAGCAACGACTTATATTAGTGATCTGAACCAAAAGGTCAGCGGATTTCTGCTGAGTCTATTGCACTGATAGATCCTAGTGAACTTATCCCATCAGGCTCGGAACACGATGAAGAGCGGAAACAAATCAGATCTAGATTAACAAAACGTCTAAAAAACGACCGTGAGCAGTGGTGGGTAACGAAAGCAAAAAAGATAGAATCGATCACAACGACGTAGGTGTATACACTCTTTGTCTCTCCTTAAACCGTGAGATTAAAATTACTTTATACCTCTATTTCTACGAACTAATTCTTTCTTCTTGTATTACATCCTTATGCGTAATCTTTCTTCTATATATTACTACCATTGAAGTAACTGATTCTGTGAATTCAGTGTTCATCTTGTTGTGCTGATGACGTATGGCAACTTGGACTGATACATATATGTGCCTGGTCCCAAGTTGTAGATGACTAACTGACTGGTTTTTTTCAATCCACTAGCCGGTCAGGTTCGTGCATAAAATGGTAGCGTATCAGTATCAACTTCTGGTGACCGCAGGTCACAAAAGTAATGACCCAATTGAAGATTAATCTGACATCCATCCTTAAAGTGTCCAAGTTTTTCAATCCTAACTATTAATTGTTCAGTGATGATTGTGCAGAAATCATTGGATTACTTTTTATACAACATGATCAACTATAGTATATGTTACAATTACTAGTTGTAATAAACTGGATGAAATAATGTAGGAGGACTTTAGAAATAAGCTAACATAAGCTGATATTAATATATATCTGATTAGTATTAGTTGAAGCTCACAGTTCTTGAGTATTAATGGTGAATTATGAGCGGCATCTTGACAAGGTAGTATTATTTTTCATCTACAAACAGATGTGTAGCTAGCATGACACTACATACAGTTACTGAGAAGAATTAATGTTTTCCCTTCACGTTGTTTAAATGAATGACAGACTGATGAAAATTATTCAGATTTGCAAAACTTGTTTTAATCGCTTGTTTCCGGGATTCTACAGACATTTCATAGAATACTAAGTAATGAAGAAAATTAAGTAAGAGTCGTCAACTTTGATTATATCAAACTGTGGAATCAATGGTAAAGACAACAAGGGAAAGTTACTTGACAATGATAGTTAAACTGGAAAAAATGTTCAAAGTAGATATGCAGCATGACACCACCTTTACGTTGATCGAGATGATGACCATCAGATTACATTTTTTTATTGGTGATGTCTAATAGTTGAACACTCGGACTCCGAGAAGGAAACAGAAGGTGTGGAGTGTGAAAGCTTTCGTCGAAGGTTAACTAATGTATATAAAAGTAAGGTATTTACACGTTCAAATATAACCCTAAGATTCTAAGGACTTCTGAAAACACATTGGAATTAGTGATGTAACTGCTAAGTATTCAATAAGGATTTGACATATAATACATTGTTTTCTATGATTCTCTTGACAGATTCCAAAGAACATTGACTGGACGAAGCACATTCAGCATTCTTGTAGTTTTTAGGTTTTTTCGAGGAAATACTGAGGGGCTACCAAAAGTTGTTTTTGTTAAGAATATTCGAAAATTTCAAATTGTGTAATTTAAGTTATAACTTTTATACGACGAAATCCTAATATAGACCTAAAATCTTAAAGTTTATTATCTTCACTAGATAACTTGTCTTTCGGTATGTAATATTACCCTATGTTTCTCAGGGTTACCAACAAAATGTGAGTACAAGTTATAAAGTAATATTGCACTTCGTAGATAATATGAGAGGCTCTTTTTGTAAAAGACTAGTTTTCTGTTGTGTTTTTTTGATGCTGTATAATTAGGCTTGTAGTGTAGTGAACACAAACACCAGTGGGGACAATCGAATGTATTTAACACAAATTACAGGACTTGTTAATAAAATCTAACAATCATAAAGTAAATGCTTAATTTGCAAAATGTCCATCAATTGTCTCAAAATGACCCAGACTTCATTGTTCTTGCATTTTCATACAAATTGCATCCTGTTCCATTATTTACTCTTCAATCCTCTTGTCTCTCTGCTGCCAGACCTTCTGTTCACGACTAACATCATACACTACTTATGTCAATATAAGTAGCACACACCATAGTAGCACTAACGTTTGGACTTAACCTTATTTGGGCACTGATCTAATTTATCACTCTATAAGGAAGATGTCGAGCAATCAGACCGACGGAGGTCAATAAAAAACCAGTCGACAGAAATACAATGATACGTGAAGATTATAAGCAAAAAGAATAATCAGAACGAACCGATTTAGTGTTAGTGGAATAATCGAAAAGCTCACTCCTACTTGAATCAAACGCTAATAATGCTGTATTTAGAAAGATAATAAAGGCCTCGTAGTTACACCATTCAGTTAATAGAATGCAACACTATAAAAATCCTCGTCTTGAGCCATAAATCTTCTTTATTATTTCAGTATTCTGAACTTTAATGTAGAAAAGTTCAACTACATTAATAGAGTGGCTAAATTCGATAATATTCGTAATAATTCGTCACTGATTGATCTCAGCAGGGGTAACACTGAAAACCAGGAGGCATTAGACAGCTGTTCTTTTCAAGCATAGGACTCATCATCAGTGTATACTCATGACTTACTAACAAATTATACTAATCTCCACAAAACCTCCTTATTGATACCATAATTGTATGTACACTGGTGACTTACTTTGAGATGAATCCTTAAGGTTTTAGAAAATAGTCATAACTATTGCTCTATAGTATTCAGTGTAACTCCACCCCCAACTAAGATTAATCAGCGACAAGTGCAACCTAAAATTCAAACCAATTTACACGAAACTCTATTCGATTAAAAACTAATTCATTAACTGCTACTTACTCGAATAGTTGACCAAATTGATTCTGAGAGAGGTGAATGAATAGGTACTAAGCTTATTGTGTGCATTACGAAGAGAAACATCTCATCAAGAGTTGGTAATTTTCTAGAAAATAAGCAACCATAACAGTGAAAAGAATGGAAATATATAGGGAAAGGATAACAAAAAACATGAACTGAATTGTACTGCACGACTACTTTTGTAGAGAAAAAAACTGTCGATTTTTTAAAAGTGAATTGGCAACAGAGTGTAACATATCAAGAGCCAGACAGTCATCACGATCAACAGGAGGGGGTCATGGTTACATCAAGAACTGACTCAGGTTAGAAATATGAACTATTGGTTTCCCACTGAGTTCAAATGCAACACGTTTACAGTAAAACCTGAAGGTCCCGATTGTTGGTAAGAGTCATACACTAAACAAAGACGGCTGTTTAGTATTTATTAGGTGTCAACGGTACCCAACTATAGCTGTTACCTTAAGGTGATGGTTGGACTTGTATGTCGTGATGACCTAATCGAGCTATAATGGTTGAAACATTTCGTTCTTTCAGTTCGACTATACTAAGCAGGTTAATCGGAGAGCGATAAAACTAAAAACAGAAAACGAATGGTCCAAGAGAGGTCATACTGACAACAGTACAGGGGTGTGACGGCAGTAAGGTATATCCCTCAGACAACCAGCATCTCCGACTATACAGCCTTCTCATGACAGAATGAAGGGGTTTGAAAAGGTCTCAAGCAGTTGTTTCTTAGACTCTGCTGTCACGTTCCCAGGTCATCAATACCACTACCACCTCTGTTCAAGCACACCAAGGAGAAGTAGTCTTCTGAGGTGTGGACAACCATAAAGTGAGAACCTTCCTCGCACCTCTACCTCAAGCAACACTCGAAGTTTCAATGGTTCAGTATCTGATATTAATCCGTCCTGAACACTACATCTTCACACTAATATCCACAACCAGCTCAAATAAATAACTAGCAATAGTTATAGTATGTTTTGGTTTGTGGTGGTCGGTATCCGATATAATCCTTAACTTCGTATACAATTCGTCTTGCTAACCGTTCTGTATAACGCCCCAACGGTATAATAATCAGAAGGCAAATACGAAGTGTTGATTACGTTTATTGTGAGACCACACACATATATCCAAATGTACAGATGCGTTAAACAAGCATAGAAGAGTTGTGCCGAAAGGTAAGCAAGCGAGCGAGGGCAAGAGCAAGAGCGTGACGAGAGCGCGTGAGTGAGTGAGTATGAATAACATGGACAATATATATGCCTAGTGAAATGAATGAGTAATTGAATCAAATAAGCAGTTAGTAGTAAGACTAGCAGAGTCAATAAATGCGTAGGCAGTATGCAATATTCAAGCATACGTATTTCATACAAGCACAAAATAATAAGGGTACAATAAATTGTTATAGTGCGGATGGCTTCGTCCGCTAAATAAGTTAGCAAAAGGGCTTAACTGAGTTAAATGAGAATAAACTAATTTGCACGTGAGTCGCTATAATAGCTCCCCCCTGCAAACAAAGATATATAGAAAATGTCTCTGTTTGCACACAAAAATAGTAGACTGAATAGGGTAGTTCTGATTGTTTGAAAAAGAAAAGAAATGGCTTATGTAAAATTACGATGAAGTTATTGTGTGCTGTACATTTGGTTTGTGCCCGTCCGTGAGGTTACATGAAATAATAGCAAGAAATAGAAGGAAGGCGGTATTGTCTTTACATTTTACACAAAAATTATACGCATAAGTGTAAGGGTACATAAGATACGTTGAGTTTTATAGTGTATAACATGAGCTTAATAATGCATGTGTATACAATGAAGTAGAAGTTATAATTAATATTCCAAATAGTAGATTATTATTAATAGAAAATTGTAGCGACATAATCGTATGGCCATCTTACTCTGTGGCCAGATCCTGTTGTAATCGGAGTCTTGTCTTTTTGTTGAGTTAACGTCGTTGATTTTTGGGACTCATGTTTCGCTGATGTGGCCATCTTAGCAGAGTCTGTACTTGTTGATTGAATATCGCTATCGGTAAAAGCTGGCTTTACTCGATCGATACTAAGTACATCTGTCTTCCCAGCTTTCTCTATGGTAACGGTTTTATTTGTCCTCTCTATTATTTTAAATGGTCCATCGTAACTCGGTTGAAGAGGTGGTTGTACTTTATCTCTTCTAATGAATACGTGAGTGCTGTTATGCAGTTCCTGTGGTATGAATACTCGTCGTTGTTGTGGCCTGGGAGGTGTTATTTTTAAATCGCTCATGTGCTTTCTCAGGCGTTGCACATAACCGGTTACATCAGTCGGAACACTTTTACTTGAAGTGAAGAATTCTCCGGGTAATCGCAGAGTAGTTCCGTATACTAACTCGGCTGGACAACACCCCATGTCTTGTTTAATTGTTGCTCTTAGGGCTAACATTACTAGAGGAAGTTTATTAGACCAATCGTTGTTAACGATGACGGCTGTAAGGGACGCTTTTAATTGCCTATGTAGGCGTTCGACCATTCCGTTTGCCATTGGATGGTACGATGTCGTTCGGATTCGTTTAATACCGAGGAGTTCTGTAAGCTGCTGAAAGAGTCGACTTTCGAATTGTGCTCCTCTATCAGTTGTGATAATCGTTGGTACACCGTAGTGAGAAATCCAATTTTCAACTAGGGTTTTGGCTACCGTTTCAGCTGAGGTGTCTTTTATCGGTACTGCTACCGGCCACCGTGTAAACCTGTCGATGCATGTAAAGATATAGTTGCATCCAATTGAAACGGGCAGTGGTCCTACAATATCGATGTGTATATGTTCAAATCTAGTGTCTAGGTGTGAAAACGGACCCACTGCAGAGCTAGTATGACGATGTACCTTGACTTTTTGGCACTTCATGCATGCTTGTGTCCAATTATGTACATCGTGATTCATGTTTGTCCATACGAATCGTTCACTAATCAGCTTTATCGTGGCTTTTGTTCCTGGGTGCGACATGTTGTGCATGCTTTCGAATATTTTGTGTCGCAACGTTTTCGGGATAAATGGTCGCGGTCGGCCTGTTGATGTATCGCAAATTACTTTCGTGTTACCAAACCGCACCTCGTCGAGTACTAATGATGTTGTGCCACTGGATCTGAGTTTATTTAACTCGATGTCTCTCTCCTGCAACTTTGCCAGACCGTTATAATCAATTCCACTTGCCATAAGTGTGCTTATCGTTGCTTTTGACAATGCGTCGGCCACATCGTTTTCTTGTCCTTTAACGTACTGTATGTTGGACGTGAACTGTGAAATGAACTCTAGTTGTCGGATCTCTCTCGGGGAATAATTGTCTTGCTTTGCGCTTAATGCTTTCGTTAGTGGTTTGTGGTCTGTATAGACGGTAAAATTTATGCCTTCGACCATATGACGGAAGTGTTTAATTGCTAAGTAGATTGCTAAGAGTTCTCTTCCGAAAGTACTATATCTTGTTTGTGTCGGATTCAGTCTTTTCGAAAAAAATGAGAGTGGTTCCCATATGCCATTTACTAATTGTTGTAAAACGGCTCCTACTGCTACGTCTGATGCATCCGTCATGATAGCTAACGGTGTTTCGTTCTTTCGTCTAGTTAGTGTCACTTCTTTATTTAGCGCTTTTTTAGCGTTCTCAAATGCTTGAATCGCGTCTGGTGATAATTGGAATGTCCGTGCGTTTCCGCGTAATGCATCTGTTAGTGGTTGCAATATTGACGCACAATTCGGGATAAATCGTCTGTAATAATTTATTAACCCGAGAAATCGGCGTAATTATTTCCATGAGTCGGGTAGAGGATAATTCCTAATGGGCTGCATTAGTTAATCAGAAGGGCAATCGCAAAAACGGCTATAACTACTCCATTTGGGTTTTTCGAGTTTTTGCGAATGCCCTTCTGATTAACTAATGCAGCCCAAACCTTCCAAAGATTCATCGATCAAGTCGTCAGAGGTTTGACAGGAGTTTACGCATATATCGATGATATACTAGTAGCTAGCGCTACCAGGGAAGAACATCTATGACAGTTGTTTACGAAACTTCAAGAACATAGCATTTCTATAAACATTGAGAAGTGTGAATTCGGAAAAGTCTTTACAGTTTTTAGGCCATAATATAACTTCTCAAGGCATCACACCAGTAGCAACAGAAGTCGACGCCATTAGGAATTATCCTCTACCCGACTCATGGAAAAAGTTACGCCGATTTCTCGGGTTAATAAATTATTACAGACGATTTATCCCGAATTGTGCGTCAATATTGCAACCACTAACAGATGCATTACGTGGTAACGCACGGACATTCCAATTATCACCAGACGCGATTCAAGCATTCGAGAACGCTAAAAAAGCGCTAAATAAAGAAGTGACACTAACTAGACGAAAGAGCGAAACACCGTTAGCTATCATGACGGATGCATCAGACGTAGCGGTAGGAGCCGTTTCACAACAATTAGTAAATGGCATATGGGAACCACTCTCATTTTTTTCGAAAAGACTGAATCCGACACAAACAAGATATAGTACTTTCGGAAGAGAACTCTTAGCAATCTACTTAGCAATTAAACACTTCCGTCATATGGTCGAAGGCATAAATTTTACCGTCTATACAGACCACAAACCACTAACGAAAGCATTAAGCGCAAAGCAAGACAATTATTCCCCGAGAGAGATCCGACAACTAGAGTTCATTTCACAGTTCACGTCCAACATACAGTACGTTAAAGGACAAGAAAACGATGTGGCCGACGCATTGTCAAAAGCAACGATAAGCACACTTATGGCAAGTGGAATTGATTATAACGGTCTGGCAAAGTTGCAGGAGAGAGACATCGAGTTAAATAAACTCAGATCCAGTGGCACAACATCATTAGTACTCGACGAGGTGCGGTTTGGTAACACGAAAGTAATTTGCGATACATCAACAGGCCGACCGCGACCATTTATCCCGAAAACGTTGCGACACAAAATATTCGAAAGCATGCACAACATGTCGCACCCAGGAACAAAAGCCACGATAAAGCTGATTAGTGAACGATTCGTATGGACAAACATGAATCACGATGTACATAATTGGACACAAGCATGCATGAAGTGCCAAAAAGTCAAGGTACATCGTCATACTAGCTCTGCAGTGGGTCCGTTTTCACACCTAGACACTAGATTTGAACATATACACATCGATATTGTAGGACCACTGCCCGTTTCAATTGGATGCAACTATATCTTTACATGCATCGACAGGTTTACACGATGGCCGGTAGCAGTACCGATAAAAGACACCTCAGCTGAAACGGTAGCCAAAACCCTAGTTGAAAATTGGATTTCTCACTACGGTGTACCAACGATTATCACAACTGATAGAGGAGCACAATTCGAAAGTCGACTCTTTCAGCAGCTTACAGAACTCCTCGGTATTAAACGAATCCGAACGACATCGTACCATCCAATGGCAAACGGAATGGTCGAACGCCTACATAGGCAATTAAAAGCGTCCCTTACAGCCGTCATCGTTAACAACGATTGGTCTAATAAACTTCCTCTAGTAATGTTAGCCCTAAGAGCAACAATTAAACAAGACATGGGGTGTTGTCCAGCCGAGTTAGTATACGGAACTACTCTGCGATTACCCGGAGAATTCTTCACTTCAAGTAAAAGTGTTCCGACTGATGTAACCGGTTATGTGCAACGCCTGAGAAAGCACATGAGCGATTTAAAAATAACACCTCCCAGGCCACAACAACGACGAGTATTCATACCACAGGAACTGCATAACAGCACTCACGTATTCATTAGAAGAGATAAAGTACAACCACCTCTTCAACCGAGTTACGATGGACCATTTAAAGTGATTGAGAGGACAAATAAATGAGAATAAACCCATTTTCACGTGAGTCGCTATAGGTTCACAAAAACATTTTCAAAATACAAACAGTAACTTACATGGCTTCTTTGTAAGCATTTAATAGAATCGGCTCACAATGTGTTGGTTTTTGAAGTTGTTGAATAAGTTTAGCATCAGCTTGACTGGCAACCAATAAAGAACGTTCAAACTTCACCAATAATTTCTCCAAACTAATCATATCATCGTGAACATTATGATAATATCGATTGCGACTTGTAATTGAATCGAAGGTATTAATTACAGCTAACGTTAACTGAATATGATTTAGAAGGTCGAAACGACCTGATTTACAAATTGGTCTGGAAAAAAGTAAATCAAGAATCAAAAAGTGTTACAAATGATGGCAATGTATAGAGGAGAAAGGAACGAACGTGAACACCACATCAACAAGAAATGTGCAAATCTTTCATTTAAAATGTATGCCCTCTCTCGTTTCGAGTGGAAAGCAAGAGAATTTAAAAACAAATTCTGTGATAAATACAACGAGAATGGATAGACTAGACAGGTTAGATTTTTAATGAGACTAGATAACTATACTAGTGTCTTGGAAATATGTATATATTAATTATGTTCGCGTCCAACTTCATTTCTTCCTTCGCCTTTCTTATATACTGTACGATACTACTCGCTAAAATTCAATAGCTCATATTATCGTCAATCATTTTAGAACGCGTAGCTAATGATATTTCTTGGTTGTAGTATGTTGAAAATTGTAAGTACTTATACGTATTTTCGAATGTTGAATCTATTTCATTGCTGTAATTTTCTCACTTACCATTCTTAGTAGCATTTTGTTGGTTCCTTTTTTATTCATGAAGAATTTCGTAATGTCTAACAACTTTCAGAACTGATACTGTATAACCCTCATTTCAATTTGTTGACTGACATACTGTTACTTATTATTATAGTAAGTTCTGATAATTGTTTCTAAGATAACTGCATAAAAAATACATGTTATCACTGATTGTGCTTTAAAGCATTCCTAACACTTTAGACGGTTCATGTTTTAAAGTTTGTAGACTTTGTTCATGTTATCTTACCATTAATAGTATAGCTTTTTGCGAACAGATCTTTTGTTTTGATTCTTAGATTTGACGCGTCACTCAATCGTTTGGTTAAAATGAAATACTGTATTCTCTAACTGGTGTCCCTAGGACCGGAACCTAGCTTTATATTTAAGGCACTCGGCTTTTACCATTATTACTATTATTAGCTCATTCACCAGGTAGTGTGGGGGCTAATGATACCGATTGGTTGTCCATACCGAAGAAGGTAGGGTGAGATTCGTACCAACTTACTAGGAAGTAAGAGAGCCTAAATCTGTAAGTCAGCTCTTCACTTTTAACCACTAGGTTCTACTTCGGAACTCCGCTTCACTCATTTCGTTTTGGTCAGCAGATGAGTAGAAAAAAGTAAAGTCAATAAGCCAAACACTGTTTTTCGAATAACTTACATGAATAATTCCTTAATTTGACTTCGTAACAGATCAGCCCATTTCGCCTTGGTTCTTGGTGGTTCAGATAATTCAGGTAACTCATATTGTATCAACTCAGAGATGTTTAGTAAGTTTTGTTGGATTTTAGAGAGTGATGCCTTTCAAGAAAAAATAGAGTTGAGACATAGCATAAGTCTTCATCTAAAGTTGTTATTCATTGTGTTTTATTATCCTGGTAGCATAGAAAACAATATAATCTTATCTCTGTATACAAACTCAGTTCGATTCTAGCCATTACATGTCAACGTTGGTGATTACAAAGAGTAATAAGATTGTATTGAATTAAATGGTTCGAAACATAAGTTGGCAAATTTGATTTACAAGTACACTCATAAAAACAAATGAAAATGTAACTGACTGATTTGAAAATTTCACATTCCAGACTACTATTGGTTCATGAGAGCTGTTGATACTACCCACTGTCCAAACTGAAATAGCTGGAGTTTGGGGAGAGGGTTAATCTGTGACCTACGTGGATGACGACTGAGTAAAGATTTATGTACTTAACTTCTAGTTATACTTTTTTGTTACTTACTTAATCCTGTTACTCCTCGTGGATCTACAGTACGTTGGTAAGAGCAGTTTTGCAACACACTTGTGAAACCTGGCTTCTCCAAGTTGAGGATGTTAGATGACTCTCGGTGTTTGACCAACGTTGTCTCTGGAGGATTGCTGACATGCAGTGGCAACACCATGTTAGTAATGCAGAAATTCGGTGACGTGTATTTAGGCACAGAAGATAATTCAATTGGTGTCACTATCTTGAAATACCGACTTTGGTTGCTTGGACATATCGTACGAATGTTGTCCCAGCAAATTCCACATGGCACATTACTTTCCGACGCTGGGACCAGTTGGATGGAGCAGAGGTAGTTAGTGTATGACATGGTGTCGTGGCATCAAAGAAATCTGTATAGGACGGGCATCTGTTGGTACTCCACGACTTTCTGGTAAGGATCCTAGGGATGGTACAATACAGTGGTTTGAGACGTTATCAGACATAGCTCAGAATAGAAGCCGGTGGCGATCCGTCTGTAATGTTCTTTTACTTTCTTCACAAAAGTGAATAACTTATTTAACTGAAAGAATTTTTTCTGGTTATAGTTTCCCTAACTAAACTGCTTCTCCCATTATTATTGTTATTGTTATTATTTCACCATCATACACTAATTCCAATTCATTTTTGTACTTTTTTATTGCACTCACTTTTCTTTTTCACCTCATACTTATGGTGTGGTGTAAACATATTTGGTTGCTCCTCGTACTAATGTTTATGTGTTCAAGTAATTAAATAAGATTCTTCAACCGCACTGGTTATGACATGTGTTACGTATCCCCAACCACATACTACCTCAGCGAGCGATATTTGGTGGTGGAGGAGTATGTTGGGATAACACTAGAGACGGATAGACAAAAAAACATGGCATCAGCCCATGAAATAATTGAATGTTGAACCAAGTTGTATTGGTAGGAACAGGTTACTTGATCGGAGACTGGTTGATTATCATAAAAAACATTATGTGACATCGCTCGGAATCAGTTGTGAAGTGGTAGATGCGTTTACTGTCTTTTTTTAGACTTTATGTTGAAAAATTGTCTCACACTTTTCATTACGCGGGCTCATGTTTTTTTAACCATATCTATGCCTAATTCTCCCTACTTTTAGTGACACTGTTACTACTAATAATCTGTCACTTGTTTTAGTTTAATCTTGTTGTATTGACATGGTGTGAAAAATTCAACTGATCCACATCGTGGCAGGCTATACATTGCCTATGACTGACTCAATCATGCTCATTGAAAATAATAACAAAAAGCCCATTCTCAAAATGTAATATGAGGCCAAAACATTCAATCCCTCAGTAATAGTGGGGGTTACTATTGATATCAATTACTCTCTAGTGAGAAATTTGTGTATTCAGATGTCTGATAATAATCAGTTCAAATAAAAGCGTTACTTACATGCTCTTTTAACATGAAATAATCATCAAGTAAGGGATTTACAGATACATCCATTGACTGCAATAAATCCGTACACAGGTCATGTGATAAAATTTTTCCATGGATTTTATTTTCAGATGGGCTAAAAAGAATTGAAACAAGTATAAATCGATTAGAATAATAAATTTAACTCAGTACTCATATAAACGATTATGTACTACGAGTCCTAAATTGGAATAGTTGTCTGAAAGGAGGTAGAATGTGATTTGAACCGACAATTCACTCACTGCTATTCGAGCAATTGAGATAAATTGTGATACGAATGAATGTTATTGCCTTTTCTGAGCCAGTTGATTTAAAATTAGAAAAACTTTATGATAAATCTTGCTAAATGAACGCTATATTCGGTTCCTAAACTATTCTCGTAACCCCCAAGCTAGAACTACACAGCGACCTGAACACGAGAGGAAAGGCGCAAAATATGCGAAAAGCATTTTACTCCAAAGGTTCGTTTTAGTACAGAAAATATAGGGTTTTTGTGGTATTTTAGATGTCCTTGGGTTTCCCGAAAATTCTGGAATGCTACTAAACATAGTAACAGTATAGCAATCAGACAATCATAAACTCCACGTGTGACTTTTCACTTTCTTGATGTTTCCGGCCAAACTTCTAGTGAACGTTGATTGAATAAAATTCTTTTTTGGGTTTCCTGAGCCTTTATTGTCGTTTGCGAGAATTTTTCTAGATCACCACAACACTTTAATTGTCATCATAGATAATATTATCAGCAATGTGTCTGCTTTAATTATAAAGCCTTGGTGCTGAAAGCTTTTTAATAAGGTGAAATTTAAGTGCATAATGCAGTGAACCATGGTTAGAAGAGCAAACGCATAAGTGCAACAGAGAAAGTTACGAACTGTTTAACCACAGTCAGGTACAAGGCAATTAAATAAACTGTAAAGTAGTTGTATGCAAGGATCATATATGTTTTCTTTTTATTTGCTATCACACCTATCTCAAGGCTAAATGGTAGCTGAGGGACTAAAAATGAGGAGTCCCAATGGGAGCAGTGGGTTAAACACCTAGTCATGGTCTCACCCCACATGTCATTATATAGACCGCTGGGGACAGATATATAAACAACCATGATCTGTACACACCACAGTTCAGTTTCGGCAATTAAAAGCTTCCAACACACTTCAATCTTTTTACTTTTATAGTGGGCCTGATCAGTCTCTGGAAGCGAATATCGTAACTGCATCGGATCGAAGACCATAACGACGCTGAACTATACAAAGCAATATTGAGGACAACTAGACTGAACTTTGGCTACAGCGAAAAGTACACTTGATTCTATTGAAATGATCTGAATATTGATTAAAAAGACGGTAATTGCTTATGAAAATAACAGAGTAATCCTTTTTGGCATGTATGAATACCACCAGGAACTGAATATTTCTGGAACTTGTTAGCCAATTCAATAGGTATGGACTGGCAGATTGTTTCACGTATCAACACCTGTGTGTAGCCGGATAAGTGATTAAATGGTCTTCAAGCCAATATCAAAGTTTCCGGTAACAGTTGAGGTCAACTAACGAAGATGTAGACCTGGATCAAAAAAGATAGTTAACACGTCACACATGTCCAGTTCTTCTTAATAGTGACACTAGTTTCAGTGTATGGATAAGGTAAAATAGACCAAGAAATAGCATTCACCTACACAGTTATTGACCTTGGTTTAAGTAATATGAGAGAGTCTAAGTTTTCGAATAATTATTTGCATTTTAAGGAAGATCACTGAATAAAAGCAATACTTAATACAGTTAAAAACTGGTCTCGAACATAATGATAAATTGGCTTTTCCACGTATACGTACTATTTTAATGTTGTTAGGGTCGTTAGTGTTGAGAATTAAAGAAACTACGAAGTGTGATGTAATTTTTAAAGATAATCATTCTAGTGGAAGAAGTTTGTAAGCATTATTTTATTAAGTAGAAGCATGAATTTTCTTACCACTTGGATAAGTGTTCCCAAGATACATTAACTTGGTGACCGTCAGGAGATAATTCAGCGAAAATGGTATCTAATAAATGATTTGATCTTGTATACGGCTCTAAACATGCAATCGGGTCACAAATAATTGATTCATCAATGAAGATAACTGAAGCTGTGCATTTTTCAGCACTATCATGAAGGGACTACAAGAAGATAAAAAAGTTATTTACCATAATGGTTAACCATAACATAAAGATATAACAGTAAAACAATTTTGGACCATAGGAAAAATGTGCAGACTGAACGTATTTGAATAATAGGTATCTTTAAAGGATTGTTTGCATATAGCCAGAAAGTTTGAACACAACTAGAAAACAAAAATCTTACTTTTTTTCTGTTTACTGCAGCAGGAAAATCAGCAAACAGTGCAGCAACTTTACTACTAGTCTGTCCAAATGAATAAACTTCTTCGACAATCTACAATAGGAAAAGTCAGTTATAAACAATCGATTAACCGCGAGATTTATTTTTCACTTATGAATTTATTGTATGAAAAAGCTTAATACCGCTGGGAATCAGGAAATTAATTGCAGCAAACGGAGTGAGAATGTTGTGAATAAACAAAAGGGTAAAAATAATAATGGTAACAACAACATGATTACTAAAGTATGCTGACCGAATTCGAACACAACCACGAAAAAAGGACACCAGAACTGTTCTTAGCTATTGTTTGTAGCACTGAACAACAATGCCAGGATTTTCGGAATGCGTTTACCCTTAGGACTGGCGTGAAGTAGTCGAACGCGTCAACAACTTCATTTATCTTGGAACTTTTGTCATCCATAAGGGGTTGGTATCTGACGAAATCTCTTAATGGATTCAAAAAAGCTCGTTTGGCTTTTGCCAACTTACGTCACATATGACGAATGCGAGATATCCATCTATCAATTAAAGAACGAGTATACTGCGCGACAGGTCGTTCTGTTTTACTTTACGGATGAGAAACGTGGCCATTAAGGGTAGAAGATACTCGCAAGTTACTAGTATTTGATCACAGATGTGTTGGAAATATTGATCGCATCAACCGGGATCCCTGGGTAAGTAATGGTGAAGTTAGACGCAGGTTATCAGAGTATGGTGGTAAACCAGTTGATGAGGTTATGAATCTACATCGACTGAGAAGGTTGGGTCACATAATCCGCATGCCCGGCCACCGATTACCATGGCGCAAAATGCTGACTAGCGTTGGAGATGGGTGGAAGAAAGTTAAGAGCGGCCAAATCAAAACGTGGCATCAATTCTTGAAGTCACTAACTTCGGATATGAGCCATGTTGATAGATGCAGACTACTTGTTTGGGGTCCGCGCGACTATCTTATCCAATGGTTGGAGATTGTGTGTGACATGTCTCAGAATCGATCACAATGGAGTGTGTGTATACACTCTTTGTCTCTCCTTAAACCATGAGACTAAAATTACTTTATACCTCTCTTTCTACGATCTAATTCTTTCTTCTTGTATTACATCCTTATGCTCAATCTTTCTTCTATATATTACTACCATTGAAGTAATTGATTCTGTGAATTTGGTGTTCATCTTGTTGTGCTTATAACGTATAGTAACTTGGAATGATACATGTATGTGCCTGGTCCTAAGTTGTAGATGACTGACCGACTGATGTTTAATAACATCGCGAGCCACTGAAGTGTGTTTAACGAGACCAAAGTTAGGAAGTTGTGATATGTTAACATGAGCAAAAATTAAGCAAGTCAGTCATTCAGTAACAACGTAGAATTTCGTACGTACGCACATCAGTTCCCGACCGAAGCTGCTACCCTGACGCGGTGGTCAGGCTTGCCTATCGTGATGACCCAACCGAGCTATATTGGCTGGAACATATGCTCCTGTAGGTTCTACCATGCCAGGCAGGTCGATCGGAGAACGGTAAGACTAAAGGCAGCAACTCAAGGTCTGAGGGCGAAGTCGTACTGCTGACTGTAGAGGGGTGTGACAGCAGTAAGGTGTTTCCCTCGGACAACCAGCATCTATAGTGATGCTTCCTTCCCACAAGGAGGGGTGGGGTTAGAAAAGGTCGACCCTAAAAATGTCACACCTCACGGATTTCCGTCTCCGGCGGTAAGGCCCTTTGAAGAACGGAGCTAACACATTAAAAACTTTCCACGAAAAGGCCGTGCGCGACCGGCCTCAAGCAGTTGTCCCTTGAGCTCTGTGGTCACGCTCCCAGGTCGTTAAGACCAACACTAATCCAACTTCCTTTTCAGGTTCCTCAAGAAGTACCCTTCCACGGTGTGGACAGCCGGGAAGTGATATCAGCCCTCATACCCGTAACAGCAAGACTTAGGCAAATACTTAGTGTTTGAAATTAGCTTCACTCGTCACATGATACTCTGAAAGACAAATACACAGTGACCAACCTTATCATCACTCACAGGATATGACCACAAAATTTGAGTGTTTCAACAGATACAATGGTGACAAAGCACATTTTCCGAACATCCTAAGCTAAAATAAACCATTTTTTGCAAGTGAGAATACGAAAAGTTGAGCATTACTTCAACCTTAGTTTCTAAAAAATCTGATATTTATGAAACCATGGAACCATGTTACTACCACTTACAAACTACTTAGTATTCTCAAGACCCATGAAATTTAGGTTCAGGAGACTCTTTTATTAAGTTAAAAATAGAATATTGCACGGAAGATTTTGAACAGTAAAACAAACTAAGTGATATACCTAGTTAATAAAGTATATTGAAGAGTAGCAACTTACCTTCAACGACCAGAATATGCTGTTGATTTCATAAAACGCAGCACAATGATTTTCTAAACCCTGCCTAGTGTTTCTATGATAAATTGCATACTTACGGGAAGTAAAGCGTGCGACTTTGGAAGGACATACAAATTTCTGAAAGCATCTCGTGGAGTACTAAAAATGAACTCTATTTTGCAAGTAAGCAGTTTTTTCTGGTAACATAAGTAATGAGTGTGTTAATTAGTTACGTCTTTAGACAAATACTGCACCTCATAGTCCGGATATTCGTTCACATGAGGTAACTTGAAAAGCTCACAATTCCCAGTAGCTTCTACAGTGGACAATATAAGAGAACCTGTACGCTTTCCATTTTCATACACAACAGACGTAATCTGTTCAAGAAGCGAATTTATAAATGGAGAGGATACGATGAAAATGAAGGTTTTGTTGACTAATTCCTGTAGTATTTATTATTATTACAGTAATTTCTACCTCAGTGACGTCATAAATGGGAAATACGTTTTTTACGCCAGAACACAATAGACAAGAGCTAAATTTTTCAAATGCAACAGACTCTAGAATAACATAATCGACCCCCTTTAGTTTTTCTAGAAGATCCTTCAAGACCGAGGAACGCATAGATTCGGAATGCGTACTGATTCAGTGTACAATATTGTAATGACGGAACAATTCGCCAGTGAGCTCTTTGTACTAGTGTCTTGATATTAAAAAAGAGACTTTAGGTCTTTGAAAACCCCAGGTCAAGTGAATTCGACTATTCATCTGCAATTTTCTGAGCTTACTAAACATGTAGTAGGACTTGATTTTTTGTAAGTCTATTTTGAATGAATAGTTTTGTTTCTGTGCAAAAAATCCGGTAAGACATTTTTTGTTAAACTCTTGTGTTTGAAATCGTATGACGAACAGTTGTATAAGCCAGTTGATTTTATTTTTCAGAGGCTTAGGAGAGTGAACGGGAGTGGAGCGAGAAGCGTAGAGCTGAGGAAGGAAATGATGTGCAAGATGTACGGTATTGAACACAGTGGAAATAGTAAGCGCCGATTACAACTCATCAAGATAATAACATTTTCAGAGCATTCCAGCTTGTGGCAGTGAACAAGTCTCTAAAATCATTCACTTCATAGACACCGGGGATTGATATTGGGTTTTTTTTGTTACGGAAACTATTAGCTGAATATGGTCGGTCACTCATCGCGGTTATGTTTCGGCATAGCTTGTGTGCGACTCTTCTCCTTATCCAGATGCTTAGTTTATAAATTTTAGGTCCCGACATCTCTTGCGTTGTTGAAATTTGTCATGATCATAAACGAGTGAGTTTTGGGATTGCTGTACATTAGTTAAAAAAAGCAACATAAACAATTTGAATGTTCTTTCATGGGTTCACCAATATTTCCGTATGTTGTCTTCAGTGTCAACCTAAGAAATCATTATTTACTGAATTTTTATTACTGCGTGCTGAACTTAATTACTTGCTTACTCACGCCTGTTACTCCTCGTAGAGGATCATAGGCCGCTGACCAGCGTTCTCCATCCAACACTGTCCTAGGCAATCCTTTCCAGCTCCTCCCGGTTGTTATTCATCCTTTTCGTATCTGCTTCTATTATCCGACACAATGTGTTCTTAGGCTTTCCTCTTTTCCGTTTCCCTTCAGGATACCAGGTTAGGGCTTGTCTCGTGATGCAGTTTGATGATTTGCGCAATGTATGTCCTATCCAATTCCATCGTCTTTTCCTAATTTCTTCTTCAGCTGGAAGTTGGTTTGTTCTCTGCCACAGAAGACTGTTGCTGATGGTGTGGTGTGAGCTACTTATATTGACATAAGTAGTATATAACGTGCGTTAAAAGAACGTAATGCTCGGCAGCAAAAGATGGCGAAGACCAAGAAAGGTGGAGCAAGAACATAATGGAATTTGTAAGAAAACTTATGAACAATGGAATGGGAGACAATGGATTAGTGTTTGCAGCTTGAACAGTACAGTTTGATATGATGTATTGATAATTTGCAAATTGACGATTGACTTTATGGTATTCAGATTTTGTTGAGATAGTCTGTAATTTTCGTGCTAAATACATCCGTTTGTCCCCACCCGTGTTCTTGTTCACTACAATGGTATCCGGCCAATGGATGTTGTGTATCTTGCGAAGACAGCTATTTGTGAATACTTGTACCTTCCTGATGGTGGTTGTTGTAGTTCTCCAAGTTTCAGCTCCATACAGTAGAACTGCCTTGACGTTGGTATTGAAGATTCTCACTTTGATTTTGCTTGAAAGTTGTTTTGAGTTCCATATGTTCTTCAATTGTAGGAATGCGACCCTTGTTTCGCCAATCCTGGCCTTTACATCTGCATCTGATCCTCCTTGTTCATCGATGATGCTTCCCAGGTATGTGAAGGATTCTACATCTTCCAGAGTTTCGTCGTCAAGAGTGATTGGATTGCTGTTCTCCGCTTTGATTTTGAGGACCTTGGTTTTCCTTTGTGTATGCCGAGGCCTACTGATGCTGAGCCTGCTGCTACACTGGTTGTCTTTAGCTGCATCTGTTCGTGTGTATGGGATAGGAGGGCTAAGTCATCTACGAAGTCCAAATCGTCTAATTGATTCTGAGCTGTCCATTGTATTCTATGTTTTACTTCAGATGTCGAGGTCCTCATAATCCAGTCGACCACCAGAAAAAAGAGGAAGGGAGAGAGTGGACAGCCTTTTCTGACTCCGGTCCTTACTTGGAATGCATCTGTCAGCTGTCCTCCACGTATGACCTTGCACTTTAGTCCTCCTATCTACACTGTCAAATGCCTTTTCATAATCAATGAAGTTGATGTATAGAGATGAGTTCCACTCAACTGATTGTTCGACGATGATCCGTAGTGTTGCAATTTGGTCTGTGCACGATCGATCCTTACGGGATCCAGCTTGTTGATCTCGAAGTTGGGCGTCTACTGCATCTTTCATCCGCTTCAGCAACACTCTGTTGAAGACCTTCCCTGGTACTGACAGTAGTGTAATTCATCTGTAGTTTTCACATTTGCTCAGATCTCCTTTCTTTGGAATCTTGACGAGGTGTCCTTCTTTCCAGTCCATCGGCACTTGTTCCTCCTCCCAAATCTTTTTGAATAGAAGGTAAAGCATGCTTGTGGTTGCTTCGATGTGTGATTTCAGTGTTTCAGCTGGTATGTTGTCGGGTCCTGCTGCTTTCCCGTTCTTGATTTGTCTGACGGCCATTCTAATTTCTCCCTTCGTTGGTGGGTTAACATCTATAGGATGATCTATGTGTGCTGCTTTGATGTCCGGTGGATTTATTGGATCCGGCCTATTCAGGAGTTCCTCGAAGTATTCTACCCATCTGTTCCGCTGTTGTTGCTAGATCTTCCACGTATTTCTACTTGTCGGCTCTAATGCTCCTCTTCACTTGCCTGTTTGCTTCTGTGTATTCAGCTTGTGTTTTGACTTTCTCTGCTCGTGTTAGGCTGTTGTTAATTGCTGTCTTCTTGTTCTTCCTTTCTTTGATCTTGTCCAGTGTTTCTATAGAGATCCACTCCTCATGAAGGTGTTTCTTTAGACCCAGAACCTCTTGACAGGTTGAAGTTAATGCTTGTTTGATACTTTTCCAATTGCCTTCCATAGTAGTTTCTTCTTCCTTCAGTAGATCTTGTAAGGCTTGGAACCTGTTGTTGAGAGCTTTCTTGAATTCATTGAGTCTGTCAGTATCTCGAAGGAAGGCTGTATTGAACCTTTGTATTGCTGTTTGATGCAAATATGATCTATTTGGTTCTCTGTAGTGTGGTCCAGTGAGATCCATGTAGCCTTGTTTATACGCTTGTGTGGAAATATTGTGCTTTCGTGCCTATAGGTAACTCTCGTGCTATTGATAGAAGAAACCAAAGAAATAGTGAATAGGTCTTTATTTCGATCTTCGCGCAGTCACAGTGGAGCGTGGGATTATCTGTTCAGACAAACAAAGGCTTTCAGCATTCAATATAAGATAATAAGGAATATAACGCTTATACAAAATAAGGAAGTGAATCAATACTTGAACAATACTGTTTTGGCATATGCTTGGTTGTTTGGGGTCAACTCTTAACCAACCAACCTATGCTGTTACAGTGCCTCCTATGACCAATTCGTTGAATGCACATAGATTTGCAAATCTTTCTCCATTTTCGTTTCTCTGTCCCAGTCCATGTCGTCCCATAATATCTTCATATCCGGTGTTGTCTATTCCGACTTTGTCATTTAGATTTCCCATTAGAATGGTGAGGTCCTTTCTTGGGCATTTCTCTATGATTGACTGCAGTCGCTCATAGAATTGATCTTTAATGTCGTCGTTGCTATCATTGGTGGGTGAATAACATTTGGATAATATTCATTAAAATCCCCTCCTTCTTTGTTTTGAACGATGCTTTGATGATTCTGGATCCGTGAGATTCCCATCCTACAAGTGCATTTCGTGCTATTTTGGACAGCATTAGAGCGACTCCTTGAGTATGTGGAGCATTTTCCTCTTCATGACCGGAGTATAGCAGCATCTCTCCCATAGCTAGCCTTTTCTGTCCAACTTGGGTCCAATGGGTTTCGCTGATTCCCAGTATTGCCAAGTTGTATCTCCTCATTTCCGCAGCTATTTGACTGGTCTTCCCGGTCTCCCACATTGTTCGGACGTTCCATGTACCTATAAAATTGTTGCTCTGGTTGTAAGAAGGGGCATCGGCTTCGTGGCTTCCGAAGGAACTCAGCTTTCACCATGAAGCGTCATAATTCTTCTATATGAAGACCTTCTGACTCCCAGGGCAGAGTTTAAATGGTTTGAATTATTTTTTCTGGTAAGCGTTTTTTTAGCGAGTTAATTTTCTACGGGATTGGAACGCTAACCCCATGCCAAACCCTCCTCCTTTACCCGGGCTTGGGACCGACAGTAACTCTAGAAGAGCTACAGGCGGTGCTGAACTACATGCACATAACTCTGAACACTTCCGGACTGTACATCACTAACACACTCGTCGCAAATCACTTACACAATAATATTTAACTTTTGCAGACTCCAAACACTTCAAAATCGAACGAAGAAACCTTCCTTTCAATAGTTTTGATGGAGTCTCTTTTATTTGCTGGGAAATGGATCACAATTGTCTGCATGAATTCTGTGCCAGGTCTTAGACGATACTGGCCATGTAATCCACCTCAAAGAATGATTTTTGACATGACATTTTCCACAATTGTTTGTTGCGAGACATAATTCTGCATTTGTCATCAGCCACCAACATGTGAGCTTTTGACAAGGACTTTATTTTCTAGACACCCTAATGCAAACTATGAAGATCGTCAAAGACAGATGCTCGGAATGAATGAGCAATAACAACACCATTATTTTTGCACGAAATATTATCATGAGTAGTGGATAACGCATCCCACTTTGAAAAATTAACTGGAAATCTACGTTTCAGACTATCATTCAAGCCTTTTCGCATGACACCGAGTATGCATCAAAAGTATCGACGAAATTTTGTACTGAGACCTGTACATTTCACTTACAGTCTGAAGTATCAACAGGTTATTCTTGTATTAATTATCGGGATATGTAGTCAACATGAGTTTATATTGACACTTCTGTGCTGAATCGTATATTCAAAGGCACTCAAAGCAATATTACATCGTTGAACCATAGCAGCTGAGAAACGTGCTAATGATTTTTCAGGGCGATAAATGAACTTTAAAGCTTCATGATCAGTAACAATAGTAAATTTCTTTACGAATAAATATTTATGAAGTTTTTTAACAGCCCAAAACACAGCTAATGCTTCTCGCTAAGTTTGTATATAACCTTCTTCAGCAACAGTAAGTTTACATGAAACACAGATAACTGATCTACCTTCCTGCTCCGAAACTCCACCAATAACCACAGTTGTTGCATCACAAGTAGTACAGAATGTACATTAGGTAAGTTCGAAGGACAGCATCACTTTGAAGAAAATTTAGTAGACCTCTTAATCAAGACGTTTTTTCTTCACTCCATTTAAATGAATTGGGCAGTACATTTGTCAGTGGGGCAAGAAGCTTCATATCTGGTCCAAAACCATTACCCTCAACTAGGTATCCAAGGCATTCAAAACTAGATACACAAAATGAACACTTATTTGGATTCACTGTAATATTTTTCTTAATTAAACGACGCACTAAAGCAATTAGAACCATGAACAATGAAATCATCTTGATAAACTTCAACACCTTCAAGATCACTAACTACCTTATTCATCACTTCATGAAATATGGCTGGAGAACAACTTATACCAAGTTGAAGGAAGTTGTATTTGATTAGACCAAACGGAGTGTTAATTGGTGTAAAGGGATTTGAAGATAAATAACTTTAAAGTCAACTGTCGAAACACTTTCGAACAATTGAGCTGATTTGGAATAGCTTCAGCTTTTACCCTCGTGCATGTTTGTTTTAACAAACAGGAGTTCAGTGTTAATATATAGTCACCACGTATTCTAGGGATCTTGCCACTCGACTTCAAGGGATTAACAATGGAAGTACTCCATGCTGAAGACTAAGTCGGTTCAATTATATATACACAAATTGTTCAATGTCTTATGTGATATTTCTCGAAGACTATAGTGAATTGTTCGTCTTTTAGAAGGGTTGAATCACCCTGTACTAGATGTTTCATAGACTGAAACCCCATCCCTGCACTGCACCTAGCACACGCATCAGAATCTTCTCTAGAAAATGATTCGATAACTTTTTAAGCCTTTCCAATCTTTTTCAACCCAGTGCTGACAGTCCTGTTTCACTAACTAAAAGCTTACAATACATGTATGAGGAATCACCATCTCTTATTAGCGGTTCGCAACATCATCGTACTGGCAGTATGTGTTCAGCAATCCCCAATATTGAGACTTCATCGGGTCGTATATTGTTAGGATTTGAATATTTTAAGTTGTTAAATGAAGTAATGGACTCTGTACTGCCTGTGGCAACAATAAAGTCGTGGAATGTACTAACGGAGATATATAGTCGCTCTTGGGTATGAATATTACTTTTCAAAGTGGTAGATAAAAAAAATGATTATCATTGACACCCGAATTAATGGTATCTAATTCATAAGGTTTACTACAACTTGACGCGAAATGGACAGTACTTTTCGAATTGTGACTAAATGTGTCCTAACTTACAACATTTAATACATTTAGCATAACGAAGTACAAATAAATTACGAGAGTGGAATTTGCCACAGGATAAACACTTACAAAACTTGCGATCACCTTTTTGGTCCGCTTTGCAACTCCTTGTTGAATCACTTTTACACTTTCACGAGAATAGGGATCACTATGAAACAAACGCGAGTTTGATCGATCCTGAGAGTATTCCACTATGGCTACTGAGCAAAGTATTAGAAAATTTGACCGACTGGATATCAAGTTCATTCATTGCTTCGTAGTTGATACATGCAATTCTAGCATCTTGATAGAAACAGTTCAGTATTCTTAAAAGCTCTCTTTCCAGACCTGGTATGTCGTTTCCTGAAATTAGTCGACCCCGCTGCTGCACATGAAGTTAACCACCAAAATTGCATTTGGGAGCTTGTTTTTGCAATTCGAGGATGGATTCCCTAACCATCTGGTCATTCTGGAGAATAATCTTATGAAATTTTGCTCTCTCAAGACATCCTAAACTGGTGCACTTTATATGCTTTATTAATAGTTCCTTAAGTGTTACATAAGGAAGTGAGATATATTTTCCCGGAAATGCAAAAGTTTTTAATAAAATGTAGGCTTCTTTTTCAATGAAGTTGAGGAAATATACCACAATTTTACAACCCTCTACATCTTTCTTAGTCGTGCTCCAGATTTCAAACCTTTCAAAACAACCTTCAGAAACTTCACAATTTGAATAAATGTTCAATTGTTAGATCGTAGGCTCCTTTGCGATGCCAATGAGATGAATAAAAGTATTTGAATTTATTACACGAACTAGAAATCTCCAAAATAATGTAACTTATCTAATAAGAACTACATGAGCGCAGTCGAAAGTATTGTATTCGGAGTTCGAAATCAAGCAGTTGAGGATGATACAGGTATTCAGTGTTTGACAACGCTTCTACCAATAACACCTTCTAATATGCTTTGTTCCCACCGAGAGAAATCAAAAGACAGAGTCGAGGAGATCGGAAGAATGTATTTGGCGATAACCAATACATCGGGAATCTCTGATCTAATCTGGCTAGTGATTGCGGTTGTTGTTGAGCACAGCGTGACAGCACGTGATCTGGTGCGGATGCATGACCGAGCGCCTTCAGCTAGATGAGTCCACTAAAACATATGGTCAGCATCCAATGTCGAAAACCTATTGAGCTATTTAGTTTGGGGATTTATTTACCGCTACAGATCACTCCCCCCCCCTAGTGGGGCAGTGATGACCCTAAGACGTGGCCAGCCAGAAGTTTAAACCCAACGAGTTTGTCGTTGGTAAACACTCTTCTGATAGCTTACTAAATTTAGCAGCGTCTGGTCGTCTCTCCTTACTATATGGGACCGGGGTACAACATAGTAAAAAAAGAAATGTACAATGAAAGTTTCGTATCCTCATAAACGTCATCGTTCTTTTCCAGCCGTCCTGGAAAAGAAGAAAGAAAATGTAAGTGCATGTCGAAAATACACTCGTATGTGCGTAAAAAGGGAAAATAATCTCATGAAACGTAACAGCGTTAAAAAAATCGTTTTTTTGTTGTTTTTGTTTTTAAAAATAGAAATGAAAATATATAAGCCTATTTTAAAAAAATTATTTTTTAATAATATAGAAAATGTCGAGAAGTGCCTTACGTGCAATAGTCATTTAAATGTTCTGGAAATCTCACTCTTCTTCCAGAACGTGTCGTTTTAAGTTTATTTTCGGATACTGTCGAAGTATCATCGTGTGTGTTGGTTGTCGGATGAGGTATTATAAGTGTCGGAGTCGTGTCGTTCAATTGTACCGAAGGAAAATCCACGTAGATAGGATTTCCTTCTAAATACGCTGCTTTGAGGCGATCGATGCTGATGCTATCGTTGGTTCCGTTCTTATCGATTATATAGTACTTCGGTTCGCGTTGAAGAACTTTGAAAGGTCCTTCGTATGCTGATTCGAAAGGTCGTCGATGCGAGTCTCGACGAACGAAAACGTGTGTACTATATCGTAACTCAGGTTGAATGAAAACATCAGTTGATTGAGGTCGAGTGGAAGCAGGTTTAACTGAACGCATTGCGTTTGTAAGCCTGTTCGTGTAAGAGGTTAGATCCATGCTCAATGAAGAGGATGAAGGATCCACGAATTCTCCTGGAAGTCGAAGTGTCGTTCCATAAACGAGTTGAGCCGCAGTGTATCCAATGTCAGCTTTCACTGCATTGCGGATACCTAGTAAGACGAGTGGAAGAGCGTCGGTCCACTGTGAAACGTTTGCAGCTGATAGTGAAGCTTTTAGTTGTCGGTGAAAGCGTTCTACCAACCCGTTTGCTTGTGGGTGGTAGGCGGTCGTTCGGAAGCGAGTGCTTCCTAATAGTGTGGTCAGACGACGGAAAAGTTCAGACTCAAACTGACGTCCGCGGTCTGTAGTGATGGTTGAAGGGCAACCGAAGTTTGCTACCCATCGTTCGACGAAGGTTCGGGCCACTGTTTCAGCAGTGATGTCCTTGATAGGTACTGCTTCTGGCCATCGAGTGAAACGATCTACACAGGTCAAGAGGTAAGAGTATCCATTTGAATCTGGTAAAGGTCCTACCAAATCCAGATGAACATGGTCGAAACGAGCATCGGGAGTTTTAAATGAGCCTAAGGGACATTTATTGTGTCTGATGACCTTAGATTTTTGGCACCTTACACAGGAGCGTGCCCACTCCCTCACGTCTTTATTCATACCAGGCCAGCAAAAGCGTTCTGCTATGAGCTTGATGGTTGCACGAACACCTGGATGAGAAAGTTTGTGCAATGTGTTGAAGACATTGCGTCGATAATGTTTCGGGACGATTGGGCGATCCCTTCCTGTAGATGTGTCACAAAGTAAGGTTTCCTTACCTGTTCCCATCTGTTTGATGCGTAGTTTAAGGGTTGTGGACGATAACTCTTGCTGAAGATCAGTGTCTTCTTTTTGAAGCTGGGCGAGTTTAAGAAGGTCGATTCCTTGGAAACTGTTCAAGGAATTTATTCGAGACAAGGCGTCTGCAACTACATTGTTTGCTCCAGAAATATGTTGAATATCTGAAGTAAACTGCGAAATGTAGTCCGGTTGTCGAGACTCAAGGGGAGAGTACTTGTCAGAAGGAGAGCTTAACGAGAAAGTGAGCGGTTTATGGTCAGTGAATAGAGTGAATTCGCGGCCTTCGATATAGTGTTGAAAATGCCGTACAGCACAATACATAGCTAGGAGTTCCCTACCGAATGTGCTGTATCTCGATTCGGTGTCTAGCAACCGTCTAGAGAAAAATGCCAAGGGTTGCCAGGAGTTGTTAATCCATTGTTGTAAGACTCCTCCGATTGCCGAGTCGGATGCGTCTACTGCGATACTAATGGGTGCTTCAGTGTCCTGATGTGCGAGCATTGTTGCTTTAGCGATCAGTTCCTTAACTGTGGAGAATGCTTTTCGTGCGGTGTCGTCCAAATTAATGGATTTCGCATTTCCACGAAGTTGGTCAGTAAGAGGTTTCATAAGTAATGCGCATTTCGGTATGAAGCGTCTATAGAAACTTACCAGGCCGTTAAACGTGCGTAATTGCTTGATGTTGGTCGGTTCTGGGTAATCCAGAATGGCCGCCACTTTGGTCCTAAGAGGTCGAATGCCTTGAGCATCGATAGTGTGTCCTAGGAAATCTAACGAGTCGGTTCCGAATTGGCATTTCTGAACGTTTACAGTAATGCCATGTTTTTGTAATCGTTCGAAAACAAGATCCAGATGCTTGAGATGTGATTCTCTGTCCGGACTTGCGATTAAGCAGTCATCAACATACGCATGTACGAAGTTGAGACCTCGAAAGACGTCGTCTATGAATCTTTGGAAAGTTTGCGCAGCGTTTCTTAAACCGAACGGCATTCGCAAAAATTCATAGAGTCCGAAAGGAGTTATGATAGCTGTTTTTGGTATGTCGTTTGTAGCCATAGGGATTTGGTTATACGCTTTAACCAAGTCGATTTTCGAAAAGACAGTTGTACCTTTCAAGGTAGCTGTCAAATCGTGAATGTGAGGCAACGGGTAACGATCGGGAATGGTTTTTGCTTTCAATCGCCGATAGTCACCAGTTGGACGCCAATCGTTGCTGTCCTTTTTAGGGACCATGTGCAACGGAGATGCATAAGGGCTGTTTGACGGTCGTATGATTCCTAAGTCTATCATATGATCGAATTCGTTTTTCGCTAACCTCAGCTTTTCCGGAGCTAGTCGTCGTGCTTTAGAGAATACAGGTGGTCCTGTAGTCGTGATGTGATGTGTAACATTGCTGGTTACACACGGTAGTTTCGTTTGAGCTTGTTGTATCCCAGGGTACTTGTCGAGTAGTGGTTGATAGAGTGGGTCTATCGAATGCTTAACTGTGACTGGGGATAATCTACAACCAGAAAAAGAAGTTACGCAAACGGATAATTTAGTGTTTCCATCTACTAGCCTCCGTTTGCGCGTGTCGATGATTAGATTATGATGTTGTAGAAGATCCATACCAATGATTGGCATAGAAACATCTGCAACAACGAAAATCCAATGAATGGGTTTGCGTAAACCCACGTTAAGGTAGACGTACCTTTTGCCATACGTGGCGATCGGTTTTCCATTTGCCGCCTGTAAGTTTAGAGTTGATTCGTGGAGCCGGTCGTTATGATTTGCTGGGAGAACGCTAACTTCTGCGCCAGTGTCGACGAGGTAGCGAACTCTCGTTGTCACATCTGTGACGTACAACAGACGGCTATGTTCGCCGGCTACGGTTGCCGTTAACGCGTGCCGGCTTAGAAGTTTCCCGAATTGTTTTTCGAGTCAGTCGTTTTCGTGTTGGGAAAATTGCAGGGTTTTCTGCAATTTCTGGAAGATTTCCCATACTGGTTATGATACCAGCACCAGTCAGGGTTATCCGTCTCTCGTGGTCTAGAGACAGATCGTTTACGCGAAATGCTTCTACGTGGACTGCGTGAGCGACTACGGTCGTTACGAAGATTAAGATAACGCGTGAGGGTATGACATAACTCGGTTATGTCATTCTGAGTCGCGTGAGGCTTTTCTTTGACGGAAAATACCTCTGAAGTAGACGATTTCGTTATTTCTAAAATACGATCGGCAGATGCAGCTAGCTCGTCTAAGGCGTTGTTCTGAAACGAGACCAGAACCGCTTGCACCTGTTGAGGAAGTTTAGACAAGAAAAGTTGTTTAAATAGACCTTCGTCGAAAGTCCTTAGGCCTATCACTTCTCTCATTCTTTGCAACATGTCAGTCGCAGAACCGTGTTGCAGGTCGATGTTATTGAAGAGTTGATCTAACCTTTGTCGATCGGTTAGGTCTCCTCGTTTAAGAATCGAACGTTTCAAGATTTCGTAAGGATCGGAAACATCACTAGTAAACATACTAGGTGTTACGTACCTGTTGAATTCGCGCGGTAGTGCCTTGACTACTGCGAGGAATTGTGCACGTGTGTCGATCACGCCGTGCTCGGAGAAATCGGATTCTGCGTAGCAGAACCAGGCTTCGATATTGTCGGGCCAGAAAGGCATTAGTTGAAACGAAGGCGGGGACAAAGCCTTAAGCTTGAGTACTTTGGGTGTCTGTTCAGCCATGATGAAATATGAAGTACGATAATGAACGAGGGAAAAATATATATATATATCCAAGGAAAAACACGAAAAAAAATCACAATGTTTAAAAAAATAAGGTAATAATATATAAAAATTCCAAAAAGGAACAGACTCACAGTTGCAATTAGGTGTACCAGATCACGACGGTCTCACCAATGAGGATGATACAGGTATTCAGTGTTTGACAACGCTTCTACCAATAACACCTTCTAATATGCTTTGTTCCCACCGAGAGAAATCAAAAGACAGAGTCGAGGAGATCGGAAGAGTGTATTTGGCGATAACCAATACATCGGGAATCTCTGATCTAATCTGGCTAGTGATTGCGGTTGTTGTTGAGCACAGCGTGACAGCACGTGATCTGGTGCGGATGCATGACCGAGCGCCTTCAGCTAGATGAGTCCACTAAAACATATGGTCAGCATCCAATGTCGAAAACCTATTGAGCTATTTAGTTTGGGGATTTATTTACCGCTACACAGTCATCAAGTAAAAAGGAATCATTAGTCCATACAAACACCATAGATAGGTAAAATACTTATTTTGTAATTAATGTTTGCTATTATCCTCAGTTTCTCAATAATTCTCATAATTTGTACAAACATCATTATTAACTGTAAAATTGCTGTTTGATAAAACAACCTTTGGCTTTCTGTTCAGTTTTCGAACGCCCCTTAGCATGACACAAGGATTGTTGATATGTGGTGTTCTATGGGTTGGTTGGTTGTGTTGGTTTAAATAATTAAGAATGTTGTCTCATATTTGCTAGATCCTCCAGAGTAACTGATTTTCCTGACAGACCGGGAATCAGTCATACATTAAGGGGTAACGGTTGTAGCCACATGCGTTTTAATAAAACTTCATCTAACTAATATAGACCGCCCGATTGTCTCATATGCCTTAAGAGTCGTAGTTTTTTATCTCCCAGATCACATGCTGTTGTAAATTTTTTCGTCAGACGAATTACAAAATGTCTACTTCAGCTGGTATCACTGGTGTGATACAGTTATCTACACTCATGCAATTAATAAGGACTATCAAATATTGTGAGTTGGTTAATTTGTTTTATCCAAACAAACTTCGTTCTTTTGTTAGCTTTAATTTCACCAAAGTTGAATAAAATCATATTGCTGAACTATCAGAAATATTTTGGAATTCTTTATAACTGTGGACATTATAGATGTCTTTCATCATTCTTAATTACTGATAGTTGTATATTACATCTGTTATTATATGAAGTTGAATATTCTGTTATTTTGAACCATATATCTGTTACCGTTATGATTACTGTCTCAAACTTTCGACTGAAAATGAAGACCATGTTTCAGTTTAGAAATTTTAACTATTTAGTCTATTCATATCAACTATATAATTAGACTGAAAACTATACTAATCCAAATCATTTCTTGGAAAGCATAAATAAATGGATTTGAACAATGTCATACTACTTTTTATAATAAGTAGCCAAACATTTTGCTTATAATTTACATTTGCATTTACCTTACTATTAGGTTGAATAACTGTCAATTATTTTAGACTTAATCATAATTTCAGATTTATTTTTAACTGGAATTCTACCAATAAAGAAATAATGAAATAGTTTTGCAAGACGTTTGAATAATTTTTCTATGATCCCACTACATTTATGTGTACATGTGTCCATTTGTCTTTTGGTCGAAAAGGAATCAATAAAAAAAGATTAGTGAAGTGAATATTACTTCAGTTATTGTACTAAAGTTGATTTCGCTAGTGAATTGTTTCATTTAAGCAAAATACTTGTATTATCTCGAATTAAGCTAATTAGTAATTGTAATTTCTTTACCAGTATAGGGGTTGTGGAGATTATTAAGTTTTTGATTGAGATCATGAACCAATTGATGTTAGACCATCACAATTGAAAACCTGGAAGCACTGGACGGCCGTTTCATCCTATTGTGGTACTCCTCAGCAGTGCGCATCCACGATCCCGCGAGCGGGATTCGAACCCAGGTCCTTCGGTCTCGCGCGCGAACGCTTAACCAACTGGACCACTGAGCCGGCATCCAATGGTGATAGTTTCTAACATCAACCAATCCACGAAATTGCGCGACCAACTTCCATTGTACTGAGGTAGATAACTGTCTCTACCCGACAAGGATTAGCTCCACTGGTCACGGCTTCTCACTAGAACTCCGAGAATTCCCTCAAGAAGCTAGTCACTAGTTGATTACTAGTATAGGAGTTGTGGAGATTATTAAGTTTTTGATTGAGATCATGAACTAGCTAATACTCTGACATTCAGCTTTAGATTCGATTTCCTCTAGAGAAATACTACGGATAAACAAATGACATATTAGTATCTGAGTTGATCGATAATCTATTCTAGTCTCATTATAAAGATCATCACTGGCACATATAACTGGCAATCCCCAAATTAGGTGAAACATTCCCCTTTGAATTCCAATACCAGCTATTATCTAGAAAATTATTACTAACTAGTTTCAGTTACCATTTTTTCAAGTTAATAAAATAGGGGAATAAAAATAATTCTCATTCGTCATGACATACCACCATCGTACGATAACACGACCGGCGACTGAGGTTATACTACGACTAGATGGGATACTTGATAGATATGCAATACACAGACTGAGCCATGTTATATGAGGAACATGATTCTTAACCAAATATAAAGAGCTAGAATATATGATTGGGTTTGTCTCAGGACGGTTAGGTCTTGAGCTAAGTACAGCACAGTAAACCATTGATTCATATACATTATAAATGAGGTAGTTGTTTAAATAGTCACCAACCGGTTAAAATCGACACGGTGGACTATTTGATACAAACGTTATAATGTTCTTTTAATTACACAATGGCCCTGAGTTCTACCCTATCACAGTTATTAAATGTGAACTGATAAAGCATCCCAAAACAGAATGAGAATGTGACCCAGAACTCTCTGGTTTGTCAATAAATACTATCCAGCAGATGTTAGATTATGCCAAATATAGAATTTTTTTCTGATAAAGATTTCCTTATAAATTTGTCAGTAATTAATATTTCTAAAGGTAATGAAACTCTAACAACGTATCGGAATTTCCGAAGCTTTACCCAATCCATGCCATGGTGTTAGGTAGTTTGAGGGCCTCTAAATGCCCTGGTACGGCCTAGGGTGGGGAGAGTCCGCTCTCCCTCTCGAAATGCTCTCACATGGCCACGCGTATATAGCTTCTGACAGGGAAGTCCTATTCACCGCCTTCTCGTGGTGGGGGTGTTGCTTGCGAAATTCAGAGGACGAAAATCGAATGTCCGGCGCTCTAACTGGGTTGGTGGATATGGAGAATCCACCTAGGGGGAGTTGCAAAACCCTGATTCCAAACCAATGGTGCACATGGGCTCCAGTATCCTGAAGAAGCAAATGGTGTATGGACCAATCATTGGTCACCAGCTACCACGGGACTGCGTCTCCTCACGATGCTCCACTGCCTTGTGGATCAGACCTTCAAGTCGAGGGCTCCAGGTGTGGGCTCCCTAAGAAAACCACCTACTTCGGTTTGGCACCCGGGCAGTATCACAGCTCTCACACAAATCAAATGAGATCTATGTGGCGCATATGTATTTGGTGCCTCCTTGTACCAATATCTATGTGTTAAAATAATAAATAAGTAAGGTAATTTAGGGGGACAGTCAGTAAGATAACCTGAAAACTTAGTTTCAAGATAGTCACTCGGACTAGTGGCTATGTTGCAAAATTATCAATAAAATTCGACAAGAGCTAAGAGATTAGTTAAACATGGCATTGTAAATCTATGCTACTCTTTACCTAATAATATGAAAATAGGTTAAACATAGTGCACTATAATGGGTTACAATCACAATTGTCAAATGTTCCTGTGTATAAAAGTAAGTTCTACTTATTCGCATTAGAAACAAATATTTGATCGTGAAGTAAATGTGTTAATACAATTCAGTATTTCAATGAACAGCTTTCTCTGTATTAAAATGTGATTGTAAATCATATGTCTAATCCGGCTAAATGATAAAGGTCGGAGAGTGTAAATGACCCAAATTTTTATTTGATTCATCTACAGGGTGGATAGAGTAGAATGTTAGGTCTTGGCATTATATAGGACTTATCATGGTACACATCTTATATATATGTTTGTGTTAAAGGTCATAATGATAACAGTCAGCTGACAGAATTAAATATCATCTCATGAATCAGTGATAACTAATTAGGTCTACTATTCATCACGTTGGCTTAATCAGTAGTCTACTAACATGATAATTGTTTAAAACAGTTAACAAAACAGAACATTTTAGATCTGTAATGTTAGATTGAGCTATGTTCTCAAATTTCAATGTGAGTATACCTACTGGGTTTTTGACAGCACTGTGCTTTTTATATGTTTACCGTCTTGTACACTGCTGTAGTCAAGTGCTGACTAAACACACCTATTATTTTGGTTGAGATCATGAATCAATTGATGTTAGACCACCAATGGAAACCTGGAAGCACTGGACGGCCGTTTCGTCCTAGTATGGGACTCCTCAGCAGTGCGCATCCACGATCCCGCGAGCGGGATTCGAACCCAGGACCTACTGGCTTCGCGCCTGAGCACTTAACCATTAGACCACTGAGCCGGCATCCAATGGTGTTAGTGTCTAACATCAACCAATCCACGAAATTGCGCGACCAACTTCCATTGTACTGAGGTAGATACCTGTCTCTACCCGACACGGATTAGCTCCACAGGTCACGACTTCTCACTAGAACTCCGAGAATTCCCTCACGAAGCTAGTCACTAGTGAGCACATGTTAATTATCAGTATGGGGGTTGTGGAGATTGTTAAGATTTTGGTTGAGATCACCTATTATATTTAAGAGCACATTATAAAAATACTTGAATTCAATATGAGTGATACACTGAATAGTGCGATAAATGTAAAAAAAAACAGCGAGCAAAAACCAAACCACGTTTGATAATGAGGCTCTGGAAGCTTTTACCTACCTGAGCAGCATCACGAAACTTGGAGAACTACAACAACCACAATCAAGAAAGTACAAGTATTTATAAATAGCTGTCTACGCAAGATACTCAACATCCATTGGCCGGATACCATCAGCAACAGTTTTCTCTGGGAGAGAACAAACCAACTTCCAGCTGAAGAAGAAATTAGGAAAAGACGTTGGAAATGGATAGGACATACATTACACAAATCATCAAACTGCGTCACGAGACAAGCCCTAACTTGGAATCCTGAAGGGAAGCAAAAAAGAGGAAGGCCAAAGAACACATTGCGTCGGATAATAGAAGCAGATATGAAAACGATGAATTACAACTGGACGGAGCTAGAAAGGATTGCCCAGGACAGGGTTGGATGGAGAATGCTGGTGAGCGGCCTATGCTCCTTCACGAGGAGTAACTGGCGTGAGTAAGTAAGTAAGAGCAGCATCACTGATAAATAATGAAGACCCAATATAGAATATCATTTATCTCATGGTGATTTTTGTATTCTTTTAACAAAACTTTTTTCCATCCGGTTTCGTCCAATTAAATGATTATTTTTAAAAAGGTGGAAAAAACTGGTTATTTATTGCTAAATATTGGTATAAAAGATGAATACTTTTCGATTGATTACCTTTTCTCTAAACCATGAACATAAATAACGTACAAAGTGAAAGCTCTATCCTTTCAAACTTTGTTACGGACACGGATAACATGTTCTTGAGTACATTGTACCTGGTAACGTTCCAATCTCTTGCAGCGTTAAAGAGCGCCATCAGAAATTATGAAAGGGTGACGTACTTCCGTTATGCAGTTCATAATTATTATTTCCACAATAATCAAGCTGTTTATTGCATTCGAAATTAAGATAATGATTTGGTTTTACTTAATACTTACAAAACATTTGCAATAATTGTCAACCCCCGATGTATGATCGAAGGTATGAATTTGCTATGTTTGAAGCAATTACGAGTTCACCTAGTCCGAGAACGGAACAAAGACTCTGTGACCAAAGACCAATAAGCTAGCTATTCTGATACGTCCCAGTCCCACGAACTAGAGTGAGAAGATCAAGTTTGAACGAGGAAATATATTCCGCAAGCAATCAGAGGAGCACGAGCAATAACAACAGGGACAAATCAAACGTATATATACAACATAAAATTGTCCTTGAGAAGCGTTACAAAATAGTATACCAAAAGATGCAACGAGCCAATAGCGTTTAAGATTCTCTCAAGTGGAAAATACGACATGAAGGTGAAAAGAGCGCTTTTGGCTTGAAAAAAAAAGAAACTCAAATTTTCAAAATAAAATTATAAAGAGGTATTTACCAAGTGAGTTCTGGCGATCTAACATTCCCAACAGAGTTGGTAAAGCAAGGGCAGAATTCCATTAGTCAAAGCTCATCTGGAACTCAGTTGAAGAGGAAATCAAGGAAATAGGCCAACAGTGAATAAGACAAACTTTAAGGAAACCATTAAACTGAATCACAATACAAGCCCTGTATTGTGATCCTCGAGGTAACGAGAAAAGAGGAAGATAGAAGAACATATCGGCCTCATAAATGGAGACAGATGTTAAGAGTATGAATGGTACTTGGCAACGGTTAGAAAGTAGTGCTCAAGAAACATATGGTTGGAGATCTTTAATCGGCCTTCCATTCCCAACATAGAGTAATACACTGAATTGGATTGACTAAACGTTTCTAATATTGACACTATATTATGTCAGTATGAATCTCATGAAAAGCGCGATTCTTCTCAATATGTCCGACGCCTTTTGTTGGCATGCGCTAACTACCCCTTATTTCTGGGGCTTCTTTTTGACTATCTCCAATAGTCTTACATAAAAGACAGGTTCTTGTTATTGATTATATTTTTTGATCATATATATATACTGTCGGATGGTTAAGATGATGAACAGAATGTTGATGGAATAATTATCATCAATCAATGTAACATTGAACAAATTATAATTATCAGAAGGAGTTTTGTGGAGATTTTGGAAATTTCAATAGTTGAAATCGTGGATTGGTTGAAGTTGGACATTAACACCGTCGGATATCGGCTCAGTGATCTAATGGTCAAGCGTTCGCACACGAGAGTGATAGATCCTGGGTTCGAATCTCGAGGGGGGCGAGAATGTGGATGCCGACTGCTGAGGAGTCCGATACTAGGACGAAACGTTCTAGTTTTCCATGGTGGTCTAACTTCAATTGACTCATGATTTCAACCAGTGAAATTATAATTACTCAACACACTGAGTCTACTACTTGCTGGATTCATCAACAGTCCTTAACAGAATAAAGATCAATTCACCTGAACAACTAACTTAAGTACCTACTGTTTTATTCTACTTTTGATAATCAAAATAATTATCTAAGACATGCACTTCATCAACTGAATACACATAGTACTATGCTGTTCCTCACATTGTAATTCAAGCTCAGTAGCTTGTCATGTTTCATAGATTTCAAGTATCATGTCAGTATTAAAAACTACATCCTAAGTATTAACCACGTTTAGAAGAAACGTTTGTTAATTAAGACAATGAATATGACTAGAGAATGAACCGTCAGTTGAAATTAAATGTTAACATTTAAATTAAAATAAGAACAAACTCTAAGGCATTTGACCACATTACTGAAGTTGACTTCAGATAGTATGCAACAATTCGTGTTAGTAGCATTGAATTACTGTAGTACATCAGGTAAGATTCATTATCTAGATGAGAATGATGTATGAATTCAAGTTTTTATATCTGACATTATTTTAATTGATTAAGAAGTTATCCAATTTCGAAATTTATTGTAGAAAATCTCAATGACTAGACTGATCGAGTAGTGGTCTAAAATCATCTAATACTTTTTGGATCTGTACGTTGATAATTATTCAACTTTTTCGTATTTTGATATGAATAAAAACATTTGCGTAATATAGTGTAACAACCATCTAATACCATTGATGATATCTATTTCACTTTCAACACAGCCAAAATCTACTGGTTAAAAATTCTACTAGAACTTTGAAATTCATATTTAATTACTCTACTTACTTACGCCTGTTACTCTTAATGGAGCATAGGCCGCCGACCAACATTCTCCAACCCACTCTGTCCTGGGCCTTCTTTTCTAGTTCCATCCAATTCTTCTTCATTTTTCTCATGTCTATTTCCATTTCTCGGCGTAATGTTTTCTTTGGTCTTCCTCTCCTCCTTTGGCCTTGAGGATTCCATGTGAGGGCTTGTCTTGTGACGCAGTTGGGTGCTTTCCTCAATGTGTGTCCTATCCACTTCCAGCGCTTCCTCCTGGTTTCTTCCTCCGCTGGGACCTGGTTTGTTCTCTCCCACAGTACGTTGTTGCTAATAGTGTCCGGCCAACGGATCTGAAGTATTTTGCGTAGACAACTGTTAATAAACACCTGTATTTTCTGGATGATTGCTTTCGTAGTTCTCCAGGTTTCCGCCCCATACAGTAGAACTGTCTTCACATTTGTATTGAAAATCCTGATCTTGGTGTTGGTTGACAGTTTCGTTGAGTTCCAGATGTTCCTCAGTTGTAAATATGCTGCTCTTGCTTTACCGATCCGTGCCTTCATATCTGCATCAGATCCACCCTGTTCATCAATGATGGTGCCCAAATATGTAAAGGTTTTTACATCTTCCAAATCTTCTCCGTCAATTGTGATTGGATCGGTGCATGCTGTGTTGTATCGGAGAATCCTGCTCTTCCCTTTGTGTATATTGAGACCTATTGCTGCTGAGGCTGCTGCCACACTGTTCGTCTTCTCCTGCATTTGTTGTTGTGTTTGGGATAGAAGGGCCAGATCATCTGCGAAGTCTAGATCGTCCAATTGCACCCTAGATGTCTATTGTATCCCGTGTTTCCCTTCAGATGTTGACGTCTTCATGATTCAGTCGATCACCAGGAGAAAGAGAAATGGTGAGAGTAAGCAACCTTGCCTGACACCGGTCTTTATTTCGAACAACTGCACGATTTTGCAGTTTAATCCATCATATGAATTCTGTATGATAGTGACTATCTTCTGAGGCACGCCGTAGTGTCGAAGAAGTTTCCATAGTGTTATCCTGTCCATGCTGTCAAATTCTTTTTCGTAGTCAATGAAGTTGATGTAGAGTGATAAATTCCATTCAACTGATTGTTCCACAAAATAACAGTATTGACAAAGGGATTCTATAGAGTTTGCTACAGTGAGTATTCGTTACAGATCGACTTCATTTACAACACCATTATAAGTCCAAGAACACTGGACAGATATTTTATCCTATTATTGGTTTTGTTAGCCGTGAATACCTACTAGCCACCTCCAAACTATGCTAATTTCTATAATAGTCTCTTATTAATATCATGATCATATCCTCACCAAGGTCATAGTTCTTGACGAACTTTCAGTTTTGATCAAGCGTTATGCTGAGTACTGCATAGGTTTCATTGATGATTGAACTAAAATTAACCTGTAATAGATACAACCTATAGATTTCTACAAAACCGCTTTTAAAAAGTCTCCTAATTTTTAAAAATTTCTTTAAAACAAATTTTTAAGAAACTTTCAATGTTAACAAGTGATTATCATGATATTATGGTATTCAACGAATGTATGAAGAAAGAATCTACACAAAGAATATTAGTGATTATAACTTCTACAACCATATAAATCACTATTATTATACATTATTCATTTTACCCTGAAAACTAAAACAACTAGTGTGATTCAGAAGGGCAAATCCTTCTTTTCCTAAATTAATTTATCTATGGAAAACTTAAGATTTTAGTTTTATGAAAATTTGTCTAGATCATTACGAAACAATATAAACATCAGGATAGGTAACCAGTTCGGTTGCATTTCCAGGGGAATTATTTACAAACAGAGTTAATGGAATTTAAATTTTGATAGGATTTTATTCTATTGTAGATGTCACCTATATAACCTTGAATGTAACCAATCATATGAATATTGATGAAATTTTGTAGGTCAGTAATTTGGTTTATTCTTAAATATGAAATCAGATAAATGATTAAAAACAAAATTCTAAAACCTGAAAAGATTTATACATTGTTTCATGAATGAAAAATATCAATAATTGAGATCATGAGTCACTTGAAGTTAGATTACTATGGAAAACCTGGAAGCACTTGAGGGTCGTTTCGTCCTATTGTGGGACTCTACGACCCTGATTCGCGAGATTTAAACTCAGTTCCTACTGGTTCCGCGCGCGAGCACTTAACCACTAGGTCACTGGTCTAGTTTCAATTGACTCATGATCTCAACTATTGAAATTACTACAATCTCCACAAAACACCTTTTGATGCTAATCAAGTTATGCTCACTAGTGACTAGTTTCAAGAAGTATATCCTGGAGTTCTAGTGAGATGCAGTGACCAGTGGAGTTCAACCGGGTCTGTTGTGAGATAGTAACTCACCGGAGACAATGGTGTACGGTGGCGCAATTTCGTGAATTGGTGGAAGTTAGACATTAGCACCGTTGGAGGCCGGCTCAGTGATCTGGGGGTTAAGCGTTCGTGCGCGAGAGAGATAGGTCCTGGGTTTGAATCTCGCGAGGTGGGACCGTTGATGAACACTGCCGAGGAGGAGTCCCATACTGGGACGAAACGGCCATCCAGTGCTTCCAGGTTTTCCTTGGTGGTCAAGCTTCAATTAACTCATGGTCTCAACTATTGAAATTACCAAAGTCTCCACACAAAAAAGTATATTTACAGAAGTAAAGTCCAATCTAAGAAAAACCTTTAAATGAATTCGTTGTTAAATTAATCAATGTTTGTAAATGCTTTACATTTCGTATAGGTTCCAACTGACTTTAATTGTTGTCTATGATTTTTTAAAAATTTAGGTATTTAAATTAATTATGCAATCAATAGTGTTTATGTTATCCTTGGTTATGAAATAAAATATTATAAACAATCATGAACGTATTTATAGAGTCCATTGAAGTTATAAAGTATGAATCCCTGAAATAGTAAAAAAAATCACTTCAAAAAATTTAGGATCTTTCTTTTCTAATTAATTATATTAAAGCTAAACCACTATGGAAAGCCTGGAAGCATTAAACGGCCGTTTCGTCCTATTGTGGGACTCCTCAACACTGCTCATCCACGATCCCGCCGGCAGGATGCGAACCGAGGACCTATCTGTCTCGCACACGAATGCTTAACTCCTAGATCACTGAGCCGGCCTCCAACAGTGCTAATGTCTAACTTCAACTAATCCACAAAATTTCTCCGCTGTCCACCATTGTCTCGAGTGAGTTACTATCTCACAACAGACCCGGTTGAACTCCACTGGTCACTGCTTCTCACTAGAACTCCAGGATATACCTCTTGAAACTAGTCACTAGTGAGCATAACTTGATTAGTATCAAAAGGGGTTTTGTATAGATTATAGTAATTTCAATAGTTGAGATCATGAGTTAATTAAAGCTGGATCACAACAGAAAACCTGGAAGCACTGCACAGTCGTTTCGTCCTAATGGTGGTCTAGATTTAATCATTTCATGAATTCAACTATTATATTACTACAATCTCTACAAAAAAACCCTTTCAGATAATTCTATTTCTAATTATTAGTGATCTTCTAGTCAATATCACTATATGATACATGAATCATTTTCTTAATCAGTGATTATAATCTCAGTATGGATGTTATAATTTCTCTTATGATAACTTAGCTATTCCTAGTGCTTAAATATTCTTGAACACCAATTCACTTAACAAATCTCCAAATCAGAACACAACTAAACAGGAACGAAATTTTTTTATTCCAAATAACAATGTTAGATGAAAGTAAAAACAAAACAATAAGAAAAGCGTTAGTCTATTTATAGCTTCTACATGAGAAAATTCTAGAATCTTCTTCAAGTATCGCCTAGTTCTGATTGGATAAAAAATAACCAATCAGCGTGCATCAACATCATCCATTGATAATAATCTATAATAATAGACTGAAATCATGAGTCAGTTGAAGCTAGACCACCATTGAAAACCTGGAAGCACTGGACGGCCGTTTCATCCTAGTATGAGACTCCTCAGCAGTGCGCACCCACGATCCCGCACCACACGGGGCTCGAACCCAGGACCTACTGGCTTTGCGCGCGAGCACTCAACCACTAGACCACTGAGCCGGCATCCAACGGTGTTAATGTCTAACTTCAACCAATCCACGAAGTTGCGCCACCGTACACCATTGTCTTCAGTGAGTTGTTATCTCATAACAGACCGGTTGCACTTCACTGATAACGGCTTCTCACTAGAACTCCAGCAGTTTTTCCTGAAGTCAGTCACTAGTGAGCAGTTGATTATTATCAGAATGGGTTTTGTGGAGATTTTAGAATTTTCACAGATTGAAATCTATGATAAACTTGAATAGATAAATTAATAAAATTCTTAAAGATTATTTGTTTATATACATTTTTTTTATAATCAAAATAGTCACATTCCTCATTTGATAACTAACTATCAGTTGAATACAATTAATGTATAATGTAATTTGACAAGTCAGTTGACAATCATAATGATCATATTTAAGAGTATTATTATTATCATTATCATTATTACTATTACTATTATTATTACTATTACTATTACTATTATTACTATTATTATCACCATTACCATTATTATTACTATTACTACTACTACTACTACTACTACTATTATTATTATTATTATTATTATTATTATTATTATTATTATTATTATTATTATTATTATTATTATTATTAAGTCTGTTTATCTCATTGTTTATTCTGACAGACAATATGTATGAATGTGGGTGAATTATATTACAAATGATTTCAAATAAAATCATGTATAGTTTAGATAAGAATGTATAACATAATAATCAAATCATGAATCAACTATTTGACTAGTTATTTTATAAAAATGAACATTATTGAATTCAATATGTTAGTATGATGTTTATATATATTTAATTTAGTCTTGAAATTGTCTTGTTTTCCTAATTGTTTTACGAATAATTCATTAACGTATCACTAAAGAGCTTCACAATTGATTGATCACTGGGTGGTGATCAATGTCATGCTTGTCTAGTCCTTATTAGTGCAGATCGAATGCTATCGATCGTGTTGCAATGTGGGCACCAGTCTAGGTGACTCGACACTGCGGGCACTATGTATTGAGATTTAGATGGTGGTTGGAGGTAGTCAACAGGAAACCCTGGACCCGGGTTTCGTGCTACTTGGCACTCGTCAGCAAGGTGTACCTGTAATCTTGAGGGAACTGGTGCTCCCTGGCGGATTCGATCTCGTGTCACCCAGCTTCACAGTCTAGACTGGTGGCCACATTGCAACACGATCGATAGCATTCGATCTGCACTAATAAGGACTAGACAAGCATGACATTGATCACCACCCAGTGATCAATCAATTGTGATTGCATCTCAGTCCTACAGGAGGTTAGTCACGGCTCGGATAGCTCAGTGGTAACGTCTCTGACTGTGAAGCTGGGTGACACGAGGTCGAATCCGCCAGGGAGCACCAGTTCCCTCAAGATTACAGGTACACCTTGCTGACGAGTGCCAAGTAGCACGAAACCCGGGTCCAGGGTTTCCTGTTGACTACCTCCAACCACCATCTAAAACTAAAGAGCTTCGTCAATAGTATCTTTAATAGTATCACTAGTACAAATACGATTGATTCTATTGAATAAGCCTTCTTTGTTAAACTGCGTTTGTATGAATAATAGTTATTCTTTGAAGTTCATAAACCGCTGGAAGGGTTGCAATACGACTAGACCTATGAGACTTCTGGCACCCAAAAAGCGAGTTTATATTACGTTACCATTCAGAGGTGACACAAATAATCTCATGTTGAAACAGAGACTTAAATTAGCTATCAACCGGACATTTTATGCAGCCCAACTTGTTATTATCGAAAACACAAGGTCTATGTTTCACCAAAAGCCCAAACAGCATAAAAACGATTGTGTCACATCCCATTGTGTCTATAAATTTACATGTATGTGTGGAAATGCGTACGTAGGGAGGAGCAATCGTGATTTGCAACTAAGAGTGGGTGAACATATACCAAAATGGTTTCAGAATCAGATGAATTCCAATAATGAAATAAGATCACAGGATAGACAGACATCATCATCCATTGCGAAACATTTGATTGAGACGGGTCATAAGGTTGATATCAAATCAGCATTTGTTGTCTTGTATAAAAGCCTTCAAGGACGTATACTAAGGTTTATTGAAGCCTTGGCTATACGAAAATTGAAACCCCCTTTATGTGTTCAAAAACAATTTGTACTTACACTTAACCTACGCTGGTAGTACTGATTTACTATCCAGAGTGGTAATCATATTTGTTCCTGTGTACTTTAATATTTTTCCTTTGTTATAACTTACCCTTAACCTGTCTAGTTGACCTTTTAATTTTCATATATAAATGTTCTTAACAAGTATATTATGTGTGATCAGATTGTTCGAAATGTATCGAGCAAATATATCACATAATTCTGATAGACTTCGTCTTCTCATTGGATTATCGAAATTTATAAAAAGGGGCTAATTGTTTTAAATTTCAGTGGTTTCTCAGTTGATATCAGATTCTTATAAAAATTCCCAATGAAACTGATCATCACTTATAAACTAATGAAGTGAATTCATGTTAGTTAATAAAATTATTCATTAACTATAACTCCTATAATGAAACAGTTTAAGATAAACACTTTTGATTACGTAAATCCTTACAACGTGTTGTTATGTCCGTTCTTCCAGTACTGTCTTTTCAGAGGTTGACTAGACATCAGAAGACTGACTTAATATAAATAGTTAGTAGCATTATTTTACGTAAAGTTTATTGTGTATTATAATAATCAACTGCTCACTAGTGATTGACTTCAGGAAAAATCTCCTGGAGTTCCAGTGAGAAGCCGTTACCAGTGGAGTTCAACCAGGTCTCTTGTGAGATAACAACTCACTGAAGACAATGGTGTACGGTGGCGCAACTTCGTGGATTGGTTGAAGTTAAACATTAACACCGTTGGATGCCGGCTCAGTGGTCTAGTTTGTTCGGCGCCTGGCGCGAGACTGATAGGTCCTGGGTTCGAGTCTCACGGGGTGCGGGATCGTGCTGAGGAGTCCCATATTAGGACGAAACGACCGTTCAGTGCTTCCAGGTTTTCCATGGTGATCTAGCTTCAATTGACTCATGATTTCAATCTGTAAAAGACACTCAAAGTAAGGTGTACAAAGCCTATGAAATGTTTCGTTAATATATCATACTTTGTAGGGCTTGTGTAATTACTTATCTCACTTATGTAAGAAAATATGACATCTGATTTAAATTGTATATTAAAAAAATTGTCATTACAGGTTGATGAAGTTATTCAATACAATCTAAAATCAATTTTACTAAAGCTATTTCAGGAATCTTCTTCTCTTACATTGATGAAAATATTCAACTTCTTTTACAATCGTTGTAATGAAAGTTGATCATGTGAAATCTTGTTTTGTTTTTTTTGTCTCCAAAAATTATTTAATAAATCACAAGCCTTTGACAATGTATGCGTTTGTGTGTCGGTTAATGTATAGTTTCATTTAATTGTACTATATAAAAAAAGCCTAGTAGCTATTAGATTCTTAAGTTGCTCATATTCGGATAAACAATATATTGTTAAAGTTATAAGCAGAGATGGATGGTGGCTTGCAATGGAATCCAGGATACACGTTTTGTCCTATTTAGAACTCGTCAGCTGGATGTACTTGCATCTCAGAATTGATGTTCACTCTGGGACTCGATCCCTGTACTGTTGGCTTCAAACGTCACCGTGTTATTCACTTAGCTACTAACATGAGGTAACCACTCACTTGTGCAATGGGGTGAAGTTTAAATTCACTTGGTATTGTTTACTTGAATCTTCCTATTGATGTTTAGGACTGCAATTGATCAGTCTCTTATTGGCATATGTGTATTCTGTGCATCTTGTAGTATCATGGCAATTCGAACAGGATGCACATATACCAGCAAGAGACTGCAGTCCTGAACATTAGTGGGAAGATTTAACCAACTTAAGAGTTCAGTGAATATAGTGTTAACTTTTGAATTGTAGAGCAAATGAGTTCATGTCTCAGTGTAAACATCAACACTGTGATGTGGTAGTTATATCCAACTGATGAGTCGAATACAACGGAAAGCACATTCTGGATTTCACTGATAATCATCATCGATTTATTCTACTTACTTGGATAGTTTAAGAAGAATTTTCCTATCATCTTAATTGGGATCCTATGTATCTAATATAATAAGTTGGCAACCAGAAAAATAACAAGTATATTGTACAAAGCTAAGTAGAGATTGTTCTTATATGCATTCATGCGATGACATTCAGAGAAAAGTTGAAAAGTTCACTTATTTAAGTACAAATATATTTGCTGATATGGTTGTACCGGATGAAATAAAATATATCTACCATTTCAATCCGATAATAATACACTTGATATACATTAATCAGATGAGATCAGTTCAACTTAACAATTGAATAAACCCATCCTTACTGAATAAACAACAGTATGTTGTTATAACATAATAACAGCACTAGTGATCGGTAGTATATTACTAAAAAACCGGATCATGTTATGCCAGATTTATGATTCACAACCAAATATAGAGAACCTGAATAAATACTTGACAATACTTTACTCAACACAATTATAACCATTCTACACTCAATAAGTTCAGACTAGAAACTAATGACAGAAACGAGATTATATATATAATAATAATGAGTAAGCTGAATGTTTGTCAGTTCACATTCAGTGGTCAATCACACCTTACTTTCAATAAACCCAGATAAATAAGGCTCAACAACTGTTTGTGTTTTGTTATTTTTGTTTCTGAAGCATTACTGTTCATGTAATACAGATTAAGATTACAATCTAGTTGGTAATGAATAGTTTTTAGAAATATATATTACTGATTACCCAAAAACAACTCAATGATTCTATATCAGGATGAGAAATGTAAGCAACTAGTCATTTCACATAATATGACACACATTGAATGAAGAAAGAAAAAAAAACAACAACTGTGTTCCAGTAGGTATCTGTTAGTTGTAACTGTAGTTATAATTTGTTACTTGCTTTTGAAATTTGTGAATTGAACAAATCAAGTAAGAGTATAAAGACAGTAGATGGAAATTTATTGGAGACCATAAATAAATCAAAATCATGATTGGATACATTGATTAACAATTGAGTTTTTGATTGAGATCATGAACCAATTGATGTTAGACCATCACAATTGAAAACCTGGAAGCACTGGACGGCCGTTTCGTCCAATTGTGGGACTCCTCAGCAGTGCGCATCCACGATACCGCGAGCGGGATTCGAACCCAGGGCCTTCGGTCTCGCGCACGAACGCTTAATCAACTGGACCACTGAGCCGGCATCCAATGGTGATAGTTTCTAACATCAACCAATCCACGAAATTGCGCGACCAACTTCCATTTTACTGAGATAGACAACTGTGTCAACCCGACAAGGATTAGCTCCACTGGTCACGGCTTCTCACTAGAACTCCGAGAATTCCCTCACGAAGCTAGTCACTAGTGAGCACATGTTGATTACTAGTATAGGAGTTGTGGAGATTATTAACAATTGAATTTATATAAATTCAAATTAGTAGCATTTAGCCTCAATTGATCAGTAACTTACCATATAAAGAAACATTTAAACTATTATAAAAATAAATAGTTATAACTAAGAAATAACTCATTTTGAAAAGGGAAAGATTCTAGCAGAATAGTTTAGTTGGGAGTTCCAACTAGACTCCTTCATATGAGTAACTTGAACCCATCACGTAACTATGTTTTAAATATTATATGGTTTAGTAGTTCTCCAAGTTTTAGCTCCGCACAATAGAACTGCCCTAACGTTCGTATTGAAGATTTTGACTCTGATATTGGTTGACAGTTGTTTTGAGCTCTATATGTTTTTCAATTGTAGGAATGCGGCTCTTTCTTTGCCAATACTCTCATTTAAATTTGCACCTGATCCTCCTTGTTCATCGATCATGCTTCCCAGGTATGTGAAGGATTATACATCTTCCAGAGTTTCGTCGTCAAGAATGATTGGACTGCTGTTCTCCGCTTTGATTTTCAGGACCTTGGTTTTCCTTTGTGTATGTTGAGGTCTACTGATGCTGAGACTGCTGCTACACTGGCTGTTTTTGCCTGCATTTGTTAGTGTGTATGGGATAGGAGGGCTAAGTCATCTACGAAGTTCAAATCGTTTAATTGGTTCTGAGCCGTCCATTGTATTCTATGTTTTCCTTTAGATGTCGAGGTCCTCATAATCCAGTTAACCACCAGAAGAAAGAGGAAGGGAGAGAGTGGACAGCCTTGTCTGACTCCGGTCCTTACTTGGAATGCATCTGTCAGCTGTCCACCATGAACGACTTTGCACTATAGTCCGTCGTATGAGTTCCGGATAATATTGACAATCTCAGGAACTCCATAGTGTCGAAGAATTTTCCATAATGTTCTCCTATCTACACTGTCAAATGCCTTTTCATAATCAATGAAGTTGATGTATAGTGACGAGTTCCACTCAACTGATTGTTCGACGATGATCCGTAGTGTTGCAATTTTATCTGTGAACGACCGATTTTTACGGAACCGACGAAAACCAAACAAAATAAAATGAACTCATGCTATTCTACTAGAATCTTAGTTCTTGATCTTTTCAGAATGATAAAGGGAATTATGTGTATGAAATAATTAATTTACTAAATTATTTAATTATGCCTTCTTACAATGTGTCATGGTTAATTAGTAAAAAACAATTTCATATAACACTTACACTCTAATCACAATAAAGTTCTTGTTCATCTTATCACTGTTGAAACATTATTAACTTCCTAAATGAAAGATTATGCAACTCAACAGTTTAAAAACATATCGCAACTAGGTTAGTGTAGAGTTATGTATCCTTCGAGATTACTTAAACTCTCTTTACAATGTTGTAATGGCATTTTTCATGGTTTATTTCATTGGAGTATTATGATATCAAACATACTGTAAAATGTGTATGAAACAAAATTGGTATATCAGTTTTGTGTTGCATTACTCCAAACAAAAAATGTTTAAAAACACATGATATTAAAGAAAGAAAAAACATTGAAATGTAATATAACTGTTCAGCTAAAACTGATCAATGATTTTCTAAAACAGAACAAAAGGGTATAAAGAACAATGCAGATAATTCGTTTAATCATAATTGTTAGTTTGAAATCCGCCAGTAGCTCGTTGAGAACTCTACCATAATCATTATTGCTGTTAGTGTTTTCGATGCATTTTGATTAACTTGCGACTTTGTCGATAGATTCTGAATGATAATTTGGCACAAAATTCTAACGAAAACATTTTTTAAATCTGTGTTGTATACACAAACGTTCACTTGTCTGTCTAGTCAAGTCAATTGCATTTGTTGTTAACAATTATGAGTTTAGGTCAATGTTTCCAGACAGTGTGTCGGATGATTGCAATCAGTCAATATATGAGGGTTCACTATTCACAATCGTGCACAATTCAACTATACACACGGAAATCACTGCGATTGTAAACTAAATTTCAAATATCAAATAACGTTTGTTAAACTGTCTTTGATCACAAGTTACTGCTGATCTGTCACCCTCTCACGCTACTAGCCCATATCACTCACTACATTATGATCCACACTTAAATGTTCCTATGTTGTCAAATAGCGGTCACCGACATGGGTTGTCGGTTAGCGTACGTTGTGAAAAGATCACCACACTCTACACAACTCATGAATCCAACATTCCATATTCATCATGTTGAACGGATTAAGATGGATATTTAGTGTATATGACATATACATAGTTTAAAATGTGTGTTAATTGATGGGTTCTCGTGGTCGAATGATCAAACGTTTGGTTGATATGGGAGTATCAGTTGTCGTTGTATTGACGTAGAATGCAAATGTTGTATGAAACCATCAACACACACACACGCACATGTGAAAATGCAGATCTATATCGATTGTATACATTACATTGCGAATTTTACTACAGAAAACTGTGTTCCATACTGAACGAGATTGACCAATTAGACTGGAGGATAACTCAACGAAATTCGAGAGAGAATTATTAATTTTGAAGATCAATAATGTGTATAGTGGTTGGAACCCGTTTCTCGAAATTTCGAATGGAGTGGCAGAAGTTGTAGACCATTGTCAAACAATGCGAATCCTATACGAAGTTCAGGCTTATTCACAGTTGAATTATATCTGACCTCTACAACCAATGGACGTGCAAGCATCGTGTGTCACTTTGAACAGACGTTTGTTTACGTCATGCACATCTGACTGATAGTTTGATGATTTCAAATCATGGTATGGTCAGTATGAGTGAATTCGGGATAGACCAACACAACTGATGATCACGTTCATCGAAATGTTGATAAAGTCAGTGCACAACAACCTACTGACAGACACCAGATATCAAAGTTAAATTATGGACAGCTATCGTATCAACAAACTGGTCGATCATCACTCGTAAATATAAGTTTATTCCAGGTATCAGTATTCACATGTGAACTGGTCAGTCTGTGTTCACATCACAGCCTCTTGAATGGTTTCTTTGGGAGTAGCTGCATTCGCAAGTTGATAGTATTTTGCAAAGCAACAGATAGTAACATTAAACACAAATATCTCGTATTTGTGACCAGTCAGTCAGATGTACCCTGATCTCTCAGTGAACACCAGCAATGGAATACAAGTATATCCAAGAGGAGAGTTAAAAGATAGAACGAAATGTGTTGTACATCCCAATGAACAGAATGCAATGATGTCATGGTCAGTTAGTATGTAGGTTGTTACAACCTACCCATAACAACCAAATCACATCCTCTCTAATATTGTGAGGTAATTGCCAAAACACAACAGACCACAAAATACATTGTTAAATTATATTATGAAGCCAATTCTCTCCATGATAATATTCACATTCACTATTTCAGTATAAGAGACAATAACATTTCGGTCAATCTATTCTTGTTATGTATCACCCTAATTACCAACTGTGTTTGTTCCGCACATGGAAAGAACATGAACTTATAAATCTAGTCAAAGTCATTATTACATTAATATGAATCAAATACACGAAATAATAATTGATATGATACGATTAGACAATGGAATGAGAGCATTGATTGTTAGAAATATAATATTTACTGATAAATGAGTCGTTAGCGTGATTAAATGAATTCGATTATAATACAAAAATAATCTTAACTTCAATCATCATTCGTGTATGCACCAACTTTATTGTCACGTACTTTATTGAATCACTTCATATTTGATTATTCTGTCATTTCTAATGAATCTTTGAGCATTACATATTGTCGCAGTGTGATATTAGTCAATACGAGACAACACGAGGCCAGATTGTGTTTTAAATTGTAATTCATTCGGTCGATTCTGTATCAACTACTGTCTAACCATGGCCAGTTCATGATATGAAATTTTAATGAGATTACGTGACAATAATATTATTTCATAGATTAATATTATTCATATTGAGAATGAAAATAGGTCAATATCATATTGATCCAATCCCAGTCAGCACTCATGAATCAATAGAATATTTCTGGAAAGTCACCGCTCAGTTTTGATTGTCAGATTACAATACCGCAAACTGATTGAAGTTAGAAATTTAAACCATTGGATATCAACTCAGCGAACTGAAGGCTAAGAGCTAACTGTGAGACCTGAAGGTCCTGAGTTCGAGTCTTCATGTGGTTGTGGACACATTGCTAAGTATTTGCATATTTGAACAAAATAGCTTCCCAGTGGTTCTTGGTTCTCAGTAGTTGTCTAACTGAAATTAGTCTGTTATATGAGACTTTAAATTCAACAGTCTCCCAAGCACCTTATAATGAAACTCCCTAAAATTTATTCAACTCACAATTCCAACTTCTTAACAATCGAATTCATGTCTATAGTTGTCTATGTCCGTTAATGTCAATGATAACAGATTATGCAGTTTCCCTACCAGTGCGTACTGATGCATTCGTAAGTAAAGCTCACTTCAAAAGGAAGTAGGATCCAATGACGTTGTTAGGAACGTCAAGGAAACCTCTATAATTAAACTGTTCATTCCAGAGAATTCAACAACACCAAAACACATCCATTTAAACTACAAACCGTTTCCATCAATACTAAAGTACATTTATGAGTTTGACTAAAGAAAACACTTGTTAAAACGTTCTTAATGGGTGGTATAATATGACGGTCGATCAACGATCAAAGGAATTCCTTCGTATAAACATTAGGTGTGCTGAAATTCAGATGTGAAATGATTTTCCAATGCTTCTATCTTATCAATGAATTAATTCGTTTTTTCTTTTGATCGGTTATTTGAATCAATGAATTGTTCAGTTATTATTACTGTTTCTATGCATGCACGTATTCACTTCAAAATTCTTGTGAAATAGTCTATCAAAAGATGACAGTTTGATAATTGTGTAGGTATATTTTATGTGTGTGTGTGTGCGCGCATGTGATTAATAAGTATTCTTCTTACAGTAGGTTCAGTTTTGTTATTACACTGTAGAGTTGTTTCGATAATTACGTCAAAACATTGGAATTACACATAGAGGTTGAGGCCAGCCGACCGTCATATTTAGACAATCATTCACAATGGGAAATTTGACAAAATACGATTATCTGTAACTATAACATTTATTTAGCAGTCATAGATCTTTTTACTTTGAAAAAGACAGAAACTGGCGACATTATTATTTAAATATTTTTTAACGAAATAACTCGAATACAAGTAAGGAAGATGTTGAAAGTTGGGAGGATAGATTTATTTGTTTCTACGCAGATGGAGCACAACGTGAGATCACAATAGTGACTAGCTGAAGCTCGAGAAATATCTTACAGTAAGTCGTGGTGTTCTCTGGTGGTGATACTAATCCGACCAGCTTCAGCTAATTAAACTCCTGCAAAACTAACGTGGTTAGGAACAATGTCGAATACTCAAGAAACCATTTATTATAGCGAATTAATTACTACTACAGTTGTGCCTCATGGAGTTACTCACTGTTTATTTGTAGACCTGAATTGATTAGCTTATGTTGGTCTATGAGCCCTTATAAAATATCTGACCGTTAGTTACTAGTATGATGCATAATTGAGTTGCTTTCTGCTCGAAAATTCACTTCGAAACTTGATTAAAGTTGAAAATCAACGTTGAAAATTCTCAACAGTTGGCACAATGTAATAACCCATTAATAATTAAATATAATCATTCATGAAAGCATTTTGGTTAAGCTGTAACACTATCATGGAAATTTCTATGGTTTCTTTGCACAAACGATGTATGTGTCCAATCGCTTGAATTTCTGTCAGTTTCTATGTCAACATGTAGTGTCTTTAATATTCTTTGGAAACTATTCGATGACAAGATGACAGAGGTTATAACTGTTATATACTAAAAATAACTGTTCCATTCTACTAACGGCATAATTCTGTTCTAGATATGTGGGTATCTAACAGTAATATCCTTACGAATTTTGATTAAGCACTGTACACTAATTAGTTAGCATTTCAATAACCATATTATTTGTCGAAAAACACTATGCATTTTTATCTGGTTCTCATCCATCTTAATTGAATACTGACTTCATTATGAAATAACCGAATTGTACATGAACTGAGAAAATCAAGCTCAGTATATCTAAATGCCTACATATATATATTGTGAACTATGATTGAAATCTTCGTGAGTTGAACCTGAAATGAAATGGTCTAGCCAATCAAATGAAGTATGGGATAGGTATGAACATGATTTGAATAGGTGACTTGTTTGTTTGGCTGGTGATATTATAATAATGGAAAGTAACACCTGTGACCTCAGATAGGTGTAAGCAAGTTGAAGGTCGTCAGTTAAGTACACTAAAGATAAATGACAATAAAACTTTTGTGATTCTAGTCTAATGGAAGTACATGTTTTTTAAAAGGTGAATAATAATTATCAAACATATAACCGTGACCTGTTTTTCACATCTTAATAGATGTATATTCGATTCAGATTGTAGTAAAATTAATTGAGTGGATGTTTTGAATTGAATTAGACTATCTCAGTTAAAGTGAGCGGCCTATGCTCCTTCACGAGGAGTAACAGGCGTAAGTAAGTAAGTAAGTACTTTAAGTTTACAAGAGAGCAAGACAAGTCAATGTAGTCTCAGTAAACAGATAAATATTGTTCAACTTTATAATATCACATTAAGAGAATATTCATTAATGAAACTATGAATGACATGTGTTGAGAAATTTAAGTACATGAAATCTGATCAAACTATTGAAATAAGGAAATGACAGAGATGTAATTGATCTGTTTTATGGTGTTTGATCATCGGTACATCATCTAGAGTGCACCGTGATAAGAGTCCATTGACTCGATGCACACAAATCTTTATGATTCACACACAAAAGTCTTGTGCTTTTGGTTTCTCTCTCATTCTTAACTTCAACATTAATTCATTCTCAGCAATTATTGTATATTGAGATTATATGATGAATTAATATGGCGATAGTTGATTGGTTCACAAATTCACTTGCAGCATTTTTATTCCACATTAGCATTGATCACTCAGTAGTCGATTAGGTACAAATGAGTAGATGTTGGAAAGCATCGACAGATGAACACCTGAAATCTTCAGATTACATATTAATCACAATATATTATACATCTAATTCGGGTGTATTGTGGATAACTTTCGATAATCTGTTTGATAGAATAGTAGTGATTAAGTGTAACACTCAAATCATAGTTTCCTCATGATAAAATGCAGTGTGACAAAATATACGATAATAATCAGACGACACTATTGGATTCGGAGATTGATAAATATACCAGTTTGACAGACTGACATTACATGAAAATACATTATTAGGCAGGTTCAACCAAACACACACACATATGTGTATATTTACTTATCCGGATCAACATTCAGTCATCTCACACTTCATGTCTCACTCTCACAATCTCACATCAACTGGTTGTCATGACTATAACAATCCCTATAGAACAGTGGGTCTTCTTCACCTTCTATTCGTTAACAGATGAGTTGTGGATAAACAATCATAGTTGTGTACACCAGTTATTTAGTCCATGTTATTCATTCATGTATCTGTGAATGTGTGAGCACGCACGTATAAAATATATGCATTAATTTACAATGAAGTTGTTCAACACTGATTAACACTTTTCTATAAATCGACATAATTCCGATTAATTAGTGCCTAATACATGATCTATGATGATAATTGATTAGAACAACACATATGAGCGAACAATCGTTTTCAATAAGATCGTCATCATGCTTTACTCTAATATACATGAATATTTATAAGAAAATTTTAAACCAATCAAGGCAATATGGGTCAATAAACCCAATGAAATAGAATAAGTCTCTACGCATAATCGGTAAAAGTACAAGTTTGTTGTAGGAAGACAGGTGAACTGATAATAGTGAGAATAATAAAATACAATAACAAAATTCTTATCTATGGTTAATCGTTGGAAATAGAAGGTCAAATAAACATGGGTAAATAGACTAGGAATAGTAATCACAAAACATTAAAATCATTACGTAATAAGATGTGTGTAAATAATTAGATAGTGAAGAATACAAAGAGGCGGAAAATTACAAACAAATAATGAATGTGAAAATAAGGTTAATGATAACACAAAGAGAATAAAATAAATAATGATAATAATAAAATTTAAAAAGAAATTCGTTAGTTAAGTTATAACTGGCTACGGAAGGGATAGGGGGGTTACGTATTTCTTCTGTACACATAAATTGGGGTTATATGTACGAATTCCAATGGCTTCAGTTATATGTAGGAGGCGGGAACGATCTCTGTTGGGAAATGATGAAGATATACGATAGATAACTCGAAATGATTTCGATTTATCTACTGCATGACCGCTATCAATAAGATGTGCCAATATAGAACTCCGAATAGATTTTCTCTGGCCCTTTATGTACCAAGTTGGTAGATGTTCACTCATTCGTTGGTTAAGTTGCCTGGTAGTACGCCCTATATAGCTATCTCCACAGGAGCAGCTGAATTTGTAAATGCACATAGAAGAGGCCAACTCAGGTAACTTATCTTTCGTTTGAGTAGACATCGCTGGTCGACAAGAGAAGGTCAAGGCAACATTGGCTGCGTAGAATGTCCTGGTGATTACTTTGGTTAATCTATATTTTAGAGTGTCACTAGCCACATCCCCGTTGAATTGCACTTGCATGTATAAAGGATTCTTACGAACAGTCGAAATCTCCGACTACTTTATTATGTCATACATGTACATCTTAATGAAAGTCGATCTCGGTCAGTGTGTTGTTGATAAATTCAAGCACATGACTTAGAGTATCTACTATACAGATATTTTTTGCTCTGCTAGTGAGACTTCTGACCAAGATTCTCATGTAACGGATAGGTGTGAAACTGCAGAAATCCCTCTTCATGCCAATATACTCACTTCTGCAGTAAGTAGTGAGTCTTGTATCCGATCATTCAGTAAGCATACTTTAGGGTAAACAAGTCGATTAATCAATATAGCGCCTGGAAACTAGAGCAGACCTCTTGTCTAACTATGAATGCATAATATAATATACAGTTTAAAGTAAAAATGAGTCCACACTGAACATTACTGTGTTAATCTGTTTACTGGTTTATACATTGTTCAATCTGAAGTGTAAAACGGTGGATTTCATTTCTACACGTATTCATATTCTTGAGTCAGTTTGTCCTAATATTTCCTTGGTACATAGTCGTCAATAAATGGCCTCAAATACAATCCATTGCCTGTCAGTCACGTGTCATCAAATGTCTTTAGCAGTTTACTGTATCGAAATTGTCAGTTCGAATATTAACGAGTCCACATAGAAAACACACATGTACAACTATTAAAACACTTAGTCGATAAGCTATCCATTTTACCAAACTAAAAGATTTGAAAAACGTATACAGATTCCGGGAAACTACAACTAACTTCTAGGTGTCATTACCAAGGTTTGATTTGATAATTTCGAATAAATTGAGCATTGGGTTCATTGTTATAAATAAAAATAATATATTTGTAATATCCCAATGAGTAGAAAATTGGATTTTCTGACGTTTCGTGACTTAGTGTAAGTCACTTCTTCAGAGAACAAATAACCAAATTAAAATTCATCCAAGTTCAAATAGTACAACTAACTTCACTAACGAATTGTGATTTTGCCATTTTCTGAGAGTCAAATCAACAAGAAATAGAGATATTACTGATCAACATCCTCTCATCGATTACGCTTGAGTTGACTGGAAATGGTGACTCACTTATCAATTACATTGAAATCACATTTAATTTATTATAAATCTCATGTTTAAAAACATTTACGTAATAATGTAACCATAGATTTGTAAACGAGAATTCTACCATAATCATTATGGCTGTTAGTGTTTTCGATGCATTTTGATGAACTTGCGACTTTGTCGATAGATTCTGAATTATGATTTGGCACAAAATTCTAACGAAAACATTTTTTAAATCTGTGTTGTATACACAAACGTTCACTTGTCTGTCTAGTCAAGTCAATTGCATTTGTTGTTAACACTTATGAGTTTAGGTCAATGTTTCCAGACAGTGTGTAGAATGATTGCAATCAGTCAATATATGAGGGTTCACTATTCACAATCGTGCACAATTCAACTATACACACGGAAATCACCGCGATTGTAAACTAAATTTCAAATATGAAATAACGTTTGTTAAACCGTCTTTGATCACAAGTTACTGCTGATCTGTCACCCTCTCACGCTACTAGCCCATATCACTCACTACCTTATGATCCACACTTAAATGCTCCTATGTTGTCAAATAGCGGTCACCAACATGGAGAGTCGGTTAGCGTACGTTGTGCAGAGATCACCACACTCTACACAACTCATGAATCCAACATTCCACATTCATCATGTTGAACGGATTAAGGTGGATACTTAGTGTATATGATATATACATAGTTTAAAATGTGTGTTAATTGATGGGTTCTCGTGGTCGAATGATCAAACGTTTGGGTGATATGGGAGAATCAGTTGTCGTTGTATTGACGTAGAATGCAAACGTTGTATGAAAACATCAACACACACACGCACATGTGAATGTGCAGATCTATATCGATTTTATACATTACATTGCGAATTTTACTACAGAAAACTGTGTTCCATACTGAACGAGATTGACCAATTAGACTGGAAGATAACTCAACGAAATTCGAGAGAGAATTATTAATTTTGAAGATCAATAATGTGTATAGTGGTTGGAACCCGTTTCTCGAAATTTCGAATGGAGTAGCAGAAGTGGTAGACCATTGTCAAACAATGCCGATCCTATACGAAGTTCAGGCTTATTCATAGTTGAGTTATATCTGACCTCTACAACCAATGGACGTGCAAGCATCGTGTGTCACTTTGAACAGACGTTTGTTTACGTCATGCACATCTGACTGATAGTTTGATGATTTCAAATCATGGTATGGTCAGTATGAGTGAATTCGGGATAGACCAACACAACTGATGATCACGTTCATCGAAATGTTGATAAAGTCAGTGCACAACAACCTACTGACAGACACCAGATATCAAAGATAAATTGTGGACAGCTATCGTATCAACAAACTGATCGATCATCACTCGTAAATATAAGTTTATTCCAGGTGTCAGTATTCACATGTGAACTGGTCAGTCTGTGTTCACATCACAGCCTCTTGAATGGTTTCTTTGGGAGTAGCCGCATTCGCAAATTGATAGTATTTTGCAAAGGACCAGACAGCAACATTCAACAGAAATATTTCGTTCTATTTCTGATCGGTGGAGATCGACATTTTGTTTGGAATATCCCAAACCGATACAATCACTCGATTATTATTATTATTATTATTATTATTATTATTATTATTATCAACAGCACGTGTTTACCATATATCACCAAAATAAATAAATCCATTATCAGAAGAAACAGTGCTACATTAATCAATTAAAACATCACATTGCAACATGTCTGCAAAATGCAGTTGACAAGTCACTCACCTAAAATACTACTACACTCATTCTCACTCTATTCAATCATCGGTCAAACTTCTAACAGAAACACGTGTGATTTTCACATTCGAATATTCCAACTAATCAATTATCATCATAGATCATGTATTATGCACTAATTAATCGGAATTATGTCGATTTATAGAAAAGTGTTAATCAGTGTTGAACAACTTCATTGTAAATTAATGCATATATTTTATACGTGCGTGCTCACACATTCACAGATACATGAATGAATAACATGGACTTAATAACTGGTGTACACAACTATGATTGTTTATCCACAACTCATATGTTACCGGATAGAAGATGAAGGTCCTGGGTTCGAGCCCCGCGTGGTGCGGGATCGTGGATGTGCTCTGCTGAGGAGTCCCATGCCGGGACGAAACGGCCGTCCAGTGCTTCCAGGTTTTCAATGGTGGTCTAGCTTCAACTGACTCATGATTTCAATGTGTGAAATTTCTTAAACTCTCGACAAAACCCATTCTGATGATATTATAAAGTTTAACAATATTTATTTGTTTACTGAGTCTACATTGACTTGTCTTTCTCTCTTGTAAACTTAAAGTGGAATGGACTAATTCAATTCAAAACATCCACTCAATTAATTTTACTACAATCTGAATCGAATATACATCTATTAAGATGTGAGAAACAGGTCACGGTTATATATTTGGTAATTATTATTCACCTTGTAAAAAACATGTACTTCCATTAGACTAGAATCACAACACTTTTATTGTCATTTATCTTCAGTGTAATTAACTGACGACCTTCAACTTGCTTCTACCTATCTGAGGTCACAGGTGTTACTTTCCATTATAATATCACCAGCCAAACAAACAAGTCACCTATTCAAATCATGTTCATACCTATCCCATACTTCATTTGATTGGCTAGACCATTTCATTTCAGGTTCAACTCACGAAGATTTCAATCATAGTCCACAATATATATGTAGGCATTTAAATATACTGAGCTTGATTTTCTCAGTTCATGTACAATTCGGTTATTTCATAATGAAGTCAGTATTCAATTAAGATGGATGAGAACCAGATAAAAATGCATAGTGTTTTTCGACAAATAATATGGTTATTGAAATGCTAACTAATTAGTGTACAGTTCTTTATCAAAATTCGTAAGGATATTACTGTTAGATAATCACATGTCCAGAACAGAATTATGCCGTTAGTAGAATGGAATAGTTATCTTGTCATCGAATAGTTTCCAAAGAATATTAAAGACACTACATGTTGACATAGAAACTGACAGAAATTCAAGCGACTGGACACATACATCGTTTGTGCAAAGAAACCATAGAAATTTCCATGATAGTGTTACAGCTTAACCAAAATGCTTTCATGAATGATTATATTCAATTATTAATGGGTTATTAATTACATTGTGCCAACTGTTGAGAATTTTCAACGTTGATTTTCAACTTTAATCATGTTTCGAAGTGAATTTTCGAGCAGAAAGCAACTCAATTATGCATCACACTAGTAATTAACGGTCAGATATTGTATAAGGGCTCATAGACCAACATAAGCTAATCATTTCAGGTCTACAAATAAACAGTGAGTAACTCCATGAGGCACAACTGTAGTAGTAATTAATTCGCTATAATAAGTGGTTTCTTGAGTATTCGACATTGTTACTAACCACATTAGTTTTACAGGAGTTTAATTAGCTGACGGTGGTCGGATAAGTATCACCACCAGATAACACCACGACTTAATGTAAGATATTTCTCGAGCTCCAGCTAGTCACTATAGTGATCTCACGTTGTGCTCCATCTGCGTAGAAACAAATAAATCTATCCTCCCAACTTTCAACATCTTCCTTACTTGTATTCGAGTTATTTCGTTAACAAATATTTAAATAATAATATCGCCAGTTTCTGTCTTTATCAAAGTAAAAAGATCTATGACTGCTAAATAAATGTCATAGATACAGGTAGTCATATTTTGTCGAATTCCCCATTGTGAATGATTGTCTAAATATGACGGTCGTCTGGCTTCAACCTCTATGTGTAATTCCAATGTTTTGACGTAATACTAAAATCTCATATATTCTGAACGAATTAGAGCCAGCTTGATCTGTATGGTTTATTACCATTCCATATTGATCGTCAGCAAATGGCAACACAAAATTTAGGTGATCGTAGTTTATGTATCGAATAGTTATGATACGAACATGGTGCTTGTGAATATTTCAATGTGGACGATTTCAAAACACAATGTTGGACATAGCGATTACTAATTAGGCAACAATTCAGTAGTATCTAGTGCGAATATGTTCAGAGAATTATCGACACAACTCTACACTGTATTAACAAAACTGAACCTACTGTAAGAAGAATACTTAATAATCACATGCGCACACACACATAAAATATACCTACACAATTATCAAACTGTCATCTTTTGATATACTATTTCACAAGAATTTCGAAGTGAATACGTGCATGCATAGAAGCAGTAATAACAACTGAACAATTCATTGATTCAAATAACCGATCAAAAGAAAAAAAGAATTAATTCACTGATAAGACAGAAGCATTGGAAAATCATTTCACATCTGAATTTCAGCACACCTAATGTTTATACGAAGGAATTCCTTTGATCGTTGATCGACCGTCATATCATACCACCCGTTAAGAACGTTTTAACAAGTGTTTTCTTTGGTCAAACTCATAAATGTACTTTAGTATTGATGGAAACGGTTTGTAGTTTAAATGGATGTGTTTTGGTGTTGTTGAATTCTCTGGAATGAACAGTTTAATTATAGAGGTTTCCTTGACGTTCCTAACAACGTCATTGGATCCTACTTGCTTTTGAAGTGAGCTTTACTTACGAATGCATCAGTAGGCACTGGTAGGGAAACTGCATAATCTGTTATCATTGACATTAATGGACATAGACAACTATAGACATGAATTCGATTGTTAAGAAGTTGGAATTGTGAGTTGAATAAATTTTAGGGAGTTTCGTCATAAGGTGCTTGGGAGACTGTTGAATTTAAAGTCTCATATAACAGACTAATTTCAGTTAGACAACTACTGAGAACCAAGAACCACTGGGAAGCTATTTTGTTCAAATATGCAAATACTTAGCAATGTGTCCACAACCACATGAAGACTCGAACTCAGGACCTTCAGGTCTCACAGTTAGCTCTTAGCCTTCAGTTCGCTGAGTTGATATCCAATGGTTTAAATTTCTAACTTCAATCAGTTTGCGGTATTGTAATCTGACAATCAAAACTGAGCGGTGACTTTCCAGAAATATTCTATTGATTCATGAGTGCTGACTGGGATTGGATCAATATGATATTGACCTATTTTCATTCTCAATATGAATAATATTAATCTATGAAATAATAGTATTGTCACGTAATCTCATTAAAATTGCATATCATGAACTGGCCATGGTTAGACAGTAGTTGATACAGAATCGACCTAATGAATTACAATTTAAAACACAATCTGACCTCGTGTTGACTCGTATTGACTAATATCACACTGCGACAAAGTGTAATACTCACTGACTGACTGGTCACAAATACGAGATATTTCTGTTGAATGTTGCTGTCTGGTCCTTTGCAAAATACTATCAACTTTTGAATGCGGCTACTTCCGAGATCAGCATTCAAGTGGCTGTGATGTGAACACAGACTGACCAGTTCACATGTGAATAATGACACCTGGAATAAACTTATATTTACGAGTGATGATCGATTAGTTTGTTGATACGATTATTTACTTGCTCCTGTTACTCCTAATGGAGCATAGGCCGCCGACCAGCATTCTCCAACCCACTCTGTCCTGGGCCTTCTTTTCTAGTTCCATCCAATTCTTCTTCATTTTTCTCATGTCTATTTCCATTTCTCGGCGTAATGTTTTCTTTGATCTTCCTCTCCTCCTTTGGCCTTGAGGATTCCATGTGAGGGCTTGTCTTGTGATGCAGTTGGGTGCTTTCCTCAATGTGTGTCCTATCCACTTCCAGCGCTTCTTCCTCCGCTGCGATCTGGTTTGTTCTCTCCCACAGTACGTTGTTGCTAATAGTGTCCGGCCAACGGATCTGAAGTATTTCGCGTAGACAACTGTTAATAAACACCTATATTTTCTGGATGATTGCTTTCGTAGTTCTCCAGGTTTCCGCCCTATACAGTAGAACTGTCTTGACATTTGTATTGAAAATCCTGACTTTGGTGTTGGTTGACAGTTGCTTTGAGTTACAGACGTTCCTCAGTTGTAAATATGCTGCTCTTGCTTTACCGATCCGTGCCTTCACATCTGCATCAGATCCACCATGTTCATCAATGATACTGCCGAGATATGTAAAGGTTTTTACATCTTCCAAATCTTCTCCGTCAATTGTGATTGGATTGGTGCATGCTGTGTTGTATCGGAGAACCTTGCTCTCCCCTTTGTGTATATTGAGACCTACTGCTGCTACACTGTTCGTCTTCTCCTGCATTAGTTGCTGCGTTTGTGATAGAAGGGCCAGATCATCTGCGAAGTTCATCCATAATGAAGCAAGTGGTTATTTTAGGTAGCCACATCCCAGATTGAATAATTATTTAAAAATTATTCAAGCTGGGAGGTGGCTACCTAAAATAACCACTAGCTTCATTATGGGTGTCCTGACAATATCCCAACCCACACACAATTATGTTAGTAAATAGTTATGAATATACTTCTCTACTCGTTCGACTTAACTAAACTAAACACCCCTCCCAAAATTTTAGCCCAATGCGGTCGATATCAATCTAATTTCAATTAGTCTCTATAAATCACGGCAACGATACAATTTGTATTGGTAAAATTCCAGAAATTTGTTAAGTAATGAATATCCCGTGTTTCCCTTCAGATGTTGACGTCTTCATGATCCAGTGGATCACCAGGAGAAAGAGAAAGGGTGAGAGTTGTTGATACGATAGCTGTCCACAATTTATCTTTGATATCTGGTATCTGTCAGTAGGTTGTTGTGCACTCATTTTATCAACATTTCGATGAACGTGATAATCAGTTGTGTTGGTCTATCCCGAATTCACTCATACTGACCATACCATGATTTGAAATCATCAAACTATCAGTCAGATGTGCATGACGTAAACAAACGTCTGTTCAAAGTGACACACGATGCTTGCACGTACATTGGTTGTAGAGGTCAGATATAATTCAACTGTGAATAAGCCTGAACTTCGTATAGGATTCGCATTGTTTGACAATGGTCTACCACTTCTGCTACTCCATTCGAAATTTCGAGAAACGGGTTCCAACCACTATACACATTATTGATCTTCAAAATTAATAATTCTCTCTCGAATTTCGTTGAGTTATCTTCCAGTCTAATTGGTCAATCTCGTTCAGTATGGAACACAGTTTTCTGTAGTAAAATTCGCAATGTAATGTATACAATCGATATAGATCTGCATTTAAACATGTGCGTGTGTGTGTGTGTTGATGGTTTCATACAACATTTGCATTCTACGTCAATACAACGACAACTGATATTCCCATATCAACCAAACGTTTGATCATTCGACCACGAGAACCCACCAAATAACACACATTTTAAACTATGTATATGTCATATACACTAAATATCCATCTTAATCCGTTCAACATGATGAATGTGGAATGTTGGATTCATGAGTTGTGAAGAGTGTGGTGATCTTTTCACAACGTACGCTAACCGACTCTCCATGTTGGTGACCGCTATTTGACAACATAGGAGCATTTAAGTGTGGATCATAAGGTAGTGAGTGATATGGGCTAGTAGCGTGAGAGGATGACAGATCAGCAGTAACTTGTGATCAAAGACGGTTTAACAAACGTTATTTGATATTTGAAATTTAGTTTACAATCGCGGTGATTTCCGTGTGTATAGTTGAATTGTGCACGATTGTGAATAGTGAACCCTCATATATTGACTGATTGCAATCATTCTACACACTGTTTGGAAACATTGACCTAAACTCATAATTGTTAACAACAAATGCAATTGACTTGACTAGACAGACAAGTGAACGTTTGTGTATACAACACAGATTTAAAAAATGTTTTCGTTAGAATTTTGTGCCAAATTATCATTCAGAATCTATCGACAAAGTCGCAAGTTCATCAAAATGCATCGAAAACACTAACAGCAATAATGATTATGGTAGAGTTCTCGTTTACAAATCCATGGTTACATTATTACGTAAATGATTTTAAACGTGAGATTTATAATAAATTAAATGAGATTTCAATGTAATTGGTAAGTGAGTCACCATTTCCAGACACCTCAAGGGTAATCGATGAGAGGATCTTGACCAGTAATATCCCTATTTCTTGTTGATTTGACTCTCAGAAAATGGCAAAATCACAATTCGTTAGTGAAGTTAGTTGTAGTTTCCCGAGATCTGTATAATTTGTTAAAATCTCTTAGTTTGGTAAAATGAATAGCTTATCGACTAAGTGTTCTAGTAGTTGAGGATGTTTACAATTGTTGTACATGTGTGTTTTCTATGTGGACTTGGTAATATTCGAACTGACAATTTCGATACAGTAAACTGCTAAAGAGTTTTGATGACACGTGACTGACAGGCAATGGATTGTATTTGAGGCCATTTATTGACGACTATGTACCAAGGAAATATTAGGACAAACTGACTCAAGAATATGAATGTGTAGAAATAAAATCCACCGTTTTACACTTCAGATTGAACAATGTATAAACCAGTAAACAGATTAACACAGTAATGTTCAGTGTGGACTCATTTTTACTTTAAACTGTATATTATATTATGCATTCAGAGTTAGACAAGATGTCTGCTCTAGTTTCTTGGCGCTATATTTATTGATCAACTTGTATATCCTAAAGTATGCATAATGAATGATCGGATACAAGACTCACTACTTGGATTGCAAATTCAAGATCACTCCTAATTCAGTTTATCGATTCTGTTGTAGAAATAGTTCGATAAGTGAGTTACTGCCTCAATAGTTCAGTAGTAACGTCTCAGTTTGGTGACACGGGTCAAACCTAACAGGAAGTACCAGTTTCCTCAAGATTACAGTTATCTTTTGCTGATGAGTATCAAATAGCACGAGATTTAAGTTCAACGCATCCAGTACACTACCTCCATCCACCTTATATGAGAAAGATATTTTTAAACAAAATTTCAAGCTACATGATAATCACCCTGTTAATTTTAATACACCATAAAATCTCGTCAATAACCACATTATGTATATAAGTAATTTAGGCTGATCTCAGTTTAATAATAACCGTTTTATTCAATATTATGCGCGTAATACCCAATTCATTTTTAAACAGTAAAAAAGTCTGAGGAGTTTGAGCAAAGAAATATATATTTGTAAATTGGTCGGAATAAACATAGGCACACATTTTAGCAGTAAACTAAGAAAGCATTTTGTACTACAACAGATAAAGTTCGATAAGTTGAAAAAGTAATTGCTGACAGTTCGAACACAACAAATCAGTTATTGACTGCATACATATGAAACCTCGGCAAGTTTACTGATTTCATTCACATTTGAAAACATATATCATAGGTTGCCCATCAGATTTCAAATAAACACGTTGACTACTAACTGGTTGATCGATTGGGAAATTTTTATTTGGAGGATAGATTATTTTTGGAATGATGCTAGGGCACACACTAGAAAAGTCAAATGTCCCACTGACCGCATTGGACTCTTTGCGTAAAACAACTATGAAAGCTGGGAAACCTTCAGCTTTGCGTTCAAATATCTCAAAATTCAACTCTTCTGTCTGAAATACAAGGAGGGAATTGTAAAAACATTTCTTCGTAAAGCCTGATGGAGACATGAATCACAGAACTACTGTAAACAAGCATTCGGTTATAGATTGTTTTGATGTACGCATCTCACTGTTTGTACAAGAGACTTTAAATAATATTAGTTCATTTTAGGATGAATATTATACCGTTGGTAAGGGGTGTAAGTTAAGAAGTGTTCGACGTCTAGCCACTAAGTCTCAAGCCCAAACCACGATTCACCTACTTCGACTTCGGAATTCGAATAGTACTATTAGCACTCCCATATAGAGTATGGTTCGTACCCAAGTACCTAATGTGAATGAAACTCACTATTCTTCAACAGTGTATGAGTATGTCAATGGTCAATCACACCACTGACACAATACTGCATACAAACGGAAAGACAATGCATGATAGACCTTTCAACATACAATATGATAATTCCACTACAATCTATACACAAATTGTGCAACAACCACTAAGACTACTTGAGTGATATGAAATACAAACTGATAACCCAGTAAATGAGTGCAGTATCTAAATAACTAAGTATCAGATCCATTGCTGAAAAGAGCGGTATTACCTCAAATTCCACAATCAAATTAAAAATGATGCAAGAAATCACTACAATAATAGTCAACTTACAATGCGACTGGGTTGCAACATCCTGAAACCCCCCCATAGCAAGCTTTCATTTTTACGGATCGCTACAAGATCTTGAACAAGTGAGAGAGAAGTAATCCCACGACCACTTGATGTTGCGGACTAAAAAAGATGGGAAGACAAATGATCCATTATGTGTATATGACAATTTTAATGCAACAAAACACTTGGGGAACCGATTTTATGCACATCAACAACCATCGATATCTTGGGCGTCATCATTGGACTAGTTAACATCTCATGAAGAACAAATATACGAAATAAACTAAACATTTTTAATCCAAGAAGCAATAAAGAAAACTGAGCGAAATGAATGCTCACAGTTAACACGTTGTATTTTCAGAACTTGAAAATATTATAATCTATACAAAACAGATGTTTCTAGAAAATCAACTCCTACAATGACAAGAAAAGGAAGTTTCACCCAGAAAAATCTGCAGTGAAAATTTAAAGGAGGTTTGAGTGAGTGGTTAACTACGACATAGTAAGAATCACATTTTGAATGTTAAAACTGAAGCAACTCTGATCATATATCGGGAGTCAGTCAATACTTCTAATTTCCGTAACTACGTATTTGAGGTAACATTAACTAAATTCAGGTTACATTTATCAACCTAGTTGAATGCGTCATTAGTACTGAACAAAACAGACAGTTACTCAAGGCTAGAGGAGTGAGCAACTAATACTTTGATAGTTGAAGCTGGATAATCGTTTTCTGACAATGCAATCTACTTGCTTTCCAGTGTCAAATGACAGTACGTTTTAGACATGTAAAACAAGCTCATAAACAACTGATTATGCGACCTATTGAAAAATTTTCCATGACAAAACTGGTTGAAAATTGTGCGTTTGATGCAAATGATCCCGTTAGTTTTAATGATAATACCGTTAAATCTACGTAAAATAAATACTTAACAATTGAGAGTAAATGTCAATAATATTCTGGCATATTCGACCTCTAGTAGTCTAGTCACTATACGTACCTCGACTGTTTCATTAAATTTAAAGGCTTTCAAATATTCTGTAAAAGAAGTAACGTTTGATAGCATCGCCGAGAAACCAACTCCAGATTGATCCCAAGGCATGGCTAATTGAGATAAAAGTACATCAGTTTCATTAGAGCCAGTGAACACAGTCTTTTCATCAAACGGGTAAAAATCGGCAGTGAATTTGACGTTCCTCGTCTCTTCATTTAACTCCGAACCATAATACAGTAGACAAGTGCCTAGAAATACAGCAAGCATAAAAATATACTCCCAAAAATTGCAAAACTCAGGGAAAGTACAGGGTTTGCTAAAGGAATAACTGACTACATTTGCGACAGAACACAGCAACGTAATTGTGACGAATTGTTATGGTGGTCACTACTAACGAATTTACAGATTGGTAATGAATTCATTCTTCCCCGTTCATTTACTGTGTTTACAGTAATTCACATTTGTCACCACATCTTTAGTGGCTGACTAGAAGATTCGCAAACTGTTCTGATGGGTTTGACAGTTTTAGAGCGATACATTTCTGAATGACTAGTCGGTTTACTTTGACGTTTGGGCCATCGATTTCCATAACTGTGCAGATATTGCAATACATTTTTCGGTCTCACGTTACATCAAATGGAATAATTAAAAGTCGTACTTGGACATACTTACACGTTTCTATAAAGGGCTTAAACACCACTATGTCGAGTAACGGTGAGACTAGACTGAAGAACCCGTGATTGTTATCATGTTCACTGTTTTTTTACCTTTGGAAGGAACCAGAGACGGTTACATGGAAATCTCTACATCCAATACATGATGGATGAAGTCGTACCAGTTAAGCTGGCATCAACCTCTCAATACAAATTGGTGCAGAGAGGGAATACTAAAGAACGCAGAACACACTATTCGCATAACTACATTTCAGCGTACGCTAAAAGGTAAATTTATTGTCATCTTGCGTAATTGGCACTGAAAGGTTTTACTGCAACAAAATCAGTATTTCATAAAGCAATTATTAGTACATAGTAATCTTGACACGTAAAAGGATATAAATGGTAATTTGTAGCTTGATAATTCGGTACTTCAGATCTCTAAAGCTCTTCAATACTGCCACTACTCGGGATATTAATGAACTCAATCAGGAACAAGTTCATGGTTCTTCTTCATTACGTTTTTAACCGATGTAAAAACAACTGTTTAAGCTTCTTATGACAAACGACAGACTAAATTGCAGAACATACATGACACAACTCAATAGGGTGTAAAATGACGTGACGTCATGTAGTGACTTAAAAGACTAAATAAGCACTTATTTGAAACATACAATTGGAATTTCAGCACTTTTAAGGAATCACCACTGAGTTTGTTTATAGTATTGAAAAGGAAATAAATTCAACACAAATGACGACGCTCACCTGGAAGAAGAAACGTAGAAGCCAAGGCAACAAGATCAGACTGTCTAGGATCAGTAGTTGAAGCAACTGTCAAAGCCATGGAATCTCTGTCATCCACACTTAGCATATCATACGTCAAAATATTGTTGTTTATCACGAGAGGATTAGTTGGAGGTGCTTTCCTACAAAATAAGCTTCGAATAGAACAGCTTACCAACCACGCTGCTTAACAAACTGACGGCTTACAACTACATGTGCTGCTGGCGAATCTTTCGTCCCGAGATACCGCATGGAAAGGTCTCCCTTCTCACTAATACCATATCCTGTATTACCAGCATCAACTGCCAATAACCTTAAACGTTTACAGTAACACACAAGTAACTTACTTTGGTTTCCCACTGGAATCCGACATTTCATCGACAACCTTTCTAATTCTGCGAACAACCTCCACTGATTCATTCAGGTAAATTTGTGATGCTGGATATTTAGCAAACCATTTTGAACCCAACTATTAAATAAAATTAACTGAGAAAAACGTACCTCTTTAGTAATCGAGGCGGTGGGTTCTGCACTGTTTTCAACATAGAAAGCAACATTGTCTAAGAGAATGCCATCTATGCCCTCATTGAGCCAAAACTTTGCCACATCCTACAATGGATTCAAACTTCATTATGCTACGGCTTAACTTACAGAAACACGATCTAATGTAACTGACTCTCTAAGATTAAGATCAACAAACTGTGAACCAAAAACAGAGTAATATCCGGTGCCTTGTATAACGGTTTTTGCATCGCCACCTAAACGGGGAATCTAACAAAATAGTAGAAACGTTTTTATCATGTTCTTACCCGTCCACCACTCGGATATGGTTCGAGCATAGACGTTGAATCAGTCCATGAATGTTTCGCAGAGACAGAATTAAAGTCCATGGTCAAGACCACATGAATACCACTTTTGTGACATGACCTCATAAAATACTTAAAATCTTCCATAGTACCAGCTGCAGGATCAATAGTATAGAAATCGTCCACAAGACCCAATATTTTCTGGTCATTAGTAAACTGACCGGAGAAAATAGAACTGAGGACAATGAATCCCGCACCTATAGTACTTTTGATATATTCGAGTCTTTCGACCAAGCCTAAACGTAAGAGAAGAAGGGTATGAACTTAACTAACCTCGTAGATCTCCGATTTTGTCACCGGTAGAATCCGCGTAAGCAAATGGGTTGACCCAATACCCAGTACTCGATCTCCAGAAAGGCAGAACAGGTCTTGGGGGACACTTGGGAGTGAACACTATTATTAAGATTGCCGCTAAGAGGAGTCCAATCCAAACAATCCAAAACAATATAAATAGACCCCATCGAAGACGTAACCACAACGGCTCTTTGCTGTCTAGCTGCATCAAGTCTTCTCTTGTAAGTAAACGATAGGTGTCTTTTTGTCCTGCTTCATTTTCATTCGTATCAGGACTATCTTTTGAGGTTGGTAAAAAGCCCACCTCCTCGTCGTACGGAACTCTACCATTGGTGCCGCTCAAACTCATACTTTGCACAAACCAACCGCTTGTAAATTGAGAATGATGAAATGTAGATGACAATAGAACAGAAAAACAAAATGGCAAGTTGCTCAATCGGTCATTCGAAATATAAGGGTAAAGGCGTTTATTCTAATACAAATTTTTCGACGACGTAACAACTTTAAAATCTATTAGTATTCACTCATTGACTTAACGCCTAACATTGTGGAGATATAAATGACAAGCTCACTCCCTATCTATATCGCTGCTGAAGTCGAGACCTGATCGACCAAGTACCAGAGACCGATTCTTACCAAAAAATTAAAGCGGCTGTTATACAACGCACATCGATATCTGACGAAAAAAGATTTCAGCAACTGTTAACAGCATGCGAACTAGGTGACAAGTGATCATCTCAGTTGTTTCGGCATATGAAACAACTAGCAGGTCCGTACAAATCAGACGAAACCTCGCTTAAAGAAGTAAGGTTTCAACCCTTACCACATAATACGAGACAGATCCTTAGCGTGTCTGGGAATTCCGCCAACCTAGAAGATTTATCAGATATGGAAGACAAAACGATGGAAATATACCCCGATAGAAGCCTCCAGTAAAGAAGATTTGAGTCACACATTCAACATCCATCAACAGCTAACACAGTTAACAAGGCAGCTAGCATCACTGCAGGCAATTATAGCATCGACCCATTCCAGTATCGCTAGATCCACGTCCAGAAAAAGATCAGTGCCCAGACGGCGCCCTAGGTCACCGAAGCGGGCAGCTGGTATTTGTTGGTATCTTCTGAAGTATGTTGAAAAAGCATGTCGCTGCACACAACCGTGCAACTTTACAGCAAACAAACAAGAAAACCAGGGAAACGGGCCGGTCGGACAGTAATGGCGGAGTCTGTTACTGGCCAACACGCTAGCCGCCTTTTTCATATCAGTAACCGTATTTCTGACTCAGACTCTTTAGTCGAAACAGTGGCAGAAATAAGCATCATCCCACTTTACCTCTCACGACGATAACAAACGACAAGTACCAACCTACCTCTTATCGCGGCTAACAACATGGTCATTAGAACTTATGGTGAACAATCCCTTATATTAGATCTGGGATTCCGGAGACTTGCGTGCGTTTTTATGGTCGCTCAAGTCAAGCAACTCATTCTCGGGGCCGATTTTCTCAGCGCCTTCAGTTTATTAGTAGGCATGAACAAAAGGAAGTTGATTGACTGAAATAGATGTTTGCAGGTGAATGGTACTCTTACTACCGATTATGAAATTCATGGCGTACGAATAGGAAAACGTGCAAACAATCTTTTCACTGATATCCTAACGAAATACGAATGTATCACTAAAGTTGATTAACAAAAGGAATGCAAGGTACATCAAGTGAAACACCACATCCACCTATTTGTGCCGAGGCGAGGAGAATACCACCGTAGGAGTTGCAGACCGCGAAAAGGGAATTCAAACACGTGATGCAACTTGAGATCTTCAGACAATCCAACAGCTCTTGGGCTTCGCCATTGCACATGGTACCTAAAAAAGATCAAGACTAGCGTCATGTGGTGATTTTTGACGTTTAAATAACCAAACCGTCCCAGATAGATACCCAATACCACACATGCACGATTTCTCAATTAACTGACTTGGAAAACGTTCCTTCTCGAAACTTGACCTCGTGCGAGCATACCACCAAATTCTGATAGCACCAGGAGATATAGAAAAAAACAGCTATCATTACACCTTTTGGTTTGTTCGAGTTTTTAAGAATGCCATTCGGACTAAAAAATGCAGCTCAGACCTTTCAACGATTTATGGACGATGTCACCTGAGGTTTAGATTTTGTATTCTCCTATATGGACGATGTTTCGATTGCCAGCTCATCAATCGAAGAGCATGTCCAGAATCTCCAGATATTTTTTGACCGTTTTAAAAAGCATGGCGTCGACGATTTCTACCAAATTGTGCAGACGTATAACAATCGTTAACAGACTTGCTAAAAGATGAAAAAGGGGATGAACAAAGAAAAGAACCACATATTCAAGCTGCCTTTTGATGCCAAAACGGCATTTGAAAAAGCAAAGTCCATGATTACCAACGCCACTATGTTACGACATCTAAATAGTGACCCCACAACCTACCTGATTCCATGTACGGACGCGTCACAGAAAGCCGTCGGGGCAGTATTACAACATCGAGTGAACAACTTGACTACTCCCTTAGCGTTATTCTCCAAGCGAGTGCCACCAACTCAAAAACGTTATAGCACTTTCGGACGGGAGCTACTCGCCATTTATTTAGCAGCCAAACACTTTTTATTACATTCACTCTCATGACGGATCACAAACCTCTATGTCATTCATTCAACACCTCTTACGATTGAGATTCACCGCGAGAAGCACGGCAATCGGATTGCATCTCTCAATTGACAGCAGATATCCAATTTAATAAAGGACATAGTAACGTTGTAGCCGATGCACTATCACGAAAGGATATCAATACGCTCGTACGTAAAGAAGACGTTGTTTTTGAAACAATAGCAAAACTACAAGTAGACGATTCAGACCTAAAGAGCTGCAAAGAAACGTCTAACTTGATTTTCAAACCTGTACCCATTCCTTTCTCAAGCTCATCTATCATTTGTGACGTTTCAACGGTCAGTAACCGTCCCTTCGTACCTCGAGCTTACTGACGCCAAGTATTTCGACATTTACACGATCTTTCACATCCGGGAATCAGAGCTACCACTAAACTGATTACGGAACGTTTCGTGTGGCCGAAGATTAACGCAGATATAAAGCGATGGCCGTGAAGCTGCATGCAACGTCAACGCAGCGAAATTAAAAAACACACAATTAGTGCTGTTGGGAAGTTTCCACTGCCAGATAAACGCTTGCAACACATTCATTTAGACATAGTCGGTCTCTTTCCACCATCACTTTCATTCACGCATATCCTCACCACGGTGGACATGTTCACAAGATGTGTCATATCATTTCCTATAACTGACACATCTGCAGAGACAGCAGCAGGTACATTACTTGACCGATGGATATCAAATTACGGAGTATCATCAATCGTTACTACAGACCGTGGTCCCCAGTTCCAAACTTCTGCGTGTGAACCATATTAAAACGACAGCTTGTCATCCAGTAGCTAATGATCTGGTCGAAAGATTTCACCGCCAATTAAAAAGCTCACTGATGACACAAGCTGATACATCGAAATGGAACGATGCACTACCTCTCGTACTCCTAAGAATTCGTTTCACCATCAAGGAGGATTTAGGTTGCACTTCAGCTGAACTAGTTTTTGGTACTAAATTAACATTACCAGATCAGTTGGTTGATCAAGAATCAACAGTGTCAAATGATCCAAGTGGTTTCACAACCCGTCTATTACAAAGGACGCAAAACATTAAAGCGATACATCCGCGTGAACATAACAACCGCGTACAACTTGATAAACACCTGGAGACTTGTACATTTGTTTTGTTCGAGTCGACGCAGTTAAAAAGCCTTTGAAACAACCGTACGAAGGACCTTACCAAGTAATTAAACGAAAAAACAAACACTTCAACATCAACAAAGTGGACTATCGCTATTGATAGAATAAAGCCAGCTTTCTGCGAAGCGCAACAAGACAAATAAGATAGCACTGCAGTTAATCAACCCTTCCCACTAGTCACTACGAGAGCAAAAGAGGATGAAAAACCGAGCATCGAGCCTACTTGCTTAACACGTTCAGACAGGACTGTAAAGAAACCCAAACGTTATGTACGGTTTGCTGAATAAAAAAATCAAAACAAACAATCATTTATATATTACACTGTTAAGTTCACTCAATTTCCCAATGAAATATACTATTTTTTTCTTTTCATTAATCACATTTTACTCGTTTTGTCACAGTTTTCTTTTAAATTTTTAGTCACAATAATAAACGAGTGAATCCTAGCTAATCATATATTTATTGTACATAAAATAATCAATTCAATCTTTTTGTGGATTTATTGACAGCTTTGCACGTTATTGTTACTATTAACAAACCAAGACAGTGAATGACCGCATTCTCAATTTCTTTGTTGTGCTACGCTACATTCATGCTACCTTATACACTATCACAATGTATATTACTAACGTGCATTTCATACCCATCTCCACGTTTTTTCTTTCTGGTTATTATCGTAAATATTATTTTGCATACATGTATATACAATTGATTGATCACTGGGTGGTGATCAATGTCATGCTCGTCTAGTCCTTATTAGGAGAAGCGGAATACTTACGGAAGCCGTTTCAATGAACCTTGTGATAGATAAAAGTCACAATGATCCATATAAATTGTTGTTAAAGGAGTTCCCTGAACTCGTAAAAGTAACATACAATAAAGCGGATCTCAAACATTCTCTTCAGCATCACATCGTAACGAATGGTCCACCAATCAATGCAAGACCAAGAAGGTTAGATCCAAAAAGATTAGCTATCGCAAAACAAGAATTCGACAAGCTGATGAAGCTAGGCATCATAAGGCCGTCGAACAGCCCGTGGACATCCTTGCTACATATGGCCCCGAAAAAGAATGTAGAGATTAAGCCATGTGGAGATTACAGAGCACTGAACAAACAAACAGTAGCTGACAGATACCCTATACCGTACATTCATGATTTCACCTACCGTATAGAGGGCACTACTATTTTCTCGAAGATCGTCTTAGTCAGGGCATACTACCACATCCCTTTTGCCGCACAAGACATACCGAAAACTGCGGTAACAACCCCATTTGGGCTATATGAATTCCTGCGTATGCCTTTTGGACTGACTAATGGGGCACAAATCTTCCAGCGGTTTATCGACCAGGTCATTAGAGGTTTACCTGGGGTATACGCGTATATTGACGATTTATTAGTAGCTAGCACCACTAAAGATGAGCATATACAACAACTACGGCAATTATTTACGCGACTCAGAGAATATAGCATTTCTATAAACATTGAGAAATGCGAATTCGGAAAAGAGTCTTTACAGTTCCTAGGTCACAATATAACTTCTCAAGGCATCACACCAATAGCAACAGAAGTCGACGCCATCACAAATTATCCGCTACCCGACTCATGGAAAAAGTTACGCAGATTTCTCGTGTTAATAAATTATTACAGACGATTTATCCCGAATTGTGCGTCAATACTGCAAACATTAACAGATGCGTTACGCGGACACGCACGGACATTCCAATTATCATCAGACGCGATTCAAGCATTTGAGTACGCTAACAAAGCGCTAAATAAAGAAGTGACACTAACTAGACGAAAGAGCGAAACACCGTTAGCTATCATGACAGATGCATCAGACGTAGCAGTAGGAGTCGTTTTACAACAATTAGTAAATGGCATATGGGAACCGCTCTTCCGTCATATGGTCGAAGGCATAAATTTTACCGTCTATACAGACCACAAACCACTAACGAAAGCATTAAGCGCAAAGCAAGACAATTATTCCCCGAGAGATATCCGACAACTAGAGTTCATTTCACAGATCACGTCCAACATACAGTATGTTAAAGGACAAGAAAACGATGTGGCCGACGCATTGTCAAGAGCAACGATAAACACACATGGCAAGTGGAATTGATTATAACGGTCTGGCAAAGTTGCAGGAGAGAGACATCGAGTTAAATAAACTCAGATCCAGTGGCACAACATCATTAGTACTCGACGAGGTGCGGTTTGGTAACACGAAAGTAATTTGCGATACATCAACAGGCCGACCGCGACCATTTATCCCGAAAACGTTGAGACACAAAATATTCGAAAGCATGCACAACATGTCGCACCCAGGAACAAAAGCCACGATAAAGCTGATTAGTGAACGATTCGTATGGACAAACATGAATCACGATGTACGATGTAGGCAATTAAAAGCGTCCCTTACAGCCGTCATCTTTGACAACGATTGGTCTAATAAACTTCCTCTAGTAATGTTAGCTCTAAGAGCAACAATTAAACAAGACATGGGGTGTTGTCCAGCCGAGTTAGTATACGGAACTACTCTGCGATTTCTCGGAGAATTCTTCACTTCAAGTAAAAGTGTTCCGACTGATGTAACCGGTTATGTGCAACGCCTGAGAAAGCACATGAGCGATTTAAAAATAACACCTCCCAGGCCACAACAACGACGAGTATTCATAACACAGGAACTGCATAACAGCACTCACGTATTCATTAGAAGCGATAAAGTACAACCACCTCTTCAGCCGAGCTACGGCGGACCATTTAAAGTAATAGAGAGGACAAATAAAACGGTTACCATAGAGAAAGCTGGGAAGACAGATGTAATTAGCATCGATCGAGTAAAGCCAGCTTTTACCGATCGCGATATTCAATCAACAAGTACAGACTCTGCTAAGATGGTCACACCAGCGAAACACGAGTCCCAAAAATCAACGACGTTAACTCAACAAAAAGACAAGACTGCGTTTACAACAAGATCTGGCCGCAGAGTAAGATGGCCATAACATTATGTCGCTACAATTTTCTATTAATAATAATCTACTATTTGGAATATTAATTATGACTTCATTGTATACACATGCATTATTAAGCTCATGTTATACACTATGAAACTCAACGTATCTTATGTACCCTTACACTTATGCGTATAATTTTTGTTTAAAATGTTAAGACAATACCGCCTTCCTTATATTTCTTGCTATTATTTTATGTAACCTCACGGACGTTCACAAACCAAATGTACAGCACACACTAACTTCATCTTAATTTTGTATAAGCCATTTTTTTCAAACAATCAGAACTACCCTATTCAGTCTACTATTTTTGTGTGCAAACAGAGACATTTTCCATATATCTTTGTTTGCAGGGGGGAGCTATTATAGCGACTCACGTGCAAATGAGTTTATTCTCATTTAACTCAGTTAAGCCCTTTTGCTAACTTATTTAGCGGACAAAGTCATCCGCACTATAACAATTTATTGTACCCTTATTATTTTGTGCTTGTATGAAATACGTATGCTTGAATATTGCATACTGCCTACGCATTTATTGACTCCGCTAGTCTTACTACTAACCGCTTATTTGATTCGATTACTCATTCATTTCACATGGTATATATATGTCCATGTTATTCATATTCAACACGCTACTTATATTGACATAAGTAGTATATGATGTTAGTCGTGAACAGAAGGTTTGACAGCAGAAAGACAAGATAATCGAACAGCAAAGAATGGGAACAGGATGCAATTTGTATGAAAATGCAAGAACAATGAAGTGTGAGTCATTTTGAGACAATTGGTGAACATTTTGCAAATTAAGCATTTACTTTATGATTGTTAGATTTTATTAACAAGTCCAGTAATTTTGTGTTACATTCGATTGACCCCATGGATGTTCTATTCGTTAAACTACTAAAAAGTGACTGGACGTGTCCAGTCGCACACATTTATGGGGTCTAGGATTACGAAATACACATGAATTAAATGAGTGGAACGTGCCACAGGACAAAATTAACCAGACTTGCGCCCATATTTGTGAACTCCATCGCAACTCCCCAATAAATTATCTGCAAAAGCCCTGCTGTAAGACATTTCTCGTGCTCCAGCTAGTCACTATAGTGATCTCACATTGTGCTCCATCTACATAGAAACAAATAAATCTATCCTCCCAACTTTCAACATCTTCCTAACTTGTATTCGAGTTATTTCGTTAAAAAATATCTCAATAATAATGTCGCCAGTTTCTGTCTTTTTCAAAGTAAAAAGATCTATGACTGCTAAATAAATGTCATAGTTACAGATAGTCGTATTTTGTCGAATTCCCCATTATGAATGATTGTCTAAATATGACGGTCGGCTGGCCTCAACCTCTGTGTGTAATTCCAATGTTTTGACGTAATACTAAAATCTCATATGTTCTGAACGAATTAGAGCCAGCTTGATCTGTATGGTTTATTACCATTCCATATTGATCGTCAGCAAATGGCAACACAAAATTTAGGTGATTCAAATAACCGATCAAAAAAAGAATTAATTCACTGATAAGATAGAAGCATTGGAAAATCATTTCACATCTGAATTTCAGCACACCTAGTATTTATACGAAGGGATTCCTTTGATCGTTGATCGACCGTCTTATTATACCACCCGTTAAGAACATTTTAACAAGTGTTTTCTTTGGTCAAACTCATAAATGTACTTTAGTATTGATGGAAACGGTTGTAGTTTAAATGGATGTGTTTTGGTGTTGTTGAATTGTCTGTAATGAACAGTTTAATTATAGAGGTTTCTTTGACGTTCCTAACAACGTCATTGGATCGTACTTCCTTTTGAAGTGAGCTTTACTTACGAATGCATCAGTACGCACTGGTAGGGAAACTGCATAATCTGTTATCATTGACATTAATGGACATAGACAACTATAGACATGAATTCGATTGTTAAGAAGTTGGAATTGTGAGTTGGATAAATTTTAGGGAGTTTCATCATAAGGTGCTTGGGAGATTGTTGAATTTAAAGTCTCATATAACAGACTAATTTCAGTTAGACAACTACTGAGAACCAAGAACCACTGGGAAGCTATTTTGTTCAAATATGCGACTACTTAGCAATTTGTCCACAGCCCCATGAAGACTCGAACACAGGACCTTCAGTTCTCACAGTTAGCTCTTAGCCTTCAGTTCGCTGAGTTGGTATCCAATGGTTTAAATTTCTAACTTCAATCAGTTTGCGGTATTGTAATCTGACAATCAAAACTGAGCGGTGGATTTCCAGAAATATTCTATTGATTCATGAGTGCTGACTGGGATTGGATCAATATGATATTGACCTATTTTCATTCTCAATATGAATAATATTAATCTATGAAATAATATTATTGTCACGTAATCTCATTAAAATTTCATATCATGAACTGGTCATGGTTAGACAATAGTTGATAAAGAATCGACCTAATGAATTACAATTTAAAACACAATCTGACCTCGTGTTGACTCGTATTGACTAATATCACACTGCGACAATATGTAATGCTCAAAGATTCATTAGAAATGACAGAATATTCAAATATGAAGTGATTCAATAAAGTACGTGACAATAAAGTTGGTGCATACACGAATGATGATTGAAGTTAAGAGTATATTTATATTCTAATCAAATTCATTTAATCACGCTAACGACTCATTTATCAGTAAATATTATATTTCTAACAACCAATGCTCTCATTCCATTGTCTAATCGTATCATATCAATTATTATTTCGTGTATTTGATTCATATTAATATAATAATGACTTTGACTAGATTTATAAGTTCATGTTCTTTCCATGTGCGGAACAAACACAGTTGGTAATTAGGGTGATACATAACAAGAATAGATTGACCGAAATGTTATTGTCTCTTATACTGAAATAGTGAATGTGAATATTATCATGGAGAGAATTGGCTTCATAATATAATTTAACAAGGCATTTTGTGGTCTGTTGTGTTTTGGCAATTACCTCACAATATTAGAGAGGATGTGATTTGGTTGTTATGGGTAGGTTGTAACAAGCTACATACTAACTGACCATGACATCATTGCATTCTGTTCATTGGGATGTACAACACATTTCGTTCTATCTTTTAACTCTCCTCTTGGATATACTTGTATTCCATTGCTGGTGTTCACTGAGAGATCAGGATACATCTGACTGACTGGTCACAAATACGAGATATTTGTGTTTAATGTTACTATCTGGTGCTTTGCAAAATACTATCAACTTGCGAATGCGGCTACTCCCAAAGAAACCATTCAAGAGGCTGTGATGTGAACACAGACTGACCAGTTCACATGTGAATACTGACACCTGGAATAAACTTATATTTACGAGTGATGATCGATCAGTTTGATGATACGATAGCTGTCCACAATTTATCTTTGATATCTGGTATCTGTCAGTAGGTTGTTGTGCACTCATTTTATCAACATTTCGATGAACGTGATAATCAGTTGTGTTGGTCTATCCCGAATTCACTCATACTGACCATACCATGATTTGAAATCATCAAACTATCAGTCAGATGTGCATGACGTAAACAAACGTCCGGTCAAAGTGACACACGATGCTTGCACGTCCATTGGTTGTAGAGGTCAGATATAATTCAACTGTGAATAAGCCTGAACTTCGTATAGGATTCGCATTGTTCGACAATGGTCTACCACTTCTGCTACTCCATTCGAAATTTCGAGAAACGGGTTCCAACCACTATACACATTATTGATCTTCAAAATTAATAATTCTCTCTCGAATTTCGTTGAGTTATCCTCCAGTCTAATTGGTCAATCTCGTTCAGTATGGAACACAATTGTCTGTAGTAAAATTCGCAATGTAATGTATACAATCGATATAGATCTGCATTTAAACATGTGCGTGTGTGTGTGTGTTGATGGTTTCATACAACATTTGCATTCTACGTCAATACAACGACAACTGATACTTCCATATCACCCAAACGTTTGATCATTCGACCACGAGAACCCACCAAATAACACACATTTTAAACTATGTATATGTCATATACACTAAATATCCATCTTAATCCGTTCAACATGATGAATGTGGAATGTTGGATTCATGAGTTGTGAAGAGTGTGGTGATCTTTTCACAACGTACGCTACCCGACTCTCCATGTTGGTGACCGCTATTTGACAACATAGGAGCATTTAAGTGTGGATCATAAGGTAGTGAGTGATATGGGCTAGTAGCGTGAGAGGCTGACAGATCAGCAGTAACTTGTGATCAAAGAGGATTTAACAAACGTTATTTGATATTTGAAATTTAGTTTACAATCGCGGTGATTTCCGTGTGTATAGTTGAATTGTGCACGATTGTGAATAGTGAACCCTCATATATTGACTGATTGCAATCATTCTACACACTGTCTGGAAACATTGACCTAAACTCATAATTGTTAACAACAAATGCAATTGACTTGTCTAGACAGACAAGTGAACGTTTGTGTATACAACACAGATTTTACAAAATGTTTTCGTTAGAATTTTGTGCCAAATCATCATTCAAAATCTATCGACAAAGTCGCAAGTTAATCAAAACGCATCGAAAACACTAACAGCAATAATGATTGTGGTTGAGTTCTCGTTTACAAATCCATGGTTACATTATTACGTAACTGTTTTTAAACATGAGATTTATAGTAGATTAAATGAGATTTCAATGTAATTGATAAGTGAGTCACCATTTCCAGTCACCTCAAGGGTAATCGATGAGAGGATGTTGATCAGTAATATCCCTATTTCTTGTTGATTTGACTCTCAGAAAATGGCGAAATCACAATTCGTTAGTGAAGTTAGTTGTTGTTTTCCGGAATCTGTATACGTTTTTCAAATCTTTTAGTTTGGTAAAATGGATAGCTTATCGACTAAGTGTTTTAATAGTTGAGGATGTTTACAATTGTTGTACATGTGTGTTTTCTATGTGGACTCGTTAATATTCGAACTGACAATTTCGATACAGTAAACCGCTAAAGAGATTTGATGACACGTGACTGACAGGCAATGGATTGTATTTGAGGCCATTTATTGACGACTATGTACCAAGGAAATATTAGGACAAACTGACTCAAGAATATGAATGTGTAGAAATGAAACCCACCGTTTTACACTTCAGATTGAACAATGTATAAACCAGTAAACAGATTAACACAGTAATGTTCAGTGTGGACTCATTTTTACTTTAAACTGTATATTATATTATGCATTCAGAGTTAGACAAGATGTCTGCTCTAGTTTCCTGGCGCTATATTTATTAATCAACTTGTATACCCTAAAGTATGCATAATGAATGATCGGATACAAGACTCACTACTTGGATTGCAAATTCAAGATCACTCCTAATTCAGTTTATCGATTCTGTTGTAGAAATAGTTCGATAAGTGAGTTACTGCCTCAATAGTTCAGTAGTAACGTCTCAGTTTGGTGACACGGGTCAAACCTAACAGGCAGTACCAGTTTCCTCAAGATTACAGTTATCTTTTGTTGATGAGTATCAAATAGCACGAGATTTAAGTTCAACGCATCCAGTACACTACCTCCATTCACCTTATATGAGAAAGATATTTTTAAACTGGTTGGGATAGTCCTTAACGTTTTAACTTAAGTTCCGTTTTAGTCCCGGTGATTAGATCATTCATTCGTGAAATTAGCAATAGAGATACACAAAAACAATCCTACAAAATTTCAAGCTACATGATAATCACCCTGTTAATTTTAATACACCATAAAATCTCGTCAATAACCACATTATGTATATAAGTAATTTAGGCTGATCTCAGTTTAATAATAACCGTTTTATTCAATATTATGCGCGTAATACCCAATTCATTTTTAAACAGTAAAAAAGTCTGAGGAGTTTGAGCAAAGAAATATATATTTGTAAATTGGTCGGAATAAACATAGGCACACATTTTAGCAGTAAACTAAGAAAGCATTTTGTACTACAACAGATAAAGTTCGATAAGTTGAAAAAGTAATTGCTGACAGTTCGAACACAACAAATTAGTTATTGACTGCATACATATGAAACCTCGGCAAGTTTACTGATTTCATTCACATTTGAAAACATATATCATAGGTTGCCCATCAGATTTCAAATAAACACGTTGACTACTAACTGGTTGATCGATTGGGAAATTTTTATTTGGAGGATAGATTATTTTTGGAATGATGCTAGGGCACACACTAGAAAAGTCAAATGTCCCACTGACCGCATTGGACTCTTTGCGTAAAACAACTATGAAAGCTGGGAAACCTTCAGCTTTGCGTTCAAATATCTCAAAATTCAACTCTTCTGTCTGAAATACAAGGAGGGAATTGTAAAAACATTTCTTCGTAAAGCCTGATGGAGACATGAATCACAGAACTACTGTAAACAAGCATTCGGTTATAGATTGTTTTGATGTACGCATCTCACTGTTTGTACAAGAGACTTTAAATAATATTAGTTCATTTTAGGATGAATATTATACCGTTGGTAAGGGGTGTAAGTTAAGAAGTGTTCGACGTCTAGCCACTAAGTCTCAAGCCCAAACCACGATTCACCTACTTCGACTTCGAAATTCGAATAGTACTATTAGCACTCCCATATAGAGTATGGTTCGTACCCAAGTACCTAATGTGAATGAAACTCACTATTCTTCAACAGTGTATGAGTATGTCAATGGTCAATCACACCATTGACACAATACTGCATACAAACGGAAAGACAATGCATGATAGACCTTTCAACATACAATATGATAATTCCACTACAATCTATACACAAATTGTGCAACAACCACTAAGACTACTTGAGTGATATGAAATACAAACTGATAACCCAGTAAATGAGTGCAGTATCTAAATAACTAAGTATCAGATCCATTGCTGAAAAGAGCGGTATTACCTCAAATTCCACAATCAAATTAAAAATGATGCAAGAAATCACTACAATAATAGTCAACTTACAATGCGACTGGGTTGCAACATCCTGAAACCCCCCCATAGCAAGCTTTCATTTTTACGGATCGCTACAAGATCTTGAACAAGTGAGAGAGAAGTAATCCCACGACCACTTGATGTTGCGGACTAAAAAAGATGGGAAGACAAATGATCCATTATGTGTATATGACAATTTTAATGCAACAAAACACTTGGGGAACCGATTTTATGCACATCAACAACCATCGATATCTTGGGCGTCATCATTGGACTAGTTAACATCTCATGAAGAACAAATATACGAAATAAACTAAACATTTTTAATCCAAGAAGCAATAAAGAAAACTGAGCGAAATGAATGCTCACAGTTAACACGTTGTATTTTCAGAACTTGAAAATATTATAATCTATACAAAACAGATGTTTCTAGAAAATCAACTCCTACAATGACAAGAAAAGGAAGTTTCACCCAGAAAAATCTGCAGTGAAAATTTAAAGGAGGTTTGAGTGAGTGGTTAACTACGACATAGTAAGAATCACATTTTGAATGTTAAAACTGAAGCAACTCTGATTATATATCGGGAGTCAGTCAATACTTCTAATTTCCGTAACTACGTATTTGAGGTAACATTAACTAAATTCAGGTTACATTTATCAACCTAGTTGAATGCGTCATTAGTACTGAACAAAACAGACAGTTACTCAAGGCTAGAGGAGTGAGCAACTAATACGTTGATAATCATTTTCTGACGATGCAATCTACTTGCTTTCCAGTGTCAAATGACAGTACGTTTTAGACATGTAAAACAAGCTCATAAACAACTGATTATGCGACCTATTGAAAAATTTTCCATGACAAAACTGGTTGAAAATTGTGCGTTTGATGCAAATGATCCCGTTAGTTTTAATGATAATACCGTTAAATCTACGTAAAATAAATACTTAACAATTGAGAGTAAATGTCAATAATATTCTGGCATATTCGACCTCTAGTAGTCTAGTCACTATACGTACCTCGACTGTTTCATTAAATTTAAAGGCTTTCAAATATTCTGTAAAAGAAGTAACGTTTGATAGCATCGCCGAGAAACCAACTCCAGATTGATCCCAAGGCATGGCTAATTGAGATAAAAGTACATCAGTTTCATTAGAGCCAGTGAACACAGTCTTTTCATCAAACGGGTAAAAATCGGCAGTGAATTTGACGTTCCTCGTCTCTGCATTTAACTCCGAACCATAATACAGTAGACAAGTGCCTAGAAATACAGCAAGCATAAAAATATACTCCCAAAAATTGCAAAACTCAGGGAAAGTACAGGGTTTGCTAAAGGAATAACTGACTACATTTGCGACAGAACACAGCAACGTAATTGTGACGAATTGTTATGGTGGTCGCTACTAACGAATTTACAGATTGGTAATGAATTCATTCTTCCCCGTTCATTTACTGTGTTTACAGTATACTAAATCCTTAAGGTTGATATTTATTGGAACACTAACATAAAAATCGACAGCACATTCGTTTCCAGTTGCTGTGGTTCGAGACAGGTTAAAACCGATCAGTGATGTAGATGCGTTCGTCCCATATTTCATGATGAGCTCTGAATTGGTTACTAGTTGTAATTTCATTCGCTATCTTCGAACTAAGTTACCTATACGCAGTTTTCTACTACCGTCGACATCAGTGTTCTTATCTCAGTCTCCACTACGCGAAATTCCTCCTATTATGCCGATATCAAATAAGACAACGTGGGATAATTCACATTTGTCACCACATCTTTAGTGGCTGACTAGAAGATTCGCAAACTGTTCTGATGGATTTGACACAGTTTTAGAGCGATACATTTCTGAATGACTAGTCGGTTTACTTTGACGTTTGGGCCATCGATTTCCATAACTGTGCAGATATTGCAATACATTTTTCGGTCTCACGTTACATCAAATGGAATAATTAAAAGTCGTACTTGGACATACTTACACGTTTCTATAAAGGGCTTAAACACCACTATGTCGAGTAACGGTGAGACTAGACTGAAGAACCCGTGATTGTTATCATGTTCACTGTTTTTTTACCTTTGGAAGGAACCAGAGACGGTTACATGGAAATCTCTACATCCAATACATGATGGATGAAGTCGTACCAGTTAAGCTGGCATCAACCTCTCAATACAAATTGGTGCAGAGAGGGAATACTAAAGAACGCAGAACACACTATTCGCATAACTACATTTCAGCGTACGCTAAAAGGTAAATTTATTGTCATCTTGCGTAATTGGCACTGAAAGGTTTTACTGCAACAAAATCAGTATTTCATAAAGCAATTATTAGTACATAGTAATCTTGACACGTAAAAGGATATAAATGGTAATTTGTAGCTTGATAATTCGGTACTTCAGATCTCTAAAGCTCTTCAATACTGCCACTACTCGGGATATTAATGAACTCAATCAGGAACAAGTTCATGGTTCTTCTTCATTACGTTTTTAACCGATGTAAAAACAACTGTTTAAGCTTCTTATGACAAACGACAGACTAAATTGCAGAACATACATGACACAACTCAATAGGGTGTAAAATGACGTGACGTCATGTAGTGACTTAAAAGACTAAATAAGCACTTATTTGAAACATACAATTGGAATTTCAGCACTTTTAAGGAATCACCACTGAGTTTGTTTATAGTATTGAAAAGGAAATAAATTCAACACAAATGACGACGCTCACCTGGAAGAAGAAACGTAGAAGCCAAGGCAACAAGATCAGACTGTCTAGGATCAGTAGTTGAAGCAACTGTCAAAGCCATGGAATCTCTGTCATCCACACTTAGCATATCATACGTCAAAATATTGTTGTTTATCACGAGAGGATTAGTTGGAGGTGCTTTCCTACAAAATAAGCTTCGAATAGAACAGCTTACCAACCACGCTGCTTAACAAACTGACGGCTTACAACTACATGTGCTGCTGGCGAATCTTTCGTCCCGAGATACCGCATGGAAAGGTCTCCCTTCTCACTAATACCATATCCTGTATTACCAGCATCAACTGCCAATAACCTTAAACGTTTACAGTAACACACAAGTAACTTACTTTGGTTTCCCACTGGAATCCGACATTTCATCGACAACCTTTCTAATTCTGCGAACAACCTCCACTGATTCATTCAGGTAAATTTGTGATGCTGGATATTTAGCAAACCATTTTGAACCCAACTATTAAATAAAATTAACTGAGAAAAACGTACCTCTTTAGTAATCGAGGCGGTGGGTTCTGCACTGTTTTCAACATAGAAAGCAACATTGTCTAAGAGAATGCCATCTATGCCCTCATTGAGCCAAAACTTTGCCACATCCTACAATGGATTCAAACTTCATTATGCTACGGCTTAACTTACAGAAACACGATCTAATGTAACTGACTCTCTAAGATTAAGATCAACAAACTGTGAACCAAAAACAGAGTAATATCCGGTGCCTTGTATAACGGTTTTTGCATCGCCACCTAAACGGGGAATCTAACAAAATAGTAGAAACGTTTTTATCATGTTCTTACCCGTCCACCACTCGGATATGGTTCGAGCATAGACGTTGAATCAGTCCATGAATGTTTCGCAGAGACAGAATTAAAGTCCATGGTCAAGACCACATGAATACCACTTTTGTGACATGACCTCATAAAATACTTAAAATCTTCCATAGTACCAGCTGCAGGATCAATAGTATAGAAATCGTCCACAAGACCCAATATTTTCTGGTCATTAGTAAACTGACCGGAGAAAATAGAACTGAGGACAATGAATCCCGCACCTATAGTACTTTTGATATATTCGAGTCTTTCGACCAAGCCTAAACGTAAGAGAAGAAGGGTATGAACTTAACTAACCTCGTAGATCTCCGATTTTGTCACCGGTAGAATCCGCGTAAGCAAATGGGTTGACCCAATACCCAGTACTCGATCTCCAGAAAGGCAGAACAGGTCTTGGGGGACACTTGGGAGTGAACACTATTATTAAGATTGCCGCTAAGAGGAGTCCAATCCAAACAATCCAAAACAATATAAATAGACCCCATCGAAGACGTAACCACAACGGCTCTTTGCTGTCTAGCTGCATCAAGTCTTCTCTTGTAAGTAAACGATAGGTGTCTTTTTGTCCTGCTTCATTTTCATTCGTATCAGGACTATCTTTTGAGGTTGGTAAAAAGCCCACCTCCTCGTCGTACGGAACTCTACCATTGGTGCCGCTCAAACTCATACTTTGCACAAACCAACCGCTTGTAAATTGAGAATGATGAAATGTAGATGACAATAGAACAGAAAAACAAAATGGCAAGTTGCTCAATCGGTCATTCAAAATATAAGGGTAAAGGCGTTTATTCTAATACAAATTTTTCGACGACGTAACAACTTTAAAATCTTTTAGTATTCACTTATTGACGTGACGCCTAACATAAAATATGTGGATCATGCTAAGAGTATATAAAGCTAGGATGGTAACGTTGTCGAAACCATGGGTAATTAGAAATAGCTGCAACTTCATCTGATCGCGTGATTGTGCGCAGACGTACTAAAGCAAATTTCTTCATGACACTCAGTGGATTTAAAGTATACGTCAGTCTCCACTTGGTGTAAATTATCTTATGTTATTCATTTGAAGTAAAAGCGTAGAAAATCGAATGCAAGCGCCCATTGCAGGTATGAAGAAAAGCTATTCTATGTGTTCTCGCTCACACACCACACATCATCGAGTATTTTGGATGTATTTATTTTTTAGCTATGAACAGTATTTTTGCCGTCCTACATCAATTTTCATAATGTTTGTGCTTATTACACAACTTTTATTTTAGTCAAACAAGAGTTTGACGTAGTTGTTTTTTACTATCTGAGTGAATATGGAACCAACTGTAGTGTGGTCATTTGTATCAACTTGAATTCAAGGAAGTGAATTGCATTGTTTATGTAGTCAGAAATAGACTATGGTCAGATTTGTTGAAACGAAAGTGGTATTCAAAAACTTTTGACATTTGATTCACTACCATAATGAAGTTGTTGAATAAGGATGTCTGGTGGTTGTTTGATAAGTGCAGTTTGAGATAATACTGTTTTAAATTATTTGTCAACATCGGATAAGTTTCTTATATACAAACGTAAACAAATCTAACCATCATGTGTACCACCATTTTTGAAGGGACTGACATATAAATATGTAACTTGTCTGAGGAGGGAAAATTATATGAGTAATAACTGACGCTAATAGCTTTTTCTGTTCGTTTTCTGAACACATACAGAAAGTGCATAAATCACTAATGTTAGTGTCAAATTAATTAGCCACGCATTCTTCATAAGTAAATCGACACACTTGTTTCGAACGTGGTAAGTGAACTAAGTTATTAGTGAATATTTATTTTTGATTTGTCCGATATAAAGATTGAGGATGAAGTTCGGTAAACAGAATCGGCAAACACTAACCAAATTATAAACAGAGATCTAATGCAATTGATTCGGAGTCGAATGTGAGTGATCTCCTACTTCGGTCAAACGCAAACCATTCAGTCAAACGAATTTAAATATTCTGAAACTCTGAGATGACTGAATTGCCTAGAATTTAGGTTTTTCAGTACGCATTCTCATGATGACGACATGCTTAAGGTCAAGTTCAAAACTGGAATGCTATGATAGCAATCAATGTCAACCAATAGACACTATCACAGTGAAAATGTTGTATTTGTGGATGTAGTTGTGCAGTGTGAGCCCTAGTTAATTAACCGCGATGCATTTTTGAAGATGATTTTTTGTCAGCAATGTTTGAAAAATTTCAAAACCACAATCGAATCTTGCTCAACTGAAGAACTTTTACTCGAGCAGTCTCTATCAAGAGATAACACCTAGGTCTGTAAAAGCCATAATGGAATTAGTTGGTGCAATAGTACTGCCCTTAGCCACAGGCAGGAATCACCAAAACATTTCAGAAATCTTAGTTAGCTGGAAAACAGAAAGTTAAAGGCAATAATTTGAGTGCAAACACGCGAGAAATCTATGTGAGCATGCGTTCTGGCAGCCACTTCGGACTGGAAATATGCTCAACCTTAGTTCGTAATTGTGACAGCCTACTTGACGACCAGCGGGAATCGTCAGTTCAACCCTCTTTGTTAGCGATTTTCTTCGGCTTGCCTGGTTCGGTGATTTGCACTGGCATTTTCGTATCGCTGCAGACTTTATTCCTTTAGTGTTGTAGTGCCAGTGAAGTTCCAGTGAGCCCTTAGGTAAGTCATCCTGCAGTTGGGTCACTGAATATCGAATCAACCATCGATCCATCCGAGGTCATGGACAAGCAACGGGTATTAGTTAACTGTGCGCCGTGGACTGGCCCATGCAGTGGTGGTCTTATTTTCTGATGTAACTACTTTAGTTAATATATTTCTGTCATAACGTCTTCTGTGTCGTACAGTCTTCAAAGCATCTATAGTACCTTGATACGTCAACGAGGTAGTCAACGTAAGGTACTGAACACGAGGTGTGAATTCGACGTTAGCTGGTTCGTCACACCATTCCCGTCTAAATCGAGTAGGCCTCCTACCATTCGACATAGATCATCTACATTGGTAATCTACAGTCTACTGAAATTCCATCATTTATGTGGCTCCCTAAATGTTGGTGCTTATGTTTTAGAATCAATCTGGTTTCTCGTTTTTTGCTACTACTACTTATGTCGGCTGACCTGTTTATTCTTCCTGGAAAACATACGAGCTTTACATCACAAAATGATAATCCGTTTCGTCTTGAATAATATCTTGTAGATCTCGGATGCCAGGTTAAGCGTTTTTGACTAAGACCAATGACGGTGACGCGTGAGACGAAAATACAGAAATGCATTATTAGTATGTGTTGTATGTCTTTTGTTTGGGCTGAAATAGGAAGCCAGAGTGTCAGGATCAGAAAGTAAAAGAGTAAATAACTGTTATCATGTTACATTCTCCAAAGATCAAAGCATACCGGTTGCCTCGCCATGTTTCGTTTGAGGTATGATCTCAACTAGGACATCTAAGATGATGCAGGAACAGCCTTGCAACAAACAGTATCTGACAAACGATGTGCGGTTTATGAGATTCAGTAAATGTCAGTTAGAAGATGTTATATCGTGTAATCCTTGGCAGATTATACCAAAAGTCTATCTATAGTGAATCAAAATAGATGTTTAAGTTTATTATTATATGAAACAGCCTGGAGATTCCAGCGCTCCTTTGCTCAAACCATATTTCCGGATAACGTAGTTGCAGCTTCAATGGTCAGTACGCCCAGGATTACTGTCGATTACAACGACACTCACCTTAATATCGAAGCTATGTCTCCCATGGCAAGTCCACTTCTTATTTCCGAACTAGCATGTACGTCTTACTGAATGCACCTCCTAAGCTAATATCCCTATTCTACATCTCAGTTAGTCAGTGAGGACAAGTCGTGCAAGCTGTAGCCTTTTTTATGTTTTCTAAAACTAACGAGTGAAGTAAGTAACTCATAAATAGTCGAAGTGGTTGTGAAAGTAAAGTGAACATTCAAAATGATCTTTAGAAACTTTGGAGATGGTGGTGTTAGTACTGTTTTCGACAAATAGGTCCACGGCCACACGATTCTGAAGGCGAATCATTTTCAAGGATTTCGATGAAGGCCCACGTCTATCTAAACACACAAATAGTATTGGTTTTAGTCAACAATATGGAATTATCAGCAGATAACATTTCGGTAAGTTTCTCCCACTGTTCTTTTTTTACAAAAGTGAAAATAGATTATTGCACGTACATGTGTGAATAAAATAAGCAAACAAATGAATTACATGCTTTTAAGCGAATAGTAATCTACACAACTGTGATTTACTTACATCTTCACACATATAAGTTGAGGATCAGGCCAGACCATACAACTTGTGCAAAGCATAATATATGCCAGTTACACTCATATAACCAAAAAAGGGAAATAAAGGCGAACTAAGGGAAAATAAAGGGGAAAACGCATCAGAATATCGCCTTTTTCGCCTGTCCGGGGGGATTACTACGGATTTTCCCCATTTTGCTGAATTTTCGGCTAAATATCCGCCGAATTGTCTACTTTTCGCCTAAATGGCCGTTAATTGTCTACTTACTTATACGCTTAATGGTCTACTTTTCGCCTAAATACACACAGAACTCCCTATTTTCGATTCATTGACATAACCCCAAAGGTCTCCTATCTTCACCTTTATTTTCAACAGCAGCCCAAAATAAAATTCCAATCCACTGGAAAACTGGTATATTAAAAAAAATTTATTTTAAAGGTAAAGCGTATTATTGTACAACATTAGAGCAGAAGCTTCAGCATCGATTGTTTTGCATATACATTGCAATTGCTAATTCATTATTATTTGGAATTATCTGCAAAAGAAGGAACAGGTGATGTATTATCTATAAGGAATGTTCATTTAATCAAAAGTTCACTGACACTCAAACACACATTCTCAGCCACGTTCGTTCGGCTATTGAGAATTGAGGTAGTCGTCCTGTGAATTATGAAGTAAAAGAAAGAAAAAATGTCACAACCATATCTCAGTGACATGCTTTGGCACAGCCAAATACTTAAAGCTGAACTTACGGTTATGCTCGTTAATATTGTTGACTGTAACTATAGAGCCGTAGGGAAGTTAGCACTTTAAATTAGTACATACCTGATCTTGTTTTCTTCCATTACGATTTATCATCTTGTCTTGGATACCGTGAAAGTAACCATGTGTTGCGATATCTTACAGCATATCAAGGTCTTTTTCGTTGAAAGCGGATGACAGAAAGCGATTAGTTAAGGCATCTGCAGTTTAAATAATAAATATGAGTTACTTCGTATGCAGCCGTAAGACCTGCATTTCTGAAGTGCTCGTTTTGAAGAGGTGCCAAGTAACCTCAGGTGTCAAGAGGTGCGACAGAACATACCGCATCGATGTTTTTGGAGCGTCATGTATTCATTAATGTTGATGACTTACAAATCTGTCCCTGGTTTCTTTCTGCCGCAAACCAGTGTTCAGCTGACTCGAGAGTCCGCAATCGAATTGATGTGGTTTTTCGCGTTCATTGGACTTAGGTAGCAATTGCTTTACATTAATATTTAAGTCATTAATGACCGACGATATGTTGTGCATCTGTAGTGAATCATAGTTCCTATGTTTGTTACTAACCAAATTCGTCAATGACTTTACATTTCAGAAGTGCCCAATGTTCATCTGGTTAGTCGCACCTTTGTAGGTGGATATTGACAAGCCCCGTTGGATAAAGGCACAGTCCTTTGCTAACAATCCACTTCTTGGCTGCTATCACGTCACTAAACCTAGGGGTTATGATCCGTCCTAGTATAGGCCATAACTGTTGATTGGAGATTCTAGACATAGAAAGTCCATCTATATTGATATATAAATTTAAAGAGTCAAAATCAATAGTACACAACCAAAGCTCAACGTATCTTGGCTGATTGGTTTTCAATCCTAGATAGTAGTAAACCCCACTGCCGATGAACTTTGGTTGAACACTTGTACACATCTTCAGGACACCTCTGATGCTTTTCGGTATGTACGGGATAAGAAATCGTAGAACATACAGAACCCGATCAGCATCTCTTATGCTCAGAGATGTATTTGACATTATATACATCATAAAGTCGTTCATCATTTCTTTGCGATTTACGAACTTCTGAAAGCACAAGTTCAATTCAGTACATCCTGTAAGTAATATATTCACGTATAAACTTAAAGTACATACCACTTTTGTCTGAAAGCCTTTGATTTATGCTGCTAGTGGATGGTGTAACAGTTGAAGTAGTCATTACAACTTATTTCTCTCTTTACTTCTATCAATTTAATGAACAACACTGTTGAACTCAGTTACCTATTATGGTGCTTTCATTAACAAACTCACTGAACGAAAGGAAGTCATATTTTTTCATTAAAGCAACTCGCATTTTATTTCAACTTTTGTTATAAGTGATTCTATGACAGCCAAGGGAATGTGACAAGTTCAGTGGCCTTACGTCTACGAACATTTTCACTGACTTCAATGAAACTCATAGTATTGGCCTAACAAGGTAATAAGCTATAATGAACATGAAAATCTGAGAGCACGCCACTCACTTGCATCACATAAGTTATTTGTGATGGCTCCCAAGCATGTCGGAACACTTCGGCTAAACAAAAAACGAAGTCACTGTATATGCGTCTCAACCGAATGCCTTGTTCCGTATTTTGTACCTTGTTTTTATGACATTAGTTTTGCTTTTTTATTAAGCGGTGCCTTCATTTGTCGAAGTTTATGAAAACTTAAGTTCTGAATGCCGTTTATTCAAACAATGTACGTTACGTATAGTTGTCGACAAATTTCCCCCAAATACACGACGTAAGGGGGAAAAAGCGACATTTCCCCTTTATTTACGCTTTCGTCCGCTTTATTTCCCCTTTCTTCGCCTTTATTTTACCTTTATTGGCGGCTTGGGCAGTATTTCTCAGCTTTTGTTCGTTTGCATCTACTAATGTATTTAGATGTGTTTGCATCTCGTTTTACGAAAGATTATTCAAAAGGATTTTCTGTCTAATAAATTTAAATTGTCTGTAGTTAAACAGACACTTAGTGTCGATCCACTGCCAATCGCATATAATCAAGACGTACATATACTAAAATTGGAACGATACAGAGAAGATTAGCGTGGCCCCTGCGCTAGGATGACACGCAAAATCGTGAAGCGTTCCATATTTTTCCTAACTGTGACAAAAATGCCTTTCGAGCAAACCTTGCACTGGTAACATTGAAGCGCATTTTTGTTCAGTTTGACGGAAGAACTTTTCATATGATCTTCAATAGTTTTATCCGTCCCCATTTAGAGTACGGAAACATAGTATTTCCCCCCTCACTCCAAAAGGATAAGGAAACTCTGGAGCGTATTCAACGGCGAGCCACGAAATCAGTTCGAGGACTCAAATTTAGACCTTATGAAGAGCGCCTCCATTCACTTAACCTTTACCCATTAGAGTATAGACGTCTTAGAGGTGACCTTCTGATGGCTTATAGTATCCTTAACACTTCTGGACATCCTCTCAAACATCTACTTAAGCTTAGTTCCAACACTAACCTAAGGGGTAACACCCAAAAACTGGAGACACAGCATAGCAGAACGGAATGTAGACACAACTTCTACTCCTTAAGAGTTGTCAAATGCTGGAATTCGCTGCCGGCCGAGCTAGTCCAATCGACTTCCTGGGAGTCCTTTAAGAGGCAACTTGATCTATTCTTAAGGTCTAAGGATAGTATCGCGTTATGATTTATCAATTTTTTTCCTGTTTCCTTGTTAACATACCTAGGTTCCTGCCTGGAGGATTTGGTGATCCCCTGCTACTAGACACGGAAGCCTGTTAAGCGAATGTTTCTTCTATTCCGCCCACAACCATTTGAAACATTTGAACATTTAGTGGCCCATAGATCTTAATCCAATTAGATCGTACGAATGCTTGTTATCACATATTCTCGTATATCATCGTCAACTTTAATCACGTTAGTCAATAACGAAGGCCTGCCAACTCTTTGGCCTCTCAAGGTCGTGTAGACTAAAGTGAGGCGATTTTAAAAGTAAGGTGTCTGAGTGTTTGACTTGTCACGGGTTTTACCTTTATCATTAAGAATTTTGTTTTTTGACCAGATTAAATCATTTCCAATCACTGGCCTTAAGAATTTGAATTATGTGCAACATGTTTTGGCTTTGGAGAGCTGTAATAGAAGGGTTAAGGGCAATCTAACAAAACCCCACAATTTCTCTTGATCTGAGATTTTTCGTCAAAATCTCAACTTGCTTTGTGGAAATCCCCAAAACTCGAAGAAAGTTTGTGGTTTCGTCTGATGTTGGGGGAATACCATAAATTTTCGTCCGACTTCAAAGCAAACCCCAAAATTCCCTTGGAAGTCCTCAGATTCTGAAGATTGGGTTTTCGGCATCCTTGTTTCTATCACGAATTAACATCGGCTATACTGCAAACATACTTAACAGGAATACAAATGAGGAAGTATCATGTGACGAATCGTTGTTTTCTCCTTGCTCTCGTTCAACCAGGCAACGATTTTGAGGTCCTTCGGCGTAATAGTTCAGTTCTATCCTTGCTTTCATTTAGTCTTCATAGTGAATCATAACTCTTCGTTCTTAGTGTTAGTATTTTCGAACCTTACCCGTGTCCATCTTCTAGCTACTGTTAACAGCACTTTTTCTTACTGGTTTAGGATTCCTCTACTTTTTTATACCACTCTCAACTATTTCATCAGTTGTCATATATCCTCTTCGGACGCAAGTCTAAATGCTTGTAAAATGTTGCCACCTAGGACTATTCTGTCAAAAAATCAATCAACTTCAGTCACTCTGATATACAGTGAGAATGTTAGAGTTTGATGCTTGGAGGCAAATCATTTGTTTTGGTAATCTTATGGTGCTGTTTTGTTTCGCTAGATTGTTTGACTGAAAGTCATGCGCTTGTTGCTAGTTGGAAAGTGTTCCTTTGAACTTTTTTTGATATTCCATTTGATTCAGCTGCGTGTATTAAGTATCCTGATGGTTTGGAAATTCGTCAGCATAACATTTACACATTTAATATCACTATTAAACCAGCATTGTGTGCTTCCATAGTTTATACATGAACTGTTTGTTTTGTTTCTTCCTGATTACTCTCTTCAATATTATTATTAATTACCACATCATATGTCCAAAGTCTTAACTGTTTTCTATTTTGTAGTTGTTATTTAAGAAATCTCAAATTTGTTATGACTAGTGATGAAGGGTTGCAGCGTCAGCTGCTTCAAGAATTGCAAAAACAACGATTCCAACAATTGGGTCATCAGTTAACTTCAATCTGTTGGGATAAATGTGTTACGAAATTAAGTAATTCACTTGACTCTAGAACTGAGAGTTGTATAGTCAATTGTGTAGAGCGTTACATTGATGTTTCCGGTGCACTTACTCGTCGTCAGAATGAAACACGTTTAGGATTTATGGATGTACAACCTAATGATTAGTTAATAAAAATACATCGATTGCAAATTTCTTTCTTCTCGATTTAAACCTTTGATTTTTTCCAAAATAATTCATTGACCTGACTTATATTTCAGATGGTTAATTTCCCCTCAATACGGTAAGATGTCAATAAAGTGTATGTAATGTTTTGTTTGTTACTTTCAGTCTGCTTAAATGCACTGTTGGATCTGCATTTTGTTCAGTAGGTTTTATTTTCAAATAAAATAAATACTGAAAAATAATGCTAATTAAAACAACCAGGTGCCGTTTTCACGTTTATTATCAAATACAACTACTTATCCGGAGTATGGAGTCACAAATATTCAAGATGATAGTGATTTTGACAAACGTGTATTGAATAATTCAGCACCCGTCATTGTTGACTTTCATGCTAAATGGTGAGTAATTATTGTGTAACCTATACAGAGTTGAATACTAATTTTTTGTTGATATCCCAAAAGATACTGGTTGAAAGCTGTGTATCGCTTCTCCTCATGTGTCTCGACTAACTAAATTTGATTGTTTAATATTAAGGATTTATAGTATGAGCGCGTATGCTATCAACCAGATCACAAATTATAGTTCTGGAATATGTTTTCATTTTTAAGGAAAATCATTGTAGGGTTGTATCGTTCTCACTTGTAGACTCGAAATCTTGTGAATACTTTGGCTTTGCAATTGCTTTGAATCATATGGGGGGTGTTTATGACATTTAGTGTCTTTATTTACCCATAATTACATGGTATAATGTATCGATTTTGAGTTTTTGTCTTATATGTTTTAAGTTCTCATGACGAAGTGATTTTTGAGAAGCAGTGGATGCTCGTACTTTAGGTACTGACTAGTAGTGGAGTTTAGCAAACTGAGACTCAATCACAATGCCCGTCTCCTTAAATACTGGTGGTTCATCTATCCGAGTATTAAATTACATTAAACATGTAGATTGTTTTAATGTGAACACCAATACTGTAATGTATCAGGGACATCCGGTCAATGAGCCATGAACATGTCGAAATGTGCGACTGAAATCACACTGCGAGTCACTGGTATATATATATATATATATATATATATATATATATATATATATATATATATGGGCGGTATAGTATTAATATAATAGTCAAACCTTACATTGGTCAAAACTCCATGATCAATCATTTATAAATATCTTAGACTGTAGGCTGCATGACACGGGATCGAATTCTTCAGTGATCTCCAGTTCCATCATGAAGACAAGCTTATCTTGCTAATGAGTTGCAACTAGAACGAAGCTTATATTTAGATGGTCATTATCTGACGCATCATTGCTAATCATCTAACACTTTAATCTGCTGAAGCCGAATCTTGTCTACCTATTCGAATCATGTTACTCATTTTCGAAGTTAATGATCATTCGTGGAATGTGAGGAATTCCCTTACAATAACTAACACTTTAATTTTCGCACAATGAATGTCATTGTTTTGTATATTTTTCTCTCAAAATGCCAGTTATCTAACAGCTTTTCTTTGTGTGGCTTCTATATATATTAAGTAAGGCTATGATTTACCTATTCAAACACTTGTCATTCAGTTTCATGACAATAAAAGCTCCCTTGGTTGGTAGCATAAATTTGCATAAAACTATTTACGTAATATAGCAAAAAACGTAGTGCTTGACGCAATATAACACCAAAAAATAACTGATAATAAAAAAGACTTATAAAGCAGTACCAAAATTTGCTCATATCTACTAAGTCTCACTATTCTCCATAAATTAGAAGCACAGATACCTTAATGAAATCAGATGTCTAGAATTCGTTCAAGGTGAAGTTGAATAATGACTAAATAAGATGATAATGTAATTGAACATATATTTACCAAATGAATGAATCAGAGATTTGGTGTAGAATATCAAGTGTGTATAGTGAGTTGTGAACTTTTATCGACTAATGTAATTAAGATATGTGCTACTCATACACTTAATTACCTTCTATCCTGATGTTCAATGGTGGTTATCATAAAAATAGAGTGAAACAAGTCTAAGTATGGTCAATAATAAATATGTATATATTTTTTTATATCTTAGTGAGTAGAAAAATTGTATTTATGAGATTTTGTGATTTGATCTAAGCCACTTCTCCAGAGTAAGTAAATGACCGGATCAAGTCACAAAACATCATGAATAGACTTTTCTACTCATTGGGATATAACAAAACAAAATATAATTATTGTCAACTTTTTACCTGGTGTTCAATTTATTTGAAACTACCAGGTCCAACCTTGGCATTAATACCTAAAATGTATGGTTAGTTATAATCCTAACATGACTTCTTGAAACCATTTATAGTTGGGTTAAAGTGTTATGACGGTTGGTGTCCGAAATCTTATACTGATACATGATGTGCTGCGCGCAGCCCCCAACTAACTACTTGAGTGGGAACACAAGACTAGACGAGAAAGTATATTGGGCTGCCGAATAAAATGCATATATATATAGACATCTCTACGTCTTAGAAAATCAGTTCATTTCTTAGCCAATAATATGCACTTGTCCTTCAGATCACTTCTAATTTGCTCAGCATATATCAAAAACGATATCGAAAAGCTCAGAAAAGTGGTCTATATAATAATCGTAGTTCTTGATCACGGAGTTTATGTAACGTGGCTTAAAATCAATCTTGGTAGTGCTGATACGATTTTTTCCTATCAACTGTTGTCCTGAGTTTCAATCTTGTTTCAAATATTTCGATAGCCGGTTTCATTCACTCTTTTCAAATTATACTCATAATGTTTTCACTTTTTACTATTCATTCATCCGACTTGTTTAATTTTTTGCCTACTAAACTTCTGTCTCTGTGCTAATGTAAAATTTTACCATTTGTAATACGTCCTAATTTGATATGATATGTTAGATTTCGTCAGAGGTTTATATCAACTATGAAACACTGAAAGCCAGAGAGTATTGAGTAAGTGTTTCTTATGTTTTGGAGGAGGGTTTTAGTGATTCGATGAAACAAATTTTTGTTCGTTAAAATCACTCTGATCAATGGACGGTAAAGAATAATAAAAAGTGTGGTTGGGTGATGGCTGCTCACCAGGCTGTATTCTTGACGTAATCCCTCAAATGATTTGAAATCAAAGACAAGATCATTATCCAGATCAATATTTTTCTCATGTAGCGAAATAACGTGCTTATGTACAAAATATGAACACAGAATAAACATGATAAAATGTAGGCGATTGAAGAAAGTCAGTTTGTAGATCATCCACTTTCCAATCAATTGCGATATGACTTACATTTAATACTTACCAATCTTGTCATCGTCTTATTGTTGAACTACTCAAGAATATGCACTCCTATATGTCCTGATATGATCAAGGTTAGAGGGTCAGCCCTCCCCTTAGAATTACTTTCACACAGGAATGGGTTTATATCCTCTGCTAAGGAAGTCATATTTACTGCCTTGATGCAGCTGCACTGTTTTTAGGGAAAAAAACGAAAAGCGAACATCTGGTACTTGAACCGTGCATCTGTAGCAGTTGGAAAACTTTTATTCAAAACCAGTGATGTACTTAGGATCTACGACCTTGTGTAAACAAATGGTGTATAGACCTATCCTGGTCACCGATTGCCATGGAACTACATCTGACGTTGCTCGTTGTGGATTATACTTTTATGTCAGAAGCTGGGAGATGGCTACCTAAAATAACCACTTGCTTCATTATGGGTGTTCTGGCAATATCCCAACCCACACACAATTATGTTAGTAAATAGTTATGAATATACTTCTCTACTCGTTCGACTTAACTAAACTAAACATCCCTCCTAAAAATTTAGTCCAATGCGGTCGATATCAATCTAATTTCAATTAGTCTCCATAAATCACGGCAACGAAACAATTTGTATTGGTAAAATTCCAGAAATTTGTTGAGTAATGAATATCAGAGTTATTGTTTGTGAAAGGTGTACTTTATGGTGGTTCGATTTGTCATATTTGTGTTTGTGAGTTGTTTTTTTCTAACTACTTAAAGAACTAGGTTTGTTTGTGTTGGATAACCCTACGTATAAATCCTTTGTTTTTATTTGTCTCTTTTTTAAATCTAGGTGTGGACCTTGTAAAATTTTAGGTCCAAGGTTGGAAAATGTAATGAAATCGTATATGAATTCTGTGCTACTCGCTAAAGTTGATGTCGATCAGTTAGACACTGTTGCTGAAAAATATAAGGTAAAATAGTTCTAACATTCAGGTTATTATTTATTTAATTTTTTGTTGTTTAGCATTTCAATTAATATGATATTGAGTAAATTTTAGACATCTATATTGTTTTCCAATGAATTAAATGTCGGCTGTCTGAAGTAGCATGAAAACATGTGACGGTGACTTTATTTGTTTCTGTGTTCGACTTTCAATCATACTAGGTAATATGCTGGAATTCCACTCCACCTACTTCAGTTTGGGCAGCCTGATAAGATCATCAGCCTTCACAATTAATAGGTGGCTAAAAACCCAGTATATGAATCTGTACTTGGTAAACGGATTGCAACATAAAATTGGTAGTGCTATTAATATTATCATTAATTATGAATCGATTCTGAGGGTCTTGAGTTCTGTTTCATGTCAGGGTTATAAGTGTATGCATTTGTAAACAGTTTCTATCTATGGAAAAACAACTATCCATTGCTCCCTGATGTACAATGGTTGTGTAGTTGAAGTTTATCCTTGATCGTTTAATACTATGTGCGAATGATTTCAATTGATATAACTTAATGTCATCACCAGTAGCAAGTGTGTAAAAATACACTCCGTTCAACTGATAGATGATGACTACAAGTTCTTGTATATCAAACTTGTGCATGATTAATGCATTACACAGTATCTGTCTATCGAATCATTGATTATTTCTTTGTTGTTTATTGTTATTTAGATTAAAGTTGTTCCAACTGTGATTTCCATCAAAAATGGCAAAGAAATTGAACGTTTTGAAGGAGCCAAAGAAGAGGAATTCATTAGACGTAAAATAGAATATGTATTAGCGCATAATGGTTAGACGCGACAATTCAGTATAATAACACTTGAATTGATAATTTTCTTCAACTAATCAACCAATTAATAAATTTCCTATTGTTCCCTTGTTATTAAATATTTTAGGATGTTTTATATGTGCATTTCTTAAAATGTATGATTGTTATATATGAAACTGGTTGCATTAAGTTTAAGTGTAACTATACTTGATCATTATTGTGTGCTTTTTGTTTCCTGTCATTGATTGATATCTTCAAACTAGTCATAGTTTAATGAATGAAAAATTATTGAAATAATCGTGTTTAGTTGCGACTGTTTATAAAATTCAAAGGTGTGTGTTATGCTTATTTGGGATTCGTCAGTTAAATGTACGTGTCTTTCTGTAACTTCAGGGTAAGTAAGTAGTCCTGCGTTTAGGCGGATAGTTCTAGGTAGAGATGGTAATTCGGTTTATGAGATCGAATTCTTACTGACTGTGGTAGTTGAGATATATGCTACACATTTCGAGCTGACAAAATGCTATGCAAGCCAATATTGGGATAGAATAAAATAATAATAAGGCTGACCAAACAAAAATATAACTTCAGTTATTGTTTGTTGAACTAAACTGTTTCCAAATGGTGGATACAATTCGCCGTCGATATCGGTGAAATCATCGTGTTGTGTGCTATATTTGTCAGTTTCTACAATCAATTACTATAAAGAAGTTGTATTCATCCTTTATTATCATTTAGCTTTTAAGTTTTCATCATGTTATGCACTTCCTAATCTTTTATCTCAAAGCTAAATTTTGTTTACTAATGATACCATTAATTCAGCGATCTCTTGTTATACTTACCAATTTTAAAACTACGAAAGAAATCCGTTATGTCATTAAGAAAAAGATGGTTCAGCAAAGGAAATTTCTTTTTTCACAACATTACTTACTATTCTTGCGGTCTTGCATCTTTATTTAAGCAAATTATATCAGTCCACAGAAAAATATTACCATTAGTAAAGTTATGAAAAATCTAAGTATCAATTAAAGTTTTATGATAGGGTAGCGCGAATCAAAATTAAGCACAAAATAGGTGTAGAAAATGTTATTCTCTTCCTTCTATTCTTCAAGTGAATAAATGTGTCAGAAACAGCTTACAGCGTATGAAGGGAGTGTTAGGACCATGGTGAAAGGATCGATTAGAAATAATTCTTGAACACAAAAACAAGGATCGAATTAATAAATTGCCAGTCTCCGCGTTAGGGGTATTTGTTATCCAACTCTTGATGGAATCAGTTCATCTTTATGAATGATTCTGAATAAAGATTCCAGTGAAGGGTGATGAGTGGAATCGGTCAGTGATCTAAAGATGGAAATGTTGACAGATTTGGATTGACTGGCGGAGAAACCAGTCAGAATTTCTTGTGAAGTTCATTCTTGCGTAGTAAATAGTATTAGTTTGTGATAAAAAACCTCAATAATTTATCTATAAGGCTCGTTATTCGTGTTAAATCTGTTTGTCAATAATAATTGTAAGACTTGTCATAAATCGTTTTATGACCAAAAACTACTTCCTCATGAGCTGAAATGTCGTTCGAGTTCATTCGCGAGTCCATTCTGCCCATTCGCCTTCACGTAACTCTGAGTGTTTGTAAGTAATGTCTTATATTGACGTAAGTGTGTAACGTTTGTTGTTTCAGACACAATAGCAGTATTGATGTTAGGTTGTTGGTTAGAATGAAGCCCAACTGAGCTCAAATTTCATGCCATTTGGTGCTTTTCGGTAAAACATATCAACTTCCACATGAGATCTGGATGTGCGTCATTCAGTAATATTCATCAGTTCATTTTTGTGAGTTCAGCAGTCAGTACAATGAGGAAGGTGTTGTTGGGATTGTTGGACTTCATAGTTTATAACAAAAACTGATCTTATCTAAGCAATATTTGCAAACCAGGAAGCAATGAAAAGCTGTTTAGTATAAGACTAAGGAGTATAGATACGTAATTCCACCAGGGAGCGAACCCAGCAAATCCAAGTCTAGCAAGCACTTAACCGTTTAACTCCTAATCTGGCATTCGTTTAACTTCAGTCAGTTCCAGATATTGTGCGGTTATTTTCCGATGTCATTGCTGGTTGACTGTCTCACGTTTAACAATGTTGAGCTTCACCGGTCACAGCTTCTCGCTAGCACTTCGTGGATCGCCTCTTGAAATTAGTCACTGATGAGTCCTTGATTGTAAATGGTCTAGGGGGTTTGTAGAAGATTCTGAATTTCATAGTTAATACCACGGTCCTGGGTTTCATCCCAGACAGGATTGTGGATCTACACTCCTGAGGAGTCCCATACTAGGAAGAAACATGTTCGATGTTTCCTATTTTTAAATAGTGGTCTAATTAATATCAATCAGTGATGTGAACTATGAAACTCATTATTTATTTTATTCTTGTTCACTTCTGTTAATTAATTTCCCTATCTTTATATACCGAATAGACGCGCTGGATACACTGAACACAGTTTGTTTATGTTTATAAAATGTGTTGACTAGTGTGACAAAAAATGATGCTGAAACGTTTTCTTGTCTCTGTTTTTTTTCTCTTCCCAAGTTTATTTCACTGTATTATACTCTTTAAGTAACATCTCCAAACACTAATCTTTCCGATTACTGCTTATACCTCTACCACTACGGGATTTGAATCGACCACGGCATCTCTGTGCTAATGTGGTGTGGCAACTCGAACTAATGTACGTACGTACGTACGAAGTTCTACGTTGTTAGTGACTGATAATACAATGAATGAGAATGCCTTCATCTTCTTCCTTCTGCCAGTCGACTACAGTGAGAAATCCAAGTTAGTACAGAATATTTTCTTGATTGAAACACTACAATAAGTGGACGTTATTTGAGTTAATTCAACTGTATATCAACCAACTCAATGATAACTAATTAGAAAAATATATCAATCCGACCAATGATCACTTGAACATAAAACCTTAGTAAATTAATCAATACAAGGAAAAATGAGTTGAAAATAAAGTAGACAAATATTATACTGAACAAATATGTAACGATAATAACACATTCTATTATGTTTTTGTTGTAACGGGTGACTGCAGGTTTTGATAAGCAGCGTCTTATATCGATCGGATCAATGTGACACGTAAATACGTACGAACGACCTAGTGTCCTGATTGGCCCTGCTTCGCTGTCTATCCCAGACAGTTGAGTTCAGAACGCAAGTCATAGCCTCTGAGATATGAATCATTGTATTTCAGACATACTCTATTTATATACTAACCAAACATACCACATTGTACCATAAAAATAGAAAACAACATTTACACAATATTAAACAAGTGAAGTAAATATCGACCAATAGGGAATGTACATTTAGCGTCCAAGGTCAACATTAGACTTAACATGATAACTATTGGTATATTTTTCTGCACATCCTAACAGTTTTACTAAAAATAAGGGTTTGTTACGAAGAATATAGGAAATATGAGACTTGATTAACTATTCTTTGGTGAATTTTTCTATATTGATTTAAATAAGTGTTAGCAAAAGAAAAATGGATTGTGTTGTTAATACAATCCTCATTGTAAGCTATGTTATTACAATCCTGAGTGATTTATCCCATTTTTTTGAATAGACTTTACTAATTCAGGTAACATATAATCAATGTGTCATTTTTACCTTCCGGATAACTCTACTCTCCTCATAGGAAATTGTCATCTTCAGTACATATATCACTGACATTCCTGTTCTTGTAATTTTATACTTAGGTATCTTACTTGTGTATGTGTGTACACTTATTATAATTTTCTAATGCCTGTCACCTTTTTGGGACTATCTTGAGTTATATTAACACTTGTAATGAGGAATATTTTGATTACCCACCTCTGCCTCTCTCTTCTCACTTCTTTTACCTCCTACTAAAATGTATGTGTGAAATATAAACATCCGAAACGCTCGCATTTGACTTTCGATATACCGTTCTAAACGCGCTAAGTGAAAAAAACATATACAGAGTAAGTAGAATCTGTATTTCGTCTACAACATTAACTATTCTATATCGTTGGTGTCAGACCATGTGGACTGAAGTCTTTTAACTCGATAATTTCTACCTTATCTTTTGTTGTTCATAGATTACGGCCAGTTTACCATGAATATATACAAGTCAGTTTTCTACCGAAAAATTTCCTTGATAAATACATATTAATATCCATAATTTCTTGTTCATCGTGATCGGTTATCTCACCCATAAGTCCGAAAAGTATATGGTATAATTGTAATTTACCGAAAAACTTCCCCAGACAACCAAAAAAAGGAGAAAATGTTTTGCTAGCGAAAAGGGAAATAAAGGGGAAAACGCGGCAGAATGTCACCTTTTTCGCCTATCCACGAGAAATAATGCAGATTTCACCGTTTACACGCTATATGGATAAATAACCGACTTAACGCAAAAATATTCATTGAATTGTATAAGTTTCGCCTAAATATCAGATGAAATGTTTAATTTTCGCTAAAATATCAGCAGAATTGTCGAATTTTCACTTAAATATCAGCCGCCCTGCCTACTCTTCGAAGAAATATTCGCTCAATTGTCTACTTTTCGCCTAAATACACACAGAATTCTTTATTTTAGCTAAACGAAAAACGAAGTCAATGTGTATATGAATGTCAACCGAATGCCTTGTTCCGTAATTTCTACCTTGTTTTTATAACATTAGTTTTGTTTTTCTATTAAGCGGTGCCTTAATTTGTCGAAGTTTATGAAAACTGAAGTTCTGAATGCCGTTTATTCAAATACTGTACGTTACGTATAGTTGTCGACAAATTTCCCCCAAATACACGACGTAATGGGGAAAAAGCGACATTTCCCCTAAATAACCGACGTAATGGCGAAAAAGCGACATTTCCCCTTTATTTACGCTTTCGTCCGCTTTATTTCCCCTTTCTGTGTTGCTTCAGTCAAGCACTGATGAAATGACATTGAGGAGTAAATAACTTATTTTCAGCTAACAAATGAAAGTGTTTTAAATGGAATACAATGTTTTCTATGAAATAATCCCCCATTACGTTTGAGAATTGTGATTTGGATTAGAAATGAGATTTACCGTTAGGTATTTGATTCGGGAGTTATGGTTATGAATGAAGTGGAAGAATGTTTTGTAGCAATATAGATGAATACTTATTTAGTTGGTTGTTTTGGAAATCCATAAATGTTGATGTTTATATGTTAATCGCCAGACAACTGAAAAAGGGTAAATAAAGGCGAACAAAGGGGAAATAAAGGGGAAAAGGCGCCAGAATGTCGCCTTTTTCGCCTGTGCGGGGGAAATAATGCGGATTTCCCCCTTTTTCGCCGCTTTCTCCATAAATTAATCACTTTTCGCCCAAATATCCACTGATTTGTCTACTTTTCGCCTAAACACACACACAGAACTCCCTATTTTAGCTAAACGAAATACAAAGTCAATGTGTATATGAATTTCTTTTATTATTTGGTGCCTTAATTTGTCGAAGTTTGTGAAAACTGAAGTTCTGAATGCCATTTATTGAAATACTGTACGTTACGTATAGTTGTCGACAAATTTCCCCCAAATACACGACGTAAGGGGGAAAAAGCGACATTTCCCCTAAATAACCGACGTAATGGCGAAAAAGCGACATTTCCCCTTTATTTACGCTTTCGTCCGCTTTATTTCCCCCTTCTGTGTTGCTTCAGTCAAGCACTGATGAAATGACATTGAGAAATAAATAACTTATTTTTAGCTAACAAATGAAAGTGTTTTAAATGGAATACAATGTTTTCTATGAAATAATCCCCCATTACGTTTGAGAATTGTGATTTGGATTAGAAATGAGATTTACCGTTAGGTATTTGATTCGGGAGTTATGGTTATGAATGAAGTGGAAGAATGTTTTGTAGCAATATAGATGAATACTTATTTAGTTGGTTGTTTTGGAAATCCATAAATGTTGATGTTTATATGTTAATCGCCAGACAACTGAAAAAGGGTAAATAAAGGCGAACAAAGGGGAAATAAAGGGGAAAAGGCGCCAGAATGTCGCCTTTTTCGCCTGTGCGGGGGAAATAATGCGGATTTCCCCCTTTTTCGCCGCTTTCTCCATAAATTAATCACTTTTCGCCCAAATATCCACTGATTTGTCTACTTTTCGCCTAAACACACACACAGAACTCCCTATTTTAGCTAAACGAAATACAAAGTCAATGTGTATATGAATGTCAACCGAATGCCTTGTTCCGTAATTTCTACCTTGTTTTATGACATTAATTTTGTTCTTTTATTATTTGGTGCCTTAATTTGTCGAAGTTTGTGAAAACTGAAGTTCTGAATGCCGTTTATTGAAATACTGTACGTTACGTATAGTTGTCGACAAATTTCCCCCAAATACACGACGTAAGGGGGAAAAAGCGACATTTCCCCTAAATAACCGACGTAATGGCGAAAAAGCGACATTTCCCCTTTATTTACGCTCTCGTCCGCTTTATTTCCCCCTTCTGTGTTGCTTCAGTCAAGCACTGATGAAATGACATTGAGAAATAAATAACTTATTTTTAGCTAACAAATGAAAGTGTTTTAAGTGGAATACAATGTTTTCTATGAAATAATCCCCCATTACGTTTGAGAATTGTGATTTGGATTAGAAATGAGATTTACCGTTAGGTATTTGATACGGGAGTTATGGTTATGAATGAAGTGGAAGAATGTTTTGTAGCAATATAGATGAATACTTATTTAGTTGGTTGTTTTGGAAATCCATAAATGTTGATGTTTATATGTTAATCGCCAGACAACTGAAAAAGGGTAAATAAAGGCGAACAAAGGGGAAATAAAGGGGAAAAGGCGCCAGAATGTCGCCTTTTTCGCCTGTGCGGGGGAAATAATGCGGATTTCCCCCTTTTTCGCCGCTTTCTCCATAAATTAATCACTTTTCGCCCAAATATCCACTGATTTGTCTACTTTTCGCCTAAACACACACAGAACTCCCTATTTTAGCTAAACGAAAAACGAAGTCAATGTGTATATGCATTTCAACCGATTGCCTTGTTCCGTAATTTCTACCTTGTTTTATGACATTAATTTTGTTCTTTTATTAATCGGTGCCTTAATTTGTCGAAGTTTATGAAAACCGAAGTTCTGAATGCCGTTTATTGAAATACTGTACGTTACGTATAGTTGTCGACAAATTTCCCCCAAATACACGACGTAAGGGGGAAAAAGCGACATTTCCCCTTTATTTACGCTTTCGTCCGCTTTATTTCCCCTTTCTGTGTTGCTTCAGTCAAGCACTGATGAAATGACATTGAGAAATAAATAACTTATTTTTAGCTAACAAATGAAAGTGTTTTAAGTGGAATACAATGTTTTCTATGAAATAATCCCCCATTACGTTTGAGAATTGTGATTTGGATTAGAAATGAGATTTACCGTTAGGTATTTGATACGGGAGTTATGGTTATGAATGAAGTGGAAGAATGTTTTGTAGCAATATAGATGAATACTTATTTAGTTGGTTGTTTTGGAAATCCATAAATGTTGATGTTTATATGTTAATCGCCAGACAACTGAAAAAGGGTAAATAAAGGCGAACAAAGGGGAAATAAAGGGGAAAAGGCGCCAGAATGTCGCCTTTTTCGCCTGTGCGGGGGAAATAATGCGGATTTCCCCCTTTTTCGCCGCTTTCTCCATAAATTAATCACTTTTCGCCCAAATATCCACTGATTTGTCTACTTTTCGCCTAAACACACACAGAACTCCCTATTTTAGCTAAACGAAAAACGAAGTCAATGTGTATATGCATTTCAACCGATTGCCTTGTTCCGTAATTTCTACCTTGTTTTATGACATTAATTTTGTTCTTTTATTAATCGGTGCCTTAATTTGTCGAAGTTTGTGAAAACTGAAGTTCTGAATGCCATTTATTGAAATACTGTACGTTACGTATAGTTGTCGACAAATTTCCCCCAAATACACGACGTAAGGGGGAAAAAGCGACATTTCCCCTTTATTTACGCTTTCGTCCGCTTTATTTCCCCTTTCTGTGTTGCTTCAGTCAAGCACTGATGAAATGACATTGAGAAATAAATAACTTATTTTTAGCTAACAAATGAAAGTGTTTTAAATGGAATACAATGTTTTCTATGAAATAATCCCCCATTACGTTTGAGAATTGTGATTTGGATTAGAAATGAGATTTACCGTTAGGTATTTGATACGGGAGTTATGGTTATGAATGAAGTGGAAGAATGTTTTGTAGCAATATAGATGAATACTTATTTAGTTGGTTGTTTTGGAAATCCATAAATGTTGATGTTTATATGTTAATCGCCAGACAACTGAAAAAGGGTAAATAAAGGCGAACAAAGGGGAAATAAAGGGGAAAACGCGCCAGAATGTCGCCTTTTTCGCCTGTGCGGGGGAAATAATGCGGATTTCCCCCTTTTTCGCCGCTTTCTCCATAAATTAATCACTTTTCGCCCAAATATCCACTGATTTGTCTACTTTTCGCCTAAACACACACAGAACTCCCTATTTTAGCTAAACGAAAAACGAAGTCAATGTGTATATGCATTTCAACCGATTGCCTTGTTCCGTAATTTCTACCTTGTTTTATGACATTAATTTTGTTCTTTTATTAATCGGTGCCTTAATTTGTCGAAGTTTATGAAAACCGAAGTTCTGAATGCCGTTTATTGAAATACTGTACGTTACGTATAGTTGTCGACAAATTTCCCCCAAATACACGACGTAAGGGGGAAAAAGCGACATTTCCCCTTTATTTACGCTTTCGTCCGCTTTATTTCCCCTTTCTGTGTTGCTTCAGTCAAGCACTGATGAAATGACATTGAGAAATAAATAACTTATTTTTAGCTAACAAATGAAAGTGTTTTAAGTGGAATACAATGTTTTCTATGAAATAATCCCCCATTACGTTTGAGAATTGTGATTTGGATTAGAAATGAGATTTACCGTTAGGTATTTGATACGGGAGTTATGGTTATGAATGAAGTGGAAGAATGTTTTGTAGCAATATAGATGAATACTTATTTAGTTGGTTGTTTTGGAAATCCATAAATGTTGATGTTTATATGTTAATCGCCAGACAACTGAAAAAGGGTAAATAAAGGCGAACAAAGGGGAAATAAAGGGGAAAACGCGCCAGAATGTCGCCTTTTTCGCCTGTGCGGGGGAAATAATGCGGATTTCCCCCTTTTTCGCCGCTTTCTCCATAAATTAATCACTTTTCGCCCAAATATCCACTGATTTGTCTACTTTTCGCCTAAACACACACAGAACTCCCTATTTTAGCTAAACGAAAAACGAAGTCAATGTGTATATGCATTTCAACCGATTGCCTTGTTCCGTAATTTCTACCTTGTTTTATGACATTAATTTTGTTCTTTTATTAATCGGTGCCTTAATTTGTCGAAGTTTATGAAAACCGAAGTTCTGAATGCCGTTTATTGAAATACTGTACGTTACGTATAGTTGTCGACAAATTTCCCCCAAATACACGACGTAAGTGGGAGGAAGCGACGTTTCGCAATTCTTTACAGTTCCTTTCGGGTTCTTTGCCTTCATTACCTTTTTTTGTTTTTCTTTTTTCGTCCCATATTTATCCATTTTAATTGTCTCAGTTTCAAATTATTAATAGGTTTTAGTATGCTTTATTAGATTCCAGCTTTTCCTTTAGTATCTCACTCGATCTTTATTTTCCTCTGGATCATGAGCTGGATTATTCCTCCATAAACTTGTAGCGTGGCGTCGAGTCGCGGTAGACTATGAACACCGCTACCAAGAAACACGTGACAAATAAATCCATAAAATCCCCTGGAAGCTAAATATCAGAAGGCAGTTAATGGACCAAGTCGAGATATATTTGCTAGCGATCTCGTGTTATCGAAAGGATACCGAGATCGTGCCAGGATACAAGCTTGGTTACAGAACATAACTGAATTGCGCGAAGTCACAACCAAAGTTTAAGAATAATGGATGCTTTTTAGTACAGTTAAACAAAAGCACATTAAAAGTCACTGGTACAATTGGCTATAATAATAATTGTTTTCAATAAACCAATCGTGTTCTCGTGATAAAAGTGAGTCACTACAAACGTTTTCATTTTGTCTTTTTGAAGGAATTTTTGTCATTTTAACTGTTTCCATATTATTTTAATTCGTTTGCTGTTTGTCTTGCCAATATCATCTCATCGTGATAAAGTGGTATGACGTTTTAGACAAATCACATTTGTGTCCAACTCTACATCGATTTATGGTTGATTGTTATCTTTATGGCTTTTTCTATTTTTAAATCTAAGTTACTCTACTGAATAAGGTCCACAATATTTCTTATGTTCAATAAATTTGTCGAATCCACTACTTTCAGCCATTTTCACGTTTATTTAACATGTGAGTTCTGCATACCATACCAAAGCGTAATTCGCATTGAAGATGTCATCCTAATCCCTTATTTTCATCATGCATGTTTTTCATTCAACATGTTTGGAAGTAAAGAAATTATGCAAAACAGGAAAATACCATTTTTAAACAGTGGAGATAAATTTTTACCTGACCCCTTGAAAATTTATTCTTTTTGACTAACTTATGAAGAGATTCTTTTTAATAAGTACCCATACATCTTACACAGTGTTGCCGTCATTGATTGCAGTTGGAACTGCGTTGTTTTTGTAATTTATCTTTCTAATTTAAACAGTTTTTGAAGGAAGTAGAGAAAACTTAAGCCGAAAGTGTATATTATGGCAAATATTTTCCCGTCGCTCAGTGGAACTATTATATGACACCGTTTAACTAAAATCTCATTGTTCTCGTAATTATTTCGTGAATTCCTTACTGTCTAGTGCGTGAGATTTCTTTATTATTTGGATAACCATACATTTGAAGGTGTTGGGGTTCTATGTCCTGTTCATGTTCTCCTACACATTTTAGGTTTACTGACACTGTTTTCAAACCAATATCCTAAGGTCAGTTGATTGTAATCCAATGGTTCACATTCCTAACTTCGGCAAAATCACTATGTTATGCAGACATCATAAAAAAATATGTCGGATTAAAGGTAAGGAAAACTCCGCCTGTAGCTCTTATAGGGTTACTGCCGGTCCCAAGCCCGGGTAAAGGAGGAGGGTTGGGCATGGGGTTAGCGTCCCCATCCCGCAGAAAACTAACTCGCTAAAAAACGCTAACCAGAAAAAATAATCCAAACCATTTAAACTCTGCCCTGGGAGTTAGAAGGTCTTCATTTAGAAGAATTATGACGCTTCATGGTGAAAGCCGAGTTCCTTCGGAAGCCAAGAGGCCGATGCCCCTTCTAACAACCAGAGCAAAAATTTTTATAGGTACATGGAACGTTCGAACAATGTGGGAAACCGGGAAGACCAGTCAAATAGCATTGGGAATGAGGAGATACAACTTAGCCGTACTGGGAATCAGCGAAACCCACTGGACCCAAGCTGGACAGAAAAGGCTAGCTACGGGAGAGATGCTGCTATACTCCGGTCACGAAGAGGACAATGCTCCACACACTCAGGGAGTCGCTCTTATGCTGTCCAAATTAGCACGAAATGCACTTGTAGGATGGGAATCCCACGGATCCAGAATCATCAAAGCATAATTCAAAACAAAGAAGGAGGGGATTACAATGAATATTATCCAATGTTATGCACCCACAAATGATAGCAACGACGACATTAAAGATCAATTCTACGAGCGGCTGCAGTCAATCATAGAGAAATGCCCAAGAAAGGACCTAACTATTCTGATGGGAGATCTAAATGCCAAAGTCGGAATAGACAACACTGGATATGAAGATATTATGGGACGACATGGACTGGGAGAAAGAAACGAAAATGGAGAAAGATTTGCAAATCTATGTGCATTCAACAAATTGGTCATTGGGGGCACAATATTTCCACACAAGCGTATACACAAGGCTACATGGATCTCACCGGACCACACTACAGAAAACCAGATAGATCATATTTGCATCAACAAAAAATTCAGAAGGACAATGGAAGATGTGAGAACCAGGAGAGGAGCTGGCGTAGCTTCAAATCACCACCTAGTTGTGGCCAATTTAAAACTGAAGCTAAAAAAGAACTGGACAAGTGGACAAACAGCAATACAAAGGTTCAATACAGCCTTCCTTCGAGATACTGACAAACTCAATGAATTCAAGATAGCTCTCAACAACAGGTTCCAAGCCTTACAAGATCTACTGAAAAAAGAAGAAACTAGTATGGAGGACAACTGGAAAGGCATTAAGGAAGCATTGACTTCAATGTGTCAAGAGGTTCTGGGTCTAAAGAAATACCATCATAAGGAATGGATCTCTACAGAAACACTGGACAAGATCAAAGAAAGGAAGAACAAGAAGGCAGCAATAAACAACAGCCGAACACGAGCAGAGAAAGTCCAAGCACAAGCTGAATACATAGAAGCAAACAAACAAGTGAAGAGGAGCATTAGAGCCGACAAGAAGAAATACGTGGAAGAACTAGCAACGACGGCGGAAAGAGCTGCTAGAGAAGGAAATATGAAACAGCTTTACGATACAACGAAGAAACTATCAGGAAAATACAGTAAATCAGAGAGACCGGTCAAAGACAAAGAAGGTAGGAACAATCACCGAAAATCAACAACAGTGGAACAGATGGGTAGAATACTTCGAGGAACTCCTGAATAGGCCGGCTCCAATGAATCCACCGGACATCGAAGCAGCACACATAGATCATCCTATAGATGTTAACCCACCAACGAAGGAAGAAATTAGAATGGCCGTCAGACAAATCAAGAACAGGAAAGCAGCGGGTCCGGACAACATACCAGCTGAAGCACTGAAGTCAGACATCGAAGCAACTACAAACATGCTTTATCTTCTATTCAAAAAGATTTGGGAAGAGGAACAAGTGCTGAAGGACTGGAAAGAAGGACATCTCATTGTTACGTCCAAGTTTTGCTCGTTCTAGTTATTGAAGTACGGACTATCGATCTACTTACAAATTACGAACCCAAATTAATAACAGAACCAAACTCCAATTTGGATACCAAATTTATTCGCAATTCACAAATAATCGACCAATGTCGTTCTAACAACAATAATTATAATAATTACAAAACAAACCTTCAATTTTGTAGGTTCCCGGAGCAAAACTCCCAAATACCAAACCAAAGATAGAGAGAGCACCAAAATACCAAATGAAGGACAAACCAAAATGTCCGAAATAATGATATAAACAAACAAGTTCAAAGTTAAGTAAAACAATTACATCCAAAAACACAGTAAATTATTAATGTACAATAAAAAGGTTTTAATTTGCCAAATGTCTTCAGTTCTCCCGTAACACTCATCGAGATTGCAAAGAAAGGAGATCTGAGCAAATGTGAAAACTATAGAGGCATTACACTGCTGTCAATACCAGGGAAGGTCTTCAACAGAGTGTTGCTGAACCGAATGAAAGATGCAGTAGACGCCCAACTTCGAGATCAACAAGCTGGATTCCGTAAGGATCGATCATGCACAGACCAAATCGCAACACTACGGATCATCTTCGAACAATCAGTTGAGTGGAACTCATCACTATACATCAACTTCATTGATTATGAAAAGGCATTTGACAGTGTGGATAGGAGGACGTTATGGAAACTTCTTCGACACTACGGAGTTCCAGAGAAGATTGTCAACATTATCCCGAACTCATACGACGGACTACAATGCAAAGTCGCGCATGGACGACAGCTGACAGATGCATTCCAAGTAAGGACCGGAGTCAGACAAGGCTGTTTACTCTCTCCCTTCCTCTTTCTTCTGGTGGTCGACTGGATTATGAAGACCTCGACGTCTGAAGGAAAACACGGAATTCAATGGACAGCTCAGAATCAATTAGACGATTTGGACTTCGCAGATGACCTAGTCCTCCTATCACGTGCACACAAACAGATGCAGACAAAGACAGCCAGTGTAGCAGCTTTCTCTGCATCAGTAGGCCTCAGCATACACAAAGGGAAAACCAAAGTCCTCAAATTCAAAGCGGAAAACAATAATCCAATCACTCTTGATGGCGAAACTCTGGAAAATGTAGAATCCTTCACATACCTGGGAAGCATCATCGATGAACAAGGAGGTTCAGATGTAGACGTAAAGGCAAGGATTGGCAAAGCAAGGACAGCATTCCTACAGTTAAAGAACATATGGAACTCAAAACAACTTTCAACCAATATCAAAGTGAGAATCTTCAATACCAACGTCAAGGCAGTTCTACTGTATGGAGCTGAAACTTGGAGAACTACAACAACCATCAACAAGAAGGTACAAGTATTTATAAATAGTTGTCTACGCAAGATACTCAACATCCATTGGCCGGATACCATCAGCAATAGCCTTCTGTGGGAGAGAACAAACCAACTTCCAGCTAAAGAAGAAATTAGGAAAAGACGATGGAAATGGATAGGACATACATTACGCAAATCTTCAAACTGCATCACGAGACAAGCCCTAACTTGGAATCCTGAAGGGAAGCGAACAAGAGGAAGGCCAAAGAACACATTGCGTCGGATAATAGAAGCAGATATGAAAACGATGAATTACAACTGGACGCAGCTAGAAAGGATTGCCCAGGACAGGGTTGGATGGAGAATGCTGGTGAGCGGCCTATGCTCCTCCACGAGGAGTAACAGGCGTAAGTAAGTAAGAAAGGTAAGGAAGGGATAGGCTCGTGAACATCATAGTTAACTATGTGACACTTTCTCATTTTCTTAAGGATTTTCATAAGTTTTTTTCCTTGATAACTATATCTCTTATTTTTCTACCTCATGTGCTTAAAAGATTTGCTGTGATCTGACAGAAGTGTACGATCCTTCCTGTATGTTTCTGTACGATTTGTGAAAGTCTCTTCGTGTTACGTTTTAATGTGAAGATGTCTCATATTCACTTAAATGTGAAGTCAACACCTTTTGATGCCACTATCTGTAAACTCATCTATTACTTTGCCTTGTATGAGGCTAGAATCACGCATCATTATAAAAAATTTTAATCTTCCGCTTGTTATTTTATAGTTCGTCTATGACTATCTTAATTTTGTCTGACTCAATCACTGTACTTCAGTGGTGGTTCGGTATTTGCAATAAATGATGATAGTTGACCACGATCCTCTTCAAGCTTGATCCTTTGATATACAGCTCACTGGCACGAGATGCATAAGGTGATCTTAGCAACTTTGCAACACTAGTCAAGTCAACACTACTCAGTGGAGACAAAAAAACTTTCCAGGAATATCTGATCTATCTCCTATTGGGTTGGTGGGTTTACTGATAATAGTTGGGTACGAAGTTGCCAGATTGAGTTATTGTGATTATTACTGCAATTGTTACATTCACTGAAAAGACTATTCCTAAGCTATAGAGATCACTTCTTATATTTGTTAGAAACGTGAATTGCTATTGAAAACTTTCATCGCTCACCTTTTGAGCGACATGACAATCGTTTGTTCACCTCTGAATAAACATGAACTGATCTGTCCAGATTTATGTACATAGTGACTAATCAGACTTGATTAAAAGGTTTTGCGGTGTTATAAATTTATACATACGAAGCTTATTTTTATTTCCGTTAGTACCACTTCGGATCCAGAATCATCAAAACATCATTCAAAACAAAGAAGGAGGGGATTACAATGAATATTATCCAATGTTATGCACCCACAAATGATAGCAACGACGACATTAAAGATCAATTCTACGAGCGGCTGCAGTCAATCATAGAGAAATGCCCAAGAAAGGACCTAACTATTCTGATGGGAGATCTAAATGCCAAAGTCGGAATAGACAACACTGGATATGAAGATATTATGGGACGACATGGACTGGGAGAAAGAAACGAAAATGGAGAAAGATTTGCAAATCTATGTGCATTCAACAAATTGGTCATTGGGGGCACAATATTTCCACACAAGCGTATACACAAGGCTACATGGATCTCACCGGACCACACTACAGAAAACCAGATAGATCATATTTGCATCAACAAAAAATTCAGAAGGACAATGGAAGATGTGAGAACCAGGAGAGGAGCTGGCGTAGCTTCAAATCACCACCTAGTTGTGGCCAATTTAAAACTGAAGCTAAAAAAGAACTGGACAAGTGGACAAACAGCAATACAAAGGTTCAATACAGCCTTCCTTCGAGATACTGACAAACTCAATGAATTCAAGATAGCTCTCAACAACAGGTTCCAAGCCTTACAAGATCTACTGAAAAAAGAAGAAACTAGTATGGAGGACAACTGGAAAGGCATTAAGGAAGCATTGACTTCAATGTGTCAAGAGGTTCTGGGTCTAAAGAAATACCATCATAAGGAATGGATCTCTACAGAAACACTGGACAAGATCAAAGAAAGGAAGAACAAGAAGGCAGCAATAAACAACAGCCGAACACGAGCAGAGAAAGTCCAAGCACAAGCTGAATACATAGAAGCAAACAAACAAGTGAAGAGGAGCATTAGAGCCGACAAGAAGAAATACGTGGAAGAACTAGCAACGACGGCGGAAAGAGCTGCTAGAGAAGGAAATATGAAACAGCTTTACGATACAACGAAGAAACTATCAGGAAAATACAGTAAATCAGAGAGACCGGTCAAAGACAAAGAAGGTAGGAACAATCACCGAAAATCAACAACAGTGGAACAGATGGGTAGAATACTTCGAGGAACTCCTGAATAGGCCGGCTCCAATGAATCCACCGGACATCGAAGCAGCACACATAGATCATCCTATAGATGTTAACCCACCAACGAAGGAAGAAATTAGAATGGCCGTCAGACAAATCAAGAACAGGAAAGCAGCGGGTCCGGACAACATACCAGCTGAAGCACTGAAGTCAGACATCGAAGCAACTACAAACATGCTTTATCTTCTATTCAAAAAGATTTGGGAAGAGGAACAAGTGCTGAAGGACTGGAAAGAAGGACATCTCATCGAGATTCCAAAGAAAGGAGATCTGAGCAAATGTGAAAACTAAAGAGGAACCACACTACTGTCAGTACCAGGGAAAGTCTTTAACAGAGTGTTGCTGAACCGGACGAAAGATGCAGTAGACGCCCAACTTCGATATCAACAAGCTGGATTCCGTAAGGTTCGATCATGCACAGACCAAATCGCAACACTACGGATCATCTTCGAACAATCAGTTGAGTGGAACTCATCACTATACATCAACTTCATTGATTATGAAAAGGCATTTGACAGTGTGGATAGGAGGACGTTATGGAAACTTCTTCGACACTACGGAGTTCCAGAGAAGATTGTCAACATTATCCGGAACTCATACGACGGACTACAATGCAAAGTCGTGCATGGACGACAGCTGACAGATGCATTCCAAGTAAGGACCGGAGTCAGACAAGGCTGTTTACTCTCTCCCTTCCTCTTTCTTCTGGTGGTCGACTGGATTATGAAGACCTCGACGTCTGAAGGAAAACACGGAATTCAATGGACAGCTCAAAATCAATTAGACGATTTGGACTTCGCAGATGACCTAGTCCTCCAATGGCATACACACGAACAGATGCAGACAAAGACAGCCAGTGTAGCAGCAGTCTCAGCATCAGTAGACATCAACATACACAAAGGGAGAACCAAGGTCCTCGAATACAACATGGCGAACACCAATCCAATCACACTTGATGGTAAAACTCCGGAAGATGTAGAATCCTTCACATATCTGGGAAACATCATCGATGAACAAGGAGGTTCAGATGCAGACGTAAAGGCAAGGATTGGCAAAGCAAGGACAGCATTCTTACAGTTGAAGAACACATGGAACTCAAAACAACTTTCAAACAATATCAAAGTGAGAATCTTCAATACCAACGTCAAGGCAGTTCTACTGTATGGAGCTGAAACTTGGAGAATTACAACAACAACCATCAAGAACGTAGAAGTATTTATAAATAGCTGTCTTCGCAAGATACTCAACATCCATTGGCCGTATACTATCAGAAACAGCCTTCTCTGTGAGACAACAAATCAGCTTCCAGCTAAAGAAGAAATTAGGAAAAGGCGATGGAAATGGATAGGACATTACGCAAATCGTCAAACTGCATCACAAGGCAAGCCCTACCTTGGAATCCTGAAGGGAAGCGAAAAAGAGGAGGGCCAAAAAACACATTGTGTCGGATAATAGAAGCAGAAATGAAAACGAATAACAACTGGATGGAGCTGGAAAGGAGTGCCCAGGACAGGGTTGGATGGAGAATGCTGGTGAGCGGCCTATGCTCCTTCACGAGGAGTAACAGGCGTAAGTAAGTAAGTAAAGGGTAATCTAGACTTTCGTCAAAGGCGAATAGTTTCTTATGGTCTTTGAGAAGCAGTACATGTGATATTGTACGATTTTTGTGCGGAATGTATAAGTAAACCGATCCGGTCTTCAGCATGTGATGCTTCTATTTTTACGCTCATGAAGTCTGATACTACTTCCTTCAAACTGGTTTAGGCTGCTGAATAAGATTATTCACAAACTCAACGAGAAGCATTATCTGTGTTTTAGTTTGTATAAAGACTTCATAAATGTTTATTCGGAATAAAATCCCCTTTTGTTGCAGATCACGCAACCGCATCAGATCACGAGTAGTAACGCCGTGCTCAACTTTTCCCGCCACCGCTAGCCAGTTTAGATCAGTCATTGCTCGATGTATTGATAACCTATGAATTATATTTTTGAACTTCCTAGCTTCTGAATTTTGATCTCACTGGGTGGACATGATTCAATTCTAGAAGGTGTTGTCAAACTACAAATACTTGTAGCATCTTCATTGATTAACCGACGTGATCTGGTACACCAACTCCTAAACCTTGAGTCTGTTCCTATTTGGAACTTCATGTATCATTGCTTCCCTTTAATTTTGACACATTCTGTTATTTTTTTAGTGTTTCTGGATACTTTTCCTCCTTCATTCCTGTACTTCATATACGCCATGGCAGAAAAGACTCACGAATGCAGGAACACCTATATTCTCGAAAACGCGCCGCCTAGCTCTCGAAATGCTGAGGTTGCCTAAAAACGAATTCAATCACATGATAGATTTGGGGATCATTCGGCCGTCAAACAGTCCATGGGCATTTAACCTGAATATGGACCCTAAAAAAGACACCAACGACTGGCGTCCAACTGGTAACTATCAGCGATTGAATGCATAAACCATTTTTGATCGATTTCCATTGCCCCACATTCGCGATTTGACAGCTACCTTGAAAGGTACAACTGTTTTTTTAACTGGACTTGATTAAATAATATAACCAGATTCCCATGGCTGCTGACGACATCCTTAAAACATTTATCACCAATCCTTTCGGTCTCTACGAGATTTTGCACATGCCTTTCGGTTCGAGAAATGCTCCACGAACCTTTCAAAGGTTCATCGATGACGTTTTCCGAGATCTCAACTTCGTATATGCGTATGTTGATGACTGCTTGATTGCAAGTCCGGACAGAGAACGCCATCTCCGGTATCTGGACCTTGTCTTCAAAAGCAGGGATTAATTTGAACACTCAGAAATGTTAAATCGGAAATGACTCCCTGTATTTCTTTGGACACACTATTGATGTTCAGGACATCCAATCTCTGTGAAAGAAAAATGGTGGTCATTCTTCATTATCCAGAACGGCCACAATCAAGCAATTAATCACGCTCAGCGGACTGGTAATTTTCTATAGACTTACTTACCTACTTACGCCTGTTACCTCACATCTAAGAGAATAGGTTGCACACCAGTACTCTCCATCCAACCCTGTCCTGAGCAATCCTTTTCAGTTCTTTCCAGTTGCTGTTCATCCTTTTCATATCTGCTTCCGATCATCAACGTAGTATGTTCTACGGCCTTCTTCTTTTCCACTTCTTTACAGGATCCCAAGTTACTACTTGCGTCGTGATGTAGTTTGATGATTTCGCATGTCTAACACATTTCAGGCGTCTTTTTCTTATTTCCTCCTCAGGTGTGAGCGGGTTTGTTCTTCCCTTCATTAGGCTGTTGCCGATGGTATCCAGTCAATGGACATTCATTATCTTACGTAGACAGTTGCTTATAAATACTTTTATCTTTTTGATGATGGTTGTGGTAGTTCTCCACGTTTCAGCTTCAGATATTAGAACTGTCTTGATATTCTTATCGAAGATTCTCAATTTGACATTGAGTGAGAGTTGGTTTTAGCTCTATATGCTCTTCAACTGCAGTAATGATGCCCTTACTTTGCCAATCTTCGCCAGAACATCTGCATCGGATCCTCCTAGTTCATCAGTGATGCTGCCATGGTACGTGAAAGAATTCAACCTCTTCCAAAGTTTCTCCACTAAGTGTGGCTGTATTGGTGTTCTCTGTATTGTATTTAATGATCATTTTTTCCCTTTTTGAATGTTGAAACCCACTGATGCAGAAGCTGCTGCTACACTAGTTGTCTTCATCTGGATTTGTTCATGTCCACATGTAGCTCATCTAGAGTTACTACCGGTTCCAAGGCCGACTAAAGCAGGACGGTTGGGCATCGGGCCGGCAATTCCATCCCGTATAACATAAATATTGCTAGAGATGACAACCAGCTATGAAGCACGATAAATGTTTAATATTTACTGTAATTTATTTATCTATTCAATAATTTAGGTTCTACAGCATTTTCTTGCAAATTAAGATTACTTAACTCTATTCGTTTATATTCACAGGTAATTATTAATTAGTCCACACAATAAAATATGACACAATCGTTTATATCCTGTTTGTGTTTGACAAGCCATCATGAGCTGTGGGTTGTTTGTGATATTTATAATATTAATTGTTATTGTGACATTGGTTGTATAATAACTTCTATTAATCACCGATTTATACTTATCTGTTGGACATAAAACTAGATGACTGACTTCTACATTTTCAACGTAACCGATATTTAGATACTTTAAGATTAATCCGGAAAGGGAAAGAGGGAAGAGCGTCAAGAAATTCGTCATTAAAATGAACTACATAGGAGCTCTTGTAACAGCATAGGTTGGTTGGTTAAGAGTTGACCCCAAACAACCAAGCATATGCCAAAACAGTATTATTAGTAATCCAAACAAAGAACGTGTACTGTTCCAATATGGCATTCTGATATATCAACCAGTCCTCCTGTTATTTTTCTCTCATCTGAGCAACTTATGGCCAACAAACATCGTATTGAAGGGGGTTTCGATAAACAAAAACGCATGACCCACACGCACTCGAACCTCAGCCCTTCTGAATGCTAGACCGCGTACCTAGCCATTAGGCCACATCAGACCACGAGGGGTGACTGCAATCTTTCCTTTTACCAATTATTCATTCATAATACTAATGAGTAATAGGACTTACACACTTCTAAGGTGCAGACAAGTTCGTTACTTTGATTAATTGACGAAATATTGCCTCAGTATATCATACATATTTAAATCAAACCAGAAAAGAGTATTTGACACAACTGTACTTGATCCTCATACTCTACACAATTTTCTCCCCTCTTTAACCGTATATTCTCTTCCGTTTTATGGAGTAAAATTATGCACCCTTGGTTACGTACCTGGTTAGAAAAGGCGGTTGTCACATTCCCAAGGTCACACATTTGAACGGGTTTGACAATGAGTCCAACTTCTAGCAAGTTTACACTTTTACATTTATACATTATAAAAAAGGATTTTATTTATTTTCATACCTTTTCGTACACAAGATGGCTACACTATGTCTATTTTCTTCCAGAATACCAATCCGTTCTGGAGGCCAATCACTTACGTGGAACCGAACAATTATCAATTATGTTTATGTATTTCCATTTTGTATCTTATTATTTTGATGCAGGCAGTGGAGCGGTTCTTTAGGTTTGATTGGTTTTCACCATTACCTTTGAAGTAGATTCTTCTTTACTTTTTACTTGAGGGCGACTCAAGAGGCAGGTGAGTAAACACCTGATATCCGGTCTGAGCATGGAAAAATCGTACCTCACCAACATGGTGTTGGGTAGCCCGCTCGCGGCACTTCCTCAGATATTCTTATTCCACAGTTTAACACTCTTTCTCATGAAAGCACTCAGTAAACCGTCAGCTATAGTTGTAGAAGAAATCACATGCTACTAAATAAGATGACAAGCTAGTAAATGAAGAGACATCCATGGACTACCGTTGTCAGCGTTAGTTGCCACTTATTGTAAGTCAAACATTGAGTGAGTTGATAACTTTCCCTTGGAATGAGAAATAGAACTAAGGTGTTTTTGATAGATAGGTTAATCGAACCGACGTTCCTACGGAAGTCGATTCTAGGGGGAAGCTAATGTAACAGCATAGGTTGGTTGGTTAAGAGTTGACCCCAAACAACCAAGCATATGCCAAAACAGTATTGTTCAAGTATTCATTCACTTCCTTATTTTGTATAAGCGTTATATTCCTTATTATCTTATATTGAATGCTGAAAGCCTTTGTTTGTCTGAACAGATAATCCCACGCTCCACTGTGACTGCGCTAAGATCGAAATAAAGATTTCATTCAATTAGTGTCTGACTTCTTCTATCAATAACACGAGGGTTACCTATAGGCACGAAACTCTTACACACTCTGAAGATATGGCTTCGATGGACTAAGTGTCTACTTAACTTTACAGGAATATCTGTTTATATGTTGAATCGGTCTGTTGTGTTAAAGTAGTGATATTTCTTTCGATATTTCGACAGTGCATGATTTCTATGGATAAAATAATAAACCAAGTAGAATATTTCACTAAATTTGGAATAAAACTCAATACATACTTCGCAGCTTCTATTACCTGACTTGTCATGATACAATACAATGCACGTATAAGGTAGGCTAACATGCAGGTTGATAAGGAACAGAATTAAGAAATAAGTCGGCAAAAATAAAAAAATTGAAGTTGAGACGACTTATTGTAGTTCATTTAGGAATATGAGGAGTTATAAGCTTTTCATAAGATGCTGTAATTAGTCTGGTGATATTTATAAATATATGACAGAGGTAATTACAACTGTGTCAAATAATTTTTTGAATCTAATACGCTTCTCCTGCAGATAACATACTTTTCTATTGTAGTATGTTGTTGTAAAAAGTTATTAAATTACCTTGTGCCATAAGCGATTTAGGAGTGGTTTGTATGAAATATATAAGGCTAGTCTGAGTGAAAATATATACATCTTAAGTATCAAAACAGTAAATCACCCAGCAAAATAGTGAAGCTCGCCTGGATTACTTTTAAGGATTAGATCATCCAAAAGGTTTGACGTATATAAGACCAGTTGCGAGTAGTAATGATCCAAAAGCAACTAGATTGAACACCTAACATTCCAAATAGTTCTTGGGCGTGTGGTGCTATTGACTTTGCCACTTGGTTGTTTGGCAATGAAACTCGAAAACTGAAAATTAGGCAGGCAGTGGTTGAATAAAAAATACTATAGGATGGTTCATAGTTTAAGGTAGAGTGGATAGTTAAGTGAAGAAATAATATGAAGAACTAGGTCCAGATAACCATTCAGTCTTTTCTCGCGCTGCTATCCAATGTATATTTGCGTCATTTAAAGGCCATATTTCTTAGAGTTCGGTGTCTTAACAAGTTTATTTTGCCGAAGCATGTGTATGCTACCAAAGCTTGTTAACAAACCATTGTGGCCAATAATTAATATGGATGACCTGTTATTATTGTCAATCGATCTAATAAGCTACGATCTCGTGTGGATGTCAAAACGTTGTCTACAATGACTCATCACATAGTAACAATTAAAAATATGACATTCGGAGTTTGTGAAGAACATATTTAGGCTAAAAATGGAATGATATATTTAATGCGAGTAAAAACAAGTTGTACAGATTGACCACGTCTGCGAGGCTGAACCATGCCATCCAATTTATCTAACTGAATATTCCAGCGTTCTCCATCGTTAACCTTCTCTTTGTGTTAACCGTTGAACACAAATCATTTCAGTAACTCTATGCGCGGCTAAAAAGTTCTTGTGGTTGGGGTTCAATGCCACTGCAGGTTTATTTACTCCTACAAACGCTAACTGTGTTAATTTCATTGAAACAAGATACGAATAGAGTTTTTTTCAACGAGCCAGGTTGCACTTGGATGTTTGAGGTCAAACAGCACGAAAGTGTTCATACATATACACCAAATTTTGATACTAGAGAAATCAATCTGACAAGAAGGTAGGGGCAGCTAAAAGATTTACGACAGGATTATAACATATGGTTTTTTTGACCAACAGGGGTCACTGACAATGTAACAGTTCACGTCTAGCTTGAAGGTACTATATGCACTAGAGGAGCACACGGAGTAGTGTAACCAGGGAGGACTAGAAAAGAGAACAGAAGAAAAAGCGAAACGATGACCCAGAAAGCTCATGAAATGCACTAACATTTTAAGGGGAAGTTGTCGACAGTAATCAAAAACCTTACAAGCCCCAGATTGAGATAATTTAAAGTCATAACTAGAGTCAACTGGTTTAAACTGCCACAGGAAGAATGGTGCAACAGTAAATAAGTCCACAACATATATAGTTATATAAGTCTTTAGCACTGATGATGACCTCCTTAGTTTTAGTGAACACACAGCAGCTGAAGATCTCAGTGAACCAAAATACCTGAAGTCCAAAAATAATGATAAAGTTATCATGAAGAAAATTATTGTGTCAACATACTAACTATAAATTATATAAAAATATACTGACATTACTTAAATTTTTAAGAGTAGGCGTGTTGTAGTTCCTTTCGGCCTTGTCACTCAAAATTGTGGGTTGATATTGATTTCAAAAATATTTTCTACCAATCGAGCTGTGTACCCATGTATAACATGTAATGAGGAGATTACTGAGATCTGTCAACGTTGACAGCAAGTAACCAGGTCACTTTTTTGAAACAATACTCTTACAGCCAATAATGGTAGTTGTACATATTATGAGAATCAATAAAAAGTGCAAACAACAAAAACTACGTACAAAATAAGTATATGTTAACTATTCTTACAAGGCGCTTGGTCACACATCCATATCACATCACGAGTGGGTAAGCCGTTCTACACATCCCTTGCGTATAATACCCAGCTTAGATCAAACGTTACTCAACATATCGGTAACTTCCCGAGTTTATCTTCGAACTTCACTTCTGTGTTACGTGCAGCACGGATGCTGTAGTCTTGCTGAGTAATATCGTTGTCCTACTGACAGATCTGCAGAGTAGGTTGTCAGGAAACTTGGGAAAAGACAGTCACAAAAACGGATAAACAAATAAGAGCGTGCAACGAAAACAAGAACAGGTCTACTATCGATGGAGCATGCGTTAGCACAAATGGTGACATGTTGAAACTCAACACCCTCATTACGTCGATGGTGATGGACTCCTTCAGCAAACTCGAGTCTCCCAGCTCAGGGTCCTTGAATGCGACAGTGGTCCCAAAAAACTCTGTAGGTGATTGGGCCCACGTTAAAAGAGCTAAAAAGGACCAAGAACATCCCTAGAGAGTCTCGCTAGTTTAATATAATTTGCGCAAGGTGTACCGGAAAACACAAACTCTAGTCAAGCAAACTCTGATATTAGGGAATAAAAATTCATCAAACAGTCCTAGAGGCTGAAAAACACGCTGACTCAACATGTGATGAGACTAGCCAAGAAGGACGGTGATTCCAGACCCCCAGTTAATGAAGATAACTTTCCCATCTTCCCATATGGCGGCTGAAACTTTACAGCCATTTCGTGCCAACAGACATCGGTTGCCAGCTGGAATCCACATGTACCCGGATAGGCCATATGAAGCTAGGACCAAGCACAAAGGCAACTTGGAGCTGACCACTCCACTTGTGGACTGTCTCGACGATAAAAAAACGTGTAATTGACAGGGCCTATCAACTCGGCAAAGCTTATGTAGGTAGGCTACCTGTCCATTCACGTAAGGCTCAAACAGACAAACAGCAAGAAGCTCACGCGTTTCGAATTGAAAGCATAAACTGCTTATACATGAACGACGCGAGTCTATCAAATAAAATGGATGAGGTAAGTGAACTTAGCAATACTAATAAGGATAATCTAATAGGAATATCTTGAACTTGGATATCTTTTCAGTTCTTGGACCAGGAGTTAGCAGTACCTGGGATGTCTTTGTTTCACAACGACAGAAAATCAAGAATTGGGGGTGGAGTGGTCATATACATACGATCTTGTTTGAAGGTGCACCAAGTTCATAACCTCGAGTTTAACTATCTTGAGAAATCCAAATGGTGCTCTGTAAGATTGTCTACTACTTCGAGGTGTCTAGTTGGTGTCATATATAGGAAGCCCACTGCTGACATCGAGAATGACAGTCGTATGCTGGAAGGACTATCCCGCTCTACTCAGTTTCACTCATATCCTGATTCTAGGGGACTTCAATCTCCCTAGAGTCAACTTCGCGGAACATACGTATATTGGAGGTGAAAACTCAACTGAAGCACGGTTCTTCAACCTCACTGAGGACTTCGGATTATACGAAAATGTAAAGTCGGTAACTCGTTGGAGAAACACTCAGACACCATCGAGCTTAGACTGTGTATTTACAAACGAAGAATTTTTAGTTAACAACCTCTCAATAATGGCTCCCCTGGGAAAAAGCGATCACGCCGTTATAGCTTTCAGTTTCGTCAGCAAAACTGAGCTAAGATATCCCACCAACAACATGCAATGAAATTTCAAACGGTTAAATCTGTCAGCTCTACAGGACTATCTACGACAGGTGAATTGGAATGTTCACCCTCAACTCGATGTGGATGCTCATTGGGACTTCTTACTGCACACGCTCATATGGGCTACAAACCATTCAGTTCCTGAAACGGTCCCCCATAGCTATCGGCAACCCACAATCATCAGGAACCGCACTCTTCGCCTGCTAAACCGAAAAAGGCACTGTTGGGCTGAGTACAAACGAACTGACAACAACGGAACGTACAGGCAATATATACATATAAGGAACATATGCACGAAGGCTATAAGAGATGATAGACTTCAATACCAGATAAAGCTTATGGACAAATTTGCCTCTAATCCTAAAAGCTTATTGCGTTATGCAGACTCTCTTCGTCAAGTCAAAACTGAAGTTTCCCAACTGGCAGGTCTTAACGGCCCGACCAACAACGATGGCGACGCCGCTAATCTTCTAGCTGAACATTACTCCCAGACATTTCAGCCGACCGACATCAACTATACTGATGACAGTTCCATCTGCAATTCCACAGGACTTTCCAAAGTGAACCTAAGCGCTGACTTGGTGCTCCGTAAACTACAGCATTTAAGCTTAGACACTTCTCCTTGCCCGGACATGGTCCATTCCGCCATACTGAGGGAAGCAGCCTCAATCCTGGCAACGCCGCTTTGCGTGATGTTCTCTCACTCACTAAGTCGAGGAAAACTACCGGAAAATTGGAGGCTGGCTCACATCACACCAACTTTCAAAGGAAGTCGACGCAGTGAACCTTCAAGTTACCAACCGGTAGCTCTTCTCCCAATACCTGCAAAAATCATGGAGTCCTTAAATTCCTTGATACCCCAACAGTATGGTTTCAGGAAGGTTTACTCTTGTATAACCAACCTGCTGACTGCGGTGGACAGATGGACAAGCATCCTTGATCACAAGGGGAAGGTTGATATCATCTACCTAGATTTCTCAAAAGCTTTTGATAAAATTAAACACTTGTGTCTTATCAATAAGCTCAAATGATTGGGTATCAGACCACCTCTAATCGATTGGCTCACTTCATACCTGAAAAATCAACATTTTAAGGTCAGGGTTAATTTCACTTTATTTCAGGCTATGGAATGTCCTAGTGGGGTCCCCCAGGGCTCAGTACCAGGACCTCTTCTCTTTTTGATCTGCATAAATGATTTTCCTCAACAGGTAATGTCAGATTTATTACTTTTTTGCCGATGACATGAAACTTTGGAGAGAGATACGCAACCAAGACGATATACAGGCACTTCACGAGGATCTAATTCGACTTCAAAGTTGGGCAGACGATAACGGACTTACCTTTAGCACTTCAAAGTGTAAAGTAGTTCATCTGCGACATGTTTCAGACTACAGTTACAACTTAGGAAACTCATCTCTAGTAGTATCCCAAGTCGAAAAATATTTAGGAGTCTTGGTACCCTACGATTTAAAGTCTTATGCTAGCTGTGACAAAAATGCCTTCCGAGCAAACCTTGCACTGTTAACATTGAAGCGCATTTTTGGCTAGTTTGACGGAAGAACTTTCCATATAATCTTCAATAGTTTTATCCGTCCCCATTTACAGTACGGAAACACAGTATTTCCTCCCTCACTCCAAAAGGATAAGGAAACTCTGGAGCGTATTCAACGGCGAGCCACGAAATCAGTTCGAGGACTCAAATTTAAACCTTATGAAGAGCGCCTTCATTCACTTAACCTTTACCCATTAGAGTATAGACGTCTTAGAGGTGACCTTCTGATGGCTTATAGTATCCTTAACACTTCTGGACATCCTTTCAAACACCTACTTAAGCTTAGTTCCAATACTAACCTAAGGGGTAATACCCAGAAACTGGAGACATAACATAGCAGAATGGACTGTGGACACAACTTCTACTTCTTAAGAGTTGTCAAGTGCTTGAGTTCGCTGCCGGCCGAGCTAGTCCAAGCTACTTCCCAGGAGTTCTTTAAGAGGCAACTTGATCTATTCTTAAGGTCTAAGGATAGTATCATACTATGATTTACCAATTTCTTTTTCCTCTTTTATTGTTAACATACCTAGGTTCCTACCTGGAGGATTTGGTGATCCCCTGCTACTAGACACGGAAGCCTGTTAAGCGAATGTTTCTTCTATTCCGTCCACAACGATTTGAACCATTTGAATCCTGTTTTGAATGTGTTGCTATCCCTCGACCATAAAGGTGTTAACAGTAAAGGCGTTGTCAAGATATGAATATCTGAATATGTGGTGGACCAAAAGTATGTTAATTCTATCTCCACAAATATCACGCGGCACTGCAACAACGAAAATTAAATAATATCTGACATGCAAACTTCATGTAATTCAATGGAAAACCTGACATTCTTAGACAGGTGCTTATAAAGTGTCACATAAAATAAGAAATTATATTATTTTACCAGTCTTATAAACACTATTAAATTTTCTGACTTTCTGTATTTTAAAAGTAACAATTATCTTCTTGATATTTTCCCCTATATTTCCGTTGTTTTAGGAAACGTGACAACTCTATTTTTTAAGCAGCTCCATAAAGATAGTTTTCTAATTCGTCTATCGGAGTTTGGAGTTTGAATTTCGAGTTCAGAGGGAAGGTCAAGTATTGCGCTAGATCTTTCGGGTTGTTGTCCGGACGCTAGCAGATGGCGCTGAACGCAGAAAGCAGCTTATCACATAATACAGGTGTTAAAACTTTATATGAATCAGACCTGGAGGATGAAAACTACTCAACTGTGGAGAGTTATGGCATTAGAGAACGCAGGCGTAAGCTGCATACTGAAGCGGAGCAGCGTCGTCGAAATGCTATCAAAGTTGGTTGTACTACTATAGTTTCCATGCCTAATTTAGAGGGGTTTTGAAGGGTTATTAGAGCTCGTCCATCCAATGAAAAACGAATCACCTTCTCCGTCTGTTAGGATGAGTAAATCAAGCATATTACATAAAGGTAGTGGAAAGTAGTATATTCGTCCAACCATTACAGCTATCTATATGATTGAAAGGCTTGGAAGGCAAAAGCACCAGAAATTGTCAGAAGTCGAAAGTCTAGAAAAGGAGGTTAAAGCTCTTCGAATACTATGCTTGTAAGTCTTCAACGAAGTTGTTTCTTAAATTCAGGAATTATGAGAAAATAGTTCAAAACAGTCCGAATTACGAATGTAGATCAGTCGAGCCGATTCCAGATGATACAAAACTAGAAGTGTTTCGAGTGTTTTTTGACACCATGTTCCGTTCATTCGACAATTATATTGTATTCAATTCTTTTACTGACCTCTCAGCATCAGTGATAAAATGGATTGAAGAGAGCTGTAAACCTGAAGTTAGTTACTAGTTCCCTTATATTTTTTCTCCCGATGTTTCATCGTATTACATCTTCAAGGCAAATTTATGCATTTTAGCACGATTTCGATGCTTATGAATTATTTTATTATATTGCTGACTAGAGGCACTTGCCAGAAAAGCCATAATCTGCATTATAGGCAATAGAAAAAAAAACAGTTACGGCATAGCCATAGTTTACCACAGCTTGTGAGACTATAATTTATGGACTAACCAGTCAGATTTACGACGACAGGTCTTGAATTTTGGCTAAATATTCTTAGCATCATAGTTAACGTAAGTTTGTAATGGAAACCATAGATCTATTTACTTACCCTAACTATAAATTTAGAATATTAATTTTAGTTCCTCACACTGGTTTATAACCCTCATTTAGCCGTAGTATGTAGGTGGACATTCTCAAGGTCTTTTTAGCATCGCTCAGCGGTCGTCCATAAATTATAGTTCCACCGTGAAATCAGTGAATGTATGTGTTTTTGCTTATAGTGTCAGTTGAAATCAAGCAGTGTAGATGTATAAGTTGTAGTCATCATGTAAGTAGCTTTAAGGAACTGTCTTTTATGTGTGGTTTGTTCAGATTGTGATGAAAAAGAATATGTTACTCCATACATATATCGGCTTTATCTATCTAAATTGATTTTAATTCTTTTCAATCGCTAGATAGGGGCGTAATGATAATTTTATAATCTTCGTTTGTAACAAATGATTAGCATGTTGGACACTAATTGGTCGCTCTGGTTTATCAACTCCCTTATTTCTAGAGAAACCTAGATCAGCACACAATTCAACTGTTACATTGATTTACCTAACAGTGAGTAAGAAATAAGGTATTAAATAATTCGGCTATAATGCAACGATTTAAGAGACAATATATCGTGCTTTTCATCGTAGTTTTAAATTACATTGGTCGTGATTTAATTATCTGCGTGTATTGAATATCGTGAATTGACTGAAGTTTTACAACCCCCACAACCCCTCCAAAAAAGATTAGATTATGTTAGCTTGTTTAATCAGTCTCGTATTTTAAGGCCTGCCGTATTTCCACGTATAAAGTTTACCGGTTCTACCACACAGATTAATCAAAAAGTAGTTAGGTAAGAAACGACGTTTCATACTGCTGACCTTGCTAAAGTGTAGCTGGTGTGAGATGTTTCCCACAAAACATTACTTTTTCCAGAGATACTACCTACCTATAGTTCAGGTTTCTTCCTTGCATGGATTTTCACTGAACATATCAATAAAAATCTGCTTTCATTTCTAGGTTCTTGATATAGGAAAAGCTTTTCACAACGCTTTTTATTTATTTGAAATCAAATATTGGACACCACTATATGAATGCGTCACAATAAAAGTAAGATTGTAGAGAGATAGTTAAATGAAAGTGAGTATGATAAAGAAAAAAGCAGTGGAAGAAGCAGTTCAGCTAAAGAAAATACAACTAGAAAGGGTCCTTCCAGTGAAAGTTTCTCTCATATGAGGAAAGTAAGGGGAAATCACATCAGGGCCGCCAGTGGCTTCCATTCTGAACCACGTCTGACAACATCTCAGGCCACTGTGTTGCCTCATCTCTAGGAATTCAACTAAGGAGTTTATTATTTATTTATGTGAACACAAACATTGGTACAAAGGGGCACCAAATACATATGCGCCACACAATAACAATGAGGCCATGGAGAGATAATGTAAAGTGCGTATAATAAAACAACAAACAGAAATTGGTGTATGAGAGTGGAATAAGAATAATAATAATCAGAGAAACAGTTCAGTTGGCAAAAATGTAACCGAAAAGAACTATAAATCAAAGAAGTTACGTCTATTTTTGTGATGAAAGTAAAAAAAGAGTTACAGCGGAATCGCAACTGGCTTTATTTTGAGTCATGTCTGATAACGTCTCCAGCCACTGTCGCACCATCTGTAGGACCTCAACCAGCGAGTCGTGAAGAACCAATGATGTGGAATTCTCTGGTACGACATCCGTAATACATATCCAAGCCACTGAATTCAATGTTTCAAAATAGTGACACTAATTGGATTATCGTCGCTGTGCCTGAACATACGTTGCAGAACCTTTTCATTGTATTTACTATTAGATGATTGTATTGGTTGATAATAACAAAACGACTAAAGCTTTTGTTCAGAATATAGCGATCGTAAATTTATTTATTTATTTAAACACATAAACATTGGTACAAGGAGGCACGAAGTAGATATGCTCCACATGGACCATTCGATTCTCTTCCGCGCAGCGGGGTGTTGTTTACAAAATTCAGAGGACGACAAGCGAATGTCCGGTGCTTCAACCGGGTTAGTGGACACGGAGAGTCTACCCAGGGGAGTTGGAGAACCCTGACTCCAAACCAATGATACACATGAGAACCAGTATCCTGAAGGAACAATTGGCGTGTGAACCAATTGTTGGTCATCGGCTACCATGGGACTGCATCTATTAACGTCGCTCCACTGCCTTGTAGATCAGACCTTTAAGGGTGTGGCCCCCCTAAGAAAACCACCCTTACACAAATCGAATGATTTATTTAGCGCTCGTAAATTAATACGTTTTGTGGACTTGAGTTACGTCTATTGTTATCCATCATTTGTTGAAAGGCCGCTCGGAAATACACCTCACACCTAAAGGCTATCTATTGTACTGAAGTAAGCTCTGATAACTGATCGTAAAATAGATGAGTCAGTTATACTTCGTACTATATTTATTTATTTCAACATATAAATATTGGTACAAAAGGGCACCAAATATATATGCGGCACATCATATTTGTGTGTGTGTGTGTGTGTGGGCCGTGATACTGCCCGGGTGCCCAGACCAAAGCGGGTGGTTTTCTTAGAGGGCCACACCCCGAGCCTTTGACCTAAAGGTCTGATCCACAAGGCGATGGAGAATCGTGAAGAGATGCATTCCCATGGTAGCAGGTGACGAACGATTGGTTCATATGCCATTTGTTCCTTCAGGATACTGGAGCCCATGTGCACCATTGGTTTGGAATCCGGTTAAAGCGCCGAACATTCGCTTTTCGTCCTCTCATTTTCGTAAACAACAGTAATGCCACGAGAAGGCAGTGAGTAGGACTTCCCTAGCAGAGGTTGTATACGCGTGGCCTTGTGAGAGCATTTCAAGAGGGAGAGCGGGCCCACCCCACTCTCGGCCATACCAGGGGATTTGGGGGCTCGTACTATATTAAGGAATATTAACCTAATGTTCAGGTTTTCCAGTCCTGTGTGTGCTAGTGATTTATTACAAAATGTAAGGATGTTACGTAAGGAAATTGGGCAAAGCTTGCGTAAGGACCGAGAAGCCTAGTGGTCGGAGCGTGCTAATGAGCTGGAAGCAGCAGCTGCATCTGGTAACTACCGGAAGCTCTTCCAGCTCATCCGAGCCACTGGCAGCAAGAAGTCTGGTGTGAGCGAAACAATCTGCGAGGATGATGGGATGCCAATCACTGACATCCATCGACGTCTTGGACGATGGGCAGAATTTTTCGAAGGGCAGTTCAACTGGCCTGCTGCCCCGGCAACATCGGTCAGACTGTCCTGCCCTCCATGGCCGGTGACGACTGATCCACCAAACGAGGAGGAAGTCCGCAAGGAACTCGAACTCTTGAAGCGTTACAAATCACCTGGCCCAGATGACTTACCTCCGGCTCTTTTTGAAGATGGTGGTGACTTTTTGACTAAGGAATTGACGACGTTGTTTACAAAGGTTTGGGAATTAGAGAGTGTACCAACGTCATGGAATGAGTCGATAGTTGTCCCTATCTTTAAAAAGGGTTCACGTCGTTCCTGAAACAACTATCGGGGGATAAGTTTACTTCCGATTGCGTCCAAGCTATTGGCTTCCGTCATACTTCGTAGGTTGTTCAAAACCCGAGAAAGATTGACTCGCGAGGAGCAGGCTGGGTTTCGTTCTGGTCGAGGATGTATTGATCATATCTTCACCCTCCGCCAAATGTTAGAACATCGCCATACTTATCAAAGGCCAACAATCGTAGTGTTTCTTGACATCAGGGCTGCCTTCGATTCGTTGGACAGGACTGTTCTCTGGGATTGTCTATTGAAGAAGGGTGTGCCTGAGAAGTTTATTAACATCCTAAAAGCTGTATATAAAAACACCTCAGGCAGAGTGAGGGCATACAACCACCTCTCTCCATTGTTCCATTCGAGTAGTGAAGTTAGGCAGGGTTGCCCAATCTCACCATTCCTCTTCAACTTTACCATCGACGACATTCTGGAAACAGCTCTGATGAATGTAAGTAATGGTGGTGTGGATCTGTTGCCTGGAGAAAGACTTCTCGACCTTGAGTATGCGGACGATATTGTCTTACTGTGCGATAATGCCCAAGGCATGCAATCCGCACTTAATCAGTTGGCAATCAGTGTCCGTAGGTATGGTATGTGCTTTGCACCTTCGAAGTGCAAAGTACTTCTACAAGACTGGCAGGATTCTAATCCTGTACTCACCCTGGCTGGTGGGGAAATAGAAGTAGTCGAAAAGTTTGTGTATCTAGGCAGCTGCATAAGTGCTGATGGTGATGTGAGTGATGAGATCAATACACGTGTAGTGAAAGCCAGAGCGGCTTTTGACAATCTGGGCCATCTTCGAAGCCTTTGTGATGTCAGTCTGGCTGTAACAGGTCGGATCCACAACGCGTCGGTGAGAGCAGTTCTGCTCTATGCTTGTGAAACCTGGCCTCTCTGAGTTGAAGATGTGAGACGACTCTGTGTTTGATCATCGTTGTCTCCGAAGGATTGCTGACATTCAGTGGCAACACCATGTCAGTAATGCAGAGGTTCGGCATCATGTGTTTGGGCACAGAGATGATAATTCAATTGGTGTCACCATCTTTAAACATCGACTTCGGGGGCTTGGACATGTTCTACGAATGTCGTCCCAGAGAATTCCACGTCGTGCATTATTTGCCGACTCTGGGACTGGTTGGAAAATGCGGAGAGGTGGTCAGTGCATGACATGGTGTCGTGGTATGAAAGAAAGCTGCAAAGGGCTGGCTTGTGTCGGTCCTCCACGACTCCCTGGTTGGGGTCTGAGAGATGGTGCTACACAGTGGCTAGAGACGTTATCAGATATGGCTCAGAATAGAAGCCAGTGGCGATCCTGCTGTAACCTTCTTTTACTTTTTTCATAAAAAGTGGTTGTGTCTCCCTTACTTGAAAGGTTTCTTCTGATTGTACCTTTCCGTTCCCTCGTTACTACCACACTACCTTACAACAATCTCTTCGTTATCGTTCTCTTTTTCTTTTGTGCTCCTTAGTTTTTTTTTCTATCTCTCTTCGAATTTTCATTGTTTTGTGTGGCGCATATATATTGGCGCTCTCTTGTACCAATATTTATGTGTTCAAATAAACATAATAAACATAGTCAGTTACATCGAGAAAAACAACATATGTACTTTGAAACACTCCTTGTAATGTGTGAAATAATATACATCTTCAGTGTACCAATAGCAAAGTGAGTCGTTCGATAAATGCCATACCTCTCTGTAACCCCTTCAGTTTACCTTTAAAGTAAACCAAAAAATTCCTTTAATCGAAAAACCGAATCTTTATGTAAAAGCCGGCGTTCGATTCTCAACTTTATTATCCTTGATTATTTATGCTTATCTTAAAGTACCAATCAATAGCCATTAAAAATTCTTATTCTGTTTCTATAAACTATCTGACTATAACTACTTGTATCATATTCATAACTTGTAGTTGTTTAATAGAAGTGGTTTTATAAAACCATTTGTGACGCAATCACTGTACTTCTTTTGTTTCATAATGGCAGTGAGATTTCCGAATTAAAGTATTCTTATTTATTTCAATGGGCTTTTTAAAAGTGAATTTACTCCATGGGAGGTGAGTTGTATCATTCAAATGCAAGATAAACCTCATTGAAATTGATCAATATATGATACTTGAAACCAGTTAAGTAGTAATATTCAAATCAAACTCGATCCTAGATAAAATCCTCAAAAGGTTATTTTCATCTTTCAATAATTTCCACTCACAGACAAATATAAAACATTAGAAGTAGTCAGAGGCCGGTTTTTTAGAGATGAAGCTTATACTCACGATTTATCACATATAAATTTGTCGTGAAGTCATTCTACTGTTGTTTTGTAAGTTCAGACAAAACATGAAATGAAGTCGATGACTGTTGGTCTGAGTGATGTAGGCAGATGCAGACTATGTGGGTGGGGTATACACGATAACATCAACCAGTGGCTGGATACTGTGAGTGGAATAGCTTAAAATCGTTCGCGACTGTGTAGATGCACTCTTTATTATCCTCTCGATCTTGAATCCCGATGTTCCTCTATGTATAACTCTTCACTGTCATTTCGAATCCTACCCTCAATATCTCATTGTGATTGGTACTATGTTATTTAGATCCCTTCTGCTACACATCTTGTTGATTTTATCTGGTTATGCTAATGAAATATGACAACTTTGACCTCCACACATCCGTGCCAGACTCTGATAATGAAGCTGATTGACTGGCTATAAGTTTGGAATAAGCTAGGAATGACAGTATGTAGTGTGAAAAACTGAATGTTATGCCCAAAACATTGCGTTTTTTAAGGGGATGTGTTGTTTACTCATATTCTCGAATTATTATAACTGTATGAAGATGCTTAACTTTAAAAGTAACAGGTCAGTTTTTTAGCCTTGATCCCAATATATAGAGTACTTCATAATCTAATTCGCCATAGAACTTAGATCATACCTCAAGTAATCCAAAGCTATTGATCATACTTGAGATCGATTGAATTGTTAACTAACTGAGCTTGGATTACTCGTAGTTGACAGTATTAATAGATGATATTTATTTTTTAGTAAGCTTGCTCTGTTTTGTAAAAGCAATATAAGGTCATCTGTTTTAATTGATTAATAAATCTCATTCGCTATTATTTTGATTTTTACTGCGAACCATGTGATTATAATCTGTGCCTGAATAATCGAGTTGTCCAACATACACTGTAAACAACTCGCTTTTCGATTGATGCAAGGTTAAATTGGTATCAAAAGATTGTACAGTTGTCATTTTATCAAATTCGTGCAAACATAAGACCGCGCTTATTTTTTTTTAAGCATATATTCCGTTTTCAGGGTTCACTGACAAAATAAAACACCATCTTCATAAACACTAACAGTCAATTCAATATACACATGATAAAAATAAATACAAAAACTAGTTTACAAGTGTTTGATCTTGGATATCATCAAAGCCTTATCTGGTTATAGTGTTACTGTCAAGGTAACTGTACTTTTGTTCATCTTAGTGTTAGGTAGTTATGGCGAATTAATGGGTATGTTTTGTAAACATATACTGACTTAATCAATTAGGGCTTGTTCTGTAAATACCCATCCAACTCCTTTCTCGATGCTGTATTTAGCATAAAGTTGGGTTAGTATTAAATGAGTTATAGATGAGTAAGTTCATGAAGTCATTGGTTTAAGTTGTACATGAATGTAAAAGTTTCATTATCGGACATGAGTCTTGATAACACAGGTCCGTTCATTTGTCGACCCGCTGTTAATCTTGGGAATTTCTATAATCTCATTGCTTTTTATTCCCTCACACCTTCACTCCATTTGTTATATTCTCATATTTTTATGTTCTAACTTCTGCTACTGTAATAATCTTAAGTGATTTTTCCTCTTGTTGTTAGCTTCGGTCTACTGATCTCAGGCGTTTCAACTTCGACCAGTGCACATCTTTGCTGGATATTAGATAATATTTTTATTTGTTCACTACCATTTTAATTGGTTCATTTGTTAATATTCAGCTTTCATCCACCAAATCGCAGGTTTAAATCTCGCTCCACCTGGTTCGGTTTTGGTTCCTTGTTAGTACCACTAATCCTCACAATAAGTGTGTCTCAAAGTCAGGGACACGAGTCTGTACCTGATAAACGAGCTACCAAGTAGCGAAATTCTTAAGTTGTAGCTTAGTTGATAAGTGGTTCAACTTCGGATCATTAAGTCCTTAGTTCGAACTCCGCTCCAGTTAATTCGTTTTGTGCAACCAGGCTATGTCATTACCGCCCATGCTTATAATAGAGCTTGTTGAATAATTTTTGTTACACATTTAAACTACTGTCATATTACGGGAGAAAACACAAGGTATTCCATCCTGATTGTTTAAATAACGAGGGTAGATTTAATTAGTATGGTTTTTGTTATATTTTGTGTTGTTAGTTGGAGTTCGAAGTAGGGGATTGGAGATATTAAACGCCACTGAATAGATTTAACGATTGCTATACAAAAAGACGCTTTAAGGATGAAAACTGTAAGCTGATAAGAGAGGTTGGGAGAGAAAGGGAAATCTACGGTAATAGTCAGTTATATTCATTTAACCGACCATCACCTATTTCGTTGTCACTATATTTAATAGAAAGCATGACTGATTTGTCTTTATAAATATATATGTAATTTCTTTATGAACAGGGCTCTGTAATCAAATGGCATGTGCGCCTATTCACATACAGAACCGATTGTGCAGATTTACACCATCAATTTCATTCATTTAGGAAAGCATTTCCTTTTTAGTTAAAGTCTTTAAGATAACTGCTTCTACCTGTAAACTTTGAATAATTATACATGAGAAATAATGACATTTATGTATGTATTCATCAAGTTTTAATGTAACCAACATGATTATTGTCATTTACTGGACATTAATTATCTTAACTTCTACGTGGATGTAAGTAACAAACCCATCACCATAATTATCTGTTCGAAGTTTTATCATACTATCCCGTTTATTGTGTAATATTTTATCAAATAGTCATTAAACAGGATTATAAAGGGAGTTTGAATTACACTTTTGTGGAACACTAACTTATTGATTAAATCAGTTGTAATTAAATAATTAATTCACTAATCCGAACATCATTTATTTCTTTTCGGATAAACCTCTGTGGTTTTATTAGCACGTGTGACTCAAAGCCTAAAGTATGGAAAACCTATAGTTAGTTAATGAGTTATGAATCGCAAGTAAATTGAAAAGGTTGTGACTCTTCATCGACTACGTTGAAATTTGGATATGTGTTGCTTATGGACAATTACCGCCTACCTCAACACAATATGTTGACTGGTGTAGGAATAGGTTAGAACAAAACTGAAGACGATCAAGCTAAGACGTGGTATCAGTCTATTAACTCGTTGACCGTTAGTTTGAGCAGTGTATATGTTTCCAGATTACTTGATTAGAATCCGCGTGACTGTTGTGACTAGTGATTATAGATGCTAAGTGACATTGTGGTGTGTGCTACTTATATTGACCTAAGTAGTATATGATGTTAGTCGTGAACAGAAGGTCTGGCAGCAGAGAAACAAGAGGATCGAACAGTAAAGAATGTGAACAGGATGCAATTTGTATGAAAATGCAAGAACAATGAAGTGTGGGTCATTTTGAGACAATTGGTGGACATTTCGCAAATTAAGCATTCACTTTGTGATTGTTAGATTTTATTAATAAGTTCTGTAATTTTGTGTTAAATACATTCGATTGTCCCCACTGGTGTTCTTGTTCACTACAACATGACTCGCAATGGAACAGATGCACTCATTCTTCGTCTTCTCTTAGATCATTAGTTTTAAAATTATCTCATACTTTTTGTTGTTCAAACTCATTCTTTTCTGCCGAATCATATTGTATGTGCTAAATGTTTTCTACAACCAGTGATTCTGCCATCACTACTAATAATCTGACATCTATCTGTGCTGATATAGTGTAGCTGTTGGAACCAATGAACAGATTTATGAAGTTATAAGTTTATGACTAACTGATTGATTGATTTATGTTAAAATTGTAATAGTTATTGCGAACATTAAGCTAGTGACTATCTGGAATCGGTAGCTAAGTGGATAACATTATGGCGTTTAAAGTGAATGATACTAGTTTCGAGCCTTGGAGTGAATATCAACTCTGGGATGCAGGTACATTCGTTTAACGAGTCCCAAATAAGACGAGACGGCATCCTGAAGTTCACTGTTAGCCACCATCCATCTCTGTCTATAGTGTTTTCTTTATAATTTAACAGTAGTTGAAATTATTCAATTAATATAGTACCAATTTTTTCTATCAAGAGTTATTTATTTATTTCTAATTTCAGAAAATGGCATTTCTCATGGATTCTGTTCTAACTAATATTTTTAACCAGAATACTGAAATGCCTTCCGTTAGCAGTCGAAAATTACACTGTGATACTCTACCAATTTATACAGACTGTAGTACCAATGATAGTCAAAATCCTTCTGAATCTATCGGATCCATACATCCTTCAACAGAGTCATTACTTCAAATCAATCCGTTAATAGGTCAATCTTCAGTTTACACTTATTCATCTAATAATCTACCAACTCTTACAATTGCACCGACTACAAATATTAATAATTCCACAGTTAGTATTGAAAAGCGTACTCAACTTAATTCAAAATTTCCTATAATTTCTCAAGGTAATTCCCATTCGAATAAATTAAATATTGTCCGATGTCCACCGCCACCTCCACTAGTACCAGGGTCTGTTACTACTCATCAACAAGTCAATCTTGTCGATGTGAACTTTCAACAATGTGGACAGTCATCAAAAGATATATGTGAAGGTGATAATGCATTTTATAATTTTAATTCAATGATTCCTAAAAATGTTAATTCTACATTAGTAGTTATTGATCAGTCATCTTTACTTCCTAATGATCAAGTTAAACATGAAATTACATCAACATCATCATCGTCGTCATCATCGTCATCATCATCATCACCTCATACAATAAACTCTTCTTGTAACTTAATCATGAATGAGATGAATTTACCTAGAGAGTTATCATCATTACATAATTCTAGTCACGTTCAACAGTATAAAGAGTTTATTGACGATTTATTATGATTAATTTTTTATTATTTAAAATACAATCATTCTATTTTTTCTATGAATTTCCAATCGACTCAAGAGTTCTTTCACTGTCTTTATTCAACCTTTAAATGAATTCGATCACTCACTCACTCACTCACTCACTCACTCACTCACTCACTCACTCACTCACTCACTCACTCACTCACTCACTCACTCACTCACTCACTCACTCACACACACTATCTAATTCAAGATTTATACATATTTAGGTTATTGTGTATTCAATCTATCCTTCACATCTTATTCTGTGATATTCACAGTGTAAACTCAGCTAATTATGGAAATTAACTCAAAATTATTGACTCATTTATTCATTCACATGCTTAGCTATTGTAATTCCTCTTCTATCTTTATTTTGTAATCACATGTATTATTATTTTGATGGTTAACATTATAATTTGACGGTTTTGTCTTCCAACATTGTTTTATTCACATGTTTATTGAGTGTACATTTAAAGAAAAACAAATGACTGGATCTAGCCAATTCTATGTGGTTCTTTAGAGATTATATATTCTCTAATAAAAGATATGTTGGAAGTTTGTCTTTAATGAAATGATGTTTGTGTTTTCTTCCCGGTTATCTTTTTAATTTCTTCTTGTAGTTAACAATAATTTGTATTTGATTATCTAATCAATCTTTCCTTTCTATCTTGAACTATCATTATTTTATGCTTTGTTTATCTTTTCTTTTACCTCAAACGATTATTTGACATCTCAGTTAACTAATAATATCAAATGAGAAAGCACATGAAACTTGTGAACTATGATGGGTTGGTTAAGTTTTTTTTTTTTACGGCAGAAAATACACATTCTGAGTTGTTTCTTTTTTATTATTATTACAGTCTTCTACATAGTGAAGTAGGAATTATATTTTAATGTAAAATGGTTTTACAAGTATCAATTGACAGAAAACAAATTATTGGGCGTTAAAAATTCAATCAGCATCAATTAGCTTACATAAATATGTTATTGACAATAATAATGCAAACATCTCAGTCCTATAGGTTGTCACTTACGGTTCTAATAGTTTAGTGGTGATGTATTTGAATGTGATACCGGGGTGAAATGATCTCGTTCCTCACCGGTAGCAACAATTCTCATCATGTAAACGAGTGTCAACTAGCTTGAAATATGTCGGTCAGGGTTTCCTATCAAGTACGTGGAGTCTTCCAACGTAGAAAAGTGGTACACCGAGTAAGTGTTTTTCTAAACCAGTGATCAATAGAATTCGATTAGCACCAAGGAGTAGGCAAATATAATCGTAAGATGAATATGTATTTTTAATTAGTAATTACAATGGTTATGTTTATCGATCTCATTTAGACTATATTAATACGTAAAGAAGTGATTGATTAATAAATTCGTAGGATAGTCATCGTTACGAGACTTCGACAATGTTTACTCCTTGCCTCAGGGAGATTTGTCCAATTCCTTCAGGTCTGGGGGAGAAGACAGTTAAACGACAGATTTGCGTGTGCTCCATAAATGTTAGACATCAATCTGTCCAAGAAAGCGGAGTTTTAAAGAGAACATTACTCATTATAGTGTCACAAATAATCTTTTTCAGAGAGCCTATATCAGTCTTTTTTCTATGACAAAGGGGACATTCTGGTAAGCGAATCGCCTGAACGGTTCAGAAGATGTATGAGAAATTAATTGCTTTTGGACTGTGCAGTAAATTCATAAAAGGTCTGCTTTATCTACTTAATATTTTCTTGAATATGTTTGGTCCCATCGGTGACTACTAACATACTGTTCAGGTTTCCCAAAACATTCTAGGAGCTCATTCTTGAAGCGTAAATCAGATTTCATTTAATTACTTATTGATCACTCACTTTTTCCCTTTCAAATACTCAGACCCTCACACGTTTCACTGCACATTTTATTACCAGGTGAGGTTTTATTTCTTTGTACATAACTATTCTTTAAAATTATCTATTAAAAATGGATGTCCGTTTTTAGTATATTTGGAGCCTTCCGTACTAAACCCAGTTGACTGAGGTCATAATTAGACTGAAAAATTAAAGCAGCGAGGTTCGTTTTATAACTTGTGCCCTATTAATATATAACGTAATGACACCGTGTGGTGTTTGAATGAACTGATGATTCCTTTGTACTTGTTGAATGCTCGATTTCGAATTCCAAATACAGTACATTCGTTTGTGCTTATCTAGTACTTCTTGATCCTATTACGTTATTTCTGGGATTCTTCGTTCGTACTATAATTCAAATACTCCTATTCATCATACACCGTCAATTAAAGAACAGTGACTTATCGACCGAACCAATGACACGTAAACCCGTACGAACAGTCTTTATCGGTCCTTATCCCTGCTTAGCCCAGCCTGTTAAGTCCAGAACACCAATCTCAGCCTTTGAGATATGAATCATGTATTCCAAACATACTGGGCTTATATACAAACCAAACAGATCATATCGCACCGTAAAATAGAAAACAACATTTGTACAAGATTTAGCCAAAAGTATCTGTGAATATGGGAGATAGTAATTGATAGACTGGGCACAACTCAAGAATGATAAATCGTATAATAATAGCCCATAGGTTAAAATAAAGCTTATAGTAAGAGGAATATGATTAGTCATAGTTTAGTTGCTTAACAATTACACACTAAAAATATGTGTATAGTATTAGTTCATATATAGATTCTAACAGTTAGCATTCATTATTCTCGTCGGGATATAACACGTTTATGTAATATATCTATAGAATGATAAATAGTTACTTTGGCTTGAAATCTTTTGACCTTTCACAACATTCTGGATCAAATCTTATATAGATCATACAATCCGATCGTTTAAGACATTATCAAGTATGAAAAAAAAGGAATCAAAATTCTGTTATAGATCCTTTCAATAATACTCTTTTCATAAATAATTATTTATACATTATAATAATGAATTAAAATTAAGCTCTTTTGTATTAGAATGAGTTTTGTGGAGAATTTTAGGAAATTTCACAGGTTGAAATCATGAGTCAGTTGAAGTTAGACCACCATTGAAAACCTGGAAGCACTGGACGGCCGTTTCGTCCTAGTATGGGACTCCTCAGCAGTGCGCATCCACGATCCCGCACCACGCGGGGCTCGAACCCAGGACCTACTGGCTGTGTTGTCAATGATCATATGATTTGCCCCCCCTGTTTATACTTTCTTGACAATATTGTCATTTCAGTACCTTTTTTTGACATTTTATTCAAGACTTTTATAATTATTGTAATTACAATAGAAATACATTAAATGTGATAAATATGATTGTTGTAAAATAAAACAAACATTAGAGCTTTAGTCAATCAGTTAGTTACAATGTAGGAGCAGGCACATATATGCATCGGTCCAACTTGCCATACCTCATTAACACAACAAGATGGATATCGGATTCATAAAAGTAGTTAATTCAGAGGTGGTAATATATAAAAGAAAGATTGCAATAAGGATATAGTACAGGAAGAAAGAATTAGTTCGTAGAAAGAAAGATATGAAACAATTTTAATCTCTTAGTTTAAGGGAAGATAGAGAGTGTATATGTACACCGACAACATTTTGATCGATTCTGAGCCATATCATACACAGTCTCCAACCACTGGTTACGATAGTTACGCGGACCCCAAACATTCAAAAGTAATGATCGGTTATATTTTACTTTTAAGAAAGAGAATAGTATTATCAAAATGGGTTTCGTGAAGATTTTTTTAGAAATTTCACAAGTTGAAATCATGAGTCTAGCTTCAATTGACTCGTGGTTTCAACTTGTGAAATTTCTAAAAAAATCTTCACAAAACCGATTCTGATAATAATAATAATCACCTGCTCACTAGTGATTGACTCCAGGAGACACTCCTGGAGTTCTAGTGAGAAGTCGTTACCAGTGGAGTTCGACCAGGTCTGTTGTGAGATAGGAACTCACTGAAGACAATGGTGTACGGTGGCTTAACTTCGTGGATTGGTTGAAGTTAAACATTAACACCGTTGGATGCCGGCTCAGTGGTCTAATGATTAAGTGCTCGCGTGCGAAACCAGTAGATCCTGGGTCCGAATCCCGCAAGGTGCGGGATCGTGGATTTGCACTGCTGAGGAGTCCCATACCAAGACGAAACGGGCGTCCAGTGCTTCCAGGTTTTCCATGGTGGTCTAGCTTCATTTGACTCATGATTTCAACTTGTGAAAGAGAATAGTGTTAGAAATCCGATAGACTCAAATGATTTTGCAAATTGTATACAATTAAACGGTAAAACTATATTATTATTGATAAACTAAATAAACCTATGATAGTAGATATTTGATTTTTGCAATGATATTCTAAACATATTAGTAAATAGTATATATATTTTATTATGAATTAAGTAAGACCTAATACATTTCAAAGAACTTATGATTAAAAGGTGCTGCAACACAGAAATTCAACATTCAATCATCAATGGGCACATTATCCGACTTCTATCAATTGTTCGAAATTATCAGCAAGTAAAAAAGCACAACTTCAAATACTTTACCAAAGCGGTAACTGTTTAAAAGTAAACTAAATTAATATAATCACTGTAGAGATTGGGGTATTTTAACCATTTCTACAAATCGATATATATTGATGATAATCATGTGCTCACTAGTTTACTCGTGAGATGTGGTGACCAATAGAGTCCAACCGTGTCGGATGAAGACAGTTATCCATCTCAGACAATGAATTAAGAGTTACACAAGATTATGGATCGATTGAAGTTAGACATTAACACATTTGGAAGCCTGCACAGTTAAGTGTTTTCGTGCAAGACCGAAGGTCCTGGGTTCTATTCCCACGTACGAGGACATGATTATGCATTGCTGAGAAGTCACTTACTAGGATATATATATATATATATATATATATATATATATGTACATAACTAAGTCATTTATGATCTAAAACTGAGTAACAAGTATATAAATAATGAGTTGAAAATTCTGTACTGTTATAGATAAATCATCATTTAATGAGTTTAATGAAATCAAATGAGATTAGAGTAATGTGAAAGTGCTTTAAACGCAATGCCCTCAAATGCCCTGGTATGGCCGAGAGCGGGGTGGGTTCGCCCTCCCTCTCGAAATACTCTCACACGGTCACGCGTATATAGCCTCTGACAGGGAAGTCCTACTCACTGCCTTTTCGTGGCGTTACTGTTGTTTACGAAAATGAGAGGACGAAAAGCGAATGTCCGACGCTTTAACAGGATTCCAAACCAATGGTGCACATGGGCTCCAGTATCCTGCGGGAACAACTGGCGTATGGACCAATCGTTGGTCACCGGCTAACATGGGACTGCATCTCCTTACGATGCTCCACTGTCTTGTGGATCAGACCTTCAGGTCGAAGGCTCGAGGTGTGGCCCCCTAAGAAAACCACCTGTTTCGGTTTGGGCATCCGGGCAGTATCACAGCCCTCACACATATCGAATGAGATTTGTGTGGTGCATATGTATTTGGTGCCTCTTTGTACAAATATCTATGTGTTGAAATAAAAAAACTAAACTCAATAGTTCATTATATAAATAATATACATCCTATGGAGAACAACTTTCAAAGTTTCACACATTTCATTTATTCATTCATTTTCAGAATAAATTTCCAGAATGAATTGTTGATATCATAGCAATAATTCTTCTATGCACGTATATTGTTCATGTGAACTCTTAACCTAATCAGATGACCAATCTTACTCTAAACTAATTCTATTTATTTTTTGACCTTATTCAGGTCAGTGTATTAGTTTTTTTTATTTGAAATATAGTGATTCAATTTTTATTGAAAGCTTGATATCATTACTTACTTACTTACTTACGCCTGTTACTCCTCGTGAAGGAGCATAGGCCACTCACCAGCATTCTCCATCCAACCCTGTCCTGGGCAATCCTTTCCAGCTCCTTCCACTTGTTATTCATCCTTTTCATATCTGCTTCTATTTCCCGACATAATGTGTTCTTAGGCCTTCCTCTTTTTCGTTTCCCTTTAGGATACCAGGTTAGGGCTTGTCTCGTGATGCAGTTTGATGATTTGCGTAATGTATGTCCTATCCATTTCCATCGTCTTTTCCTAATTTCTTCTTAAACTGGAAGTTGGTTTGTTCTCCGCCACCGAAGACTGTTGCTGATGTTATCCGGCCAATGGATGTTGAGTATCTTGCGAAGACAGCTATTTATAAATACTTGTACCTTCCTGATGGTGGTTGTTGTAGTTCTCCAAGTTTCAGCTCCATACAGTAGAACTGCCTTGACGTTGGTATTGAAGATTCTCACTTTGATTTTGGTTGAAAGTTGTTTTGTGTTCCATATGTTCATTAACTGTAGGAATGCTGTCCTTGTTTTGCCAATCCTGGCCTTTACGTCTGCATCTGAGCCTCCTTGTTCATCGATGATGTTTCCCAGATATGTGAAGGATTCTACATCTTCCAGAGTTTTACCATCAAGTGTGATTGGATTGGTGTTCGCCATGTTGTATTCGAGGACCTTGGTTCTCCCTTTGTGTATGTTGATGTCTACTGATGCTGAGACTGCTACTACACTGGCTGTCTTTGTCTGCATCTGTTCGTGTGTATGCGATAGGAGGGCTAGGTCATCTGCGAGGTCCAAATCGTCTAATTGATTTTGAGCTGTCCATTGTATTCTGTGTTTTCTTTCAGATGTCGAGGTCCTCATAATCCAGTCGACCACCAGAAGAAAGAGGAAGGGAGAGAGTAAACAGCCTTGTCTGACTCCGGTCCTTACTTGGAATGCATCTGTCAGCTGTCCTCCATGTACGACTTTGCATTGTAGTCCGTCGTATGAGTTCCGGATAATATTGACAATCTTCTCAGGAACTCCGTAGTGTCGAAGAAGTTTCCATAATGTCCTCCTATCCACACTGTCAAATGCTTACCAGAAAAAATAATTCCAACCATTTTGATATCATTGTTATTTACATTTTTGCGGAATCATCTAGTCTTCTATTCAATATTTAGTCTTCCAATATGTAAACTGTTGAAAATGATTTGCAGGTTAATATAACTCCGCATTTCAGTTTAACAAGTAATCGGGTTAAAATATCATATGTAGATCACAAATCATTATTGATATACCCTTATTATTAGACTTATATCTTGTATACACTTGAAGGTTTAGTCGAACTCTTGATAATTATTAGATTATATAATCCATTTTTGGATTGTTTGTATAGTAGTCATTCTTATTTCATGCTTCTTAAGTACTGTACACTGCATTTCTTTATTATACTGGCTGAATATGTATATACTTCTGCTTGTTATGTTCTCTGACTGTTCTCTCTTATTTCACTGGTTTTATAAAATATTCGTTTCTATTTTAGCGTGGCGTCAAGTCGAGAATGACTATGAACACCGCTACCAAAAAGCTCGTTCCAAATGACTCCATAAAATCCCCGAGAAGCCAAATATCAGAGGACAATTAATGGACCAAGTCGATGTTTATTTGCTGGCGATCTCGTGGCATCGAAAGGATACCGAGATCGTGCCAGGATAGAAGCTTGGTTACAGAACGTAACCGAATTCGCGCGAAGTTAAAATCAAAGTGTGTGAATAAGAATGGAAGCACAAAATAGCTGTCATTAGCACAGTCAAACAAAAGCACATTAAAACAAACACTGGTACAATTGGTTATAATAATAATTGTTTTTATTAAACCAGTCGTGTTCTCGTGATAAATGTGAGTCACTACCCTATTAATGTTCACAGTTAACTTTTGGTTTTATATTATCTAGTCTAAAATGACTAAAGTGTTTAGACTGTTCATTGTTCAGAGATAATATAGGACAGCAACTTTTAGAGTTTGATCAAAATTGAAACGGTCCACCTCAACACCTTACTATTGATTACATTGTTTTGCTTTATTCAATTAAAATTTACTCCGTCTATACGATAATTAAAGTAAGAAGTAAGCATTTTGTAGGTCAACCGAATCGAGAAATAACAATATCTATTTATAAATTCACTTGGTATTGTTTGTTTGAATCTTCCCATTGATGTTCAGGACTACAATGGATCAGTCTCTTATGGGTATATGTACATATTGTGCGTATCGCCTCGATATTGCCTTAAGTCACAAGCATTATATGCAAAGACAGATAGTGGCTAGCAGTGGAATCCAGTTTGATGCACGTCTCGTTCTATTTGAGACTCATAGCTAAGTGGATAACGCAATAGCGTTTGAAGCAAACGGTACTGAGTCTGAGGCCCAGAGTGAACATCAACTCTAAGGTGCAGATACATCCAGTTGACGAGTCCCAAATAGGACGAGATGCGCGTCCTAAATTCCACTGCTAGTCACTATCCATGTTTGCTTATAAAGCTAGAAGTGATCGTTTAAGAATGTTCCAAGATAATTTACATTATATACTATAACAAGAAATTTACGAGGTTTATAAAGAAATGATATTCAAGTTAAAATCACTAGATTTTAATTATAATTAACCAAAGAACAAAATTAAGGGAAAAAACTTTCTGGTTACCAAGGTAGATGAAAGATAACCATTGGTCACATTTTTGACTTTCTCAATGAGGTGGTGTATTGTTTGAACTGCAAAGAACGTTTGGTTTACAATAGGCTTAACAAAATGTGTTAATATTCGTGCTTTTTTCCTGATAAGTCTTGCTAATTGAACTCTATATTCGGTTCCAAAGCTCTTCTAGTAATCCCCAAGCTAGAACTACACAGTAACTTGAACACGAGAGAAAAGGCGCAAAATATACAAGAAACACTTTACTCTGAAAGTTGATTTATGTACAGAAAATATAGGGATTTTTATAGTATTTTAGAAGTCTTTGGGTTTTCCCGAAAATTCTAGAATGCTACTAAACATAGTATCAGTATAGTAATCATCTAATCAGAAACTCAAAATGTGACTTTCCAACTTCTAGATGTTTCTAACAAAACTTCTAGTGAAGGCTGATTGGATAAGATGTTTCTCAATGTTTTCAGAGCCTTTCTTGGCATTTTTCGAAGAGTTTACTGGATTTCCCCAACATTTTCCTTCCAATCTACATACCTTTGTATATATATATATATATATATATATATATATATATATATATATATATATATATATATATATATATATATATATATATATATATATATATATATATATATATATATTTGTTTATTTTGTTTGTGTTATTGAGCATTATGTTATGTTAAATGGAAACAGTTTCGAAGCAGTAAATGTACTCTTTACATTTACTGTTACTCTTTATTTGATGCTATTCATGATTTGAAGATTTCCAACGATCAACAGGATGAAAATTGTTAGGGATGCAGAGGAATATACCAATAATTATCATGTTAAGTCTAACTATTTATTTATTTATTTCAACACATAGATATTGGTACAAGGAGGCACCAAATACATATTCGCCACACAGATCTCATTCGATATGTGTGAGGGCTGTTATACTGCCCGGATGCCCAAAGCGAAACAGGTAGTTTTCTTAGAGGGCCACACCACGAGCCTTCGACCTGAAGGTCTGATCCACAAGACAGTGGAGCATCGCAAGGAGATGCAGTCCCATGGAAGCCGGTGACCAACAATTGGTTCATACGCCATTTGTTCCCGCAGGATACTGGAGCCCATGTGCACCAATGATTTGGTTTGGAATCCGGTTAAAGCGCCAGATATTCGCTTTTCGTCCTCTCATTTTCGTAAACAAAAATAATGCCACGAGAAAGCAGTGAGTAGTACTTCCCTGTCAGAGGCTATATACGCGTGGCCATGTGAGAGCATTTCGAGAGGAAGAACGGACTCTCCCCACTCTCGGCCGTACCAGGGCATTTGGGAACAGTTTCGAAGCAGTAAATGTACTCTTTACATTTACTGTTACTCTTTATTTGATGCTATTCATGATTTGAAGATTTCCAACGATCAACAGGATGAAAATTGTTAGGGATGCAGAGGAATATACCAATAATTATCATGTTAAGTCTAATGGTGTCCTTGGACTTTAAATGGACACTCTCTATTGGTCAGTATTTATTTCACTTGTTAAATATTGTACAAATGTTGTTTGCCATTTTATGGTACGATGTGGTTTGTTTGATTGGTATATAAACAGAGTATGTTTGAAATATAACGATTCATATCTCAGAGGCTAAGACTTGCGTTCTGGACTCAACTGGCTGGGCTAGACAGGGAAGTGGGACTAATCGAGACTCTAGGCCGTCCATACGTGTTTTCCGTGTCAATGAAGCGATCGATAAAACGCTTCGCTCTAATCTTCAGTCACACATCACAACAAAAATATATTTCTTCTGCTATTTGTGAACTTCCATTGTACTAAGGTGTTTAGTACTATATCCATCATTAAAAACTCTTCCTCCAGCTTTTTTGGTAAAGATAACTTTCTAACTCCATGTTAGAATGTTTCCTCTAACTAATGATTATGCCCCCAAATGCCCTGGTATGGCCAAGAATCGAAAGAGTTCGCTCTACCTCTCGAGATGCTCTCACATGGCCACGCGTATATAGCCTCTGACAGGGAAGTACTACTCACTGCTTTCTCGTGGCATTACTGTTGTTTACGAAAATGAGAGGACGAAAAGCGAATATCTGGCGCTTTAACCGGATTCCAAACCAAATCATTGGTGCACATGGGCTCCAGTATCCTGCGGGAACAAATGGCGTATGAACCAATTGTTGGTCACCGGCTTCCATGGGACTGCATCTCCTTGCGATGCTCCACTGTCTTGTGGATCAGACCTTCAGGTCGAAGGCTCGTGGTGTGGCCCTCTAAGAAAACTACCTGTTTCGCTTTGGGCATCCGGGCAGTATCACAGCCCTCACACATATCGAATGAGATTTGTGTGGCGCATATGTATTTGGTGCCTCTTTGTACCAATATCTATATGTTGAAATAAATAATAAATAATAGACATGTTCTATCATTTCTTTGATCTAAAAAAAATGGAACACCAAAATAACCAAACTTTTTGGCTTATTCATAACTGTGAAGAAAAATCAACGTAATTCAACATAAATTTATTATAATCAGTAATTAATTTCGTTATTGTTCTGTTTCATTGAGAGATTACCATAGCAAATATAGATTATTTCGTTAATAGGTTTTTTTTGAGATGATTTATTTAATACATAATCGATTTTCTTCATTGATTGATATTACTTGGGGTCATATTGAGAGTATAAACGGTATAGTAAAGTTGCTTTGTTGATCTAATATAGAACTGATCTGTAGTAATCAGTTTTATTCATTAATGTCAAGAATGAAACAGTCATCAATGATCCCTAAAAGGATGATCATCCTTCTATACAGTGAACGAAATTATGGAGCATTGGTTAGGTAAACATAGGATCATAAAAGGTAAAACTCTTTCTACGACAACTAAGAATTATGGATTAAACCTTTGGTAATTTCATGATTGAGCGCTATTAGGTAGTCTCATAGTAGAACTGAACGACTATTTACCGGTTTTCAGTCAAATTCTCTTATTTTGTATTACGAATCATTTAATCATATTTCCTGTTTTCTGATTAACTAGATGAGGTCAAGTATTTCTCAAGATATTCTGTGACTTATTCAAATTTATCGATATTCTTAAATCTTATCATTTAGGTCAGTCATCATGATCTGTTTATTTAACTGACTTATGAAAATAATTCAATAGTGTTCTTTTTATGGATTGTTATCGGATGTTTTCTGGTAAGCGTTTTTTTAGCGAGTTAGTTTTCTACGGGATGGGGACGCTAACCCCATGCTCAACCCTCCTCCTTTACCCGGGCTTGGGACCGGCAGTAAGAGCTACAGGCGGAGTTGTTATCGGATGTAGACCAGTGAAAACTAAGCAGCTTTTTCATTGTGTTTTAAGGCCTCTCATCAACTCAAGAGTGGACGCAGAATCTTCAGGTCTTACAACAAGTGAGCTAACTTCACATCATTCAGTTGGTATTTAGATTTCCACCATATTTGAATAGTTTCCACACAAAAAAATGATGTTCACAAAAGTTTTTCTGAAATCTAGTTTTTTTTATTTATTTATTAAAAGATGACATAACTAATCGGTATCCTGAACTCCTAAGAATGACATTGAGCACATTGACGTGCATACATATGTCTAATTGTATTATTTTAAAGTTCGCTTGAATAAATAATCAAGATACTTATGAATTTGTTGATTAATACTTTTTACATACATCCTGGTGTATACTACTTATATCTGTCGACAGACATGAGTAGTATGTAAACCAGTCGGAACTGAAAAACCTAGCAATAGAAGGTTAAGAAAATCAAGTTGAAGACATCAAAAGTAAAAATAGAAAGAATTTGTGGACTGGAAAAAATCATACAGAATGTAAAGGAAAAATGATAGAAATTTGCAAATAAAGTATTTAGTATATGGTTCTCACAATGTACCAAGTGATTCTGTAATTTCTTATCTGAATACAATCGGTTGTCCCTACCTGTATTCTGATTCTTTACAAGTTCTTATGAAACGAATATTAAATGGTGGATTTACAAAGGTGTACTGCTATGTAGAGCTGAAGGTCTCATATGAAGCTGGAGGTTCGCCATTGTTATTGTGGACAATTCGGCAAGTTTTGCTGACTGTTCATGCAAAAAATTGGTTTGCTGGTTAACCAATTCCATTCATACTGGTGGTTGCTTTTCACCGTTCTTAAGGGCCATTCTTATTGGGACATTGTAAGGCATGCCGCTATTGCTAACAATAATGAGTTTGACTGTCGTGTAAGCGGAATAGGTCAACTTTGGCCTGTTCGTGCTGTGCATAATTGATTCACGCGATCATTGATCGGAATAACTATACATATGACGTGAATGTGTATATGAATGGTGCGTATGGTCCACCAGGGTGCTTGGTACTTGTGTGGTTGCGTCACAGCATTGAGCTGTACTATTCAGATTGTAACGTTAAAGCCTGTACGATGTCTGGCTCTCCTGTTAAACGGGATTGAGTTGTACTGTTTGGGTTTTTACGTGAAAGTTCGGATGGTGTCTGGTTCTCCTGAAAACCAATGTAAAATTACCCTGGCCCACAGGGGTATATTATATTGTAGTGAACAAGAACACGGGTGGGGACAAACGGACGTATTTAACACGAAAATTACAGACTATCTCAACAAAATCTGAATACCATAAAGTCAATCGTCAATTTGCAAAATATCAATGCATCATATCAAACTGTGCTGTTTCTGTTGCAAACACCAATCCATTGTCTCCCATTCCATTGTTCATGCATTTTCTTACAAATTCCATTGTGTTCTCGCTCTACCTTTCTTGATCTTTGCCATCTATCCGCTGCCAGACATTACGTTGTTTTAACGCACGTTATATACTACTTATATCAATATAAGTAGCTACACCACAATATAAGTGGATTTACAAAGAATGTTCTTACTTTGTTTCAACAAACATATCTAAGTGTAAATAAAGATTTATCATGGTTCATTCATTGTTTCTTTTAATAGCAATTAAATTCTACGATTAATTTACAATCATTTTTAATTATTTTTATACAAAGAAAAGACTTTTCGGTTAAAAAATATTTAGTTACTAAATAAATAAATAGGCTTAGCTACCAAATTCTATTCATTTATTAAAATCATTTAGAAATTGTTAAGAGGTAAGGTAAGAAAAAAGAACTGAAGAGTCCCATACTAGGACGAAACGGCCGTCCAGTGCTTCCAGGTTTTCAATGGTGATCTAGCTTCAACTGACTCATGATTTCAATCTGTAAAAAAAAATAGTTGGAAAATGGTAAAGCTGAAGTTATAAAAGGGGTAGAGGGGTGATCGATGCGTGAAGCTATGGAATGTTACAATGTATATATGTATGTAAAACAGCATATCGTTTGTTCATAATGAAATTGATGATCATACTGTGAAATTGTTATTCATCGATTGTATTATGAATAAATCACTAGTTTAGATTTGTAATTTAAGATTGGGATGTAGAATTTAAGTTATAAGAATAGAGTTAACAATAAGATGTGGTTACATTTAGGATCATGATTTAGAATTTAATGTTTGATTTTAAGATTAATCAATATCTACTTTAAATGTTAACCATAACCGTAATCACAATTGATTGATCACTGGGTGGTGATCAATGTTATGCTTGTCTAGTCTTTATTAGTACAGATCGAATTCTATCGATCATGTTGCAATGGGGCCACCAGTCTAGGTGACTCTACACTGCGGGCACTATGTATTGAGATTTTAGATGGTGGTTGACTACCTCCAACCACCATCTAAAATATAACCGTAATTCCTAAATTGTACATGATAAGAACAGAACAAACGATAGCATCAGCATTGATCGCTTAAAAGCAGCGTATTTAGAAGGAAATCCTATTCACGTTGATTTTCCTTCGGTACAATCGCACAACACGACTCCTACACTCATAATTCCTCAACCAACAACCAACACTAGCGATGACACTCTGAATGTGTCTGAAAATAAACTTAAAACGACACGTTCTGGAAGAAGAGTCAGATTTCCAGAACATTTAAACGACTATTGTACGTAAGGCACTACTCAACATTTTATATTATCTCCATCTTCCTTTTGACGATATATAATAATTTTTTTTTAAAAAAAATACAATTTTAATATGCTCATATATAAAAAAATTTTTTTTAACGCTATTACGTGTGCTTGAGTTTATTTTCCACTTTATTTCGCCGACATTGCGTTTTTACGTACATACGAGTGTATCTTCGACATGCACTTACATTTTCTTTTTTCGTTTCCAGGACGGCAGGAAAAGAACGATGACGTTTACGAGGATCCGAAATTTTCATTGTACTTTTCTTTTTTTACTATGTTGTACCTCGGTCCCATATAATAAGGAAAGACGACCAGACGCTTCTAAATTTAGTATGCTATCAGAAGAGTGTTTACCAACGACAAACTCGTTGAGTTTAAACTTCTGGCTGGCCATGTCTTAGGGTCATCACTGCCCCCCCTGGGGGGGAGTAATCTGTAGCGGTAAATAAATCCCCAAACTAAATAGCTCTGTAAGTTTTCGACATTGGATGCTGACCACATGTTTTAGCGGACTCATCTAGCTGAAGGCGCTCGGTTATGCATCCGCACCATATCACGGGTGGTAACGCTGTGCTCAACACCTACAGCAACCGCTAGCCAGATTAGATCAGAGATTCCCGATATATTGGTTATCGCCAAATACACTCTTCCGATCTCCTCGACTCTGTCTTTTGATTTCTCTCGGTGGGAACAAAGTATATTAGAAGGTGTTACTGATAGAAGCGTTGTCAAACACTGAATACCTGTATCATCATCATAACCATACATTCTAAACTCTACATCTAACCCTAAATTGATGTATCAGGTGGAAGCGAGTCACTAGTGATTATTGAGATAAGACAAATAATACTATTTCGTAATAGGTAATATGAATGATTATTTTTAAATTACAGTCCTCATATGTGGATTACTTGCTTATGTGTAAATAAAACTACAATATGACCTATAGTCCTGTACTCAATCGCTGGTTGGATGTTATGTGTCATGATCTAGTAAGAGTAATCTGTTAGTTAATGTATTAAGTACATGAATAAAAGAGCATATTTTCTCAAGTTTACAATATAAATTTTAAAATCTGCATCTTAATCATATCCGTCTATCAACCAAAGGACGGGTATACTGCGCAGCAGTTCGTTCCGTCCTAATTTATGGCAGTGAAACATGGCCGGTAAGAGTAGAGGAGATTCGTAGGTTACTAGTATTTGATCATAGGTGTCTTCGAAATGTTGCTCGTATATCCTGGGACCACAGAGTCAGTAACCCAGTTGTTAGGAAACGGGTACTAGGTAAGGATGGCGAATCAATTGATGAAGTAGTAAAACTTCATCAGTTGAGATGGCTGGGACACGTGTTACGTATGTCCAACGACCGACTGCCTCGATGTGCGATGTTTTGTTGTATAGGAGTAGATTGGAAGAAAGCTAGGGGCGGTCAGACCAAAACATGGCACAAGTCCATGAAGTCACTGACAAGTAGACTGAGTCATGTCGGTAGGTGTAGACTACCTGATTGGGGACCGCAAGATGATAGCAACCGATGGTTAGAGACTCTGAATGACATGGCTCAAAATCGTTTGCAATGGCGCAGGTGCATACACTCTTTACGTTCTCCCAAATTCTAATCTTTTGGATTCTTCATGTCCCTTATTTTCTTTCCAAATTTATTTCACTGGATTATACTCCTTGAATAACATCTTCAAACCCTAATCTTTCCGATTACTGCTTATACTCTTACTACCTCTACCACTACGGGATTTGAATCGATAACTGTATCTCTGTGCTAATGTGGTATGACGAATCCCCAAATTAGAATGATTAGCGCTAATTGGATAAGAAACAGCTACTCAGCGTGCATCATCATCATCATCATCATCATCATCATCATCATCATCATCATCATCATCATCATCATCATTACTTACACTGGTAGCCATATTAGAAAATGATCAATGTAATTCGGTCAATACTAAGAAGAAATTGACATCCATGACATTAGTTACTCTTCAGTGATTAATCGATTGAAGAATAATAATGTTCAATATGTCTAGATCCACATCAGCATTTGTAAAATTCATTTTAAATATGATATAAGTAGCTTGATTGTTGCACTTAAATATATATATTACATAAATCAAATCTGACTGTAAAAAGTATTATATCGGATTGAATTATACGTATAATCTTTGCAGTATTTATCAGGGCTTATTATTTGATAAAACTAGGTTGAATGACAACTAATTAATACATCACATTATATGTTTGCTTAGGAGACAATTAGTCAGATAATAGAGAATAATATGGAGGACTATCCAGCTAAAGAGGCGTATGTGAATTTGAATTTGTCAGTTGTCTATCTATCTATTTATCTATTTCGGTGGCCTGCACTAAAAAACAATCACAATCTTAAGCTTGTTGCGTAGTTTTTGTCTGTTTGTTTATTGAAAAGCTAGTTTCCTTCGCTGACTGAAACTACCTCAAGAATCATTGAAAAATCAAACAGTACAACTTTAATGTCAGTCCTTATTGTAAATAAATTAAACAATTTTCATAAACCTACATTTAAGGTCATCATTAATCTCATCAATCCTGATAATAACAATAATAATAATAATAATAGTAAATCTGAGTTCTCATGTTACTAAATAGAACACAAAATCTTGCATTCAAAATGACTTCAATTTGAAGTACGAGTCCGTTCAGTACCTCCTCATCTTATACTTTCAGTATTTTGTTTATCAGCTTCACAAATGACCTCTATTATTATTATTATTATTATTATTATTATTATTATTATTATTAATGTTATTAATGTTCATCATATGCAATTAAATATGTTGCTTTATTGTTAAGTATCAGTAGTTCTCATTGCTAACGTCAATTCTTCTTCATGACATTACTAGCGGCCTGCTTGAATATCTGGGCTACCTGTTCCTCCGATCTAGATATTTCATAAAGTTATCTGTTTTGTTGTTTGTTTTAGCACAGCACTATGTTTATTGTGCGCACAATCTATTCAGGCGCGTTTATGAAAAGTTTAAAACCTTTCGCTATATGGGACACAAAAAGGTACAATCAACGACATCATGGTGGCTGGCAATATGCATTGAAACGAATGAACAATAATCAAATGTGGATTACCGAACTCCTAACATGTAACTGGCCATCATTCAAAATTTATCGTCACAATTGATCAAGGTATAAGAAAAGGAAACTTGTTGAAATACTTTGTGCTGAGAATTCTATGTTGTACCAAAAAACATAATGTTGAAAATGAAACATCAATTTCTTTTTATATTTATATTTATAATAACTGGCAAATCAAAACGAATATAACTACAATTAAGTAATCTATTCATTTTTTGTGACAATAAAAACAGTTTTATAAAAAAATAAATTCATATATTTGTAGATAATCTGATGAATAGAACAGACATTTCGTCACTTTATGTAAATCGCTTCTTTAGAAAATGAATAACGAAATCAAAATTAATTCAAGTTTAAATAATACAAAAGAACAACAAGAAGAATATTATGTGTGATCAATCAAAACAAAAGGTCTGATCAAGTCAATATTAAGATAATTTTGTTGTATTACATGAAGAGAGTTGGATTTCTATGGCAAACGGTTAGCTAATTGACTTTTTAAAGATATTCTGAATTATAGTAATTATTATTTTATTTTTTATTTTCACATAACTACTTCTGAAGTTCAACTTACTATGGGAGAGAACAAACCAAATTACAGCAAAGGAAGAAATCAGGAAGAAACGTTGGAAATGGATAGGACACATGTTAATGAAAGTACTCAACTGGGTTATAAGATAAGCCCTCACTTAGAATCCTAAAGATCAAAGAAAAAGAGGAAGGTCAAAGAACACTTTACGCTGAGCAATAGTGATAGGCATGAGAAGAGTGAACAACAACTGGATAGAACTAGAAAAAAACGCCCAAGACAGAGTGGGTTAGAGAAAACTAATCAGCGGTCTATGCTTTATCGGAGGTAGTAGGCGTAAGTAAGTTCTTCTGAAGTTAGAATAATTCACTGATAAGAAATAAGTAAGTTAGATGGTAATCAAAATTTTAAGCTGTTGGTTGATAAGGTAAGTATTTTCAATTCTAGATTTTGATTCATTTTACTTTATCTGAATAATCTTATTCGGACAATTTTCCCTACCTTGAAATTAGTTAGCACAAAATGCGGAATGATTCTTCTGTTACAATCTTAGGCCATTTATACAGGGTTATATATTTTTTCATTCAGATTTTGAAGGTGAGAATATAGTTTATAGACGACCTTTGAGCGACGCTAAAGTGACCGTAAAAATTTCATTTACTAACTAGGACTATATGAGAGTTATAAGCCACTGAGAAGAATTAGGATTATGGTTTACAGTTGGTAGTTACGATTAGGAATTCGATTTAGGGTTTTTATCACAAGCTGACATCGGCTAAAATTCCAAAATACTATTTAGCCTAGTGGATGGATGAATTTTACACCGAAACCTAAGACCTGTTATTTTAAATCTGATTGGTTCATCCATTAATTACAGTATCATCATTTTGACCAGTTGTGAATATCCATTCCATCAGAAAGTCGAGCCAAATCTTGGTCGACAGTCTGTATACATCAGCATCTCGCATTTACCCTGTGGTCTTGAAGTTATGAATCTGGTGAATCTGGTCTATCAGTGACGAAAGTCATGGGTAATTTCAAGTTTTCTTCGAAGCATTGTTATAAGGCCAATAACAGTAGACATAAATACAATCGGAAAATTTCGTACCTGGTCGGAGTGTTTGGAGCTGATCTGCAAAAAACAAAGACTCACATATTTTGAGTTTGTTATTATCATTTACAGTTTCAGTTAGAATCAAAACAATTGGGATTTTCAAAGTGACTAAATGAAAATCTTCGTGAGGATAAACTTGAATGTGTGTACTATGCAGTACAATTTTAAAGTTTGTATCATTTTATCGATAATTGCTGGTCAATTAATTTAGGACAACACTTTCGCCTACTCATAAGTAGACAATATCACAGAACCCAATTTCTGGGTTTCCATGTTTTTTTGTACGCATGTAATACTTGGACCGTAATGGAAATTAAAAAAAAAATTGAATGAAAATGTGTTTAAAATACGAATTTTAAATTATTTTGGAACTGGAGATATAAACTTAGTTGATAGTACTTGTTCGTCTAAATTAGAGAAAAATGACTACTGTAGATCGACTGAAATTTTCGACACATTATAATATCATTTTATGGATTCGTTGGAGTTGTAATATTTTCATAGTTCAATTCATGAATTGATCTAACCTATACCACCATTGAAAATCGTGAAGTACTGGAAGACTGTTTCGTCCTAGTATGAACGAATGTATGTATGTTACCTGTTGTGATTTTGTTATTGCCGATTTATTATTCGAATGATTCCTCATGAATCGAAAAATATGGTAAGATCGTAAGTGCAAGCGATTTATGACACAAACTAACACTTTGAATTCTGAGGACTTTCCAAGGTATATTAAACAATGAAAAAAGTCCGAACCTGTGTCATACTAAAAATTCACCCAAATTACCTGGTATGATCGAGAGTAGGGAGAGTCTGCCCTCTCTCTATCTATCTATCTATCTATCTATCTCGGAATGCTCTCACATGGTCACGTGCATACAATCACAGCCAGGGAAGTCCTACTCACTGCCTTCTTGCACAAAAGGCCTTGTTTACGAAACTGAAAGGACGAAATGCGAATGTCCGGCACCTCAACCGGGTTGGTGGATATGGAGGATTCATCTAGGAGAGTTGGAAAACCCTGATTGCAAACCATTCGGGCATATGGCCTCCAGGATCCTAAAGAAAAACAAATGGCTTATGAACCATTCGTTGGTCATCAGCCATCATAGGATTGCATCTCCTTACATTGTTCCACTGCCTTGTAGATCAAACGTTTAGATCGAGGGTTCGGTTATCTAAGAAAACTACCTGCTTCAGTTTGGGCAACCGAACAGTATCCTAGCTCTCAGTCGAATGGAATGACTAAGCGTGTCGCATATACATGATAATCAAAGTTTATTTCATCTAATGAATTAAATAAATAACCATACAATAGTGTGTTATATTCAATAAAGAAAATATAATCTATTCAGTAATTCTAATATTCTTCATTTATTTTTGTAGTTTATTTTAGGGCGTATTAAAAATGATTTTCCTATTCTGTTACTAGGCATAAATATTTTAATGATTTTTTTTTGTTTTTTTTACAAATTGACTAAATGATAAAAGAATTGAAAAGCGGAAAGTTTTAAAATAACTTTATTTTCTTCCTATTCTAAAATTATTCTCGTATGTGGAGGGGGAGTCGTGGATGTATACTATTGAGGAGTCCTATAATAGGACGAAACGGTCATCTAGTATTTCCAGGTTTTCAATGTTAATCTAACATTAATCGGTTCATGATCTCAATGATTCAAACTAACTGTTGTTTTTTTTTAATGAAATAAAAGTAGCAATCATTTATGATTAATAATGAAATTCTCTACTTTTATATCGTTTCTCAGTTTTCCTTTTGTTGAAATAAAGTCTACCATGAATAATACAAGTATTGAATAACTGAATAGATCATGAGTAAACATACATAGAATAGTACATAAAACTCATACTCAGTAGTTACAGGTTTATATTATCAATAATGAATAGTAATCGAAATGAGAAAGTATAAAGTTTCCGGATAGTAAAACCGTATATACTTATTATAACTTGTAACCGCCGATTAGAGAACAGTGACTTATCGGTCGGATCAAGGACGCGTAAAACACGTGCGAGCAGCTTAGAGTATAAAGTGTAGTAATCGAAATGAGAAAGTATAAAGTTTTCGGATAGTAAATCCGTATATACTTATTATAACTTGTAACCGCCGATTAGAGAACAGTAACTTATCGGTCGGATCAAGGACGCATAAAACACGTGCGAGCAGCTTAGAGTATAAAGTATAGTAATCGAGATGAGAAAGTATAAAGTTTCCGGATAGTAAATGTGTATATACTTATATCATCATAGTGGTCTGATAGTTAGTGCTCTATGTTAGGTTTGAAGGTCTAATGGTCAATACTTAGTATGATATATCTGGGTATTGACATTGATGAACATGGTGGATCTGATGGAGATGTGAAGGTGCGGATCTGGAACTCAAAGCAAATGTCAACCAACACTAAGGTCAGGATTTTCAATACAAATGTCAAGACAGTTCTATTGTATGGGGCGGAAACCTGGAGAACTACGAAAGCAATCATCCAGAAGATACAGGTGTTTATTAACAGTTTTCTGAGCAAAATACTTCAGATCCATTGGCCGGACACTATTAGCAACGAAGTACTGTGGGAGAGAACAAACCAGATCCCAGCGGAGGAAGAAATCAGGAAGAAGTGCTGGAAGTGGATAGGACACACACTGAGGAAAACACCCAACTGCGTCACAAGACAATCCCTCACATGGAATGCTCAGGGCCAAAAGAAGAGAGGAAGACCAAAGAACACATTACGCCTGGAAATGAAGATAGACATGAGAAAAATTAACAAGAATTGGATGGAATTAGAAAAGAAGGCCCAGGTCAGAGTGGGTTGGAGAATGCTGGTCGGTGGCCTATGCTCCATTAGGAGTAACAGGCGTAAGTAAGTAAGTAAGTACTTAGTATGGTGATAGATAAACACTACTACTATCTAGTTTCACAAATTAGAATAAATTACATATCTAATGCCTTATGATTGTTTAACTTACATAACTCCATGATGTATAAACCTTGAAAATGTCACAACTTCTACAAACTTCTACCCTTAATAATATTGATTATTTCTAAATATTCAACTTCTTGGTCAATTCTATACATAAATCAGAAACATATTTGTTTTTCTTCATTACCGTTAGTAATCAAAGTAAAGTGAAGTGATTTTCTGTTATAACAAGAAGAATCAATCACTTAATATCACAATGTTCTTTGATTCTTCATATATTCAAACAAAATGTAACATGTTTTTTCTCTTGAGGTAAACAATATATCATGACAACAATTTCTCTAAATTGTATTGTTTCCCTCCTCCTCCTTCTCCTCCTCTCGCTTAATTTGACTGTTTGCTTGAAAATCAAATCTGTTTGTTAGTTGGTCACATAGTATAGGGGTTGTGGAGATTATTAAGTTTCTGATTGAGATCAATTGGTTCAAGATCTCAATCAGAAACTTAATAATCTCCACAACTCCTATACTAGTAATCAACATGTGCTCACTAGTGACTAGCTTCGTGAGGGAATTCTCGGTGTTCTAGTGAGAAGCCGTGACCAGTGGAGCTAATCCTTGTCGGGTAGAGACAGTTATCTACTTCAGTACAATGGAAGTTGATCGCGCAATTTCGTGGATTGGTTGATGTTAGAAACTATCACCATTGGATGCCGGCTCAGTGGTCCAGTTGGTTAAGTGTTCGCGCGCGAGACCGAAGGCCCTGTGTTCGAATCCCGCTCGCGGGATCGTGGATGCGCACTGCTGAGGAGTCCCACAATAGGACGAAACGGCCGTCCAGTGCTTCCAGGTTTTCAATTGTGATGGTCTAACATCAATTGATTCAAGATCTCAATCAAAAAAAGTTGATCAAATACTCTGATAATAATATAGATATTTCAAAGTGGATTGAAACTCGTCAATGTACAATTGATAACTATGATTAAAATAAGTCATTCGTCGCCGTTCATACTGAATGTCACTTCAGAAAAATAAATCAATGCAATTGTATTGTATCATTAAGCTAGTCAGCTTTGAGATAGTGTGTTGTATACTACTTATTTTGACAGATTTAAGTAGTATGTAACAATAAACAGAAGTGGAATGCCTGGCAACCCGAAGACTGAGAAGATTGAATTGAAGTAAACAGAAATGGAAACAGAGAGAAATCGGAATAAAAACAAAGTTGAGAGAACCACGAAGTATGTAAAGAACAACAAGAAGATACGCAAATTATATATTTAATGTATGGTTTTCGTATTTTATCAAAGCACTCTGTGATTTTTCTTTCCCCAACCTAAGTGTTCGTTCACTACGGTAATGATTTCTCTGATTTAAATAGACGTCAGTTGGCTTTAGTCTCATTACTTACTTACTTAAGCGTGTTCTTCCTCGTGGATGAGCATTGGTCGCTCACCAACACTCTACATCCAACCCTGTCCTGAGCAATACTTTCCACCTCTTTCCACTTGTTATTCATCTTTTTCATAACCGCTTCTATTTCCCGACGTATTGTGTTCTTTGGACTTCCACTCTTCCGCTTTCCTTCACGATTCTAAGGGCTTTTTTCGTGATGCAGTTTGATTATTTACTAAATGTATGTATAATCCATTTCCATCGTCATTAGCTAATTTCCTCTTCAGTTGGAAGCTGGTTTTTTCTCTCTCACAGAAGGCTGTTGCTGATGATACCTAGCTAATCGATGTTGAATATCTCGCGTAGACAACTATTTGTAGATTCTTGTACCTTCTTGATGATGGTTGTAGTAGTTCTCCAAGTTTCAGCTCAGTAAAGTAGAACTGTCTTGACGTTTGTATTGAAGATTCTGACTTTGATATTGGTTGACAATTATTTTGAGTTCCATATGTTCTTCAATTATAGCAATGCTGTCCTTGTTTTGCCGATCCTTGAATTTACGTCTGCATCTGATCTTCCTTGTTCATCGATGATGTTTCCCAACTACGTGAATTTAGTCACATGAGTGATTTCAAAGAATACAGTACTGTTAAACACTTGAAACTCTTTAAATTGATAAGATAATGTTTATTAATCTATCGAGAATTAATTCAGACTATTGAATGAATTCAAGAAACACAAACACTACTTTTCATGGTAAAGTAAAACTAATGAGAACCGATAGGCTTTAGATTGTTCAAAATTATCTTCCATAGAAAGCATATTCATAATTGTTTAGCAAGGTTTCTGTGATGTGCAAATTTTCAAATAGATTACTAAATAGTCTTTAAGTTATTGGCTGATTTGTTAATTCAACAATGATATGAACATATATACAACTAATCTACATCGATGTGCAGATGTTGCTCTTTGAGATTGGGTAAACCGGTTTTAGTAGCCCAATATCAGACTCCAATAGGATCATATGTTGATCATTATTGAAATATACTTATCGCCAATCCTTATATCTAATCACTGACTTAAATTAAAGCAAATATGAGAATGAATTTTTGAATACGTATACTTTGTGCAATCGTAGATTAGAACAGAGAGACAGAATGAATGAAGCGAAGAAGATAGAGAGAAACGAGATGAATTGGAGAAGTCATGTTAGCCAACTCACGTTAATTATGCCTTACTTAATATTTGTACTTAAATAGATTCGATGCTAAGCAATGTAAATAAATAACAAGGTCAAAAGTGACTCAACGAGAATGAATAAATTATTCTGTCCGGAAACTACAATAACCTATCTGGGCTTATCATAGAGCTAGCCACTACACGATAATCAATCTTTGAAAATCTGTAAACCATTACTAAAATGATGTACATATACACGTTTCAGTAATTGTCAACTTAGTTCCCTTTTTCTTATACTGTGTTGTAACGGGTGACTGCAGGCTTTGATAAGCAGCGTTTATATCGATCGCCTCTGTGACACGTATACACGTAATGAACGACCTAGTGTCCTGACTGGCCCTGCTTCCCTGTCTATCCTAGCCAGTTGAGTCCAGAACGCAAGTCACAGCCTCTGAGATATAAATCATTATATTTCAAACCCACTCTGTTTATATACTAACCAAACATACCACATCGTACCATAAAAATATAAAACAACATTTACACAATATTAAACAAGTGAAGTAAATATCGACCAATAGGGAATGTACATTTAGCGTCCAAGGACAACATTAGACTTAACATGATAACTATTGGTATATTTTTCTGCACATCCTAACATACTGAATAGCTTATAATTTGACAGGAATCTCAATAAAATACTTAGTATCATTCAAGTTCTCCAGTGTCGCATAGTTTCATCTGAATAAAATTTCGCGTAAATATTTTTGTCAAATATATCCTTAGAGAAATTTTAGTGATCAGGTGATGAAAAGTACCTAAATTAATGCTATCGTCTTAGATGTTTTTCCAGTGTATTAATATGACCCAACAGTATAGGTGAATAATTGATGATAATAGTCTAGTGGGTGCTACTGATGTTGACAGATATAAGTAGTATGTATCATTAATCGAAAGTGAAATACCTAAAGACAGAAAGTTAAAGGGATCAAAGAAAAGAGGACGAGAACAAAGAATGATTGGTGTGAAAATGAAAGAAGAATGAAGTCTGAGATGATTGACTGACACTTTGCGAATGGAGTATTTATTGTAAGGTTCTCAGATTTTATTAAGGCTTGTCTCGTGATGCAGTTTGACGATTTGCGTAATGTATGTCCTATCCATTTCCATTAGGAAAAGACGATGGAAATGGATGGGACATACATTACGCAAATCATCAAACTGCATCACGAGGCAAGCCCTAACTTGGAATCCTGAAGGGAAGCGGAAAAGAGGAAGGCCTAAGAACACATTACGTCGTATAATAGAATCAGATATGAAAAGGATAAATAGGAACTGGAAGGAGCTGGAAAGGATTACCCAGGATAGGGTTGGATGGAGAATGCTGGTGAACGGCCTATGCTCCTTCCCGAGGAGTAACAGGCGTAATTGTAATTATTGTCAGTAAGCTTGGTGCTTAAATATATTCAATTGTCCCCAATTGTGTTCCCGTTCACTACAATAATAAGCATTCATGTTTAATGAAGTTCTAATATGTCAGTTATGGAACATATAGCAATGATAAATCATGTCTTTCGTAAAACCGAATATGTAAACCAATAATCTTAAAGCAGAGATGGATAGTGGCTAGCAGTGGAATCCAGGACGCGCGTTTCGTCCTGTTTGGGACTCGTCAGCTGGATGTACCTGCACCTCGGAGTTGATGTTCACTCTGGTACTCGAACTCAGTACCGTTCGCTTCAAACGCCATCGCGTTATCCACTTATCTACTGAGTCCTGATAGCCACTTGCTTGTGCAATGGGGTGAAGTTTAATTTACTAGATATTGTTTTATTTGAATCTTCCCATTGATGTTCGAGTCCCAGAGTGAACATCAGCCACTATTCATCTCTGCTTATAATGCTTGTAAATTAAGGCAATATCGAGGCATACGCACAGTATGCACATATGCCAATAAGAGACTGATCAATTTCAGTCCTAAAACATCAATGGGAAGATTCAAATAAAACAATATCAAGTAAATCAATAATCTTAAAGTCATGTTTTGGTAAATGAAGTATTTACAGTATGGTTCTTGGATTTTACATTCTATTGTCCCCATTTATGTTTCTGGTTCAATACAATAGTAGAATTAAAATTAATTTACTAAGTAAATCTTCTTATGATAATGGTTACAAATCATTCACACTGATTGAATAATCTTTTATTTCATCACACTATAGCAGGTTCAATCTATGTATCCAAACATATTCATGACTATCTATCATAATCAATCTGTAATTATATCACAATAAAGGTGTATCCTTCAAAACATGATTGGTTATTTAATCAAACATAAATGATAAACAATTGACTACAATAGATTATAAAAACTTTTATGGTTTGGTTAATAGAGCATTGAATCGATTTACTAGAAGCTGTTAGTTCATATGCCCATTAACACGTTAATGATATAGTAGTAGTTGTGCTATGTTTATCTGTGGAGTTCGTAATCAATTGGTGGGTATAAGTAGAGTGGTTGATTAGCCCGATCTCCACCACCCGGGTTACCGTTCACGTTGGTTCATGAGACATTCGTCTCATTATCCAAGAGGTACGATGCGGACATGTGAGTTGGAGTTTGCAAAGATCAAAACTAAATTCAATTCATAATATTTTAGATAATTATAAGTTTATTAAAATTTCTAATGTTTAGGTTATCAACATTCCTCCTTTAGAAATCTCTAGATTAAATATCAGTACAAAGTATATATATTTTTTTCATTTGGAAAAATGTAATTTCCCACAAATTCCCCAATTACTTTTTATTTTGCTTTAAAAATCAAACTAATTTTAGAAGAAGCTAAAGAAATTTGATGCTAATTTCATGCAAGTTTAAAGATTACAATGAGATCTTCAAGTGATACTAAACTGAACTTCAGAGTGTTTACCTGATAACTAAGACTAAATGAGGATTATGAATTAGTGTGAGAAATTCAAATTATGATTTATAGTTATTGGTTAAAGGTAAGGAATTAGATTTACGTTTTTTTCATCACGATCTGTCATCCGCTATAATGCTAAAAGTTCATTAAGCCAAAATGAAAAGAGAATTTCTCGCCAAAATCTGAGATCTGTTATCTTATACCTGATTGGTTCGTCCATAAATTATAGCCTCGCCAATCTTTTTATCTAGTGTTACAGTGATCTATAGAGAAACTATTTATATTATATTGTTGTGGAATATCTTCAAAACTATTCCTGTGTCATATATTAACCGACCTGACAATGTTTATCATCATAACTCTCAATGATGTACAATTTCCAGAAGGTAAAACAATGTGTCAACAGATTATCATCAACACAACTAAAATCAAATCGTCAACAATCATATAATAAAAGAAAGAGGAATTAATGAATATTAGTTTATTTCAATAATTGAAATCATGAGTCGATTGAAACTAGACCATCATAGAAAACCTGGAAACAATGGACGGCCGTTTCGTTCTATCGTGGAATTCCTCAGCAGTACGTATCCACTAACCTGTCCGGCGAGATTCGAACCCAGGACTTATCAGTTTATCTTTAGTGTAACAAACAAATATATATGAACATGTGAATGATTCATCATGTAATTTATGCAACTAACATTTAAGTGAATAAGAGAAATAAACGCATTAGCTGTCATTCAATTCAACAAATTACTGCGGGCTAAATTAACATTATCTGTTTACCAAATAGGTTAACTAAAGGGTCTAATAAATGTAAACACACAATTTCGTGTTAGCTTGTGGGAAAATAATAAACTTAGTTTACATACTAATGGATAACATGCCTTTGTTTGTGAATATTATTATTCTAAATGTTTTTGATAACTCATTATCCATTGAAATCAGATATTGGTGGAGTTTTGTTCTCTGAGTTGGATGGTGGTTATGACAGGTCATACAGTTTCTGAAGTATTAGGACTCATTGTTATATGTGAACCTACATACACAGCCATAAAAAAAACAATACCCTTCCACTGATGTTGAACGAAAATGATATGACTGCTTAATTTACGGATATCGAAACCACAGAATTATCCTATTGTGATGGACAGACTGTTTTGATTCTTTGGTCTCTATAAAGAATAGACAAAATCTTTCTAATAGAGTTGTTTTATGATTTGAACAGAACAACGAGAGTTAATGTACGTAAACTGAAACTACATAGCAGCACATGCTAGTATCATGTCGCTGTTTGATCAATCACCTATCAATTATCCTCAACCTTGAAGATAAGCAGTAAAACAACCAGTAGATAGTCTTCCATGATATTAATGCACTCAGCACGATACATAAGAAGGACAACGCTTAATTCGATACATAAACATCAGTGACTAATTCCATATTTATCTTATCCTCAGTGTTGACTAAATTCTGTAGCGTAAGTAAAAGTATCATTATTAGTCTGAGTGACTTGATATATCGTTAAGTATGTTGAGATGTTAGGTAATTGAACGAAGCCGGCTAAAGAACTCAGACTGACCAAGGTTTCATGTTAACTTTCATTCGCCAACAGAGGGTACCTTCAGTCGTCAGTGGACTAATGAGATCTAGTGGATTCAAATTGGTTCACCTGGTCTTACAATCTCAGACATTAACATGGAGCTATTTAGGTTCGGAGTTTCCAGCCACCTATGCTGTGATGTTGAGTTACCTAGACTAGTTCCCAAATAACAACTTAATCGACAGAATTAGATTAACATTAAGGATCGATCAATATGAATATCTTATTACATGTACTTCAGTACGATCAGAACCACCAGCCTGGACCATCGTAGTGTCGCACTGCAGATTCATTAGACGATATTATTCATTTGCAATATGATTGATGAGATTCTATCAGGTCACTGACAATATCTCAAACTGCAAAGCTTAGTGACTCCCGGTTTAACCCTTCCGGGATGCATTAGTTGTATCAAAGTTGTGGGTATGCCTTATTGGTATAGTTCGTTCAAATGTTTTCTTGAATTCACTGAGATAGTTAGTTAGTTAGTTAGTTAGTAGTTAAGTGTCAGTAATGTAAAACTATGGGTTTAATAAATTGAAATTACCTTAATGTATCAATATAAACTTATTTGCCTATAAATGAACAAACAAATGAATAGGGGAAATCAATAGGTAAACTTTATTTTTAATGTTATCAATGTATTAGATTGAACCAATCTACATGGATATATCTAATATGTGTAACTAATATGCTTGACCGAATATTACAATCATGAAATTTGTTTGTTTTTTTTTTAAAAAAAAGATAGATACTAATTGACAGAAGATAATTTATTTGACTTTCAAATTTCATATTCATATCTGTCCCAAATTGGGTCAAGGTTACTCACTAATAATAATAATAATCATAGGAAGAATAATAAGTACTCAGTCTTATGTATATATATCTGAAGGGGTTTTGTGGAGATTTTAGTAATTTAATAAATGAATTCATGAGTCAAATAAAGCTAGATCGCCATGGAAAACCTGGAAGCATTGGATGGCTGATTCATCTTAGTATGTAACTCCTTAAGATCTACCAGTTCTGGGTTCGAATCTCGTGGGGTGGGATCGTAGATGCGCACTAAGGTGAAACGGCCGTCTAGTGCTTTCAGGTTTTCCATGATGGTCTAGCTTCAATTGACTCGTGAATTTAATTATATATATGTAGTCAAAACACATTCAAACAAATTTTCAGAATTTGCTAGAAAACAAGTATCAGAACATAAAATAAAACAGTTTGTGCAAAGAATTAATGTTGACATCGTGACAAAAATTGTTTTTTTGTTTGTTTGTAGATAGATGAATTATGGTCAATAGAGGAATCTAGGATGCGCTTTTCGTCTCACTTGGTACTCGTCAGACAAGTCCACCTCAACTATCGAAGTGTTAATATTCACTTCGGGACTCAAAACACAGTAACTTTCACTTTAAATGCTTTCTGAACTTGATTAGTAGCCAAAAAAGGGCGAAATTTAGTGAATTGAGTGATAAATGTGATTTTTACAAATTTTTCGATCAACTATTTAAATAAATTTTCATATTTTAAGTTTTTTTATAAAAGTAATGATTTAGGTCGATTGTAGATGGTATTCACGCGTTATGGTAAAGAAGTTGGCGAGGCTAACATTTATGGACACATGAATATTGGTACAAGAGAGCGTCAATATATATGAGCCAATATATATGGGCCCCCGAATGCCCTGGTATGGCCGAGAGTGGGGAGAGACCGCTCTCCCTCTCGAAATACTCTCACACGGCCGCGCGTATATAGCCTCTGACAGGGAAGTCCTACTCATTGCCTTCTCGTGGCGGGGGTGTTGTTTACGAAAATGAGAGGACGAAAAGCGAATGTCCGGGGCTTTAACCGGATTCCAAACCAATGGTGCACATGGGCTCCAGTGTCCTGCGGGAACAAATGGCGTATGAACCAATCTTTGGTCACCGGCTTCCATGGGATTGCATCTCCTTACGATGCTCCACTGTCTTGTGGATCAGACTTTCAGGTCGAAGGCTCGAGGTGTGGCCCCCTAAGAAAACCACCTGTTTGGGTTTGGGCATCCGGGCAGTATCACAGCCCTCACACAAACGATGAACTCTATGTCTATGGCAACTACTTTTCTCGCTCCGAAAAACAACATTTATGAACTAACCAATTAGATTTAAGATAATAAGTTTTGATTTTCGGCACGAAATTTACTCACTCATTTGGCTAAATACCATCTTAGCATTTTAACTGATGTCCGTTCCTGATGAATAACCGTAAATTTAATTCCTAACACTTAACTATCAACGGTAAATCATAATTCTTATTTTTCAAACTACTTTATAACCCTCATTTAATCCTAGTTAGTAGGCAGACACTTTCAAAGTCACTTTAGTATCGCTGAAAGGTTGTGCATAAATTATAGTCTCATCAAAAAGTCTACAATTTAATATCAGTTTTAAATATTATGGTATGTAAAAGGAGTAAATATTAAAGTGACCATTAGGATATGAATATTTTAGGATTTCTGGACTGAAAAGATTTTATGGTACAGAATTGGTTGAAAGATTTCGGGCTTAAAGGTGAATAACAGATAAATGCTTCCATGATACTTGTTAATATTTCACAGCCGACAACACAAAATTATCTTTCTAGACAACTTACCATAAACTATGAAGTACTAGATAGATGTATCATGTCAACATGTTACTTCTCAGGGGTGTACATCCAATAATTTGACAGGAGTTGAACCTAAGATCTTCAGACCTTACTACGAGCGCTTAACTATCGGGATCCAATAGTTTAGATGTCTAAACGTGAATTTCGCAAATCGTTTCAAATAGTTACGAATGATATGTGTACAAAAACTATGGTATATAATCTTAATGAATATTTTATGCTGAAAGTTATTTTGTTATAACCAAATATATGGTGTTTAATTAGGCAAAATATTTATCAATTAAAGTTAGCCACTTTTTCACATAAAAGTAACAATATGATTATCAACCTGTTATAATTTGTGACCGCCTATTAGAAAGCAGTGGCTTATCGATCGGATCAATAATGAGTAAAACACGTGGAAGCAGTCGAGAGTCTTGATTAGTCCTGCTTCCCGCCTAGCCCAGTTAGTTAAGTCCAGAACAGAAGTCTCAGCCTCTGCGATATGAATCATGTATTTCAAACATACTCTGTTTATATACCAATCAAACAGACCACATCGTACCATAAAATAGAAAATAACATTTGTACAATATTTGACCAATAGGGAAACGACACGTGAAATAAGTATTGACCAATAGGAAAATGATGCCATTTCAAGTCCAAGGATAGCATTAGACTTGAGAGGATAGTTTTTGGGATATTTTTCTGAATATCCCAACACAATGCAACACTTTAGAACATTAAGTTAGTAATAGTTTTTCAATAAATCATAAATTCACATAAAAGTGTAGCGTGGCGTCGAGTGGAGATTGACTATGGACACCGCTACCAAAAAGCTCGTTCCAAATGACTCCACAAAATCCCCGAGAAGCCATATATCAGAAGGCAATTAATGGACCAAGTCGAGGTTTATTTGCTGGCGATCTCGTGGCATCGAAAGGATACCGAGATCGTGCCAGGATAGAAGCTTGGTTACAGAACGTAACCGAATTCGCGCGAAGTTACAATCGAAGTGTAAGGATAAGAATGGAAGCCCAATATAGCTGTCATTAGCACAGTTAAACAAAAGCACATTAGAACAGTCACTGGTACAATTGGTTATAATAATAATTGTTTTTATTAAACCAGTCGTGTTCTCGTGATAAAAGTGAGTCACTACAAAAGTGTTAAATAACCGACATTATCCAAAGTTGAAATTCCTTTTCTATTCATGATACTTTTTGTACGTGATGTGAGGTGTTTTTTTGTTTTGTTAGAAAGTGTGGAATAGAACATTTGAAGGTAACTTTCAAAAACAAAATCAAAGAACAAAACAAACTATTTAAAGTCAATTATCAAAGCTTTTTTATCCAGTAGGCGATTAGCATGTAATCAGTCATGAAACTTCCTGTTTAAATTCAATAGAAATTGTTATTGTATACAAACATTTGAAGTAATTGAATGTTCTTTATTGTTTCCGACATGATATTATTGTTGATATTTTTGTTTTAGTCAAGTTATATCATCAAATATTAGACATTATAAGTTGCTATGTTATTGAATATAAATATTCAATATAGAAACTGTCTTAGGAACTAGTTATGAACAAGTGACTTAGATCTTTGATTTTATGTATTCAGTGTATTGTAGTGATTCACTTTTATCACGAGAACATGACTGGTTTATTAAAAACAATTATTATTATAACCAATTGTACCAGTGTTTGTTTTAATGTGCTTTTGTTTAACTGTGATAAAAACATCCATTATTCTTACACTTTGATTGTGACTTCGCGCGAATTCGGTTACATTCTGTAACCAAGCTTGTATCCTGGTACGATCTCGGTATCCTTTCGATACCACGAGATCGCCAGCAAATAAACATCGACTTGGTCCATTAATTGCCTTCTGATATATGGCTTCTCGGGGATTGTATGGAGTCATTTGGCACGTGTTTCTTGGTAGCGGTGTTCATAGTCAATCTCCACTCAACACCACGCTACAGTATAATTTAAAAGTGCTTAATACAAAGTATTACTGAACTAATGGCATGTGTTGATTATAAGTTTTAAACTAGGATGAAAGATTCATTTTAAATGTATGATTCATTCATTTGTTAATATTCAAGATTGAATTCAAATCCCTGTGTGAATGTTATATCCCAATAAGAATAATGAATGGTAACTTTTGGGATCTATTGATGGACCAATACTATGACTATATTTTTATCGTATAATTGTTATGTAACTAAACTGTTCATATTCATGTCGCTTCTTATTATAAGCTTTCATTTGACCCATAGACTATTACTATGCGATATACCAGTCTTGAGTTATGCCCTGTCTATTAATTACTATCTTCCTTATTCACAGCCACATTTGGCTAAATCTTGTACAAATGTTCTTTCCTGTTTTATGATACGATGTGGTCTGTTTGGTTTGTATTTAAACCGAGTATGTTTGAAATACATAATTCATATTGCAGAGGCTGAGATTGGTATTCTGAACTCAACTGGCTGGGCTAGACAGGAAGCGAAACCAATCAAGACTCTAGGCTGCTCGCACGTGTTTTATGCGTCAAGTGTTCGATCTATAATTAGCGGCTCTCTGATTGGCGGTATCGTTGCGTTATTCAAAAACAGGGCACACAGATTCACAAGCCATAACAGTGAACATTAACACTGTGATGCAGTTACATTCAGCTCTAACTAGAAAGATATAAAGACGTAGGGATGCTGACTTTCAGGGTTAGTCACAATCTATTTACCCTTAGAAATAGGATGAATCAGTTTTCTAGTACTCAATTGTTCTCCAGTTGATGTCAGCTCCTTGAAAGAAGATAATGAAATCAAAATCTTAAGAATCCAGTATTCAAAACCTTTGAGAAAAAAAACACAGTTTTCAACTAATTTTAATACTTTTCAAAATAACCTTAAGTTCTTCCATCTGTTAGGTACAAAGTTATGGTTTCGGCCATATCAAAGTGTATCTTTTTGTTTAAGTGCTCTTGCAGAACACGTTGTATCGATTTTCCATAGTTAGCTCCTTCGAGAATCATCTTGGAAAGTTTTCATAAAAGAAGACATTAAAAACAAACAAAAGCTTACCGCTTGCAAGTCTTATTAATTTTAATCTTGTTGTCTCATAAGAAATATTATCCAAGATTATCTACATAGACAAATAAATTCAGATCAAATAGGAGTACAAGTTAACGGTTTTCAGCTTGAACTCTATATGGAAAAGTAACATATGCAATCTCTTATTCTACTATACCTTTAAATTCCTTTCTTAATTTTTATATTACGTAACTGTTAGTTATTATTACTCATTTCGTTTATTATTAGTAATATCATTACCTCTACGTTGTTTTTTTTGTGATATTTCCTCCAGGTTTTCCATGGTGGTCTAGCTTTAATTGACTCATGATTTCAAACAGCGAAATTTCTAAAATCTCTACAAAACCCCTTCTGATAGTAATAATAATCATCTGCTCATTAGTGACTGACTTCAAGAGATACTCCTGGAGTTCTAGTGAGAAGCCGTTACCAGTGGAGTTCAACCTGGTCTGTTATGAGATATCAGATTACTGAAGACAATGGTGTACGGTGGCGCAACTTCGTATATTCATAATAGTCAATTAAACAATTATTTCTTACATTTCTCGTTTGTAAAATACTATTTTAGTCTAGTTGTTTTCCTTTAAACATTTAATTGTTACATTATTTGTGATACTTAAAATTATCCTAACAATTAGTCATTTTGATAAATTTCGATCACTATCAAAAGGGGAATTTTTGTCTGTGGATATTATAGTAATTTCAATAGTTGAAATCATGAGTCAATTATAGTTAGACCACCATCGAAAACCTGAAAGCATTAGGCGACCAGTATAGGATTCCTCAACAGTGCGCATCCACGATATCACCCGGCAAAATTCTAACCCAAGATCTGTCGGTTCTGTTCGCGAACGCTTAGTCTCTATATCACTGAACCGGCATCCAACAGTGTTAATATCTAACTTCAACCAATTCACAAAGCTGCACCACCGTCCACTATTGTAATCAGTGAGTTACTATCTCGCAACAGATCCGGATCGTGAATACGCACTGCTGAAGAGTCCCATGCTGGCCGTCCGATGCTTTCAGGTTTTCCATGGTGGTCTAGCTTATATTAAGTCATGGATTCAACTATTAAAATTAATATAATATCCACAAAACCTCTATTTGATGATAATTAAAAGTTGTTTTTATGTTTAAAACTGAAAATTCTAATATACTAAATTGTGAAACTCAAAATTTCTAACAGATTTTTAGGCTTATACAATATTCGATATTTGAGCAATGTATCGAAACTAGAAAATGAAATACGAAATACGTTTAGCTATCAAGGTTCGTGCATCCACTGATGTGATGTGAGCTACTTATATTGATATAAGTAGTATATAACGTGCGTTAAAGGAACGTAATGTCTGGCAGCGGAAGATGGCGAAGATCAAGAAATGTGGAGCGAGAACACAATGGAATTTGTAAGAAAATGCATGAACAATAGAATGGGAGACAATGGATTGGTGTTTGCAACAGAAACAGTCCAGTTTGGTTTGATGCATGAATATTTTGCAAATTGACGATTGACTATATGGTATTCAGATTTTGTTGAGATAGACTGTAATTGTTGTGCTACATACATCCGTTTATCCCTATCCGTGTTCTTGTTCACTACAATAACAGTATGTGTGTGTTGGGAAGTTTTTTATTTACTAGAGAATTGATGAGGAACAAAAATGACCATATTTACGAAACACAACACATTCATTGTATTTCATTGATCTCTTTTGAACTGACTATAAGCTAATAAGTATAGTCTTATCAAATTCTTAACATAATATTGGGCTTCGAAAAAACAAACAAACAAATTTATCCATTAATAATCAATGTTTTTGAAATACACAAACAATTCAGAGTTTACAAGTAATATCGAGACAATATGCACAGTACGCACATATACTTATAAAAGACTGATCAATTTGCAGTCCTAAACATCAATGGGAAGATTCAAATAAACAATACCATGTGAATTTAAACTTCACCGCATTGCACAATCATGTGACTATCAGGACTCATTGGCTGAGTAGATAAATCGATGGTGTTTTAAGAGAATGGCATTAGGTTCGAGTCCTGGAGTGAACATCAACTCTCTGAGATGCAGGTACATCCAGCTGACAAGACTTAAATAGGACGGAACGCATGTCAAACCGGATTCCACTTCTAGACACTATCTATCTTTACTTATAAAGCTTATGACTTAAGGCAATATCAAGGCAATTCGTGCAGTATGCACATATACCAACAAGAGATTGATCAATTACAATCAGAAGATTCAAGCGAAACAATAACAAATAAACTATCATTTAGTCTTTCATTAATTTCATTAATGATTGAAATACATTTGAATATGAATCTGTGAATTTCTTAATCATAAAAATCATCAAGAATATTAGAATAATAATTTATTATCTTCTTTTTTTTGTTAATGAAAAATCAATATCACACTAGTCATACTTATAGTATTTTTCTTTCATTGTTACTATGATTACTCCATTAGTGTACGCATAGATATATGTGTGTGTACGTATGTGTGTGTGTGTGTGTTTGTTTTTGTTGCCATAAATCATTTTACATGAACAATTGCGAATATATATCTATATATATATCTCTGCAATTTCTTTTCTTTTTTTTTTCTCTCTTTTGGAATTTCAGAACATTTCAGACAAACCAACCAACCGATCAACAACAAACCAACCAACCAACAATCAACCAACCGACCAACAACCAACCAACCAACCAATCAAACCTAGTTAATTATTCTCATTAATTTACATTAATAATGTTGATTTCTATTAAAGAGGGGATCATATTCAACAATTTAATTGTATATTACTAATCTATTACTGGTTTATCTCTAAAAAGTCATTCTCTTTTTTTTTAAAAAACGTTTTTTTTCTTCTTTTTTTTCTACAATTAATTTTAATTTAGATTGATCATTGAACATTGGACATTGAAATAAATTGCGATAAATCAAATATTCAATTTGTAATTGATTGTTTTCATTATAAAAAAAAAGAAAAAGAAAAGAAAAAAACGATATTTAAATTTATCATCACTTGGTATTGTTGACTTGAATCACATTCACTATTAGCTAATATAACACTTATGTATTTAAACTGTTTTATAGAGTATAGGGTTTTGTTGTGACTTTAAGTTAAGGTTGATTTTTACCCTGTGCTAATTGTTGTGTCCTTGACTGAAATACTAGAAAACAGCGTATTTATCGACCGATTCAATGACACGTGAACACGTACGAACATAATGGGCGACCTAGAGTTACGATTGGTACCGATTCCCTGTCTATTCCAGCCAGTTGAGTCCAGAACACAAATCTCAGCCTCTGAGTTATGAATCATTGTATTTCAGACATACTCTATTTATATACTGATCAAACATACCACATCGTACCATAAAAATAGAAAACAACATTTTGTACCATATTCAACAAGTGAACAGATATCGACCAGTAGGAAATGTCCATTTAAAGTGCAAGGACACCATTGGACTTAACATCCACAACAGGGTTGTATTAATTTTCTTGTTGTCGTTGAATGATTATAAAAGTTTATAATGAAATAGTTGAGAATAAGAATAATGCATCGTAATATTAACGTTTACTTGGAAGCAGAAGCGATCTGAAACATCAACATTATAATCAGGGTCGATAAACACCTCTGAAGTAAGAACACAGAATACTGGTACAATAGATTTATATTTATAAATTGAAAGAAGCAGTTCAAGTACGAAAAGGGAAAACTTATCATTATTATTATTTATCCATCATTCTGTAGGTTCAGCTTACGTAGGGATTGTTCCCCTCTTATTCTAATACGTTTAATTAAGGATGTGTTTTTTTGTTGTTGAATGATTATGAGTTTATAATTAGTCAATTGAGAATGACAATAATGTGTCGTTTTTGTTTCTCTTTTCAATTAGGACATATGTAATTAATGATGATTACCCTATTTATTAGAATGTAATATTCATTTTGAAAGTATAAACTAAATCATTAGGTTAAATAACATATTTGTAGGTGGCCTGCCTCATTATTTAAGCTATCTGTTCTTGTCATCTGGATAATTCAACAAGTTACCTTTTTCCTTGTTTGTTTTAATCCATCATTATGCCTATTAGTTGTATGACCTATTCAGGTACGTTTGTGGGAAGTTTACGATCTTTTGTTGTACAAGTTACGAAAATATACAATTGGAGACATCAAATTGGCTGGCAATGTGGATTTCAAAGAATGAATATTATTCAGATTTCAACTTTTGAAATGCTCATATCTAACTCCGCATGTAGCTCTTCTAGAGTTACTGCCGGTTCCAAGCCCGGGTAAAGGAGGAGGGTTGGGCATAGGGTTAGCGCCCCCATCCCGTGGAAAAATAACTCGCTAAAAAAACGCTTACCAGAAAAAATAATTCAAACCATTTTAACTCTGCCCTGGGAGTTAGAAGGTCTTCATTTATAAGAATTATGACGCTTCATGGTGAAAGCCGAGTTCCTTCGGAAGCCACGAGGCCGATGCCCCTTCCAACAACCAGAGCAAAATTTTTGTAGGTACATGGGATGTCCGAACAATGTGGGAAACCGGGAAGACCAGTCAAATACCAAAGGAAATGAGGAGATACAATTTAGCAGTACTGGGAATCAGCGAAACCCACTGGACCCAAGCTGTACAGAAAAGGCTAGCTACGGAAGAGATGCTGCTATATTCCGGTCACGAAGAGGAAAATGCTCCACACACTCAGGGAGTCGCTCTAATGCTGTCCAAAGTAGCACGAAATGCACTTGTATGATGGGAATCTTACGGATCCAGAATCATCAAAGGATCGTTCAAAACAAAGAAGGAGGGGATCTTAATGAATATTATCCAAATGTTATGCACACACAAATGATAGCAACGACGACATTAAAGATCAATTCTACGAGCGACTGCAGTCAATCATAGAGAAATGCCCAAGAAAGGACCTCACCATTCTAATGGGAAATCTAAATGCCAAAATCGGAATAGACAACACCGGATATGAAGATATTATGGGACGACATGGACTGGGACAGAGAAACGAAAATGGAGAAAGATTCGCAAATCTATGTGCATTCAACAAATTGGTCATAGGGAGCACAATATTTCCACACAAGCGTATACACAAGGCTACATGGATCTCACCGGACCACACTACAGAGAACCAGGTAGATCATATTTGCATCAAAAAAATTCCGAATGACAATGAAAGATGTGAGAACCAGGAGAGGTGCTGACGTAGCTTCAGATCACCACCTAGTTGTGGCCAATTTAAAACTGAAGCTAAAAACGAACTGGACAACTGGACAAACAGCACTACAAAGGTTCAATACAGCCTTCCTTCGAGATACTGACAAACTCAATGAATTCAAGATAGCTCTCAACAACAGGTTCCAAGCCTTACAAGATCTACTGAAAAAAGAAGAAACTACTATGGAGGACAACTGGAAAGGCATCAAGGAAGCATTAACTTCAACGTGTCAAGAGGTTCTGGATCTAAAGAAATACCATCATAAGGAATGGATCTCTACAGAAACACTGGACGAGATCAAAGGAAGGAAGAACAAGAAGGCAGCAATAAACAACAGCCGAACACGAGCAGAGAAAGTCCAAGCACAAGCTGAATACACAAAAGCAAACAAACAAGTGAAGAGGAGCATTAGAGCCGACAAGAAGAAATACGTGGAAGAATTAGCAAAGATGGCGGAAAGAGCTGCTAGAGAAGGAAATATGAAACAACTTCACGATACAACGAAGAAACTAGCAGGGAAATACAGTAAACCAGAGAGGCCGGTCAAAGACAAAGAAGGTAGGCCAATCACTGAAATTCAACAACAGCGGAACAGATGGGTAGAATACTTCGAGGAACTCCTTAATAGGCCGGCTCCAATGAATCCACCGGACATCGAAGCAGCACACACAGATCCTCCCATAGACGTCAACCCACAAACGAAGGAAGAAATCAGAATGACCGTCAGACAAATCAAGAACGGGAAAGCAGCGGGTCCGGACAACATACCAGCTGAAGCACTGAAGTCAGACATCGAAGCAACTACAAACATGTTTTACCTTCTATTCAAAAAGATTTGGGAGGAAGAACAATTGCCGACTGACTGGAAAGAAGGACACCTCGTCAAGATTTCAAAGAAAGGAGATGTGAGCAAATGTGAAAACTACAGAGGAACCACACTACTGTCAATACCTGGGAAAGTCATTATCAGAGTGTTGCTGAACCGGACGAAAGATGCAGTAGACGCCCAACTTCGAGATCAACAAGCTGGATTCCATAAGGATCGATCATGCACAGACCAAATTGCAACACTACGGATCATCGTCGAACAATCAGTTGAGTGGAACTCATCACTATACATCAACTTCATTGATTATGAAAAAGCATTCGACAGTGTAGATAGGAGGACATTATGGAAACTTCTTCGACACTACGGAGTTCCTGAGAAGATTGTCAACATTATCCGGAACTCATACGACGGACTACAATGCAAAGTCGTCCATGGAGGACAGCTGACAGATGCATTCCAAGTAAGGACCTGAGTCAGATAAGGCTGTTTACTCTCTCCCTTCCTCTTTCTTCTGGTGGTCGACTGGATTATGAAGACCTCGACAACTGAAAGAAAACACGGAATTCAGTGGACAGCTCGAAATCAATTAGACGATTTGGACTTCGCAGATGACCTAGCCCTCCTATCGCATACACACGAATAGATGCAGACAATGACAGCCAGTGTAGCAGCAGTCTCAGCATCAGTAGGCCTCAGCATACACAAAGGGAAAACCAAGGTCCTGAAATTCAAAGCGGAAAACAACAATCCAATCACACTTGATGGTAAAACTCCGGAAGATGTAGAATCCTTCACATAGCTGGGAAACATCATCGATGAACCAGGAGGTTCAGATGCCGACGTAAAGACAAGGATTGGAAAAGCAAGGACAGCATTCCGACAGTTGAAGAACATATGGAACTCAAAACAAATTTCAACCAATATCAAAGTGAGAATCTTCAATACCAACGTCAAGGCAGTTCTACTGTATGGAGCTGAAACTTGGAGAACTACAACAACCACCATCAAGAAGGTACAAGTATTTATAAATAGTTGTCTACGCAAGATACTCAACATTCATTGGCCGGATACCATCAGCAATAGCCTTCTGTGGGAGAGAACAAACCAACTTCCAGCTGAAGAAGAATGTAGAAAAAGACGATGGAAATGGATAGGACATACATTACGCAAGTCGTCAAACTGCATCACGAGACAAGCACTAACTTGGAATCCTGCAGGGAAGTGCAAAAGAGGAAGGCCTAAGAACACATTACGTCGGATAATAGAAGCAGATATGAAAAGAATGAATAGGAACTGGAAGGAGCTGGAAAGGTTTTCCCAGGACAGGATTGGATGGAGAATGCTGGTGAGTGGCCTATGCTCCTTCACGAGGAGTAACAGGCGTTAGTAAAGAAGTAACTGGCGATCACTCAATATTTATCACAAGGATCGATGAAGAAATAAGATACGGAAATCGAATGAAATACTTTGTTCTGAGAAATCTATATTGAATAAGAAAATGTTCTTTTCGACGAAATTATTTACTTAAGCTCTACATTCGTATCTGGGAAATATATATCTATAGGAGGATAGAAAAGATTGAATCATAAAATGAATTCAAGACTAAATAATAAATGAGGTTACGTACTAATTAAGGAGTAAAGAAGAAAATTGTTTATGGATCAGCTAATATAGTCTAATTGACAGATATGAAGAAAAGCGACAAACACAAAAGGTCATAATAAGAGACTGAATAATAATTAAGAAAACTTGTATATGGATATTGAAAAGGAAGAATGTTGTATTTGTAATATCTCAGCGAAAGAATTTGAAGTAATTCCAACATTTCGCCTGGCAATCCGGTCTAAGCTTCTTCAAGGAAAATATAGTCAAACAATAAAATTATCGAATATAAATAGATACATGGTTCTTCGGTTTACTGTATACTGAATAAGTCACCCAATTATTTGTATATGGATAGTAATAAAAATAACGGATTAGAGTTTAAAATGGCAAAATAATAAGTTTAAAAAATTCAATAATAATCAAATAAAAGTGCAGAAAAACCCCAGAAATATACCCATTAAGGGGATTAGGGTCAAGGAAGGATGAGAGGTTGGATGAATCGTTTCGGCACGCAAACTTTAAGCTTGAGTTCGTGAATTGCTAATGCCTCAGCAGTACATAAAGTATTGATTCGTCAATCAAATGATGATCTTAATGTCACCTTAACAAACTAGTGAACTTAATAATGATTGAAACAAGTTTAGTCAGTGAAAATGAACTAATAAGAAAACAAAATGGTTGTTCAACAATTTTGATAAGCGGAAGATTAACTTTATATCTGTTTCACTGTTCACTGAAGTTAGTTCATGAAACGTGTTGGATTTAAGATGATTTATTCGTTGACTAATTGTAAACGTTATAAATGTAATGCAAACTTGTGATGTTTATATGAACTAACCATTTGTTAGTACTTGATGACTGCCTAATTTCAAATTCCAAATATAATACATTCTCTTATGTTCACTTAGTTCTATTGAGTTATTTCACAGATCCCTAGTTTGTATAATAATTTAAATATTTCTAACCATCAGAAAACTATAACATGATTGGAATATTGACAAGTGTTTATTTTCAGAAGGGGTTTTGTGGAGATTTTAGAAAGTTCAATAGTTGAAATCATGGGAACGATGGAAAACCTGGAAGTACAGGACAGTCTTTTCGTCCACGTATGGGACTCCTTAGCAGTGCACATCCACATTCATGCCAGTAATTGATAAGGGTTCGTATTTTTCTGTTATCGATGTGCAAAACTATAGTTCATTATTTTTGTTGACATATTTTTGTCTTACTGTACATTAAACCGTTAGGTTGTAGATAGGATAAAGTGTACACACTTATTTACTTATGCCTGTTATCTCTTGTGAAGCGTAGGCCCTCGAACACGATTCTCCAATCTACTCTACTCTGCACTCTCCTATTAGACTAATGCCAAGTTTTATTCATTTCTTTGATGTCCACCTTCAATTGTCGATGCAATTTGTTCCTTGGTCACTTCGCGATCCAGTTTGATGATCTCTGTCAAGTCAGTCAGCTACAACGTAGGACCAGGCACATATATGCATCGGTACAAGTTGCCATACCTCATTAACACAACAAGATGGACACCGGATTCATAAAAGTACTTAATTCAGAGGTGGTAATATATAAAAGAAAGATTGCAATAAGTATATAGTACAGGAAGAAAGAATTAGTTCGTAGAAAGAAATATATGAATCGATTTTAATCTCTTAGTTTAAGGGAAAACAGAGAGTGTATACACCCACTCCATTGTGATCGATTCTGAGCCATGTCACCAAGAGTCTCCAACCACCGGTTACAATAGTCACGCGGACCCCAACCAAACAGTCTGCATCTACAAACATGGCTCAGATTAAAAGTTAGTGACTTTAAGGACTGATGCCACTTTTTGGATTGGCCACCCCTAACTTTCTTCCAACCATTCTGAACACCGGTTAGCATTGCACGTCGTGGTAATCGGTGTTCAGCCATACGCAACAAGTTGCCCAACCATCTCAGTCGATGAAGATTCACAACCTCATCGATGATTTCTGTACCGTGCATCATATCCATATCTAGCATCTTTTCTTAATTCTACATTTGACTGAAAGTAGGATTTGAAGTATCTTGCATCGACAACTGAATATTTTCAATGATCGATGTAGAAGTTCTCCAAGTTTCTATTTCATACAATAGAACTATCTTGACAAGATACATATACTAGATTCACTTATTCGCATAAAGCTACATTTATTTAATGAATACAGTGGTCTTGGGTGCTTTCTACTAACCAATTCTTTCTTCTTGTACTATATCTCTATATGCAATCTTCTCTTATATATTACCACCTTTTACCTAACCACTGTTATGAATCCGGTGTTAATCTTGTTGTGCTGATGCGGTATGGCAACCTGGACCGATGCACACATGTGCCTGGTCCTACGTTGTAGCTGACTGACTGACTGAGATTTATTTAATCTGTCATTATAGTCATTATGTTATGTTTTTGTTAATGACGATCAGTTTGCAAACAGAACATAATAACATTTTACATTAAATCAATTAATACATTTAATTTGTTTATTCAAGTTAGTTTTTAAATAATCAAGTTCACTTGTTTCAATTAATTAAAAGTCTTATTTCTTTAATCCTCTCTCAATCCCCCTCTCTCTACTTCTCCCCCCTCTCTCTACTTTTTTCCCCCTCTCTCTCCTTCTTTATCTTTTCCAGCTATATTCTCATTTATCCACATGATACATAATTTCATTAAATGATTTATAAAAATTAGTTTATGCTAAATGGTTGCTATGAATTGATATTCAATAGATCTTCAATTGAAGTAAACTTGAAATGAAAATAATCCTTTATGATTATTATATATAAACAATCTAATAATTAAAAACTAATTAAATAATTTATTTAATTTTCATTTAATACAATAAATAGATTTAATAATTTAGATCATGAGTTAATCTTTGTTAAATAATTATTAAAAGAGAATAAGAACTGAACTATTATTTCATTCTAATGTGAAACATTCCAGCAGTGATCATCTACGAAAACGTTGGAGATTAAAAGGTAGATATACATTAACCATTGGACATAAACATAGTGGTTTGGATTTTAAACACTGGTCAAGAGACTTGAATGTTTTGAATCTAATATCTTGTGGTATTATAACTGCCTAATGCTGAAAAGTTCCATTCGAGAAAAAAAAGACTGTCCATTGATTCCTGGTTATTAGAGATTAGTTAATTGAGAACAGTCTTCCATAGATACTATTAAATTTAACAGTTTCCTAAAAGTCTTCATAATAATATAGATTTATGACTGAATAGTATCTTCTTATTATCGAAATTTGGTTTGAGATTTTTATTGTAATGAAAACAACATAGATAAGAAACATTAATTAAACAAGTTGAAATCATGAGTCAGTTGAAGCTAGACTAGCATTGAAAACCTGGAAGCACTGGACGGCCGTTTCGTCCTGGTATGGGACTCCTTGAGTTCTAGTGAGAAACCGTTACCAGTGGAGTTCAACCAGGTCTGTTGTGAGATAACAACTCACTGAAGACAATGGTGTACGGTGGCGCAACTTCGTGGATTGGTTGAAGTTAGACATTAACACCGTTGGATGCCGGCTCAGTGGTCTGGTGGTTAAGTGCTCGCGTGCGAAACCAGTAGGTCCTGAGTTCGAATCCCGCGGGTGTGGGATCGTGGATGTTCACTGCTGAGGAGTCCCATACAAGGACGAAACGGCCGTCCAGTGCTTCCAGGTTTTCAATGATGGTCTAGCTTCAACTGACTCATGATTTCAACTTGTTCGGATATCTTATTGAATTTGATTTCAATAATTATTTTCCAATAATTTTATACACAGAAGTATTATCAGTATAGGAGTTGTGAAGATTATTGAGTTTTTGAATGAGATCATCAACCGATTGATGTTACAGCACCACTGAAAACCTGGAAGCACTGGGCAGCCGTCTCGTCCTGTTGTATGACTCCAAAGCAGTGCGCATTCACGATCACGTTCGCGGGACTCGGACCCATAGCCTTCGGTCTCGCACGCGAACGCTTAACCTTTAGAAATTATCAAGTTGTGTTAGAGCATAAGAAGTAATTATAATGGGGGATATCGTAAAAAAGACTAGTTTTAATGAATGTGCTTGAACGCTTAAACTACTGGTGTTAGTGTCGAACATCAACCAATTCACGAAATCGCGCGACCATCCTGTGAAAGGGATCGTGGCTGCGCACTGCTGAGGAGTCCTACAATAGGACGAAACGGCCATCCAATACTTCCAGGTTTCCAACGTTTCTCTAACATCAATCGGCTCATGATCCCAATCAAAAATATAGAACCATGTTTTTACAAAATAGTGTCAATTTATCCAATTTCTGGCTATTTTTAAATGATTATACTAGTTGCACGGTATCCAGTAAATTTTGTTCTTTCCTCTACTGTGCATCGTCTAGTTGCCTTAGACCAATTTGTGAAGTAAACAGCAGTTTCGAAAATTTTTCATTCTGGATATGTAACAATTTAAACTGAAATTTTACACATACTTTAGTACTATACAAAGCAAACTAAATCTGTGTTCGACTAGTTGATATTTAAGTGAATAATAGTGCGTATTGTTAAACTTAGATTTAATGATGAAACGATTAAGATTAAGAAATTGCTTTCACGGTTACTGTGCAAATATCGAACCAAGTTAATGACTGTAGATAGTAAGATGGTTAATCTTATTCAGTAGAAACTTCAAGGCATTCGATCACTAAGAAGAACACTACCCAGTAAATACTTACTTACATACATACATACATACTTACTTGCTTACTTACTTACTTACTTACGCCTGTTACTCCTCGTGAAGGAGCATAGGCCGCTCACCAGCATTCTCCATCCAACCCTGTCCTGGGCACTCCTTTCCAGCTTCTTTCAGTTCCTATTCATCCTTTTCATATGTGCTTCTATTATCCGACGTAATGTGTTCTTTGGCCTTCCGCTTTTCTGCTTCCCTTCAGGATTCCAAGTTAGGACTTGTCTCGTGATGCAGTTTGATGATTTGCATAATGCATGTCATATCCATTTCCATCGTCTTTTCCTAATTTCTTCTACAGCTGGAAGTTGGTTTGCTCTCCGCCACAGAAGACTGTTGCTGATGGTATCCGGCCAATGTGTGTTGAGTATCTTGCGAAGATAGCTATTTATAAATACTTGTACCTTCTTCATGGTGGTCCAGTAAATACACGAGTAAAATTATTATAAATTAATTTAAAGAAATACAACATCGAGTGACATTTCTTTTCAGTGCTTGTTAAGGTAAAGATTGTAAATAAGGCTTTGATTAGAACAAGGGTTGGAAGTAGAGTTTAAGATTAGAATAGGGATTAAGTTAGTTCTAGTATGCATAAGAAGTAATTTTTCATTAGCCCTAAATCATAATCCTGAAACTAGTTCTTAACTATATACTCTAGCGTTTAAAAACACATAATCGAACTTGGTTAATCATATAAAACTAATGTATTCTTTGCAAATTCAGTGAGATTATAATTTTTGGACGACTTTTGAGCGACGTCAAAGTGATCTTGAAAGTATCTACCTACTTACTAGAGTTAAATGAAGGTTATAAAGTAGTTTAAAGAATAAGGATTATGATTTATAGTTAGTGGTTAGGCTTAGGAATTAGATTTACGATTTTTCATCATGAACTGACATCAACTAAAATGTCAAAGTGTTATTTAACCGAAATGGGTAAGTGAATTTCGTATCAAAATCAAAGACTTATTATTCTAAATCTAATTGTTTAGTATAGTATAGTAATTTCAATGGTTAAGATCATGAGTCAATTGAAGCTAGACCACCATGGAAACCCTGGAAGCATTGGATTCTATGGTGTTTCAAATTATTTGAATTGTAGTATGAACTAGGAATCCCAGAAATAACGCAATCGGATCAAGAAGTACTAGATAACCACAAACGAATGTACTGTATTCAGAATTCGAAATCAAGCATTCAACAAGTACAAAGGTATCATTAGTTCATTCAAACACCACAGACTCCTCAGCAGTGCGAATCCACGACCTCGCCACCTGCGAGATTCGAACCTAGGATCCACAGGTTTCGCGCGCGAGAAATTCACCACAAAACAGTGGTGTGTTGAAATGAATTTTCTAGTGTCTGTTAAATAAAAAAACTTCATGAGATAGAAGAACTATTTTTTTAATCTAAAAAATGTCTAAAAATGAAACTACTCACATTTCCCAACTGTAAATGATAGGCATCAGTTTTCTGTATACACAATGTGATCCCATCATTCAGATTATGCACATACTCTGAAAATAAATAATCAATACAAGCGTATTGATTTGAAAACTCTCCAAATAAATTATTCAATTGGACTTCATCGATAGATAAGAAGGTATCAAGTATTGTTTTACATAAACACTGACTACATTGATAATTATGTCATAGTTGAATTATTGAATAAGTTAGGATAGCTTCAGCAAATTTAGGACGTGTAGTTAATATCCATTGTGGAACTACAGGATTATATAAACTCCCACAATAGGACGAAACGTCCGTCCAGTGCTTCCAGGTTGTTCATGGTGGTCTAGCTTCAACTAACTCATGATCTTAACCATTGAAATTACTATAATATCTACAAAACCCATCTGATATTAATCAACATACTCACTAGTGACTGGCTTCAAGACGTATATCCTGGAGTTCTAGTGAGAAGTAATGACCAGTGGAAATCAACCAGGTCTATTGTAAAACATTAACTTTAGTAGATAATAACAATGGTGGATATGTGGCCTAAATTCGTGGTTTATTTTGTTTCATAAAAATAAATTTTTATCAAATCTCCCAAATATCTTGGTTACTAATAATCAATAATTTGTATTTCCATGGTTAATAGTTTTTTTGAAAAAAAATGTGACATTTTTAAAATATTTTAGTGAAAAACAAAAGAAAAGAAAAAAGACAAAAAAAAATTAATCGTTTCTATATTATTTTGGTATTTTAGTTTTAATTTATTGTTTGTTTGTTCATTATTTAGTTGGATCAGTTAATTGTCATTTTACGGATCATGAATTGAAACATTGATCAAATATACATTTATAAATAACGATTTATTGTATTATTTGTATGATGAAATTACTTTTACAGATTGAAATCATTTGAAGCTAGACCAACATTGAAAACCTGGAAGCACTGGACGACCGTTTCGTCCTATTGTAGGACTCCTCAGCAGTGCGCAATGGCGCAACTTCGTGGATTGGTTGAAGTTAGACATTAACACCGTTGGATGCCGGCTCAGTGGTAACTTCTCTGACTGTGAAGCTGGGTGATACGAGATTGAATCCGCCAGGGAGCACCAGTTCCCTCAAGATTACAGGTACACCTTGCTGATGAGTGCCAAGTAGCACGAAACCCGGGTATATACGCCATCTGTTCCACCAGGATCCTGGATTCCATATGTACCACTGTCAGTGGCTGTATACACGAGGTCGGGTGAGAGCATTTGAACAGGAAGAGCGAACTCTTCACACGGTCGGCTATACCAAGGCTTGATTTTGTTCTGTTTGAAGATACATTGGTTATACCTTCGATATCCGCTGAATGTTAGAACACCGTTATAATTATCACAGGCCAACATTCGTAGTTTTTTGACATTAGGGCAGACTTCGAATCGTTGGACAGGATTGTTCTCCGGGATCGCTTACTGAGAAAGTGTGGGTCTGAGAAAACCCTAAATACAAGTATCTCAAGCAGAGTGAAGGCAAACAACCACCTCTCTTCATTGTTTCATGTAGACAGTGAGGTTAGGTAGGGTTCCCTAACATCACCATTTTTCTTCAAAGTCGCTATCGATGAAGTCCTGGAAACATCTCTAATGGATGTAGGTGATGGTGATGTGAATTTGATGCCTGGAAATAGATTTTTTGGCCTCAAGCATGAGGATGATATTGTCTTAATGTGCGATAATATCCAAGCCATGCAATACGCACTAAATCAGTTGTCACTTAGTGTCCGTAGGTATGGCATGTGCTTCAAACCTTCTAAGTGCAAAGTACTTTTACAAGACTGGCAGGATACTGAACCTGCACTTACTCTGGGTAGGGAGCAGACGGTAGTGGTCCAGAAGTTCGTGTATCTAAGTAGCTGTATAAGTGCTGGTGCTGGTGTATGTCATAAGATCAATTCACTCAAACTGACGACCAGAGCCATCTTTGGCGCCTTCCTGGTATTAGTCTAGTTGTAAAGGGTCAGATCTACAACGCGTCGATGAGATCAGTTTTGCTCTATGCCTATCAAACCTGGCCTCCCCGAGTTGAGGATAGTAGACGACTTCCAGTGTTTGATCATCGTTGTCTCCGAAGAATTACTGACATGCTGTGGCAACACCATGTTAGCAATGCATGGGTTAAGCGTTGTGTGTTTGGGCACAACGACGATAATTCAGTTGATGTCACTATCTTGAAACATGGACGTTGACGGCGTGATCATATCCTATGAATGTTTTCTCAGAGTATCCCACATCGTACATTATTTTCCAACGATGGGACCGGTTGAAAAAAGAGGAGAGGTAGCCAGTTTATGACATAGCGTGAAAGGAAGCTGTATAGGACTGGCATTTTTTGACCCTTCACAACTCCATGGTCAAGGTCCTAGAGATAGCACAACATAGTAGCTTGTGATACCATCAAAAATGGCTCTGAATGGAAGCCAGTGGTGATCCTGATGTGCGAAATTCTTTCTGGTTGTATATTTCCTGACTGGACTACTTCTCCTATAATAATTATTATTATTTCACTTTCATACGCCAATTTGTCTTGATTGTTGTTCTTATTTTATCATACTCACTGTCCATTCTCTATCACTTCACAACCTTAGTGTTATTGTGTGACGCATATATATTTTGGCGCCCTTCTGAACAATTGTTTACATGTTTGAATGAATAAACAAAATAAATAAGCATAATGTATTTAACACTTCTGGCCAGGGTTTTCTTTTTACAAAGTGAGTGACTTCTGTATATCGATATGTAATTATCACGCAGATTACATTTCAACCAGTAGCATTCTTTAACACACATGTTGAGTGAACAGCTCCAGATTCTTGAAATAAAATTTTGAATACGCTCCACCCACTACATCAACTGAAGAATAGTTAAAATTTCTGAACGAAACATTTATATTAAACACTGAAAGCTCAGGGGAAAATCTCATTTATTTACGGATTAGTGGTTAGTAGTGGAATCCAGGACGCACGTTTCGTCCCATTTGGGACTCATCAGCTGGATGTACCTGCATCCCAGTGTTGATGCTCACTCCAGGACTCGAACCCAGTACCATTCACTTGAAACACCATTGAGTTATCCACTCAGCTACTGAGTCCTGTTAGCCACATGATTTTGCAATGGGGTGAAGTTTAAATTCACATGGTATTGTTTATTTGAATCTTCCCATTGATGTTTAGGACTGCAATTGATCAGTCTCTTATTGGCATATGTGCATCCTGTGCGGATTGCATCAGTATAGCCTTAAGTCACAAGTTCAAGTCCCGGAGTGAACATCAACTCTAAGATACAGGTACATCCAACTGACGAGTTCCAAATAGGATAAAATGCACGTCAAACTGGATTCCACTTATAGACACTATCCATCTTTCCTTAAAAAGCTTCTGACTTAAGGTTATATTTAGTTAGTCCTCACAGGATCCACATATACCGACAAGAGACTTCTCAATTGTAGTCCTAAATAACAATGGGAATATACAACCTAATACAACATCAAGTGATTTCATTTATTTACCATTTCCTATTTATCGATTTCTGATACTTTTTGATTGAGATCATGAACCAATTGATGTTAGACCATCACAATTGTAAACCTGGACGGCCGTTTCGTCCTATTGTGGGACTCCTCGGCAGTGCGCATCCACGACCCCGCGAGCGGGATTCGAACACAGGGCCTTCGGTCTCGCACGCGAACTCTTAACCAACTGAACCACTGAGCCGGCATCCAATGGTGATAGTTTCTAACATCAACCATTCCACGAAATTGCGCAACCAACTTCCATTGTACTGAGGTAGATAACTGTCTCTACCCAACAAGGATTAGCTCTACTGATCACGGCTTCTCAATAGAACTGATACTTTATCACAAAAAAAATTCATCACATTTGTGCAAAAATATCTTAATAATTTCGAACAAATCACACAATAATAATGTTGATGGATTAAAACATTAATTCCGAATAACAAATTGAATAAATAAATAAACAGAATAAAATGAACAAATATCAAATGACCTTGATTGATATAAACAAAATGGATGCCATTTATTTGAATGAATACAATCACAACAAATGAAAACATTGTTCAAATATCAATATGATTCTATTGAATCAATGAAAGAAAAAAAGAGAAGTAAAGAAGGTTGTCAATCATTAGAATAATTAATAATAGAAAGTTTTATTAAAGAGAATAATATTTGTTGGTTATTCATTCCGGAAATAATTTTATTTACTAATTATATAAATATATAAGTAGTATATTTATTTGTGCATTCTTGATTAACATGGTGGATCTGATGCAGATGTGATAGCGCCGATCGGTAAAGTAAGAGTAGCATATTTACAACTGAGGAACATCTGGAACTCAAAGCAATTGGCAACCAACACCAAGGTCAGGATTTTCAATACAAATGTCAAGACAGTTCGACTGTATGGGGCGGAAACCTGGAGAACTACGAAAGCCATCATCCAGAAGATACAGGTGTTGTCTACGCAAAAGACTTCAGATCCGTTGGCCGGACACTATTAGCAACAACGTACTGTGGGAGAGAACAAACCAGATTCCAGTGGAGAAAGAAATCAGGAAGAAGCGCTGGAAGTGGATAGGACACACATTGAGGAAAGCACCCAACTGCATCACAAGGCAAACCCTCACATGGAATCCTCAAGGTCAAAGGAGGAGAGGAAGACCAAAGAACACATTACGCCAAGAAACGGAGACAGACATGAGAAAAATGAAGAAGAATTGGATGGAACTAGAAAAGAAGGCCCAGGACAGAGTGGGTTGGAGAATGCTGATCGGCGGCCTATGCTCCATTAGGAGTAACAGGCGTTGTAGTGTCAGTTATTATGGCAAGCCCGTCTACCTTATTCTAGCTTGCGGATATCCCATTTTATTCATTCTATTTGAGTCATATTTTGACCTTGTTAATTATTCGCTTATTAGCCCTGACTGTTTTCATATGAGCGTATGTGTGTACACTTCATGTCCCGTGACTTATCACATGTCTGTCGTTTATTTTGTTTGCCTATAAATATTAAGTAATACCTAGCTTGAAATGGAGTTGGCTTCCCAGCCATCTTCCCTGTGCTTCATTTTGTTTGGCTCTGTTTCATTCGCTCCATGTACGAAATATATGTATTGTCAAGTCAATTCTCGTTATTCGACTTATTTAATTCCGTTATTGGATAACGCGATCTAAGTCGACAATGATATACGAGAATAGGCGATAGCAAACACTCATACAATCTGAATTGGAGTCAGATTACGGGCCGTCTCAGCGTAAGTAAGTAAAGTAATACTATCTGTATTTATATTGTCTCAATGAAATAGGCATATTACTAAATAGAATTAATTTTAGAAATAATAATTAAAATTAAATTATAAGATCCATTAATAATTAAGATCATTTGTGTCATCAATTGAGATCATTAGGAAAATTTAATATTTAAGATACATCAATAGTGTAAATCATTGGTCAAATAGAGAATTGAACCCAAACATCTTTCTGATCCTGTCCTAAAATCATGGTTTAATTCCTTTGTTTTTTTGGTTTTTTAATAATTCATTATTAAGGTAAAACTATTTAGGAAAACAAATAAAGAATGTAGTCTGTTTGACAGTCGAATGAAAGTTTGAGATCTCAAAAAAAAAAACACTACTTAGTTGCACTTCTTTAAAGATCTGAATATAGAGACGTTGAAGAATGTGCTGAAGTTTGTGCTGATGATGTTGTTCAGAAGAACGATGAAAGCTCCACGATCAAACCATCCAGCTCAGAGAACAAAACTCCACCAAAATGATTTAAGTAGTTGCCGAAATAGATCAGGTTTCTAAACATTTATGATTAGCTATTTAGGGAGCTATAAACATAGTAGAATGTAAGGTGCAAGTATGAATCCATCCAGTGTGATACACTGAACAATTTTAAGAAAATTGAAAATTTGTAAGTTAAGGGTCGAAATTACATGAGATAATAAAATATAGGTGAATATATTTTCAAAGAAAATGAATAGGATTAAAGAATAAAAGTAGGAATGCAAGATCTTCATGAAGATAAATAATGTTAGTTAGATGAAAGAGATTGGGAGGATACCCTGCTTGACTTAGATTTCATGCTAGTTGACACATATATCAATTTGTACATGGAGTATTCAAGGGACTGATACTTCCTAACATTTTACATAATGCACGCGAAGTTAGATGATTTTGAACAGTAGAAATACAAAACTTAACCGATAGAATCGAATTAGCACTTAAAAAAGGGGGCAAACAGACAAGAAATTTGGTACTGTTCAGTGAACAATGAATTAATGGTTAGTAACAACTAATTCTTCTATATCATATTTCCGAAGTTCTCTGATCGTTATTCATGATAATCAACGATGATCAAAAACTAGAATTATGTATCTCTTGACTTAGATTAGCATACTAGTTAATGACTTGATGAACCAACATTAACATCTCTTAGATTATTAGGACTTTCATTAAGAAATACCGACATTTATCATTATTCATTTTATATTGTTTATTTCAATGTTCCCGTTGATGTTATTATTATTATTATCAGCTTTATTCAATATTATATTTTTGGTACAATATAGAATTCTCAGCGCAAAGTATTTCAACAAGTTTCCGTTTCTTTCTTCTTGGTCGATCCTGACGATAAATATTGAGTGATCGCCAGTTAGATGTTAGCAGTCCAGTAAATGAACATCTGAACAATATATATTCTTTTCTCTGCATATTGCCAGCAACCACATAGTCTCTTATTGAGTTTTTTGTAACTTTGACAAGGAAAGGTTGTACACTTTTCAGAAACGCAGAAGAATAGGTTATGTGATTAATAAACATAATGATATATTAAAAACAAACAAAAATAGATAACCTGTTGAAATATCTAGATGGGAGAAACAGGTAGCCCAGATGCTCAAGCAGACCGCCCTTTATAGGACTGCCAATCTCTTACTGGCATATGTGCATTCTGTACAGATTGCCTTGTCAATTTGTGAAGAATATTAGATATAAATTAAACCAATAACCGCTAAATTTCTTTAAGTTGCCATTTAAATGAGGAATAAATTTTCGTATTACCGTCGGCAGTGATATATATGTATATATATATATATATATATATATATATATATATATATATATATATATATATATATATATATATAATTTAAATATCAAGGTGATAAAATACTAAGGCGATATTGATATTTCATACACATAGATCCCTTTATCATTTTGAAAAGAGCAACAACAAACATTCTAACAGAATAGTATGAATTCATTTTCATTTCATTGGTTCTCGTCAGCTGCTTACAACCTGTGATATTTAAGAATCATAATTACATAATGGATTTAAATGACTTACATGAAAGAGTTTGATTGGAAGTTATATTGAAGACATATTAGTATAGTATAACAGTGAAGGAATATTAGTCACCAAGGCAAGGAAAGATTAATAACCATCTCCTTTTGCACACATAATGCAAGTTTTTGACGCTTGCTAGCAACGACTTCAGCAAACTTCAGAAGACTAGAGTTTAACTGTTTACTAATCACTTTGAATGATTATAGGGTATCAACCTAATGTCCTGTATCAAGAACATATTGATATTCTATTCTTTTTAAGATGTTTCAATAGATTTCATCTATCCTCATTTCGATTGCTATAAATATGAATGAAAATCCTTAACAGTATTACTATTTATTCGTTAGTTCACATAGTCACAAAGTTATCGAACTAAACAGCTTTTTATGATTCTATTTTACTAATCATGAAGGATACCATACATCTAGCGTTTTCATTGATAAAACAACTGAATCATTGCCTAAACGTTTTGCTTTATAGTCTTTACAGCTTTCATTGAAACGCTTCATTCATTTGAAAAACTTTGTTTTCATGAATTAGCTAACTTGTTAAAGAATATTTTTCAATGTTTTCAATGGATTTACTAAACTGTATTAAAATTTATGGATGACCTTTGAAAAAATCTTAAGTGACCTTGAAAAGTATTAACCAATCACAAAATAGTTTATATAAAGCAATAATATATTATACAAAAGTAAAGAATTAAAGTGGATACACTTCTTATACGTGGTTCAAAAACTTGTCAAGATTAGAAAGAGATTCACAGGTTCTAAAATCATGATACATACAATAGAGGAAATCATCAATATCACTCCATAATAGTCGGCCTTTGAAGCCATGATAAAGTTGCAAAAACTCTTTCAGCTTCAACCGCATAACCTCAATATTGTTTATGTGCACTCCGATGGTTGGGTCTACATAATGTGGATAATGACACGATGCACATAACGAATATCTATGTAGGCATCTTCTCCCTCTCCAATTATCCGTATGTAATGTAGTATCTGGCTACAGTTAGTGTTGTTGGTAATTTTATTATTCACTTGTTATAGTTTGCCTTAGTCTCAATCTCATTGTAGCAGACGTTTTCTCCCAACACATATTACATCGAAAGACAACATAACCACGTTAGTCTACACATGGTCCGTAAATCATTCGATAACCACAATCATAAATAATGGAACTTCTTAATAGTTCTATTTATTGTAACCGCTCAATTATCACAACTTGTCTAGAATTAACACCATATTCTTGAAATCCCATAAACACTTCTACTTGACTTATCTATCACTTATAGTTTCACCAAAATATTTATTGAAAGAATAATATACATTGAAAATATTTTTGTTTCTCAGAATAGTGAAAGTCATGAAGGTACTTTTTAAGTTTTTCTGTCTCTTGGCCCCCCCCCACTCTCTCTCTCTCGCTCTTTCCTTCTTTAAGACATTTGACCTTAAAAAAAAAGAAAAAAAAAAGAAGAAACGAAATAGAGAAAAGATTTTTACCCCATTCGATTTTAGTTCAGATAAACTAGAACTAAACAAGAAATAGATTAAAAGAAAAAGAAGAATTTCTGTTTGTTTAAACTAATTAAAATCGTTTTTTTTAAAAAAAAGAGTCAAGTGAATTGAAAAGAAAAAAAAATTAGTTTTTTTTCCCCTTAAAACCAAATATGATTTATGTGCTGCATTTTGAATTTTATCGTTTAATAATAATAATTTCTTAGGGTATTTCATTTTAGGCGCCATTTAAAATTCAATTTTTTTTCCTTTCGTTTTTTAAATGGTCATAGATTTAAATAAATAAAATTGAACAAATCGTTTGATAATATAAGATTAATGATTTAATGTATGTGTATATCGATGAGATTGTAGTGAGGCATTGATTTGTAATTGACTATGATCACCAGTACAGGAAGGTTGTAGCGATATATATATTCGTTGGTGATCTCGTGGTATCGAAAGAATACCAAGATCGTACCAAAGGAGTACAAGAAGTTTTACTGAGCAGACTTAGGTTCGTGCAAGGTCATAACCAACGGAAGGAAGTGTGGAAGAATGATGGATGTCTTTAGTACAAACAAACATTGAAATCAAACCAATTTATCAACCAATCAGGAAAATCATGCATAAATATAGGAACAAAAATCAAAACAATGGGAGACACAACCAAAACAAAGAAGTAAACAATGATAAATTTAAGGTCAATATGAACCAATCAACTTCGAGGTGCACAGAACAAGTTGTTAAACACATATGGAGAAATTCGAACACTTCACTTCTATCTGAAGCTCCACGACCAAACCATCCAGCTCAGAGAATAAAACTCCACCAAAATGTCTTTAGTACAGTTAAACAAACAAGTACAGTAAAACAATCACTGGTGCAAGTGGTTATAATAATAATTGTTACCGTTAAACCAATCGCATTCTCTTGATAAAAGTAGGTCACGACAAGATAATAACAAAGAAATTGAATGTTGACTTACATTAATCACATAAGTACTTCATGTATAAACGATTTATATGGGAATCTGAAAAACATATCTTGGTATGCAACCGCCAAAAATTTATTACTTAGTTGGTTAATTTACGTCTCCAAAACGTGTCCACCAAAAGTAGTAGATACTTGTATGCTATTAATATTTTACCACAGATGTCTTAGAAATATTGTTCACATCTTCTGGGTTCGACGGGTAAGTAATAGTATTAGGGTATTAGGGAATGTTGTTAAATTTGTTGATGAAGTTGTGAATCTTCATCGACCGAGGTGGTTGGGCCACGTGCTATGTGTGCCTGAACTCCGATTAACACGATACGCAATGCTGACTAGTGTTGGAGATGGTCGGAAGAAGAAAGGGGTGGCCAAACCAAAACGTCGCATCAGTCCTTTAAGTCACTCACTTCTAGTTTTAGCCATGTTATTAGATGCAGCCTACTTGGTTGAGGTCCATGTGACTATTGTAACCAATGGTCGGAAACTGTGTGTGACATGGCTCAGAATCGATCACAGTGGTGTCGGTGTATGTATGCACTCTCTGTCTTCCTATGAACTATAAGATTGAAATCGCTTCATATCTTTCTTTCAACCAACTAATTCTTTCTTTTCGTACTATATGCTTATATGCAACCTTTCCTTCACATATTACTACCATTGGATTAACTACTTCAATGAATCCCATGTTCATCATGCTGTGCTAATGAGGTATGGCAACTTGTACCGATGCATATATGTGCCTGGTCCTACGTTGTAGCTGAATGACTAACTATTAATGATTTACTTTGAATTATTTTTTTCTGGTTAGCGTTTTTTAGCATGTTAGTTTTCTACGGGATAGGGTCGCTAACTCCATGTCCAACCCTCCTCCTTTATCTGGGCTTGGGACCGGCAGTAGCACCAGAGGGTCTCCAGGTGGAGTTTGACAAGTTTATACTTGCTAGAAAAAAAGAAATTTTGTTCTTTAATTTTGTCAGTTAACATTAAACTTATTTAATTAAAAAAAAGATTTATTGAATAATTTTGATTGACCAAAGAACAGAATAAATCATCCGAAGAGAATTATTCAGACCAGGGATCAGCAGGAAAAACTCTACTTTGTCGGCCATTAGTTTAAGATTTCAGTTTTTAACTTAACTATTTATTGTAGGAAATGCTATTTCAAATTATTTTGAAAATACTAAAGTAATGTATGGTAAGACTGCTTCAAAGCAAGAACCCTGCGATTTACCGCTGATAATCTGTCAATGAGAATTTCACTCATATACTATCATAATTGCTGTGATTGAACTGATAACATAAGAACAGCGAAGCGTGTCTTTCTTTGATTAGTGATTTGCGATAAAGAACAGTTATGAAAGGAATAAGTTTATATTATTCAAAGGGATTAGTTATACATACGGAAATAACACTAAACATTACCGGTTTGTGACCAGTGGTAGTACAATGTCATTAGTGACTAAGCATATATAGACAGATACAGAGCTTACTAACAATTTAATATTTGAATCCTTTTCTACCGCTAAATTCTGTTTTAGAATCACTGTGTATGCCAAGTGCTAACATTTTTGTTAAATGAAGCTATTGTTTGGTTTGTAGTCTGATTCTCTATATATGGTTGTTAATCATGCGTCCCGGTCCTTGTATAGCGTATCGATTGAGTATTCAATTTGCTGATAGTATAATCTTAAGCATAGATCAAACTATCGTATTTTAGTAGTATATTTTATCAAATGAAAGTATTTTCATTTAGTTCTGATATTAATTACAGTACTAGAAATAGTATACCGCGCAAACAATGATAGACTGTACTTAAATTCGACAACAGGAAATTGTATCTCAGCTATATACTGTCACACGATATTACCGTGATTAAATTATGACGGAGTAACTAAACAAAATTGATTTCAATCAGTCGTTTAAGACTATTTAAAGTATAAATGTTAACAAATAAGTTTGTAGATAGAAATTCATAAGTTTACTGTTTATCATCAGTTGTAATCTTCACATTGCGTCTAGTCAAATTCAGATATTGAATAACATTCTTATTTTACATTATCGATCTCGGGTGTGAGACCGATTGGTCCTGAGTTTGAATTTCGTAAGGTGGGATAATGGATGGGGATTGCTGAGGAGTCCCACAGTAGGACGAAATGACCGTACAGCGCTTCCAGGTTTTCCATAGTAGTCTAGCTTGAATTGACTCATGATCTCAACTATTAAGATATTATTTATGTCAATATTTTGTCAGGGGATAAATAAGACAAAAAAATATCCCAATTAATGTATTGTCCCAACAGTCTGATTTTTACAGCAATTATTAATGTCATAGTTTAGTTATTGCATATAAGTTAGTCAAAAGAAGTTAGTGATATATCTTCATTCTTCTATGCTTACTGAACAGGATCAATAATTTATTGAGTCCATTAATTATGAGTTTAATTAACACTAAATAATATTAATGACGTTTGTTTTACGCATTTTAACCATTAACCATGCTGATAATGATTAGTCCATACAACTTATTATGCATCCTAATTAAGAAATTACATTCAATTCATAACTTGATCAGTTGTGAAATAATACTGACTAGAAGGTGTTGAGATACGCCTGACAAGCTTATTTTGTAAATAGTTTTTAATATTATTTGTATTTATTTTGTCAATCTTTCACTGTCTGTATATTTTATCATTAAATGATTGTACCTGTTGTTTTAGTTAATGACCTTGTACAGACTTTTCCGTTGTGCTACTACATAGCGTGACATACCGTTGCCGGCTAAAAAATACACTACTTCTCATACATTACTTGTTCTATTTTCATTTGTGACTGAGTCAACTGGAGTCTAAATCAAATACTATCTACATTTATATACTGTAATCGGAATATATCACATCCTACGTTGGATTATATCATTGGAGAGTTCGTCAACCCGATCAGAAGCACCAAACATTCATAATTGTGGATTTACAATACTGGACCCAATCAGAACACGCAACATTTGGTCAATTTAAGTAACGTTCCAAATTTTTATTGTATTTGTAACAATTAACTGGTATATATTAATATTACTATTAATCTTTAGTAACTTTGTTGATATTTTTCATGTTCATATCTGTCTGGTCCACCACAAAGGTATGACTACAATTTCTTAACAGAAAATGATCTTGTAATAGTTGATGAGTTAACTGAAAGCTTCTAGTTGAGAGAATATGGAAATATCACGAAATAAATGTTGAGCAGATATACAATAAGGATAAATATATGTCATAAACCATTGTATAAAATCATTATATGAAAAGATGAATAGTGGTTAGCAATGGAATCCAAGACGTGCGTTTCGTCCTTGAAAATGTATCTTTTCCACTAATTTATATTTAATAAAATGACACTTTTAACTGATCACTAAATAATCCGTATAAATGAGCAGCATTTCAGGTGAATGGATTTAGTAGTGATTGGATTCTGAAACATTTTAAGTGAAACATTTGACACACTTGACTTGAAACCATCAGATGCTAACCAAGCTGTTTTAACAGTTTATCATGTCATGAATCTCAAACGTTCTCGGTTCCATGGCTGATGGAGTCGTTAATAAGTACAGTTCAGGAATTCCATTTTAGGATTCATCATATATCCGGTGCCTCTAGTCCCCATTCTTACCTCTATCGAAATCAATCTGGCATAAAGGCTATTTTGCTAGAAAAGGAAACAAACTTAAATATGTTCTGTTGTGGTTTTATGGCCGGCTAGTTATCATGTGATTTATTCGCCAATCGAAATACAACTTATTAAGTCTTATTACTATGCTAAACCAATGACGTCCGACCGGTATGAACATCCCAGTGTCCTTATTGGTCCTTTGTTCTCCTAGCCTGTTCAGTCGAGTTCAGGACGTCAATAACAGCTTCCACTATACAAATCACTTATTTTAAGCATACTTGATTGATATACTAGCCAAACAGATCGCATCATACCATAAGATAACAAACAACATTTATACAAAATCAAACCGAAATGTGCCTATGATTATGAACATAACTTAAGAACAGTAAATACTACAATTATAATCTGTAAGTCAAAATGAAGCTTATAATAAGACGAATATAGACATACACAATCTAGTTAACCATAGGAATATAAATATATGTAGAATATTAGTCCATGAATAGTTCTCAGACGTTATCCATAACTTAATCTTCACCAGGATATAACAAGTTCATGATTGTTGTCTAGTTAAACTCCAATGTTTTAATGATTTATCGTCAATTTCCTAGATTTTATTACTTCACAAATAATAATATCTAAGGAAGAAATTAATTCATCCGGGTACAACCAAATTTCTTTTTTATAAACTTATTTATAAAGCCATAAAAAAAAGGAAGAGAGTTTTATGACCCAAAAACAAAAATGTTGTTTTCATTGTCTTCAGTTTGATAATAATACAAATTGATTAAACTTTTAGCAAAATTCATAGAAATTATGAATCTAAATAAAGTATCATTAAAACATCTATTTATTATTCATAAAATTATCTTAGTACCTATCTTATTATGTTTAAAGTGATTATGAATTCATCTAGTCTGTGAATGGAACAATAACTCTGTGACCTAAGATCAATAACTTAACTGTTCTAATGCGTCCCAGCTCCGTTACTTAGAGAGAGAGTAGTTCAAGTTGGAAATGGGGAAATATATTTCACAAGCAGCCGATAGCACGAGCAATCACGACAGGCCCAAATCGAACGTATATATGTAGCCCAGACCGAAGCTGCTACCTTGACGCGGTGGCCGGGCTTGCCTATCATGATGACCCAACCGAGCTATATTGGCTGGGACATATGTTCCTGTAGGTTCTACCATGCCAGGCAGGTCGATTGGAGAACGGTAAGACTAAAAGCAGCAACTCAAGGTCTGAGGGCGAAGTCGTACTGCTGACTGTAGGACGTGTTTACTGCGCAGCGGTTCGTTCCGTCCTACTTTATGGCAGTGAAACATGGCTGGTAAGAGTAGAGGATATTCTTAGGTTACCAGTATTTGACCATGGGTGTCTTCAAAATATTGTCCATATATCCTGGGACCTTCGAGTAAGTAATGAAGTTGTTAGGAAACGGGTACTAGGTAAGGATGGCAAATCAATTGATGAAGTGGTGAAACTTCATCAGTTGAGATGGCTGGGACGCGTGTTACGTATGCTCAACGACCGACTGCCTTGACGTGCGATGTTTTGTTGTATAGGAGTAGATTGGAAGAAAGCTAGGGGCGGCCAGACCAAAACATGGCACAAGTCCATGAAGTCACTGACAAGTAGACTGAGTCATGTCGGTAGGTGTAGACTACCTGGTTGGGGACCGCGAGATGATAGCAACCGATGGTTAGAGACTCTGAATGACATGGCTTAAAATCGTTTGCAATAGCGCAGGTGCATACACTCTTTGTGTTCTCCTAAATTTTGATCTACTTATTCTTCCTTGTCTCTTTTTTTTCTCTTCCTAAATTTATTTCACTGTTTTATACTCTTTAAATAACATCTATAAACATTAATCTTTCTGATTACTGCTTATACTCTTACTACCTCTACCACTAAGGGATTTGAGTCGATAACTGCATCACTGTGCTAATGTGGTGTGGCAACTCGAACTGATGTATGTACATACGAAGTTCTACGTTGTTACTGACTGACTGATATATATAGCATACTAAAAGACACAACGAACCAATAGCGTTTAAGATTCTCCCAAGTTGAAAATATGACATGAAGGTGAAAAGAGCATTTTTGGTGCGAAAACGAAGAAATTCAAATTTTCAAAATAAAATTACAAATATAAGGTATTTACCAAGTGAGTTTTGGAGATCTAATATCCCCAACTGTATTCTTGGAAAAAAAGTACTTGGTTCGATCACCGGTGTTGTAGAATAGACTTATGCTGCTATAGCAACTTACGAGCAATTGAGTTTTTTCTCATTTAACTCGGTTAAGCTATTTTGTTAACTTATTTAGCGGACAAAGTCATCCGTACTATAACAACTTATTGTACCTTTATTATTGTTGTGCTTGTATGAAGTATGTATGCTTGAACATTACATACCGCCTACGCATATTTTCATTCTGCTAGCTTTATATTATTAGCTGCTTAATTGATTCGATGATCCATTCATTTCCCTATACATATACATGTACATTAACACTCTACACTCTCGGTTCGCTGACTCACTCATTCGCCTCACTGCTTTGTAGTCTGAGTTATCTGTTAATAAAACTGTAGTCGCTGCTTCACTTTGCCTTCTGATTTCAAACACCGTTGAGGACGATAACGGTTACGAGAGTGATTGGTCAACGAAGCACAGCCACTACACTACAATAAAATAACTTTCCATTACATTTCGGTTTACATTAGTTGTCTAAATAATTTCATTAAGAAAAATATATATAAAGTGGAAGGTCAGTAAAACTATAGTCGTAAGTTCGTGACTTAAAATAGTACAATATTGTTTCTTCTTAATCTAAACCTGTTCAGCAGTATTAAACTGAAACTTGTTTCAAGATAATCGTATATGGTGGACGCCATCATCTATATATACCATCTTGTTGTTAGTTTGAATTTCCAATTATAATCAGTTCATGGTACACATCGACAGTTTATTTAATATCACTGATGTTAACTGTCTTACTTCAAAGTTGACTAAACTTCATCAATCATAGCTGATTATCATCACCATATGATCCTGTTGTTTAAATGATTTTTACGCTATGTTTCAAAGCTCTTGTGTCTTATATGAAACATAAATAATCGAAATCTACTTCCCTCTAATAACATGCACTTTTATAGGGAGTCTCAAACTGTGATGAAACTTGTACTAGGATTAACCCTTATTAAAACACTTTCTTAATTTACAGGTTCACTGACTTCTCTTTAAACTCATTATTAACAAATCGCGTACGAGTTGAACAATGTTCAGAGATACTAGTTAATATTACTAAATTCTACTGTTTATACTCATTATTCATTTCCATTCTTGAAATGTACAAATGTGTTTTGAACAATGTATGGCGATAAATTCGAACCATATGATGGATATTAGTTGAAATAACATTTTTGACATTAGTTCAGAAAAACTAAACGAATATCATTCTTCAAGATTTTGATTGACTTATCGCTATGAATTGAGTTTTAGTGAACTTAACAATTGAAAAATAGAATATTTTAAGATAAAAAATAACTTATAATTATTAGTTCATTATCAGTCTAGGGGTTGTGGAGATTGTTAAGTTTTGTTTTGATTGCGATCATAAACTGATTGATGTTAGACAACCATTGAATGTGCACTGTTGAGGAGTCCTACAATAAGACGAAACGGCCGTCCAGTGCTTCCAGGTTTTCAATGGTGGTCTAACATTAATCGGTTCATGATCTCAATCAATTATTAGATAACTCAAACATTTAGATAGACCATAGGTAACAATACCATGGTATTTATTTCTATTAAGGACAAAAGAATTTAGCACACTTCGACTTCTTGCCTCTTTTTATAGTTGAAAATAACTTTTCTGAATCATTTTGATATTTTTAATATCAATTTAGTGATTATTGATAATAGCATATACTGTTATTTTGATTTAATTTGTAGATTTTACCACTCTACATGATTATTCGGAGGTGTTTTTATATAGCTTAATTGTTCCTTCGTACAAGTCGAAGACTTTCAAATGAATAAAGTATCACAGTAGACATAACTGTTTAGATCGCTTAATCAGTTATCATTGATAAATATATGAATTTTAGCATACACATTCGATTTAAATAAAGTGCTTTACATATGTCTCATATTTACATAACCGTTAATTTGTGAGTTGTGGGACATTAATTAGGCTATATCAGGTAAGTTCATTAAAGCTGCTGAGGTAACATTCATTGGTTTGTTGGAACATGGTTGAAAGTAGTCGTCAACGAACATTGAATATAACTTTAGTTCTGTTCGATATTCGTCATCAAATCATACCTGAAAACTTCAGAGATGTGATGTTCTTCTGCAATATTTGAACTCATATCACCCAACTTCATAGTTCAAAGCTTTACCACTGAGTTATCCTGGTAGCGAAGGTCCTCATGTATGACTAAGATATCGCTGAGCGATCGATGTCTGATCAAAAAAGTTCGTGTGTTACATAGGAATACCTGCCTTCAGAGAAAAAGTGTTCTGGCTCATGCTGAGCGCAAAAAAAGTTTCATCATTTGAATCGATAATTGCTTAATTCGAAAGAAGTTAAATATCACCATTACTTACTTACTTACTTACACCTGTTACTCCCAATGGAGCATAGGCCGCCGACCAGCATTCTCCAACCCACTCTGTCCTGGGCCTCCTTTGGGCCTCCATACCCAATCTTAATCCCTAAATAAGATAAATTGTACAATTGGTTTTGTTGACATATTGGAGCAAATATGTTTTGTTGAATAAAGTAAATTTCTCATTCTATTTTGAACATTTCTTCTCGTCATTTGCAATACAGTCTAGGTTCGTAAATTGTAATATCATGATAAATAAAGCTTTGTTATACGTAATATATACTAGGCGATTTAACTGATCATTTCAATCTCTAATTGTAATAATGATCATGTTCACACTAGTAACTAACTTTGAGAGATAATACTAAGAGATCTAGTATAAAACCGTGACCAGTGCAGTTTAAAACTATAGTGTCTGGGAAAAAATATTGCCAGTCTCAATCAAAGACGGTTTAGTAATATTGTGGACTTATTGTAGGTAAACGAGTTAACTGTTAGATGCCAACTCAGTGGTCTTAAGGTTTAAACGTTTATGACGTGATCCGAAAGTCCTCTGTTATATCCTATGTGGTTGGACCGTGGGTGCACACATCTGAAAACTTCTATACTATGATGAAATGGCTGTCTAGTGCCTCCTGGTCTTAAATATCTAACTAAAATTAATCCTTAATACAAAATCATAGGAGAAAGAAGAAATCATGGAAATTAATATTGTTATATTTTGTGGCCTTGATAATGCATAGCGTGATGATACCGCCTATTAGAGAGCAGTGAATTATCGATCGGACCAAGGACGCATAAATTCCGTACGAGCAGTCTAGAGTCCTTATCGACTCTGTTTCCTGCCTAGCCCAACTTGTTAAGTCCAGAACACCAATCTCAGCTTCTGCAATATGAATTATTCATTTCAAACATACTCGGTTTATAACCAACCAGACAAACTACATCGTATCATAAAATAGAAAACAACATTTGTACAAGAATTAACCAAATGTGGCTGTGAATGAGGGAGAACGGTAAATCGTATAATAATAGTTCATAGGTCAAAATAAAGCTCATAATAAGAGGAATATGAATAGTTTAGTTATTTAACAATTATACGATAAAAATATACTCATAGTATTGGTTCATAAGTGGGTCCCCAAAGTTACTATTCATTATGCTTATCGGGATATAAAAAATATCAAACAAAGTACTTGATATTTCTGAATGTTTTAGCTCAGGTGCAACCTTCTGGTGTTATTGGATTGGAACTTTTATTGTTAGGTTGGTATAATATTTGAATTATGGTATGAACTAGGAATCCCATAATTAACTCAAATGAATCAAGAACTACGACAAAAGCACTAACGAATGTATTTGGAATTGGAAACCGAGCATTCAACAAGTACAATAGAATCCTTAGTTAATTCAAACACCACAGTTGGATAACATTGTTAGCTACTACTTTAGATATTGGAAAGCTTTTTAATTTTTCTACGAGTTTCAGATAAGTTTGTTCTGGTGACCTTGATGATAGTATTTCATTCTCACTGATTTCCTTATCATCATCTGTCTACTTCAAGTTGGCGATTTCACTGATTTGACTTTTCATCTGGTTAATGTTTGACCCTTTAACAAATGAATACACAAATCACCTTCAAATTGATATATCTACTGACTAGTATAATTATTAGAATTCCCACAACTTAGTCAATTTCATATCTATAGTTGTTAACACAAAATTTATCTAATGAGAATAAATATAAGTGAACAATTTGATAAGAGAATCAATTCATGATAAACATATTCACAGTTATATAATATACCCTTGTGGGCCAGGGTAATTTTACATTGGTTTTCAGGAGAACCAGACACCATCCGGACTTTCACATAAAAACCCAAACAGTACAGCTCAACCCCGTTTAGCAGGGGAACCAGACACCGTACAGGCTTTAACGCTACAATCTGAATAGTACAGCTCAATCCTGTGGCGAAACCACACAGGTATCAAGCACCCTAGTGGACCATTCGCACCATTCATATACATATTCACGTCATATGTACAGTTATTCCAATCAACGATCGCGTGAACAATTATGCTCAGCTGCACAGCACGAACAGGCCAAAGTTGACCTATTCCGCTTACACGACAGTCAAACTCATTAATGTTAACAATGGCGGCATGCCTTACAATGTCCCAATGACAATGGCCCTCGGGAACACTGGAAAGCAACCACCAGTATGAATGTAATCGGTTAACCAGCAAACCAATTTTTGCATGAACAGTCAACAAAACTTGCCAAAGCAATGCCGAATTGTCCACAATAACGATGGCGAACCTCCAGCCTCATATGAGACCTTCAGCTCTATATAGCCATATAGCTTATACTGCATACAGCACATGTATAGTGTAGTAAGCGAAATAGCCCAGGTTGAAGCATTAGGGCTTGAATAATGCTTAAAACCCATTGTCTGATGTCGGAATACTATAACTAGACCACCAAGATCATTTTTATCGCGTTTGCGAAATTTTCATTTTTCCGACTTTTCAGACCTTGGGTTAGGGGTAATCATGATAAACATGATTATGTCATTATATTTATCTTCTTTATGGGAAATAAAGTTTTACTATGATTTCTTTCTCACTACAGTATGGTATAGTGACTTTCTAAGTAATTGATCATATTAAACTTTATCACATGGATTCAAAGTAGGAATCTACATTATCAGAGGGGATTTTTATGTTATTTTATAGATTTCATAATATCAATTTTATATTATTCACCTATGAAGTGTTTTACATTATATACAACTATGCTTACTATATCGACTATAGATTAATATTTCTAATCATTAACTTGTTACCTATCTCCCAAATGCCCTGGTACGCTTGAAAGTGAGGAGAGTTCCCTCTCCCTTTTGAAATGCTCTCACAAGGCCACGAGTATATAGTCTCTGCTAGGGAAGTCCTACTCATTGCCTTCTCGTGGAGAGGGTGTTGTTTACAAAATTCAGAGGACGAAAAGCGAACTTCTGGCACTTTAACCGAGTTGGTGGACATGGAGAGTCCACCTAGGAGAGTTGGAAAACCCTCATTCCAAACCATTGGTGCACATGGGCTCTAGTATCCTGAAGGAACAAACGGCATATGAACCAATCGTTGGTCACCGGATAACATGGGATTGCATCTCCTTACGATGTTCCATTGCCTTGTAGATCAGACCTTCAGGTCGAAGACTTCAAGTGTGGCCTCTTAAGAAAACCACCTGCTTCGGTTCGGACACCTGGGCAGTATCACAGCTCTCACACATATCAAGTGAGATTGGTGTGACACATATATATTTGATGCCTCCTTGTACTAATATCTATGTGTTAGAAACAAAATAAATATTTCCAATCATTAACTTGTTACCTTGTTTACGTCAATAAAAATAACTTTGTAAAATAATTTTCTCATTTAACAATAAATAAAAAGAAAAAAAAACGAAAAGAAAAAAAAAGAAATTTCATCGGGTAATCAATTAAATTGTCATTAAACAATCAAATACAATGACAATTTATGTCTATTTAAAGAAACAAAAAGAAAAAAAAGAGAAAAAAAGAGAGAGAAAAAGAATGTCCCCCCCTTGAATTTTATGTTGTTGTTAGATGGATTATTATGGGGTTTTTTTTCTCTTATAAAGAAGATAGAAAGTTTTAGTATTTAAATGATCAATAAATTTTAATTTTTTTTGTTTTGTTTTCATCATAGGGATAACTTATTATTAGTTTTAGCATACTACTATAAATGTTCGTTTTATGGGTTATTAGTATTATTATTATTACTATTAAGATGATTATATAGTAAAGTTTTTTCACAAGTTGAAACCATGAGTCAGTTGAAGCTAGACCACCATTAAAAACCTGGAAGCACTGGACGGCCGTTTCATCCTAGTATGGGACTCCTCAGCAGTGCGCATCCACGATCCCGCACCACGCGGGGCTCGAACCAAGGACCTACTGGCTTCGCGCTCGAGCACTTAACCACTAGACCACTGAGCCGGCATCCAACGGTGTTAATGTCTAACTGCAACCAATCCACGAAGTTGCGCCACCGTACACCATTGTCTTCAGTGAGTTGTTATCTCACAACAGACCGGTTGAACTCCACTGTTAACGGTTTCTCACTAGAACTCCAGAAGTTCTTCCTGAAGTCGGTCACTAGTGAGCAGTTGATTATTATCAGAATGGGTTTTGTGGTGCGGGATCGTGGATGCGCACTGCTGAGGAATCCCATACCAGGACGAAACGGCCGTTCAGTGCTTCCATGTTTTCAATGGTGGTCTAGTTTCAACTGACTCATGGTTTCAACTTGTGAAATTTCTTAAACTCTCCACAAAACCCATTCTGATAGTAAAGTTTTTATTTAGTAATTGTTTGAGTTGGTTTACGAAGTGAAATTCTCGAGTCCCGAAGTGAACATTCACTCTGGAATGAAGATACATCCACTTGACGAGTCTTAAATAGGATGAAACGTGCGTCCTGGATTACCCTGCTAGTCACCATTTATCTTTTTGTTAATATATTGGTTTAAAGAGCTATGAATATAAGTACAAAAATTACGAACTGACATTCTTTACTCTATATGGAATGGCTGAAAAATGAAGCATGTAAACTAGATATTACGTTATAGGCAAATATGGATAGTGGCTAGCAGTGGAATCTAGGACGTGTTTTTCGTCTTATTTTTTGGACTTGTCGGCTGGATTCAGGTGCATACAACTGACGAGTCCCATTTAGCTCTTGAGTCCTGATAACTAATTGCTTGTGCAAGTCCCGGAGTCAACATCAACTCTGAGATGTGGGCATATCTAGCTGATGGGCCCCAAATAGGACGAAACGCGCGTCAAACTGGATTTTACTGCTAGCCACTATCTATCTTTGCTTATAAAGCTTGTGAATTAAGGCAATATTGAGGCAATCTTTATACGATGCACATTTGACAACAATAGGAACAATGGGAAGATACAAGCAAATAATACCAAGTGAATTTAGATATTACTTTTTAATATTTACGAATTTAGCTGATTCTATCGTGTTAACTACAGTGGTTAGTATTCTAGGGTTCGTGAACATCTTTTATTTTAGCTAAATCATTTTATGTTTAAGACTATTAACTGTCAGAATGTAAACATTTACCTTTAACGAACTTTAAATGAATTATCAGTAACACATTTCTATATATACTATCATAGCAGAATTAACTTATCAAAACTAAACCAATTTCCGATTCTTCGAATAAACCAAGAAACCAAACAAAATCCAACACAGTAAAGTAAAATATAGAGAAAAGCCAATCAAAGTTGAGGAAACGACTTCTGAATATTTGCGTGAAATCGTGAAAAAAAAAGGATTTACTTTCATCTTATAACGAGAACAAAACAAACACCGGAAATACCATTGTAATAATCAATAAAATATTCAGAAATAAATTGGGAAAATCTTTACTGTAATCTTAGAGTAAAAATAGAGTTAAACGTATGGAATACTCGATTCTCTCTATGTATATATTGTATGCAAATTTTAAATCAATCCTAGCCAAAGACAATATGAGGACATTTGAACCCATATAGGGGTTCAAGAAGATAGATTTACCACATTTATTTCGACGAGTTTGTGTTGTTGGTTTTTTACAACCTACTGTCGGTAAAACTTGTAGTGAAACTTCAGTAGATTGATTAGTTGTATAAAATGTTTGTGATATTAATGTTATCTCCCACAAGGCGTTTGTTGTAGTAAACGGGAACACAACTGGGTCAGTCGAATGTATTCGAATACAAAATTACAAAATATCTTAGTAAAATTTAAGAACCATATAGTAAATATTTCATTTGCAAAATGTCAATCAATTGGCTCAAAATTGACTGTTCCTTTTACAAATACCAATCAATCGTCTCAGACTCCATTATTCTTTCGATTCCACACCAATCATTTTTCGTTCTGGTTCTCTTTTCTTTGATCTTCTCAACCTCCTGCCTCCAGGAATTTTACTTTTGATCGGTGATACATACCACTTATATCTGTCTACATCAGTAGCATATACCGCACACTTATTAATAAACGTTTTCTAAAAATCGTTTCGGTTATTTTTAGGGTCTACAAAGCTCATTTTAATGCTAAACCCATCTTGATTACCCTCTGAATTTTCATGACTTATTTAATTTGACTATTTTTTGTTTCTATATTGTTAAATATTATAGTAACTAACAAACAGTTGAATTCTACCACGACTTGTGTGCTTCTTTTCATTTTACACAACAAGTATTGTTTGAGTGAATATTTGATGAAGTTATAAATTAGATAACGAATTAGCGTTACGTGAGCTCATGAAAAACACTGAAAACCAAAGTATGTAGTTATCAACTGTTTCTTCCTTTAATTACAAGCTTATCAATAGTGCTCAGTTGAACTTTATCATTATACATAATATCTCCGGTGAAATTTCAATGGTAGTCTATATACAGAAGTATAGTAAACTTATAACTATCAATGATATTGAGATACTTCCTCGAGGAGCTTATATATCAACAAAAAATAAGCAAAATTTGAAACCTGATTGTTAACGCATGTTGAACAAATTAGTGCCTGTAATTATCCAATAGCTTAGTTACTAATCTATGTGGATAACATTTTTAGATGTAATATGAACGTCGACACTTGTATACAAATACATTCAACTGATGAAACCTATATCCAAATAAAACTTAAAGTCTGAATTTTACTCTTATTTATTCAAACTATAAAACACATATTCCAAGCAAAGATGAATAATGGTCCTATTTGGGACTCAATTGCAGTCCTTAACATTGATGGAAAGATTCAAGTAAACAATACCGGCTCAGTGGTCTACTGGTTAAGTGCTAACACGCGAAGCCAGTAGGTCCTGAGTTAGAGCTCAGCGTGGTACGGGATCGTGGATGTGCACTGCTGAGTCCCATACTAGGACGAAACGGCCGTCAAATCCTTCCAGGTTTTCAATGGTGGTCTAGCTTCAGCTGACTCATGATTTCAATCTGTGAAATTTCTAAAATACATTTATAATCAGAGATAAATAATACATTAGTAAGAAAGTATATTTTTCTAATAAAAAAAAGACATTTTAAAATGATTTTCGCGCTTTCAATATGTTAAAACCTGCCCTTAACACTCAATGACCTTCTATGTTCAACTTATATGTTAATGGTGATAATCACATATATGAATCAAACAAGGTTGACAAAAACAAACAAACAAACGAACAACTTATCAATTATTCCACTTCGTTTTCCTTTTTTTCCTTTTCTTTTTCCTTTTTTTATCTTTCTTTTTTGTTGTTGTTGCCTTACCGATCAGTTATAACATGACAAACATAAATGACAATTAAAAAAAAAAGAAATAAACTTAAGAAAGACCGGAAGTAAAATCGGTCATTTCATAAAGTGGTCATCAATATTTGAAAGAATGTTCATTCGAGAATAAATGACTAAGATAGTTTAGAAAAAACTATGTATCTATAATCAGCTAATAGAACAAATAAATATGAATGAAATTTCCTATTTAGAGTATGATTAGTTATATAATCATAGGAGTATTATAACAACTATCGTATAAACCATTTCAATTATGGTTAATTTTGGTTAAACCTTTTTATTAACTTACTTAAGAGACAATGTCATTTGAATGGTAACAATTTGCATATTTCTCTGTACTGTTATGATCACTAGAGTACATGAAAGAGTATAGTTAACATGTTGATTGTTTAAAGGTTACTTGATGATTCATCCTCTTCCTCCTCCTCATGTATGTACTCAAATCATATTAATAGCTTTTGCTTTCCATTGCTGCTCCCTTATGTAGTTTGACTATAAATTTACCTATGTAATTGAACGCCTCTCTACTTCGAATTCTCTCAATGTGCGTATAGCTACTTGGTCTGCGCTATCCGCTAATAACCTGTAGTTGCCACTTCTTATTGCCTTCTGATTTCAAACACCGTTGAGGTTTATATAATAGCGGTTAGAAGAGTGATCGGTTCACCAAGCTAAGCCACTACAGTATATTGAACGAAAATTCAAGTATAGTTAGTTGATTGGTAATTTTGTGTTAAATCACATAGTATCATCGTAAAATATGAAACATCATACATTAAATACATAATTTGTACACCTTCGTTCAGTTTTCCTTCATATAATCCATAATTTCTTTAATTCTGTTGTTATTCCGATCGCTCTCTGTTTTCCTTTCTCCTTTCACTATTTCAATCTTCTGTCAGTACGCAGTCCATTTCCTATTTCTGGTACATATTACTTATATCTCTCCAAATATAAAAAGACTCACACCATAGTAGTACGTAAACTTCGTTTTCCAGATTTCATTTATTCTTTTATTTTACTACAAGGAGTTTGTGAAGGTTTTTGAATTTTGTTTAAATTTACATCATTGACTGATTTTAATTAGACAATCGCTTAAATCTAGAAAGTACTGGACAACTATTTCATCATAGTATGGTATTCCTCAGGAGTGTACATCCAATACTTCACCGCATAATATTGAATCAATGACCTTCAGATCTGAATGCAAATATTTAAACATTTAAACCATTGATTTGATGTCCAGCAGTGTGCATGTCCAACTTCATGTATATTCATCTCTTATTGTCGAAACTCAATACATCACTGTGATGTCCCGATAAGAATAATGAATGGTAATTTTTGGGATCTAATTGTGGACCAATACCAAACGTATATTTCTATTGTATAATTATTAAGTATCTAAACTATGAATATTCATATTCCTCTTATTATAAGCTTTATTTTGACCCATAAACTATTATTATACGTTTTACCATTCTTGAGTTATACCCAGTATATTAATTTCTACCTCCCTCATTCACAGCCACATTTGGTTAATTCTTGCACAAATGTTGTTTCATATTTTGTTGGTACGTTGTGGTTTGTTTGAGTGGTATATAAACTCAGTATGTTTGGAATATAATGATTCATATTGCAGAGGCTGAGATTGGTGTTCTGGACTAAACTGGCTGGGTTAGGCGGGAAACAGAATCAATCAAGACTCTAGGCTGCTTGCACATGTTTCACGCGTCCATGGTCCGATCGATAATTCACTGCTTCTGATTGGCGGCGTTGGGTCATAACAATCACATCATTAATATTTAGTGGAATATATATTCCGAAGAAATGTCAATAGCTTGTCTTTTTTATATGAAGTATAATTCTGATCATATTTAACGTTTCCAGTACAAATTTTTATTGCTTAGAAAACAGTGAAGAAAAGGAATTTATGATATTTTGTAAACTACGTTGGACGTTTTTTTAGGATAGAGGGAATTGGTTAGTAATTTTGTTATGAAGATTCATGTTCAAATGGTCCATTAATTGTTGTTATTATTATTACTGTTCACAAGTCACAGTCTATTCACCAGTGAATGTGTCACCCAAATTGATATTGAAGTTATCATAGCTATAAAATATTGTGATTTATTATTTGTAGTGGGTCAAAGTCTGATCTTCTAAACTATACATAGTAATCCACTGGGTTTTGTAAGTAGAGAGTTAAGAATGGGGTGTTGGAAATAATTTCCTACAGGTATAGTTCTAAGCTATTCTTTAGACTGTCAAGCATAGTGTCTTGGTTTAGTCCAAGTCAGAACGAGTAAGCTATTTGCCTTTATAAACTTTATCTGTTTCTAAAATGTAAATTAACACTATTAGTATACAAATACAGTTTATTAAACAGGGAAATAAAGAAACATAAGTAATACCGAACAGTAAACTAGAGGATAGGAAAAATGAGTCAATGAAGCGAATAATGTTTTCTAATGAACATAAAATTGTGATTGATGAGTAAACAAGGCATAGTCACACAAGGTCAATGAAGGTTATTATGGTCGTGGGCGTTTCATATTATTATTGATGGGTTCATTTATTGATCACACTTTAAACGGGGAATTTTCGCTTGGAGCTGTGAGGTAAATTGAGCTTTAGCATTAGTGGACTCAGTATGATTAAATGTACAAGACTCACGCACTTAAATACTGTTTAATAAAGGAACAATCAACAAGGTTGTTATGTCTTTTATTTGATTGTTTAAATACAAACCCTTTAACCGCTTCTTAATCTACAAGAATCTTCAATTCTTTTATACTTAACAGAAAACAATAGACGACACATATGAAGGCATGTTACTTAGAAGGTTAGTTTAAGTACAGAAAACAACCATATTTATAGTTCCATACATAAACTAGACCTTCTACAAGATTCTAGAGAATATGTTAAAATTAGTCATTATTTAATCAAATGGCGGAATGCATATTCAATTGTTTTCTGGAATTTACTTGGAAGTTTCTGGAGAATTCTGACTGACACAAAGAATATTAGCACTTTCCTAACTTTTGATAATAAAAACTTTCAAGAGATCTTATCAGTTATAATATGTTTCTTCTTTCATGATACTCTTTAAGCAATTCATTATTTCATTATCGATCTCGCTGATAAATTCGTAAGTCTTAAATATTAAGTGATCGGAAGTTTTTAACGATCAATTAAGATGATCCATATCAGTAAACTATATCCAATCGATTAGTTTCACAAATATTCACCTGATGATCAACCGTAGTAACGGGTACAATAGATTATGTCTTTTCTAAATAAAAAAATTACATAGCGAATTGATATGCAATACATGCATTCATTGAAAAGAATTAAGTATCGAATACGTGTTTCGTCTTTGTTTCTAACTCTTCACGAATAAGATTTCACACTGTAATATCAGTGAATATCCGAATAATTAGATTGTCCTGTTTTGCTAAAAGAAAATTATTAGCTATTTAAACTATATGATCATTATGAAACTTATAGGCATATCATTCTATTGAGTTCTATTGATGGTTTGACATAAAACTCTATCATATGTTCGATATTTGTTTCCTGTTTAAGTTGAATGAGTATCTATGTGTACATATATGTTTGTTCTATAACAAATGCAATGCACTTAGTGTTATCATTGAGAGTAACACGAAATCAGACAAAGTGAACGTTTTCGTCATCTGTGTATGTATAAATAATAACTAGCTGTCAAATGACATTATATATCTTCGCTTTTATCAATACAAAGGGACTATTGTAGATAGAAGTTTGATTAGAAAAATTTTGAAATTTCCGATAGAGGAAACACTTAGTATACCAGAAAATTTTCAACTATGAAAGTAACAGATCTATAGGTAAACTACACTCGAGTGAGATTGGTGGTTCTGGGTTCGAATCCTGCGTGCGGGGTTGTGGATAGATACTTCTGAGGAGTCCGGCTCAAGTACGAAACTGCAGTCCGGTGTTCCCAAGTTTTCAGTGGCAGTCTAGCTAAGACCAGTTTTTGGTTTCTACCGTGGAAAAACAAATAAACTTTACTTATGCCTGTTAATCCTAATGGGGCATAGGCCGCTGACCAGCATTCTCCAACCCACTCTGTCTTGGGCCTTCTTTTCTAGTTACATCCAATTCTTCTTCATCTTTCTCATGTCTGTCTCTATTTCTCGGCGTAATGTGTTCTTTGGTTTTCCTCTTTTCCTTTGACCTCTAGGATTCCATATGATGGCTTGTCTTATGACGCAGTTGGGTGCTTTCCTCAATGTGTGTCCTATCCACTTCCAGTGCTTCTTCCTGATTTCTTCCTCCAACGGAATCTGGTTTGTTCTCTCCAACAGTAGTTTGTTGCTGGTAGTGTCTGGCCAATGGATCCGAAGTATTTTGTGTAGGCAACTGTTAATAAACACCTGTATCTCCTGTATGACGGCTTTCGTAGTTCTCTACGTTTACACTGCATACAGTCGAACTGTCTTAACATTTGTATTCAAAATTCTGACTTTGGTGTTGGTTGCCAATTGCTTTGAGTTCCAGATGTTCTTCAGTTGTAAATATGCTGCTCTTGCTTTACCGATCGGCGCTATCACATTTGCATCAGATACACCATGTTCATCAATGATTCTGCCCAAATATGTAAAGGTTTTTACATCTTCCAAATCTTCTCCATCAAGTGTGATTGTTGCATGCTGTAATGTATCAGAGAATTTTGCTTTTCCTTTTGTGTGTAATGAGACCTACTGCCGCTGAGGCTGCTGCTACAATGGTCGTCTTCTCCTGCATTTGTTGTTGCGTTTGGGATAGAAGAGTCAGATCATCTGCGAAGTCTAGATCGTCCAATTGCATCCTAGATGTCCATTGTATCCCGTGTTCCCCTTCAGATGTTGATGTCTTCATGATCCAGTCGATTGCCAGGAGAAAGAGAAATGGTGAGAGTAAGCAACCTTGCCTAACATCGGTTTTTATTTCGAACGACTTTGTCAACTGTCCTCCATGCACAATTTTGCAGTTTAATCCATCATATGAATTCTGCATGATATTGACTATCTTCTGTGGTACGCCGTAGTGTCGAAGAAACTTTCATAGTATTGTTCTCTCCACGCTATCAAATGCTTTTTCGTAGTCGATGAAGTTGATGTAGAGTGATGAATTCCACCCAACTGATTGTTCCACAATGATCCGTAGAGTTGCACTTTGGTCTGTACGCGATCTGTCCTTACGGAATCCTGCCTGTTGGTCTCGAAGTTGGGCGTCTACGCAGTCCTTCATTCTGTTCAACAATACCCTTTTGAAGACTTTTCCTGGTATTGAACGAAGAGTGATGCTTCTGTAGTTATCACATTTGCTGAGATCGCCTTTCTTCGGTATTTTGACCAGAAGTCCTTCTTTCCAGTCTGTTGGTACTTGTTCCTCATCCCGAATCTTATTGAAGAGAATATGGAGTATCCTTTCATTTACTGCTACGTCTGCTTTCAGTGCCTCTGCCGGAATGTTGTCTGGTCCTGCTGCTTTGTCACTCTTGATATGTCTGATGACCATGCTGATCTCTTCAATCGTTGGTGGGCCAACATTGATTAATAGGTCCATGGGTGCTGCTTCGATGTTGGATGGGTTCGGTGGAGCCGGTCGATTCACGAGTTCTTTGAAGTGTTCTACCTACCTGTTTCTCTGTTCATTGGTATTGGTGATTACTTCGCGCTCCTTGCTTTTCACTGGTCGTTCTGGTTTACGGTGATTTCCAGAGAGTTTCTTTGTCGTGCCATACAGTTGTCTCATGCTTCCTTCTATTGCAGCCTTTCCTGCCGTCATTGCTAAATCTTCCACATATTTACGTTTATCAGTTCTAATGCTCCTCTTCACTTACTTGTTTAATTCTGTATATTCAGCTTGTGCCTTGGCTTTTCCTGCTTTTGTTCGACTGGTATTGATTGCTGCCTTCTTGTTCCTCCTTTCTTGAATTTTATCTAATGTATCAACAGTGATCCATTTCATTGTGGTGGTGCTTCTTGTGGCCCAGAACCTCATGACATGTTGAAGTGATTGCCTCTTTGATCCCCTTCCAGTTGCTCTCCATAGTAATTCCTTCTTCATTGAGTAGATCATGAAAGGCCTGGAACTTATTGATGAGGACTATCTTGAATTTGTTGAGTTTGTTAGTATCCTGAAGAAAGGCCGTATTGAACTTTTGTGATATTATCCGCCCCCTTACCCAATGCTTCTTGAGTTTCAATTTCATCTTGGCGACCAGCAAGTGATGATCTGAGGCTATATCAGCTCCTCTCTTGGTTCTCACGTCCTCTATAGTCCTCCTGAACGCTTTGTTGAAGCAAATATGGTCGATTTGGTTTTGCGTGGTGTGATCCGGTGAAGTCCATGTGGTTTTGTGAAAGCGTTTATGTGGGGATATAGCGCTTACTATGACCAGTTTATTGAAGGCACATAGTTTTTCGGATTTCTCATCAGTTTCGTTCCTTTCTCCCAGTTCATGTCGTCCCACGATGTCTTCATATCCAGTGTTATCCATTCCAACCTTGGCATTTAAATCTCCTATCAGAATGGTCAGGTCTTTTGCTGGGTACTTCTCGACGATTGAATACAACCTATCGTAGAATTGACCTTTAACCATCTTCATTGTAGTCGTTAGTAGGTGTATAACATTAAATGACGTTCATTGCAATGCCCTCTGTTTTTGTTTTCAAGGAGGCTTTGATGATCCTTTGTCCATGGGATTCTCATCCTATGAGTGCATTTTGTGTTTATTTGGACAGCATCAATGCAACTCCTTGTGTATGTGGGGCATTTTCTTCTTCATGGCCGGAGTATAACAGGAGCTCTCCTGAAGTTAGTCGTTGTTGTCCAACTTTCATCTAATGTGTTTCACTGATCCCAAGCACCTCTAGGTTGTATCTCCTCATTTCTGCAGCAATTTGGAAGGCTCTCCTGTTGTCCCACATTGTACGAACATTCCATATACCTAAATAAATGGTCGCTCTGGTTGTCAGAAGGGGCATCGGCCTTGTGACTTCCGAAGGGACTCGGATTTTATCATGAGACGTCATAGTTCTTCTAAATGAAGACCTTCTGACTCCCGGGGCGGAGTTTAAAAGGTTTGAATAATTTTTTCTGGTTAGCGTTTTTTTAGTAAGTTAGTTTTCTACAGGATGGGGACGCTAACACCAATCCCAACCCTCCTCCTTTATCCAGGCTTGGGACTGACAGTAGCCCTCGGGGCTAATTCAGGCGGAGTTAAAAAACAAAGAGAGCATGATATAACGTCATGATTATACGTTTCAATTTTTTTATTGATAACTAGATGCAAATTTCGTACTATTTAGTGTTGCTGCAGTATACAGTTTGCAAGTTAGTGAACAGCGACTCATCACCTACCTATTATTTGCATGTTTTTAGCGACTGCCTTCGCGGAAAGCTAACTGTTACAAGTCTAAGCTGAAAAAGAAAAGCTATTAGTAATCAAACTAACATATGACATAAGTTTACAACATAAAGAACTGTTAGCGTGAGGTGTATCTGTAGATAAAGATTACCAGATTACAGTCTGTGAAACGATCGTATTTAATTAATAGAAACCTTAAGTAACATGGTTCAGAAATGATCACAGTGAAGAAGATACATACATACTTCATTAACGTACAGACTATGGGATTTCAAGTATTCTGAGAAATGATCTTTAGATCTTGATCCATTCTAGCTAATCAAATGTCAGAATATATAAATAGTAAATTTATCGTAGAGAAGTGAAAGAATTTAAAATACCTAAATTAATTTTAGAAAATGTTCGCTATATTCTCTTAAATGTTACGTTTTTGTGTTGTTAACATGATTATAGGTTAGGATTTTGGGTTAGTTTGTATGTATACACTAACTGTAAACCCTGACCCTAAACAAAACTCGTAGCTCAAATCTTAACTCTAGATTTTAATATTAACCTCAATCTTGACGCAAACGAACATGGAAACGAAGAATCACTTCACTTAGGATTTCATTAAACTCATTCATAGTCATTTCGTTCTAACATTCACAGTGATTGCTATCCTCAATAATCTAACACGTTAAAAGCATCTCTAGGTGGTGTGTTTTTTTCATCAAAAATCTATCATAGTATAGTACACGGTTGATGTTGCAATTTGATAATGTTCAATAACTGTTATTCTAGACTAATATGTTCATCATCATCTTGAAGTTACTTCTTTTATTCCGACCAGTTTTGCAATATATTTAAACTTTATGAAATATAACTTCAATGTTATTTTACCCCCAGCTTGATTCATTTATATGAACTTCACACTATAAGTGTTCAGTCGTTTTTGCTATCATCAATACTTATGCGCATATATATAGGTATTCACTATTTATCCTGTTAGAATAATTAGTTCAGGTGATGTATTTTGACAACTTGTACCGATACACATTTATGTCTGATCCTATGCTAATAATGACATACTGACTAACATTAATTGGTGATAAATAACCATTTTTTATTTCAACACATAGATATTGGTACAAAGAGGCACCAAATACATATTCGCCACACAAATCTCATTCCATATGTGTGAGGGCTGTGGTACTGCCCGGATGCCCAAACCGAAACAGGTGGTTTTCTTAGGGGGCCACACCTTGAGCCTTCGACCTGAAGGTCTGATCCACAAGGTAATGGAGCATTGTAAGGAGATGCAGTCCCATGGAAGCCGGTGACCAACAATTGGTTCATACGCCATTTGTTCCCGCAGGATACTGGAGCCCATGTGCACCATTGGTTTGGAATCCTGTTAAAGCGTCGGACATTCGCTTTTCGTCCTCTCATTTTCGTAAACAACAGTAATGCCACGAGAAGGCAGTGAGTAGGACTTCCCTGTCAGAGGCTATATACGCGTGGCCATGTGAGAGTATTTCAAGAGGGAGAGCGAACTCTCCCCACTCTCGGCCATAGCCATTTTAGTATCAATAAGAAGTCTAAAGTAAAAATATGTTTTCCTTTCAACATATGAACAATAATAAAAATATACTTTAATATGAGAAGGAAATGATATGAACGGAAGGAAACTCTAAGTACTTGTAATAATTATATTCTATCGAATATTCAAAATCAAAACACATACATTAACAATTTAACAATGGGTATCTATGCATATTTCATAAGAGTTAATTTACTGTTATTGATGAATGTTTGTATGTTTTAATGTAAAGTAAGTAATATGATGTAATAAGATTGTTCCCTTTTTTTTCTCCTTTTCTAAACTAATTTTGTTGTTGTTCAAAATGACAAAATCATGTTCAAATTGTAAGATCCAATTTATAAGAAGAAGAAGAAAAAATCTCATTCATTATAGACAATAAAGAGTTATGAGATTGATTTTTTTTTAAGGTCTTGTTGATCATAAATCCCAGGGAAAAAAGCATCAATGTGGTGTTTGAATTGACTAATGATACTTTTGTACAAGTTGATGGTACGATTTCGAATTCCAACTACAGTACATTCGTTTGTGCTTGTGTCTTCTTAATTCAATTGCGTTATTTCTTGGACTCTTAGTTCGTGCTATAATTCAAATAATTCAAAACATTATACTGACATCGCGATGGAGCTTGCAATGGAAAAGTTAGACATTCATTCAACTTCTAAAACTTTTGAGGATTATTTCGAAAGATTCGAAATTTGGGTCATGACCAAGGAAGATGATGAGGATGGTAATATTGTGTCATATTTACTCACATTCATCGGTAAAGAAGCATACAGTTTATTAAGAACTCTGGCTATGCCGGAAATGCCCATTTCGCTTTCTTATACAACTCTCAAGGAATTACTACTAGACTATGTCAAGTATGCAAATTTTGATTGCAGTAAAGAAGGGAAATTTCCTAAAATAATTCATCAGGACATCAATCCAGTGCATACTCAACGTTTTGCAGATAATTCATTAAGGAGTTACAGTGTGTTTCACGAAGATTGGCGCAAGTTTGGTCAATGTTTGTCCTGTGGCAAGTTCCATGCTTTTAATTCATGTAAATTTCGTAATTCTAAATGCTTCAAATGTGATGATATTGGATATATTCAGTCAGTCTGTAATACTAATGTTGATCTTACTGCAACTAATATTAAGTTTTGTAATTCTGATTCTACTGAGTCGAGTATTTATAATGATGATTTATCTTTATCAACTATTGCAATAGACAGTGTAGAGTCACAAAGCAGTTGAGAGTTAAATCAAATTCAGAATTCTTGCTAAACAACAGTTTCTCATCAATCGATTTATCAGAATTCTCATGCTATTGTACCAGGTATGGTTTTTCCTAATAATTCACATATTTCTGATGAAATTCCTTGCAACTCTGAAGAAAATATGTTGAGTGAACATAATTATGATCGAAAACCTGATGTAGTTTTGATAGATGCCAATTTTTCTAATGATCCATTACTGTGCAATGACATACTTAATGAATTTCATGAGAATATTTCAGAAGAATCAAATCCTTATGTTATATCATGTATTACCTATCCTTATAATGCATTTGATCTTTGTGAAGAACCTGTTCAATGCGAAGCACGAGTATTAAGTGAGCTCAATTTTGATTATAATTCGGATGATTTCATACCAACTGCTGTTCATCCTTATCACAAATCCACTTCCAATGTATACTCTAGTCAGTGTAAGAAATATGTTCTAAATGAAGTCACATTATTCATAACTTGGGGATATAAAGACCCAACATTATTTCGTATGGGAGGATAGTGTTGAAAAATATATGGTTCCAATTCTAGATATTAATGATTTCGGTACAAAACCGACATGCTGATTGTATACAATTCCAGGATAGTGTGTTCTGATTTCGTTTGTTAATTCCAATACTAATGAGCACATTCTAGATACTACAAAGTTTTCATCCAATACAATGTCGGACATACTCAGGATGAACTTAACAAGTAGACATACAACCGATTGCAAACACTTATACTTCTATTTAAGCTGTGGTGGATGTGGTGTTTGAATTGACTAATGATACTTTTGTACAGGTTGATGGTACGATTTCGAATTCCAAATACAGTACATTCGTTTGTGCTTGTGTCTTCTTAATTCAATTGCGTTATTTCTTGAACTCTTAGTTAGTGCTATAATTCAAATAATTCGAAACATCATAATTAATCATATTTACTTTTAAACTCATGAGTGAATTGAAGCTAGATCATCATAGGAAACTTTTAAGCATTGAATGACTGTTTCGTTCTAGTATAGAACTCTTCAGTAGTGTATAACCATGATCCCAAGTCGAGGGATTTGAATCCAAAACCTATGGTGGATATACACTACTGAGGAGTCTTATACTAGAATGAAACAGTCGTCCAATGCTTCCACGTTTTCCATGGTGGTTTAGTTTAGATTAACTCATGAATTCAACTATTAAATTACTTATAATATCCACAAAACCCCGTTTTGATATTATTTACTTTTATTAAGATTTACTGATAGATGATACACAGAAACCTTATATTTTAAATAAAGTCAATGAGTGTTCATTTTAAAGATGTAAGTTTCAAAGATCTTCTAAATAACATAGTTAGAAATCCTACCCCCAAATTGAATCCGATCCAAAATGATAAACGAATGAGTACCATACTTATGAAACAATTATTAAATATTTTTGATTAAGATCATGAACTGATTGATGTTAGACCATCACCTTTGGAAACCTGGAACCACTGGACGACCGTCTCGTCCTATTGTGGGACTCCTCAGCAATGCGCATCCCGTGAGCGTAATAATCTCCACAACCCCTATACTAGTAATTATTAAATAACAATATTATATCAAACGAGAAATACTTATAACATGAGATTACATGCAGGTACTATAAATAAATAATCTATAAAACTATAATTACAAAATAATGTATTAACACCATAATATGTATGCCTGAACACTCCATAATCAAATTTTCAAACAGTAATGGAACACTTATTGTAGAGAAAAAACATGACACACAGGTTTAGTTGTGACCTGACAAACTATTACCAATGTAATCAAGATCATGGAGTGAGTCTTGAAGCATGGAACATTTGTATTGTTACCAAGAAATCAATATTGCAATTTAAGAGGAATACAATCCTTCATTTATTTGACTTTTTATTGGAAAATTCATTACATATCCAAACACAATTCAAGAAAAACCTAATGATTGAACGAAAGTTAATCATAAATAAAATCACAGAATTGTTGTGATTTCTAACGGTAAAAATAGTAAGTTGTCTAACATAGTTATTGATTGTCCATCCGTCTCCAAATCTCCAATGCTAACACCAGAAGTTAAAGGTAAGTACTTTATATTCTTTATCTTCAATTAAATCAATATATAGGATAAATAAAGATATCCGTAGATATTCGTAGATTGTATACAAGTTGATTCAACTAGAAAGTAGTTTTCCAAAACTTGATAATATCGTTATTAATGCTTCACCCTAATGAGTATGTTTTCAGATTGTGTGAGCTTAGTAGGAGTTAGTTCATAACATGAAACATATATTCACGTTGTTATTAGGCTAAGGTTATCCCCAACATTTCTGACTTTCAGTAAGTGTATTGCATCTTATAATTTTAGATACTTATTCGTTTATTTAGTGAGTGAATACTGCATATTAGAACGTAATTTCCACTAGACGTTTCAACTTAAGCTTCACATACAAGGCATCCATTTCTCATTCGGATTACTTACTTACTTACTTACGACTGTTACTCCTAATGGACCATGGGCCGCCGACCAGCATTCTCCAACCCACTCTGTCCTGGGCCTTCTTTTCTAGTTCCATCCAATTCTTCTTCATTTTTCTCATGTCTGTCTCCATTTCTCGGCGTAATGTGTTCTTTGGTCTTCCTCTCCCCCTTTGGCCTTGAGGATTCCATATGATGGCTTGTCTTATGACGCAGTTGGGTGCTTTCCTCAATGTGTGTCCTATCCACTTCGGATTATATTACCAAATAAATTTTCTTAGCGGAAATTTATAAATGACATCAAACATTTGAAATGAAATTCTTGATAAAAACTACATCATACTATACAATAATTACTTACTAAATGAACGAAAAAGGAATGGCCAAAAGTGATCGATACACACAATTTTATTGGACATTGAAAACGTTCATAGTAATCTTGAGCCTACATTATTAATTAATGGGGTCGTTAATGATTCTGATTTGTGTTATGTGATCTAAATGAAGACCTTGTAGCTCCCAAGGAAGAGGTGAGATGGTTTGAATTATTTTGTTCCGGAGAGTTCATTTTCCACGGGGTGGGGTCACTAATCCCATGCCCAACCCTTCTCCTTTATCAAGGTTTGGGACCGGTAGTAGCCCCAGAGAGGCTTCAGGTGGAGACCAAAGAACACATTACTCTGAGAAATGGAGATAGACATGAGAAGGATGAACAACAATTGGACAGAACTGGAAAGGAAGGCCCAAGACGGAGTGGGCTGAAGAATTCTCGTCGGTGGCCTATGCTCAATTAGGAGTAACAGGTGTAAATAAGTAAGTAATTAAGTGTTATAGGATCGTGTTGATAATTAAGTATGATCAATAAAATAGCTTTGAAACGTAATCATATTGTTCTGTTAAGTTAAACTGGTTAAATGTTGAATTATTTACTTCTATATTAGTTAATATATAGAGGTATAATCTACTTAAATTTAAAGACTGAGTTGTGCAACAGCTTGATCACACTTTTTCTACATTATCCTCTTTTCTCTTACCCAATAAAATGTAAATTAGTCGACGGTAGTTTTATAAACCGTAATTGGTATAGTGAAGAGTTGGGTTTCGATAGAGTAAACTATCGGATTATGTGGCATCTACACAGGCAGTTAAACGATTCCAGTTAAATATACGATTGATTTATATTATTAAATAAGTCATATATCATGGTTAGTTATCAAATCATTTGTAAATAATCCTACAAGTTCTCATTTGCGAATTGTTAATACTGAACTTTTTTTTTCTGGAGAACTACAACAGCCATCATCAAGAAGGTACGAGTATTTAGAAATAGTAGTCTATGCAAGATCGTCAACATCCATTGGTCGGTTATCATCAGCAACAGGCCTGTGTAGGAGAGAACAAACCAGCTTCCAGCTGAAGGAAAAGACGATGGAGATGGATAAGATGTACATTACGGAAATCATCAAACTGCATCACGAGACAAGCCCTAACTTAGAATCGTGAATGGAAGTGGGAAAGTGGAAGGCCAAAGATTATATTACGTCGGCAAATAGAAGGAGATATGAAAAGGATGAATAACAACTGGAAAGAACTGGGAAGGATTGTCCAGCATAGGGTTGGGTGGCGAGTGCTGTTGGGAGGTCTAAGTTTTTATATATTAGTGGTGATGTGGACAAAAGCTAATATATTTAGACTGTTGAACTTTATATATAAATTATTACTCAACAAATGTAATTATGATGACAATAAGGATAAGAAAAAAACTATCTGTTTTTGTAAAATCATATTAGCTCCATTTGTTAGATAGTCGGATGTAATCGACAGGAAACATACTGGTCAAATAGCTTAGTGATAATGATTTAGACTGTGAACAATTATGATCCGGATTGGAATCTTATAACGAACAACAGTTCTCACAAGATCTCAGGTGTCAACGTGTATCAATTCGCTCATATTTTATGTTTTAAGGTGATAATTACTTGTTTATTTTATAAGGTAAATTATAACTGTAAAATTATTGATAAAAACATCTTTATCAGAATGGGTTTTGTGGAGAGTTTAAGAAATTTCACAGATTGAAATCTTGAGTGAAATGAAGCTAGACCACCACCTGGAAGCACTGGACGGCCGTTTCATCCTAGTATGGGACTCCTCAGCAGTGCGCATCCACGATCCCGCACCACGCGGGGCTCGAACCCAGAACCTACTGGCTTCGCGCGCGAGCACTTAACCACTAGACCACTGAGCCGGCATCCAACGGTGTTAATGTCTAACTTCAACCAATCCACGAAGTTGCGCTACCGTACACCATTGTCTTCAGTGAGTTCCTATCTCACAACAGACTGGTTGAACTCCACTGGTAACGGCTTCTCACTAGAACTTCGGGAGTTTTTCCTGAAGTCATTGGTTGAAGTGGATTGGGTGAAGTTAGACATTAACACCGTTGGATGTCGGCCAACTCAGTAGTTTAGTTGGTTAAGTGCTCGTATGCGAGATGGAATGATCCTGAGTTCGAATCTCGCGAGGCGATATCGTGGCAGTGCTGTGTTGCAGGAATCACAATAGCTTGAAATGGCCATCCAGTACTTTCAGGTTTTCCATGGTGATCTAGCTTCAACTGACTCATGATCTCAACTATTGAAATGGAAAAGTTGTTTTTTTCTTCTTCAAATTATCACTAACTGATATTAACCCAGCAACTATTGAAAAATATAGAAACATTCAATGGTTATTTAATCTTTCATTAGTAAGTACACAAGACCTAATCACATTAATGAAAAACCAAAGATCTTTAAGTTTATCTTCTAACAAGTTATCATCTAATTTTAATTTCAATTTGATAATATAAACCAAAATATTCCCAAGTGACAATGATTTCATGTTTAATCAATCTTCATAACAACAACAACAACAACAAAACTCTTGTTTAAGTTAAAACTGTAATAATGAACAACTCACTAGTGACCTATTTCATGATGTTTCTAAATTTCATTAATGAGAAAGTTGTGTTTTAATTCTTTCCTTTTTTTTAAAAAAAAAAAAATAATTTTAATGATAAAATTTGTCCTTTCACCTAAACAACAAGGAAATAACTAGTGTATGTACTTTTAGCGAAAAAAAAGAAAGAAAGAAAGAAAAGAGAACTGGACAACAACAGTGAACATTTATAACAGACAACGTTTTAATTATTATTACTGTTGTAACCATTATTATTATTATTATTATTATTATTACTATTATTAGTATTATTATTAGTATTAGTATTATTATTGTATCCTGTGATTAACACAGAAAAATCCATTGAATGTTATGCAACTTGATATATATAACCTGATATTAAAAAAAATATTTTTCCTTCAAAAACATCCATAGATACAGCCATAGATACATACTTACGTACACACACACACACGCACACATACACACGCATGATAATTAATGATTATGAACTTGATTATTGTCCCCATTGAAAATCTTGTTAATGATTATGACTTATTATGTTATTTGCATTTTTTTAGTTGTTGTTCTTTTCATTACTGATTATCATGAACCGTTGGTTAACTTTTTAATTTAGGAAATCCGTTATTATTATCATCGTTAAATTGTTCCCTATATCAAGGTCATGGGATATAAATTGGTCATTTGATGTGAAAACGTGCAATTTTTTTTCTTTATCATTTAAGATAATTATTATCATTTAAGTAGGCCCTTTATTATCTATTTAGGTTATAACGTGACTATGAATATACTACTTATAATAATAGATTAATGAAGAACAAATAAAAAAATGTGACTGATACAAATTTTATTAATTTATGTCTAGTACATTGTACTTTGAATGGTTTAATTGAAATATATATAGGATACATTGTATAAGGGAGCCTAAGATTATTCTATCCTTTTTTTTGGCAAACTGATTCATTGAGGATGTTAAAGGTTAAACAAATCACATGATTAGTTATTTCTATCTAAATTGTAAATGTATATTTATTTAACCAGTAGTTAAATCTTTCGTCATGAAGATGACAATCAGTTGATTAGTATAGAATAGCACCGCGTCAACTAACCATAATTCATCGGTAATGAATTGTTTATAATTGTTTGTATCTTTGATTAACTATAGTCACATAAGCATTAAAAGCTAGAATGTATTGAACAGCTGATCAGTCTTAGTATGATACTTCTCTACTCCATCAGGAAGGAAACACAAGACATTCAAACTACATGCAGAAAGGTTACTCTTGGGATTTCTGATATGACATACATACTTTTCGAAGTTAGTCATTCATAACAATAAGATATTTGCTATAATGACGTATTATGGAGATTATTACGTTTGAAGTTTTGCTCAACTTATTGAATTTAGCTAATGTAGGCGATCAGATAATGAATCCCAAACTAGATAGAAACAACTATCTAATTCTTCGAGATTTTCAATAGTTCTAGTTTAATGCTTCCATTTTGTTTACCTGGAACCTTAATTTTCTTAGATGGAGAACTAAAGAATATAGGCTATATGTTAAAAGTCAATTTCGTTTGTCGTTTAAACACAAAATTCCAGTTATATCAAAAGAGCGTTTTGAATTAACATCGTTTAAAGCTAATGGAACTGTAAACAAATCTGTAACATTTTAATTACTGTATCCGTAATGTTTGATTCCCGTTTATGCTTCTGCTAATATTTTTAAACTTTTTTTTTTGTAAAAAAGCACACTGAATAGATATCAGATTTACATTCCGTTGTAAACTTTCTGTTTTCTTCATGATGATCAATCATACAAGAATCATTACCTATGTCATAACACAAATTGAAATTGAGTTTTGTTTACCCATCTGATGGAACGGTAATGATGTAGTGAATAAGAAAACGAGTGGGGACAATCGAACGTATTTGATACGAAGTTACAAAGCATCTCAGTAAAATCTCAGAACCATATAGTAAATAGTTAATTTGTAAATTATCAATCGATTGTCTCAGACTTCATTGTTTATGCATTTTCATACCAATTGTGTTCCGTTCCCGTTCATTCTTATCGATCTTCTACTGAAATACACTCTATGCTGGATCACCGTTATATACTACTTATGTGGATATAAGTAACTCACACTACAATGACACTAATGAAATGTTTATCCTATTAACTTCGTACACGTTCTATCGACAAATCATTTTGACATAGCATAGATAATAATGGTCGAATACGATTTGTATTTCTGATAAGTATATTTCAAAACATGCTAGTAATGGAAAATAGATAAGCAATGAGAAGATTTAGGGATTGTATAAAACATTTGTGTTCGTTAAGACAAACACAATGATTAATAAAGTGACAAAGTTTTCATCAATCATTTAAGAAAACAAAAGAAGTGAATATATGACTACATATTATCATGCATACATGTATAAAAGAATGATCAAGGAGATACGTGAATAATTAACAAGGGCAAATATATGCGTTTTTGATTGCGATCATGAATCGATCGATGTTAGACCACCATTGAAAACACCGTTCGATGCTGACTCAGTGGTTGAGACGTTGACTTTTCTCGCACGTGATCAAAGGTCCTGAGTTCGAGTCTCATGTGCGAGATCGTGGATACGGATTGCTCAACAGTCCCATACTATAACGAGACGGACGTCCAGTAATTCTAGGTTTTCAATGGCGGTTTAACATTGACCGATTCATGTAAGTTTCTAATTATAAAACTTGCTAAATATGCATTTATTTACCATGGTATTTTGTCGAGTTATATATGTATATACTGGCATGTAAAGTATTCTTTTGAATACAAATTGAAATTCGTTTACTTTACAATGAAAATCAGATATTTTTTTACAATTTGGTTTTTATGTTTGTCTAAAATGAGTAAACATAAGTTTTGTATCTAAATTCGGAAGTAAATCTGGACAAGTTACATCGACTAATCACCGAATAATAATTAATTTCATGTATTGTGTGTTCTTTTGGGTTTGACTGAATTCTGTTTCTTATATTGTAACGAATCTAGGTACCTTTTCATTGAATGCATTAGGCAGTTGAGAAGAAAAATCGACCAACTCCGTTCAGACACCTGATGACTCAAGAGCACAAAATATCTTATCTGACATAAAATTGATTAGTTCTAGGTTTCGTCCTATTTAACGTTAAGTGTATGGTTCACTCACTCAGTAATATAATGACTAAGCACTCTCCTGGATATTTGATAAAGCTGGTTTTTATGCTTAATGTTTAGTAGGTAGGTACTACTAAAGAGTCATACACTTAGGTTGAAATACTTGTTTACTACTTCCTGAATTCTAATGGTGATCAAATTGAAATCAGTCTACAAATTCAGTGATCTCTACAACACTCCTATTGCTTCAGGCATATTACCAAATTTTCAAGTATCTTTACAATTCTATTCCTTATTATTTCCATAATTGATAGTTTCCCTTCATGATTATTATTTTGATATAAGTTACTACTGGAAATATTTTTGCATTTGTTCACCCTGGAAACAACTCAAACGTTTTATATAATAATATGACAATAATTTGAATGAATACAAACTAGACAACTAATTCCTATTCTTCCACATTTATCTTTGCTTCAATTACTTGGCTAAATTAAATTTTCTCTTATTTCTAAACATAGTTAATTCCCAAATTTCCACCGATTTTTTGCCACCGTTACTTTCTTCTTCAATATTCGTAAATCTATTCTTTACAGTTCCCTTTCACCGCCCCCCTGATTTTTGTTTCACTTAGTTAATGTTGTTAACATGATATTGAAATAAATAGAAGTTTTTGTTACTAAATGGAATCAACTGACAAACGTTTGCATTTCACATTGGGTCTTTTTTTAAAAAGAAAAAGTAAAATAAACCTAAAGCTTAATTGAATTGATCATAATTGAATCATTTCATTATCATCGTGATTTTTTTCTTCGTTGAGTAGTATCACAATTGTGCAAATGTTTTCTATCGTCAATTCCAAATGATATGATATGAATTATTAGACAACCATTAATAGATCGTTGTTTCATCTCGGTATGGGACTTATACCAAGCGTACACTTACGATCTCAAATGGATTTCGAAACCAAGAACTTTAGGTCTCTTCTAAGCAAAGTTTTCTGTTTTCTCCTTGTTTAAACGGAGCTTAATAGAAAGCATTCTTAAACACGTCCTATTACATAGCTCTTCTAGAGTTACTACCGGTCCCATGCGCGGGTAAAGGAGGAGGGTTGGGCATGGGGTTAGCGACCCCATCCCGTAGAAAACCAACTCGCTAAAAAATGCTAACCAGAAAAAATAAATCAGACCTGTTACCTAGTTCGATTTAGTCATTAATGAATATTTCCAAGGCAAAGATTGTATTGGGAACTTTATTGATTAGAGTTTAGTAATAATGTACTCAAATTAAACATAGAGGTTTGTAAACTGATATGGACAAGAGCGTGTGAGGTATGATATTTGATAAATAAATGATTTATATATTCCTAGTAACCCAAATTCTTTTGTGAACTGTCCGGGTATAATTGGCATATTCAGAAATGAATTAGAATCTTGAATGATCCTCTTATTAAAAGTTACCAATGTAGATGAATTCTAAAACAGAGATCTAAAGCTTTTAGGTTTACCGTCAAAATTATTGGTATTTAATTTTGATTATTTGGTAAGGTTTATAGTTGTACATTATTCAAGTGTTTGGTATGAGGATGAAGCAAAATAATTTAATTAGAGAATAGGTATCATTTAAGTGTCGGATAAAATCCGCAATAAAACTGTCTTACTTCAGGAAATAAACACAAGAGGCTATCTCTACCAAATTTACTGTTTTTCATAAATCATGGGATACTATACCGACGAAATTAATGAATAGGTATTACAGTCAACACTCGGATCCAATTCTATTGAACAATTCTATACGCTTACACAACCAGCCACTCATAAAAGTCTTTAGGAGGCTGTATGTTCAAATACTGATCCATATATTTCGGTTAATTGACTGATCCTGATGTGAACATAGTGCAGTAACCTACGTACATGATCCACTTAATACATTCACTCAGATTTAAATATCTCACCTACCAACTAGCCATACGATTTTGTGCGATCAGTACAGGGTTGCTCAGTATGTGAACTATAAAGGTGGTAAATGTTAAATGATATGCAAACGGAAGCCACTAAAAATAGGTTCAAGGGGTAAGGAGTTCAGGGGTTAAAATACGTAAAAAAGAGAATGAATAATTGCATTTGTGAAAATTTTAATTTTCTTCCTTTTAAAACAACAAACCTGTCAGCACGTTTAGTATATCTGTTACACAATCAATGTATCGTCCATATCAACTCCTTCTTCAACCTTCAGTTAAAACAATATCAGACTACAACGGATCGTAATTTGTAAAACTTAATAGATATCTAACTTGAATATTTTTAATGGAAATCTGCGAAATCGCATTATAATCAACTGACTAATAGTTTTATGAAAGCTAAAAGATAATAGTCTATGAAAAGACTATAATTTATGAACGAACCAACCAGACATGAGATAACGAGTCTTGGATTTTGGTGCAAGGTTCAGTTGGTGATCAAAACCTTAAACTGAATTCCTAACTCTAATCATCAACTGTAAATCATAATTCTAATTCCTCACACTGGTTTATAACCCTCATTTAGTCCTAGTTAATAGGTATACTTTATCAAGGTCACTTTAACATCGCTCAAAGGTCATATATAAATTATAATCTGACAGAATATACTAACGGATTTAACAGAATCTAGCTATCCAAACTACAGATTTTCATACTTCTGTTCCCATTCTAACACTCATCAAACTTCATGCAAACATTGATGCAGTTATTCGACATACAATATTTAAATTCATAACAATTTTGTCATAACCAAGGGATTCTGTTTTAAGTTTAGAGATAAGTTCCTTGCTACATTTGATTTGGGATTTAGTGACACGTTGAAGTTAGTTTTATGAAGCAGGTATTTTGCATGCACGGATAGCTTTAATAATATGACGATGAAAGCAACCATTATTTGAAGCACTGTTCAAAAAAACTTCAATCTTGTTAGGCAAAGATGGATAGTAGCTAACAGTGGAATCCATGATGCGAGTTTCGTTGTATTTAGGACTCGTGAGCTGAATGTACCTGTATCCATCTTTGCTTAAAAAGCTTGTGACTTTTAAGTCTATATCGAGATAATCTGCACAGAATGTACATATGCCAAAATGAGACTGATCAATTGCAGTGTTATGTAACAATCAGATGATACAAGTAAAACAACACTAAGTGAATTCAATCTTGTTGTTTCTCTCGATATCCTACAACCGATTATCACCAATTTATGGAATGACTTGAAAATATGAACCAGAACAAATATTGTTCTGGCTTCTATTTAAACTCATCAAACTGATGATTCGACATTATATATATATATATATATATATATATATATATATATATACATAACATCAACTGAATTACAGGAAGACCATAATTCTATTTTATTATTTATATATACATATTAGATAAGTCATAATGTCTATGAGTTTGTTATCATACCTACTGATTAACAATTGTTACCATGACAAAAAATATCAAGAAAAAAAAGAAAAAGAAACGAAGATCAGTTGAATTTTTATATAAATAAATTTTGCATTTATGCATTAAATAAAAATCTGATCAAAGGAGGGGGGGGAAATTTCTCAATCTGTATGGGAAATTAGGAAATCTATATATATATATATATATATATATATATATATATATATATATATATATATTTATAGTTTCATTTATTCAATGGATATACATAAATACACACCAATATAATATTATACAATAGAATTCATTTTTGATAAATATTCATTTATACACAAATATCCTATACAATATTCAATAGAAATTACATAGATACTGATTAGTTAAAATGTAGGGATGGGGGGAGGGAATAAAATTGATAAATAATTGAATAAAAAAGAGTATCTTCAAATATTGATTTCTTAGTTTTATAACATTGAGAAGTGGGTAATTTGATACCCCATTTATAATATATTCACATGTATAGTATTGTTTATTAGTTATTATTATGATTATTAGAAAGAGTAAACAATCAATAAATAATAATTGTTACTAACATAATATGAATTGTATTAATAATCATAATGATAATAATAATAGTAACTAAGGAAGAAGATTCAAATTCATTGAAGAGCTGAGCAATTAGTTTTTAGTAAACAAAATGATCAAATAATTCATTAGAATTTGCTGCGTTCATATAAATATATACATGTATAATAATTGTTCTCTAGGTATATATATAGAGAGAGAGAAAGAGGGAGGAGGTAGGGAGGTAAGTAGAGAGAGAGAGACTCATTAGTCATCTGTATAAATAAATCACAGGCTAGTGAATATCATTTTATATAGAAAGAATCCATTTTGATATGTTTATATATTGTTTATCAAAAAAAACAAAAAAAGAGAAGAAAAATGAGGGGGGGGAGAGGAAGAAGACAAAGAAGAAGTTTTTCTTTTTAAACACGATTAATACTTTCAATAAATCGTCCAATAGTTTCTTCAGTACCAGTAATTTTTGCACGTTGATAATTACTCCATAACATACCAGTAACATCAAGTACAATTAAATCACTTGAAATTTTACTTACTGCTTGTAATAAAAATATACCATCCCAACCTAAATTATTATTAACAAAACGTGCACATTCAGTTTCTTCTGTATGTGATAATTGTTTTAATGCTTTTAAATATTGACGTATAAATTGAACACGACGATATGGTAAACATAATTTTGTAATCCATATAAATGTATTTAATATTGTTAAACATGACATTAATATATACCAAAACCATAGAAATATATAGACTTTTTCAATAAAATAATTTACTGGAAGTACACATTGTAGTGTATATCTGTAATGAATAAAAGAGAAAACAAAACAAGAATAATAATGATAATAAGAACTAATAATGAAAATAATTTGGAAAATTAATAAAGCTGATGAGGCTGCCGCTACATCAGCAGTAAGTCTCAATATACACAAAGGGTAAAGCAAGATTCTCCAATACAATACAGTATGCAGTAATCACACTTGATGGAGAAGATCTAGAGGATGTAAAACTATTTACATATTTATGCAGCATCATTGATGAACAGGGTGGATCTGATGCACATGTGAAAGCGCCGATTGGTAAAGCAAAAGTAGCATATTTACAACTGACGAACATCTGGAACTCAGAACATCTGTCAACCAACACCAAGGTCAGAATTTTCAATACAAATGTTAAGACAGTTCTACTGTATGGGGCGGAAACCTGGAGAACTACGAAAGCAATCACCCAGAAAATATAGGTGTTTATTAACAGTTGTCTACGCAAAATACTTCAGATCCGTTGGCCGGACACTATTAGCAATAACCTACTGTTGGAGAGAACAAATCAGATTCCAGTGGAGGAAGAAATCTAGGAGAAGCAATGGGAGGGGATAGGACATACATTGAGGAAAGCGCCTAACTGTATCACATGACAAGCCCTCAAATGGAATCCTCAAGGCCAAGGGAAAAGAGGAAGATCAAAGAACACATTACGCTGAGAAATGGAGATAGACATGACAAAAATGAAGAAGAATTGGATGGAACTAGAAAAGAAGGCCCAAGACAGAGTTGGTTGGAGAATGCTGGTCGGCGGCCTATGCTCCGTTAGGAGCAACAGGCGTAAGTCATAGTTTTCGCCATTGGCTGATCGGATATTCATTTATGATTAAGTAGGTTAGATAAATTTTGGAACTCTAGTGAGAAACCCAAATCACTGGAATTCAACCACATGAGGGAGTTGCTCACAATTTATACAAGAAAATGACTGAGCAGTATCAGAAGTTGAGTGGATTTGGATGTGTAAGCCACTCTATGGCAGCTTAGTAGTTTAAAGGTTAAGCGCTCACCTCGATATGTAGAACGTTCTGGGTTTGATCTGTGATGAAGTTGTGAGTGCACATTTCTGATAAGAATTATGGGGTGACTAAATAGCTGTCTGGTGCTTCCTGGTTTTTAGTGATCATCTAACCATGGTTAGTCCACAATGTACTTCTGAGTATTTGCTATAACTGTGATGCTGCAGATTAGAGGGTAGCGAATTATCGATCGAACCAAAGACGCGCAAACACGTAAGAACGGCCTAGGGTTCTCATTGGCTCCGCTTCCCAGTCTAGCCCAGCCAGTTGAGTCCAGAACAAGTCTCAGCCTCGAAGATATGAATCGTTATATTTCAAACACACTCTGCTTATATATCAATCGAGCATACCACATCGTACCATAAAATAGAAGATAACATTGTACAATATTGACCAGTAGGAAAATGACACGTGAAATAAACATTGACCAATAAGAAAATGACACTATCTCAAGTTCAAGGATAGCGTTAGACTTAACAGAATAATTTTGGGATATATATAAAGTTTAAGTGGATCATTCGATGATAAATCATTAGTAAACATATCATGCCAGATGTAAAACTTTTAAATTCCATGTTTCATTTTAATTGGAGACGGTGTAGTGGTATTGAGTGTATACCAATGATAAATCTCATGTTCAATATTTCGAAATGTTCAACGATTATCTATTTGGAAACAGTCCACAGTTCAGATCATATTCAAACAATGATATTAATAATAGTTTATTCGGTTTGATACAAGTTGCTTGGCAACGGTAATAATAAAAAAATTTAAACTTAGACCTTCCAAAAACTTTCTAATTTGCATCAAAACAAGCATTTTTAGAAAAACTAGTAATGTAGAGCAATAGAATGTATAGAGAGTGTATAAACCATGGTGAAATCAAGTTTATTAGGGACCTTCAAAATTTTTCCCCAAAAAGCCTTCAGAAACCTAGAAAAACCATCGAATAGAAACTTCTGAGAAAAGTCTAAGAAAACGAGACATTTTATGTTACTCCTGGATCATTACATAAGACATTACTAAAATTAATGTGTGTTTTCAGAACTGCTCATAAATAAATAACCCTACTTCTTATGCATAGATCTTATTTTTACTTAGCAACCTTTATATACTATTTGAGCACTAAGTATAAGAATATTTGGGAGATCTGAAGAATGATTAAAAAGTCTACATCAAATATCCAAGTAACAGAATAATTAAAGTTATGATCAATAAGCACAAAGATATGATGAGTATATAGACGGATATTAATTACTAAAATATCATAAATATAATATGAACGAATTGTAGAATAAGATCTAGTATAAGATATATGCTTAAAAGAACCAAAAAAACAAACGAAATGTATACAGATCCTTAACAAGCATAAGCTACAGAAAATAATCATGGGACTAAATAGACTGTGATACACCTACATAAGTTCGAAGCCATCATAGAGATCATATTAAATGTAACCATTACATACATATTTTGAAAAGAGTAACTTTATTTTGTAGGTTCTCGTCACCACCGACAAACTGGAAGAAGAGTTGATGAACGTGGGAAAGTATCTAAGAAAAAACTTTTACTCACAAAAGTTTATTGACAAGTATAAAAAACAAGACGGAAGTAATTACTGTCAATAAAAAACCAATATCTTTGAATCTTAACTTCAAAGGTGATAATGTCGCAAACACAATTAACAGGAGACCGAACACTGCACTAGCAAAAACTTATCCCGCGGTCAAACTTTAAATTCCGTATAAAAACAACATATTCAATAACTCAATCAAAGGTTGACAAGCACCCCTTTTGTGTGAAAGGCCAACTGTATTTATAAATTTACGTGTACATACTATATTGGCCGAACAGAAAGAAGAGCATATCTTAGATTTTTTGAACATATTCCAAAGAGCCTCAGAACAACAGAAAGAAAGACTATAAATAGTGCAATCACCAAATATCTTTTTGATACAGAACATCAGGTCGATAACCTATAATCATTCAAGGTGATTAGTAAACAGTCAAACTCTAGTCTTCTGAAGTTTGCTGAAGCCATTGCTAGCAAGAGTCAAAAACTTGCATTATGTATGCAAAAGGAGATGATTATTAATCTTTCCTTGCCTTTGTGACTAATATTCCTTCACTGTTATACTATACTAATATGTCATCAATATAACTTCCAATCAAACACTTTCATGTAAGTCATTTAAACCCATTATGTAATTATGATTCTTAAATATCACAGATTGTAAGCAGCTGACAAGAACCAACGAAATAAAAAAGAATTCTTACTATTCTGTTAGAATGTTCATTCAAATGGATAATGGGGAACTATGTGTATGAAACATATAGATTTATCCACTTATTCATACCCGAAGTTACAAATATTTGTTTATTCCTTTAGTTCCCTAGTTTCATTCTTTTTCCCAGTATTTTCTACAAATTATTCAATATTCTAAGGTCCAGGGGAAAAAAAACAAACTATGGCATAATCAGTTCATATACACAATTTGAACAATGTGATCTTATTGTGATTTATATAATTCATAATGTATTTAATTGTACAATGTCCTGAAGAGATTTTATGAAACTAAATAAGCATATAAAAACAATGTGACATTTATAGTATTGCTTATAATGAATTACTTACGTCAATAGAATCTTCTTAAATACAATTTTAAACAAACAAAATAAATTGTTATGTAACGAATTGGAATGAAATCCAGGACATGAATTTTGTTGATATTATAGAACTGGTTAGTTGGATAAACATGACATTTACACTGAGACTACAATACAACACCTATCGAGTGAATGAGTTTAGATAGTCTTGAATTCATTCAATGTGTATCCATAAAAAACGTATAGTAAACCGTTGTTTATAAATAAAATTGAATTTTAACCAGCCTATGTTGGTCTATCAAGTGAATGTCTCAATATTACTGTTAAATTCAATTGGTAGTATATTTTTAAATAATAGTTAGCGCTGGAATTCATCACAAGTGTTTCGTCCTTTTAGGAGTGTTAAGAACAATTATGAAGGATAGAAATGATGAACAAATCAGTAACTATTTGAAATTAGTAACTGAAATGTCAATATATTGATGTTTTAATTCGTACCATAGACATTGATACTAAGCTGCAATTCTATCTAACTAAGAATTTCAATTAGGATAAAATATGTATCCTCAATTCCAGTGTGAATCAGTTCATGAAACAGAAAATAAAGGTAACAATCATGGGCAACATAGAGGGATTTCTACAAGAAATTCATTTACTGACCACAGATGGAATAAACGTAATGCTCAGTAAAATTATCATGCAAATACAAAGTAGTGTTCATTGAATTTTTGTTCCAATTGTTTCATCTAATCACCTAAAAAATGAAATGAAATCCTTAGTTTTTCAATGAGTTTCTATTCCGACTTTTCAATTTACAAAGCACTTACTTACTTACTTACTTACTTACTTACTTACTTACTTACTTACTTACTTACTTACTTACTTACTTACTTACTTACTTACCCCTGTTAATCCTCGTGAGGGAGTATAGGCCGCTCACCAGCATTCTCCATCCAACACTGTCCTGGGAAATCCTTTCCAGCTCCTTCCAGTTCCTATTCATCCTTTTCATATCTGCTTCTATTATCCGACGTAATGTGTTCTTAGGCCTTCCTCTTTTCCGCTTCCCTTCAGGAAGCGTAATATGCCCGAAACAATTCGAACTTAATCATTCAAAATTATTTCATACCTTTCATTCTACGAACTAGTTGTTCCTTCCTGTATTATATCCTTATACTCAATCTTTTGTTTGTATATTACTACCATTGAAGTAACTACTTCTATGAATTAGGTGTTTATCTTGTTGTGCTAATCAGGTGTGGCTACTTGAACCGATGCATAAATGTGTCTTGCCTACGTTGTAGCTGACTGATTCAATCCATGTTGATGAACCAACATTTTATAACCAATCGACAAAAATATAGGAAATTTGGATTACTGAATTTCAGCACTATGGTTCAGGGAACTCTCGTAATCCAAGAAACTAGAAGCTTTAGGATTTGATCGATGTCAGGATTTGTTGGTACACAGTTATTTGTTGTTTCCGACTTTTTATTGATTATTTGAGTGAAATTCAGTTTTTAATTCAACTTCTTACCAAGTATCAAACATTGTATAAATAACTGGCACAAAGTTTTATGCATAAAAAATCATACTGTCCCGAGTCCTTAATTCTGGAACAATAAAATGTAAATAACGAGCTGTTCATGATTGATCACTGAGTAATGATCATTGTCATACATATCAAATCCTTCTTAGTGCAGATCGAATTTTATCGACCAAGTTGCATTGTGGCTACTGGTCTAGATGACTCGACATTACGTGCATTATGTTGAGATAAGATGGTGGTTGGAGGTAGTCATCTGGAAACCTTGAACCTGGGTTTCGTTCTGTTTGGCAGTCGTCAGCAAGGTGTACCTAATGATCAATTAATTGTGAATACATCTCAGTCCTAAAAGAGGTCACTCGTGACCAGTATAACCAAGCGGTAACATCTCCAGCTGTAAAGCTGGGTGACACGGGATCCGTCTGGGATCATCAAGACTACAGATACACCTTGCTGACGAGGGCCAGATAGAACGAAACCATGGTCCAGGGTTTCTTGTTGACTACCTTCAACCTCCATCTTACGTTTAAATTACCTGTCCGTTGACAATTCAAGTTACAGACTTTTTAAATTGACTTATACGTGCAATAGTTAAATATCAATATATAAAACGGAAAAATCTACCCCTCCATTGGGAGTGTAATCGTAATTTATAGAAACTTAGGTTAGAATATTTATTAAGTAATTGGTAATTCTTTCCGGCTTGGATAGTTATTTTTCTGGACTGGATTGAACGTAAGGGCGATGGTATACATTGGAATGATTGAGTTTAAGGTTTATTTGTCTGAAAAGTTATGTTTTTCAATTTCTGGAATTTTACGACACTCATTCATTGTAGAAGAATCCCGAATGAGAACCAAGTATACTTTTTACAAAATTTATGAACTGTGACTATCAGTGGAATCCCTAACTCAATTGATAGTGTATTGGGGCTTGAAGCGTAAGATACTAATTTCAATCGACAATATGAACATTAATACTGAACATTACTACTGGAATGCAAGTGCATCCAGTGTTCGCGTCTTAAATTGAACGAAACATTCACCATGAATTGCACTACGAGTCCAAATTCACCTCTTCTACAAAGCTTGTGACAAAATGGCTATATTGAGGCGATTTATTCAGAATACACATATGTCAACAAAGACTGGTTAAAAGTTAATCCGGAATATCAACAATGGGAACATTTAGAAATTTTATTAAAGCTATCAGGTAACAATTATTTGTCACCAAAAACACTGCTAAATCATACAATTTTCTTAACGAAACTGTGTAGATAAACCAATAGTTAATTAATGTTCTTTAATTTTTTGATTGAGATCATGAACCGATTGATGTTAGACCATCATTGAAAACATGGAAGCACTGGACGGCCGTTTCGTCCTATTGTAGGACTCCTCAACGGTGCGCATCCACGATCCCGCGCCCCACGAGATCCGAACCCAGGACCTTCAGTCTCGTGTGCGAACGCTTAACCTACTGGACCACTGAGCCGGCATCCAATGGTGTTAATGTCTAACCTCAACTACTTATATTCTTCTGAATCTCAAATCATTGTTTCTAGGTTTATGTTTTAATGCACCATTCACTTAGCTCATTCATTGTTTATTCAACATATACGCGAACTATTATACATCAAATCATGGTAAACAATTGAGAATAACATATAAAACCTTCCATAAATTCATAAGGGGTATATATGGGAATAGACTGTCATAATACATATGCAGACCATTAATAATCGTTTGAAGAACAGTCATGTTTATATTCATGCCAACTGAATATAGTTTATTTTTTATTTGCAAATGTTTCTTAAAAAAGAAAGATGTTTTTAATGTAGGTTTCCTAACTTTTGTTAATACTTTGGAATGTATACGCAGTTTATTCAAGAAATATGCTAACTTTGGTTATTATAAGATGGATAGCAAAAGAAACAACTAGTCAGATAATAATTAAAACATCAATATCTTGGGTCAATAAACTATCCTAGGTAGTCTATCTATATTCCGGTTTAAATTTAATGAAAGTTACGATTTCTTCACTAACATAAATAGTCACCTTAATTTACTCCTATTTTGATTGAGATCATGAATCGATCAATGATAGACCATCATTGAAAACCTGAAAGCAGTGAACAGTGTTTTCATCCTAGTATGGGACTCCACAAACACTTTTACTGCAAAATTATCATGTGCTTACTAGTGACTAGATTCAACATGGATTTCTGGAAGTTCTAGTGAGAAGCACTGACAAGTGCAGTCCAATCCATGTTGCATGTGAGATAGTTATCTACCTCAGACAATGAATGAAGGGTTGTGTACGACCATGGATCGATTGAAGTTAGACATTGACACCGTTGGATGGTGTCCCATTGATCGAGACGCTAAGTGTTCGCGCACGAGATCAAAGGACCTAGGTTTGCATCCCATGCGTCAGGTCGTGTTTGTGCACTGTTGAGTAGTTCCATATTAGAATGAAACGACCATTCTAAGCATTTAGGTTTTGAATGGCATTTAGCTTAGACTGATCCATGATGAGCTTTCATTTATCTCAACAATTGACAAAATGACATAAAATAGAATTTTATGATAAAATTCAAAAGTCAAATAATAAATATTCATTTTATGCTCTGAACTACTGTATAATCATTTTTGTAAAATATTCCATCGTTGATAAACCGTCTATACTGTTATCATTATAGTGACTATGTTGTTTGTTTGTCGTTATTCAGGTCAGTATGAATAGGATTAGATGTCATAATTTCAGACATATACATATAGCATATTAATGAATACTAGTTGAATGATAACTATATTTAAGAACAAAACTATTCAGGATCGATAGTTTAGATAACTCAATACAAATGAAAGTTTAATAAAGGATGAATCAATAACTAATATTCTTTTCGTTCGAATAAGAGATCATCATTGGAACTTAGTATTATTTGTATTGTTATTCCATTATAATATTTTTGTATCTTTGTTTTTACTAAACCCTAATAGATAATTTATATTTTAATGTATATATGTATTATATGAACTCCGCCTGGAGTCCCTCCGGGGGCTACTGCCGGTCCCAAGTCCGGATAAAGGAGGGGGATTGGGCATGGGGTTAGCGTCCCCATCCCATAGAAAACTAACTCGCTAAAAAAAACGCTAACGCTAACCATGTATTATATAGTTTGTATCAAGCTTTAAAATTAGTCAAATCAACATTGAGAAAATAGCGAAATAAATAAAAGTTGCTTCATCCCAGTTCAGAACATCTCAGTAGTGTTCTCTAGCTGGAATTGAACCCAAGAGTATCTTGTCAATAAAACTTAAGAGATCTGAGTTATCATTCAACAATGTACGTTCTTAACTTCAATCAATTTCTAATATTGTCATTGGTGAGTAATTATCCCACTCTCTATGTTGTTAGACTTCACTAATAACTTCTTCATAATAAAACTTTAGAAATTATTTCATGGAGTTAATGATTAATGAATACATGATTATGATTAGTAATCGATGTTTTATAAAGGATTTCAAATCTCTTATCTTACATTGAAAGTTTCCACAAATCATCCAACACTAATTATAAACCGAGAAATACCCCAACTAAAGTTATATAGTTACTGTTTTATCAAATTTATAATGCATCAATCTTATTTATCCTCTTAATAATGATTTCTATTTCTAAAACTATTTATCTTTCCAATCATCATTTTGATTGTGTAAAATATGATTAGAGTACGGAACAAGTAACGTACCACAGCTTCTTTATTATTTCATGAATTATTTTCCCGCCCTTCATATGACCTACTTTGTGTTTTAGAACAAAAATATTTCAGGAGATCACATATTATGAGTAGGGATGAGGCTTTATTTCTAATGACCGAAACAGAAGATCCCGGCTGAATCCAAGATCCATTATCATAACGCAAGAATTATTCGTCAACACCAAACATACTTTGTCTTACACGGTATAAATGATCTTTGAAAACATTTATTCGTACAAAAGGCACAAGACTACCAAGGACTTCTTTAAGATTTATTCATTAGTTTTATCAAAACGTAGTTACAGTTCACCTGTCTCAATCACCGAGACAAGAAAATCTTGAGACATAGAAGGTCTTAAAGACTTTATCTGTTTCTACCTGAAGTTTATGCTGTTGATGTCGTTCAGTAAAACGATGAAAGCACCACAATCAAACCATCCAGCTCATAAAACAAAACTCCATCAAAAGAATATAATACACAGGCTGATAATAAGTGTAGTCAATCAGAAAATAAGCATATAAATGCAGATGATAAGTACAACAAAAGAGGAGTACCAGTATGGGGTTGTGGAAATTGCTAAGTTCTTGACTGAGATCATGAATCGATCAATATCAGAACACCACTGAAAAACTGGAAGGACTGGACGGCCGTCTTGTCATAGTTTGAGACCACTCAACAGTGCACGACCCAGCACACGGCATGTAAACTCAGGTCTTTTGATCTCGTGAGCGAACACTTAATGTCTCGACCAATGAGACACCATCCAACGGTGTCAATGTCTAACTTCAATCGATCCATGGTCGTATACAACCCTTCATCCATTGTCTGAGGTAGATAACTATCTCACATGCAACATGGATTAGACTGCATTTGTCAGTGCTTCTCACTAGAACTTCCAGAAATCCATGTTGAATCTAGTCACTAGTAAGCACACGATTTTTATCAGTGAAGATAGTATAGTCTCCACAAATGACGGTTTTGATAATAAATAAAAAATGATATGATATGGCATTTATTACCAGTAATAATAATAGTACTAGCAAAGGTAATAAAAGGTGCATTAGTAAATACATTGGTTTTCTAATTAAGATTTTATTTTATTTTAATAATCCCTACTGATTAGTCGATTAGTATTAAAATCTGAGTTATGTACATTGTCAGTCACTATCGGAATAGCTTAGTAGTATTGTCTGTGCTAGTAACACATAGTGATACTCGTTTACATGTGACGAAACAAGTCAGTTCCTACTGAAATTTCAGGTGCCCCTTTTTACCAATTGGTAACTGATACAAAGCCTAGAACTTCTTCTATTTGAAGTTTGTACTGATGATGTCGTTCACAAGAACGATAAAAGCTCCACGACCAAACCATCCAGCTCAGAGAACAAAACTCCACCAAAATCATCCACTCGAGCTATAAATCTCTACCATTACATAATCAAATAATAAAACTTATCAAGTTCATGCGTATACAATGAAAATGTAGAATAAAATAGTTGTCCAACATTTATTCATTTATCATCATCCATAGTTTCCAACGAACGATAACAACAATAATTAAAAAAAAACTAAAGATTTTCAGAGTGATAGGAAGTGGTTAATGGTAAATATGACTTATTGTCATCGGTAATTTGACAATTGACAGATGTCAAGTTAATCAGTAATTAGTAGATATGAATACTTCTACCATTTTCATTTACATTAGTTAGACAATATTGATTAGGTAAGTAGTAAGTTTCTAGCTTTAAATCCAAACAGTTTGGACAGTGAAAATAGATGTCAACTGATAGTGATATTAAACTCTTTAATGATTAACTTTGAAAGTTAAAAACTAATTAGTTTTAACTAAGTAACTAAACAATAATGTACAATAAACAAAATTTGAATACCATATGTTTGATCTTTTATGTGAGTCAATCAGTCAGTCAGCTACAACGGAGGACCAGAAATATATATATATGTCAGTCAAACTTGCCGTACCTCATTCATTAGCACAACAAGATAAACATCGAATTCATAGAAGTAGTTAATTCACTGGTGGTAATATTTAAAAGAAAGATTTCATGTAACGATGTAATACAAGAAGAAAGAACTAGTTCGTAGAAAGGAAGATATGAAGTGATTTCAATCTCATAGTTTAAGGGAAGACGGAGAGTGTATCTGTACACCGACACCGACACCGACACTGAAACCGACACAATGTGATTGATTCTGAGTCATGTGACACATTCTCCAACCATTGGTTACGATAGTTACGTGGAAGCCAACCAAGTAGTTTGAATCTACCAACATGGCTCATACTAGAAGTGAGTGACTTGAAAGACTGATGCAACGTTTTGGTTTGGCTACCCCTAACTTTCATCTAACCGTCTGTAACACTAGTCAGCATTGTGTGTCATGGTAATCGGAGTTTAGTCATACGTAACACCTTGCCGAACCATTTCAGTCGACCACTTTTATGTGAATAAATGTGAAAATTATTAGCGATGAGTAAATCAGGGTTGAAATTTTCTTCAGTGTTTTCAATGTTCATTAATTACGTTGTACCCATCATTTTAGATCTTTTTTAGTTGATGATTGTTATAGATTGAAATATGATTTTCAGTGAATATTTCATTTTTAAGCAACTGAGAATTATCCAAAATCATCTGCTATGAACGTGTCAATGTAGTGCAGCCCTAAATGCCGAATGAAAGATGCATTCAATAAATGAATGAAAAAAATAAATGAAAATGTTGGATCTTACAAAATTATTGAGCATTGATAATATTGGGATAAATTATAGCTACAAACCAAGGTACAATAACTGTACAATCATCTCAAATACTTAACAATCCAAAATTTTAATTTTATCTATAACCATGGCAACTAATTTTTAAGCTTATGTACTGAATAATGATGTATATATATATAATCAATACACTATATTTATGGAAAACCAGTGTGAAATAGTTTACTGATTAGTTTTCACAGTTGGGTTCTAACAACAAGATAACAAAATGTCATTTATTCTAAGTTACTAAAACATTTATTCATTTAATCATTTTCAGGACAACACTTCCAATTTAAAAACCATCGTTCTAGAAAGAAAAAAAATAAGTACCTGACGAGATTGAATTGAGTAAACTATCAGCTTTCATAAAGTAAACACATTTTTGCAAAGGAGAAAGCTACTTTTGAATTGTTACAGGCAGGAATATATATGTATATATAATGAAAAGTCGTCCAAAGAGGTCATTTCGAAGATAAGAACAAATCTTAATATGAATACCTGACGTAATGAGTTACCACAATTAGCTAGTCACACTTGCGAACTTAACAGAACTGATATATCCAGTATGATTTACACCCATGTCACCCCAACTTTAAAGAGTGAAGCATTAATTCAGAGCTATTCAAACAACAACTGATCTGTAAGATTGAGGTAATTACTTGTATCTAACACTCTCTATTGGTATTTAGATGTTGGTTGGAGGTAGTCAACAGGAAACCCTGGACCCGGGTTTCGTGCTACTTGGCACTCGTCAGCTGAACAAATAAAGCTTTGACAATGTGAAGTATCTATCTAGAAATCATTCAACAAGATTTGAATGTTATGAATGTAGTGTATGTTGTAAAAACAGATACCATAGTTGATTTGCATTATTCCTTGTTAGTTAGTTAGTTAGTTAGTTAGTTAGATGCTTTCAAATGTGATGAACAAGTGACTTATGTATATACTTTGATATTAGTATCATCGATAATTTATAAAATAGATTAGTACTGAATAGTATGATATTTTTGAAGAAACTATGAAGTTCTGTTACCAAATTTGAGATGTTTAAAAACCTTTACTGAATAACTGACTTTATTAAATAATCAGTCTTATTCAAAAGTCAGGTATAAGATAGTATAGATAATTTAAAGGAAAATGAGATAAAACTGTCTATTTAATAATTTCACAAGTTGAAATCATGAGCCAATTGAAGCTAGACCATCATGGAAAACCTGGAAGTACTGGATTGGTTGAAGTTAGGCATTAACACCGTTGGATGCCGGCTCAGTGGTCTAATGGTTGAGTGCTCGCGCGCGAAACCAGTAGGTGCTGGGTTCGAATCGCGCGAGGTGCGGGTTCGTGGATGCGCACTGCTGAGGAGTCCCATACCAGGACGCAACGGCCGTCCAGTGCTTCCAGGTTTTCCATGGTGGTCTAGCTTCAATTCACTCATCATTTCAACTTGTGAAATTTCTAAAAATCTCCACGAAACCCATTCTGATATTTAATAATTGTATGATTTATTGATTTTTAACAATGGGTATTCAAAACCGGCCATGGTATTGAATCTAATCTATGTTTAAATTTCACAGAAATTGAAATATTATTGAATATCTTGATCAAAAACTAACAGTGTTCACTTTATCCGTTTAAGATATTTTACATCTCTTCAAAGAGATCATTCAACATTCTATCATAGAACTAGTTGGACTCAAACCTTTGAATAAACACTGAGCGTCATAACTTAGTAGACTTACTTATTACACTATGAGTTTTAGAGAAACAAACATCTAGTTCCAACACAAGACAAGCGCTAACTTGAAATGCTGATGGGGAAAGGAAATAAGTCAGATCAAGAAACATATTGCGTTGGGAATCGGAAACATACATCAAAAGGATGAATAGTAACTAGAAAGGGTTGCCCAGGACAGTGTTCGACGGAGAATGCTCGTAGGTGGCTTAATCTCCTCCACAAGGGGTAACAGGCGTAAGTAAGTAAGACGCCTGGTTTGAATCGTAGCCAATATAATAAAATTAAAAGGCATGTACTTCGGACTAATTGGCGTTAAAATTCCCAAGTCAAGCCTTTGAAGTTTGTTTTTCACACAAATATATAATACACAGATTTATTTAACAATATCTAGTCAAAATTTCTTGAAATCTAAACTGATTGAATTTGTCAATTATGTTCGTTTGAATGAAGTTTAATTTACAAAACCAATAAATATATCTCTGTACCAAATGGGCATGAAGATATGAGATTGATCTAGCTTACAAATGCTATGCGTTCAGGTATGTCTGTTCTAAAATGATTCTAGCAAGAATATATCTTTATCCAGCACATCGTGTTTAACAAGTAGATGTCGTCAGCATATTCATACAAGACCTTACATAAATTCTGAAGAGTTAGTCAAAGTATTATGCTGTCTACAAGTGTGATAAAGAACAAAATGTCAGACTCAATCAACTAAAATCTGCTTAGTTGAGTGGTATATCTTTAATTGGTGATATTTTCAGTAAACCATCCAACAACGATATAGTAGGAATCGCCATACAATATTTACTATTTAGGTATTACAAGAAGACTTCATCAAGCTGCATCACACGGAGGAAAGTTATTAGCACTGGTAGAACTGTAAAGTTTCCAGAAAACCCTAATCAACTTAAATGAATGAAATGAAGTTGGAAAGCAACCCTAGTCTGAAGAATTAAAACCAAAAGAGTATTGCTAAGTGACTTGTTGCCACTTTCTATTCTTTTGTCTTTAGTATTTCAATATGGATGCTATATTGCTATTTCATAGTGTACCCGAGGGAAAACGAAAGTAGGTAAACGGATTATACACATACATAATTCATGGATTTCATCGTTAGTATATAAGTATCATCCAATGAAAATTATTTCTAGCAGATATAATTAATTTAAGTTGGTTGAGTATTGTTCACAGTAAACCCTAGACCTAGATTTCACACTGTTGAGTACTCGTTAGCAAGATATGCTTGTAATCTGAAGGGAACTGACTCTCTCTGGTAAATTCCATCCTGTATCATCTAGATTCATAGTCAGAGACGTGGACAGTGAGCTATTCAGATCATTACCAACCTTTCATATGATTTAAACGTATTTACAATCATTTGTTTAATCATCAGTGATCAATATCGAGTCACGTAAACGAGAGATTTTATTCATGAACATATTCCATCCTCAAAAAATTTCTACTATAATGTCCAATCAGTAAAAATACTGATGGAGTCCACTAAACTCTTGTACAGTCATTTTTAATAATAAAGTGTAGTGGTTAGGCTCTCAGCAGAGTTGTAGAATTACACTTTGTGGAAAATAATAAACAATGACGTAATAACGTACCAAACGTTCTCTGGTATATTACTGTGTAAATCCTATTCTACTAATCTTCCTTTAACTAATCTTGATCAAAATAATTCTGTTGATAGAAGATAATTAGTCCTCATATGGATTATAATATGTTATAAATTGAGTAATATATAAGTAACTAACTGAGTCAAAACAATTTCAAATTGGGAATTCTAATTATCAGTTAGATAGATAATTCATCTTATCATCAGATTTACTTTTTGTGATTCAACGATAACAAGAATAACAGCCCAATACTGATAGTTACTATGTGCTCAATAGTGACTAGCTTCGTGAGGGAATTCAAGGGACTCTAGTGAGAAGCCTTGGCCAGTGGAGCTAATCTGTGTTGGGGAGAGATAGGTACTTATCTCAGTACAATGGAAGATGGTCGCGCGATTTCGCAGATTGGTTGAGGTTAGACATTAACACTGTTGAATGCCTGGTACGTGGTCTAGAAGTTAAGTGTTCGCGCGTGAGGTCTTGAGTTCGAATACCACAAGCGGGATCGTAGATGCGCTTTGTCAAGGAGTCCCATAATAGGATGAAACAATTGTCCACTGCTTCCAGGTTTTCAATGGTGGCCTCACATGAACTGGTTCATGGTATCAATCAAAGTAACAGAAAAACTAAAATGGTCAATGTATTAATATGAATTTGATAGTGGAATTGAAATTTAATAAACTGTGGAAAACTGTGATCAGAATGTAAAAAACAAAAGCAATTAAAGGTGAGACAATTATTTCTGGACAAACTAAACAGGTATAATATAACATGTATTGGATTTTTGGCACAAAATTCTCTTCTCCATTTAGTTGAATAAAGTTTTGGCATTATAACTGATGTCAGTTTGTAATGAAAACCCCAAATCTATTGCCTAACACTAACCATCAACTGTAAATATACAACCGGATCTGTTGTGAAATATTAACTCACTGAACACAATGGTGAATCTTGGACGTACACTGCTAAGGAATCCCACAATAAGACAAAACGGTTGTCCAGTGCTTCCAGGTTTTCCATAATGGTCTAACTTCAATTAAGTTTTTGATTGAGATCATGAACCAATTGATATTAGACCATCACAATTGAAAACCTGGATGCACTGAACGGCCGTTTCTTCCTATTGTGAAACTCCTCAGCAGTGCGCATCCACGATCCCGAGAGCGGGATTCGAACCCAGGGCCTTCGGTCTCGCGCGCGATCGCTTAACCAACTGGACCACTGAGCCGGCATCCAATGGTGATAGTTTCTAACATCAACCAATCCACGAATTTACGCGACCAACTTCCGTTGTACTGAGGTAGATTCCTGTCTCTACCCGACAAGGATTAGCTCCACTGGTCACGGCTTCTCACTAGAACTCCGAGAATTCCCTCACAAAGCTAATCACTAGTGAGCACATGTTGATTACTAGTATACGGAGTTGTGGAGATTATTAAGTTTTTGATTGAAATCATGAACCAATTGATGTTAAACCATCATGGTTCATGATCTCAATCAAAAACTAAAGTATCTCCACAATTCCTATACTAGTAACTTCAATGAACTCATAATTTCAACGATAAACATCATATGAATGTCTGCTGATAATCAACTTCAAATAAATCCCAGTATAAACATATTTGATCAAGCATAAACTTATTATAAAATCACTTTTAAAAAACGTAAAACTGATAAGAAAAATAAAAACAAAACAACAAGATCAACAACAGCAACAACAAGGAGATTTGGCGCAAATTTATTTTATACCATTTCATAAAGTTCTAAGAAAATTTCATCATTTATTATTATCATTGACCTTGAAAAAGTAATTTATTTTCTTACTATTTGTCCGTTTATAGAAAAAAAAAACTATTTCCTATTTGAATAAATCCTTTTCAGCATTATACAATGGACCAATTATTATTATTATTATTGTGTGTGTGTGTGTGTGTGTGTGAGGTAAGATATAACCGAAAATGGAATAGTAACTAGGCCAAAAGTTAACTAAACAGATAAATATCATATAGATTAAATTATAGAGTAAATGAAAAGAGAAAGAGGGGGAGCGCGGGGGGGGGGAAAGAAAGAGAAAGGTGGTGTAAACCTATTGTATTATACATACATAACATTCAAGGTTAGTAATACATCAGAAAAGATGAAAGTAATATTTCTTATTTTAAATTTGGTACATTTTATGTATAAGTAAAAGATGAGAGACAAAAAGTCAAATTATTTTTTTTGGTTTAGTTATCATTCCTTCTTAATAGATACAAATCAGTATGACCTAAACATTTGCTACGTCTTTTTTTGTTACTATCAATTACCATAATGTTGTACTATTGAAGATTGATGAAATGAGTACTGAACTAACTTAAAATGACAATAATAATGTCTTGAATATTCATCATTTATTAATGATATATTGACTGATTTATTTATAGATTAACGTATGTTGACATGTTATATGGTTAGGAATAGTAAAACAGAAACAAAGAATCTAGTTTTCATGGTAGTTAGAGGTTGTTAACATGACTTATCACTAAGCTTAACAAAACACTTAACGTCGAAATATATTGGGTGGATAGAAATTGAACATTAGAAGTTTAGACAAGTATTAATTACATAAATCACTTACTTACTTACTTACGTTTGTTACTCCTCGTGAAGGAGTATAGGCCGCTCACCAGCATTCTCCATCCAACACTGTCCTGGGTAATCCTTTCCAGCTCCTTCCAGTTCCTATTCATCCTTTTCATATGTGCTTCTATTATCCGACATAATGTGTTCTTAGGCCTTCCTATTTTCCGCTTCCTTTCAGGATTCCAAGTTACCACTTGCCTCGTGATGCAGTTTGATGATTTGCGTAGTGTATGTCCTATCCATTTCCATCGTCTTTTCCTAATTTCTTCTTCAGCAGGAAGCTGATTTGTTCTCTCCCAGAGAAGGCTGTTGCTGATGGTATCCGGACAATGGATGTTGAGTATCTTGCGAAGACAGCTATTTATAAATACTTGTACCTTCTTGATGGTGGTTGTTGTAGTTCTCCAAGTTTCAGCTCCATACAGTAGAACTGCTTTGACGTTGGTATTGAAGATTCTCACTTTGATATTGGTTGAAAGTTGTTTTGAGTTCCATATGTTCTTTAACTGTAGGAATGCTGTCCTTGCTTTGCCAATCCTTGCCTTTACGTCTGCATCTGAGCCTCCTTGTTCATCGATCATGCTTCCCAGGTATGTGAAGGACTCGACATTTTCCAGAGTTTTGCCATCAAGAGTGATTGGATTGTTGTTTTCCGCTTTGAATTTGAGGACCTTGGTTTTCCCCTTGAGTATGCTGAGGCCTACTGATGCAGAGACTGCTGCTACACTGGCTGTCTTTATCTGCATCTGTTCGTGTGTATGCGATAGGAGGGCTAGGTCATCTGCGAAGTCCGAATCGTCTAATTGATTTTGAGCTGTTCATTGTATTCTGTGTTTTCTTTCAGATGTCAAGGTTCTCATAATCCAGTCGACCACCAGAAGAAAGAGGAAGGGAGAGAGTAAACAGCCTTGTCTGACTCAGGTCCTTACTTGGAATGCATCTGTCAGCTGTCCTCCATGCACGACTTTGCATTGTAGTTCGTCGTAAATCACTACTCATGGATTGATCAATTACAAATTAACTTTCATCATAATCATGAACTGATTAAATTTAGACGATCATTGAAAACCTGGAAGCTTGGAATAGTCATTTTATGCTAGTATGAAACGGTTCAACAATAAACATTCATGATTCCTTATGCAATAATCGAATTCAGTTTCATGCGTTAACGCTTGACTACTAGACTACTAACCAGTTGCTCAAAGGTGTTAATATCTAATTTGGCTAGTAAGTTAACTAGTCTCTATTATTGTAGTCAGTTATTAATATCAAGTGAACGCTTGAAGGCATATTTATAAGAGTGTAAAGATGAATGTTCCTTGTTAAATACCAACTTTATGCTATTTGGTCAACATCCACTGACATGGTCGTTTAGCCACGCCGAATGTGAATGATCATCTGTATGAATGTACTTTTTATAGTGATTACTAATCAGCGTTATATTTGAGTAGAAGAATAAAGGAGACCTTTGATTTGACTAATTTCTAACCAAATGCGATATTACAGGTGTGATAAATAAAGAGAGATTAACTACATGTTATGTAATAGTTACTGGAAATCATAAAGAAACCAGGTCAAGTATTTGTATCTATTCATAAGTAAAATAGGAATAAAGATTAAGGCAGGCAGAAAATGTATTCCTTATGAAGAAGGCACTATTATAGTTATACAAGTTATTTAAGAATAATCCAAAGCCAGTCTCTAGTCGAGGTGAACGGAAAAAAAACACTATTCAGTAAACAGTTTAAACTTGTAACAATGTGATGGTAATTAGCAACGGGAACCCAAATCCGATATTAACTGCATCAAGCGTTAAAATGTTGTCTATACAGCCAATGCCTAACATCGTTACATAAACAATATTTCTAGAGTTTGAATAAGTTATTTGGATTAAATGCCCGTAAAATAAACAACTCGTTCGTGTTGGATTCGATTTTCAATGTGAACATTAGTATCAAGACACATAAAACTAACAATAATAAACCCGCGCATCCTGTATTTTCAGAAGGGGTTTGTGGAGATTTTACAAATTTCACAGATTTAAACCATGAGTCAGTTGAAGCTAGACCACCATTGAAAACCTGGAAGCACTGGACGGCCGTTTCGTCCTGGTGTGGGACTCCTCAGCAGTGCACATCCACGATCCCGCACCACGCGGGGCTCGAACCCAGGACCTACTGGCTTCGTGCGCGAGCACTTAGCCATTAGACCACTGAGCCGCCATCCAACGGTGTTAATGTCTAACTTAAACCAATCCACGAAGTTGCGCCACCATATACCATTGTCTTCAGTGAGCTGATATCTCACAACAGACCTGGTTGAACTCCACTGGTAACGCCTTCCCACTAGAACTCCAGGAGTATCTCTTGAAGTCAGTCAATAGTGAGCAGATGATTATTATCAGAAGGGGTTTGTGGAGATTTTAGAAATTTCACAGATTTAAATCATGAGTCAGTTGAAGCTAGACCACCATTGAAAACCTGGAAGCACCGGCTCAGTAATCTAATGGTTAAGTGCTCGCGCGCGAAGCCAGTAGGTCCTGGGTTCGAGCCCCGCATGGTGCGGGATCGTGGATGCGCACTGTTGAGGAGTCCCATACTAGGACGAAACGGCCATCCTGTATTTCACTATACATCACAATTTCAATTTATCAAAAAACAATCAGTATTGTACAAGCATAAATTGTAAGCTCAAACATTGTTCATGAATAGACTTATGTATGTTTCAAAAGTGAAATGTTCATAAAGGTTCTTCATATGATTATAGTTTCTATGAAAATGATAATCCAATTCATCAGTGAATAATAATGATAATTATTCATTGCTTATAATGTTTGCAAACATTATTACTGTAGAAATTATCTAAAGAGACATTTGTAAACGTAGATTTTGGTACATGATAAACATACTCTGATTAACAAAAACACATAAAAACCCATCTCATCATCAAGTATTTCAATACATTTCAACCCCCTATGGTAATGATGGGTAAATAGAAGTTGTTATCTCATCATGAACAATACAACCTGTCAGTAGTAAATATATTTCCCGATTAAAAAAATCATGATTGTTGAGAAGAAAGATATTTGGTCGATCTATCTAGAAACCGTTATGTAATTACACTTTAAAAGTCCATGAAGTCACTGACAAGTGGTCTGAGTCATGTTGATAGTTGTAGGCTACCTGGTTGGGGACCGCGATGGTTAGAGACCCTGAATGACATGGCTCAAAATCGTTTGCAATGGCGCAGGTGCATCTACTCTTTGTGTTCTCCCAAATTCTAATCTTCTGAATTCTTCATGTCCCTTTTTCCTCTTTCCAAATTTATTTCACTGAATTATACTCTTTAAATAACATCTCCAAACCCTAATCTTCCCGATCACTGCTTACACTCTTGCTACCTCTACAACTACGGGATTTGGATTGATCACTGCATCTCTGTGTTAAGGTGGTGTGGCAACTCGAACTGATGTACGTACGTACGAAGTTCTACGTTGTTACTGACTGACACTTTAAAACTTGTTATTGTATTTCCAATGTGTATTTTTGTATAGATGATTAGATATTAGACCGAAAGTAAACGATAGTTAATTTGAAGTATTTAACTGAATGTATATTATGAATAAATATCACTTTAGATTCAACTTATGAAACTAGGTAATATACTTTGTATTTGAACGCTTATGCATTGAATTCTCAACCTCACATACGTCTTTAAATAGTAAACTGAAATCGTGAGATCTTGATGGAAACGTATTTCGGAGGCAAGCTTATGTAAAAAAAATGTGATTAATTTTAGGACTCTATGTAATCTAGTTATTTCAGAAGCTTCTTGAAGGTACAGCAAACTGTTAGCTACCGAATCGGCACGAGACAAATCTAATGCGTAGTTCTAATGAAATTCTCTGAAGAATGTTGATTAGCCGGAGTATTTTTAACATTTTCCAGATTTCCTTTTACTGTTTGTAAGAATTATCAAAGTCTTCTTACACTCATATGCTTTCTAATTCTTCCTTTATTTTTAATATTTATCCACCTAAAATCGTTCCACTTAGCTTGATCTTTTACAAATGTTACTTTCTGTTTTATGGTGTGATGTGGTCTGATATTGCTTGCATTTAAATTCAGTATATTTGGAATATATGACTAATATTGCGAAGGTTGAGATTAGTGCTCTGGACTCAACAGGCAGGGCAAGGCGGATAGCGGACAAATCGGAACTTTAGATTGCCCGTACTGGTAAATATGTCATTAGTAAAGTCGAATAAGTCAGCATATATAAATTTGACAACCGTATTTCACAATAATCGTGTAAACCAGGAACATAACATATTACGTATAACAATTTGATTTGTACGGGTTTGTATTCCCACATTAATAATGTCAGGGGATGTATTTGATTGGTCTCTATCAAGATAAGTACTTTCTGAAAGGATATCTTAGATATTTATCATTAAGCTACAAATTCATGTATGACTGGATTATTCCTGGTATTGGAAACATTCTGGATTACAGCGAGATTGAGAAAATCTACACTGACATGTAAGTACATCAAAATGATAAAAGAGATGGTGGAGAAGATTTGTAGCTCAGGTGGATGATTTTGGTGGAGTTTTGTTCTCTGAGCTAGATGGTTTGGTCGTGGAGCTTTCATCGTTGTTCATCATCTGCTGATGATAAAAGAGAACAATATGTATTTCATGAATTCCATTTCATATCTCATTTGAACTTTAACAAACTAAATTAGAAATGACACATAAAACCATCAATCAAATCAAATCAAATGTAATTGAATAGAACTTACGATGCAGGTTTTAATTGTCCCAATTTTCTAACTTTTACATCACAATATGTTACACGTGGAAATAAACCGCTTACTTCCCATTCACTACCAATTAATAATTCTTGAAATACATGTAAACCAAATAATGTATCATTTGTTCCAATAAAATGTTTCATAACATAAATTTGTCCAATATTATTAGCAATAAAAAATATACGTACAATTAAAAATAATAATGTAATACGTGTAGTTGGTGGTGGACCACCTAAACAACGTTGAAATATTCCCCGAGTACGTCGATAACGTTTTGATGCTTCAGATATTTCTTCTAATGCAGCTACAAGACAACTAATAGCTTTATGTCTTACTTCTTTATCAGGTACAGCAGCTTCACGTGCATTTTTTAATAAAACTGGTATACGTTTTGACCAAACTCGCCATAATACATGAGGTATCCATGCCATCATAGCTTGTCCAGCTAATATAATTGCTACCCATTGATAATATGATATATGTCGTACTCTTAACATTTCAAAATCATCTTCTGGTATAGCTTCATTTGGTAAAAGAAAATAAGTATTTTGTACCCAACAAATATTTTCAGCATAATCTTCCCATGAACTTGTAAATTCTTGTGGTACCCAACAATGTAATGGTTTACCTAGGAAATTTAAAAAAAAAATACTTATGCTAATAATAATATAATTTAACAATGATGATAAACTGCAATCTCAACAGATTGGTAGAAATGTATATTTTACTGAAGAACCAGTCTGATTTAAGTTAGAGACTATTGGATTTTAGCTCATAATTAAAACTGTGATGGTAGATAGTTTGTATCTTATTAATATATAATATATCCTTGTGGGCCAGTATAATTTTACATTGGTTTCCAGGAGAACCCAACACCATACACACTTTCACGTGACAACACAAACAGGACAACTCAATCCTATTTAACAAGAGAGCCAGATACCGCCCAGGCTTCCATTTTATAACCCGAGTAGTACAGCTCAGTCCCGCTTCAGGGGGGAACCAGACACTGTATAGGCTTTAGCACTACGATTTGAATAGTACAGCTCAATCCTGTGACGCAACCACACAGGTATTAAGCACCCTGGTGGACCATTCGCATCATTCATATAAGCATTCACATCATATGTACAGTTATTCTGTAATGCTTGTAAATTAAGGCAATATCTAGGCATACACACAGTATGCACATATGCCAATAAGAGACTGATCAATTTCAGTCCTAGAACATCAATGGGAAGATTCCAGTAAAACAATATCAAGTGAATTAAACTTCACCCCATTGCACAAACAAGTAGCTATCAGGACTCAGTAGCTAAGTGGATAACGCGATGGCGTTTGAAGCGAACAGTACTGAGTTCGAGTCCCAGAGTGAACATCAACTCAGATGCAGGTACATCCGGCTGACGAATCCCAAATAGGACGAAACGCGCGTCAAACTGGATTCCACTGCTAGCCACTATCCATCTTCGCTTATAATTCTTTTACTTAATTCCGAATCACTACTCTTAATATTGACCCTAACTCTTAGTCCTAAATCTTAATTCTAATTTCTAACTTTAAATCATAACACTAATGCTTGTTAGACTTTTCTATTCACTTACATCAAACTTCATTGTTCTAATGCTATTTTAAGAGTAAATCCTCATCAAATATCATTCTATTTCACTATATTAAGAAACTATAAAATGATTCCTTCTACTTAAAGTATTATACTGATGTCAATTTATGGTGTGGTATTTCCGGAAGGAACATCAACTGACTAGAATGTGTATATATATTAAACCACCAAATCGAAACTATACAAACATACACTTCATACTTGTGAATACATTGCAGCTAGGTAGAGAAAAATAAAGTCGATACAGATATTGGTACTACAGCTGAAACTAGTGAATACACGAAGACTCAATCTTTACTTTAAGCAAATCATGTATAAACTACAGATAGAAAAACTAGAATGTAGATAATAAACATTCACTAGCCAAGAACACAACAAAATGTATATTATTATAATTGACAAAGATCTTAGATAAGATGGGTTACACATTAAAACCTACAAAATACCTGAACAAATTAGAATGATACATTTTATGGATAAACTTGCTCAAATACAAATTGATTGAACAAACTCATTTTGTATGATATTTTAAGACTTCATAATTATTAACAAGAGCATTCATAGAATCGTTAAGACAAAAAGTCTCTGAATAACTGCTTGGTTTTAGATCATTAGATGCACACAGACGACATCTTACACTGGACTGAGTGAGAATATAAAATTCTGATAATGTGTTAGTTATCTTGGAATCACTGAGTCATAAGTCTGTTACTTGTAGAGTAATTTGGAACGTATAAATAGATTTGAAAAATATTTCTATCTTTTTATTGAGACTAATGTATGTGACTATGCTTCGGAGATGCATAAGCTGTAAAAATGTGAAAACATATGTCTTCTAAGCATTTATCACTTATCATGAAATAACCTAGTTAAGAATACTGAAGTTGGACATAGAATAATAAGTGAAAATGACATAATGATTGGCGTCGTTGTGAAATTTTATCAACTAAGGTATCTTGAACATGTGCTATTCATGTTCACCTACCTCCTATTTGGAAATGCGATATCACATGTAGGCGCCATTCTGAAAAAAATAGAGGAGGCCAAAAGAATGAGTAACATCAGTCCATGAGATCATTGAATGCTGAACTAAGTCACGTTAATCAGTCAGTCAGTCAGTCAGCTACAACGGAGGACCAGAAATATATATGCGTCCGTCCAACTTGCCATACCTCACTCATTAGCACAACAAGATAAACATCGGATTCATAGAAGTAGTTAATTCACTGGTGGTAATATTTAAAAGAAAGATTGCATATAACGATGTAATACAAGAAGAAAGAACTAGTTCGTAGAAAGAAAGATATGAAGTGATTTCAATCTCATAGTTTAAGGAAAGACAGAGAGTGTATTTGTACACCGACACCGACACCGACACAATGTGACCGATTTTGAGTCATGTGACACACATCCTCCAACCATCGGTTACGATAGTTACGTGGAAGCCAACCAAGTAGTTTGAATCTACCAACATGGCTCAGACTAGAAGTGAGTGACTTGAAGGACTGATGCGACGTTTTGGTTTGGCTACCCCTAACTTTCTTCTAACCGTCTGTAACACTAGTCAGTATTGTGTGTCGTGGTAATCGCAGTTAAGTCATACACAGACTATCTTATTAGGGTTAATGAGATTTTAAACATTGAGTGATGTGACTCGTAACCGGTAAGACTGGATCAAAGTCATTCAATGATTATCTTTCCTTCCATTTGAAGTTTTATCGGTCAATCCTTCATGCTTATCTTTTTATTCTGTCTACTAGAAACATTCAGTATTTACCTTTTCTTTTACTAAAATGTCTACTGTGACTAATTTGATGTTCATATTTTATTATTTCGTATCATCACGTTAATATTATATGGAATTTTAGGATAATTAGCATTTATTTCAGGCTCTATGTGGATTATACCTGACTAACTGATGAAGTACTAAGTTCCTCTCACATTATTATCAGGAATAAGCAATTTCAGAAGAAAAAAATTCACACCATATGTAATATTCATATCGGTAGATGATTTCTTTTTTCCATGTTCATTTCATTAACATATATGGTAACAGGAAATCAATTGTCGGAAAGGACAAACGATCTCTCTTTCTCCCTCCCTCTCTCTCTCTCTCTCACACACACACAAACAAACAAACAAACAAACGATCTTTTCATTAACAAATTCAATCAATAATATGTCATAGCTACTAACCCATAGTAAATCAATTTGGTTCTTTATTGAATAGATCATGTCGGAACATTGATTCTATTTCAAATGTTACTATTATATCATTCTATTTAAACAGAATAACTTTATTTAAACAATAAATTTTTAAATCAAAATTAAACTTTGAAAAGTACAATTAATTAAGGAACGAAACAGTTTAGATATGTAACATATTGTAACTAATTATTAAAGTTTTAATTGTAAATCAAAAGAATAGAAGCGGATCCGACAAACAATTCTAATCATATTTATATATATATACACTAATTAGTCAATTGAATCATTTCATGGAATTTGCACAGCTGATTAATCGTTATTGGTGAAAAAAATAGATAGACATTCAATAGTTGAATGCATGAAACTAGACCACCATGGAAAAACCTAAAAGTAATTGAAAATTGTTTCGTCCTATTGTGGGACTCCTCAACATTGAGCATCTACAACCTTATAGGCGAGATTAGAAACTAAAAGTTCCATACTAGGACGAAATGTCAATCCAATATTTTCAGATTTTCCATGATGGTCTTGCACTAATTGACTGATCAATTCAACTATTATATTACTAAAATCTCTACAAACATCCCTTTTGATATTATACATTCCATGAATTTGAAACTTTTACAAGCGAATCAATTTTAAAGTATCTGAGAGAAGTAATATACTTATTATTGATTAATTTTATTGATTTTTAATTAACCAATTTTAATAATTAATGCCTAAGTGGAATTTTTTAATTACCGGATTTTACAACAATAGACATAGATAGATTTAATATTCTTTAAAGAGAACATCATATAAAAACGTATGACAGAATAGATCGAATCGGAAGTAAACTTAAGAAGTTAAATAGAATGGTTTCTAAAATGTCAATAGACTATTATTATATATGATGCTGTGTATGTATATTGCTCTACCAATATTTATAATCGGACAATACGGAGTATCAGGCAAGAACAATTACAAACAAAGGTCTCTTTCAATTCATTCATTATGATATTTACTTTCTAATGATATACATATTTCAATATTGTTTCATTATGTGTGTATGCGTGTTAACCATATAGTGCATTCATGGTGATTAGCAATGGAATCTAGGACAATTGTTTCGTACTGTTTGAGACTCGTCAGCCGAATGTATCTGCATCTCAGAGTTAGGGAGGCTACTCCTGGACTCGAACCCAGTACAGTTCGCTTTAAACGCCACCTCGTTATCAACTTAGCTACCGAGTCCAGATGGCCACTAGTTTGTGCAATGGAAAGAAGTTTTAATTAATTTTGTACTGTTTGTTTGAATGTTCCCATTGATATTAAGGACCACTAAGTGGATAACGCGATGGAGTTTGAAGCGAATGATTCTGGGTTCGAGATGCGGGTACATCCAGCTAACGAGTCCTGAACTGAACGAAACCTATGTCCTGCATTGCATCGCTAGTCACCATCCATCTTTGCTTATAATGCTGGTGATTTAAGGCAATATCGAGGCAATCCGCACAGGATACACAAATGCCAATATGAGACTGATCAATTGCAGTCCTAAACATCAATAGGAGGATTTAAAAAACAATACGAAAGGAATCTACAATAATTGTTGATGCGGTATTGAATAAAGTTAATGTTATTAACATTAGTCTAAGTGTTAACCTATTGAATGACACATACTGGATGAGAAGAGGTCTTCTTTGAAAAGGATTGAAAATGATATTTTCCTGACATAATCTTGATAAACTATAGATGGTTAAATGTGAGTGAAATATGATAAAACCCCATAACCCAAAAGAAACAAGAAATGTTTATTCGGTAAGAAACTCTTATTGTATTCTTCTTTCACTACTCAAAGATGAACTCTAAGAGTTACAGTTTATTTTAGATTATGAAAAGGTGTTTATAATTTTCCTTTATTCATATTTAGGACTGCAATCGATCCATTTCTGTTGTTAGACGTTGATCCTAAAAGTATACATTTGAAACATAAATTTTGGCATGCATAAACTATAACTATTAATGAAAAAGGTACTGGATTCCAGTCTTAACATGAGTATTCACAATAGCATTTAGGTAAATTTATGATTTAAAAAATGCATCTAGGCTTTCACCGCTATTCAATATCCAAATAAACTAGGAATAAATAGTCTAATTTTTTCTTTAAAAAAAATTGCTTTTGGCATTTCACTAAACAATAATAATTGATTAATATCAGAAGGGGTTTTTTGAATATTGTAGTAATTTCAATAGTTGATATCATGAGTCAATTGAAGCTAGATCACCATGAAAAACCTGGAAGCACTAAACTGCCGTCCCGACTGACTTAAAGAGATATATCCTGGAGTTCTAGTGAGAAGCAGTGACCAGTAGAGTACAACTGGGTCTGTTGTGATAATAACTCACTGATGAAAATCGTGGATATGTCACTCAATTTCGTGGATTAGTTGAAGTTAGACATTAACACTATTGAATGCCGTGCTGCTCAGTGGTCTAGTGGTCAGGCACTCACGTGCGAGACCAGTAATTCCTGGGTTCAAATCCCGCAAAGCGGGGTCATGGATGCATACTGTTGATGAATCCCCACGATGAGACGAAACGGCCTCTCAGTGTTTCCAGGTTTTCAATAATGGTATACCTTTAATTTACTCATGATTTCAACCATTGAAATAATAATTGACTAAAACAAAAAGCTTTTACTTAATTATATTTTTGTTCTCTAAAATCCCATAATACTTTATCAAAACAATCATATAATTGTAACTGAATTTAACATTTGACTATGCTATCTACTCAACTATATCTGTAATTATGTCATTTAGACTTGTATCAACATGTTAACGTAGTGAATATATAGACATTAATTATAAATTCTTGTATATTCTAATTCAACCTAAGAAGCTTATTACGTCATGAATAACATAAAGGTATTTCAATATAGAAAGTATGTTTTTCTCTATTATGTCATTTAACAAAGGTATACACTTGTATTTATAATGATAGTTAAGTATTTAAGTCAATGATAAGATAGAAGATTGTTCATTTGTTTACTTGCTCCTGTACAGTATGTTATGATTAATTGTACAATGTATACACTTTAACAAACTAAACTTCGAACAATGTTCTGTATTGTTTTATTTGAATCTTCCCACTGATGCACAAGCAAGTGGCTATCAGGACTCAGTAGCTAAATGGATAACGCGATGGCGTTTGAAGCGAACGGTACTGAGTCCGAGTCCCAGAGTGAACATCAACACTGAGATGCAGGTACATCCAGCTGACGAGTCCCAAACAGGACGAAACGCGCGTCCTAGATTCCACTGCTAGCCACTATCCATCTCTGCTTATAATGTTCTGTATTGTTATGGAAACATGAATGTAAATTAATCAGTAGTTTTATTATTGAATGTCCGATCAATTTTGGTCATCTATATCAAACAAAATTCATATTCATAATAATTTTATTTGGTTCTAAAGAGAAATGGATTTGAACTTTTCAGATGATCTAGCTCTTCTATCCTATAAATGCACAACAAGACAAATAGTATAGCATCAGCGTCTGCATCATTGAACCTCAACATTCAAAAATGGAAAAAGCATGATCCTCAAATACAACACAACGAGCACAAACATAGTCATATTTGATGGAGAAACTTTAGAAAAGGTGGAATTCTTCGACGTTAATAGACAGCGTCATCGATGAACAGGGATGATCTGATTCAGATATAGTGGCAAGGATTGACAAAGTAAGGGCAACATTCCTACATTTGAACAAGATATAGAACTCAAAACATCTCTCAACCAAAGTCAAAGTGAGAATATTCAATAAGAACAACAAGACATATTGATGGAGTTTTGTTCTCTGAGCCCGATGAACAAAACTCCATCAAAATCATCCACTTCGCCTACAAATCTTCTACACCATCACAGAACACCAAGACACTTCTAATCTACGGAGCTAAAATTTGGATAACTACCACCACCATCATCAAATATGTGCAAGTATTTATAAACAGTTATCTACACAAGATACTCAATATCCGTTTGCTGCATATCATTAGCAACAGTCTACTGTGGAAGGGGACAAAACAGGTTCCAGACGAAGAGGAATTTAGGAAATGACGATGGAGATGGATAGGACATACATTACGTAAATCACCATGTTGTATCACGAGGCAAGCGCTAACTTGTAATCCTGAATGGAAACGAAAATGAGCTAGACTAAGAAACACAATGTATCAGGAATTGGAACCAGACATCAAAAGGATGAATAGTAATTAGGAAGAACTGAAAAGGATTGCCTAGGACAGATTTGAATGGCTAACGATGATGGATGCCCTATGCTCCTCTGCAAGGGCTGTCAGGCGTAAGTAAAGTAAGTAAGGAGAGATGGTTAAGGAACTTGTTCACAGTGGACTCTTTCGTAATTCAAGCCTAACTAGAAGTGGTATATACAAGTTTTTTTATTACTATGGTTTCCAAACATTTCTTATTTCTTTGCACAATGTCTTTTGACGAATGTTTACTTACTTTTATCTTACTGATATATGTGTCGTATGAACAATTTTACATATCTCATTTCTTTATTTAATTTTAATCAATCTATTTTGACAATCTACACATTAGTGACTAGGTAAAAAAAAGAACATAATTGATGACAGGTGGAATTTATTTGTTCACGAGATGAGGCATTCAGTGATTGATAATAGTTGACATGGAACCCGCCTAAACTGGATTTTATATGATTTGGCACTTGTTAACAAGAATCACCTAGTATATTTAATGAGTTTGTGAATTCGAATGCGAGTTATTAACACTGAGTTATTTGGAGAGGGATTGAGGCTGTATATTCCTGGATAACAATTGGGTATTATTATGATTTGACCGACAGTGAGAATATGGAGCTAATATAACAGTCTAATAATTAGGCACTGACTCCAAGAACTCATTGTCCAAGATACGATATCTAATGATGTGACAGTTGGAAACTGCTGAAGATATACTGATATTAAAATAAAATAATTGTCTAACACTCCACAGTCTTCAAACATTTCCATCTGCGATGAAGAACATACGAAAACCTAAGCAAAATGTGTTCATGGCTTTCATGAAACACATGATGAAAATAATGGGTGGTTTTATATGTGGATATTTTTAAATCTTTTACAGTCTTAGAAATATCTGGATATTTTGTTTGAAATAAAAAATATGCATGAATTGTATTTATACATTAAACGCACTGAAATACTTTATAAAGTTGATCAGATATTTCACACTTATCCGTTTAAATATTACCATAATCATTTAATAGTTAAGTTCATGAGTCAATTGAATCTAGACCACCATAGAAAACCTGAAACTACTGGAATCCCTTTTCGTCCGAGTATGGGAATCTTCAACAATGTTCATCCATGATTACGCCTTATGAGATTCGAACTCAGGACCTATTGGTCTTACACACGAGCGCCTGACCACTAGACCACTGATCCGGCCGACATCCAACAGTATTAATGTCTAACCTGAACCAATCCACCATTACCATAATCATTATATATATATGATTTGGTTTGATAATTGATACATTTACTTATTTTCATTTATATTTCATAACAGTTCACTGTTTATCAGTTCCCTCTTTGTTTGCTTAAGCTTATTTGATTAGTGAATGTTCTTTATAACTTTATTATTTATCAAAATAAACGACGTTGATTGTATTTCTCAATTAGAAAAGTTAAAAAGGAAAAACAATCGATTAAAGAACTTAATTCATAAATAACTTTTACTTCTGTTACTACTACTAATATTATTACTAATACTACTACTACTACTACTACTACCACTATCACGACTACTACTACTACTACTAGTATTAGTAGTAGTAGTAGTACTATTACGACTCACTACCATAATTCGCTACAGTATTCAATACAGAGTCATTAATGGAATGATCTTACAATTATCTCATTAGTTGACAAGTGACATTTACTTCAAATGAGATAAAGATGTAACTTAAAAAAATGTATTATTTAAACGACAGCAAATAAACAAACAAATTTTTAGTTAACATTTTACAATTAACGAAAAGGAAATAGACATCAATAATAATAATACTAAACAGATAAACACTCAACTTCTTCTATACTCTTCTACTCTTTTTCTCTTTCTTCTCTCTTCTCTCTAATAAACATCTTCAATGTTAATCTAAGATACCCATACATATATACATGCATCAATATACATCAGAACATCATTTCAACTTGAATAATAAAGCATTAAACTGTCAAGTTTGACATGGTGAATTAAAATTTAAACATTTTTTTCCCTTCTTCTCGTTGTTGTTGTTGTTGTTATTGTATTCATCTTTAATGTTTTGTTTATTCAAGTTTTTAATTGAGATCATCAACCAATTGATGTTAGACCATCACAATTGAAAACCTGGAAGCACTGGACGGCCTTTTCTTCCTATTGTGGGACTCCTCAGCAGTGCGCATCCATGATCCCGCGAGCGAGATTCGAACCCGGGGCCTTCGGTCTCGTGCGCGAATACCCAACCAACTGGACCACTGAGCTGGCATCCAATGGTGATAGTTTCTAACATCAACCAATCCACGAAATTGCGCGACCAACTTCCGTTGTACTTAGGTCGATACCTGTCTCTACCCGACAAGGATTAGCTCCAATGGTCACGGCTTGTCACTAGAACTCCGAGAATTCGCTCATGAAGCTAGTTTTAAAAATATAATCAATATTATTGTTTTCTTTCAATATTCAATTCTATATTTCATTATTTATGGAATGATTCTCACTCACAAGATTTTGCCGCCATTTTTTTCAAAAAACATTGAACATTGAATTATTCTAACTTTTTTCTCCTTTCTTTTAATTTATTGTTAATTATCAAAAGTGAAATACAAAAGAGTGATCTTTTCCTTTATTTTTTTTCCTTTTTTCCTTTTCTTTCTTTTTAAAGGAAACAAGTAATGAATAGTTAATTATGGGCGGTTTATTTTTCAAGTCAATGTGATAGACAATTAAAACAACATCATTAAATTAGATTATTAATTTCTATATCATTTTGCTTATATACCTGTAAACTTAGCCAATTGATTGAGGTGATGTTTGTTTAAGATTAGAGATATATATTTAAAGAAATAATGTTTACAGGTTGAAATCATGAGTCGATTGAAACTAGACCACCATGGAAAACCTGGAGTCCCGTACTATGACGAAACGACCGTTTAGTGCTTCCAGGTTTTCCATGGGGATCTAGTTTCAATCGACTCATGATTTCTACCTGTGAAATTTCTAAAAAAAAAACTCTCCACAAAACCCATTCTGAAAATAATGTTTAGATAGAGTAATGATACATCCATTGAAACTATACACAGTGTTTCATAAACCTTATTGAGTTGAAAAGTTCAGAAGAGATAAAAAAATTTTTGATAGAGTATTATTCTTTGACTTGAATAGTTTGATCATGGAATTTTCCATCGTTTTTTCTGTACGACACTATCAGGACAAACTAACTTCTACTTGAAATTTGAAAGCTTCACGATTAAATCATATAGCTCAGAGAACAAAACTTCATCAAAAACATTCAACTGAGCTACAAATCTCCACCATCATGAATTAACAATCTGATTTTCAAATGTTTACTGTCAATCACCATGAGACTTAATGTACTTATATTCAACGCGTAACAGAGTTGTGTGTGTGTGTACAGCTCTAAGTATTCTAAAGTTATATTAAAAAAATATTAGTTGCTGAGGATGAAACTTACGGAGGTGGTTTTCCCTCCAAGCTGGATGGTATATTAGTAAATCTCTATCTATAATTTAATTAAGCATAGAGGGTAGAACATCGCTCAGAAAGTCTTCATATTCAAGAAGTCAAACTTAAAACAGAACAACTTTGTATATATAGCTATTAAGCATGATCTTTTAGTAGAATAAAGTTTGTTTATTAAGCAGGCGATTAACAAATAAAATAAGAGATAAGGAATGTCATTAAGGAAACATGAATTATCATAGCTATCCTATCACAAAAGAATTAACATCTATCAACATAAAGCTGCGTAAACTTAAATTAACTTATGACGAGGAATCATATGAAAAGACAGGTAATTTTAAGAAACAAGGCATTTTGATCAAACATCAATAAATTCAGCCAATCTATAAGTTATTAGGGAATAAAGTTAAGAACTGTAAGCTCAGAGGAGGAAACAATCAAAATATGTGTAGGTAATGGGTATATAGTTAAAAATCTGTTCTTTGGCGTTCTCATTTTTTGTTTCCCTTCACGATTCCAGGTAAGCGCTTGCCTCGTGATACAACATGGTGATTAACTTCTAACGTCTTTTGCTGATTTCATTTTCAGCTTGAACCTGGTTTGTCCCCTTCCACAGTAGACTGTTGCTAATGCTATACGGCAAACGGATATTGAGTATATTGTGTAGACAACTGTTTATAAATACTTGAACATAATTGATGGTGGTAGTGGTAGTTCTCTAGGTTGCAGCTCCGTATAGTAGAACTGTCTCGGTGTTCTGTGAAAGTGTAGAAGATTTGTAGGTGAAGTGGATGATTTTGATGGAGTTTTGTTCTCTGATTTGAATTAAGAAAACTCCATCAAAATGTCTTGTTGTTCGTATTGAATATTCTCAATTTGACTTTGGTTGAGAGATGTTTTGAGTTCTATATGTTGTTCAAATGTAGGAATGTTGCCCTTACTTTGCCAATCTTTGCCACTACATTTGAATCAGATCATCCCTGTTCATCGATGATGCTGTCCATTTACGTCGAAGAATTCCACCTTTTTTAGAGTTTCTCTGTCAATTGTGATTGTGTTGGTGTTCTCTGTGTTGTATTTGATGATCTTGCTTTTTCTATTTTGTATATTGAGGCCCACTGATGAAGAGGCTGATGCTATACTAGTTATGTTCATCTGCATTTATTCATTTTTCCCCGTAGCTTTCCTAGAGTTACTGTCGGTCCCAAGATCGGGTAAAGGAGGAGGTTTGGGAATGGGGTCAGCAACCCTATCCCACGGCAAAAAGTCTTGCTAAAAACGCCAGCTATAGAGCACGATAATAGCCTTGGTTGCATAATAACTTCTATTATTCACCGATTTATACTTATCTGTTGAACAAAAAACCAAATGACTGATTTCTACATTTTCAATATAAACGACATTCGATTACTTTGAGAAGAATACAGAAAATGAAAGAGGGAAGTCTGTCAAGAAACTAGTTATAAAATAGCTTCGATGAATTAAGTGTCTACTTAACTTTACAGAAATATATATTTATATATTTAACTGGTCTGTTATGTTAAAGTAATGGTATTCCTCTCGATATTTCAACAATATGCAGTTTCTGTGGATAAAACACTTCACTATATTTGGATTATAGTTCAATCCATACTTCTCAGTTTCTATTTCTTATTAAACGTTCAAAAAGCGAAGATACCTGTGGACTCGAGAGCTTTCAGGAAAGTCACTGCGTAAGCGTTCAAACACAAGATATATCTTATAAGTCGAATCTGATGTTACATTCATTTAGAATATACATTCACTTAAATACTTCAGACTAACTATCGTTTATCTTCAGTCTAATACCCAATCATTCAATCACATATTTCTTCTATGAACAGCATATATAAGGAAGTTAAATGTTTCAGACGAAATTCTCTATAAAGTTCTGTTATCAAACACAGAAATCACCAAATAAATGAAAAGGAAAATTTCTGAAAACCTTTGATATCTAACATATTTTGAACATTGAAAAACGAATGAATTACAATGAATTTTCGATCCAATTTTTAACTGACTACGAAATTATTCAATTAACAATAAATCTTAACAATCTAAGTTAGACCTGGAAGCAGTGGACAATCATTTCGTCAACACTATGCATCTACAATCCATTACACAGGACTCAGAACAAGGATCCTCAATTACACATGTGAACACTGGTACTTTCGATCACTAAGTTGATATCCAATGGTATCAGTGTCTAAATTTAACCAAATCCATGTGTTCGTTCAATTCTTCATCTATTATATGAGGTAGCTCTTACACTCAACATAGATTGAACTTCATTGGTCATAGCAATAAATCATTTGAGACTTTTTGTTTTATTATTATTTATAACAACCATGTTTACAATAACAAATTGATATGATGATTCGTTTAAAAGGAATTCGTTTAAATTGTACAACAATTGGGAAAAGTAATTTTTATTGATTTAAGGATCATACATCAGTTCTATTTCTTCCTGTGTTTTTTTTTGTCATAGTCAACTATAAGAGCATTCAATGTATTCAACAACAACAACAACGACAACAACAACAAAAACAACAACAACGACAACAACAAAAACGACAACAAGAACAACAACAACAACAATGTTGTTTTACCAATTAAATGAATCATATTTTTGGACAATTGAATGATTTAACAACAAAAAAAAAAGTTGATTAATGATTTATTTATTTGGCGGGAAGTCAATTACAAATTGTACAATTCCTCATTTGATTATAATTAAATATGGGATAAAACTAGTTCAATTTATGTTATAGGGAAGTAGGGGTTGTGTTTCTTTTTTGTAAAAATTGTATAAAGGTTTGAGACTAATAATTAATCTATTGCTTAAATCAATCGAAAAGATTAACTTGACACTTATTAGCAAGTATGAATTATACACCACCCGTCGCTACTACCGATTGAATGGTTTAGTGAAGTCGTTGGATTGGTGTCGTTGTAGTGGCGTTGTCGCTCGACTGATGCTGAGAAGATGACCTAATTTGACTATTTAAAGGAAGTAAAAGTCGTAACAAGGTTTCCGTAGGTGAACCTGCGGAAGGATCATTAACATAACCCAAAATATATAAATGATCCAGTTGAAATTCTTTCAAGAATATAGTATCTAGATTTTAAAGCTTAAGAAATTATGATAATTTTGGACTGAAGTTGAGATCATGAATTCATTGAAGCTAGACCATCATAGAAAACCTGGAAGCACTGGAAAACCGTTTCTTCCTATTGTGAAACTCATCATTAATGTGCATTCACGATCCCGCCCCATGAGTTTCGAACCTAAGACCGATCAGTCCTGCGTGAGAGCGCTTAACCACTAGACCATTGATCCGGTTGGCATCCAACGGTAGTAATTTCAACAGTTGAGATCATGATCTACATATTAAAATATTACACCATCAATATTTTAATAACGTGAGTAAACACTTCAGAGATTTAACATTAGGCAGATTTTATTTATGTCTGGCATAATAAGTTTCACAATCTGAGTTGATTTAAACGTATGAAGCTTTTTTTCTCTTATTCAGTGTGAAATAGGATAGTAATTAATGGATACAAGTCCACAATCAATGTTATACATTACGGGAAGCAAAATGTTTTAGGGTTATAATTCATTCGTGTTAATTGATGGTGATCTCATTAGTGAAGTGACAATGAAATTACTAAGGGTTAAAACATATATTTCAATATCTTAGGTAAATTATTTTATAATTTACACTAGAGATCGATGTTAACTTGGATAAATTGAACACAATTAGAGAGCTCCCTGTTGTACACCAACGAACATACCAGAGATCAAACTTAGGACCAGAAGGTCTCTGAATGACCACTACATCATTGTAGCGTTGTGTTAACATTTTATGTTTCATGTTTCCAAAATTTCATGGGGTCTACTTTTCAGACATAGTATGATATAGTGGTTTGTAGAAAGTTTGAAATTCTAAGTTTTACATCACTCAATGACTTTATTGCACAACCACTGAAAATCAGTTAATACGGAAATTAGACGTACACTACCTTAAATCATTTAGATTTTATGACCGTTCATTAATCAATTGTAAACTAGAAAGTCTTTGAGAACAGAAATCGTGCAGAAGTATGGTGAGGTCCATAGTCTTTTGATGGTCAGATTACATCAATGTTATATACAAATGTATTCGGTGTTAATTTCGTCAGTTTGATTGTAGAAATGTTACATATGAAGGAGATAATAAAATAAATGGCACTCTGTTGCATTGAATTTCACTCAATCTCTGTATGAATCGATCTCAATAAGTCAAAATCAACTAGGTCATTTACAAAACGTGTTCCCATTCTTATTCAAGACAAAGAATTCATGGTTAGATCTCGCGTAGAGATCAATAGATGCATACTGCTAGCGATTTCCGTACTAGGAAGATCATCATTGGTGATCTAGCATTAGCTGGTTCATGATTTCAGTGCAACTTAACAATCTCCATGCCCTTAGACTTATCATGTTTTTCAGGAATTAAGAAAAGTTAATTAAAATCGATGGGATTATTTCCGAGATGATTTTTTTGAAAAACTCTAAAGTGAATGATATCTTATCTTTCATTACACAGAATGTTCAAATACTTCTGCATAATTACAACTGATTGATCACTGGGTGGTGGTCAGTGTCATGCTTGTCTAGTCCTTATTAGTGCAGATCGAAGGCTATCGATCATGTTGCAATGTGGCCACCAGTCTAGGTGACTCGACACTTCGGGCACTATGTATTTAGATTTAGATGGTGGTTGGAGGTAGTCAACAGGAAACCCTGGACCCGGGTTTCGTGCTACTTGGCACTCGTCAGCAAGGTGTACCTGTAATCTTGAGGGAACTGGTGCTCCCTGGCGGATTCGATCTTCTGTCACCCAGCTTCACAGTCAGAGACGTTACCACTGAGCTATCCGAGCCGTGACTAACCTCCTGTAGGACTGAGATGTAATTTACCTGTTGACTACCTCCAACCACCATCTGAATCTAACGTTGATTGTTTTTATGTAAGAGTATATGTGTGCCCTTCATATTCTACTCATCACATGTCTGTAGCTTATTTTTGTGTAACTATAAATATTAATTAACGCTTGATTAAATCGAGTTGGATCACACTCCTTCTCTACCGCCCATCATTTTTCCTTCCCTCTTTTCTTTTTACTTCTCCGATCTTTTGTCTGGATCAACGATTGTATGAAATATACGTATTCGAAATTAAGTCTTGTATTCGACTTATTTAATTCCGTTATTCACTACCGTGGATTAACTCGATAATTATATACGAGGATTAGTAATATATACATATTTTAATAGCAATCAAACATATGATATAAGTGAAGTCAGATATAGGTCCACTAAAATTTAAAACATACTTCATTGAATATTCAACTAAAAGACCTAATATTATCAGTGTACATACACAATCCGACCCACGAGATTCGAACTCAGGGCCTTCAGTCTCGCGCGTGAACACTTAACCTCTAGACAACCGAGTTGACATCTGTTGGTGTTGATGCCTAATATCAACCAATCCACGAAATTGCACGACCATCTTTCAATGTATGGAGGTAGATACCTATCTCTCCCCGACACCGATTTATCTTCACTGGTCACAGCTTCTCATTAGAACTCCTAAAATTTCCTCACAAAGCTAGTCACTATTGAGCACATGATATTTGTCAGTATAGTGTTGTAGAGATTAATACAATTTTGATTGAGATCATGAACTAATTAATGTTAGACCTCCATTGAAAACGTGGAAGCACTGGAAGGTTGTTTCATCCTATTATGGGACTCCTCAGCATTGCGCATCCACGAAATTACATTTGAAAAAAAACAACTGATGATTATATGACAATCTCCGATTTTCACAGAAGCATATGGATAGTCATATATATATACATATGAGTAATTATATAATTTATCTAATGTTTCACTCTCTTTCATGATCCATGACCTCTATACAAGTAAACACTTATGAATTTTATAATACGTAATTATCTAAATTGTTTATAACATGCATGTTTTTCATGTATAAAGGAAATCCTGAACTTATTTAAGTATTTCTAGATATTAAATTGTTGAATTTGATCATTAACACAATAGATTATTTAAGTAGTATATATTGTGAATTAAACAAACTGAATGAAATTTCTTTCATTTGGGGCTACTGACATAATAAAACATGCCTAATTGTTTAACAATATAATTCTTCTTTTTTTGTTTTTTTGACAAAAAAAAAGAAGAATATTACTGACCGAATAACTCGGCCATGTTCTAAAATGCCTCATTAAATGTCTTGACCTTAAACAATTTAGTTGATTATAATGATGAAGTTATTTTGAATAAAAATGAATTTAACCATATTAATTACGTATTCAGATTTGTTCTTTTGCATATACAAATTCTTACAAATAATGATAACTATTCAAACAAAGATGGATAATGTTTAACAATGGGAACCACGATGAGTGTTTCGTCCCATTCAGAACTTATCAGCCGGATGTACTTGCTTATTATGCTTGTGATATAGAGCAATATTGAGGGAATTTCGCATAGAATACACATAAGCCAATAAGAGACTGATCAATTATAATCTTAAACATCAATAGGAAGATTCAATCAATTATCATTTGTTTTACAGAAGTTAGGAAAATTGGTTTTCAAAACTTTTAAATTTTGAACGTCATATTAAAATATTTTCAATTATTTTCTCATCTGTTTCTGCAGTTTAAACAAATTGTATTCAGCAGTTACGTATCCTTCGGATCCGTTAGCCAGACATTATAAGCAACAATCTACTATGGGAGAGAATAAACCAGATTACAGTGGATGAAGAAATCAGGAAGAAGCACTGTAAGTGAGTAGGTCACACATTGAGGAAAGCAACCAACTATGTCACAAGATAAGCCCTCACTTGAAATCCTCAAGTCCGATGGAGTAGAGGAAGAGCAAAGAACACATTATGTCGAGAAATGGAGACAGACATGAGAAAAATGAACAAAAATTTGATTGAACTGGAAAGGAAGGCTCAGAACAGAGTGGGTTGGAGAATGCTGGTCAGCGGCCTATCCTCCATTAGGAGTAACAGGCGTAGGTTACGTATCAAGGAAATTTACACATTCAAACCATAGTATAAATATTTAGTATATTCAATAATTGTGCTGGCGTTTTTGTGGAAATGTGCTCATATAAACAATGTTGCATGAACTGATGTTCATGAAACTGATTTTTCCATGTCTAATTATTGTTCAATCTAGAAATCAATAATGAGATTCATAAATAGATTAATCCACTATTATTATAACTAGTTGTTTAACTTAGAAGAAACAAATATGATTTCACCTCTACATATTCTAATAGTCAGTCTAAACCAGACCAACATTGAAAAAGTAGAAGCATTGGATGAGTATTTCGTCCTAGTATTGAATTTCTCACCAGTGCTCATTCACGATCCCTCGCAAATACCTAATCTCTAGATCACTGAACTAACATCAAACGATCATAATATCTAACCTCGACTGATTTACAATCTTGCACAAACCTTCATCTATTGTGTAAAGCAAATAACTATCTCGCACCCGATACACATTCATCAATAATGTCTTATTGACAACTATATTCATGATTTCATCTGATTACATAGACAACTTTACATGATCTCATAGTCTTGTTCAATAATATCACATAATAATATTTTCTATCATAGCTAAGAATTGCACCTGGCTTCGTGTTGGGCTGTATGTACCCTGGCTTGGTGGTTATTACCCTAGGCTCCAGTGGTTGAATATGGCATGCACCTGGCTTCGTGCTGGACTGCATGTACCCTGGCTTGGTGGTTATTACCCTAGGCTCCAGTGGTTCAATACATGGATGGTTTTCTGTATACAACTCATTGTCATCATGATTACAGTTTTTTTTTTGTATTCCCTGCTCTTATTTTATCTTTTATATGAAATAACTAACAAAAAAGAGAAGAGTATAAAAGGGAACAAAATGTAGTATATTTAAACGTAACAAAACAATCATATAGATGGTCTATTGTTATCAATAATACTGTATTCTCTTCTCATATCATTTAGCATTATAAATCTGACAGATAATTAATTGAATGTCACTTTTAATAAAGTACTATTACACTATTATTATGATTTTTATATTTTACATAGTTCATTATCTGATGAATTAGATCTTGGATACGACTGGTTAACTTTTGATTATTATTAGCAGCAGTAGTATTGTGATATTTTGACTGAGTAACTAGCAATGAAATCTAAGACAAATGTTCCAACTTCATTTGGAATTCCTTGCATCAGAGTGTTTTTTGTGGTCTTTACCGGAATCTTTATATAAAGCACCATTGTCTTGAGTTTGGGAAATGTTATTTACTAGCCTATCGATTCTTCAACATACATAGTGTGTATGTATATACTCTACATACATTTTCATTTTTCTGCTTATTAAGTTATTTCAATAGTTGAAATCATGCGCCAGTTGAAGCTAGACCAATATGGAAAACCTAGAAGCACTGGACGGCCGTTTCGTCTTAGTATGGGACTCCTCAGCAATGCGCATCCATAATACCGCCCTCGCCATGAGAGGTTCGAACCCAGAACTTATCAGTCTCGCGCGCGAGTGCTTAACTATTAGACTACTGAGTGCAGCGCTAAGGAGTTCCATACTAGGACGAGACGGCCGTTCAGTACTTCCAGGTTTTCCATGGTGGTCTAGCTTCAAATGACTCATGATCTCAACTATTAAATTACTAAAATATCAACAAAAACCCTTCTTATACAATAGAAAACAGTTGTATTTTATAGAAACCTTTTGAAATATTCATAGAGCTGTACTTACAGTTAATAAATCCGAATAAATATTCTGTATGAAAAGGAAATAATCATAGGTCACTATTTCTTTGTAAATCACTCATTAACTATATACAATATGAAACCTTAATATTGATATTTTTTGTATTTTGAACTCATTTCAGCCAATTTAGTAGTCTAAGATTGTACTAGTAAACAGTTCATGTTGAAACTATACAATACATGTTACATGTTATTTGATACAAATTGGAAGCAATAAATACAAATTCCGCCTTTCATTATCTTTAGTACTGAGAACGATTTCATGGCATTATTATTGGGCAGAACTTGAAATATACAGCTAGAAAACATGAATCTATCTATTCGTGATGTACGCACAGTAGATAATAATAAGTCTAGTACTCTGAACTACTTAAACCCTAACTATTTTCAAAGTCTTCTTATTAGGGAAACCAAGTGAAAAAAATAGTGTGAGAAATTCCTTAGACCACATTGATGTACAGAATTATCAGTGTTTTTAAGATTCTAGAAACTTTAGAAGACAATGTTGAACTTCGTTTCATTTGCTGTGATACTCTGATTGTCTGTTTTGATCTACGAGTGTACAAAATGTACCTATGCAAACATCCATTCTCATATTTGATTTATTTAATTCCTCTATTCATCAATGCGATTTAAGTCGATGAAATATACGAGGATAGCCGACATATTTATTTCAGTAGCAATCAATCATACGATCTAACTAAAGTCAGATCTCAGGGCCACAAATGTGGGGAGTCCATCGATAACATCGTCCAATCTACTTGGAGTCAGACAACGGGCTATTGAAAATTATTTGACATACATATCAATGAAGATGTCAATATTTATTTTCACAAAATCCCAGACAAGTGTCAACTAGAACGAAATATAATTTTAAATCCTTCCGCCAATGTTTAATTTAATTGCTTTTTTAACTTTTGAAGAGGAACGTAATTCATAGTATCATTATGGCTTGGTGTGCTCTAACATTTAAATTATATGATAAAGTATAAGATCAATGTTAACATTTCAGTCAATTGTACTTATAATCATTTATTTAATTATATATTTTAACATATAAACATTGGTACAAGGGGACACCAAATAGAAACGTCACACACAATAACGGTGATATCACTGGTATCTGTGAGGGATGTGATACTGTCCGACCTCCCAGAGAGAAACAGGTGGTTTTCTTAAGGGCCCAACCCCGGAGCCTTCTATCTAAAGGTCTAATCCATAAGGCAATGGAGCAACATTAGGAGATGCAATCCCATGGTTCATACGCCATACTGAAGCTCATGTGCACCATTGGTTTGGAATCAGAGATTTCCAGTTCCCCTAGGTGGTTTCTTCGTATCCATAAACCTGATTAAAACGCCAAACATTTCCTTTTCATTCTCTCAATTTCCTAAACAACAGTAATGCCGCTAAAAAGCAGTGAGTAGAACTTTACCTGACAGTGGCTGTACACGTATGGCCATTTAAGAGTATTTCAAGAATGTGATCATCAAAATTTGAATCATACTTTTGTATTACTCAATAAATTCTAGTCTTGAATTAAAGATAGTAATACAGACTTTTAAAGAAAACTAACCTAAAGGCATTATATGAATAAGACTAATTGTTTTCAATTTGTATAAAAGTTTCTATCAAAATAAATATCATAATACACAAGATAGAGTATTCTGCAATCTTATTATGATTCCCATCATCATCATTATCATCATTGTTTAAGGTCATATTTGAATTAATCCATCATTAGATAATGAATATTTATCATTGCATATTATTCATAATCTATGTATATAAAGACTGAATTCGACAAGTGAACAAATCGATTAACTGAAGTATAAAATCTATTCATCTAATTGAATAAAATCCTTTTTATGAAAAGTTCATTATCATGCTTGAATTCATTAATATTAAACTAGAATTTGATAAAGCTTTACTATACTACCAAGTTATTGATGAACGTTGAAATTAATCCGATGTGACGTTTTTTTTAAAAAACTCATTTTGGTAATGATGTTAGTTCCACAAGTTGAAATCATGAGTCGATTGAAGCTAGACCACCATGGAAAACCTGGAAACACTGGATGGTCGTTTCGTCCTAGTATGGGACTCCTCAGCAGTGTGCATCCACAAACCCGCCCCCACACAACGGGATTCGAACCCAGGACCTACTGCCTTCGCGCGCAAGCATTTAACCACTAGACCACTGGGCCGGCAACCAATGGTGAGGAGTCCCATACTAAGATGAAACGGCCGTCCAGTGCTTCCAAGTTTTCCATCGTGGTCTAGCTTCAATTGATTCATGATTTCAACCTGTGAAATTTCCCTAAATCTTCACTAAACTCATTCTGATATAGTTTGTACATCGTCAATGTATCTTCGCATGTTTTTCTTTCTAATCTTATAATGAAAACTAAGATAGTTTATAGTCAACTAAACACAATTAAGCCACATATATAAATTCAAATGATTCCACATAAGTTTCCATGCTACTAATGATAATCTGGAAAACATAAAAATCTCATTAAACTAATTGTTCAGTAAATAGTAAATTATAGATATTAATCTTTCCTTTCCCTTCGAAAAAGATTTTCATCCTCACTTATTAGTCACGTTTTAGCAACAAGTCACTTGATTACTTAATAGTAAACACAAACAATCAGTTAAGCTATAACTATGGTTTATATCACAAACTGGTGTTGCCTGGTGAACACATGATATACAAAAATGTCCAACATTAATTGTCACTAATCACTTTTCCGACATTTTTGTTCCATAAACGAGTCAGTTATTTTCAGGTTAAACAATTCATATTTCTATAGGCATTTGTGATGACTGTCAAATTTTATAGTTTACATCACAAACTGTTATTTGTTAAACAATCAGTAAAAACGGTCTAGTACGTTTTTTTCATTACTAGTTCGAGACCATGACTAGTGAAATTCCACTATGTTGGGTTTGAGATAGATATTTCCGAAATCTATTGAATAATGGTAGTTTAATAGTTTAAATCAGTCAAAAATTGGACTTGGAAACGATTGGTTTATCAACTAAGTGATCTGAATGTTTAGCAATCACTGTTAGATCTGAACATCATGGTAATGGGATCACAATGTTAAATAGCCCTTGCACTTTAGTGAAACAACAGTCTGGTGTTTCTCATTTTTTAATAGTTGTTTAACTAAAACACAGTTCATGGTGTACATGATAAAATTTTCACAATTGATTGATCACTGGGTGGTGATCAATATCATGCTTGTCTAGTCCTTATTAGTGCAGATCGAATGCTATCGATCGTGTTGCAATGTGGCCACCAGTCTAGGTGACTCGACACTGCGGGCACTATGTATTGAGATTTAGATGATGGTTGGAGCTAGTCAACAGGAAACCCTGGACCCGGGTTTCGTGCTATTTGGCACTCGTCAGCAAGGTGTACCTGTAATCTTGAGGGAACTGGATTGTGTGTTGTGGTAAAATTGTGATAACTAGAATTAAAGTAAACTGAAAAAATGTTTCGTTCATGTTTATAATCTTTATGTAATACTCACTCATGACCCTACAATCAAATGCATTCATATTCATAAAATCTTACAAACATAAATAAGAAAGAGTTAAAGTGAAAATTCAGCTTTCAATATTTCATATTCTCCACTCTGCTGTAGTGAACGAGAACTCAGATGGAAATAACCAATTTACTGTTCAGTGGGAAATTACAGAGCTTTTTCATAGAATGTAAAAACCATACCAAAAAAATACACCATTTGAAAGTCTTCCATCAATTATCCTTTACATCCTTCATGATTCTTTCATTTACCAATTTCTCTATGTTTCTCCTTTTGTTTTCTTTTCTGTAATCGTCTCAAACTTCTTTTGACAGACGTTCAACATATGACTGGTGTTACATAGATAAGTAGTATAAACCACACCACTATACTAGTATTGACTACCTTAGTTCTTACATGATTAAACTCCTTCAATTTGCTCACTTTCATCATAAATTCAGAAATCGAGTCATTTCAATTCAGTAACTAGTGAGTACATGATGGAGTTAGATGAAGTTAGACATTAATACCATTGTATGGCAGCTCAATGGTCTAGAGGTTTAGAGTTTGTGTGCAAGACCGAATGTCTTAGGTTCGAGTCCTGTGTGAAATGATCGTGGATATGCATTGCTGAGTAATGTCATGCTATGTAGAAACGATCATTTAGTGCTTTCAGGTTTTCAGTGTTGATCTAGCTTAAATCGATTATAGAATATATATTATATTATTATGTATTAAATTATCTTATTGAAATCAACCTAAATATGATGTTTAATCTTCTTAAGTAAAATAATTCAACAAACCATCATATGATTACTAACTGAATAAAGGTACTAAGTACCAAATCAATGAACAGATCACTCAACTAATAATCAGTCAAATATGTTAGTTATTTATTATTCCCAAAGGTATTCCAATTTGTAAATACAGTATGTATATAATATTTACAAATAATGGATGAAGTTGTAGATAAACTATGTAATTTATCTGAATAATAAATTGACTAGGGTTATGCCTTTTCTGATAGTAACATAAATGATAAGAGTAACTTCTGAAAAGATTTTGTGAATATTATAGTAGGTTAAGCGTTCGTGCGCTAGACTGAAGGGTTCGAATCCCGCGAGCGGGATCATGGATGCGCACTGCTGAGGAGTCCCACAGCAGGACGAAACGGCCGTCCAATGTTCCCAGGTTTTACACAATGGTTTAGCTTCAATGGACTCATGATCTCAACTATTAAAATTATGACAATATCTACAAAAAACCTCTTCTGATATTTATAATATTGACTAATGTTAGTCTAATTAACAATTTTGTATGGATTTCGTTTAAAGAGCTATAACATTGAAAATTTATATCAGTATTTATAAAAGGAGAATCTATTTTCCGATCAAGGATTTTCATGAAACATTAGTATTGAAGTTTGAAAATAGACTTCACTGACTTGAAGGTTATGGAGAATGAAACGATAGTTTTGAGGAATTTGTCTGTTGGTATGTGTTAATACTCTAAAAAGTCATTACTCAGTCATCACTTTAATTGTTTTCAGTGAAACAATTGACTAGTTTATTTTAAGAATAAGTTTATGTGATTAAAATGTACAACGATCGAGCAGTGATTATTGACTGATGTTGTTTTCATCTAGTATTTATTGGGCAGCATCATTGATGAATAGGGTGGATCTGATGCAGATGTGAAGGCGCGGATCGGCAAAGCAAGAGCAGCATATTTACAACTGAGGAACATCTGAAACTCAAAACAACTGTCAACCAACACCAAGGTCAGGATTTTCAATACAAATGTCAAGACAGTTCTACTGTATGAGGCGGAAACCTGGAGAACTACGAAAGCAATCATCCAGAAGATACAGGTGTTTATTAACAGTTGTCTACACAAAATACTTCAGATCCGTTGGCCGGACACCATTAGCAACAACGTACTGTGGGAGAGAACAAACCAGATCCCAACGGAGGAAGAAATCAGAAAGAAGCGTTGGGAGTGGATAGGACACACATTCAGGAAAGCACCCAACTGCGTCACAAGACAAGCCCTCACATGGAACCCTCAAGGCCAAAGGAGGAGAGGAAGACCAAAGAACACATTACGCCGAGAAATGAAAATAGACATGGAAAAGATGAACAAGAATTAGATGGAATCAGAAAAGAAGGCTCAGGACAGAGTGGTTTGGAGAATGCTGGTCGGCGGCCTATGCTCCATTAGGAGTAACAGGCGTAAGTAAGTAAGTAAGTAAGTAAGTAAGTAAGTAAGTAATTTATTGGTGATTGAATTCTATCGATCAAGTTACACTATTCCAGTTAGTTTGAACGATTTGTTCATGAGGAGACAGTAATTTAATTCTAGGTAACAAAACTTGGTCCCATATAATTACATATACAACTTTCTGATGAGCGATAGCCGGCATAAAACCATACAGAATACCTTCGGCAACCTAACATTAAATGGGGATATATATTCACAATCTGAATATAAATATATTTTAGAATATTCACACGTCACAGTTGTAATGATCAAAGCAAGTGAATCATAGATATTCACTTGTCATAACAGACATACTTGAAATAGTTTTTACTATTGAATGATAAAAGTTGAAATTTTTCTGACACAGTTGACGTCAAGAATAAATTTCATTAAGATAATTAATAAAACTTTGACAGTTGTTTTGTTCCAGTTTAAAAATGACTAACAATAAGCGGTAAATGGGGATATTGATGTAAAATGAAGACTCTCCACGTTATTCGTTCGCCATCTGATCTTCAAACCAAATAAATTATCATTCAATAGTAAAGAATTTCAGTTGAAGTGAATTCATGATATTGTAAAATGATCATTTATCAATGATTACTGTTTACTCATGACGTTGTTAACTTGTACTAATCCCATGAACTACTATTATTATTATTATCAGCTTTATTCAATATTATATTTATGGTACACTATAGAATTCTCGGCGTAAAGTACTTCAACAAGTCTCCGTTTCTTTCTTCTTCTTCGTCGGTCATGGCGATAAATATTGAGTGATCGCTAGTTAGATGTTTGCAGTTCAGTAAATGAACATCTGAATAATGTGCATTCTTTTCGCTGTATATTGCCAGCGACCACATTATCTCTTATTCGGCTTTTTGTAACTTTGACAACGAAAGGTTGTACACTTTTCAGAAACGCAGAAGAATAGGTTATGCGATTAATAAACATTATGATATATTAAAGCAACCAAAAATAGATAACTTGTTGAAATATCTAGATGGCAGGAACAGGTAGCTCAGATGCTCAAGCAGGCCGCCCAATGTGCGACCTGCTTTATTACATCCCTGTTATGATTCACGAATAAACATGATGACAAGAATTTCCACAAGAGAAAAAAAAACAGTTTTTCAAAACCTTTTTCTCTTTCACTTAAAATCAATACAAAGTGTGTATAAGAATAACAAACTGAAGAGTCACCATTAATCTCATAGTGTAACTATAATCTCTTCTAAAGCTTTTCCTATTCCCATTAAATATATTCACTTAAATGAAAACAATAGAATATATTTATGCACATTCAAAACGAATCATCAACTATACACTTAGTCTATTTTGCATAGTTATTATCTACTAGAATATAAACAGGAAAACAAAATTTCATTCATCAAATTATTGTTTATATCAGTTCCATTTAGACATTTTCTATATTGAACATTGAAACAAAAAAAATCAATATGTTGATATTAGTCAAAATATGTCTGATATGTACATTATCAAAATTTTATTTTGTTTAACACAGTCATTACTTTACATTCATATCATAATAATACAATACAAGGTCAAAATGTTTCCTTTTTTTGTTATGTATGGAATAAGTTATGGACTGTAACCAATTTGGTTCTTATATAATTGATTGATTTTAGATCATAGGATATCTTATTGATGTAAATTAATGTAGATAGAATTGGAAACCGGATGATACATATATATATAGTATGTATCTATGTAATACAATCAGTTTGATGACTAAGCAGGATAATTATTTGTCAAAAAACACCGTTGGATGCCGGCTCAGTGGTCTAATGATTAAGTGCTCGCACGCGAAGCCAGTAGGTCCTGGGTTCGAATCCCGCGGTGTGCAGGTTCGTGGATGCGCACTGCTGAGGAGTCCCATACTAGGACGAAACGACCGTCCAGTGCTTTCAGGTTTTCCATGGTGGTCTAGCTTCAATTGGCTCATGATTTCAACTTGTGAAATTTCCTAAAATCTCCACAAAACTCATTCTGATAATAATGTTGTGTTAGTTATTTTAATCAATAGTTCAAATCGAACCGGATTATATATGGATTATGAGGTGTTTAAATTTGTTACTTGTTTCACATCGATTAATCAAATGATGTTAGTAACTAAATTGATATTCGAAATTTTAAATGGAAATTTTTATATTCCGATCAAGCTTGTTTCATTTATTTCAGTATAATAAGACAAGTTTTTGTCTTATCTCGAGTCTTTTCAGTAATGAACATTCATAATCATGCGAAAAATTTGAACAAAAACCGATGAGACTATAATTTATGGACGAACTTTGAGCGACGCCATCTGAGTGTCTACCTACTTATTAGAGCTCAATGAGGTTTATAAAGCAGTTTCAAGGATAGGAATTTTGATTCACAGTTGATGGTAAAGGTTAGGAATTAGATTTATGGTTTTTCATCATGAACTGAAATCAGCTAAAATGCCAAAATGCTATTTGGCCTGATGAATGAGCGAATTCTCAAGTGATTGGTCACCAGGTGCTGATCACTGCCATGTGTGTCAAGTCCTTCTTAGTACAGATCGATTTCTATCGACCAAGTTGCAATGTGACTACTAGTCTAGGTGACTTGACATTGCGTGCACTATGTTGAGATAAGATGATAGTTGGAGGTAGTCAACAGGAAACCCTAAATCCGGGTTTCGTGCTACTTGGCACTCGTCAGCAAGATGTACCGGTAATCTTGATGGCTGTGATGCTCTCTGACGGATTCAATCCCGTGTCACCCAGCTTCACAGTCAGAGACGTAACTACTGAGCTATCCGGACCGCGAGTGACCTTCTGTAGGACTGAGATGTAATCAATTTCATGTGTGTCAAGTCAAGTGTCAAGTGGATTTCCTACCAAAATCCGACATCAGTTATCTTATATCTGATTGGTTCGTCCATAAATGATAGTCTAGTCTAAAAACCTTGTAATCTCATAATAGAACTATTGAATAATCTATAATTTAAATAGAAAATGTTAAGCAATATTATATAACATTATTCAAGTATAATGAATGAATTAACTACACTCTGAATGTAATTTCAATGAACTAAAAGAAAACATGATAATGTGATTGTTTGCATGTTCTAAAATCTTTATGTATCATATTTCAATACAGTAGAAATTTAATCTTTTTTCTATTTTCAAATAGCCTTAAATCAATACTGAAGGAATTAAAGTTTGTGTTTTTTTTTCTGTTTCTTTGTATAACAACTTGCTTTCCGTGACAAGTTATTCAAGATTCAATTTGTTTTGTTTTTTTGAATGAGTAAGCGAGAGAGAGAGAGAGAAATATTTTTAGCGGGATTTACAAATCAGATTATAATCATGCTAGGGAAATTATATTTTAAAATATTATATAATTCAATCAAATTTTATTCAATGTGTGAAAGATAATAAAAATTAGAGTAGATAATATCATGTTGACTAATTGAAGTAACTATATGCTGTAATGAACATTGATGAAATTGTAATTAATGACGCCACCAGAAGTAAGCGATGCGATCTCACGAATTCATATATATTTACACACACAATTCAGGTTACTACTTGCGTGATTTCAGTGATTTTCACACAATAATATTACCTGGTTATTCACTGTCTCCTAAATTCATTTATGAATAAAATAAGGTCACGGTTGTAACTTGAGAAACATGTATTATATTTCCTGAATAGGTTATTAATTATATCATCACAATTACTAATTGGAGATAATATATTCCGGTTTTTAGTCTAAGTGTGGACATTGTCGCTTTAATATGACAGTTACAGTGCTGATTAAAATGTTGATCGATTAAGTATCCATCTATATCCCAGGAAAAATCGATAGAATTTCAATCTTGAATATCAACAAGCATTAAGTCCACACAGAAAAAGTTCATTCAAACAATAAATTATTCATAGTTTTCATCAATTACTATTGTAATAATGTGGTGTGGGTTACTTATATCCACATAAGTAGTATATAACGGTGATCAGGCATAGGATGTATTTTAGTAGAAGATCGAAAAAGAAAGAACAAGAACGGAATGCAATTGGTATGAAAACACACGAACAATAAAATCTGAGACACTGGGTTGATGTTTACAACAAGAACAGTCAAGTTTGATATGATGGATTAATATTTTGCAAATTAACAATTTACTATATGGTTCTCAGATTTTATTGACATGCTCTGCGATTTCGTGTCCCCACTCGTGTTCTTGTTCACTACAATAATAGTAGACCTATTTGCAACTAAATTCATTGGACTTATCAAGTTATTTGTATGAAATTGTAACTATTTTTGTTAGTTTTCAACCTAACACATGTACAAATTTGTATGATAGAAATGATGACTTCCTGAATATTCAAACTACACAGATGTGATATTTAGTCACACAAGTTGGAAGTACATGAAGAGTATTAATTATGACAAAATCTCAGTCTAAGCCTCAATGTTAATTTTGTTCAATGACATCAAACAATAAAGAATAAAAATTGAAGTCATGAGCCTGTCAAAGACAACCAATGAAAACATGGAAGTACAGGAATACTATTTAGTCGTAGTGTCTCTTGATAGAGTTTTGTTCTCTGAGCTGGATAGCTCTAGTTTCGGAATCCTTGGCAACGCACATGCATGAACTGGTTATCGCAACTCAAATGCAAGATCTTCGATATCTCGAACGGAGAGTTAAGTTATCAACCACTAGGCTGTGATTAAATAGTTCAAAGTCTAATTTCAATCAATCTGAATTATTACGAGATAACCTTTCATTATCTTTATAGCGTACCATCCTTACACCTGACATAAGTAAGTTCCTCTGATCATGATTTGTTATTAAAACACTTGAAATTTCCTCTCAAATCTAATTACTACTGAGTACATGAAAACAATCAATATGGGATCGGTTCGTGATTAAACAATCATCACAATAAAGAATCAATTTTCACTATTTTTTTTAAAATTCTGTAACTATATTGTGAACGTGATTGAAATAAACCACCTGGTACTAGAAACCGTATAATAAGACACTGATCAATGAATGTTGACAGACTGCTTATCTGAATTGTACTAACTAATCACCAACTATGAAAAGGATAAATTTACTGTGTAACGTAATACGAAATTTTCCCTAACGTCTACATTTAGGAGAAATTACTTAGTTCAAAGAACAACTGAAATATTTACTGATGCTAAAGTGAAATACAACTGGCATACATCGATCACTATTATCTATTTTTCTTTATACGAAAGTTAACTCACCTATGTAAATCAGGTTACAATAAATGAACTAAATATAAGACATTCTTATGACATGCAATTGCTTAAACACATGACAGCAATGATAGTTATATAAGCAAAGATAGATTGTTGCTAGCGATGGGATCCAGGACGCGCGTTTCGTCCTAATTAAGACTCGTCAGCTGTACGTACCTGCATCTCATAGTTGTTGTTCACTATGAAACTTGAACTCAGTACTATTCGCTACAAATGCCATCACGTTATCCACTTAGCAGTAAGAAACATCATTGGGATGATCCAAAGTAACAATACACATGTCAATTAACAATTCATCCAATTGCACAAGCTAGTGACCATCTGAATTCGGTATCGTATGAACCTGGGAGTGAACTTCATCTCTGAAATGCAGTTACGTCAAGTTAACGAGTACCGAATAGGACGAAAAGCATGTCCTAAATTTCATTGCTAACCACCATCTATCTTTGTTCATATTGTTTGTGATTTGGGCAACATCAAGGTAATCTACACAGGATGTACATATACCGATCGATTGTAGTCCTAATCATAAACGGAAAAATTCGAAAAAAATACAATACATTCATTCATTCAATTCAATTCAATTCAATTCAATAACAACTATCAACACTATATAATTCAACATTGACAATTCACGCAAAAACAAACACGATTAAAATACCAACTTCAACATCACATCATCTCAACCAATTCTACACTATCACTAATCTCATCATATTCATAATATACAAAATACAAATTCATTCAAAATTATATCAAACTGATCACAATGACAATATATGGAAGTGAAGCAGTGTGAACACAGTTATCAGTCACAATTCTAATCAATCTCAATTGTCAATTGTCGCATCAATAACACATCATTCATCACTCACAATTAATCACTGAGTCAACTATCATCAACAACGACATCGATGCAAATCAAATCATCACTTTTCCCTAACTACAAAATGTAAAAACATGAATGAGCAACAAATCAATCACAAGGTCACTTCACATGTATTTGTGGTAGTATCTAATACTCTAATCGTTCAACATTCAAAATACTGGTGTCACAGTTTCTCATTGTTTCATAAAGTCAAAGAGTATGAATAGTAGAGTGTTCTCAAATTAGCAACATCTAGTTGGTCAATGTGTGTTCATTCAGATGTCAGTGAATGAGGAAAAAATCAATTCATGCGTAATTGTTGACAATTCCCAATTGTTTATGTCTGATCATCATGTACACACAAATGATCAGATTCACATGCATATTCGTGAATTGGTACAGTTGACTGCCTACTCACCAATGAATTGTGATATATCAATATTATCAAATGATCAGTGAGATTTGGGATGTTGCCGATCGTGTAGTGACGAATTGTGAAGTGTTATTCTGTATTGATTGTTTCCAGGAATTACCATGTCAAACTGATAGAAATTCGACGTTGTCGTCAGTAAAATTTGATCATCATCTGTCTTTCTCCAACATCTTGAAAAGAAACCCAGCACAAGCATTGAATATTCAAATAGGTTCTCAGTAATCCAGCACTTAGACAAGGATAGAGTGTAGTAGAAAGTGAACAATATTATTGATAATTTATTCTTCTCAAATATTATTTTCAAGCTTTTGGAATATCACACATTATCTGTGTATGTTTGTAGAAGGAAAAGCTGAGAATAATGAAAACAGAACTAATTGGTTAAACATGGTTGTGAATGTGTTCTCCATAATAATGAAGTATGTAATATGATTTCCTGATAGATTTCTTTTGTTAGTCAATCATTCAGAATTCATCAGAAAAAACGAAAAAAAGCTGTACATTGATATCTCAGGTATATATATATATATATATATATATATATATATATATATATATATATATATATATATATATTCTGTAAATAGTATCAAGAGTTAAACTAATGAATTCATAAGTTTATGTTATTCACTATGAACCTTCTGTATCGTTTGGCTAACCGATAATCAAAGATGTATAGTGGCTATCAGTGGAATCGAGGATGTGTGTCTTGTTGTATTTAGTACTCATCAGCTTAATGTACCTACATCTCAGATTTGATGTTCACTGTAGGACTCGAGCTCAGTGCGGTTCGCCTCAAACGGCATAGCTTTATCCACTTAGTTTCTGAGTCCTAATATCCAATATACACAGTATGTATATATGCCAATAAGAGACTGATGAGTTGCCGTCTTAACATCAAGTAAACAGTATCAAGTGAATTTAACCGATAATCAGTTTTCATCTTGTTGTCCGTGTATGCTCCCATGCTCCATTGGGAGCAACAGACATAAGTGAGTATGTATATATTTCCATTTCTTGACAATCAGTCGATCTGAATTTTTATCTATACATAATCATTTACTATTGTAATAAAAAACATCACAAATAGTTTTGTCAAAGTCAAGATTTTCCTTGATTACCAAAAAGTTTATGAATATTTCAATGAATAAACTTTAATAAGTAGAACGGACAACAAAATAACATGCATAGATCATGGATAGTGAAAAGATGCTAGAAGTTTGAAAAATAGCTCAATATTATAAATGTAACCTGTTGATAAAAACATCTGACTGTTGCATATTCGAGCTCTAATCAATTCTTTTATGTATGTTATTGAGAAGCTCCAAACCAAGAACTAACAATTGTTTAATTCTGTTTATTACAGTCAAACATAAAACCGAAGGTTTTCGGTTTTGATCCCGCATGTAGGATCGTGGATACACACTATTGAGGAGTCCCATAGTAAGACGAAATGGCAGTCCAATACTTCCAGGATCTCAATGCTTTTCTAACCTTAATTCTTTCATGATCACAATGTTATTTGGTATTAAATTTGTACTTCTGTTAAACGAATAGATTTTTACATGAATTTTAGTCAATATATTTTGTATACATCGTAACATATTTAAAACAGAATTAATAATTCACTTTGATGAAACATACTTCATTAATTAATTAATTTTATTAGTTGAGATATTTTAATCAACAATTTGAACTAAGTTTATTTAGAAGGGGTAATTCGAATGAAATCTGAAAATCCCAACAACATAAGATTTTCTTGTTTTATAGAGATATGGTAGCTAGCTAAGTGGATAACGCGATGGCGTTTGAAGCGAATGGTACTCGGTTCGAGTTGCAGAGTGAACATCAACTCTGAAATGCAGGTACATCCAGCTAACGAGTCCCAAAGAGGATGAAACGTGAGTCCTGAATTCCACTGTTAGCCACTATCCACCATTGCTTACTAAAAGATTTAGTATTTTTATTATGATTCTAAATAAATTTTAATATAAACATGACATATCACAATTCATCGGTGAGTAGACAGTCAACTGTACCAATTCACGAATATGCATGTGAATCTGATCATTTGTGTGTACATGATGATCAGACATAAACAATTGGGAATTGTTAACAATTAGGCATGAATTGATTTTTTTCCTCATTTACTGACATCTGAATGAACACACATTGACCAACTAGATGCTACATTGAGAACAATCTATCATTCATACTCTTTGACTTTATGAAACAATGAGAAACTGTGACACCAGTATTTTGAATATTGAACGATTAGAGTATTAGATACTACCACAAATACATGTGAAGTGACCTTGTGATTGATTTGTTGCTCATTCATGTTTTTACATTTTGTAGTTAGGGAAAAGTGATGATTTGATTTGCATCGATGTCGTTGTTGATGATAGTTGACTCAGTGATTAATTGTGAGTGATGAATGTTGTGTTGTTGAGGCGACAATTGACAATTGAGATTGATTAGAATTGTGATTGGTATCTGTGTTCACACTGCTTCACTTCCATATATTGTCATTGTGATCAGTTTGATATAATTTTGAATGAATTTGTATTTTGTATATTATGAATATGATGAGATTAGTGATAGTGTAGAATTGGTTGAGATGATGTGATATTGAAGTTGATATTTTAATCATGTTTGTTTTTGTGTGAATTGTCAATGTTGAATTATATAGTGTTGATAGTTGTTATTGAATTGAATTGAATTGAATTGACTGAATGAATGATAATTGAATACTTTTGAATTGAATAACTTTATAAGTTTTATCCGTTTGTTTTGATGAACAAAGTTATTGGGATACATTTTTATATCCTAAAATTAGGTTTTCCCTTTCATCATCAATTCTGGTTAATAATCACCAAATTTATGTTCTATTACCTAAGCTATATATTTCGATTAGGTTTTTTGAAAATTTTACTTTGCCTAATAAATTTAAGGCGAACGTATTTGTCCTGTTTTGTTTTCATAGTGAGTGTAGGATTCAGAAAACACTTGAGTTTAACATTTAACAACCTATAACTCTATTCATTTCATTTTTGTATTGGTTTTTTGAATCTTCCTGTTGACGATTAGGACTACAATCGATCGATATATGTACATCCTGTGTAGATTACCTTGATGTTGCCCAAATCACAAATAATATGAACAAAGATAGATGGTGGTTAGCAATGGAATTTAGGACACGCGTTTCGTCCTATTTGGGACTTGTTAGATTGACGTAACTGCATTTCAGAGTTGAGTTTCACTCCCAGATTCATACCATTTTTTTCGAACTCCGTTGCTTTATCCCGTTAGATACCGAGTACAGATCGCAACTAGCTTGTGCAATTTGATGAAGTGTTAATTGACATGTGTATTGTTAGTTTGGATCATCCCAATGATGTTTATTACTGCTAAGTGGATAACGTGATGTCGTTTGTAGCGAATAGTACTGAGTTCGAGTCTCAATGTGAACAACAACTATGAGATGCAAGTACGTACAGCTGACAAGTCTTAAATAGGACGAAACGCGCGTCCTGGATCCCGCCGCTAGCAACAATCCATCTTTGCCCTATATAACTATCATTGCTGTCATGTGTTTAAGCAATTGCATGTCATAAGAATGTCTTATATTTAGTTTTTTTATTGTAACCTTATTTACATAGGTGAGTTAACTTTCGTATAAAGAAAAATAGATAATAGTGATCGATATACCAGTTGTATTTCACTTTGAAATGAGTAAACATTTCACTTGTTCTTTGGACTAAGTAATTTCTCCTAAATGTAGACGTAAGAGAAACGTTCGTATTACGTTACACAGTAAATTTATCCTTTTCATAGTTGGTGATTAGTTAGTACAATTCAGATAAGCAATCTGTCTACATTCATTGATCAGTGTCTTATTTTACGTTTTCTCGTACCAAGTGGTTTATTTCAATCACGTTCATAATGTAGTTTCAGAATTTTAAAAAGATAGTGGATAACATGATGTCGTTTGTATCGAATAGTACTGAGTTCGAGTCTCATAGTAAACATCAACTCTGAGATTTCGTGTTTGTTTTGCGTGAATTGTAAATGTTGTATTGTATATCGTTGATAGTTGTTATTGAATTAAATGAATGAATGAATGAATGATATATTATGATAATTGAATACTTATGAACTGAATAACTTTATGAGTTTCATCAGTTTGTTTTGTGGAAGTAACATAATGGACACATTTGAACGCCCCTAAATATAAATGCTTTTTTGTTTTGAATCAGTTAGAGAATATGTAGAATTAATCTGTTTGATTAATATACTTCGTGTGATATTTCAATGTGGTGAAATAATACCAGAGGTTCGATATATTTTGCCAATGTTTAAACCAATATGCTTGTTAATGTTCCATAGGAACGAACAATAAGTTGGTGGTAAGTGCTTAGAATTATTTATGGACTATTTTTCACAATAGTTCTTATTGAGTAATTATTAAGTAACTAGATTATATATTTATTTATATTCATTATATCATAAGCTTCCATTTGTTCTGTAAACTACTTTCATACCATTTCCCAATCTACTAATTACAATCTCCCATAGTCTTAAACACTTTTAGCTTATTATTCTTCATTTCATGATATGATGCAATCTGGTCTACTTATTTATAAACTGCATATGTTTAAAATATACAATTCATACATCGAAAGCTGATATTTATATTCTGAACTGAATGGGATAATTTAGGTGGGAAGCTATCACACAGAGGAGCAATTAGAACTCAATGTTGACTCAACGCTCTAATTCTGGTTAACAACTTGTCATTGATTGAATACAGTGACAATGTCATATAAGTTGGTGTACTAATTATCACTTATATCCTATAATATTTAACGAGTCAAATGACATTACAGTGAATTGGACTTCAACACTTTTTCTTTTGTTTATTTCAACAACTGTTCTTTTTTTAATCATTTTCTCATAATGAGATGGTGCAGAAGATTTGTAGCTCAGGTGGATGATTTTGGTGGAGTTTTGTTCTCTGAGCTGGATAGTTTGGTTGTGGAGCTTTCATTGTTCTTCTCAACGAAATCATCAGCACAAACTTCAACGACCAAACTATCCAGCTCAGAGAACAAAACTCCACCAAATTTATTCATAATGTTTTACAAAATCACAAAATGACATTATATGCCTTGGTTTTTCACCAAATTATATGACACTTAATCCATTCACGTGATTACTAATTATAAACCTAAACATTTTTATTATCACTATCATAAAGTTCCTTCATTTTTTTAAAGTTTAGTTACCATGGTTATTAGCACACAAGAATAAATGTACATTACGTTAGATATTAAGTTTATTTTTTTAAATTTAGTTAAACGAAACAAAAAAGGGAATGAAAAGGGGGGGGTGAAATTTTTTATTCTCATCTATCTATAAGACAATGGTCAATTATTTGGATTAAATAAAACAAAAGATAGAAATAATCTTATAATGAGAATAAATTGAAATGAATGTACAATACTACTCATATGAATAGTATGAGTTATTAAAATAAGACAATTAATTAGATAGATAATGAAGCCATTGAAACTGATATATATATACGCAGTTTCTATTCTTTATTCTTTTTATACAGCCTTGGATTTGATTCCAATTTGATCGTATAATTGATTATTATTGAAATTGACATATCGTCTATCTTTGTATAAAATGATCGATTTAACTTGCTTTGGTGAATAATGGAATTAAATACGTACATAGATGTTGTATACTTATTGATCTGGATAGACAATCAAAGGGACGAAACGAAGAAAAGAGAACTAAGCTTAACAAAAGAATGCTTAGTAGAAAATGGCGTGTGAGCCAAGTCGATTTAACCGAGAGTGAATCAATATTGATAGTCACACAAAAATAAGAAGTACATACACATACGCTAATATAGAAACAGTCAAGGTTGAAAAGTGAATAATTAACAAGGTCAAAACGTGACTCAAGAAGAATGGATAAATTGGACTGTCCAGAAGTTAGAATACGTTATATGGGTTTAACATAGTAACCGACAGTACAAATTAATACACAGTATTTTACATAGTGAACAAAGAAATAATATTCATTTTTTTTCAGGAATATTTAAATGTTTTTATGTATAGTGTAATGGCAGGGATTCGCAAATCAGATGGTTATTTTTAGTGATCCTGAATTCTCTAAACCAGATGGTTGAATTACAAGACTTTCGTTGACATTTTGTACATCACTGAAAGCTATTTCATGTGAATATTTATAAAGTGGACGTTGATGATGTGGTCGAGAGCACCAATGAAAACCTGATCATTAAACCATCTAGCTTAGAGAACCAAACAACCACGTATAAATGAATATATCCTCATTTTAACTTGAACAATATATTGTGTTCAATTAGTAACATTACTATATATATATCATAGTTAACGGGCAAATGAGACATGATATATTTGTAGATCTACGTATATCTTGTTAAAAGATAATGTAGTTTATTATTCTTACTCTAATTTTTTTTGTGGTGCCATTTCAATCAAAGTTCTCGACTTAGTTACAATTTTATGTCACCATAGTAAAACAAAAACTATTCATGTCACTAACACACTTCATATAAGGATGATTAAAATTCAGCGCCTTAAATTTAGATCGATAAAAGTAATTAATTAAAACAAAGTCATTCAAAAGTTCAATTTGTTATTTCTTAAGAAAGTATAGGAATTAACATCATTATTAGTTATGCTAGAACAATTGGATATACATTGGTAATCGTAGCAATACATTTTGTAATTAATAATCTAAATTTATTCTACCGTACGGTTATGGTTTTGGCGTTAATAAATTCAAAATATTTTATCATATAGTCACTATTGACTGCCAGCTAATGGATTCTTGAAATCCTAATGAGATATTAGAGACAATGGATTTCACACATCAGATATCTCTGATGTTCAATTAACACTATTGCTAATCAATTCACCATAATAAAATTTAGGTTTTGTCTAAGAGATCTAAAGATGACACATTTGCTGTATGAAATGATGATCCCAACCTTGTTCTGAGATGAATTTCAAGGTAATAACCTCATGAATATCAATATGATCAAAAGGCATAGTTTTGACTCAAAACAACTCCTAAACTGTATAGCATTTTTTTCTGGTAAGTGCTTTTTAGCGAGTTAGTTTTCTACGGTATGGGGACGCTAACCTCATGCCCAAACCTCCTCCTTTACCCGGGCTTGGGACCGGCAGTAACTCTATAAGAGCTACAGGCGGAGTTCCCAAACTATATACAAATTGCAAATCAAACTTATAGTTTACCTATCTAAAGGCAATAAAAAATCATCAAACACTTGAAAAACAATGTCATATATATAAACGTTTTCAAAAGCAACTCCAAAATGTCCATTATTAAGCACAAAATATCCTATCGAGTTAATCTAGTAAAATCAATTTGTTTATTTACGCCTAAATCTTTATAAAAGGTAACTGGTGTAAATAAGTAAGTAAATAAGTAAACAGGTAGGTAAGTAAGTAGATAAGTAAACTAATTTAACTAGATCATCTTAATAGAATTTTGTACATGCAATAAAAGATACATTAGAGCTAATTATAAAAGATAATAATTTAGTAACTAAGTAATATATATTAATACAATTTGTAGCTTAGAAATTATGTGAACATCGTGATGAAAATCAATAAATTATCCCCAAAATAGTTTGTATTATGTACAATATATAAGGATCAAGCTCCGCCTGGAGTCCTTCCGAGGGCTACTGCCGGTCCCAAGCCCGGATAAAGGAGGAGGATTGGGCATGAGGTTAGCGTCCCCATCCTATAGAAAACTAACTCGCTGAAAAAACGCTAACTAGAAAAAAATTATTCAAACTTTTTAAAGGATCAAATACATTAAGTATTAAAGGTATATAAAATTCAATAACTATGGGATATTATTACAATCTTATGATGTATGTAAGGTCTTATTATGATAAGTTAATCACATAAATTTGCATATATATTTTACTTCGTTGAATGAATGTTAGTTCATTAGCTAGTCCAGTTAGTTGTCTTGAATTAAATGTTAATTTATGACGGTTTGAGTTTTAAAAATTTAGGTTTAGAGAGTAATCATCGTCTCGTTAACAAATACTTTCTTGGAAGAATAATGATATATAATCAACGTTGAACTATATGAGTATAGATTTATGAAGATTGTAGAACTATGTTAAGATCTATAAAGCGATCGAAAATAAACTTCTCAGTAATGAACATCGACGACTCAGAAATAAGGAATCCATTGAAGGATATTAAATATTGCAAACGGATGCTTAACCTAATGAACACAGAGATGAGATTCAATGGTGCATAAGTCGATCATCTTCCATTGTCTACCGTCGGTACCTTCTTCATTGCTAAGGAGTTGTATATTAAGACGAATAGGTCGTCTAATGCTTTTAGGTTTTGATTGATTGTTGAACTTACATGTTTTTGCATTAACAGTAAACATAAGGTCATCAATAAGTCGTCTCCTCCTGTACGTAATATATAAAAATGACTAATCATCAAGCTGATCACAATTAAAGCAAGTATCATTCGCTTTAATCACACGTTTTGGAGTAGGTTTGAGTATGATTTAGCGACAAAAGTGAAATCACTGGGAAGAAATCCTCTGTAACTAAAAATCCAAATATAGTCAATTAATTATCATTAACACTTGGAATTTAATTTTAAATTTTTAGCGTTTAAAAACTCTTTTAGTAGCCTTTAATCTGACTCCAGTTAGATCGTTTCTGATGGTTATCGAAATATACGTATCGTCAGCCTTCGTATGAAATTATCGACTTAAATAGCGTTAGTGAATAGCGGAATTAAATGAATCCAACATGACAATGAAGTTTTGAATACGTATATTTCATACAATCGTTGATCTAGACAAACGATCGAAGAAAGCGAGTCGAAACGATACGCAGTGGTGAAGGCAAATGAGCCAACTGTGTTTAATCAAGCGTTAATCGATATTTATAGTCACACAAAAATAAATTACAGACATGTGATGATTGGGATAAGAAATGCACACACACACACACTTATATAAAAACAGTCAAGATTGGTAAGAAAATGATTAATTAAGTCAAAAGGTAGCTTGAGAAGAATGGATAAATTGGATTGTCCGGAAGCTAGAATTAATAATGTGGGGTCGACAAAGAATCAACAACTACACTCTATTTATGAGTTCTTATTATTCATTCATGAAAAATTTTACTAGAACCAGTAACACTTCTAATATCAATGTGACACATAAAGTTTAGATAATCTTCTTATATGCAAAGATGGATAGTGGTTAGCATTGAAATCCAGGATGCGCGTTTCGTCCTATTTGGTTCTCATCAGCTGGATGTAACTACATCTCAGAGAGTTGATGTTCACTCTGGGACTCAAACCCAGTACCATTCGCTTCAAACGCCATCGCGTTATCCACTCAGCTACTGAGTTCTGAGATGCATCTAGCTGATGAGTCCCAAATAGGACGAAACACGCGTCCTAGATTCCACTGCTAGTCACCAACCATCATTGCTTACAAAAAACTTGTGAATTAGGGCAATATCGAGGTACACGTACAGTATGCACATATGCCAACAACGGACTGATCAATTGCAGTCTTAAACCTCAATTGGATGATACAAGCAAAACAATACCACGTGAATTCTTTTTCTATATTTTACGTAATGTGATAACTATCCAATCATTGATAATACATTGTCTCGAAAGGATTTTTTTATTATCAGCTTAGTTTCAATGATTTGTAAGAAGGTTCTTATTATTAAATAAATATCTAATCATGCAATAGAAAAAGGGAATGAGAAACCATAAAAGAAGGGTGATCAATTCCTTTTATTCTGTGAACTCTTATTGTGTTTACTTTGTTCGGAAACATAGTGTGATTGTTCCTTAATTAATTTTGCTTTTAATGTGTGTAGATGGTATGATATTAGTAGTCACAACAATTAAAAACCTAATCAATCAAATAGAATGTATTTTCATCACGAAGTGATTCTAGTTGGATATTTATTGAAAATCAGGAAGAACTGGACTGATGATTTAGCCTAGTATGGTTTGACTCAATAGGTCATCTTTACCACTCTAACAGGAATCAAGTCCAGGAGTTTCTGACATCTTGATGAGCAGTTAAATTTCAGACTAATGAGGTGGCACTGTATGATTTATGTCTTTTAACTGCATTGAATTTAAGATTTTAAGCGACTGTTATCCATTAACATCGCTGATATTTGTCTTCCGCTGGGTTTGATTGACTTTCATGCACAAAAAACATCTGTCTTGTGTTTCTTGATTCGCAATGACTATCTGACCAAGATTTGCCTTTGATGTAAAATTTCAGATTCAACACTCTATTATAGAAATGTGTAAGATTGCTACTACTTCAAATACATAGATAAAGATGTTACAGGAAATCAAAATGAGCATTTCCATTTATTAGGCAATCGATTTTCTCTAAATTAGTTTAACAGCTTGAATACATATTGCATTGAATGAATTAAATTACTGTAGTAATGTTGAGTAATAAAAAATTGTAATGAGAACAGTAAAATATGAACCGGCTATTATGACTAATTATATAAAGGATTTTATGATGATTAAATGTATAGATAAACATAGATTGATACAATTGAATTATTAAATAGTCAGATTAATTTCAACAGTTGAGATTATGAGTCAGTTGAAGCTAGACCACCATGGAAAACCTGGAAGCACTGAACGGCCGTTTCGTCCTAGTATGGGACTCCTCAGCAGTGCGCATCCACGATCCCACCGCCCACGAGATCTTGGGTTCGAATCTCCACAAAACTCTTTCTGATAAAATTCAATTATCTCAGAGAACACAACTCCATCAAAAATCACTTTCATTAGTTACAAATCTTCTCTATCAATTCTCACTATGTTGTACATATTGGCTCATACAAAATAAAACCTTTAAAACTTAACGAAATAATAACAAGCCTACTGTAGTGAACAAGAATATAAGTGGGGACAATAGAATGTATTTGTATATAAAATTATAGAATCACTTAGTAAAATCTGAGAACCATACTTTATAGACTTCACTTGTACAATGTCAGTTAATCTTCTCAGACTTCATGGTTCCTTTATTTCCAGAGCAACCATTCAGTGTTCTCATTCTTTTTTATTCGATCTTTTCAAACTTCTGTTGCCAGGTATATCACTTTCGATTAATGATACATACTATTTATATTTATCGACATTAGTAACACACATCACATTCATCCTCTTTCGAAAATAATAGTTCTTAGAGTGGTTCTGCTCTTCGTGTTATTTTCTTCTTCTTTACTATAGTCCATGCCACGCTTTCCGTAGCATAAATTACACTACCTCTAATTCTCAGTCAAAATGTCATTACTGAATTCATAATAAAAATTGAAAGTTATCGACCTGAAAATTACAAATATCGGAAATGTGAACTTTTTTTATAGAATAGTTCACCTATATAGTTTCTTTTTTATCAGTAATCACTTGTCATTTATGCCTTCAAGTATCAATGTTTAAAGGAAGTAATGAGAAAAATAAAACTTTCAATGAATTTTTCCATTGTATCATCTAAGTAAAATGAAGAATTGGCTAATAAGAATATGTATCTATTTATTTGAATAAATGTGTCTTGGAATTATAGTGAGAAGCAGTGATCAGTGGAATTCAACTGGGTTTGTTGTGAAATAAGAACTCACTGATGACAATGGTGGATGTGTCGGTCAATTTCATGGATTAGTTGAAATTAAACATTGACACCGTTGGATACCAGCCAGCTCAATGGTTTAATGGTTAGGCGTAAGCACGAGACTGATAGATCCTAGGTTTTAATCTCGCTAGGTGGGATCGTGGATGCACATTGCTGAAGAGTCACACAGTAGGACAAATCGACCGTCCAGTGCTTCCAGGTTTTCTATGACGGTCTAGCTTCAACTAACTCATGATCTCAACTATTGAAAAATATATACTTCATAATTAAAAAGCGTTTGTGAGAATTGTTGAATTTTATAGTTTGCATAGCTGAATAATCTTAGAGATTTGTTATAAACGCTGATAATTGAGACAAAATTCAGTGGTTTTTATATTTAACTAAAAACGATATTAGTAACCAAAAGGTTAAATCTTCACAGACAAACGTAAATTTTGTAGGTTCAATCTTTGATGGCATCGTGGTGCCCGACAACTGAGGACTTCTATACTATTGTGGTGTGAGCTACTTATATTCACACAAGTAGTATATAACGACGATCAGGAGTACAATATATTTCGAGAAGGTAACAACGGGAACAAAAAGAAATTAATATTAAAATGCACGAACAGTGACATCTGAGACGATGAATTGAGATTTGTAAATGGAACAGTCAATTCCCAGACAACTGACTGATATTTTGCAAATTTACTGTTTACTGTATGGTTCTCAGATTTTAGTAAGGTATTCTGTAATTTCGTGTTCGATTGCCGCCACGCGTGTTCTTGTTTAATACACTATGACATAATACCTATTCAGTGCATCTTGATTTTTATTTGTTGTAAACTAGGGAAATACGTTGCAAATCAACGAATAGTTCATTACAAGTAACATAACTATATTATGTTATGTTATGAACCCAATAGCCTTGTTTGTATAACTAGATATATTTATCATTGTATTTATGTATATTACTGACAATTAATGGATTATAAGAAACTCAATATAAACGATAGAAGTGACCCATTTGATAGAGGAATATCTAAGGGAAACACAGCTACCTATCAAGTTCAAACTAGAGTGATTTCCTTCTAGATCTATTCACTTATATACAATTCAATTCAAATGATTAAGTGCTATTTTTATGTCAAAATGTATTTTTCTTGACCATTTCTTTATCTTAGTCTTTTTGGATTAATTAGACATTTATACAGTATATTACTTTTATCCTTTTACTTAGGTGGTACGTTTCCATAGTCAACCTATTGATTTGTAAGTGTTTTTTGTTTTTTAGGAATTCTAGGACTAAAGTATTGTTGATAATCAGGGAATACTAAACAACCATTTTATGATGAGGTTGAACTCATCATTTGTACATACCGCCTGTACTCAAACAAAACAATCAACGTATAACTATTAATGTAACCAACTTTGAGTTGAATTCTTGAAGTTCTAGATGAATCCTTAAGATTGGTAGAGTGAAACAACAAGAGTATAAAAGTAGTATTGCATGGGCATCATCTAATATTCGCAATTATTTAAAATACAAAAATATGATTGAATGATTTAGTTCTCAATGAACACTGAGTATTCTCAATTCCTTTTTCGATTAGAAAATAGCGTGTAAACTACAAAGAAGTTTCAAATTAACACTATAAAAAGGTACTGAAAAGCTGTTCTATCTAGATATGACACACATTAGCAACGATACTTTAAAGGCTAAATAATTTCGCATCCGTTTACATTCACTTTCTTTTTATGATCATGTATGGTCATGATATTGAAAACGTTTTATTTAAAAAGTAAATATTTTTACACTTAATTACTTTGTTTGCTTTTTTTGTGGTGAGAATATTCTTGAACCAGATCAATACTCATTGTAATGTTACATATTATTTAATTTCCATACCAGGGTTTACATTTGAAAAAACTAATCATTTGAATTTTCTGCCTAATTTAAGCTAAATACAACATAAGTTATAGATTTCACAAGTTGAAATCATGAGTCAATTGAAGCTAGACCACCATGGAAAACCTGGAAGCACTGAACGGCCGTCTCATCTTAGTATGGGACTCCTCAGTAGTGCGCATCCACGACCGCGCACCTCGCGGGATTAGAACCCAGGACCTACAAGCCTCGCGCGCGAGCACTTAACCATTAGACCACTAAGCCGGCGTCCAACGGTGCTAATGTCTAACTTCAACCAATCCACGAAGTTGCGCCACCGTGGTTAAGTGCTCGCGCGCGAAACCAGCAGGTCCTGAGTTCGAATCCAGCAAGGTGCGGGGTCGTGGATGCGCGCTGCTAAGGAATCTCATACTAGGACGAAACGGCCGTCCAGTGCTTTCAGGTTTTCTATGGTGGTCTAGCTTCAATTGAACCATGATTTCAACTTGTGAAATTTCTAAAAATCTCCACAAAACACATTCTGATAATAATAAGTTATAGATGTTTTACATATATTAGACATGAAAAAAATATCTAAGGGATTCATCAAAAAATATAAACTAATTAACTTAATTACATTGGCCAGGGAAAAAGTTTGTACAACCTAACGAGAGAAAAAAGTATTGTATTTTTCGTCGATTATTTTTTGTGCACATTTATCAGATGACCTGCAGGTTCTAAGTTAGACCCCTGAATGTGTTGTTGAAAAGACTTATATTAGTACAAAACAGATCTTCTATTCTTTCTGGTTTTCAATAGTGACTCAGTTGAGATCAATCTGAGACTAACATTGGTAAGAAACTTAATAATTATTTATTTGCTCTGAAGAACTTGCTTATATCAAGTAACGAAACGCCTGAAATTTTTCTATTCATTGGGATAAAATAATAAATGATTTTAGACTACCTTTAAAGCTTTTAATTATTTCTTAAATATGACTTAACTTAAAGTTTCCCACCCCTTTAATGTAAAATAAAATTGGTTAAATGTCTCAACCACAGAATCAAACTATTAGGTTCTGAGGACAGTGTGGATAGTGAAATAGATATGCTAATGAACACATTAATAAATAATGGCTATCCAGATAATTTCGTTTAATAATTCCTAGTAGAAGGTATTAAAAAAAGAAGAAATTTTGACACATATGATTTTCAATGATATCACAGTTAATATTATTGCATAATCATTTCAATCTTTATATCTATAATTAAATGAATAACAAAAGAAACCTTTGAAACAAAATGCCAACTTACCAACATATTGACGAAATCCAATCATAACAATAAATAATACAATTATACCACTTGTAAATTGATAATTTAATTGATCTATAAAATCTACACCTTCTCCACCATAAGGCACACGAAATAATCTTCCTAATTTCAATGCATTATTAGCATCCATAATGTTTATATATGTTAATTGAATGTATAGCACAAAATTGAAATTTAATCGTTTATAATTAACCAAAATAATCGGTTCATTGTTTTATCTTATTCATTCATTGAGAAATTACGAATCAAGTAAAGTGAAAACACACAAACACACACACACACACAAGCACATAGACTCCTTTTGGGTAATCTCATCAAAATAGAATTTAACATTGTTCAATAGTGAATGTAATAATGTTAATGCCTTTGATTCTCTTTATCCGATTAAAGATAGAGAGTTTACGTGTGAAAATAACAACAACAAATCAGAACAATTTGTTAAGTTTATGATTGTAACTAATCAAATCAATTATCCATTATCGCATAATAAAATCAATTTTCGATATTTATTCAATTGCATAATAAGCATATTATTACTATTATTAGTATTATTGATTGTATGAATGACCAATTGATAACCCTGAGTACGAATAATCACAATGGGGATAATGATAATGATAATGATGACGATTTTATTAATCTATAAGATGATTGTTTTTATGATTAGCTATTAAATTCCATTGTCATTAATGAAACATTAAATTGAGAACTGTGTTTTGTTTTTTTTTCTTCTTTCAAACGTGAAGAAGTCACTACAATAGAATTAAAGTAAACAATAAATATCCCATAGTTATTTTATCATTTGAACATGGATTATCTTAGATACAGATTTTTTTTTATAAAAAAACTTTCATTTACATAACCATCCTATAACTATAGAAAGGTAAGTATTATATATATAGAGAGAGGAAGAGGGAGAGGGAGAGGGAGAGGTGTATATGTGTTTCTATCATCAAAGACATTGGTAACAAACCAATTGTATGTTGTATTCAAGTTAAAATTCTTTGAAACAAATATATTTTTTTTTATCCTCTAGTCCATATATGTCTAGCTATCGCTTGTTAACTATATACTTGTCAAATGTATAGATTTATATAAAAGGAATGAAATAGCTAGTTTACTGTTTAATAGATTGTTTGCTTGTTTGTTTGGTTGATTGGTTGGTTGATGGGTTGTTTTGTTGATTTTGTTGCTGTTCACTATTTACCAATGAACTAATAATTTCTTTATACTATTTAATTTATATCAGTTATCATTATATTGACATGGGTTATTTTAATTATCATTTTGTATTTGAATCATTGTTATATTATTATAATTGATGATAAATGTTTACTTAAATGTGATTGAATAATTTCATAGTAATTTAAGGCGCCAAATTAATATGACACATGAACAAAGAAGAATGTATTTTATTAGAATGTGTTTTGTGGAGATTTTTAGAAATTTTCACAGATTGAATTCATGAGTCAGTTGAAGCTAGACCACCATTGAAAACCTGGAATCACTGGACAGCCGTTTCTTCCTAGTATGGGACTCCTCAGCAGTGCGCATCCACGACCCGGCACCTTGAAGAACTCGAACTCAGGACCTACTGGCTTCGCGTGCGAGCACTTAACCATTAGACCACTGAGCCGGCATTCAACGATGTTAATATCTAACTTCAACCAATCCACAAAGTTGCGCTACCGTACACCATTGTCTTCAGTGAGTTGTTATCTCACAAGGGACTTAGTTGAGCTCCACTGGTAACAACTTCTCACTAGAACTCCAGGAGTATCTCTTGAAATCCAGTGCTTCCACGTTTTCAATGGTGGTCTAGCTTCAACTGACTCATGATTTCAATCTGTGAAAAAGAATGTATTTGTAAAATCTTAGAAAATAAATTTAAAGTATAATTTGTTTTTTGTTTTTTTTATTAGAAGGGGTTATATGGATATTATAATAATTTTAATAGTTGAGATCATGAGTCAATTGAGGAGTCGTACAATAGGATGAAATGGTCGTTCAATGATTACAGGTTTTTCATAGTGGTCTAATATCAATGGACTCATGATCTCTACTAATGAAATAGTTTTCGTTGTTGTTGTTGTTGTGGTTGAAATAATGAGAAACATTTAAAACTTAATTAACAAGTTACTACCTAATTGAATGTGATTCAATCAATAAAGAAGATTAATGACATTTGATGCATTAGGAAATGAAATGTAAGTACCATCGACAAATGATTTTTAAATATGATAAAATGTACATCTTGAATGTCAATGATTATCATAATGTATAAGTTTACGAAATAGATATATAACGACTCATGTGCAAATGAGATTATTCTCATTTAACTCAGTTAAGCCCTTTTGCCAACTTATTTAGCAGACAAAGTCAACCGCACTATAACAATTTATTGTACACTTATTATTTTGTGCTTGTATGAAATACGTATGCTTGAATATTGCTTACTGCCTACGCATTTATTCACTCTGCTAGTCTTACTACTAACTGCTTATTTGATTCGATTACTCATTCATTTCACCAGGTATATATATTGTCCATGTTATTCATACTCACTCACTCACTCACTCACACGTTCTCGTCACGCTCTTGCTCTTGCCCTCGCTCGCTTGCTTACCTTTCGGCACAACTCTTCTATGCTTGTTTAACGCATCTGTACATTTGGATATATGTGTGTAGTCCCGCAATAAACGTAATCAACGCTTCGTATTTGCCTTCTGATTAATATACAGAACGGTTAGCAAGACAAACTGTATACGAAGTTAAGGATTATATCGGATACCGACCACCACAGATATATTAAAACTAGATCAAAATGCTTACTTATAATGTGTAAATATTAACAAGGACAGATCAAAATTCACTTTTATTAAATCATTACAATTACATCAAAGGTTTATTAACTTATATGATTTTCTACTATTCATATTGGTACTTATATGTAAAGATTGTTGATCATTCCAAAGTCAATGTGGTCATATTCTGACTGACAAATCTTGAATTAGAAAGAAGCATGAGGAGTCTATAATTCATAAGATAACAGATCTTAGATTTTGGCGCGAAATTCACTCATCCATTTAGTCAAATAGCATCTTACCATTTTAACTGATGTCACCAACTGTGAATTATAATCAATATACTTCAAACTCCGTTATAATCCTCATTTAGCCCTAATAAGTAGGTAGACACTGTCAAGGTTATTATTGGCGTTGCTTGAAAGTCATTCATAAATTATAGTCTTACCAGAAACACTTGTTCAATCCTTCAATAGTTTACAAAATGACATTAATTAATCATTTAAAAAATAATTACTATTTTCACTAAGTTTTTATTCAATCATTAAACTTCACTAATCCATTTCCAAAATTACATCTGATATATAGATGTTCATTTAACTCTTCCTGGGCCCCCCTGGGTCTACTGCCGGTCCCAATCCCAGACAAAGGAAGAGAGTTGGGCATGCAGTTAGCGACCCAATTTCATAGAAGAAATGAAAAATACAAAACTGTTCTTTCAAAATGATTGATTCTCGTTATCTTATGAAATGAATAGACTATTGTTTATTCGAAGTATCTTGAACGTATCATTAGTCTTATTCAGAATTCATCAACTAGATATATCAGCTTCAGTTAAACGTTGATATGCGTATCGGAACTTGGATCAATTAATTTTTTCGTTTAACCTCCAATGCTTCATTTACCAAGCTACTAATTTTAGTTACTTACTAACTTGCCTAACTGATGTTATGTTCATATCCGAATTATATTCTTGTTTAATAATATTTTGATACGTAGTCTTGATAATGTATTTTTGCTTGACTCATTAATGGTTATTATTTTATTCTAATTATGCTACTGTTGTTTTTTTGATAAAATCGTTCTTGAGATATGTCTACGGTTCATGCTACACACGTCTTTCGACATACGTATTATGTAACACCAATCGAAAGTGGAATACCTGGCAGTTGAAGGTTAATGAAGATCGGATTGAATGGAACAAGAATATAAACAAAGAGTAATAGAAATGAAGAGACGATAAAATTTTAGACAATTGATGAAAGCAGAGATGGATAGTGGCTAGCAGTGGAATCCAGGACGCGCGTTTCGTCCTGTTTGGGACTCGTCAGCTGGATGTACCTGCATCTCAGAGTTGATGTTCACTCTGGGACTGATCAACTTCAGTCCTAAAACATCAATGGGAAGATTCAAATAAAACAATATCAAGTGAATTAAACTTCACCCCATTGCACAAGCAAGTGGCTATCAGGACTCAGTAGCTAAGTGGATAACGCGATGGCGTTTGAAGCGAACGGTACTGAGTTCGAGTCTCAGAGTGAACATCAACTCTGAGATGCAGGTACATCCAGCTGACGAGTCCCAAACAGGACGAAACGCGCGTCCTGGATTCCACTGCTAGCCACTATCCATCTCTGCTTATAATGCTTGTAAATTAAGGCAATATCGAGGCATACGCACAGTATGCACATATGCCAATAAGAGACTGATCAACTTCAGTCCTAAAACATCAATGGGAAGATTCAAATAAAACAATATCAAGTGAATTGATGAAAGATTTACAAATGAAAATTTTAATTTATGGTTTTCAAATTGTATGAAAAAACTGTATAATTTCACACTACAGAGTAAATTGATTGTCCCCATTTAAGTTATTATTGACTCCATATACAAAGATTAGGCGCTTGTGAGCTGAATTCCGTAAGGATCGATCGTGCACAGACCAAATTGCAACACTACGGATCATCGTCGAACAATCAGTTGAGTGGAACTCATCACTATACATCAACTTCATTGATTATGTGGCATTTGACAGTGTGGATAGGAGGACGTTATGGAAACTTACTCGACACTACGGAGTTCCTGAGAAGATTGTCAATATTATCCGAAACTCATACAACGGACTACAATGCAAAGTCGTGCATGGAGGACAACTGACAGATGCATTCCAAGTAAGGACCGCAGTCAGACAAGGCTGTTTACTCTCTCCCTTCCTCTTTCTTCTGGTGGTCGACTGGATTATGAGGACCTCGACATCTGAAAGAAAACACAGAATACAATGGACAGCTCAAAATCAATTAGACGATTTGGACTTCGCAGATGACCTAGCCCTCCTATCGCATACACACGAACAGATGCAGGTAAAGACAGCCAGTGTAGCAGTAGTCTCTGCATCAGTAGGCCTCAGCATACTCAAATAGAAAACCAAGGTCCTGAAATTCAAAGCGGAGAACAGCAATCCAATCACTCTTAATGGCGAAACTCCGGAAGATGTAGAATCCTTCACATACATGGGAAGCATCATCGATGAACAAAGAGGCTCAGACGCAGACGTAAACGCAAGGATTGGAAAAGCAAGGATCGCATTCCTACAGTTGAAGAATATATGGAACTCAAAACAACTTTCAACTAATATCAAAGTGAGAATCTTCAATACCAACGTCAAGGCAGTTCTACTGTATGGAGCTGAAAGTTGGAGAATTACAACAACAACTATCAAGAAGGTACAAGTATTTATAAATAGCTGTCTTTGCAAGATACTCAACATCCATTGGCCGGATACCACCAGCAACAGCCTTCTCTGGGAGAGAACAAACCAGCTTCTATCTGAAGAGGAAATTAAGCAAAGACGATGACAATGGATAGGACATACATTACGCGAATCGTCAAACTGCATCCCGAGGCAATTGGTAACTTGGAATCCGGAAGGGAATCAGAAAAGAGGAAGGCCCAAGAACACATTACGTTGGATAATAGAAGCAGATATGAAAAAGATGAATAACAAGTGGAAGGAGCTGGAAAGGATTGTCCAGGACAGGTTTGGATGTAGAGTGCTGGTGAGCGGCGTATGCTCCTCCACGAGGAGTAACAGGCGTAAGTAAGTAAGTAAGTAAGCTTGTGAGCTAGACCGATAGGTTATAGGTTCGAAACCAGTGGGGAAGTATCTTGCATGCGCACTGTCTAGGAATATCAGGACGAAATGGCTTTCTAGTGCTACCAGGTTTTCCATGTTAGTTAAACTTCAAGTGACTCATGAACTGAACTATTAAAATTATTATAATATCCACAAAAAATCCCCTTTCTGACAGTAGATATCTATCGAGATTGTTAAAATTACTGTCGGTTATATGCTTGTGTTTAACTTGTACGAGTTATTGAAAAGTTTACGATCTTTATAATTTATGTTTGAGTTTAATTAAGTTGGCAAATTTGTTTATTTATAAAAAGATAACAATTCCAGACAAACTACTGTATTTTTACAAATAATAACAATGAAACTGTACACTTTATCATGATTTTATATCTATATAAAGTATATTTCCAGTAAATAGTCATTACCATTTAATTAAACTCAGTTCCAAGATCAATAGTTTAACTCAGAACACTATTCACTTGATATTGTTTTATTTGAGTCTTCCCATTGATGTTTTAGGACTGAAGTTGATCAGTCTCTTATTGTCATATGTGCGGAGTTCGAGTCCCAGAGTGAACATCAACTCTGACATGCAAGTACAGCCAGCTGACGAGTCCCAAACAGGACGAAACGCACGTCCTGGATTCCGCTGCTAGCCACTATCCATCGGAACACTATTGTTTGAATTCATTTATTTTAGCAATGATAAACGACTATTGGATATTTTAAAATAAACTGACTGTCTGAAGATTATTACAATTTGTAATTGATAAGCATCAAGGATTATGTATCAATTATAAAGGTTGAGATTATAAGTCAATTGAAATTAAACCGCCATGGAAAACCTGGAAGTACTGGACTGTTAGGTCTTGGGTTCGAATCTCGTGGGGAAGGATCGTGGATGCGCACTATTCAAGAATCCCACCATAGGAGGAAAAAGCTGTCTAGTGCTTCCAGGTTTTCCATGGTGGTCTAGCTTCAATTAACTCATGACTTCAACCATTGAAATTAGTACAGTATCCACAAAACCCTTTCGCATTATGCATCAGTTAAGGTAACATTGAAAAGTATAAAAAAACTAGACTGTATTTCTTTTCCCTTTATGAGGCTTCTTAAAAATTGACCACAGTTACAAATGTTTACCATCGGATATTAAATTTGTGATTCTATTTAATCCTGTTTCATTTGTTTTTTTTCATTCTATAAATTTAATAATAAGCATCTTATGATTTAATTTGATTCTACTAAAAGTATTCCAAACCACAAACGCTTGTTTATTAATTTAATAGTTGAGTTCATGAGTTAATCAAACGTACACCATCGTGGGAAACCTGAAACTACTGAATGGCCGTTTCATCCTATTGTAAGACTCCTCAAAAAAGTGCAATCATAATCCCGTCCGCGGGATTCGAACCCAAGACTTACGGTCTCAAGCGCGCGAACGCTTAACCTCTATACCACTGAGCGGGAATTCAAAGTAAAGGAATAACATGAACAAAAACACTGTAGTATGACAAAAGACCTAAAAAGACACAGAAGTTATACGAAAGAATAATGGTTAGTTTATGTTCAGATCTATTCTTCATTGAAGTACATAAAAGTAGATTTATAAAATGTCTACTTAATCTGTATATAATTTTTGGAAATACAAATTTAATCGACGTAAATATTGATATTTTTCTTTGTTATTTTCTATTAACTAAGATTTTCATTTCTCTTCTAGTTCTATGGAGCATAATTAGTGAGTAGATTTTTTTTATTTTTCTATGGTATAGTTAAGTAATACAAATATACCTAATGAACTATACATGAATCAATCAACCAGTCAATCAATCCATCCATCTATCTATCCATCTATCTATATTATCTATTCCAGTTGATTAAATTCATATCTACGGTATATGATTAAATGAGTGTGTGTGTGTGTGTGTAAAAGATAAGGGAATAAAACTATTGAAGTAGAATATTTTATCTTCAAAACTGTTAAGTATTCAAATAACTTAACTCAGTCGTTTTTACTCAATATAAACATTTATAATAACAGATGAAACATACTTAACAATTTCAAGTGATCAGAAAGGGTTTGTGGAGATTTTAGAAATTTTCACAGATTGAAATTATGAGTCAGTTGAAGCTAGACCACCATGCGGGATCGTAGATGCGCACTGCTGAGGAGTCTCATACTAGGAAGAAACGGCCGTCCAGTGCTTCCAGGTTTTCAATGGTAGTCTAGCTTCAACTGACTCATGATTTTAATCTGTGAAAATTTCAAGTGAGACTAATTATTGAATGAATGATAAAGTGCTATCTAATTTTATTGATTGTATGTATAATACTTTAATATATTTGAATTTTAGTTAGCAATAAAATTCCTGATGTACATTTTGTCCTACTTCAGGATTCATCAAATGAATGTTGCTGTCAGATCTTTGTAATGGTTTTTACGTCAGGAATTAAATCTAATCCCTACAGATTCAAACAATTAGGTGTGCATTAAAGAACTACTAAATTTAGCCCTCCATATCAAGAATAGGAAACCTCAAACGTCAAAATGTATAATTATGTTTCTGATTTATATTGTAGTGTTAATTGTTATGTTGCCCTTAAATGCCCTGGTACGGCCAAGAGTGGGGAGAGTCCACTCTCCCTCTCCAAATGCTCTTACACGGTCACGTTTATATAGCCTCTACCAGGGAAATCCTACTCACTGACTTCTCGTGGTGGGAGTGTTGTTTACGAAATTCAGAAGACGAAAAGCTAATGTCCGGCACTTTAACAGGGTTGGTGGACACGGAGAGTCCATCCAGGGGAGTTAGAAAACCCTCATCCCAAACCAATGGTGAACATGGGCCCCAGTATCCTGAAGTAATAAATAGAGTATGAACCAATTGTTGGTCACCGGCTACCATGAGGCTGCATCTCCTTACGATGCTACACTGCTTTCCGGGTCAGATTTTTAATTCGAAGGCTCCAAGTGTGGCCCCCTAAGAAAGCCACGTGCTTCGGTCTGGGCACTCGAGCAGTATCACAGCCCTCACACAAATCAAATGAGATTTGTGTGGCGCATATGTATCTGGTGCTTCCTTGTACCAGTATCTATGTGTTCAAATAAATAAATAAATAATAAATACAATTTTTATGTTAAGCCCACATAGCTTATTCTGGCTTCCGGACAGGCCAATTTATTTATTCTTCTTAAGTCACATTTTAATCTTGTTAACTATTTGCTTATCAACCTTGACTATTTTTATGTAAGCGTATATGTATACGTTTCTTATTTTACTCATCACATGTCTGTAATTTATTTTTGTCTGACTATAAATATTCAGTTAAGGTGAGCTGGCTCACTAACCTTCTCCATTGAGCGTCATTTTGTCTTGCTTCTCTTTCTGATCAACGATTGTACGAAATTTGTAATAAAGAAAGTAAACAAATGTTTTATAAAAAAAATAACTACGAAAAAGTCTCCAAATACAAGAAATACAATTATTAAGTATATTGGTGAAAGTATAATTCACGGATGAATTTCCAGCGACGCTGGAGTGATCTTGAGAGTGTCCACCTAATAACTAGAATCAAATAAATGTTATACACCTATGTGAGGAATTACAATTATGATTTACAGTTGATGATTCGGGTTAGGAATAAGATTTAGGATTTTGATCACGAACTGACATCAGCTATAATGCTAAAACTCTATTTAGCCAAATGGATGAGAGAATTTCGCGTCAAAATCCATGACCTGTTATTTTATACCTGATTAGATCGTCCAGAAATTATAGTCTCACCAATGTAATTTGAAATGTCATGGACATTCATTTTTTTAGTTTGGTATAGACAGAAAAAAATGGTTAACTGCACAGATTACACGGATGACTTCAATTCATATCAGATTGATTTTCCATGAGAATATAAATTATTGAAAAGAATGGAGGATAATAGAAGTTTCAGTAGTTGAGATCGTGAATCAATCGAATCTAGACCACTATGGAAAACCTGAAAGCAATGAACGGCTGTTTCGTCTTACTGTGGGACTCCTCACTAGTGTGCATTCACGATTCCACCTCGTGAGATTCGAACTCATGACTTATCAGTCTCGCATATGAACGCTTAACCATCAGACCACTGAGCCGACAGGCATCCAACGGTGTTAATGTCTAACTTTAACTAATCCACGCAACACCAGTATTATAAACTGAAATCACCAACAGTATCTCTTTTTAATGTGTTACTTAGATGGGGGGGGGGTAAGAATGCTTTAATAATGTTCAGTATATATTTAAAATGTTTGTTTACTAATCACTATGACACGATTTGTAATGATATTTAAGATAACTCAAATGGTTGATAATTTTGCTGTATTTAGGGAAGAAAATAATATACCTTTAGGATCTCTTTGATTAGTGATAAAGAATCATTATACTTATTCTTTCTTATAGCTCACTACTGAATGATTTAACCAATTTGAATCAATAAAACATAGTCTATAAGTAGAACGGAACAGTGAATATATATTTATACAAAGAAAATCAAGTACTTCATTGTTTAATATAAATATATATACAGAGAGAAAAAAAAATGTTTATTAGATTCAAACAAATTAAATTTATAAAGAACTAAACATTATAAACAAATTGTTTTTCACGTAAAATCATCACATTGAAATGCTTGTTTCCTGTATTGTTTCTTGATCTGTTTAAATTGTTGACTTGTTAAATGAATATATGATAAAAGCAGGAAACACGTTATAATTATCTTTAGTAGTAGTAGTAGTAGTAGTAGTAGTAGTAGTAGTAGTAGTAGTAGTAGTAGTAGTAGTAGTAGTAGTAGTAGTAGTAGTAGTAGTAGTAGTAGTAGTAATAGTAGTAGTAGTAGTAGTAGTAGTAGTAGTAGTAGTAGTAGCAGTAGTAGTAGTAGTAGTAGTAGTAGTAGTAGTAGTAGTAGTAGTAGTAGTAGCAGTAGTAGTAGTAGTAGTAGTAGTAGTAGTAGTAGTAGTAGTAGTAGTAGTAGTAGTAGTAGTAGTAGTAGTAGTAGTAGTAGTAGTAGTAGTAGTAGTAGTAGTAGTAGTAGTAGTAGTAGTAGTAGTAGTAGTAGTAGTAGTAGTAGTAGCGGTATTAAACGGCAATACTAATCCTGAAGATATTGCAAACAGTTATCGAAGGCTGTTGAATACGATCATGTTCATTCATCTCTACTGTTAATTGATTGTGATTTGTTGTTATGGACGTTATCTAGTAGATAAAACAAAATAATGTTTTTTGCTTTTCTATGTATACTATTTTGATAAATATTAAATAGAAAGTTACAAAGAAAACTGATCGATCAGTGGTTTAGATCTTGGAAATCTATTTCATTTTATTATATTAGTGTTTGTATTGATTGTACGGTATACTTGGCAACAATTGATGAGACATTTTAAGCGTTATACGTTTTATTATACCTTAAAATGTTTTAAATACTTAAGACAATAAATAAAAAACTGAATGTAGTTCGATATTAAACAGATTGAAATGATTTAAAATAAACTTTTTTAAAATCTCAATTCGTATATCCTGTAGATAAAGCTATATTGGACGCACTATCAGACAGCTGGATCAAAGAGCTAGTAAACACCTCCTTTCATAGTTAGGAATAGATACTGTCAAGACAATAGATAGCTCATTTGTATCACACTTGATGGATAGTTGTCATGTAGTAGACAGAAATAAGTCATTTAAAGTTATTAATCGTATTCTTACTAATTATCCCTATGGTGTTCGATCTCGTCTTTTACACATAGCAAAAAATTATTGGAATTCGAGTCAACAATCCAAGTCCCTGTGTTCATAAGACATTTGTAACACCCTTATCTTACCCTTGGCCTTAATAAATAATTTTATTCATTATTATTTTCCATACTCTTTTTTTGTTTATTTTTCTTCACACTCTCTCACTCTTTTCTTTTTTCAGTCATTCGCTTCGCGGTCCAATTATCTGAACACCTCTTATTACATAATCCTATGATCTTTCTATGAATGTTAGTTTTGTGTCTAATTATTGACCTATTTCCGATTATATAACATTGATTTAAGCCTTTATTATTCTTATCCAAACTAGTACATCTGTCATCACACCACCAATTTGCACTTTTCACTTATTATGTTCATTTATGTAATCTATTCTACTATTATCATTGACTCATAAACTACCTTGATTATTCACTTGGTATTGTTTGGCTTGTATCATCCCATTAAGGTTTACGATTGCAATTGATCAGTCCGTTGTTGGCATATGTGCATACTGTACGTATGTCTCGATATTGCCTTAATTCACAAGCTTTTTGTAAGCAATGATGGTTGGTGACTAGCAGTGGAATCTAGGACGCGTGTTTCGTCCTATTTGGGACTCATCAGCTAGATGCATCTCAGAACTCAGTAGCTGAGTGGATAACGCGATGGCGTTTGAAGCGAATGGTAATGGGTTTGAGTCCCAGAGTGAACATCAACTCTTTGAAATGTAGGTACATCCAGCTGACGAGTTCCAAATGGGACGAAACGCACGTCCTGGATTTCACTGCTAGCCACTATCCATCATTGCTACCTTGATTGGTTGTATAATTTCGTATATGCATATAAATATTACTGTATATTATGAGTAAAGACTGATGAGAATCTTATTGGAAACAGTATTGTTCACTTATGGATGTTGTTCTAAGTTAAATATATTCAAAATTGAATCAGTATAATCATATATCACTTGAATAAAACATTATCCTTGAAAAATATACTTTCTTTACCTTATAAACATATATCTATATTACCTTGGTTAAGGTGACCTATTCATCTCTTTTACAATAAAGTACATTCAAGACTATAACATTTCAATAGAAATGATCTTTCACCTCTCATATATATGTGTGTGTTTACCAATATATATCAAGTTTATGTACACAACATATAGTAATATACCTTAGTAATATTTATATTTACACTCAATATATTGTCAGCTGTTGTAAACATCTATTTGTAAGAAATATGAATCTTTCCTTGTTAACTACTCTTTCTATGATAAACATTTAGTTAAGTTTAATGTTATATTAAATAGATTAACAACAGAACAGCATGTAATCAAATAAACAAATTACATTATGGTAATATACAAATGATTCATTGAAAGTGTTTATATTTTATCTATAGAAATTGATTCACATGTAAAATTCCAATAGATTCTTAATATAGAGTAACAAAAGTATTCGAATGTAAAACACTTCAATGTAAACAAAATCAATATGAACCTAAAGTTTATTCAGTGACTGACTTCAAGGGATACTTTTGAAGTTCTAGTAAGAAGCGGTTACCAGTGGAGTTCAACCAGATCTGTTGTGAGATATCAATTCACTGAAGACAGTGGTGTATGGTGGCGCAACTTAATGGATTAGTTGAAGTTAGACATTAACATTGTTGAATACCGGCCGGCTCAGTTGGTTAAGCGCCTGGCGCGGGACTGACAGGCCCTAAGTTCGAATCCCGCGGGGTGTGGGATCGTAAATGCGCACTGCTGAGTCCTGTACTGGGACAAAACGGCCGTCCAGTGTTCCTAGGTCTTAAGATTAATTATTGTGTTTGTGATAGGATAATATGGAAGAAATTTCGCATTATCAATGGAAAAATAATTAGACAATGATATAAAACAATAAGCACTGATCAGCCCATTAGTCCTAGTATGAGACTAATTAAATACAGTACGTATATACCAATCGATAGGTATAGAATCCAGGTCTTGCAAGCATCATGAAGAGCAATTATTAAAGATTACTGAGTGTAGGCGTTTTAAAAATAATTTGATTTCAGTTAAACAATCAGTGAATAATAGGAAGTACTAGAAATTCCACCAAGGATTGAAACAACGATCTTCAGGTGAGCACTGAATCTTCAGACTACTGAGTGTGCATCCAGTTTTATATCTTTCAAACTTGGATCAACTAGCAATTTCTAGCTACAGACAGATTTAATTAACACTTAAAGACCAGAAATGAATCCAAAACAATCAATTATATGTCAGTGTGTAGTTATGGAGATTGTTGTTTATTGTTTAGATCACTAGTGCCTGGCTTTGAAATACGATATCCGAAGTTCTAGTTAGAAGCTCTGATCACTACGGAGTTCGAACTCCGTCTAGTTCGCTTCGAAAGCCCATTGAACTGGTAAGTTAAGACAGCCAACATCCATCTATATTATATAAGCTTGTTAAACAATGGCTATATCAAGACAATTCTCATAGGATGTACATATGTCAACCAAGATTGATGAAATGACAATCAAAATATCAACAACGCGATAATCCAAACTATTTCAAATTGAATCTATAAACCTGTTTGACTTAGAACTATCTTAATTGTAAAACTTCCCACATATATTACATTCAAAAACGTAATGTCATTATACACGTACATCAACGGAGGTATATTGTTGTTGTTGTTGTTGAATGTAAACATGAACAATGAACGCTGATTCGAAAACAATTGATTTATCAAGCAATTCATTTACCAAATATTATAATGAGTCCTTCTTAAACAACTATTTGACATCTTGTATAAGTATTGCATATGTGATAAACAAGTCAGTTAACTTCCTTACTATATATTTTTATATATTTCGTATATAATAGCTCACTTGAATTCTTTTCTAGAGAACTACACCTTGTTTTACGATTTCGATAAGTTCTCAAACATATATTCGTAATAATAATGACAACAACAATAATAATAATGTAGTGAACGAGTACACAACTGAAGACTATCAAATATATTTGAGTATAAAATTACAGAACATCACAATTGATTGATCACTGGGTGGTGATCAATATCATGCTTGTCTGGTCCTTATTAGTGCAGATCGAATGCTATCGATCATGTTGCAGTGTGGCCACCAGTCTAGGTAACTCTACACTGCGGGCACTATGTAGTGAGATTTAGATGGTGGTTGGAGGTAGTCAACAGGAACATCTTAATAAAATACAAGAGCCACACAGTAAATACTTCATTCATAAAATGTTAATCACTCGTCTCAAACTTCATTGTTCCTTCATTTCTACATTAATCATTCTCTATTCTCATTCTCTCTACTGTTCTATCTTCTTAACCTTCTACCACCAAATATTTCACTTTCGATTGATGATATATACTACTTATATCTGTGATTGGATTGCTGTTCTCTTCAAGGCGGAGAACAAAAATCCAATCACTCTTGATGGCGAAACTCTGGAAGATGTAGAATCCTTCACATACCTGGGAAGCATCATCGATGAACAAGGAAGCTCAGACGCAGACATAAAACAAGGATTGGAAAAGCAAGGATCGCATTCCTACAGTTGAAGAACAAACAGAACTCAAAACAACTTTCAACCAATATCAAAGTCACAATCTTCAATACCAACGTCAAGGCAGTTCTACTGTATGGAGCTGAAACTTGGAGAATTACAACAACCACCATCAAGAAGGTACAAGTATATATAAATAGCTGTCTTCGCAAGATACTCAACATCCATTGGCCGGATACCATCAGCAACAGTTTTCTCTGGGAGAACAAATCAGCTTCCAGCTGAAGAAGAAATTAGAAAAAGACGATGGAAATGGATAGGACATACATTACGCAAATCGTCAAACTGCATCACGAGGCCGCCCAACTTCGAGATAAACAAGCTGGATTCCGTAAGGATCGATCATGCACAGACCAAATCGCAACACTACGGATCATCGTCGAACAATCAGTTGAGTGGAACTCATCACTATACATCAACTTCATTGATTATGAAAAAGCATTTGACAGTGTGGATAGGAGGACGTTATGGAAACTTCTTCGACACTACGGAGTTCCTGAGAAGATTGTCAACATTATCCGGAACTCATACGACGGACTACAATGCAAAGTCGTGCATGGAGGACAGCTGACAGATGCATTCCAAGTAAGGACCGGAGTAAGACAAGGCTGTTTACTCTCTCCCTTCCTCTTTCTTCTGGTGTTCGACTGGATTATGAAGACCTCGACATCTGAAGGAAAACACGGAATTCAATGGACAGCTCAAAATCAATTAGACGATTTGGACTTCGCAGATGACCTAGCCCTCCTATCACGTACACAGGAACAGATGCAGATGAAGACAACCAGTGTAGCAGCAGTCTCTGCATCAGTAGGCCTCAGCATACACAAAGGGAAAACCAAAGTCCTCAAATTCAAAGCGGAAAACAACAATCCAATCACTCTTGATGGCGAAACTCTGGAAAATGTAGAGTCCTTCACATACCTGGGAAGCATCATCGATGAACAAGGAGGTTCAGATGCAGACGTAAAGGCAAGGATTGGCAAAGCAAGGATCGCATTCCTACAATTAAAGAACATATGGAACTCAAAACAACTTTCAACCAATATCAAAGTCACAATCTTCAATACCAACGTCAAGGCAGTTCTACTGTATGGAGTTGAAACTTGGAGAACTACAACAACCACCATCAAGAAGGTACAAGTATTTATAAATAGTTGTCTACGCAAGATACTCAACATCCATTGGCCGGATACCATCAGCAATAGCCTTCTGTGGGAGAGAACAAACCAACTTCCAGCTGAAGAAGAAATTAGGAAAAGACGATGGAAATGGATAGGACATACATTGAGAAATCTTCAAACTGCATCACGAGACAAGCCCTAATTTGGAATCCTGAAGGGAAGCGAACAAGAGGAATGCCAAAGAACACATTGCGTCGGATAACAGAAGCAGATATGAAAACGATGAATTACAACTGGACGCAGCTAGAAAGGATTGCCCAGGACAGGGTTGGATGGAGAATGCTGGTGAGCGGCCTATGCTCCTTCACGAGGAGTAACAGGCGTAAGTAAGTAAGTATATCTGTCGATATCAGTAGCATACACCACCATAGTAAGGATAATGAAAACTAAAAAAAGATCATATATAAATAAATTATTTTTTAAAAAAATGATCAGTACAATTTATAGAGTGTCACTTTAACTACCCCTTAAAAAATTGTTACGCTATAGAAACATGCATATAACATGATAAATGTTAACGATAGGCATCATTCCTTATTATTATTATTATTTTTCTTTTTTCTAGTATTCATTAATAAGATAATATTCATGTTACTATGTTTTAGTGCAATAAAATATAGTTTATGGCTCATATATTCATATTTGCATGGATACAATGTTTAGTGTACCACCAGAGATAATCATAATCACAATAATAGTAATAATAATAATAATAATAATAATAATAATAATAATAATAATGGTGATGACAGTAATAGTAGTAGTAGTAGTAGTAGTAGTAGTAGTAGTAGTAGTAGTAGTAGTAGTAGTAGTAGTAGTAGTAGTAGTAGTAGTAGTAGTAGTAGTAGTAGTAGTAGTAGTAGTAGTAGTAGTAGTAGTAGTAATGATAGTAATAATGATAATAATAATAGTAATAATAATAATAATGGTAATAACAGTAATAGTAGTAGTAGTAGTAATGATAGTAATAATAATAATAATAGTAATAATAATAATAATGGTAATGACAGTAATAGTAGTAGTAATAGTAATGATAGTAATAATAATAATAATAGTAATAATAATAATAATGGTAATGACAGTAATAGTAGTAGTAGTAGTAGTAGTAATGATAGTAGTAGTAATAATAATAATGATAATAATAATAATAATAGTAATAATAATGGTAATGACAGTAATAGTAGTAGTAGTAGTAGTAATGATAGTAATAATAATAATAATAGTAATAATAATGGTAATGACAGTAATAGTAGTAGTATTAGTAGTAGTAATGATAGTAATAATAATAATAATAGTAATAATAGTGGTAATGACAGTAATAGTAGTAGTAATAGTAATGATAGTAATAATAATAATAATAAGGTTCTAGCATGAATAATTACTTCAGTCACACAATCTCTAAACTGGACATGATATAGTTAAAATAATAAAGATCATGAATAGAATAACTCAATTATAAATTGTTCATATCGTTTATTACTAATGGATAAATGAATTAAGAAAAGTGATGGTTACTAATTTTGTTTATTTAAAACTTTCATGCAATTTTTGTTTTAATCAAGAAATAATTAAAGTTTTTTTTTTCATAATAGATAGTTTGTTAAAACAAAATTATTCTTCAATTATTAATATACATTTAGGATGATTGTAAATGTTTCTTTTTGTTGTTGTTGAAAGGGAACAGAATTTCTAAGCAAGAATGGATAGTGAGTAGTAGTGGAATACAGAACGCACGTTTCGTCCTATTTGATATTCGTCAGCTGGATGTACTTGTATCTCAGAGTTGATGTTCACTCTGGAACTAGAACCAAGCACCGCTCACTTTCAAAGTAATCGCGTTATCCACTTAGCTGATGAGTCCTCATAGCCACTTGCTTTGTATTTTTGTTTATAATTAAGTGTTATTATCACATGTATACTGAAAAACAATGAAATAATGATTATTATTTATCAAAGGTGACCTCTTTGAATATATGGGCTATCTGTTTCTTATCATCTAGATATTTTAACTAGATATCTGTTTTCTTGTTTCTTTAAACAAAACATTGGGTCAGTTGATTGAATGAGATGTTTAGGTATGTTTGTGAAAAGTTTACAACTGAGGAAACGGCTTCTACATCCTGTATGAAATTCATAAATCAACGACATTTATCTAACATCATAGGCGACATCATGTAAAAATACTTCTATATAGTGCATAAAAACAGTCACAAATCTTTTGATTGACATCATAAACCAATCAAATATAGACCATCATTGAAAATCTAGAAGCATTGAATAGCACTTTCCTCCTAGTATTAATCGTCTCAGCAGTGAGCATCAAAAAACACACACACGTGATCCTAAACCAGTACATATTCTTAATATCTGTCATAGGATGAGAATGGCAATATGAAGCACAAAATGTTCTTACTCTTTGTTCAGTATAAGTTATATGTGAAATGAAAATCAATAGGCTTGTATTTCACTGTTATTATTTCATAGTATAATTCTAAACAAATCAATTTCAACAATTTGTCGAATGATAGAATTCAATCACAGATCACGATTTCTATACTTTACTGACGTTCGTCATCAATTACCGAAATAGCCTGTTCGAATATCTCGGTTACCTGTTCTTACCACCTAGATATTTCAACTAGATATTTGTTTTGTTGTTTGTTTAAACAAATCATTATATCAGTCAATTGCATAATCTATTCACGTGTGTTTGTGAATTGTTTCCGACATTTCGCTGTACAAGTTGGGAAAGAGCACAATCAGAGACATTGTGGTTGCTGGCTATGTCAGATAGTCAGTCAGTCAGTCAGCTGTAACGTAGAACCAAGTACATTTATGCATCTGTCCAAGTTGCCATACCTCATTAACACAACAAGATGGACACCGGATTCATAAAACCAGTTAATTCAGAGGTGGTAATATATAAAAGAAAGATTGTGTATCGGGATATAGTACAGGAAGAAATAATTAGTTTATATAAAGAAAGTTTTGAGGTGATTTGAATCTCTTAGTTTAAGGGAAGATAGAGAGTGTATACACCGACGCCATTGTGATCGATTCTGAGCCATGTCACCAAGAGTCTCCAACCATTGGTTACGATAGTCGATCGCCGAACATCTAACTGATTATCACTCAATATATATCATCAGGATCGATGAAGAAATAAAGAAGGGAAGGTTGTTGCAATACATTTTGCTGAGAATTCTATATTGTTCCAGAAATATACTATTGAATATAGTTAATAGTAATAATAAGTTCTCGAAAACGCCTATTTATAGTCATCATGATATCTCAGAAATAAATCTGTCTGAAAAGCTAATAAATTTTATAACAACTTTGTATTTTTACAAGTTTCATCATTTATCTTTTGAAATACTCTTAATTCAAATAGGTTGTCACTCTATTCTGTGGAAATTAGCTTTAATATTGTCTAATCATTGATAACCTTATACATGGTCGACTTTGTTGTTTAGTTATCACAGCTACTGATTCCAACAATTGATTCTAATGAATAGAAATATAGTCGTAAAGAAGAACACAAGATGTTGAATCAGCTATCTAACTAGGGAAACTTTTCGAAATAAATCAATAAATTTTAGTATTTCATAATGATCAATTAAATTGAACATATAATAATGTGCATACTACTGAAATTATGAATAGTTTTATCAGTGGAAATCTAAAGCAAAATTCAGTCGAATGGTAATGCTGTAATTGTGAAACGAATATTATAAGACATCATTATGTCATTTACTTCATATGAGGTGATTTAAGGAAGTTTTCAGTAAACCATACTTGATTTGAATTTTGTACTGAAGAGAAATCATGAGTAAGGAGTACCTTTAGCTGCTTCTACCTATCGAAGATTAAGATATACATCATGGGATTGGAAATAATTTATACTCAGTTGATAGAATTCCATCATCGATAGGAACTATACAGATATGACATAGCTCAATACTCATTGACCAATTCATGTAAATATCTGTTCGATATTATCTTGTTATATCCATCTTTTAATATATAATATATTGAATATAAAAACATTCCATGCCACAATGAGTCGTAGATTTCAAAATGAAGATTCAGACTGTACAGAATTCAATCGTTTAAGGCTTACAAATTCATTTGTTATTGTTTCCCATATCTGATTGTTGATATGATACTAATTCAGAATTCACTATATAGTAATGTCTGAATGTAACTAAAATAATATCGATTTTTATCGAAACAATCAAATTATAATTGATTCAAATTAAAGACAATTTGTGCATTGAACACTAAATGTTGATCATTTGATCACCATTCAGGTAAATTAGAACAACACATATAAACGAACAATATTGTTTTCAATTAGATCGTCATCAGGCTTTACTCTAATATACATGAATATTTATAAGAAAATTTTAAACCAATCAAGGCAATATGGGTCAATAAACCCAATGAAATAGAATAAGTCTCTACGCATAATCGGTAAAAGTACAAGTTTGTTGTAGGAAGACAGATGAACTGATAATAGTGAGAATAATAAAATACAATAACAAAACTCTTATCAATAATTAAACGTTGGAAATAGAAGGTCAAATAAACATGGGTAAATAGACTAGGAATAGTAATCACAAAACATTAAAATCATTACGTAATAAGATGTGTGTAAATAATTAGATAGTGAAGAATACAAAGAGGCGGAAAATTACAAAACAAATAATGGATGTGAAAATAAGGTTAATGATAACACAAATAAAATAAAATGAATAAGGATAATAATAAAATAAATAAATAAAAATAAAAAAAAGAATTGTTAGTTAAGTTATAACTGACCATGGAAGGGATAGGGGGGTCACGTATTTCTTCTGTACACATAAATTGGGGTTATATGTACGAATTCCAATGGCTTCAGCTATATATAGGAGACGGGAACGGACTCCGTCGGGAAATGATGGAGGTATACGATAGATAACTCGAAAAGATTTCGATTTATCTACTGCATGACCGCTATCAATAAGATGTGCCAATATAGAACTCCGAATAGATTTTCTCTGGCCCTTTATGTACCAAGTTGGTAGATGTTCACTCATTCGTTGGTTAAGTTGCCTGGTAGTACGCCCTATCTCCACAGGAGCAGCTGAATTTGTAAATGCACATGGAAGAGGCCAACTCAGGTAACTTATCCTTCGTTTGAGTAGACATCGCTGGTCGACAAGAGAAGGTCAACGCCAGATTGGCTGCGTAGAATGTCCTGGTGATTACTTTGGTTAATCTATATTTCAGAGTGTCACTAGCCACATCCCCGTTGAATTGCACTTTCATGTATAAAGGTTTCTTACGAACAGTCGAAATCTCCGACTTTTTTATTATATCATGCATGTACTTCCTAATGAACGCGCTGGGGTAGCCGATCTCGGTCAGTGAGTTGTTGATAAATTCAAGCTCCTGACTTAGAGTGTCTACTGTACAGATCTTTTTTGCTCTGCTAGTGAGACATCTGACCAAATTTCTCTTGTAACGGATAGGTGTGAAACTGCAGAAGTGAATATATTGGCATGAAGAGGGGTTTCTTCTATACACGCTTCTACTTAGTGTGCCGTCACTTCGTCTGCTTAGTGTGACGTCAAGGAAGTTCAGTTTCTTATCATGCTCGCTTTCACCAGTGAAAGTGATCGCTGGGTGGACACTGTTAAATTGTTCTAGGAGTTCCTCCTTACTGGTGTTTTGATCTACGATAATGAAAGTGTCGTCAATGTAGCGGCAATATAAATCAAGTTTCTGAATAGGCTCATTGAGAGGTCCATTTTCTAGCTTTGCTAGGAAGAGATCAGCTAAAATCGGGCCTAGAGGCGAGCCCATGGCTATCCCGTCTATTTGTCTATAGTAAGTATTGTTGAAGACAAAATGTACATTCAGGGTGCATCTTAGGAGCAGTTCCCTTAGGCTATCGTTAGGCAAGCCAATGTTGATTTATTTTTCAGATATTTGCTTGCATATATACTCAATAGTCTCCATAAGTGGTACGTTGGTGAACAAAGATCCTACATCCAATGAGATCATATTTTTCCTACTAACATTAATATTTTCTACTTTGGAGGTGAAGTTGAAGACGTCTTTTACACTATTTCTAACCACTGATTTGTGTAAAGGTTCTAGGATTCGTACTAGCCACTTTGCGATTTTGTGGTAAGGAGAATTGTACATATCTAGAACTGGGCGTAGGGGAAGACCCGATTTATGTACTTTAGGCAAACCATACAGTCGTGGTGTAAATGATCCCGTCGGCTTAATTGAATCGTGAATTTCGGTCGTAATTATTCCTTTTTTCTTTAGATCTTTAAGGAAATTGGTCAATTGTCCTTCTACTTTTTTATTGATGTCACAATTACTAGTAATTTTCTGAAATTTGCTAAAATCGCTAAGCAGTGTTTCCATTTTTCCCATGTAATCATTTTTGTTCATGAGAACTATACCTCCTCCTTTATCTGGTTTGGTTATGGTCAGGGTTTCATCTTTTCTTAGTTTCATTAAAGAGTCTCGGTGCTGCTTGGTTAGTAGGTGATTTGTGGTACCCTTACTATTCTTGTATTGTTGGCAGCTATCAACTAGTGTGGTTTTAAACCGAGCAAGGTCCTCTAATGAGGTAGAAATCAAGTCAGTTGTTTGTGAAAATAAATTCTCAAACTGTACATCAGTATCTAATTGGTTGATTCTATGCCTACTATCACAGAATTTAGGTCCAAGAGATAAAGCTTCTAGCTGTATTACATCTAGTTCAATATTGGAAAAATTATGTACGTACCGTTTCGGGTCGAAAGGGAACTCCTTTTCTGGCTTTTGGTTTTCCAAAGTTTTCATTAATTTTGTTAAAGTTTTCTCAGATCTATTCTTGGAAATTTCTCCCACATAATCCATAAACATTGACTGAAGCTCTGAAGGAAGGTTTTTAACGGAATATTGTCTTTGAAGAAGATTCCTTTCGAAGTCGCAGATATTCATTTTTAAAGTATCAATTTGATTCGACGCATGTCTTTCAAGTGTTTTTGCGTTAGGATAGATTCGGTTACGACGTAAAGACTTCCAATATATTTTAGGATATCTATTAGATTGTATACAATTAATAGCAAATTCTAAGCTCGTTTTCGCTTCTGTGAGACGTGCATTAAACTTCAGAAACTCATTGAGTGTCTTAAATGCAACAGGGTCCCCACATTTCTCTTTTCATTATCAATCAGGATCCATAAGTTATCAACAACAGTATATTGGGATCTATGACTTATTTTATTATTACTATTAGCACTATTCATTATTATATTTCTGGAACAATATAGAATTCTCAGCAAAATGTATTGTAACAAGTTTCCTCTCCTTATTTCTTCATCGATCCTGATGATAAATATTGAGTGATAATCAGTTAGATGTTCGGCGATCGACTATCGTAACCAATGGTTGGAGACTCTTGGTGACATGGCTCAGAATCGATCACAATGGCGTCGGTGTATACACTCTCTATCTTCCCTTAAACTAAGAGATTAAAATCACCTCAAAACTTTCTTTATATAAACTAATTATTTCTTCCTGTACTATATCCCGATACACAATCTTTCTTTTATATATTACCACCTCTGAATTAACTGGTTTTATGAATCCGGTGTCCATCTTGTTGTGTTAATGAGGTATGGCAACTTGGACAGATGCATAAATGTACTTGGTTCTACGTTACAGCTGACTGACTGATTGACTGACTGAAATAGCCAGCAACCACAATGTCTCTGATTGTGCTCTTTCCCAACTTGTACAGCGAAATGTCGTAAACCATTCACAAACACACGTGAATAGATTATGCAATTAACTGATATAATGATTTGTTTAAACAAACAAGAAAACACATATCTAGTTGAAATATCTAGATGGTAAGAACAGGTAACCGAGATATTCGAACAAGCTGTTTTGGTAATTGATGACGAACGTCAGTAAAGTATAGAAATCGTGATCTGTAATTGAATTCTATCATTCGACAAATTGTTGAAATTGATTTGTTTAGAATTATACTATGAAATAATAACAGTGAAATACAAGCCTATTGATTTTCATTTCACATATAACTTATACTGAACAAAGAGTAAGAACATTTTGTGCTTCATATTGCCATTCTCATCCTATGACAGATATTAAGAATATGTACTGGTTTAGGATCACGTGTGTGTGTTTTTTGATGCTCACTGCTGAGACGATTCATACTGGGAGGAAAGTGGTATCCAATGCTTCTAGATTTTCAATGATGGTCTATATTTGATTGGTTTATGATGTCAATCAAATGATTTTTGACTGTTTTTATGCACTATATAGAAGTATTTTTACATGATGTCGCCTATGATGTTAAATAAATGTTGTTTATTTATGAATTTGATACAGGATGTAGAAGCCGTTTCCTCAGTCATGACTGGATCGAATGTAGTGTATATCGAGTCTATTAGTAATTGTCACTACTCAGTTTAAAGCTAGTTAGAATTGAAATTTAGCATCAATTGCAAATTAGGAATGTAAATACCATGGAGGGATCGGTTTAGATTACATTGGATGACTGCAGTATAATATCAAAAAGCATCGTAAGTTTTGAAAACAAGGAATCCTTTGATTAGTCTGAACACATTAGCCTCTCTCTGACATTTGAAGTGTTTTGACCCTATTTTTGTACGGTCTTAGATAAAGAATGACAAGATATACTTATATTATACGAAATAAGTGTTAAATCCTCCGTAAATTTTATAGATCAGTGTGTAATCATAGGAATCGTCTTCAAATTCCTACTTACTTATTTTTCTACGGGATGGGGACACCAACCCCATGCCCAAACCTCCTCCTTTATCCAGGCTTTGGGCTGGAAGTAGACCCCGAAGGGACTCCAGGCGGAGTTTCTTCAAATTCTACTAATTCCATATATCTCTATTTCAATATGATTGTTTCATTTGTGAAAGAATTCATCATTTGATTAATGAACATCTGAGATGTTATTCTTTTAAGTTTGTTTTGTTTCATTTCAATGTAATAGAAAAGTTATATTTATCTATTATATTATTTCTTTATTTCTGTTCTGTATATAAAACAATACAATGATCTACGTTAGCTTAATCAATTATGTTTTTCTCTCGTTTTAGTGTATAGAAGCAAGAAAAGCAACAAAAAAAAACAAAACACGACAGTTGTTTATTCGACCGATTCAAAGTGATTTATAGGCATAAGGGCACCTGTTCTCTTTAAATACACTATGCATACGTATATAACGCCGCTGGTGTTCAATATTGAACCAAAGTGGGAGTATATATATATACATATATGTATTCGGTCTGCACATTGATATACATAATGAATATACCGAATGATATACTAATGTAATAATGTTTAACTTTATGTTTTTAATGATAAAAACATATACTTCATTGTTTATATTGTTAACTAATTGTAAACAATCAGTAATATTACGTAATGAAAGTGTTTAATAGGATTAGAAGAAAACGTGTCTTATAACTAACTGATTTATTCTACATAAATTTAACATAATATCAAAAGAGAGAACATTATCAATTGATTGTGCAAACAATGAAAATGAATTTGTTTTATAAGTAGATTGGTAAATAATGTCAGATTATCGAAATAGTAGTATAATTAATATTAGAAGGGGTTTTGTGAATATTATAGTGATTTTTAATAGGTGAGATTATGAATTGATTGAAGCTAGACCACCATGGAAAATCTGGAAGCACTGGACGGCTGTTTTGTTTTACTGTGGGACTCCTCAGCAGTGCGCATCAACGGTCCTACCTCTCGAGATTCGGACCCAAGACCTAGGAGAAGCAGTGACCAGTGGAGTTCAACCAGGTCTGTTGTGAGATAGTAACTCACTGATGACAATGGTGAATGTGTTGCTCAATTTCGTGGATTAGTTGAAGTTAGACACTAACACCGTTGGATGCCGGCCGGCTCAGTAGTCTAATGGTTAGGCGTTCACGCGCGAGACTGATGGGTCGTGGGTTCAAATCTCACAAGGCGGGATCGTGGACGCGCATTAACGAGCAGTCCCACAATAAGACGAAACAGCCGTCCAATGCTTCCAGGTTTTCCATGGTGGTCTAGGTTCAATCGACTCATGATCTCAACTATGGCGGCCTGCTTGAATATCTGGGCTACCTGTTCCTCCGATCTACATATTTCATCAAGTTATCTGTTTTGTTGCTTGTTTTAGTTCATCATTATGTCCATTGTGCACACAATCTATTCAGGCGCGTTTATGAAAAGTTTACAACCTTTCGCTATACGTGATACAAAAAGGTACAATCATCGACATCATGGTGGCTGGCAATATGCATTGAAACGAACGAACATTAATCAAATGTGGATTACCGAACTCCTAACATCTAACCGGTCATCATTCAAAATTTATCGTCACAATAGATCAAGGTATAAGAAAAGGAAACTTGTTGAAATACTTTATGCTGAGAATTCTATGTTGTACCAAAAATATAATGTTGAATAAAGCTTCTAATAATAATAAAAAAAAACTATTAAAGGTAGTGCAAAAACTCTTTCAGCATCGATCACATTGCTTCAATATTGCTTGTGCGCACTCCAAATGTTGAATGCACAAAATGTTACTTGTGGATAACGACACGATGCACATAACCAAGCCTATGTAGGAGTCTGTACGCTCTATAAACATCCGTATATATTGTACTACCTGGCTGATGCCAGTGTTAGTGGTGCTTTTATTATGCTCTTCGCGATAATTGTCATGATTTGCCTCAGTTGGGAATTAGATATAGGGTTTCCATCATGAATTGACATCAACTATAATGCCAGAAATTTATTTAGCCATATGGATGAAAGGCATTCGCGTTAAAATCCGAGATCTATTATCTTATACCTGATTGGTTCGTCCACAATTATAGTCTCACTTTTTTTTGTTATAGCCGCTCAATTATCACGTTTTGTACAAAATTCCCTATGAACGGATTGTACGTTAGCATTAAGTACTGAAGTTGGTGCCGTAACCTTGAAATCTCGAAAACGGTTCTGATTGGCTCGTCCAGAAATTAGAGTCTCGTCGATAGAATTGTGTGCATTAATTTATTGCCTGATGAGGATCTAGTTAAAAGAAAGATGTTGTTCGCTTATATTAGTTGTTCCAATCAAAAACAGGAAATGAAGGCACCAGAAAAACAATTATCATTAAACGTATAGACTGTTTTTCGTTCAATGCCAAATTTTAGAGGACAATTAATGACTTTTCCATACTTAATATTGGGATGAAATGTTTCAGATGAACATATTCATATGATTATTTCTAGTATTTTATCAACATGGATACTGATCAATCGTTCATGCAATAGTGATACAATTACATTATTTCGATAATGCAATAAGAAGACGTAGTTTATCAGAATTATGTCATGTATATTTGCTCAATACATTTCGAACAATCTGATCACACATCTATACTTGTTAAGAACATTTATATATGAAAAATTAAAAGGTCAACTAGACAGGTTAAGGGTAAGTCATAACAAAGGAAAAATATTAAAGTACACAGAAACAAATATGATTACCACTCTGGATAGTAAATCAGTACTACCAGGGTAGGTTAAGTGTAAGTACAAATTGTTTTTGAACACATAAAGGGGGTTTCAATTTCCGTATAGCCAAGGCTTCAATAAACCTTAGTATACGTCCTTGAAGGCTTTTGTACAATACAACAAATGCTGATTTGATATCAACCTTATGACCCGTCTCAATCAAATGTTTCGCAATGGATGATGATGTCTGTCTATCGTGTGATCTTATTTCACCATTGGATATCATCTGATTCTGCAACCATTTTGGTATATGTTCACCCACCCTTAATTACAAATCACGATTATTCCTCCCTACGTACCTGTTTCCACACATACATGTAAATTTATAGACACAATGGGATGTGACACAATCGTTTTCATGCTGTTTGGGCTTTTGGTGAAACATAGACCTTGTATTTTCGATAATAATAAGTTGAGCTGCATAAAATGTCCGGTTACATTATTGTAACTTTGTTTACATCAATAAGGTTAGTTGTTCCGCATACAATGATTTATACTATTTATTTCATTCATAAAAACATTAGTTATTTAAGAGTCTCTTCTTAATGAGTTAAAATGAAGTTAAACTCCTTTAAACTTCTTATATCAACATAGATGACATCGAATTATAACATAATCATGCTTATTTTGACATTTCATAGGAGATATTTCTTCTTCCGAAACAATCTCCTCTATTGAAATAAAGTTATTCTTACATTGTCAACAAGATTAGAAAGCTTATGACTGATATTCATATCTATCTAAACTATACACTGATACCTTCAAACAGCACATGGAGAACCTGACTGCTTCATTAACATAATTTAGTCTTATACTATAGTTAAACTTTCTACATTTGGCTAAGTGAAGTTAAGGGAAGAAGATTTCAAAACATAAATTCAGTTAATTACTGTACCAATTAACAACAACTGATCATAATTAAAGTATATTTGAAGGTAATAAACTATATTACAATTTTAATCTTTTATTTGTTTTATTAAAATGATCCTACAATTGAAGAATATCTAAAAGTCAAAAGAATCGTTAATTAAAACAAAACTAGAATTTTCAATGAGAATATCAAGACAGTTCTATTGTATGAAGTTGAAAATGGAATAACCACTAACACTATCATTAAAACAAATGTTTTTTAGGAGTATTCATGATTAACCGTTTATACAAGATATTCCAGATCCACTAGTCAAAGTATATTCACAATAACCTACCATGGTAGATAACAAACCAGTTTACAGTATAGAAGGCAATTAGGAGAAAACGATAAGAGTGGATAAAATGCAAATATCTAAAGGCAAACTCTAACTTGTAATCCTTAAGAGAAATAAGTCAGACTAAAGAATAAATGGACTTTAAGTTTTTGATTGAGATCATGAACCGACTGATGTTAGACCATCACAATTGAAAACCTAAAAGCACTGGACGGTCGTTTCTTCCTATTGTGGGACTCCTCGGCAGTGCGCATCCACGATCCTGCTCGAACCCAGGGCCTTCGGTCTCGCGCGCGAACGCTTAGCCAACTGGACCACTGAGCCGGCATCCAATGGTGATAGTGTCTAACGTCAACCAATCCATCAAATTGCGCGACCAACTTCCGTTGTACTGAGGTAGATACCTGTCTCTACCCGGCATGGATTAGCTCCACTGGTCTCCACAACCCCTATACTAGTAAATTGATTTTAATTGGAAATAACTGAGTAGGATAGTCCAGGATGAAGTCCCAAAACCAAACAAGTTGGTGTAGAAATTATTTAAAGACTTCAGATAACCCATCGGTATCCTTTACTCAGGTATATGGGAATTCATTGTGTCTCCGAAGATAGAACACAGTCCGAATGGAATGGAATTCGAATAACTCATTGAAATATCACAATGAAATAAAAGAAATATAACAACACTTTTAACTAGTTATAAACTATTATTGAATCAGATTGATACTGAACTATTTACATGGAATACAACTCAACTTGAATTAACACATTTAGAACAGTTGATGCTCATTCGTTTTGAACCGCATCATTTTGATATTCACCATTTCGCTTTCCATCTATCTTTTTAGAGGATAATTATCTGCATAGTAGTAACTCATAATAAGTTTTTATTACAAATCAATTTTAGGCACACTTTTTCCAAATTATTTTATTTTAAAAGAAACATTAGTTTCTGTAATCCATCACCTTAATAATATATAGGTCTTTTTCAAAATATTCACCATGGTAACAAATCACTGATGTCAACTTCACAATGATAAAAGTAAACTTATTTGATTTCAATATCAACAGTTTCATGACATTATTAACCTACTAACAAAAGAAGATTCATGATCATTTGAGTTTAGATGTCAGTTACTAGCGTTTATGTGTAACTATAATTGTATTACAAGGAATAGTTTGTTTGATATATATAATCAGTTGTTATGACTTTTTAAAACTAGATTTACATCAATTCTAATGATATATGTACAAGCTTACATGTTTATAATCGATCTCAGACATACTAAAATGGCCTAATGAACTATGTTAGTTAAGAAAAACATGACAAATTCCACAATTTAAGGTATTTGAAGCGCAATAAAGTATTCAGTTTTATCTATAGAATGACTGAATTCAATAGGAAAATGAGGAATGAATTTAAGTTGAGGAATAAACCTATCACATTCATTCATTCATTCGTTCAATTTTTCGAGGTAAACCAATCTGCATCAAGTTGACGATTTCAAGATTTGCACATTTTCTATCATTTCCCATTCACTAATTGAGTAAATGCTGTCTATCATGAAAATGTGAGTTATAGAACATATTTCATATCGAGCGCTTAGGTTTGTTTCGTCGTGACTATATGTTATGAATGTCAGTGTGGTTTAGCTTAAAATACACAAAAGTAAAACACCATGACATATCAAGTTAAGCTTGAAATGAAATCTCTAATAGAAATTACAATAAAATATACAGTACTCATTCACTAAGTACTGATATAATAATGGGACACTAAAAAGAAGAAGATTAACCACAGCACATAGGAGTCAACTTATGATAAGCCTACAATAGAAGATTTCGTGGATTTCGTGGATTGTTTGATGTTAGAAACTATCACCATTGGATGCCGGCTTAATAATCCAGTTGGTTAAGCGTTCACGCGCGAGACCGAAGGCCCTGGGTTTGAATCCCGTGAGCAGGGTCGTTGGAGCGCACTGCTGAGGAGTTCCACAATAGGAGGAAATGGCCGTCCAGTGCTTCCAGTTTTTCAATTGTGATGGTCTAGCATCAATCGGTTCATGATCTCAATCAAGAAAATTTTAAGTTTGTAAACATCAGAACAATATTGTTAACTAAAATCATTCAACAATTGTAAGGTACAGTCTTTAAACAATTCAAAAAAAGAAAACTAATCCTTAGTTCCAGTCATTTGTATTCTCAGTCAAAAACAATAATAAAAAAAACACAACAAACTTCCTCTATCCCTCTTTCTATGAATACTTTCTTTCTACTTTGCTAAATTCATCCACTCACTCACTCAATCTCTTTGTTTCTTCCCTCTCCTTCAATATGTTTTATTCTCTTTTTGTGACAGATTGTTTCATTTGACTGATTTCTAGAAAATGTAAATGTAATAGCAATAATCATAATAAGTAATAAGGTGATATAAAGGTAAATTATACCAGGAGGAAAAAAAAGTGTATTACACAATAGACAAATTATTCATAACTTGAGTTAGTTTATTAGTTGATTAGTTTAATATTTCCTTTAACCAAAAGTAAAATTTAAGGACAGTGAATGATGTATAGTTTAAATTTAAAATGTTTCTCTTTTTTAGTATTCTTGTTCCCTTTAAAACATACTTTAGTAGGGTTTCTTCTCTTATATCAGTAGTATTGCATCATTAATTGAAAAAAAGACGGTTATTCAAAGTTTTTGGGAAGAAAAAAGACGCGCACACACACACATACAAGTAATTTAGTTTATGAATTATTAAACAAGAATATGGGATAGAAACTATTCATTTGTTAATGACACTAGGAATCATGCATTTTGTATTCCTAAAGTCAGTCATCATCAATCTGTCATCAACAACGTAGAACTTCGTACGTACGTACGTACCTACGTATATCAGTTTGAGTTACCATATATCACATTAGCACAAAGATACAATTGTCAATTCAAATCCCATTAGTAGTAAAGGTAGTAAAAGTATAAGCAGTAAATGAAAAGATTAGGGTTTCCAGATGTTATTCAACAAGTATAATCTAGTGAAATAAATTTGGAAAAGGGGAAAAAAGGGACATGAAGAATTCAAAAGATTAGAATTTGTGAGAACATAAAGAATGGATGCACCTGTACCATTGCAAATGATTTTGAGCCATACCCTAAAGTAAAAGGTATCAACAATAAATATACAAAAAAAACTTTGTAACTATAGTCAATATGAAGGTTTTCTTGAGTGACCGAACTTAATCTTGAAAAAAAAGAGATCAGAATAATGTGAACTCAGATAAATAATAATAATAATACCAACATTTTATTCTCAATACATAGTGCCGCAGTGTCGAGTCACTTAGACTGTTGGCCACATTGCAACTTGATCGATAGCATTCGATCTGCACTAATAAGGACTAGACAAGCATGACATTGATCACCACCCAGTGATCAATCAATTGTGATTACATCTCTGTCCTACAGGAGGATAGTCACGGCTCGGATAGCTCAGTGGTAACGTCTCTGACTGTGAAACTGGGTGACACGAGATCGAATCTGCGAGGGAGCACCAGTTCCCTCAAGATTACAGGTACACCTTGCTGACGAGTGCCAAGTAGCACGAAACCCGGGTCCAGGGTTTCCTGTTGATTACCTCCAACCAACATCTTAATCTCAATACATAGTGCCGCAGTGTCGAGTCACCTAGACTGGTGCCCACATTGCAACATGATCGATAGCATTCGATCTGCACTAATAAGGACTAGACAAGCATGGCATTGATCACCACCCAGTGATTAATCAATTGTGAATAATCAATATCATTCTGATTGAATATGTCAGTGATTATAATCAGAAAATAATTATATGGATAACACGTTAGGATTTGAAGAGGTAGTTACTAAGTTTATAGTTTTATCATGAATATTAACACAACGATGTGTTATTATCTATTTTGCCTTTAGAGACATTGTTTCAATGATAAAGTGATTTCATTTTAAGTTATTAATCTCTTATCTTATAAAAGTTTTAAGACTTTTAATCTTCTACTGTCCATTTGATAATGATTAGTTGAAGTTCGATATTAACATCGTTGAATGCAGGCTCATTGGCCTATAGGTTAAGCGTTTGCGCGCGAAACTGAAATTCCTGAGTTCGAATCTCGTGAGTGGGAACGTCGATGCTCACTGCTGAGGAATCTCACAATAGGATGAAACGGTTGTCCAGTCCTTCCAGCTTTTTAACGATGATCTAACATTAATCGGTACATAATCTCAATCAAAATGACAAAAACGTTGGATTCAGTCTGTTTTGATTAAATTATTTCGGTTGATAGATGAACGTTTTCAGTAGTATAATAAAGATGGAAATCATAAAAATGACTAGCCTAAAGTCAATTAAAACACATATGATAATTTTCACCACTATTCCTTATGAATTGCTGTTATGTTAGAATTGCTTATTACTTATGGTTGTAAAACAAGGAACCATTGCAATTTCCGCGATGTTAAGTGAGAACACCAAAAGTGGTACAAGGGAAGATTTATTAACCTCAAAATGTAACGATAACCCTAATCGAAAATACACTCATTTATGTATTGATTGTACACTCATTTTGATTATTAATAAGGATGAAACTACATATATGAACAAAATACTCCGAGTTCTAATTAAATCGCATACTGCCTGTCATGCTGAGCATAGTCTATGTTAATTGAATAGAAGAATATTGTATGTTACACCGAATAAAGTATCATACTGGTAAACAGAAACAAATCGTACACTCATTATTATTGAGTTAAAAACGGAAGTAATTGCTGAACAAAATCCACAATGAGTAATTGAATGTAATTTTGACTTTTTATTCCGTTCCATCAATCTCATTTAAAGATTAATCACTTACTGGCATCATTCAAATGTGTTGTAGTGAAAGTTTCTATCAATCAACCAACTCAAAAGATCAGGATTTATGCATTATTTACCTGATAGCATTAGATAATGAGATGGTGGAGTTTTGTTCTATGAGCTGGACGGTTTGGTTGTGAAGCTTTCATCGTTTTGGTTGTGTCTCCCAATGGGAGAAGTAAACCATGATAAATTTAAGGTCAATAAGAACCAATCAACATCAAGGTGGACAGAACAAGCTGTGAAACACATATGGAGAAATTCAAACAATTCACTTCTATCTGAAGTTTGTGCTGATGATGTCATTCGGAAGAACGATGAAAGCTCCACGACTAAACCATCCAGCTCACAGAACAAAACTCCATCAAAATCATTCACCTGAGCTACGAATCTTCTCCATCATCTCAAGATCAGGATTTATGCAATATTTACCTGATAGCATTAGATAATACATCTCCAGGCATAAAAACGTTATGTATATAACATTCGCATACATAATTCCAATGTGAGTGAATCAAATCTTGTACCTGTATTCAAATTAAGAACTCCATATTATTGAAACAATATCTTTCAATGATCCAAGTTAATTGTTTCAATGATTAAACAAACTTAGAATAAACCATAATGAATTTCAAAAAATCGTCAAAATGTATTTTGTTCCTTTATTTTAAAGACATTTATAACTTCTCTAACATATAACCTTTAAAAAGTTCCACATTTAAAAAGAGATTTTGTTGAAATATTTCATTACCATAAGGAATTCATTGATATCTAACATCAACATAACAACTATTAGTAATTAGATATGGTGTACGGTGGCGCAACTTCGTGGATTGGTTGAAGTTAGACATTAACACCGTTGGTTGCCGGCTCAGTGGTCTAGTGGTTAAGTGCTCGCACGCGAAGCCAGTAGGTCCTGGGTTCGAGCCCCGCGTGGTGCGGGATCGTGGATGCGCACTGCTGAGGAGTCCCATACCAGGACGAAACGGCCGTCCAGTGCTTCCAGGTTTTCAATGGTGGTCTAGCTTCAACTGACTCATGAATTCAATCTGTGAAAATTTCTAAAAATCTCCACAAAACACATTCTAATAAAATACATTCTAACCGATCATTTTCAAATAATGAGAAGAATACATTAGTTTTAAGTCAGAATTTATTAGTCCATATAACAGTCAATAGGTAATAGAGTTTTATGATAGTAGGATGTAATCGATGACAATTGTCCCATGCTTACTATTATCCAACCCTAGTAGTCACAACTTTCTCTTAGAATTTCAAGATGTCTTATTGAAATCTTTCATTTATAAAAACACTCTTATAAATAAAATATGTAGTATGTAAATGTTGTTCATTATAATCATCATCTACACAAAGTATTCACATCAGTTATTCATCTAATGTTAATCATTTTCTATTGTACATCACTGTAAATAGTAAAACTAAGTCATTGAAATTTCACAAAATGAAATCATGAGTCAGTTGAAGCTAGACCACCATTGAAAACCTGGAAGCACTGGACGGACGTTTCATCCTAGTATGGCACTCCTCAGCAGTGCGCATCCACGATCCCGCACCACGCGGGGCTCGAACCCAGGACCTTCAGGTTTTCAATGGTGGTCTAGCTTCAACTGAATCATGATTTCAACTTATGAAATTTCTTAAACTCTCCACAAAAACCCATTCTGATAATAATTAACTGCTCACTAGTGACTGACTTCAGGAAAAACTCCTGAAGTTCTAGTGAGAAGCCGTTACCAGTGGAGTTCAACCGGTCTGTTGTGAGATAACAACTCACTGAAGACAATGGTGTACGGTGGCGCAACTTCGTGGATTGGTTGAAGTTAAACATTAACACCGTTGGTTGCCGGCTCAGTGGTCTAGTGGTTAAGTGCTCGCACGCGAAGCCAGTAGGTCCTGGGTTCGAGCCCCGCGTGGTGCGGGATCGTGGATGCGCACTGCCGAGGAGTCCCATACCAGAACGAAACGGCCGTCCAGTGCTTCCAGGTTTTCAATGGTGGTCTAGCTTCAATTGACTCATGATTTCAATCTGTGAAATTTCTTAAACTCTCCACAAAAACTCATTCTAAGTCATTGAATTGAATTCATTTATATAATAGACGTCGATAGGTTTAGTAAAAGTGATATTTTAATTAATCACTTAATCTATACATTTTACAAAAGTACCGGGAGTTTAGTGATGTCTTGACATTCCAATATATTATGTGTTTGATAATTGATTTGAGTTTGCAGTACTGAATGTAATAGTTTAGATTTAGATTTAAAGGTATACTTTAGATCATAAAACATGGTGGTTAAGTTTTTTGGTTGTGTGAATGGTGTTGTTAATCGATTTGGTGACTCCTTTTCCCAACCATGCTGGTACATGTTCACGAACACGCAAGGATAAAGCCCTCTGAGTACGGCCTATGTAACTAGTTCCACAGGAGCAGTTGAATTCATATACACACATGGAGGAGCCCATCTTCGGTAAATTATCCTTGATTAGTTGTGTGAGTACTGGTTTAGTCGAGAAAGTTATGTGTAACTTGGCGGCATGAAACGTCCTCTCGACAGATCTTTTGAGTCGACGTGTTAGAATATCACCCGCTATGTCGCCTTTAAAGTCAACTTTCAGATATAAGGTCTTTTTACTGACTGTGTCGTAATGTCTTCTCTTTTTAATACTTTGTACGAGGTATTTTTTGACAAAAATTATCCGGATAGCCATTATTACGTAATGTGTTCTTTAGTATAACTATTTCTTCCACCGCACTGTCTTCAGAACATAATACCTTGATTCTGTGGTTGAGGCACATAACCAAATTTATTTTATATTGCAGAGGTGTGAAGCTTTGGAAATGGGTATACTGACCCGTCCATGTACACTTTCTAAACATATTTCGCTTTATGGAACCATCTATCCTTCTAGAGAGTCGGACATCTAGAAAAGCTATGCTATTGTCCTTTTCCTCCTCGCTGGTGAATTTAATGGCTGGGTAGACATTACTTTTTGGCCTTTGTAAAATATTATAACTATGGACTTATAACAGTAGAGCCTGATGATGAATTTATTAAAAACAATTATTCGCTCAAATATTTTTCGTTTTTCAATATTCTATGGGGATTTTTAAACTGTTTCATAATTGATTTGAGTTTGCAGCATTGAATGTAATATAAGCAGAGATGGATAGTGGCTAGCAGTGGAATCCAGGACGCGCGTTTCGTCGTGTTTGGGACTCGTCAGCTGGATGTACCTGCATCTCAGAGTTGATGTTCACTCTGGGACTCGAACTCAGTACCGTTCGCTTCAAACGCCATCGCGTTATCCACTTAGCTACTGGGTCCTGATAGCCACTTGATTATAATGCTTGTAAATTAAGGCAATATCGAGGCATACGCACAGTATGCACATATGCCAATAAGAGACTGATCAACTTCAGTCCTAAAACATCAATGGGAAGATTCAAATAAAACAATATCAAGTAAATTGAATGTAATAGTTTAGATTTAGATATAAAGGTATACTTTAGATCATAAAACATGATGGTTGGGTTTTTTGTTGTTTGTAACTCAAACGTTATATAGATGTACGTAAAATGGATCCTCAATTCTGTTGGTGTACACGATACAAATCTGTCAGTATCCGAAAATGAATGACTTGTTAGATAGTAGATTTATTATAACTAATAAATAGCTTTGAGATGAATTTTGCATATCTGCTGTTTATGAAGTTAACCGTGTAATCTTTCAAACTGCATTTGAGTGAAGAGAAGCGAACGAAAATCGGACTAAGTTGTTAATCAGCTCTTATGTTAGATTGTGGTACAAAATAATGATCTACACTTAATGTAACGAGTTATTTCTAATGGAGGGCCATCAACAAATAGAGTAAGAATAATTAATTAAAACTCTACTCAATCCTTCTTGTTAACTTACTTACTTACTTACTCCTGCTACTCCTGGTGGGAGAGCATAGCACACACACAAGCACTCTACATTCAACCCTATCCTGAATAATAAATTCTACCTCTTACCAGTTCTTATTTATCTTTTTCATATCTGCTTCCACTGCCACACACAAGGTCTTCTTTGAACCTCCACTTTTCCGCTTCCCTTCAGTTTTCCATGTTACCACTTGCCTCATGATACAGTTTGATGATTTGTGTAATGTATGTCATATCCAGTTCAATCGTTTTTTCGTAATCTCCTCACCAGTTGGAAGCTAGTATGTTCTCTCTCACAGTAGACTGTTGCTGATGGTATCTGGTCAATGAATGTTGAATATCTTGTGTAGACAACTATTTATGAATACTTGAACGTTATTGATGATGGTTGTATTAGTTCTCTAAGTTTCATCTGCGTACAGTAGTACTGTGTTGACGTTTGTATTGAAGATTGTGACTTTGATATTGGTTGACAGACAGTTGTATTGAGTCCCATATCATTTTCAATTGTAGCAATGCTTTTCTTGCATTGCCAATCCTCATCTTTACATGTGCATCTGATCCTCTTTGTTTATTGATAATTATTCTGATTATGGTTTTTAAGTTGATTAGTTTTCTATGGTATGTGGTCTCTAACTCCATGGTCAACCCTCCTCCTTTTACCCGAACTTTGGATTGGCAGTAACTCTAGAAGAGTTAAGTTTTAATATGCAAATTTCAATACAATTGAGATCGTTCTACTTACTTAACCACTGAATTGTTTTATCTACCCTAACTACTGTTTATTTCATCATAAAAGATAAATAATTAATTCTGTTCTATATTAACACACTGACAAACATTAATATTGAACAATACAAAAAGGGAATTAATTATTAGTTACTTTATTATCCTCCTGAAAATGTGTTAGATTATCAACAATGAATATATATATAGGTCAAATCAATATATTCAGAAATCTTTATCTGAATATTATAGAAAATAAGAAAAACTAAAATGATAGTTGAGTAAGGGATGAGTTGATAACGTGGATTGTGATGAGTTTTTGTTTCTACATCATTAGTATACTGGATCCAACAAGTGACTTTAAATTTATGAAGTAAATTAATTGAACAAATAATGAGAAAACCATTTTAAATCATCAAATAATCTTATATCAATAAAGTTGGACTTCACTGGATGAAATCATCAGCCAATTAGAGCTAGACTGCCATGGAAGCACTGGATGACTGTTTCGTCCTAGTATGGAACTCTTCAGCAGTGGGAATTCACGATCCCGCCCCCCCGCGAAATTCGAAACCAGGACCTATCAGTTCACGAAGTTGCGCCACCATGTGCCATCTGCTCACTAGTGACTGACTTCAAGAGATACTCCTGGAGTTCAACCAGGTCTGTTGTGAGATATGATCTCACTGACGACAATGGTATACGGTGACGCAACTTCGTGAATTGGTGGAAGTTCGACATTAACACCGTTGGAAGCCGGCCAGCTCAGTGGTCTAGTGGTTAAGCTCCTGGCGCGAGACTGGTAGGTCTTGGGTTCGAATCTTGCGGGGTGCGGGGTTGTGAGTACGCATTGCCGAGGAGTCCCATACTAAGAAGAAACGGCCGGCCAGTGTTCCCAGGTTTTCCATGTTGGTCTAGATTCAATCGACTCATGATTTCAACCAGTGAGATTTCTAAAATCTCCACAAACCCCTTCTGATAAAGTCAGATTTACTGAGTTATTTAATTGCATTGATTGTTTTCACTTATTCTTCAGCTAACTAAAAACACATTCACATGATGTTGTTTTACTTGTATCTTCCCATTGATGTTTAGGACTGTAATTGATCAGTCTCTTATTGGCATACGTGCATCCTGTGCGGATTGCCTCGATATATCCTTAAGTCACAAGCTTTTTAAGGAAAGATGGATAGTGACTAGCAATGGAATCCAGGACGGGCACATATGTCAACATGAAACTGACCAATTGCAGTCCTAAATAACAACGGGAAGATACAAGCAAACAATGCCAAGTGAATTTAAACTTCACCTCGTTGCACAAGCAGGTGGCTATCAGGACTCAGTAGCTAAGTGGATAACGCGATGGCGTTTGAAGCGAACGGTACTAAACTCCAGTCCCAGAGTAATAATCAACTATGGGATGTAGGTGTAGTGGCTGTGCTTCGTTATTTAATCACCCTCGAACCGTTATCGTACAATCTTCAACGATATTTGAAATCAGAAGGCAAAAAGAAGCAGCTACTACAGTTTTATTTAGTAGATAATTCGGACCAGACAGCAGAGAGGCAAAATGAATGAGCAAGCGAACTACGATTGTAGCAGTAGCAAGTAGCTGTAGTCAATGCGTGCAAAATGTACAGGTATATATATGTATAGAAAAATAGATGAGTCAGCGAATAGATTAAGCAGTTAATAATGAAGCTAGCAGAATGAATACATGCGTAGGCGCTAAACAATGTTCAAGCATATGTATTTCATACAAGCATAATAATAAAGATAGTACAACAAGTTGTTATATCATGGATGACTTTGTCCATTAAATAAGTTAACAAAAGGGCTTAACTGAGTTAAATGAGAATAAACCCATCTGCACGTGAGTCGCTATATAGGCACATCCAGCTGATGAATCCCAAATAGAACGAAATGGGCATCCTGAATTCCACTACTACCACTATCCATATTTGCTTAAAATTAACTAGAAACAGTTGATATTAATTCAAAACATACAGAAGGAAATTAGAATTGCCCTCATATTGTCACAATTGGACAAGCAAACGTTGAATAGACAAAATGTGGTTAGGAATGAAATCTGGGATAAGTGTTTCGTCCTATCCGGGACTCTTCGGCTGGATGTAATTACATCCCAGAATTGATGTTATACATGACTAATTAAAATTTTACAGGTCGTTCATTGACTTTTCTATTATGAAGTTTCAGAAGATTCAATCAAGTCACTTACTTATATGATATAAATGGAAGACTTTATAGGTTAATCAATAGTCATTTAAATGGTCCAACATGGTTTGTATAAAGTCAGTAAAATCAAGTCTATTATTTCATGAATGTGACCATACTTCTAAAATACATTTGTATACCTACCAGTTATCCATGTAGAAGAATGTTTGCTGGTCAAAGGTATTTTTAAAATAATAACAAATATTATAGTGATCCAATTAAATACTCTCACAAAATGACTATTTTTCAGATCAGATTTTTTCGACAGTAAATCATCATTTCATCTAGGACAATTATACTAAAACATTTATTCAATCACTCAGTCTGAGTTTTTACTATACTCATATGATTACATACCAGCAATCCTATTTGTATCCTACTAAATTGTATTTAAACAATCGAAACTCTCAGTCTCTAATTCATGTCGATATGTTCTGTATCGATTGAATGTACAATACTGATTGCAGTCCTGAGAAAGCTAATGAAGGTAATAGTGTTTACTAGTTGATCTAAAAAGAATTGCTACTTATTTGTACAATATTATTCTTACAATCAAATTCACGGTTTACTTCCCGAGGTTTTAGTAGTGAATGGCTTCTTCAAAATAATTAGTTTAGTAACCATTCCATCTTGATACTGAACTTGATATTTTTTGAGACACGATACTAGCTGTCAAGCAATTTTGTCATACTTTGTTACAGTAAATAAAAGTGGAGCCTCTTTATTGCTTTAGACAGTTAACTTAAATGTTTCATATTACTCTCCATCTGCCAACAATTAAATATTTTGTTCTTATCACCCGGTTACGTTTTCTAATTTGTATGATTTTTTGCATCACGTTTATAGAGTATGACACCAGCATCATCTAAACTATTGTTTCTTTGAGGTTACCAATAAAATATTCTTCTTGTCAGAATTATTCATTTGCTTTTGTAAACGTTCGTCTTGAGAGAGAAGCACATTATTTGATGAACCAATGAAAAACACAAACCTTTTGAGTACTATTCGTACTATTCATGAAAACCAGAAAGACCAATAAGGTTGTTTCGTCTTAGTATGAGACAGTGGACATTCACGACTCTACCAAAAGGAACCTCACCCAAGAACGCCCATCATACGCGCGAACCCTTAACCTCTGGAACATCGAATCTAGATTTAGGGATGTACATGTCTGATTTCAATCTATTCGTGGTATTATGAGATTATATTCCATTTTCTGAGGTGAGTAACTTTCTCACATCTGATATGGTTGAACTCCACTGACAATATTCACTTTTTAGAAATTAGAAACATTCTTAAATGTATTTCTTCGTCTTTAAAATGAATGCACTCAGAATATTCTATAGTGTGTGCAATGGTTAATGATTGCACCTATACCAATGTACTATTCAACTTATAGATGATAATTAGAGTTTATATTTTCCGGCTAATGTCATCCTGGACTAAAATTTGTTTAATCTTTGATGGAATATTTACATCCCGAATAAACGCATTCAAAATTGTCATTTTATAACATATTTCTAAACATATGAATTATACTAACCATTGAAAATCAAGGTGGGTATTTGTTTCTAAATAGGATGAAGTAATATATATACCCATTGAACAACCCAATGACTGTCTGAGCTCAGTAGCCTATTGCATAATACTTTGGAGTTTCATTTAGAAGGTATTTAACTTAAGTCTCCATGTGAATACCCCCACTAGTATATAACATATATATATATATATATATGTATATCCATCTGATAAGTCCCAAATAGAAATAAACGCCCATTTTGAATTCCACTATTAGACAACAACCGCAGATTCAAGACAAACAATTTAGGTGTTCTCAATATATACTAATACTGTTAAGAAATTAAATCAATGTTTTACATAGAAGAATTAAATAAAGATTAAATGAATATAAATCGTCTTAATTCAATGAAAAACTTCACTGAATTAATCTCTTAAGAGATTTTAAAAAAATTTAATCTAAGTAAAAGAAACATAAAATACTAAAACTTAAAAGAATGAACAAATGACGGACTGTTTGAGTATACTGAATCTTAAATACATCAATCAGTATGTAGATGACAAAGATTTATAGCTATGCCTTCAAGAGAAAACTCCACTTGTAGCTATTCTAAAGTTACTGCCAATCCCAAGTTCGGGAAAAGCAGGAGGGTTGAGCATAGAGTTAGCGAACACATATCATAGAAAAATAACCAACTAAAAAACCATAGTCAGAAAAATTATCAATGAACAAGGAGGATCAGATACACACGTAAAGATGAGGATTGTCAAAGCAAGAAAAGCATTGCTACAATTGAAAATGATATGGAACTCAATACAACTGTCTGTCAATCAATATTAACCAATATCACAATCTTCAATACGAACGTCAACACAGTTCTACTATACGCAGATGAAACTTGGAGAACTACTACAACCATCTTCAACAACGTTCAAGTATTCATAAATAGTTGTCTACACAAGATATTCAACATCCACTGACCAGATACCATCAGCAACAGTTTACTGTGAGAGAGAACATACTAGCTTCCAACTGGTGAAGAGATTAAGAAAAGACGATTGAAATGGATATGACATACATTACACAAATCATCAAACTGCATCATGATGCAAGTGGTAACATGGAATCCTGAATGGAAACGGAGAATTGGAAGGTGAAATAAGACATTGCATTTGGAAATGGAAGGATATATGAAGAGGATGAATAAGAAGTGGAAAGATGTGGGAAGTATTGTGCATGACATTGTTGAATGTAGAGTGTTATGTGTGCTATGCTCTCCTACCAGTAGTAACAGGCACAAATAAGTTTCAAGAGATGAAAATGTCTGGATCCTTTTTCCATGACGTTAACAATCAAATAAGAATTAAACTCAAGTTATTCATGATATCTATAATCAACAAAATAGCAGCTCATTCAAACTTTTGAGTTACATTTATTGCTTCTGCTTTATAGTTTGTTGTCAGTGAATAAATTATGCATGTTAATCACTTAATGTATTCAAATGCCCATATACAATCATCACGATCTATTGCCATGATGAAAACCGTGAACTCCAAGTAGAAACTAGATAGAATAACAGTTTCATTAATGCCATATGTTGCTTAAATGTCAAACGCACTACATATTGTCTTAGAGACATCGGCGTTTTACAATTGATTGACGAATATCACATTTGACTAGTTCTTTGATGATTGTATTCAATTCTAAGTCCTTCAATATCTCCTGTACTATGCTTTGTTTTTAAATATTTGGAAAAAGTTTATAGGGAATTTTGTTCTATCTTGATTTTAAGCTAGTTGGGAATCTTTATCATGGGTAGTATGCAATCTTGTCTTAATCTTCAGTTGATGACATCATTCTTGCTATTTTCTTTCCCTCTCTCTCTCTCTCTCTCTCTCTTTCTTGTATAAATTACATCAATTCTCAACCCACGTAATTCTTAATTGCTATTATGTTCAACTACATTGCTGCACAATTCACTTTTCGTCTCTGTGACCTCTTGTTACTATGTCTGATGATCCAGAACCTACTTTCACATACTACATTCATTTACAACATTATATATATATTGTCTTCAATCCCATTACTCAACCATTATGTTACATATCTAATTTTACTGTTACAAGTATGCAAACTTTAGGATATTCCTAATTTTTAAAGTATTTTTAGGTTGTAAACAATCGATAAGAACCTAACAAAATAAAATGAATTTATGCTATTCAGCTTAATTCTTTGTTCTTGTTCCCTTCAAAATGAGTAATAAGTTTATAGAGTTATACAGAGGCTGAAAACTACAGTCTTGCCATTAATCAAACCAAGAATTTCCATACGTTATGTAGAAATCACATTCGTCATCTTCAGAAAGAATCAGCATCTGTCTATAACGATATAAAATCCACATTAAAAACAGAATCAGACAACGAACCATCATTTCTGAATATACTGTTCACCAGAACCGATTTGGCTAAACTGGAGACTCAAGTATGTTGATGATCAAAGTATCCCAATAAAATACTCAATCACAACAGAAATAACCTAATGAATAACAAGATAGGCTGTATACAGTTACTATTCAAAAGAGCGATACACATGTTTCAGCACAGCCGTTACACAGAAAATTCAAACAAAATGCCTGGTGGATGTATTTTTTTTAAAAAATGGTCACCCATAAAATTTCATCAAGAAATACTTGTCAATCAGATAATCAAATGTAAAATCAAAAGTAAAAATCAGTGAACCAGTGGTTTTACTTTATATTATATTATGCCAACCAAACGAAACAACGTCAATTGAAGACAATCCAAGTATCATCTACAAGATTAACTTCAGTAATTGCAATTAACATTACATGAGACAAAAAGATTAGCCTCTTCATTTACGTTCACATGAACACCAGTTAGCTGCCATATAACACAAAACAGATTCGTATGGACAGGTGTGGACATGAGTTCGATTGAGGAAACGATTAAATATTTTACAATGAAATACAAAGTCAGAGAATTTCTATGATCCTAACTTTCCAGTCAAGCATCAGTTACCATACACATCGAAATTGACCAAATTTATCAACCAGTAAGAAAAAAGATTAACTAATTCAAGATCAGTGTTCAGGTATGGAGAGAAATCAACCAAAAACAATCACACAAACAATTATCACAAGGATATGAGTAATAACCAACCAAATTATAGGTTATCAGAAGAAGCTGTTAATCATTTATGGAAAACCCTAATAGCTCACTTCTCTTTGAAGTCTATGCTGATGATATTGTTCACAAGAACAATGAAAGCTTCAAAACAAATTAATCCAGCTTAGCAAGGACAACATCAGCTCTAGTATGTTCACAGACTATCTTAATTCTGAAGGCTCATAAATGATAGATCACTCAGTAGTGACCATTAGCCTATTTGTTTAGCATTTTAATGTTAATCGAATAAATTGCAAATATTTGAGTTTTACATGAGGTCACTTATGAATTTTAAAGCTATTTTTAATGTCTCAGATTGTGAAACTGGACGACTCTGCTCCAAATTTTACAATGAACACAAGCGCCCTTAAGTTTATAGACATACCTAGCTCTTGAGTGTCAACTAACACGAAACCTAAGTCACACAAGTCTCCCTGACAACTACCGTTAATCATCTCCAATCAATCTGTGATGAACCAATTACTTGCACCTGATATATTGAGTATCTATCAGAACATTAGAGGTAATACAAATAGATCAAGATATATAAGACTAATAATCAAAGGAGATTTTTGAATATTATAATCTTAATAGTTCAATTCGTGAGTCAATTGAAGCTGGACCACCATGGAAAACCTGGAAGCATTGGACGGCCGTTCCGTTCTAGTATGGGACTCCTCAGCAGTGCGCATCCATAATCCCGCCCCCCTCGAGATTCGAACCTAGACCCTATCAGTCTCGCGCCAAGCTGTTAACCAACTAGATCACTGAGCTGGCCGGCATCCAACGGTGTTAATGTCAAACTTCAACTAATCCACGAAATTGAGTGATACATCCACCACTGTCATCAGTGAGTTACTATCTCACAACAGACCCGATTGAACTCCACTGGTCACGGATTCTAGTGAGACATAAACACTGTTGGATACCAACCAGCTCATTGGTCTATGGGTTAAGCTCTTCAGCGTGAGACTAATAGATCCTGGGTTCGATTGTGGATGCACACAACTGAGAAATCCCATATTAGACCTACCTGTGAATTATTTATCCCACAGTTCTCTTACATAGTTCCATTAAAGTTTTCTTTCAAAAAACCAGTCTAATTTAAATGAAATAAATTATTTTATAATTGAAGTACACTTGTATAAAATTTTCAAAACTAAGTAAGCAATAATATATTGATACTAGAAAATAAAATACAGGAAATAAAAAGAAAACTTCTAAGCTTATACTAATTCTATTTATAAATCTTAACATTACTATCTATTATAAGACAGTGATAATAGACACTTTGAAAAGTATACTACTAATTACCAAAGATAAATTACTTTCTTCACAATATATAAACGCACATAAGCAAAGTAGATATCGATACTTACGCCTATTACTCCTGGTGGAAGAGTATAGCACGCACACAAACACTCTACATTCAACAATGTCATGCACAATACTTCCCACATCTTTCCACTTCTTATTCATCCTCTTCATATTTCCTTTCATTTCCAAATGCAATATCTTATTTCACCTTCCGATTCTCCGTTTTCATTCAAGATTCCATGTTACCACTTGCATCATGATGCAGTTTGATGATTTGTGTAATGTATGTCATATCCATTTCAATCGTCTTTTCCTAATTTCCTCACCAGTTGGAAGCTAGTATGTTCTCTCTCACAGTAGATTGTTGCTGATGGTATCTGACCAATGGATGTTGAATATCTTGTGTAGACAACTATTTATGAATACTTGAACGTTGTTGAAGATGGTTGTAGTAGTCCTCCAAGTTTCATCTGCGTACAGTCGAACTGTGTTGACGTTCGTATTGAAGATTATGACTTTGATATTGGTTGACAGACAGTTGTTTTGAGTTCCATGCGTTCTTTAATTGCTTTGTCAATCTTCACATTTTTGTCTGCATCTGATCCTACTTGTTTATCAATGATGCTTCCCAGGTACGTGAAGGATTCTATAACTTCCATAGTTTCGTTAACGAGAAAAATAATTACTACTAATTACCAAAGATAAATTCCTTTCTTCTCAATATATAAACGTACATAAGTAAAATAGATGTCAATAAACATGGATTTTATTAAATACATAAAATACTTCAATATTATCATCTTTATTGTTTAAAGGGGTACAGGTTTAATTTATAACTTTTATATGTCACAGATTGATTTGCGTTGAGTTATAGATGAAATTTATGAATCACAGGATATTAGATTAGTCGTTCAGTTCTACAATGGATTGGTCAAAACTAGAAATTTACTATTAAACTCTCATCTACTGGCTTTAATATTTATGTGCTTCTGGCGTGATCTGAACTCCAGAAGTTTCATCCTAGGTGAGATTCTAGTTGGAAAGTTCTAAAGATTCCGAAACTACTACCAAACAACTGTCTATTATTCATCAGTCTTTAAACATACTTCAACAGAGAAAAATATGTGACGTATAGGATCGAAAAACCCTAAATTAATTTGTTTGATTTAGTTACTTCTCTGATAGAACAACTATCCAGTCATATTTTACTTCTAATGCGTAATAGTCTAGCTCAGGTTAATAGTGATACAGCATATATTTGTCTATTTATTAACCTATGAATACTGTAGTCAATAAGTGTGACTGTTATCGATTTATCATATATCTCATTACTGTTTTGTTTATATACGTAAGTATTTTCAGTCTTGAGTGCTGTTAGAGGTATGAGGGCGGTTATCACTTCCCTATTGCCCATACCGTGGAAGGGTTCTTCTGGAGGTACCTGAAAAGGAAATTGGATTAAAGGTGGTCTTAGTGACCTGAGAGCGTGACCGAGTGCCCAAGGGACAACTGCTTGAGGTCGGTCATACACGACCATTTTATGGGTAATTTTTGTGTTAGCTCCGTACTTGTTGAGACCTTACCGCCGGAGACGGATATCCGTGGGATAAGGCGAGGTGGGCATTCTTAGGGTCGACCTTTTCTAACCCCACTCCTCCTTGTGGGAAGGCAGCATCGCTGTCATGCTGGTTGTCTGAAGGAAATACATTACTGCTGTCACACCTCTGTACAGTCAGCAGTACGACTTCGCCTTCGAACCTTGGGTTTGTTGCTTTTAGTCTTACCGCTCTTCAACCGACCTGTCTGACATGGTAGGACCTTGAGGGACGGTTGTTCCAGCCAGTATAGCTCGGTTGCTTCATCACGATAGGCAAGCCCGACCACCACGTCAAGGTAGCAACAACGGTCGGGATAAGTATTTTAAGTGACTATAGACATTTTTTTCTATTTCTGTACTTATCATAATGATTTTGTTTAAGAAACAGACGAATAAGTTAAAAACCAAATCGTACTTGTTTTCATAAATAACAATTTATAGACTCCGTAGATTCCATGGGTTTGAGATTGACAGCTTTGATTTACTTAGCAATCATACGTATTGTGCAAATGAATACATGAAATTAATTTTTCAGTTTAGGATTTTAGAGAATATTACGTTTTTGATTGAGATCATGAACCGATTGATATTAGACCACCATTGAAAACCTGGAAGCAATAAACAACCGTTTGAATTGGTTGAGATTAGATATTAACACTGTTGGATGCTGGCTGGCTCAGTGGTGTAGAGGTTAAACGTTCTTGTGCGAGATCGATAGGTCTTTCGTTTGAACCCCACGGACGGGATCATGGATGCGCACTGCTGAGGAGTCCCACAACAGGACGAAACGGCTGTCCGGTGATTCCAAATTCTTAGTGGTGATCTAACATCAATCGGTTCATGATCTCAATCAAAATTAATTTTTGCTTGCTTTAACATTATCCACATGTACTTATAATGACTGTTCTACTAATGAAAAACTGAATGTCCAAGAAAAGTTTTGAATTGATAAGAAACTTACAAAAAAATTGAATAATGATTACTACTGATTGTTTTGTAAAATTCCTTGTACTTTGAATGTACACTGGTCGTTATATTCATTGTTTAACAACAACAGTCACTCATAAAATAACATATAACCATAATATGCAGTTTGATATCGGTGTTTTGTTAAAAGTGATCATATTTCAATGGTAAGTGTATAAAAATTTACTTGAAATGTTAATTTTTCTAGGATACATGATCGATATCTTTCAGTATTTTACGTATCAGTCAGTTGAAAGTTATTCATAGTTCAACCTGGATTTGTGATATCACCTTAGTTAACGGGTTTGTAAGCTTGTGTAAATTATTACCCTCAAATAGATTGATGTCTATCATATTAATAATATGATCAAAGCTTTAACATTTGGTCACTAGATACAAATGAGTCTCTTTAGAGTATGTATGAAGTAAATAATTTTCAGTTCTATTGAAAGATCAATCCCAAGTTCCATAAATCATTGATGGCTGGGTCAATTGTGAAATAAGAACTCACTGATGACAATGATGGATGTATCGCTCACTTTCGTGGATTATTTGAAGTTAAACATTAACACTGTTAAATGCTGGCCGGCTCATTAGTCTAGAGGTTCGAATCCCATGAACAGGATCATGAATGCGAACTACTGAGGAGTCCCACAATAGCATGAAACGGTCGTCCAATGTTTTCAGGTTTTTCATGGTGGTCTAGCTTCAATTAACTCATAATCTCAACTGTTGTACGTGATAAAGACCATTTATCCATTTAAAACTACAGATACAATTTGTTAATGTAAATTCTTATACTTCACATATACATCCATATGATCACACTGAAATCAATACCGTTTAAATATTCGATTTTTAGCCTAATTATTAAAATCTTTTACCATGGATATTTGTCATGCTTCTAATAAATACAATATCAGACTGAAAAATTATTTATTTTTTTTCAAAAAGGGAATTCTATTTTATGCATGAATAACGTTTTTTTTCTTCTTATTTTCAAAAAGAAAAAAAAACTGACAAAATAACTCTTTCTATGCCCCCTCTCTCTCTCTGTCTCGCTCTATCTCCCTAACTCCCTCCCTCTCTCTCTCTTCCCCCCCCCTAAGTTTTTTGCAAGGATAAACTCCCTTAAAAAGAAAACTCTTTTTTTTAAAAAAGTATGAACCATAGCAATTGGAATTCATATCCTACTATCTATTTGAATGAATAATCAAAGTTTAACGTCTCTTGTTCAAATAATCAATGAAACTCTTTAAAGAGATTCTATGATATATTAACTAGAAAAGAAAAATACATGAGAAAAAAAATTTCTTTATTTTTTTCGGAGGGGACGAAATGGCCGTCCAATGCTTCCAGGTTTTCCATGGTGGTCTAGCTTCAACTGACTCATGATTTCAACCATTGAAAAAATATATTGTCTAAATATATAACTAAATAGAGTGGTATTATGATGATGGTCAGCTAGATGATTTTGGTTGCATTGTATTCTCAAAGTTAAGTGATTTTATTGCAGATCATCAATCATTGTCATTCTAGACAATAGATTCAGCATCTATATCATGTACAAGCCAAGTTTTCAGTTATTCCACAAGCGTTACATCGGTTAGTTAATCACAAACAAGGCCATCAACACACTTGTATAGTAACTGAAAAATCACTTCTCAATCAAGTAACTTCAGTAGGTAACGTACAGAATGACAACAAAAGCTCTATACTTAATATTTTTTACTATTGGCTTTATTCAATATTATATTTTTGGTACAATATAGAATTCACAGCAAAAAGTAATTAAACAAGTTTCCGTTTCTTATTTCTTAATCGATCCTTGCGGTAAATACTGAGTGGTAACCAGTTAGATGTTAGCAGTTCGGGTATCAACATATGATTAATGTACGTTCTTTTCGATGCATATAGCCAACAGTCACGACGTCTTTGATTGCGCCCTTTTGTAACTTGCATAGCGAAATGTCGTTAACTTTTCACAAACACACCTTAATAGGTTATGAGAATAATCGGCAAAATGTTGTGTTTAATCAAACAAGAAAACAGATAACTTGTTGAAATATCTAGATGGTTGGATCAGGTAGCCCAGATATTCAAACAGGCCATAACACGAATATAAATTACTTGAAGTTGTGTACTGATTGAGCAATAGATTGTGAGACATGATTATGATCAAGTTATTGTCATTCACAAAGTTGAGTAATTTATCCTATACTCCAGTGAATGGATATCAAAAAGACAAAATAGTTGACAGCCAAAATATAAACGATTTTTATTTAATCACATTCATTCCTGAATACTAATTAAAGTTTATACATCACATAGATGTATATTCTCTGACATTATTACTTATTATACCTTATACTAGTTGTTATGTCTCAATTTTCGTTAAATAAATTACAGGCGCTTCTTACTGATGACGACCATCTAACACAAAGCCTTGATCAACTAGGAAATCCTAACGATCACCTACAACCACTTGACAGTTTTAATACTTCCATGATGAACCAATGAATACATTGAACCCTTGTCGAAGTACTATGGAGAGTATATACAGACAGTATATCATTATTCAAATTGTAAAGAAACTTAAGAAGTACTATCCAAATGAATTGAATCCTTCTAACTTCCTCTATCACTTTGAACAATAATAAGTAACTATTAATAAATTCATAAATTAAATGTATTAACAATAGTAAGTAAGATTAGATAAGCAAGCCTTATTGTAAACGTTTATAGATGACAGATAACTGCTGTTTAGATACATGTATTATATTATTATTATTATTCATAGTTTAAATGTTTATCAAACAGGAAGTGTTATTACAATGTTGAATATCATTTGTGCTGTGAATTGTTGATAAGAATCAAACATATGTTATTGAATAAGATGAGTGTCATCTTATGAAATATTAGAGAAATTGCCTAAAGGTGCCAGTAGAATGTTTTTCTTCTTTTTCATCTTCAATGGCCATTTACCATTTAATGTATCTATGTATCTATTCATATATACTACTTATTAATACATATTATCAACAATAGAAAAGAAAAAAACAGAGATAAAATCAGTTGATGAACTTTTAACCTATATACCTAAAAAACAAAATTAATATGAAATCACATCCTTGTATGAACATAAAACGAAGCATAAATGATGATGATGATGATGATGATGATGATGATGATGATGATGATGATGATGATGATGATGATGATGATGATGATGATGATGATGATGATGATGATGATGATGATGATGATGATGATGATGATGATGATGATGATGATGATGATGATGATGATGATGATGATGATGATGATGATGATGATGATGATGATGATGATGATGATGATGATGATGATGATGATGATGATGATGATGATGATGATGATGATGATGATGATGATGATGATGATGATGATGATGATGATGATGATGATGATGATGATGATGATGATGATGATGATGATGATGATGATGATGATGATGATGATGATGATGATGATGATGATGATGATGATGATGATGATGATGATGATGATGATGATGATGATGATGATGATGATGATGATGATGATGATGATGATGATGATGATGATGATGATGATGATGATGATGATGATGATGATGATGATGATGATGATGATGATGATGATGATGATGATGATGATGATGATGATGATGATGATGATGATGATGATGATGATGATGATGATGATGATGATGATGATGATGATGATGATGATGATGATGATGATGATGATGATGATGATGATGATGATGATGATGATGATGATGATGATGATGATGATGATGATGATGATGATGATGATGATGATGATGATGATGATGATGATGATGATGATGATGATGATGATGATGATGATGATGATGATGATGATGATGATGATGATGATGATGATGATGATGATGATGATGATGATGATGATGATGATGATGATGATGATGATGATGATGATGATGATGATGATGATGATGATGATGATGATGATGATGATGATGATGATGATGATGATGATGATGATGATGATGATGATGATGATGATGATGATGATGATGATGATGATGATGATGATGATGATGATGATGATGATGATGATGATGATGATGATGATGATGATGATGATGATGATGATGATGATGATGATGATGATGATGATGATGATGATGATGATGATGATGATGATGATGATGATGATGATGATGATGATGATGATGATGATGATATAATTATATTTATTCACTTCCTTATTTTGTATAAGCGTTATATTTTCTATTATCTTACATTGAATGTTGACAGGCTTTGGTTGTCTAATTAAATAACCCCACGCTCCACTGTGACTGCGCGAACATCGAACTAAAGACCTATTCACTACTTGTCTGGTTTCTTCTATCAATAGCACGACGGTTACCTTAAAGCACGAAAACTACACAATAAAGAACATCAAATAACCTGATTATTTTGATAAAGGCTGATGATAAACAACAAAAACGTATGATCTTTCATACTTCTACAAACAACAAATCAAGTCAACACACAGACATCTGGATAACACACTCTCAGATTATGTGCACCTTTATTTTAACTAGTGTTACTTTTACAACAATAATGTTGATGCAAATGCGCATAGTAGATAAGAAGAAATGAAATAGATACCATAAATATATTAGATGTACACACGTAATCGGGTATTAAGTTAATCGACTACTAATTTTAAATTGTTGTGAATCACACATATGTAAGGCATTTCAATACAGAGCGGATTAATATCAGTTCATGTTCTCATTAGATAAGACAATATAGAGTAACAATGAGTTCATATACCAGCATGATTGGTTAACAATGAACATATGATCTCATTAAATTTGATCTTCTTAATGGTCAGTTTGAATCATCGAATCAGCATAAACACAATGAAGTACTTTAAAGTCTATAAATGCTCGACAAATTTCAGTAAAATTTGATTTATTACATTGAACGAGATGATGAGGTGAGTGTTGACCAAATATACGAAGTAAATCAATCAGTTACACGAAGACAAATAACATTGTTTCGATAATATGGATGATTTTACATACAAATTTCCGTATCATCTATTGATATGGTTTGATTTGGTCTTGAAATTGTTATCCGATTTCTGCGACTGCGAAGAAGTTTGTAAATACCCAGATTGGAAGAACTAAACACAAGTGATTTTGGAGAATGATTCATTTCGATATGTAAGTAATCTCTCAGATCGTAGTAAACATTACTCACAAAGAATAAGTCTCAATCAGCCTCATCCAGTTGTGAATGTCACATCTGTCGAATTCTCCTTTTATCACGTAAGTGGATCATGTTTTCTAATGTAGCTATTAATCCACATGTTTTCATCATTTTATTCTGTTAAACACAAATACCGTTTAAATATTATTTTTATGAAGATACCGATGAATTTAATGCTTGATTTGATGTTAAATCAGTAAGTTTCTTCGACCTAAAATTATCACCGACTTTTCTCGAACACGATTCATTCTATGAATCAGAGATGTTCAGCAAACCAGCTTTATACACTTAGTGACAATCATAACTTTTTTGTATGTTTTCACTAACAAAAATAGGGGTGAAATATTTGTATATAAGAACACGTACAAGCTTGGAATAAATCACAATTCGTTTAAGAAAAATATCGTCTCTTAATTTCGAGGTTTTGTAAACGAGTGAGCTCTTACATTATTCAGTTTGAAGTTTGTTTTATTTACTGTGCTGAAATTCAGTTTGTATAAAGATTATTTCACCGACACGAGACTTCTCTTAAGACTAAAATAATCAAATTGAGCACGTGTATAACAATAAGCGATGTTGTGAGTGAAATCCGTTTGAATTTGTAAAGCCTACAAACTATCAAATGATGATTAATATCCTCTGATACTACTCTAGCAATAACTTGATTTATAAACGTTCATTGTCTCTGAGTTGCAGTCTGATGACCATTGTATTTTCAACAACATGTTTCACTTGAAATTGAACACCTAGAACATCAAGTTCACATACATTCATTTCGGTCAGCTGTTCAAACTGATGAATTACTGAATGACAGGTAATCATTTTGTTAGACTACTGTAAGATAGATGACTCTCACTCAGTCAGATGCTCTTAAAATAAATTTTACAGAGATGAAATATTTTTCTGAGTTGACTGGATTGAAACGTTCATCCAGTCGTTGAAGTGACAATATTCTTTGAAATTTTGTCATAAGAGATGAGCATTTGATCATATCATTACATGTAACTCTGAGAATAGACATGATAACTTGTATGCAAAGGCAGTCTGTGTTTAAACGTACATTTATTGAAAGAGATACATATTCATTATACAGATATTTCATTACCTATTCTTGTTTTCATTATTTCAGAAGAATTAATCGCTGTCAGATGGTGCAAAGAAGCTATGAATGTCATTCACGTGATAAAACGAGAATTCGACAAATGTGCTATTCACAGCTGGATGAGGCTGATTCAGACGTATTCTTTGTGAGTAATGTTTACTACGATCTGAGAGATCACTTACATATCAAAATGAATCATTTTCAAAAATCACTTGTGTTTAGTTCTTCCAATCCGGGTGTTGACAGATTTCTTGACAGTCGTAGAATTCGCAAAACAATTTCAAGACCAAATAAAACTATATCAATAGATGATACGGAAATTTGTATGTAAAATCATCCATATTATCGAAACAATGTTATTTGTCTTCGTGTGACTGACTGATTTACTTCGTATATTTGGTCAACACTCACCTCATCATCTCGTTCAATGTAATAAATCAAATTTTACTGAAATTTGTCGAGCATTTATAGACTTTAAAGTACTTCATTGTGTTTATGCTGATTCGATGATTCAAACTGACCATTAAGAAGATCAAATTTAATGAGATCATATGTTCATTGTTAACCAATCATGCTGGTATATGAACTCATTGTTACTCTATATTGTCTTATCTAATGAGAACATGAACTGATATTAATCCGCTCTGTATTGAAATGCCTTACATATGTGTGATTCACAACAATTTAAAATTAGTAGTCGATTAACTTAATACCCGATTACGTGTGTACATCTAATATAATTATGGTATCTATTTCATTTCTTCTTATCTACTATGCGTATTTGCATCAAAATTATTGTTGTAAACGTAACACTAGTTAAAATAAAGGTGCACATAATCTGAGTGTGTGTTATCCAGATGTCTGTGTGTTGACTTGATTTGTTGTTTGTAGAAGTATCAAAGATCATACGTTTTCGTTGTTTATCATCAGCCTTTATCAAAATAATCAGGTTATTTGATGTTATTTTTTGTGTAGTTTTCGTGCTTTAAGGTAACCGTCGTGCTATTGATAGAAGAAAGGAGACAAGTAGTGAATAGGTCTTTATTTCGATGTTCGCGCAGACACAGTGGAGCGTGGTGTTATTTAATTAGACAACCAAAGCCTGTCAACATTCAATATAAGATGATAGGAAATATAAAGCTTATACAAAATAAGGAAGTGAATAAATATTTGAACTATATTGTTTTGGCATATGCTTGGTTGTTTGAGGTGAATTCTTAACCAACCAACCTAAGCTGTTACATTGGCTTCCTTCTAGAATCGACTTCCTTAGGAACGTCGGTTGGATTAACGTATCTATCTAAAACAGCTTAGTTCTGTTTTTCCAGCCCAAGCGAAAATTATCAACTCACTCAGTGTTTGACTTCTAATCAATGACGACTAACTCCGTTGGAAATCAACGATAGTCCATGGATGTCTCTTCATTTGCTAGCTTGTCATCTTATTCTGTTGCATGTGATTTATTCTACAACTATCTCTGATGGTTTGCTACGTGCTCTCAAGAGAAAGAGTGTGAGAATGTGGAACAAGAATATCTGAGGAAGTGCCGTGAGTGGGCTACCCAACACCATGTTGGTGAGTTACGATTTTTCCATACTCAGACTGGCTATCAGGTGTATACTCACCTGCTTCTTGAGTCGTCCTCAAGTAAAAAGTAAAGAAGAATCTACTTCAAAGGTAAAGGTGAAAATCAATCAGACCTGAAGAACTGCTCCACTGCCTGCATAAAATAATAGGATACAAAATGGAAATACATAAATAAAATTGATAATTGTTCGGTTCCACGTAAGTGATTGGCCTCCAGAACGGTTTGGTATTCTGGAAGGAAATAGACATAGTGTAGACATCTTGTGTACAAAACAGTATGAAAACAAACAAAAAATTTGTAATGCATATCTGTAAAAGTGCAAACTTGCTAGAAGTTGGACTCATTGTCAAGCCAGATCAAATGTATGACCTTGGGTCTATGACGACCGCCTTTCATAACCAGGTACGTCACCAAGGGTGAATAAGAGTACTCCACAAAACGGAAAAGAATATACGGTTAAGGAGAAAAAAATTGTGTTAAATATGAGGATGAAGTACAGTTGTATGAAATACTCTTTTCTGGTTTGGTTCAGGTATGCATGATATACTGAAGCAACATTTCGTCAATTCATCCAATTAACGAATTAGTCTGCACCTTAGAAGTGTGTGAGTCCTATTACTCATTAGTATTATGAATGATTATTCGGTGTAACGAAATATTGCAGTCACCCCACCAGTGGTGTGATGTGGTTAAGTGGCTAGCCAAGCGGCCTAGAATTGTTCGCCAAGACCACCTTCAATACAATGTTTGTTGCCCGTAAGTCGCTCAGATATGAGAGAAAAATGACAAGAGGACAGATTGATATGTCAAAGTGCCATATTGGAACAGTACAGGTTCTTTGTTTATATTAATAATAATACTGTGGAAAGAAAACTCGAAGTTTGGTAAATTTCCATTTTACGTTATACTTAAACCAACGAAATATATACATATATAAGTTATTGACATAACATGTCTCTTTTATAACGCTAGTGTTAAGTTCCAGGATTTTGTATGGACCACTAATAATAATTGGTTTAACGTTAACATAGCCATGATAGTCGTATCGTCAGTTCAATGTTATGATTACTTAACAGTTCCTTTATAAGTTTCACAGATTGAAATTATGAGTCAATTGAAGCTAGACCACCATTGAAAACCTGGAAGCACTGGACGGCCGTTTCTTTCTACTATGGGACTCCTCTTCAGTGTGCATCCACGATCCCGCACAACGCGGCGCTCGAACCCAGGACCTCTAGCTTCGCGCGCGAGCACTTAACCATTAGACCACTGAGCTGGCATCCACCGGCGTTAATGTCTAACTTCAACCAATCCTTTATAAGTTGTGTTTAAAATTAGGTATGTGGAATCAATGTGGCTAAAATAGTAACCTTACAGTAACGCACTGTACTATATCTTCACAGTTATTGTTTCTTAAATGTCAGAAAATCTAAATATTTCCAATAAAGATGGGTTATATGATCACATTAGAAAGCATGCTGGAGGAAAACTAGTTAAGTCATTACGTAAGTTTCCTAAACATGAAAAAAAAAATTGATGAGAACTTTAATAAATACTTGACCATGGTTTAATCCAAAATGTTTTGTCTAGAAAACCACTTATTAATAGTAGTATTGATTGTATCAAGCTACTAAAAATATCTTCGACTGAAAACTTTTAGAAGTAGTTCATATGGTATATATGGATAGTCAGTCTACGTGAAAAATCTATACAGATATATAAGAAGTACAGCCAGTATAGTTAATTAATCAGAAAAAGAAATGATAAAACTCACCTGGGTCGCTTTTTGAATTTGTTGTATTTGTCAGTGTTAGTTGTATGAGTTTGATTAAAATCCTCAGCCATCGTTTCGGAATACCTAGCTTATTTGTCTAGTATTTTGAAAACAATATTTAACATAACACTTATATGTCAAAGGTAAAAGGTCTGGAGAGTTGTAGGTGAGGCGGAATGAGAGGAAAAAAATTATTTTTAAGTAAATGCAGGGTTTGATTAGCTACGTGGTTAGATTTTATCCTGCAGCCGAAACTGTCAACATCCTTAACTGACTAATTGGATGTGCCCAGTGAACTGTTTTAGTCATTTGTAAAGATTTATCATCATTACATTTCGATTCCGTAATGCATTTGTCAGTTAAACGATCTAACAACACGTATGGTGGTTCATGCTCTAGATAAGCCGGTTTTAACCTATCAATACTTACTGTGTTGATGTTTCCGTGTTTTTCTATCACGAAATATTTAGATTTTCTTGAGACGCTTTTGAAAGGACTTTCAATTGGAGGACTGAGAGGTGCTTTTATTTTGTCACATCTTATCCAGACGTGCGTGTAATTGCTTAGGTCTTTAGGTACATATACGGCGCGCGATTGTTCACGAGTATTAATGGGCTTAAGTTTAGACATGTGGTCCCGTAGTTGATCTACATAATTTTCCAAATAATTTTTGGACTGTTAGTATTAGGGTTAACAAATTCACCGGGTAGTCTCAGAGTTGATCCGAAAACCAGTTCAGCAGCTGAACACTGTGCGTCAGTTTTGACAGATGTTCGTATTCCCAACATAACTAGCGGTAGGAATTCTGTCCACTGATTGGGGTTTGAGTGAGATATAAGGGCGGTTTTTAGCTAACGGTGAAAACGTTCTACCATCCCATTAGCCTGAGGATGATATGCAGTGCAGCATATCCTATTGGAGCCTAGAAGTTTAGCCAAGTTATTAAATGGTTCGAATTCGAATTGTGCTCCTCTATACGTCGTTATTGTTATGGGTGTACCAAAAATGGTTACCCAGGTCTGCATGAAAACCTTGGTTACTGTTTCCGCTGTGATATCCGCTATTGGGATGGCTATACCCGGGCATGGAACTGGCAGTAACTCCATAAGAGCTACAGACGGAGTAGATATTCCATGGACCCAAGTAAATTATCTTGAATGAATTGAAGATAATCAGTAAGATACTCTAAAATATCTACATTTTGCAACACACTATTCACTCTAATCAGTAATCCGTATATTATGACCTTATAAGCTATTAATATATAACTTAATACTGCCACCAATTAGAGAACAGTGACTTATCGAACAGAGCTGAACTAATCACAGATTGTACAATGAGTTTCATGGATGATAGGATTTGAACCCATTACATGGTATGTTTCTGAAATGGATATGACTGGATCACTGAGTTGATCACGTATGACTGATACTGTTTCGTCTGAATTACTGCTTGTCAATAATTCATGGGAGCTGTTGGAGAAGATTAGTAGCTCAGGTAAATGATTATGATGAAGTTTTATTCTCTAAGCTGGATGGTTTGGTCGTGGATCATTCATCGTTCTTCTGAATGACATCATCAGCACAAACTTCAGGCAGAATTCTTTCTATGATGAAAGCTCCACGATCAAACCATCCGGCTCAGAAAACAAAACTGTATTAAAATTCATGGAGGCTTTCACTGGCGTATTCATTCATTCTGTAGTCATTTTTCAGCTTTGTAAGCAATTAAGGATTTAGTTCATTCGAATGGATGGTTCAGCAGACGTGTGCGTGGATTGTCGATAAATTCCAACTGGCTCTTTTGAAAACGCTGATGCTATTACTTAAATAGCAACTGCAGTTGATTGGAAGAGACATTTATTTTTTGTTCATACATGGATCAGCAAGGTAATAAAAAAAATACTGTATCACTAATAAACGATCAATGTCTTTCAGGGATAACGACGACAGTTCTGTATGTTGATTGTTGGAAATAATTATACTGATTTTCGTCAAATCGCTGAATGATTTGGGCTCCTTATTTTAGGGATTAAGGATGCTGAATTTTTTTCACGTAGTCTCCAATTGCTTCAACTTGTAGCTTATTAATATACAGCATAATGACACCGCCAATTAGGTCATATATATTTACAAAGAAAGCAAGATGGGATGTGACTAGCAGGAGAATTCAGTACCTAAGTTACGTCTTAATTTGAACTTGTCAGTTGAATGTACGTACATCGTGATATTGAAATTGATATTGAAACTAGAACTGAGTATGTTTCACTGAAAACACCTTACATATTATGCATCAAGTTGATAACTCCTTTTAACTATAAATCAATTCAACTAGTATGATATTTATTATCATTTACTGACATTTTCCAACGTTCATGAGTCATGTGTTCTGAATGCCATCGCTTATTACCGTTGGATGCCGGCTTAGCAGTCTAAAGGTTGAGCGTTTGCGAACGTGACCAAGGCGATGGGAACAATCAAATAATCTCACCAAATTAGAAACTAACCAATCAGAAGTTGATAAATTAAGAAATAACATTTGAAACATACCTAAAAACAACAGTTAAATGGATATATTTCTTTAAGCATGTATGTATGTATGTATATATTATGTGTACGCATGTATGTATGTATCAGTGTGTATCTATGTACGTTTGCATGTGTGCAGTATGTGCTTCCAAGTTTTCAATGGTGGTCTAGCTTCAACTGACTCATGATTTCAATCTGTGAAAATTTCTAAAATCTCCACAAACCCCTTCTGATAATAATCATCTGCTCACTAGTGACTGACTTCAAGAGATACTCCTGGAGTTCTAGTGGGAAGCCGTCATCAGTGGAGTACAACCAGGTCTTATTTATTCATTAAATATCCTGATTATTACTACTATGGTATATGAATCAATTCTATTCTGTTATAGCTACAATCATGATTATTATCTAATAATGATTACGCAACTCTTAGTTGATAATAAATATACCTGTACAGCAAACAACAAAATCACAGACACACACACACATAAATACATAACAAACAGATTTCAAAAGTGTTTCAATGTTGACTATATACTTTTTCAATAATGAATTCATATATTTTCATTGATAATATAAAAGTTTCTATCATTCACATGTTTCATTACAGAAGATCATTATCTGGAACGTATAATGATTGAATTATTAAACAAGCGAGTAATATATATACACCGTTAGATGTTGACCAGCTCAGTGGACTATAGGTTATAGGCATTCGAGTGTGAGACCACCATCACTGGATTAACTACTTCTATGAATTCGATGTTCATCTTGATATTACTAATGATGTATGGCAACTTGAATCGATGCATATTTATACTTTTGGTCCTACGTTGTATGCGACTAACTGACTGATTGGCTGAACTGATCAATTCATCACCGTAATTGATATTTTGAAAAATCGAGAGTTTTCTACTAGCTGATCACGGACTGGTAATTGGTTGACTTTGGTTGTTGAAATCCTTCAATGGAAATATGTTTGTCTATTTTGAAACTTCTTTATACCAATCTATTACTGTATTAAATCAACAATTTTTGAATAAAATTATACCTTTGGTGAATACTTTGAAAGTTTATTATGATACTAAGAAAAGACTATAATTTATGGATGAATCAATCAGATTTAAGATAACAGATCTTGGATTTTGGTGTGAACTTCATTCAATTGTGAATCGAAATCTTTGTTTCTTCGTACAGGTTTACAACCCCCATTCGGCTTTGGTAATTAGATGGACATTCTGAAAGTTCATTTTGCGGTCACTCAAAGGACATCCATAAATGATAGTCTCAATAATAATAGAATATTGCCTATTGCCTACTAATATATCGAATAAATAAGTAGTATTGTACCATTTTACTGTCCCATCTAATCTAATGGTACATAATTTATTTAGATAAGATTTGTTACTCAGAACCAAAGTTTTTTTTCAAAAATACATCCTAATTCCTCTTCCTCTAAGTGATAATAAAACAATTCCTTTTGGAACAATGAAATCTGAGACGATTTATTATTAATTTACAAAGGAAGTTATGGCTGTACAGACCTCAGATATTACATAAACGCTCCGATTATCGACACATTTGTCAACGTACACTACACCTAAACATTTAAATACCATTTTACAGAGGATAAGGTATAACGATTTACACTTAAATCACAATGATGATGATGATGCACTGAGTCTTTATCGTTTAAGATTGTTGAAGTCTGTATTTCTTAACCCTGATTACCATTCTCTCATTTCTTTTGTATGATGACCTAGAACATTTCTGATGAATCAGATGATTGATGATTATGACAGTTTTCCATCAATTTTACTGAACTTTTGTTCTCGATTTACAAAAAAAGAACTTTGTTTGTTAAAATCTATATATTTCTTTGATGATTTTATTATTACCCTAAAGAAGATAAGACAAGTAATCTGGACGAAACATTGGAATTATTTGAATTTCATTATCTGAGACTATTTCAAATATAATTTTCACATATAAGGAATTCTCTTTACTCGGCGCCCGATTTCTGTCAATCTATTCGTTCTAATTTTGACGAATATTCGTATATACTTTGTTCTTTTATTATAACACCAACCTGTATTCAGATATTGAAGGATGGTAGTAAGTAAGTAAGTAAGTAAGTAAGTAAGTAAGTAAGTAAGTAAGTAAGTAAGTAAGTAGGTAAGTAAGTAAGTAAGTAAGTAAGTAAGTAAGTAAGTAAGTAAGTAAGTAAGTAAGTAAGTAAGTAAGTAAGTAAGTAAGTAAGTAAGTAAGTAAGTAAGTAAGTAAGTAAGTAAGTAAGTAAGTAAGTAAGTAAGTAAGTAAGTAATAGTTTGTACCAAGTTTAGTGTGTATTCTATTGTTAAATTTTACAATGAAAATAATATAAACTATTTTGAATTGAGAAAATACAAAACAAACAAATACATATTACTCATTGTCATTCTTCTATATTCTCAATTAAGTAGTACAACTTCTTATGATTGAAAAAAAAAATTGAAATGAGGTCACATTATAATGACAAAAAGAAAAAGAAGAAAAAACCGGCGACACACTAAAAACTTATTAATCTATTGAATAATATCTTAGATTGAATTTCTTTTTGTTTTATTTTATTCTTTTATTTTTTTTTTCAATTATTCATTGTAAATGATTTGAAATTAATAACACAATAATGAGATAAGACAATTTACATTCAAATTAATAATAATAATAATGATAAGACCAAATGAATAAATAAAAGGGATTAATTGAGTATCTTTATCTCATGTTTTGTTGTTGTTGTTGTTGTTTGTTTGTTTGTTTTTTGTTTTATCATTCTTTTATTGATAAGGGAAATAAATAAAAAGAAACAAAGAAAGTGGATAAGACAAGTAATTGCCACTTGATAATTTTTGTAAAGAAAAGAACGGAACAAAATAGAGACGAGGTACATGACGACAACAACAACAACAAAAATAAAGAGAATAATCTACAATTGTATCAATCTTTTAACCTTAAAGAGAATGACTCATTATGTTCATTTGTCAAGTTAGAAAATACTATTTGAGATTTTAGATGGTGGTTGGAGGTAGTTAACAAGAAACCCTGGACCTGGGTTTCGTGCTATTTGGCACTCGTCAGCAAGGTGTACCTGTAATCTTGAGGGAACTGGTACTCCCTGGCGGATTCGATCTCGTGTCACCCAGCTTCACAGTCAGAGACGTTACCACTGAGATATCCGTGCCGCGACTGACCTCCTGCAGGATTGAGATGTAATCACAATTGATTGATCACCAGTTCCCTCAAGATTACAGGTACACCTTGCTGACGAGTGCCAAGTAGCACGTAACTCGGGTCCAGGGTTTCTTGTTGACTACCTCCAACCACCATCTAAAATCTCAATACATAGTCCCCACAGTGTCGAGTCACCTAGACTGGTGGCCACATTGCAACATGATCGATAGCATTCGATCTGCACTAATAAGGACTAGACACTCATGACATTGATCACCACCCAGTGATCAATCAATTGTGAAGCTACTTTGTTCTATTCATTATACATTACAATACTGAATAAGGAGCATAATAATGATGTTATAAGTCTAGTAGTGAAATGATCAGTGGAAATATAAGAGATAAACAAAATCTTTAGACGAAATTATAATTTATGAACGAATCAATCAAGTATAAGATAACAGGTCTTGGATTTTGATGCGAAATTTATTCGTCCATTTGGCTAAATAAAGTGTTGGCAGTTCGTAATGAAAAACCTAAATCTAATTCCTAACTTTAACCATCAACTGTAAATCATAATTGTAATTCCTCACACTGGTTCATAACCCTTATTTGATCCTAGTTATTAGGTGAACACTGTCAAAGTCACGTTAGCGTCTCTGAAAAGTACTGATAACGTAGTCACAATTCAAATAGGAAATGATAACATTGTAAATGTAAAGCTTTTGGTCTAATCCTCTCTGTATAAATAGATTATAGAGCTAAGGAAATAATAATCAAGACAATGATTTTGGATTTTCGCACAAAAATTGAAAGATATGGTACAGATTAAATGACTATATGAAGATAATACAGTAAAATATTATTCTTCACAATATGGTATGTATGTAAAACACAAATCTCTTCTAGCTTTTAGTTTAATATCTTTTGAACAAATGCGTTTATTAGAGACTCAATAAATAATAGGCATGTTACTGACTTTCTTATGCTTGTTACCCTTCATGAAAGAGCATCGTCCACCCAACAGCACTATCTATACAACTCTATCTTGTATAATCCTTTCTAGTTGCTACTCATCCTATTGATATCTTCCAATTTTCAACGTAGTATATTCTTTGGTTTTCTTCTTTTCCATTTCCCTTCAGGATTCCACGTTGCCATACCTCATTAGCACAGCAAGATGAACACCGGATTCATAGGAGTGGTTAGGTCAAAGGTGGTATTATATAGGAGAAAGATTGCAATAAGGATATAGTATAGGAAGAAAGAATTAGTCAGCAGAAAGAAAGAAACATATGAAGTGATTTTAATCTCTTAGTTTAAGGGAAGACAGGGAGTGTATACACTGACGCCATTGTGATCGATTCTGAGCCATGTCACCATGAGACTCCAACCATTGGTTACGAAAGTCACACGGACCCCAACCAAGTAGTCTGCATCTACCAACATGGCTCAGACTAGAAGTTAATGACTTGACGGACTGATGCCACTTTTTGGTTTGGCCGGCCCTTACTTTATTCCAGCCATCTCCAACACCGGTTAGCATTGCACGTCGTGGTAATCGGTGTTCAGGGATAAGTAACACGTGACCCAACCATCTCAGTCGATGATGATTCACAACCTCATCAACTGACTTACCATCATTCCCTAACATCAATATTACTAACCCACTGATCCCAACAGACGCCAGCAATATTTCTAAGGCATCTGTGGTCAAATACTAGTAGCTTACGGGTGTCTTCTACTCTTAAAGGACATGTTTCGCTGCCGTAAATTAAAACAGAACGGACTGCCGCGCAGTATACTCGTCTTTTTATTGATATACGGATATCTCGCCTTCGCCACAGGTGACGTAAGTTGGCAAAAGCCAAACAAGCTTTTCGAATCCGTGCCGAGATTTCGTCCAATACCAATCCATTAGAGCTGATCAGACTTCCAAGATAAGTGAAGTTGTCAACGCATTCGACTACTTCACTCTCTATTCTTAATTCAGATGTTGACGCAGATCAGTCCTGAAGCAACTATATTTGTTAAACTAATCCCTCTATGATATTATACATAAAAGTTATAAATAGGTAAACAATCATACACAAAAGAATCATTAGTAAGTACAAATAAACTACTGAAAATAGAAACAAAGTAATGAGAACAAGATCAAAAAACAAATAACAATGATAATACTGAAAAATAAATGTGACAAAGGTGTGGTGTGAGCTACTTATATTGATATAAGTAGTATATAACGTGCGTTAAAAGAACGTAATGTCTGGCAGCGGAAGATGGCGAAGATCAAGACAGATAGAGCGAGAACACAATGGAATTTGTAAGAAAATGCATGAACAATGGAATGGGAGACAATGTATTGGTGTTTGCAATAGAAACATTCCAGTTTGATTTGATACATGAATATTTTGCAAATTGACGATTGACTATATGGTATTCAGATTTTGTTGAGATAGACTGTAATCGTTCTGCTAAATACATCCGTTTGTCCCCCACTTCATTTTGTTGTTGTTGTTGTTGTCGTTGATAAAGTGACTACCTTGTTGTTTTTTCCCTCTTTTTTTTCTGGTTTATTTTATTTATTCGTCTCGACTTATACTATTTACTAATGGATTTAAGGACAAATAGTAGGTAAACAAAAACAAGCACACAAAAAAAAATTGTAAAAAAAAAGTGTTCGCATCAGGTCATAACAATATTTATACACTTGAACTAAATACATATTCTCTGTAATGTATGATAATAATAATAATCATTATTATTATTGGTATCAGTATTGTGTATATATATTCAATGGAATGAAAATGATACAACCCCTTTTTTTTATACTTGACCTAAAGATGTTCATATTACCTAGTGAAAGTAGTCTCTCCCTCTCTCTCCCTCTCTCACTCTTTCTCTCTCTCTCATACATACCCTCAAAATGAAGGCATCGGTTTCAACAAGATGCTACATATGTATATATACATCAGAGATTCAAAAGAGTATTGTTTACTACTTTTCATATCTTTTCAATATAAATTCTGTATATTTCTATTTATGTATCATACATTCTTACTACATCAAAAAGGGATATTATTCATTACTAATAATCATAGGAATATTACTATTATGATTATTATGTTATAATCGTAATGAATTGAGACGTAAAAGAAACGTTATACAAAGAAAGAAATAATGATCAGTATCTATTTTTTTTGCAATATGATTTGACCTACTTTAATTATCTTTATTTTATTACTTATATGATAAAAATACAATGATGACAATAATAATGATATATATATATTCAGAATAAGTTTTGTGGAGATTTTTTTTTAGAAATTTCACAAGTTGAAATCATGAGTCAATTGAAGCTAGACTCATGGTTTCAACTTGATAATAATAATCATCTGCTGACTTCAGGAGACACTCCTAGAGTTCTAGTGAAAAGTCGTTACCAGTGGAGTTCAACCACGTCTGTTGTAAGATAGGAACTCACTGAAAACAATGGTGTACGGTGGTGCAACTTCATGGATTCGTTGAAGTTAGACATTAACACCGTTGGATGCCGGCTCAGTGGTCTAATGATTAAGTGCACAGGCGCGAAACCTGTAGATTCTGGGTCCGGATCCCGCGAGGCGAGGGGTCGTGGATGCGCACTGCTGAGGAGTCCCATACTAGGACGAAACGGCCGTCCAGTGCTTCTGGGTTTTCCATGTTGGTCTAGCTTCAATTGACTCATGATTTCAACGTGTGAAATAATGATATACTCATATATGTCTATAAATAATAAAACAGAAATGTGATAAATCAGAAATATTTGAACTATGAATAATATTATATCCCGATGAGAATAATGAATGATAACTGTTGGAAGCTATTTATGAATCAATACGATACATATTTTTTTATTTATTGTGTAATTGTTAAGTCATTAAACTATTCATATTCGTGTTCCTCTCATTCTAAGCTTTATTTTGACCCATGAACTACTATTGCGCGATTTACCATTCTTGAGTTATACCCAGTCTATTAAATACAGTTTTCCACATTCATAGCCACATTTGGCTAAATCTTGTACAAATGTTATTTTCTATTTTATGATATGATGTGATCTGTTTGATTTGTACATAAACCCAGTATGTTTGAAATACATGATTCATATCGTAGAGGCTGAGATTGGTGTTCTGGACTTAACAGGCAGGGCTAGGAAGGAAGAAGGACCGATAAGGATTCTCAACTGCTTGTACGGGTTTTATGCGTCATTGGTCCAATCGATAAATCATTGTTCTCTAATTGCCGGTATCATTACATCAAATATTGAAAGGGCACAAAGCCACACGTTATAACAATTAACATTATTCACGTCATTATTATTATTATGTCGAATGATTGTATGCACTTGTTTGGATAGAGTAGGGCAATTGTGAGTGTTATGTTTGTTGGAGAAAACATTATCATCTTTTAGGTAGTGGTGTTGAATATACCTTAAGTCGGATGGTGTAATCATGTAGTAGACAGTACATGCCAATCGTATTATGTCCAGAATTGATAATAAAATATTTATGAATGTATTTTGAGATGGTGGAAAAGATTTGTAGCTCAGGTGGATGATTTTGGTGGAGTTTTGTTCTCTGACCTGGATGGTTTGGTCGTGGAGCTTTCATCATTCTTCTGAACGACATCATCAAATAGACTTCTATTTGAAGTTTGGGCTGATGATGTCGTTCAGAAGAACGATGAAAGCTCCACGACCAAACCATCCAGGTCAGAGAACAAAACTCCACCAAAATTATGAATGTATTATTCCACTACAAGAATGTTGTATCCTTAATTTAATCACAAATACTACTGGGAATCAATTTTTAAATATGAATAGAAATCTCTCTAACCAATACTATGGTGTATATAATAGAAAGGATATCGTATTTCTTTCTCAGTGATTTTCTCTTCTACCTACTGACATAATAAGTTATGTTTACAAACCATACAGTTTTTTTTAAAAGTAACTAACCACTAACATACATCGAACCGGTACCGGTACAATGTCTAAACCAATTAACTCTCCACTAACTTTTCAAACATTTAACTTAATCCTACTGATTTTACTTTACATTGAATTGAATTATTATAGACCCTAGTAATATATGTATTTGTGTTATTAAAAGGTATACAAATTACTATAAGGTTAAGGACTGAAAAGTTAAAATTAAAGTATTATACTTGTTGGTATATTTGTGTGTATGCTACTTATGTTGACAGATATAAGTAGTGTATAACACTAATCAGAAGTGAAATGCTTGTTAACAGAAGATTGGATTGAGGAGAACAGAAAAGGAAACAAATAACAATTATAATAACAATAGAATTGAAAATATCATGAAGAGTGTAAAGGAAAACTAAAAGGAGATTCACAAATAATATATTTAATGCACGATTATCATATTTTACGAAATAGTTAAGCACATTGTAATTATAAATTAAATAATAAGATGATCTATCCCCACATGAGTTCTTCGTTCAGTACATATTTCCTTTTTTGTCTATTATATGAACAAAACAATAGTTGAGATCATAAGTCAATTGAAGCTAGACCACCATGGAAAATCTGGAAGCATTAGATGGCCGTTTCGTCGTGTGTGAGACTCCTCAATAGTGCGCATCCACGATCCCGCCTCGCAAGATTCGAACCCAGGACTTATCAGTCTCGCGCACGAGACTGAATAAAGATGCTATTAATATTGACATTAAAATCTATTCATTTTCAAAATCTTATTTTAATCAACACTTTATTATGCGTGGGTCTTTAATGATTATTGAAATCTGATATGTCGCTGATGATTTCAACCGTAACAAATATAAAAAAAGCCATGCCTTGAACAGTTCAGTGGTAATTTCTCACTCTACAAATTCAACTGATTCTGAGTTCAAATCTAATGAAGAGTATCAGTTTACTGAAGATTTCAGGTACAGATTGATGAGAAGGGTTTACTAGCATAAAGTCTAAATGATCTACGGTTTCTTGTTCACTATATAAAACTATTGAGAAAACATTTGTATATTTAAAACTAATCTTAGAGCATTAAACAAATTACGAATAATTGGAATAGATTTCTAAATAAATAAATGTACATACATTTTTTGATGGAGTTTTGTTCACTGAGCTGGATGATTTGCTCGTCAAGCTCACAACGTTCTTCTGAACAACATCATCAGTACAAACTTCTAACTGAGATACAAATCCCCTCCACCATCTCAAAATATACATACTACATTAACTATACACTATAGGATACTTCTTAAAAGGCATATTCTTTTCTTCAAATTTCAAATTATCTAACTATTGTTATGACTCCAATGGTTTAATTAATAAGTGAAAAATGTTTCATCATCTCATTGATATTGTTATCATGTATCATCTCTAAGAAGTGTTCATTATACCGATTACCGCGACGTGCAATGCTAACCGGTGTTGGAGATGGTTGGAAGAAAGTAAGGGGCGGTTAAATCAAAACGTGGCATCAGTCCTTCAAGTCATTAACTTCTAGTCTGAGCCATGTTGGTAGATGCAGACTACTTGGTTGGGGTCCGCGTGACTTTCGTAACCAATGGTTGGAGACTCTTGGTGACTTGGCTCAGAATCGATCACAATGGCGTCGGTGTATACACTCTCTGTCTTCCCTTAAACTAAGAGATTAAAATCACTTCACATGTTTCTTTCTTTCTACTAACTAATTCTTTCTTCCTATACTATATGCAATCTTTCTCCTATATAATACCACCTTTGACCTAACCACTCCTATGAATCCGGCGTTCATCTTGCTGTGCTAATGAGGTATGGCAACCTGGACCGATGCACATATGTGTCTGGTCCTACGTTGTAGCTGACTGACTGATTGACTATACCTTATCACTAAATCGAACTTTATTTCTTTCATATGACCATAAAGACATGGACGAAATACGACTTGACACAAAAATACAAAAGACAAAAACAATAGATGAAAATGTTTTCATGTATAAACACCAGATTTCATCATCATATCTCAAAACAATCATTGATATATAGATTTTCTTTCCAGTAATTATTAAGTTAGTAATTATAGGTTAAATGAATATTATACTAAAGAAAATATCATATTAAGTAAGTTAATAACTGAAATCATCACAATACTACTAAATACTGAATGAGCATTATAGATAGATAGAATCTTCCCGACCGTTGTTGCTACCTTGACGTGGTGGTCGGGCTTGCCTATCGTGATGAAGCAACCGGGCTATACTGGCTGGAACAACCGTTCCTCAAGGCCCTCAACCACCAACTGCCCCGACGTGCGATGTTTTATTGTGTAGGAGTAGGTTGGAAGAAAGCTAGGGGCGGCCAGACCAAAACATGGCACAAATCCATGAAGTCACTGACAAGTGGTCTGAGTCATGTCGGTAGGTGTAGACTACCTGGTTGGGGACCGCGAGATGATAGCAACCGATGGTTAGAGACCTTGAATGACATGGCTCAAAATCGTTTGCAATGGCGCAGGTGTATCCACTCTTTGTGTTCTCCCAAATTCTAATCTTCTGAATTCTTCATGTCCCTTTCTTTTTCCAAATTTATTTCACTGGATTATACTCCTTGAATAACATCTTCAAACCCTAATTTTTCTGATTACAGCTTATAATTTTACTCCCGACCGTTGTTGCTACCTTAACGTAGTAGTTGGGCTTGCCTATCGTGATGAAGCAACCGAGCTATACTGGCTAGAACAACCGTTCCTCAAGGTCCTACCATGTCAGACAGGTCGGTTGAAGAGCCGTAAAACTAAAAGCAACAAACCCAAGGTCCGAAGGCGAAGTCGTACTGCTGACTGTACAGAGGTGTGACAGCAGTAATGTATTTCCTTCAGACAACCAGCATGACAGCGATGCTACCTTTCCACGAGGAGGGGTGGGGTTAGAAAAGGTCAACCCTAAAAATGCACACCTCGCCTTATCCGGCGGAAATCCGTCTCCGGCGGTAAGGTTTCAACAAGTACTGAGCTAACACAAAAATTTCCATTAAAAAGGTCGTGTTTGAACGACCTCAAGCAGTTGTCCCTTGGGAACTGCAGTCACGCTACCAGGTCACTAAGACCACCTCTAACCCAATTTCCTTTTCAGGTACCTGGCGGAAAATACAAACAGAAACACTGTAGTTATCGACGTAGTCTCTTACTTATCTATTTTTTTTAGATAAGAAAGTATGATTACATCAGAATCTATATATTCAAAATATGAATGGTTATAGTAAATGAAGTGATAGATAACTCGAACCGTTGAATATGAATGATAGATACTGATTATTATTGTTATGATACTTAATAGGAAGTTGAACCTAATAATTTTTCACTGAACCACATCACTATCCAATGTTTCCATTTTAAAACAAAAAAGCATTTTAGTAGTAGTGGAATATTTTTGACTGTCGAATTTTTATGTCGAATAAATGTATACTAACTACTAACTAATTGTAATTAACAAGTATCCAATATAAAGCGTATGGTGAAAAGTAAGTTGTCGTTAGGATACCTCATCGAACTCAGATTTTGTGCTATTTAAAGCAATTATTGACAGTAAAGACAGATCTGATGCTCCCCATATAACTCTAGCGCATAGATTATTTCGTATGGAAGTGATCGAAAACTTTTTCACAGTTGAAAATGGATAACCACTGTTGTAATGTTTTAAATATTGTTAGGATATTCGGAAAAATATACCAATAATTATCATGTTAAGTCTAATGGTGTCCTTGGACTTTAAATGAACATTCCCTATAGGTCAATATTTATTTCACTTGTTAAATATTGTACAAATGTTGTTTTCTATTTTATGGTACGATGTGGTTTGGTTGATTGGTATATAAACAGAGTATGCTTGAAATATAACGATTCATATCTCAGAGGCTTAGGCTTGCGTTCTGGACTCAACTGGCTGGGCTAGACAGGGAAGCAAGGTCAATCGGAACTCTAGGTCGTTCGTACGTGTTTTACGTGTCATTGATCCGGTCGGTAAATTCACTGCGCGTCTAATCTGCAATCCACAACAAATATATATTTAAAAGATGGATGGTGGCTAGCAGTAGAATCCAGGATGCGCGTATCCAGTGACAAAATTCCTTGTTTTCAATTTACTATAACCCACTAATTACATCTGATAATCGTATTAATTTGAGCACTTTCATAAAATGGTCAAAACCTCTGATGAACCGAGGTACTATGAAACTCAAGACATATCACCACATTGGTCAGTATAATTAATCTTCTACATTATCCTTTGAACAAAACATATGCGATTACTGCAAAACCGATAGAAAAAACATATTTGGAGACGAAAAGAGATGTCATGGAAATATGGGTGTAATGCACAGACTTATTGTAACCAAATATGTGGTATTGAGCAATAGATTATTATTATCCCATCACAACTCAGTGTAGAAAACAAACAGAAAATAGACTGATTGATGTAAAACACGTAGAGTATTGATTTATCCTTGATAAATAGAAAAGTTTTTGTTATGTCTTGACAAGAATAATGAATGGTAACTTTTGGGATCTATTGATCGACCAATACTAAACGTATATTTCTATTGTATAATTATTAAATAACTAAACTATGCATATTCATATTCCTCTTATTATAAGCTTTATTTTAACCTATAAACTGTTATTATACGTTTTACCATTCTTGAGTTATACCCAGTATATTAATTACTACCTCCCTCATTCACAGCCACATCTGGCTAATTCTTGTACAAATGTTGTTTCATATTTTATTAGTACGTTGTAGTCTGTTTGATTAGTATATAAACTCAGTGTACCTGAAATAAATTATTCATATTGCAGAGGCTGAGATTGGTGTTCTGGACTTAACTGGCTGGGCTAGGCGGAAAGTAGAGTCAATCAGGACTCTAGGCTGCTCATACGGGTTTACGCTTCCTTGGTTCGATCGATAAGTCACTGCTCCCTAATTGACAGTCACAAGTTATAACAGTATTATAATCAACACAGGATCTGAAACCATTGAAATTTATCTTATGTATCTAAGTTCCGATGTACACTTCACTGGAATGGCTTAAGAACAACTAGAACAAAACATTTGTCTAAATATATACACATATTTCATAACATATATCTAGTACAATTTCTTGTAGACAATGATGAAACGAATTATTCAGATGTAAAGTGAGAGAAAACATAGAAACTATAAAACTCAATTCATTGTTATATAGTGAATTAATTTAAACATTTTTTAATGAGTATTTTAATCGAACTGTGAATGAATGATATTACTTATATAGATAGTACTTATCGTAGGTGATCCTTAGAACCATTGTTGTCTTTTTTTTCCATTTTTTATATCCTGTATCTTGTTCATCAATTTCAGTCAATCCGTAGTGAACAGAACACGGGTGGGGACAATCGGACTATATTTAGCACAACATTACATAGTTACTTGGTAAAATAGAAAAACCGTACTATAATACTTAATTTGCAAAATGTTCAATAGTTGTCTCGAACTTTATTATTCTTGCATTTCCATACTAATTGCTTTCTATTCCCGCTCTTCCTTTCTTGATCTTCTCAATCTTCTGTTGCCAGGTATTACTACTTATATCATTATAAGTAGCATGCACCACAAATCAACTACTAATCTGATTAAGTATGATATTAGAGTTATCCTAATTACATATTTACTGAGATTTATAATTTTACACTGCATTATAATATAATAATTCAAGTGTATTAATTCATTGAGTTTTAAATGAGAAACAATATTTTGGCGACCTGCTTGAATATCTGGGCTACCTGTTCCTCCGATCTAGATATTTCATAAAGTCATCTGTTTTTGTTGTTTGTTTTAGCACATTATTATGTCTATTGTGCGCACAATCTATTCAGGCGCGTTTATGAAAAGTTTACAACCTTTCGCTATACGGGATACAAAAAGGTACAATCAGCAACATCATGATGGCTGGCAATATGCATTGAAACGAATGAACATTAATCAAATGTGGATTACCGAACTCCTAACATCTAACTGGTCATCATTCAAAATCTATCGTCACAATCGATCAAGGTATAAGAAATACTTTATGCTGAGAATTCTATGTTGTAACAAAAAATATAATGTTGAATAAAGCTTTTAATAATAATAATAATTGTGACCACTGACCTGATTTGCTAATGTTATAACTAGAAGTTTGGAAAAGATAGAAATTACCGTAGTGTCTATTGATCGATTAATGAAGATTGTAGATTTATTGTTATTAGTGTAAGCAATAAAACAACAATAATTGTCCATTTTTACGTTTGACATAATATTAAATTAGTCAGTCATAAATATAATGTTGAATGTAGTAAATATGTGCATTAATTTACTTGATATTGTTTTATTTGAATCTTCCCATTGATGTTTTAGGACTGAAGTTGATCAGTCTCTTATTGGCATATGTGCATACTGTGTGTATGTCTCGATATTGCCTTAATTTACAAGCATTATAAGCAGAGATGGATAGTGGCTGGCAGTGGAATCCAGGACGCGCGTTTCATCCTGTTTGGGACTCGTCAGCGAGATGTACCTGCATCTCAGAGTTGATGTTCACTCTGGGACTCGAACTCAGTACCGTTCGCTTCAAGCGCCATCGCGTTATCCACTTCACCCCATTGCACAAGCAAGTGGTTATCAGGACTCAGTAGCTAAGTTGATAACGCGATGGCGTTTGAAGCGAACGGTACTGAGTCCGAGTCCCAGAGTGAACATCAAATCTGAGATGCAGGTACATCTCGCTGACGAGTCTCAAACAGGATGAAACGCGCGTCCTGGATTCCACTGCTAGCCACTATCCATCTCTGCTTATAATATGTGAATTAGTTCAAATTGCTACATCATAACACTATTAACGATCATTAAGTTTATGATGAACATGCCTCAATTACTTATTGGGTTAGGAAGCTCGAAAGAGATGAAGGGGAGCGTTTAATATTTACATCATGATATAAATATGCGCTTTAGAATAAATGAGTGTTTTCTAATGAACATCTTCCATGATGTCTAATGGTGATATGGCTCATTTATATCCTTGATTAAAAAGATTGTGCTGGTTTCATTCAATAAAGAGTTTGCTTCAAACAGTTATTAAAAATGAAAATAAACGTATACATAGATGATGAATATTTAAAGAAAGGAATAGTCCTATAAACATATACATTATATCAGTATCAAATATCAATACAACTGGGTGGTATATAAATATATATGTCACGAATAAATAAACTGAACTGGAGAGCAATCAATCAATTATAGTTCTGACGTATCACAATTTGATATCATCTCCAAACTTTTATCATCATTAACATCAACATTATCATCAATGCTATCACTATTCGTTACTAAATGTGAATAAATTTCTTCATAAAACTGTATATCTGATTTACTGAATAGAATATTATTAAATACAGTGTATTTTTCAACATTTTTATCATTTGTTTTTAATTTAGATGAAGAACAATTTAACAGATTATTATTTAACCATTGAGTAAATTGTCCTGAAGTTGATTTCAGTAAATCTGCCAATTGTTTATTAACATCAACTGTAATAGAAAAAAAAATATATATATATAAATAATAGTTTGCATTTCGAATCGACCTTAATTAGATAACCACTGCAAACTAGAAAAAAATTGGACAGCCATTTCGACATGATATGGGGCTCTTCAGTGATGCGTATCTATTATATGCTCACTAGCGATCAGTGTAAGGAGGTTAATCTCAGAGTTCTCAGTCAGTCAGTCAGCTACAACGTAGGACCAGGTACATATGTGCATCGATCCAGGTTGCCATACCGCATCAGCACAACAAGATGAACACCGGATTCATAACAGTGGTTAGGTAAAAGGTGGTAATATATAAGAGAAAGATTGCATATAGAGATATAGTACCGTTGTTGCTACCTTGACGTGGTGGTCGGGCTTGCCTATCGTGATGAAGCAACCGAGCTATACTGGCTGGAACAACCGTTCCTCAAGGTCCTACCATGTCAGAAAGGTCGGTTGAAGAGCGGTAAGACTAAAAAAACAAAACCAAGGTCCGAAGGCGAAGTCGTACTGCTGACTGTACAGAGGTGTGACAGCAGTGAGGTGTTTCCTTCAGACAACCAGCATGACAGCGATGCTGCCTTCTCACAAGGAGGGGTGGGGTTAGAAAAGGTCGACCCTAAAAATGCACACCTCACCTTACCTCACGGATTTCCGTCTCCGGCGGTAAGGCCCTTTGAAGAACGGAGCTAACATGTCAAAAACCTTCCACGAAAAGGCCGTGCGCGACCGGCCTCAAGCAGTTGTCCCTTGGGCACTGCGGTCACGCTCTCAGGTCGCTGAGACCGCCTCTAATCCAATTTCCTTTTCAGGTACCTCCAGAAGAACCTTTCCACGGTGTGGGAAACCGGGAAGTGGTAACCGCCCTCATACCTCTAACAGCACCCAAGACCATTGTATTCATAATCAACCTTCTCAGAGTTCTAAAATATCACAAATCGACTGAAGTTAAAAGTTCAAACCGTTGGAAGTCAACTCAGTGGTCTGAAAGTTAAGAGATCACTACCAGAAGTGAAGAACCTGAGTTCAGTTCTCGATAGGATTGTAGATGGACACTGCTGAGGAGTCCCATATTAAGATGAAACATCTTTATAGTGATTTTTAGTTTACAGTGGTTATCTTAACAAAATTCAGTCAGATTGTAATGCAAAACTACAAAAATCTATGATTAAACAAGATGTAAGTGAATGTTGATTAACTGAAACAATATGATGATACATTGAAAACTTGATCGTTAGAAATCAATCAACAATAAGAATAAGAAATCATGACATTGATTATTATTCAGTAACAGATTATTATAAGCACACTGTGGTGGTACAGGAAAACATTCAATACTTCAATAGTACGATGATAGAATCTTTATTTGTGTAAATACTACATTTGATCTGCATGACATTAAACCTCTCGGCATCGATATCTGGCAAAATAATGAACATATTTATTGTGAAATAGTTTCAAATGAAGACGTAAACACATTTAATGCTTTATGACTTTCAATAGTTATCTATTGGATGTCAGAGTGAACAAAATTTTAAAAACTTATTGTACATTTATTGAAAGTTGAATAGTATTATAGAGATTAATCGACAGTTACGCTCACCTATCATCAGTATACGTTGAGAAATGAAAAAAAATTATACAGTTAACGGTGAACTTAACAATTTCGGTCATCTTTAAACATACGTGATCTTCAATATGAAAATTGTATTCAGATTAAAATTTTCATTTTTTTTTAAACATTCCTCATCTATAGAACTTTTTTGTTACCGAATAGTGGATATTTTTACGATTTTATAACTTTTAAAGCTGAATGAATTCTGTCGATCAAATTATAATCTTCAAAATGATCTAAGTGACTTGACATCGAATCAACTAAATTGAAATGTTTATTTATTTATATTTATTTCAACACATAGATATTGGTACAAAGAGGCACCAAATACATATGCGCCATACAAATCTCATTCGATATGTGTGAGGGCTGTGATACTACCCGGGTGCCCAGACCGAAACAGGTGGTTTTCTTAGAGGGGCCACACCCCGAGCCTTCGACCTGAGGGTCTGATCCACAAGGCAGTGTAGCATCGTAAGGAGATGCAGTCCCATGGAAGCCGGTGACCAACGATTGGTCCATACGCCATTTGTTCCCGCAGAATACTGGAGCCAATGTGCACCATTGGTTTGGAATCCTGTTAAAGCACCGGACATTCGCTTTTCGTCCTCTCATTTTCGTGGTTAAAGAAAATTGGTCTATATTTTGTACTAGTTGACACTTTCTATCGTCAATCTCAACCGGACTTATGTTTCCTGTGGTGTATGAATATTAGTCAATCTGTCCAACTACCTCCAACTATCAAACAAGCTAAATCTTCATATGTGAAAAAAGTAGAGAAAATTATATTTTTCATAAAAATAAAATATTTCTCTTTCAACTTACTATTTTTTTCAAGTGTCCTTCTTGGTAATGGCCAGTAACCGACTAAACGTAAAAATATATATCGAGCACGAACATGATCTAATGATAACTCCCAAATCGGACATTTACTTATACATAGACCAGTTGAATGACGTAATGAATGTTTATGTTTTGGTGAAGATGATGCATTTACATAATCATATGATTCTAAACCCATATCATTAATACAAAATTCACAGATATCTATTAGTTCCAATCTTCCACGAAGTAGAACACCTTACGGTTAAGCGAAGAAAACAAGTAGAATGTGAGATGATGAGAAAAAAGGATAACGGATTTTAATGTATACGTGGTAATTAGTATTAAGAATTGAAAACATTGAGTAGAAAAGGGTAAAATCGATAACACTTGGTGTCTGATTCACCAAATCACCATGAGCAACATCGATTAAAGAGAAAATACTATGTTGGAACATTTATTACAAACAATAAGAAAATCGTTGGTTCACAGTTGAATAATTGGATGCAAAAAACTATACTATAGAATGCAACTACTCATAAATAGTATAGTTATACTACATAAAGTTTACTGAAGCACTTGCCTTCAATTACAAAGCTAAATTTAAATCTTGAATTTCAATGCAATTTAAAATAACTTTTACGCTGTAATTTCATTCGTTCTTACTTTTGGATCCTATATACTCTAGGCTTAGATTTTCTTTGGATTACCACTGCTACTACCACTTTATTTCAACTAGTGGATGCCCATCTTGTTAACTTCCTCTAGTTGTGTTTATGTGGGGTGTGAAGATGTGTGTTTATAGTCAAACCTTTAAAGACCGAGAGATCCCAAATGTATCACTTGCCTGCACTCATATACTATCTCAGCGTCAACCTGTACGTGAAAAAAGTATAAAGTAAACACTATCGAAGAAAATCAGTCATATTTCTAGTAAAGGTCATAGCTTATGTTTCCTAGTTAAGTCGTTAAGACGAATTCACACGTATCAATAATTTATGTATCTAATTATCCAATTTCACCAACTAAAAATTCCTAGTTATTCCTTAGTCGTCTCACGTGCATAATCAGTCGGGTGAACGTATAGGAAGAGTGTATACCTGAGTCGAACGTCATGAGACGAAACAGTATTGTGTTAATTATGAGTGACATTTGAAACGATTGAATGAAATAAAAATGGAATATGAAAAACCATCAGTTGTTCAATGAATTATATATGGTATTGGAAAACTGGAAACTCTACAGTATTCACTTTTTTTGGTAATAAGAAAAACAAATAACACAGTTCAATAGTGTTATGGACAATGATCAATTGAGGTGAGGCCTATATACATATGTATTCAAACTATTTCCATTTCAATAGACAGTCGTAAATCCATCTTTGTGTGGTAAGTTTGATTCACAGTCAATTAGGAAAATTCACTCATATTTATTATCAGAAGGGGTTTGTGGAGATTTTAGAAATTTTCACAGATTTAAATCATGAGTCAGTTGAAGCTAGACCACCATTGAAAACCTAGAAGCACTGGACGGCCGTTTCGTCCTAGTATGGGTTGAAGTTAGACATTAACACCGTTGGATGCCGGCTCAGTGGTCTAATGGTTAAGTGCTCGCGCGCGAAGCCAGTAGGTCCTGGGTCCCAGCCCCGCGTGGTGTGGGATCGTGGATGCGCACTGCTGAGGAGTCCCATACCAGGACGAAACGGCCGTCCAGTGCTTCCAGGTTTTCAATGGTGGTCTAGCTTCAACTGACTCATGATTTAAATCATAGTTATTACGCTAAATAATAATTCGACTAATCAGTAACTACGAAATATTTAAACAATAAAGTTATATATTTATACATGATGAGAAAAAAAACATTGTTAACAATTTAAGACTCTGATAGAAATAACTTGGTATTGTTTTGCTTGTATCTTCCCATTGAGATATCTTATTGGTATATGTGCAACCTGTGCGGATTGCTTCGATGTTATATTATCTCAAGTCACAAGTATTATAAGCTTGGACGGATGGTGGTTATCAATAGAATTCAGGACACGCGTTTCGTTCTATTTACGGCTCGTCAGCTAGATGTATCTGTATCTCAGAGTTGATGAACAGTACTGAGTTCGAGTCCCGGGATGAACATCGACTCTGAGATGCAAGTGCATCCAGATGACGAGTTCCAAATAGGACGAAAAGAGACTCTGGGTTCCACCGCTAGTCACCACCCATCTTTGCTCATTATTAGTATTGTCTATATGGGTTATGTATCGAGACAAGTCTAAATAGGAATTAGAACTTTATTTATATGTTGAGGATAATAGGCGCGTATTGCTGAGATGTTTCAGTCTAAAGAGACTTTCAATAGTTCAACACTAGATTTCAGTTTATTATGAAAAGTAACTTCTGATTAAAGGGTTTCGAGTCCGAGTATGAACGGCAACACTGGAATGTGAGAAATACGTCCATATAGAGAGTCTTAACTAATACGAAATGAGCATACAGGGTCACTAAGATAGCGGCATACCAAATACATTCAAACAACAACATTGTTTATTAAAATTCTTACTTGGAAAACGCTGAATAACATTTACAACATCGTTATGTATAAGATAATGATTTAGTACTTCCAATGATTGTTGTAGTATAGTTTTTTGAAATAATGACGAATCGTTGTTAGTTACATTGTAATTTGAATCTGGCATATCGATGGGACAAATCATAGTAGATAATGGAAGATCTGGACACCGTTCAATAAGCTTATTTACATGTTTCACTCCAATATTATATAATGGATCGTACAGTTTACTAAGAATTATATCACAATTAAGAATGTCTAAACGAATATGTAGTGGATCAAAATGTTGGTTATATTGTAAGGATACATCTAAAGTGTGAAAAAAAGCATAGTGGTAGAGGGGAAATAAAGAAATAATATTTTATCTATACTCAACTACATTTGACGAAGCCGCAAGCGACTTTACTCGCCATTTCCATGGAATCATGCAAATGCAATCAATGCTCATCCATACTTTTCTGTGGGATGGTAGCTAGCCTAGAACCTAGCTCAGTTTGATACTTATTTGCAACAGAAGCTGCAATCAATTTACTGACATCAATCCGTCTAAGACGATGAATTCGTTGACCACCGAAGACTAAGGTAAGATTGGCGCAGACCAGGGCATGGTCAGAGTCCAGATAGGTAGTCCAAAAGGAGCGGCAGTCTTGTACACAACCACGCCAGCTGTAGCTTTGATGGAACTTTCAAATCTAACAGCATAAATGGTTGTTAATGGGGATGTAGTATGTAAAAAATAGTAATAATAATAACAGTGAGTGTTATCAAGTGAATGAACCGGAGCTGGTGATTTTCCTAAGGGGTCACATCTGGAGCCTTTGACCTAAAGGTCTGACCCACAAGGCAGTGGAGCAACGAAAGGCTTCCATTCACTTCAATTAGATTTCAGACAATTCACATGGCGAGTAAAGTCGCTTGCGGATACGCGAAACGTCCCGCTTATAAGCCCTGGGTTTCTTCAGGCTCCTTACAACTCATTGAATCCCGTCGGTCTACTCCGGGTAACCGTGAGTTTGACCACAAACGAAGGATATTACGTAATGCGGTTGGACAAAGCTTGCGTATGGACCAAGAAGCCTGGTGGTCGGAGCGTGCTAATGAGTTAGAAGCAGCAGCTGCATCTAGTAACTGCCAGAACCTTTTTCAACTCATCCGAGCCACTGGCAGTAAGAAGTATGGTGTGAGCGAAACAATCTGTGAGGATAACGGCATGTACATCACCAACATCCATCGACGTCTTGGACGATGGGCAGAATTTTTCGAAGGGCAGTGCAACTCGCCTGCTGCTCCGGCAACATCAATCAGACTGTTTTGCCCTCCATGGCCGGTGACAACTGATCCACCAAATGAGCCGGAAGTCCGAAAGGGACCCCAAATCTTGAAGCGCTACAAATCACCTGGCCCAGATGACTTACCTCCGGCTCTTTCTAAAGATGGTGGTGACATTCTGGCTAAGGAACCGACAACGTCGTTTACAAAGGTTTGGGAACTAGAGAGTGTACCAACACCACGGAATGAGTCGATAGTCGTCTCTATATTTAAAAAGGGTTCACGTCGTTCCTGTAACAACTATCGGTGGATAAGTCTACTTCCAATTGCGTCCAAACTATTGGCTTCCGTCATACTTCGTAGGTTGTTCAAAACTCGAGAAAGATTGACTAACGAGGAGCAGGCTGGTTTTTGTTCTGGTCGAGGTTGTATTGATCATATCTTCACCCTCCGCCAGATGTTAGAACACCGTCATACTTATCACAGGCCAACAATCATAATGTTTCTTGACATCAGGGCTGCCTTCAATTCGTTGGACAAGACTGTTCTCTACGACTGTCTGTTGAAGAAGGATGTGCCTCAGAGGTTTGTTAACATCTTAAAGGCCCTATATACAAACACCTCAAGCAGAGTGAAGGCATACAACCACCTTTCTCCATTGCTCCATTCGAGAAGTGGGGTTAGACAGGGTTGCCCAATTTCACCATTCCTCCTCAACTTTCTCATAGATGACATCCCCGAAACAGCTCTGATGGATGTAAGTAATGGCGGTGTGGATCTGTTGCCTGGAGAAAGATTTCTTCACCTTGAGTATGCGGATGATATTGTCTCACTGTGTGGTAATGCCCAAGACGCGCAATCCGAACTTAATCAGTTGGAAATCAATGTCCGTAGGTACGGTATGTGCTTTGCACCTTCGAAGTGCAGGACCATGGTCATGTACTCACCCTGGGTGGCGAGCAGACAGAGGTAGTTGAGAAGTTCGTGTATCTAGGTAGCTACATAAGTGCTGGTGGTGGCGTGAGTGATGAGATCAACACACGTATAGTGAAAGCCAGAGCGGCTTATGCCAATCTGGGCCATCTTTGGCGCCTCCGTGATGTCAGTCTGGCTGTAAAACGTCGGATCCACAACGCGTCGGTGAGATCAGTTCTGCTCCATGTTTGTGAAACCTGGCCTCTCCGAGTTCAAGATGTTAGACGACTCTCTGTGTTTGATCATTATTGTCTCCAAAGGATTGCTGACACCCAGTGGTAACACCATGTCAGTAATGCAGAGGTTCGGCATCGTGTGTTCGGGTGCAGACACGATAATCCAATTGGTGTCACTATCTTGAAATATGGACTTCGGTGGCTTGGACATGTTCTACGAATGTCGTCCCAGAGAATTACACGTCGTGCATTATTTGCCGACTCTGGGACTGGTTGGAAAAAGTACAGAAGTGGTCAGTGTATGACATGGTGTCGTGATATGAAAGCTGCAAAGAGCTGACTTCTGTTGGTCATTCTCGACTCCCTGGTTGGGGTCCGAGAGATGGTGCAACACAGTAGCTAGAGACGTTATCAGATATGGCTCAGAATAGAAGCCAGTGGCGATCCTGCTGTAACCTTCTTTTGCTTCCTTCATAAAAAGTGGCTGTAACTTCTTCAAGTGAAAGAATTCTTTTTGGTTGTACCTTTCTGTTTCTCCCATTTGCGGTCGTTATTGTTCCTTTTTTCTTTTTTCACGCACCTCAAATTTTTTATCTGTAAGCCGAACGGTAAGCGCTTATATTGATAGCATCCACGATAAGTATCAATAGTTAAAAACTCATTTGGATAAATATTGACCGCCATTTGCGAGTAGGAAATAAAGTTAAGGGCGTTTAGCATAATAAACAAACCATTAAGTTATATGTAGCGGATATGAATGATTTTGTGATGTACCTCCCGGAAGATGATCATATCGAAAGTGAACGGAACATCACATTATTCCAAAGAGCTTCAGTACGTCCGTGTGTGTATTCCTGGGTGTGTTCAGTTGGTAATCCTTGTGAACTGATTAAATTACATGTCCTTTCAGAGGTTAATGTGATATTTGGCGCAACATCCAATGGTGATAGAATATATAAACCGTTTACAGATAAATCCACATACCTTCTTTTGTCAGCTGTACTTTATGCGAGTTTAGCATATATTCTGTTTATATGATTTTTCTGATTTTAATCAAAAAGCTTCATAGATTGTGATTTCAATCTTTCCTCAACTCGACAGTTCTTTTGTGGCTAACTTTCTCGTATGTGGTGCATCCATGAGCTCGTAAATTTGTGAGAAATCAATCGCACTACAGTACCAGAATTTCATCGAAGGTTTGAAAAATTTCGATGAATATTTGTTACTCATCATAATATTTTGTCTCCAGACTATCTGAACAGCATAAACAGTATATTTTGATGATGATGGACCATTAGTCTACACCATCGTTGTATTCCGTTTCAGGTTTACTAATCATTGACACTCTGTAATAATATTCGACCGATCGCCTATCAAGAGTCTAGAAGAAGACACCAGACATACTTATATTCTTTTCATTATTGTTCAATGTACGTATCGATTTATAAACAGACATACCGGACTACATTGCACCAGAGATTAGGAAACATACTAGTTATTCAGTAATTAAATAGTAAGAATTCATATAAAAATAATGAATAAGATAGTTTCGAATTTTATCGTTTTCTTAAGTTCTCGTATTGTTACATAGGTTTTCTCTTGACTACCTTAAGCTATCTAACATACAACTATGGTATTATGAATAGGTGAACAAATCTATGTTATAATGAAGAAAGCTTCATTGTTTCTCATCATATCAAATACCAAAACAAGTAAATAATAACTGCCACAATATATAATTCATAAACTAACAACCAAATATCAATACATTAATCGAAAGCGAAGTTATACAGAAGAATAAACCTAATGAGTCTAATTAACTGTAGTGAATTAAAACTATTAAACTGGAAGAATCTGTGTCGATAAAGAAACAATAAATGAAGGAAAAGAAAGAAATAAAAAATGAAGGGAAGTGATTCGAGGGAGAAAGGAAACGAGATGCCAGAACACGTGTCAGTGAAAAATACATAGAAGATGGCTGAGAAACAGAAAGAAATACCGGCCAAAAGACGAAAGCGAAAAAGAATAATAGAGTGGAGGACAGAAGATAAGAAAATCAAGGATGAAGTGAGAGAAACGAAGTGAGTCAGTCAAACAGATATTTATGTTGGCGGCTATCTCTTCCCAGTTGCCTATACCGTACAAGGATAACTTCTTGAGATGGATGAAAAGGAAAAAACGTCCAGGGAGTGAGAATGCATAGTCCACAGGAAAGTTACTTGAGTTTAAACATCCATAACCTTTTTTAAGTATTTTTGATATATTAGCTATGGACTTTTAACTCATCACCAACAGTACCACTTGTACGTGGGGGGAAAGGTGTGGTATACTACTTATAGGATCGATTTTTTCTAACTTAACCTTCCTTTGTGTATAAGCAAAATTAATGTAGATGCTGATTATCCAGTGGAAACACCTTACTGAAACCACAATCCGACACATTCGGTAGTACTACCTACCCCTATGATTTTACATTTTCTACTTCTGGTCTTATCATTATCCGACTGACCTGCCTGGAATGGTATAGCTTCAGAAGACAAATAATCCAACCAATGCAGATTGGTTGAGTTATCACGTTAGGAAAATCCGACTACAATGTCAAAGTTTTATTTATTTATTTTAACACATAGATATTGGAACAAGGAGGCACCAAATACATATGCGCCACACAAATCTCATTCGATATGTGTGAGGGCTGTGATACTGCCCGGGTGCCCAAACCGAAGCAGGTGGTTTTCTTAGAGGGGCACTCCCCGAGCCTTCGACCTGAGGGTCTGATCCACAAGGCAGTGGAGCATCGTAAGGAGATGCAGTCCCATGGTAGCCGGTGACCAACGATTGGTTCATACGCCACTTGTTCCCGCAGGATACTGGAGCCCATGTGCACCAATGATTTGGTTTGGGATCCGGTTAAAGCGCCGGACATTCGCTTTTCGTCTTCTCATTTTCGTAAACAACACCCTCACCACGAGAAGGCAGTGAGTAGGACTTCCCTGTCAGAGGCTATATACGCGTGACCATGTGAGAGCATTTCGAGAAGGAGAGCGGACTCTCCCCACTCTCGATCGTACCAGGGCATCAAAGTACCAGATATAATCGAATAAAGAACGAACAGATAACAAACAAAAAAAAGAAGAGCACAAGGAATTAGTTAAATAACTTTGATAATATCACTTACTTTGTTCACTGAAATTATATTTACATACATTGTGTATCATTTGAATACCAGTTTTAGCGTTGATATTTAATTCTTTTTGATAAACATTTAAAAATAAACTATCTAATAATGATTCTGAATTAACTAATTTATTATCATTTTTAGAACATAATGATTTCATTGTACGCCAACGACCTAGTTTTGATTCATATTGACATAATACAATTAAACTTTTGAAATTATTTAATATAAATGGATTAGAAAATTGTTTTAGTAACCAATCATTTGGTAGATATTTACTAGTAATCCATGTTGGACATAATTCTTCCTTAGATGAAATTGTTGACAAAGAATGATTTAATTGGATAGAAGAAGTCAATGAACTACAAAATCGATTATTATTATTATTATTATTAATGATTTGGCAAAGGAATACATTTTGATTATGATTCAAGATTATTGTCGAAATGAATTTATAACATTGTCTATAATGCATATTGTAATGATGAGATGGTATATGCTTTCTTCTTGTTCTGTAAAAGTATAAATAATCATTACATATTATTGTATCATTTCCATTAAATCCATAATGTCTACTATATATGTGAACTAAGATTTCAAAAATAACACTTTACAAAATCATTTATCCTTATCAAAAATCTACATAAGTTTTATGTGTATCCTTCTCTGGGAGAGAACAAATCAGCTTCCAGTTGAAGAAGAAATTAGGAAAAGACGTTGGAAATGAATAGAACATACATTATGCAAATCATCAAACTGCATCACGAGACAAGCCCTAACTTGGAATCGTGAAGGGAAGCGGAAAAGAGGAAGGCCTAAGAACACATTACGTCGGATAATAGAAGCACATATGAAAAGGATGAATAGGAACTGGAAGGAGCTGGAAAGGACTGCCCAGGACAGAGTTGGATGGAGAATGTTTTTGAGCGGCCTATGCTCCTTGACGAGGAGTAACAGGCGTAAGTAAGTGAGTAAGTAATAACGATACACAAGTTTTATGGCTATTTTTATTATAAACGCTTTTTTAAGAAGTCAGGTTCTTTGGCTACTTCATCATCTTATGTTCTATGAGAACTCTCTTTAAAATGGTAATTCAAAAGTATAGACAACCGTACACTTTCAATGTTCTCATCAACAACAACAAAAAAGAATACAGACAACTCTCCAAAGTTTACATTACTCTTGCAATCTATAAGATACTGATATGACGAGAAGAAAAATCGAAATTCGATTGATTTACTCATTATGAGTTTTATTCAAGATTCCTTCCGTTCTGATTCGGTATAATGATCATTCAGTGCAGCATTCGGTTTTGTTTCTCTCTTACGATCTTTTATTCTGTATAATATACGATATTCTTGTATTCCATTGATATGAACTATGCTCAGCATGTGATTTGTTATAACTCTAAGTATTTTTCATATATGTGATTTCATCGTCGTTTTCGTGTTTTGAAGGTTAATAAATCTTCAGTTATACCAGTCTTTGTGTTTTTACTTTCGCGTCGTTAAAATTGCAGAGGTGCCTCGTTTCGAGTATTAGTGATAAGTGTTTCCGTCATAATAATCAGTGACGATCAGATATAACAAGTACCGTTCAAAACGATAAGACATGTCAGACGCTAACTGGAATATTGGATACACTTGAAAAAAAAGACTTCTTATCACAAAACACCTACCAGGAATTCATGAAAGTCTTAAGAGATTTTTAAGCCATCATGAGAGACTACAGTGGTTTGTTTTGTCTATCATTACTGAACCAATCGTAGTTATGAGTCACAGTGACTACAAGCAAAAAGAAATAGATATTTACTCATGCGTTAATTGAATGAACATACACACACAATACTGTCAACTGATCCATACTTTTTAACCGACTTTCTTGAATACAAAAAACAACTGATTACTATACAGATTATCAGTTAGGTGATTTAAGACAGTCTGTAAGATATTTTACGAAATCTAGTCTCATAGTAGTAAATTTAAAGTATCGGATATTCCTTGTCTTACATTCTCATTTTGGAAAACTCCCGGTTTTATAGTCACAGATATTTCAACAGGGAAACTATTAAGCGATAAACACTGTTCGACATCCTAAACTGCCCCCAAATGCCCTGGTACGGCCGAGAATGGGGGGAGTCCGCTCTCCCTCTCGAAATGCTCTCACATGGTCACGCGTATAGAGCCTCTGACAGGGAAGTCCTACTCACTGCCTTCTTGTGGCAGGGGTGTTCTGCACGAAAATGAGAGGACGAAAAGCGAATGTCCGGCGCTTTAACTGGATTCCAAACTGATGGTGCACATGGGCTCCAGCATCCTGCGGGAACAAATGGTGTATGGACCAATCGTTGGTCACCGGCTTCCATGGGATTGCATCTCCCTACGATGCTCCACTGCCTTGTGGATTAGACACTCAGTTCGAAGGCTCGGGGAGTGGCCCCCTAAGAAAACCACCTGCTTCGGTTTGGGCACCCGGGGCAGTATCACAGCCCTCACACATATCGAATGAGATTTGTGTGGCGCATATGTATTTGGTGCCTCCTTGTACCAATATCTATGTGTTGAAATAAATAAATAAATAATTATTTCATGGACCCTCACAAAAAAAACAGTAAAGTTCAATGTTGAATAAATAAACTAGTAATTGATGGGTTACATAATATCTAGACAATTGTTGAACAAGCGTTACACATCCATGAGAAAAACAAACAAACAGAAAAACATGATTTCACTCATTAAACTTCATTTATTTTATGTGATACATATATACAACTACATAAATCACAATGTACAATAACAAAATAAAAACTATCTATTCGTCATTATTTTACTCATATTCAATTGTTCAATATTTAATCATTTAATATATTTAATCCTTTCAATTTTGAAGATACAATGGATATCACTTGTGAACTGTGTGCATGATTTGATTTTACTATTAACCGAATCAGAAGAATAGACCATTCAACACAGAATGAATTAAATGGATCCCTATTTGTAGCGTCTAATATTACTTCAAAGGCAGATAAAAATGATGGTGTAGGTGTTGTTGAATTGATTAATTTCTCGCTGACATCATCACCATCGCCTATCATATAATTATTTGCGTCAAATTTGTGTAAGACTAATGTAAGTGATAGTTCAGGAAATTGTGTAATCAATCCAACTATGCATCGAATCACATCTTGTTTAAAACAAATAGCTTGAATTAATGAAAAGGGTGATCTCGTAGAGAGTAGGACCTAAATTTTAAAAAAGAGATGGGAAACATTGTAGAAAAAACAAATTGGTTAATTCATCCATGTACCAAGTGCAGATTTTCGGTACGCAGCTTCAAGCTGCACTTCAGTTCCTAGAAGGCTGACAATACTAACCGGATGGTAAATCAAAGTAGGTGGAACAGGGTTCGAACTCGTAACATACGAGTTGATAGCCAAGTGAACTAGTGACTGAGCCAGGGCCTTACAAGTGAAAAGCACTGGACAGTTACATCACCCTAGTATGGAGTATCTCAGCGTTTTGCATCTACGACTCAACAAGGTTATTAACCAACTTTGGGACCCATGTACATCCAGCTGACATGTTACAAATAGGACGAAACGCACGTCTTCGAATCTACTGATAGCCACATTCCATCTTCTCTACAGTAGCCTATTAGGAGTGGCACCTTTCGAAAAAATAAAAGCACAAATTGAAAGGAATTATGGTTTCTACAACTAAACGGTTTACAGTAACACCAGTACATATTTCTGAAGCAACCTGGATTCTGATCATTAGAGTTAGAAAGATAGTACTAAAGTTATGATGTTAAAGCTTAAACCTAACATTCTAAAAACGATTTTATCCTTAATTTTGTAATATTCAATGGTTCATTTACAATCATTACAATCTAGTTGGGTAACATATGATTATTTAATTGTAAGGTCAATCTTGGAATCGCTCAAGGCTATCCGTTCGCTCTAGTTCTATCACAACAGGTACAAATTAAAATAATTAACACAACAACAGAATAACAAAAGAGAACTAAAGAAATCATACCATTTTCTTCGCTAATTTTGATGGATAAACAGTAAAATCTTTCACTAAATCATTCTTGAATGGTAAATTATCTTTGATTGAATCAGGTAAATCATAAAATTCCTCAAATTTATGAGTTGCATAATGTGTAATCACTAAAATATTGCAGAGAATTTTTAATAATTCAGTAGCATACTCTTGTGTAATTGGCATGTTCTGTTCTGATGATTCATTACTTTCTTGATGAAATGATAGTATGGATGATGATGACGATTGAATATCAACAGGTTGTTTATCATGATCAATACCTTCTGAATTTGTTGAAATACTCTCATCTGTATTCAAATTACTATTATTACTATTATCCAAATTTGAAAAAGTGATACTGGCCAGTATATGAACTAAACCACGTAATCGAGCATAAGGATAGTTTACATGCTGTAAATATAAAAATAAACACATTGAAACTGTATAATTCAATTATACTACTAGTATAATGTCTAATAAATATGAGAATTAAAGTTATAAAAATTTTATAAAAATCTAAGATACTAAAATTCTATCCTCTTTAAAATACTCCTCTCAATCGATGATAATGATATGGTATCAATTAAGTGGGCAATTTATTTGATCATTCCATTATCTTAAATTATCTACAATATTAATTCACTTGATATTGTTTTTACTTGAATCTTCCCATTGATGTTTTAGGACTGAAATTGATCAGTCTCTAATTGGCATATGTGCATACTGTGCGTGTGCCTCGATATTGCGTTAATTTACAAGCATTATAAACAAAGATGGATAGTGGCTAGCAGTGGAATCCAGGACGCGCGTTTCGTCCTGTTTGGGACTCGTCAGTATGCACATATGCCAATAAGAGACTGATCAATTCCAGTCCTAAAACATCAATGGGAAGATTTAAGTAAAAACAATATCAAGTGAATTAAACTTCACCCCATTGCACAAGCAAGTGGCTATCAGGACTCAGTAGCTCAGTGGATAACGCGATGGCGTTTGAAGCGAATGGTACTGAGTTCGAGGTACATCCAGCTGACGAGTCCCAAACAAGACGAAACGCGCGTCCTGGATTCCACTGCTAGCCACTATCCATCTTTCCTTATCTACAATATTAATTAATTATCACTTGCTAGAAAAATCTATATATTAATGTGGTCGTTGAGTTCATAGAATACGTTCGTCCACTTCTATTTTACATAAAATAAGATAGATACAATTGTATATGAATGACTTGATAAAGTTCTGGTTAATGGTGTTTGAAACCTGGAAATTTCTATATTTTAACATTCCCATGGCAAATACAGTAATAATTGGGGTTAACCGACATGTTGTTAGTATGAAGAGTTTTTGAAGGATGTCAGATTTTGTAGTTTGTATCACAGATTGGTCTTAGATAACTGAAAAAAAAACACAGAAAAATACTTGACAGCTATTTTGTCATAGTACAAAACTTTTCAATAGTGTACATCCATCACTCCAGAAGAAATCGAAATCTTTAGGTCTTTTAGTTAGCGCTTAACTTTAAGACCACTATACGAATTCCATGGTTTACATTTCTATACTCAATCAATTTATGATATCGTGCAGCCATTTTACAATCCCACTGGTAAGTGTCTCATACAAGTTATGGTATAACTCCACTGATTACAGCTATTCACTAGAATTCCGAAAATTACCTGGATCCTACCTCTAATGGGTTTGTGAATGCGTAAAACCAAGTTGAAGAATTCCATACTAAGACGAAATGGCTATCTAATGCTTTCTGTTTTCAAATGGCTGTTTAACTAAATTTATTTTTTTATTTAAACACATAAACATTGGTACAAGGAGGCACCAAAAAGATATGCGCCACATAAACCATTCGATTTACGTGAGGGCTGGGATACTGCCCGAGTGTCCAAACCGAAGCAGGTTGTTTTCTTATGGGATCACACCCGGATCCTTCGACCTAAAGGTCTGATCCACAAGGTAGTAGAGCAACGCTAGGAGATGCAGTCCCATGGTAGCTGATGACTAACAATAGGTTCATACGTCATTTGTTCCTTCAGGATCTCGAAGCTCATGTATACCACTGGTTTGGAATCAGGGTTTTCCAACTCCCGTGGGTGGATCCTCCATATTCACTGAACACGTTAAAGCGCCAGATATTCGTTTTTTTTGTCCTCTCAATTTTCTAAACAACACCCCCGTCGCTAGAAGGTAGTGAGTAGGACTTCCCTGACAGTGGTTGTATACATATGGCCATATAAGAGCATTTCGAGAAGGAGAGCTCACTCTCTCGACCATACCAGGGAATTTGAGGGCTTAACTAAAACCAGTTAGTGTTATGAACTGTATAATTAACTAAATAATTCTATACATGATATATTGATTGAATTTACCAGCAGGGAAACTGTATTATTATTATTATTATCATTATTAGCCTGAATAGTTGAATCCTTTTCTGGAGAACAAACAATTAATTCTTTAATCCATAATGATGATAATCTAGAACATTCATTCAATAATATATCCATTGTATCATTGATTAGACGAGAAGAAGAAGCATGCAACATTGATCGATAGGATAACCAATAACCTAAACATAATTTTATATTCATAGGTAAAATTCTTTGTGGTTTCATTGATAATTCATTATAATTAATTAATTCATATTGATTTAATAATAATAATACAAATCCAGTTATATCAATTATTAAATAAATAAAATCAATATTCATTGGAATAATGATTTCATTAAATGATAATAATTTAATAAATTGATTAAAACTTTTCATTAATTGTATTAATAATAATTGATAATGAATCATTTTCGTTGGATCATTATTATTATTGTTATTATTATCATTATTATTACTATTACTATTATTAACATTATTACTATTATTATCATTATTGTTATTATTATTGTTATTATTATGATTATTATTATCATTATTATTATTATTATTATCATCATCATTATTATTATTATTATTATTATTATTATCATTATTGTTATTATTATTATCATCATCATTATTATTATTATTATCATTATCATTATTATTATTATTATTAGATTGAATTGTATTACATGATTGTTCTAAAATAGATTTTATAATGGTTTTATTATGAATAAAATTAATTTGTAATAATTGTATAATTAATTTAGGCAATTTATTATAATCATTTATCGTTTGTTCAATACGTAATAATAATAAATATAATAAATAAGCATAATGACTTGATAAACGATTATAATTATCATAATGATTACATAATATTGAATGATAATTTGTTAAACAAATAAATGGACGATTATTTGATAATAAAATAATTAATAATGAATGAATATTAAATAATTTAATAGATTGTATAGATTCACTTAATAAATTAATAATAATTTGTATACAAATTGATATACATAAAATAATATTTGATTGTATTTTAATAGATATTTTATACCATAATGAATTTAATTGATTATTATGAAATAAATATAAAAATAATGAATCTAATAAATATTTCATTGAATTATATACATCTTGACGACAATGATTAATATTATCAATTGAATCATTATTATTATTATTATTATTGAGTAAATTTGGAATAGTTGCTGCCCATTGTCTAAGTGTACGTAGATATTCTAATAGAATAATAAGTTGATCATTTGAAAATAATGATGGAATATCAATTAAATTATTATTGTCATCATTAGAATTGATTATTTTATTGAAATCTGTACGTAGTAAATTAATAGTTAAGGATTGAATATGTTGAGATAATTGATAAACAATATCCAATTGATTATTCTCCTATAAGGGGTTGTTTTTAGAATAAAAGAAAAGAAAAGAAAAGAAAGCATAATTGTATTTATGTAACTGTGCATATATTATTATTATTATTTTAACACATAGATATTGGTATAAAGAGGCATCAAATACATATACGCCACACAAATCTTATTCGATATATGTGAGCGCTGTGATACTGCCCGGGTGCCCAGACTGAATCAGGTGGTTTTCTTAGGGAGCCACACCCCGAGCCTTCGACCTGAAGGTCTGATCCACAAGGCAGTGGAGCATCGTAAGGAGATACAGTCCCGCGGGAGCCGATGACCAACAATTGGTTCATACGCCATTTGTTCCCTCAGGATACTGGAGCCAATGTGCACCATTGGTTTGGAATCCAGTTAAAGCGCCGGACATTCGCTTTTCGTCCTCTCATATTCGTAAACAACACCCCCGCCGCGAGAAGGCAGTGAGTAGGACTTCCCTGTCAGAGGCTATATACGCGTGACCATGTGAGAGTATTTAGAGAGGGAGAACGAACTCTCCCCACTCTCGATCGTACCAGGGCATTTGGGGGCACTGTGCATATAGGAAATAAACAAAACAAGAATGTATGCGAACAAACTTAAGAATGATACACAAATAGTCTAGGTTTTGAAAGGGTTAAAGATCTCTTGTGAACATCTAGACAAAAAGTATGAATCTGTTAATTTGTTGACAATTTTTTTTGGATTGACTTTAATACTCATGATTAGAAAAAAACAAACCCACAGTGGAAATAGGTATATTTACGAATAGAGACAATTTAATGTATATAATCTCAGTACTAGTTAAGGATTTGAAATATTTGGTAGTTGATATAAGTTTTTATTTTTTTCATTTTTGTTACAAGCTTTTCTAAAACATATAAATTGTAGTCAGTATTTAAATCTACAAAAAAGTCTTTCATCTTGAATTCAATCTCTAACATAAATAACGGGGGTAATTCAAATCCTTACTGACAATTATAAAAACACCATACCTATTAAACAACTGGATAATTTATTGATGTTTGAAGTGAGAAGTACTGGGGTACAAGATTAAATGTGCATATCAACTCTGAGAAATAACACATACACTCGATCAACGGGTCTTAAGTAGGACGTAAAGTGTATCATGGGTTTCACTGCTAGCTATAATCTATCTAATTTAAGATAATATCAGCACATTTAGTGAGATGGTGGAGAACTCAAGTCAAGCACAAAAATCAACAAAAGGATCACCCTACCATATATACAAGGAATATCATAAACCGCAACAAGACTGCTGAAAACCTTCGGAATAGGTGTAGCACACAAACCAACAAAATCACTACAATCAATCCTATGCAAACCAAAAGATGAAATAACAAAGGAAAACAAATCAAACATCATCTACAAAATAAATTGTGCCAACTGCGAAAAACACTACATCGGACAAAGCGGGCGCCCCCTTCACCTGCGCCTACATGAACATCAATTAGCAGTCAAACGGCATGATATCTCCTCACTTATATCAATACACGTGGACAACTGCGGACACTATTTCGATTGGAAAAACGTGGAAATCTTAGACAGAGGAAACTTCAAAAACGCCAGAGAATTTTTATAGGCCTGGCACTGAGGCCAATCAACAAGCATATTGAAATCCAATTTATCAACCAATCAGGAAAATCATGCACAAACATAAGAACAAAAATCAAAACAATGGGAGACATAACCAAAACAAAGAAGTAAACAATGACAAATTTAAGGTCAATAAGAACCAATCAAAATCGAGGTGCACAGAACAAGCTTTGAAACACATATGGAGAAATTCAAACACTTCACTTCTATTTGAAGTTTGTGCTGATGATGTCGTTCAGAAGAACGATGAAAGCTCCACGACCAAACCATCCAGCTCAGAGAACAAAACTCCACCAAAAGTACATTTAGTTTATGGGAAGAAGTAACTGAAATACCAACAATAAAAAAATCAAGGCAATATTTTACAGATGCTAAAATAATGAATTATAGTTTAACATGTACAAATACTCAAAACAGCATGAGGTTGTAGAGATTATTAAAACCTTGAACTGATCGATTTTAGACAACCGTTGAAACCCTGGAAGCGCTGGACAGTCATTTCGTCCTAGCATAGGACTTAGCAGTCCACATCCATGATCCCACACGCATGAATTGAACCCAGGACTCTTGGACTCGTGCGCTAATGCCTAACCCCTAGACTGATAAATCGGGATCCAATGGGGTTAATGTTTAACTTCAACCAATCCATGATGTTTTCTCGTCATCCTTCATTAACTTTGATGAGTAACTGACATCAAACATACACGGTCGAACTCCACTGGTTACGGCTTCTCACAGAACGCCGAGAATTATCTTTCGAAGCTAGTCACTAGTGAGCACATGACAATTTTCAGTACGACATTGTGAAGATTGTTAAATTTTATTGAAATGATTGAAATCCTGAGGAGTCCCATACTAGAACAAAACGGCTGTCTAGTGCTTTCAAGTCGGTTCATGATTTATATGAAGTACTGATACATAACAAGATTATGAATAAAATACAATAGACACCGAATAAGTGCAAATACAAGAAGAGATAAAGAGACAATAATCAGTGCTTTACAAAAACAGTTACATTGCCACATCAATAAAAATCTATAAAACACGTATGATATTTAGATACCGAATCGGTTAATAGTTGAAGCTAGAATTCATGCTTCATCTTGTTTAAGAAGCTTCAGTTGAATCTGCCTATATCTATCCTAGTAAGAACATTATTCCAAAAAAAACACGATGAAAATGTATGATGAAGGAATACGGAAACTCAGGAACTGGGGGAAGACGAGGACTGAATGAATTTAAGGCGTTGTGACCTACTCTGAACCACATCCTTCAATGTCACAACCTACTGATTGCAATAACCACGAGCGCCACTACCAGGTAGTCTTTATCTAGAAAAGTCACAGATCAGCAGTGAGGGAGTTCTCTGACCAACGATACGCCTTGATTTGTTCTCACTTAGCTTTCTTTTAATCTTCTTCTACACCAGCTAATATCTGTCGATGTAGACGGTGGTTAGGCATACTTGACACATGTCTAAACCACCTCAGTCAATAGAGACTCAAAACGTCATCAACCGGCTAATAAGTTACTCCGGTAACACATGACCAAACTCCAAATGAGTACTTTCTAAAAAAAGAAAACCACTAGTCACTTCTAGGACATTGGTTATTTATGGACAACAGTATGTCTACTGCAATTATCTATTAAATATCTATTAAATAAATGCGATTATATCTCAATGATATTTTCGGTAGTACAATCTAAGACATGAGTTTATAATTATACTCATGGACACATCCAATAGATGTACATTCATATCTACAGAATGAATGATTTTCCCATAATGAATACATCGATTTTAGTCACCTAAAACACTTAAAACTCAGTGGCCCCATCACTTTCAATTATTTTGTGAATACAACATTTGAATTAAATATTATTCGAAGGTGACTATTTGATTCAATAGGCAATACATTTACTTTAGAAAGCTTTGTTAATTTTTATCACACTAAGTAAGCCTGACATGTCATTTAATATCTCTAGGTTGCATGGTAAGTCAAATGGAAGTATAACCAAGCATACAATATACGTAAAAGCTAACAAGTCCTTGAGTGAGTCAATTTGTCTACTTTTAAATACATATGTGCTTAGGGCATTCTCTACTTTGCATTAATTACATTTTCATCATCCACATACTTGAACTCTAATCAAGTGTTAGAGGTGGACAACTAAAATTAATGCAATGAAACATATTTTCTAATGCCAAAGAGAACCATGATAACTCTCAAATCTACTCATAGGTGTCTTTTGGAAAATTACCTATTTCAAGTATCACAGATTGAAATCATGAGTCAGTTGAAGCTAGACCACCTTTGAAAACCTGGAAGCACTGGACGGCCGTTTTATCCTAGTATGGGACTCCTCAGCAGTGCGCATCCACGATCCCGCACCACGCGGGGCTCGAACCCAGGACCTACTGGCTTCGCGCGCGAGCACTTAACCACTAGACCACTGAGCCGGCGTTACATTTTTTTCTATAGTTCACATATTCATCTTGAAGTGAACGATAAGAACCATAGGGTCTTTAATGTTCACTAAATATGTCGTACCCAACAACTTTGGTTAATTTTCCGGCAAACGCTGCACCTTTTATTATTGATCTCATATCAAGAGGTTGGATTTACCTATAATTGTCTAATATGAATATCTCCAGGGTGAACACTTAAACCGATGTAAGTAGTAACAACTGCAAAGGAAAGTCTATTCCTCTGAACAAGTATACAATGTATATATATGAGAATATTTATACACATGCAAACATATATTACATACATATACTTTTATCATATACACAGGATTAAGAACAAGAATTGTTACCAAAAGAAATATATAGACTTTATTTGTTATTTATATATAAAAAGGCAACAAAAAAATATGTATTTACAATGAGATGATAACATGCAATTTCGAATACATACATACATACATACGGACAGGACTGACAAACAGTACAAAAATGTAACTTATAAACTTGTAATATGTAAAACAAAACACATCGATATGTTATCAATGATATATGTTCCCGGAAAAGTATTTTTTCTGACGGATACCAACAAGTTCTTTTCAACCACAATCCATATATATATTGGAGTATTCATCACATGAGAAATATGCGTCAGCATCGCGTCTTTGAAGAGCGATAGTGTGGATGTGTGTGTGTGTATGTAAGACACAGGGATGTAAACGATACGAAGAATAGGAAGAAAACGTATACACAAATAAATTAAACCTGTGATTATAATGAAACAAAAACACATTGCCTTTAATAAAGATTCCAAAACAGTTAACTTCATAGACAATAATAAAAAATGTGACTACATAGTATTTATAGAATAGATGAAAGGGGGGTAATAAATAAAAAAAAGTCCTCTGACGAAATCATAATATTCTCGAATTATGATCATAACGATTGTAAAAAGTAGGTTTTCTATTTCATCTTTATTAAACAATACACTAACACCCTTAAAATATAGAATTATTTCAGTAGATATTACCAAATAAATTTAAAAAAACAACAGTATAATAACAATAATAATTAGAACAGGCAAAATCTACTACTAATAACACTGCAAGAGACTATTCATTTCTGGATTATACACCTATAAACACGTATACATATGTTTCATTTACAATATAATATAATAAGGAATTAACTGGTGAACAGTAGAAAAACATCAATATCATTCATGGTGAAACAACAGTAGGTATATATATATCTAGATGATGAATTTCACAGTATTGAGTATAATACTATTAATAAATGAAATAATTCATTGACAAAATAGATGAATTCCAAAGAGACTTATGTACATAGAATACACAAAGTGAATTGAAACAATAAAGTATGATGTATATGAAATGAATAAATTTTACAAAAGAACAAATTTTATCATAAATGTTTCAGTGTCTATAGAATAATGTATGTTATTTTCAACAACAACAACAACAACAACAAAAGAAAAGTAACGAAGAACATTAGAAAAGTTATGAAGATGAAGAAATGAATTGAAAACTAACAACTACAATAAATGAGAGAAGAAAACATTGTTGGTTTAATATCAGTATATGTAGAAATAACCAATTGATAAAGATGAAAAAAGAAAATGTATATTTATGTTAATGTAGAAATTACATTAAGCAAAACAATTACATCATCATCAGAACAGACAAACAGTGTGTATATAATATGGATATTAATAAATATTTCATTATGTATCATACAAGACAGTATTATATATATATAGATATATTGAAGAGAGATAAATAGAGCAAAGATAATTTCTGTATAATAATAGAGCATATAAACTATAGATGTACTTTCTATCAGAAAACAATAATAATGATGATAGTAAAGAAGTAACTGACTGTTTGGTAAAAGTGTGAGCAAACACTCAGACATATGTATTTACAAACATATACGCATAAAAATCAGAAGCTGATAGTAGAAATTGTACATCTTAAACACATAAGTACATGGAGCTGGTTATCCATTCAATTAAGCTCTGATTGTCTCTGGGTGTATATATATATATATATATATATATATATATATATATATATATATATATATATGAAAAGATATGGAAATCAAAGAAAGATTATTCAGCAATATACAATCAAACTCTAAAGAAAATATTTCAGAAAGGTAGGTTAAAAGTTAAAGAGAATGCAATCTGTATAAATTATGATTGGTCCCAGGGTAAATGATGATGGCATATTATCCACAAATAAGAATGTATTTATCAATGTGAACTTTCAATTGATGCTGTGGATGATGTTGATGATGATAATTCAAAACGTGGACGTTTAGCATTTGGTGGGTTATTGAATAGTACAACATTCGAAGCAGTAGGATTACCCTGGAGACGACCAATCGTTTTACCACTACTACTACTGGTAGTAGTAGTAGTAGTAGTAGCACTAAAACAACTGCTGCTACCAATGGTATTATTATTCCAAGAAGTTAATTCAATACACTTCTGTGATGAATCAACTGCAGCGGTGGACATGGCAGCTGTTCCCACTGCTTTCAATTGTTCTCGTTGATATATAACATTACCACCCTAGAACAAAGATCACAATAAAAATAAGAATAATGATGACATGAAATAAATAAAATAAAATAAGGAAATGATTAGATAATCCACCCATAAATCAATAGAATTCGGACAATGAATAAAAAAACGACAAACTAAAGTTACAAACTTGTATTTCTTCACAGACGATAAACTATCACTTAGATTATATATTCATCAATATCTAGATAAATAGTATAGCAGAAATTAGTCACCAAGTACAATAAAAGACATCATCCATGTAAAATGTTTTAATAACTGAAATAAATCTAAATGATTCAAATGTTTTATTCAATAATACTATAATGGATGAGAACACAGGCAGGGACAATCAAATGTATCTCAACACAAAATTACAGAATGTCTTAGTAAAATCTAAGAACCATACAATAAATACTTCATTTGCAAAATGTCAATCAATTGTCTTAAACTTGATTGTTCCTTCGTTTTCACATCAATTATTCTCTGTTCTTATTTTCCTTACTTTCATCTTCTTAATTATCTGCCTCCAGACATTCCATTTTTGACTGGTATTATATACTACTTAAATATCTGTCAACATCAATAGCACATACTACAATATCATCTCCTGTTTGAACTTCTTCAGGAAAAATTATACACCAAAAATGAAATTTAGATCAATGTTTAAAGAATAAATTTAAACTTGACAAAATTTATTTAATCATTAGTTTTAAGAAAATAGGACCGCGATGTTCAGTGGTATAGGAGTAGGTTGGAAGAAAGCTAGGGGCGGCCAGACCAAAATATGGCACAAGTCCATGAAGTCACTGACAAGTGGTCTGAGTCATGTCGGTAGGTGTAGACTACCTGGTTGGGGACCGCGAGATGATAGCAACCGATGGTTAGAAACCATGAATGACATGGCTTAAAATCGTTTGCAATAGCGCAGGTGCATCCACTCTTTGTGTTCTCCCAAATTTCGATGTCCTTATTCCTACTTGTCTTTTTTTTCTCTTCCCAAATTTATTTCACTGTATTATATTCTCTAAGTAACATCTCCAAACACTAATCTTTCCGACTACTGCTTATACTCTTATTACCTCTACCACTACGGGATTTGAATAGACCACTGCATCTCTGTGCTAATGCGGTGTGGCAACTCGAACTGATTTACGTACGTACGAAGTTCTACATTGTTACTGACTGACTGAAGAGAGAGAGAGAGAGAAAGGGAAACAGTAGAATGTTGAATATTGTGATTAATTTACAAGATGATGTTTTATTTATTTATTTATTTCAACACATAGATAATGGTACAAAGAGACACCAAATACATATGCGCCACACAAATCTCATTCGATATGTGTGAGGGCTGTGATACTGCCCGGGTGCCCAAACCGAAGCAAGTGGTTTTCTTAGGGGGCCACTCCCCGAGCCTTCGACCTGAAGGTCTGATCCACAAGGCAGTGGAGCATCGTAAGGAGATGCAGTCCCATGGAAGCCGGTGACCAACAATTGGTTCATTCGCCATTTGTTCCCGCAGGATACTGGAGCCCATGTGCACCATTGGTTTGGAATCCGGTTAAAGCGCCGGACATTCGCTTTTCGTCCTCTCATTTTCGTAAACAACAGTAATGCCACGAGAAGGCAGTGAGTAGGACTTCCCTGGCAGAGGCTATATACGCGTGGCCGTGTGAGAGTATTTCGAGAGGGAGAGCGGACTCTCCCCACTCTCGGCCGTACCAGGGCATTTTGTACAAGATGATGTACAAAACAATAGATCTATGTGTAATTGTATCTTTATGTTATGAACAATTAAAATTTATTGAATATGGTTATTGTTTATTAGAAGAAAGATAAGTTAATAATTTTGTTTAATTAAAAATAATAAAAATAAAAACTAATAATTACAAATTGAAAAATCCTTTAAAACATGAAAAGTTTCTAGAAAACAAAAAGAATCAAATATATAGTTGTGTTGTTAAGAAATGAGTTCTGGTCGAAATAAAATTACATGTAACATAAATGGGGTGGATAGAGATAAGGTTCATATTGACTGTTAATGAATTGTTGCTAAGGTGTGGCTAGTTGAATTTAATCTGTATTTAAGTTATTTTGATTAGCCCAAATATACTACGCTAATGATCTCAATCGTTTTTTGTGCACGTCAAATCTTTTCTGAATTATTTCGGACCCTTGTGTGCTGTTTCTAACGTATGTAGAGTTACAATAAATTCATTCTCAAGTTTATTAAGATCAACTGAAGATTTTAAAGCATGTTTCAAACATTATTATTGTTTACTTAACATTAAATTTAGCCGTTTGGATGTTTCTGACACATACACTGCATTCATAACATTTGATCTCATAGACAACTTCCTGTCTCGTATTCTTTGGTAGCCTACCTTTAACTTTAACTGCAGTCGACCATACGGCATCACTGGTTAGGAAATAAACTCTTATGTCATACATATTTAGAATCATCTACCATAAACATTATTTTGGATAGTTATCAAATTAACTTATTAAAAGAGAAATTCGAGTTGCTGTTATGACTTCGTTTAAGATAAGTAATTTAAAAGAACAAAGTAATAGTGAACGTGAAGTAGAATAATCCTCCAACTGAAGTTGGACTAGACTTTCCCAAAAACGACTGTTGACTCAACTGTCAACTATCGAGAAGACAAAACAAACAGATATTCTACTGAAAACTCCGACCAACAAAAAAAATATTGGAAAACGCGTGAGTTTGCATGGAATTTTTAGGATATTTCTAAGAAACAGTCATTCAGAATGCAAGTTTCACAGAGTTGAATTAAATTGCAAAACTGAAGATCAAAAACTTAGAAACTGGATATTTTTGAAATCCACTTTCTGACTGATTCGGGTTGAATTTTTGAGAAATAATATATTCTCAAATATCTTCTTTCTTGAAGCTAATCATACGTGAGTTTTGTTAGACTGAGAAACATACGCTTTTATGGACCTCACACGGGCGTGATTTCATGTTGGGTCGTTGGAATGTTTATCATTATTTTCAAAATATAGAGAAGTGTGTCCACGGGTCATTGTATATAGCAAGCATTCTCGTCGATGCATCGAACAAGCAGTTGGATTTTATATCTAATCCATATGTGTCTTCCAGCATATGCTTTGCATATCACCAACAACCCTCTTCTAATGATTATCCCAGGTAGACACCGAGGACGAGTAATTGGAATAATTAAGAACTGATGCGCCTTTTTGGGATTAAGACATCAAAACCAGTTCCTATACTCCCGTAAATTAGACACTTTCCCGGTGACAATCCTCCAGATGTCTCAGAATGTTACATTGTTATGGGTAGTTTATTCATCTATTGGAAGCTAGTAGAATGTCTTTATGTTGACGGCTACTATCCATAGAGGTAATAGAAGCAGCTGATCAAAAACTGAGAAATAACTCAGTTTACCATTACAAAAATGATCTAAAACAACACAAAATATCACAGGGATTACAAACCCTATCTCATCAAAATACATGCTGTTTTCCTCAGACTATTTTTTAAAATAATAAATTTGGTCTCATTGTAATATAAAAAAGCTGAAACTCTACGGCATGACATTAATTACTTACAGAGTATAAGTAGTATATATATAATCGTAAAAATTGTCTGGAACAACGACTATGTAACCGATTTCTAAAATTAAATGTATGATCTAAAACGCTCATTATATGCCATATAAGGATTTGCAAACTTATTTCCATAATCTAAAAATCATTCATCGAATAGGTTGTACAATCAATAGGTTGGTGAATTGATAAATAGTCTACTTAGAACGACAATATTCATCAATCCATTAGTTTACAGAGGAACTATTCTAACGAGTTTATTCGTTAATATAAGAATCCATGCTTAAAAGTGTGATTTTGAATAGAGATATAAATGAACGCAAATATCTCTCAGTATAAATTCTTTCGAACAAAACATATTAAGATAAAAATGAAGCGTTTTGAATTCAAAAAGCTAATTGCTATTAGAATGATCTTTGATTGATGAGTGAAGAAAGGGCTGTATGAATGAAAAGTATCCATTTTACAAACTTAAAGAATATATACTTTAATCATGATCTTAATTGCAACTGAGCACAAGAACTCTAGAGAAAAGTGAAACAACAAAAAACAGAAAAGATATTTACCTCAGAATATATCGGCAATCGATTATTATTTAACGATTGTTCATTGATTATAGTATATAACCCAGATGAAGTATTGTGTAAATCATTATTACTATTAGTAGTACTAGTTGTAGTACGAAGTAAATTGACAACAGACAATTCATCGGTTAAAACTGTTGGTTTGTTATGATGAATAGGTGTTAATTTTGATACGTCTATTGATAAAGACGTTTGTGGAATTGTAACAATAGTAGAACAATGAGAAGTCAATTTATTGCTATTTATAGTAGCGTTATGATAATCAGTATAATAATTGGTTTGATCATTATAATTATCCGAGTCAAGATCAACTTCTAGAATTGATCCTAAACGTGAACTATGATGAAGTAAATGACTAGCTGATGATTTAGAAATAGCATTTGTTGTCGTCATCATAGTGGGAGTATTTTGAATAGACTAGCGATGAGATTAAAAAAGAAAAGATAAACATCATGTAGGATAACAAGATATTTTAAAGGCTATAATCAACAACTTAAAAATATATAACTTTATTTTGAATATCCCATATAGTTCAACTATGTATGCAATGAGACGAAACAACTCCAATTAAGTAAAGTTGGAAATGTGGGTCAACGGATAAATTAACTTATTCATCAGGGATAGTTTTATGTACTCTGAACAGATAGTAACAATATGTCGAAGGGCAAATGATATGACTACTCGGTTTCCCAAACCAAACCAAGTAAGGTGGAGTTCGAACCTGTTGCTTAGTAGCTAATGGTTAAACGTCTTAAACACCGACCCGTCACTACAACGACTGGTAACTCATTGATCTAAAAGTAGCGTGTTCCCTGCGAAATCTGAACGTACTGGGTTGCGTTGCCAGAGATGGGGCACGGTTACTTACCACTGAAGAGTTACATACTAAGATGAAATAGCTATCCACTGTTCTCTGGTTGTGAGTGGTGAGGGTGTTGTTTACGAAATTCAGAGGACGAAAAGCAAATGTCAGCCTCTTTAACCGGTTACTTAGACACGAAAGGTCCACTTAGGGGAGTTGGAAAATCCTAATTCCAAACCAATGGTGCACATGGGCTCTGGAATCCTGAAGGAAAAAACGGCGTATGAACCAATCGTTTGTCACCGGCTACCATAGGACTGCATCTGCTAACGTTGCTCCACTGCCTTGTAAATCAAACCTTTAGGTCGAAGGCTCCGGGTGTGGCCCCTAGGAAAACCATCTGTTTAGGTTTGGACACCTGAGCAGTAACATAGCCCACACATAAATCAAGTGATTTTTGTGGCGCATATGTATTGGGTTCCCCTTTGTACCAATATCTATGTGTTCAAATAAATAAATAAATTATTATTTATACTATTTTATTATTTTTATTTAAACGAATAAACATTGGTACAAGTGAGCACCACAATATATATTCACCCACAGTAGAAATAAGGTTGTGAGCATATAGAGAATATAGGGTGAGTATAATTCAAAAGAACAACAACGAATATAAATTAATGTATGAGAGTGAATTAATAATAGTATTAACGATAAGAGAAGCAGTGCAGTTAGCAAAAATACGACCAGAAAGAATTCTTACACTTCTTACACACTTCGGATGGATTGAAAGGACTTTCGGCAGTTACCAGATGCAACTGCTGCTTCCAACCACCAAGCTTTTCAGTTCTTACGCAAGCTTTGCTTGATTTCATTACGAAACAATCTTTGTCTACTCAGAGTGGACTGACGTGCTTCAACGAGTTGCAGGAAGCCTGTAAAACCTAGTGCTTATAAGCGGAACGTCCCGCGAAGCCGCAAGCGACTTTACTTGCCATTTTCATGGCACTACGCAACTGCAGCCAATTCTCATCTATGCCTTTTGGTGGGTTGATAAATAGCCATGAAAGTGGTCTGTATTTCTTAAGGTAAGAATCTGTCTAATGAATACAGAAAGTGTTCACGAAAAATTTTATTTTAAAATAATCAGGGTCTATCAACCAAATTTCATAGTTCAAAACATTTCTGGAAATCCTCAAACGTTAGGCTCTTTATCTGTATTTAAATCTTTTCACCCTTAGTTGTTTCAATATTGTTCTAGAGCCGTCGCTATTGTATAACTATTTTGCATTTTGGAAACCAAAAGAAATCCCTAGAGAGTGAAGTCTATTAGGTTATGGAAAATGATCTATCATGATGATCAAATTATGAGTCGGAAATTCACAGATAATCATAGTATAGTGTGTAGATACATTGTCGTGATGCAATAACAATCTATTATAAATTAATAGGTTAGTAAAAACTGGCTATCAAGGTTATACAGACTCTATGTGTCTACATATCCATAACTAAACAAATTAAATGGTTCAATCCAGGTATTTATTCTACAGATCATGCACATCACTAATTATGCTATATGGGTTTATAAACCATTGTACAAGTGCATACACACAAGGCAAACGCTGCGATGTCCTGTCTCCAACAACGAGATAATGAATTAACGATACTAAAAATGAAGCATAAAATTACAGGTTCATGAACATACTACTAATTCATTGATATTGCAAATTACTTGACTAGGTTCCTGACTGTAAATTGAAGTTTCAACGGTACTAGAATTAGAGCATACAGGTGTATTCGATAAACCAATAATTCGAAACTGACGACTCGGGAATGCAATGGAAGCGTTTGAATAGCCACCAGATACAATTGCTTGTGTATTGTTATTGACCGGCACAGTTGATCCAATTCGTATAGATGGAGTAGGTGTGAATGTTTTACGCGCAACACCTGAATAGAATATGTCAAAAACCATTGGTCGATGATCAATATGATGAAATTTTAACGAAAAGCAAAAAGCACATCAATAAAACCCAACGACACCGAAATATCAAAACTAAGATATCAGGTAGTTGTGGGTAGTTGGTAGAATACCCTGGATCACGGTTTCATGCTAAATGACATTCGTGAGCGGCCCGGATAACTTAACAGTAATGTTTTAGATTATGGAGCTGGGTGACCCAAGTTCGAATCCAATAGTAAGGATTAAATTCCTTGAAGATTACAGCTATCTCTTGAGAACGAGTCCTAACTGGAACAAGATCCAGATTTTCAGTTTTTCGCCAGTTATCTTCAATCACTTAAAAATCCAATATGGTGAACGTGATGTCAGACCACTTAAACTAGTGACCATATAACAACTCAATTGATGAAATCCAATCAGCATTAAAGGATTAGATAAACGTAACATTCGTCGCTGCTCAGTGACTAATGTACATTAAGGTTATTGTCTTTCAAACATCAATAAAAAAAACTGCACATTTGGATAATGTTCAGTTAAACATTCAATGAATTAGATGAATAGATGTTTATTTACGCTTTACCAATCTACTGTTATTCAATCTAGAGTAACTACGAAGCAGTTTCTGAATATTAGTTAAAACGTTTTCCAGTTATGTTTAAGATAATATATTTTACCGGACACTGTTCCAACTGTTTATTTGAATAACACTACTACAAACAAACAATGATTCACTCTTTCTCTTTCTCCTAGTGATCGACTGGATCATGAAGACGTCAACATCTGGGGAGAAGCACGGGATACAGTAGACAACTAGGATGCAGTTGGACGATCTAGACTTCGCAGATTATCTGGCTCTTCTATCGCAAACGCAACAACAAATGCAGGTGAAGACGATCAGATTAGCAGCAGCCTCAACAGTAGTAGGTCTCAATATACACAAAGGGAAGAGCAAGGTTCTCCGATACAATACAGCATGCACCAATCCAATCACAATTGACGGAGAAGATTTGGAAGATGTAAAAACCTTTACATATTTGGGCAGTATCATTGATGAACACAGTGGATCCGATGCAAATGTGAAGGCACAGATCGGCAAAACAAGAGCATCATATTCACAACCGAAAAACATCTGGAACTCAAAGCAACTGTCAACCAACACCAAGGTCAGGATTTTCAATACAAATGTCAAGACAGTTCTACTATATGGGGTGTAAACCTGGAGAACTACGAAAACCATCATCCAGAAGATACAAGTGTTTATTGACAGTTGTCTACGCAAAATACTGCAGATCCGTTGGTCAGAGACTATCAGCAACAATCTATTGTGGGAGAACAAACCAGACCCCAACGGAGGAAGAAATCAGGAAGAAGCGCTAGAAGTGGATAGGACACACATTCAGGAAAGCACCCAACAGTGCCACAAGGCAAACCCTCACATGGGATCCTCAAGACCAAAGGAGGAGAGGAAGAGCAAAGAACAAATTATGCCGAGAAATGGAGACAGACATGAGAAGAATGAACAACAATTGGATCGAACTAGAAAAGAAGACCCAGGACAGAGTGGGATGGAGAATGCTGGTCGACGGCCTATGTTCCGTTGGGAGTAACAGGCGTAAGTAAGTAAATAAGTAAGTAAGCAAACAAAAAATGATTCATTTTATACAGTAGAAAATTCTCATAAAAATGTGTACAAAAATTCATTAACACGAGAAATATGTTAAGAAATTGCTTAATCATATTTTACTGAAACAAAAGAAAACCTTTTGATAAAATAAAAAAGATTTTATTTATGAAAAACAAAAATCATTAACAAGAAGAAAAAAAACAATCTACCTTTATGTAACACAATTACATTGTTCCCAGATATTGACGATGGAAATTGTACAACTGAACTAGATGGGATCAATGTATTTTGTTGAGGTAATGAAGTACGATTTAATTGATCAATATTATTATTAATCGATAAATTATCTGCTGTAATATTTATCACTGAACTACAATACATATTTGATGCATAAGTTGTTGATCCTAAGATGTTACTACAAACAGGTATGGTAGCTTTTAAAATTTTAGGATTTTGAATATGTGTAATAGATGATAATTGTTTCGGTGTTTCATTTGTAGAAATAACTGATGGTTGTGATTGTGGAGCACGAAAACGTTGAGATGGTGTAGCTTAGAAGAGAGAATAAAACAAACAAGAAGAGACAATATGTCAAACTATGGAGAAAATCACCTAGTATTTCCGAATTTATTACCCTAAGGTTTAAGGTTTATTAAACAACATCATTGATAATAGCCATCACAACTAAAAAAATTGATCAACGGCTGGGTGACAATGGACCTAGTTCGCCAGTGAGCGTTAGTTCCCCTAAGATTGCGGGTACACCTTGTTGATCAATCTCGGACTAGCGCGAAACCTATGCCTAGAGATTTCTGTCGACTACCTGCAACCATTCCCTTACAATTCAATCATATCCACTAACCCCTTATACCATTGTCTTATGTTTAGATCACATGAAAAGCTTTGAAGTAGAAAGGTGAACTCATTATTTTCCGCTTTGCAAAACTTACTGTTGCTGTTATCATAGTTATTCATACTCTAATCAAAAGCATTGTTAAATAAAGAAATATTTTACCATCAATTATTACTATTATTATAATTTTATACCGGTAAAGTGACTGTTTACACGAGAAAAAAAAGAAAACAAACAACCAATTTACTTAAAACTTACTACTATTATGAAGGCTTTGAATGCTTAGAACACTAGGAGTTACAGATGACAATGTATGAGGTTGTTGTTGGTGGTGGTGGCGTTTTACTCCGACTACATTATCTAAATTCGATCTGCTGATAGGCTGATATAGTTTATTACTATTAGTTGTAAAATTATTAATATGACTAGGAGAAGAAGTGGAACATAAACGTGTCACTGTAGGTGTTGAATGCTCACAGACATAAACTGAATTGGTAGGATTGATTAGAGAACAGCGTTGAGTAGTTGTTAATACTTGTTGGCTAGAATCCTGTATAGGTATTGAATAAATAAACAATGAACACATTAACACTACATAGTATTAATAATAATAGTAGCTATTATCAGTATAGATTTGTGAAAATTGTCGAATTTTATCGAGATCATGAACCGATACAATTTAGACAACCATCGAGAACCTGAAAGCACTGGACGTTCGTTTAGTCCTAGTATGAGATTCCTCAGTAAAGTGCACTCACGACCTCGCAACGAGGAATCACACCTAGGATGGTCGGTTTTGTGTGAGAACGTTTAATCTATAAACCAGTGAGCCAGAATCCAATGGTGCATAAGAGTGACTTCAATCAAATCGCAATATGGACCGACCATCTTCTACTGTCTTCGGTGGGGTAACTAAGTAATTGACACTGTTGAACTCCACGAGACTGAAGGTCCTGGGTTCGATCCCTCGTTACGTGATAGTGGGGAGGCATCGCTGGGGATTCTCACACTAAGACAAAACGGCCGTCCAGTGCTTCCAGGATTTTAATGGTTGTCTAACTTAGATAGGTTCGTGATGCCAATGAAATTATAACAATAATATTCGGTTTCTTCACTATTATATGTTTGACTACAGTAAAGAATTTTCAGCACAAAATATGCAAAGTCTCAACAAAATTCTTGTTTTATAATCATTTAAATTACGAAGATACTAAAAACTATTTGTAAAATATTTTTAAAGTGATTAGCTGCCATTTATATTCATCCATTCATAATCAGTTTTGTTCCCATAACATCTCTTTTCATTGTCGATTTATTTATTTATTTATTTATTTATTTGAACACATAAATATTGGTACAAGAGAGCGCCAATATATATGCGCCACACAAAACAATGAGAATTCGAAGAGAGATAGAAAAAAAAACTAAGGAGCACAAAAGAAAAAGAGAACGATAACGAAGAGATTGGTGTAAGGTAGTGTGGTAGTAACGAGGGAACGGAAAGGTACAATCGGAAGAAATCTTTCAAGTAAGGGAGACACAACCACTTTTTATGAAGAAAGTAAAAGAAGGTTACAGCAGGATCGCCACTGGCTTCTATTCTGAGCCATATCTGATAACGTCTCTAGCTACTGCGTGGCACCATCTCTCGGACCCCAGCCAGGGAGTCGAGAATGACCAACAGAAGCCAGCTCTTTGCAGCTTTCATATCACGACACCATGTCATACACTGACCACTTCTGTACTTTTTCCAACCAGTCCCAGAGTCCGCAAATAATGCACGACGTGGAATTCTCTGGGACGACATTCGTAGAACATGTCCAAGCCACCGATGTCGGTGTTTCAAGACGGTGACACCAATTGAATTATCATCTCTGTGCCCGAACACACGATGCCGAACCTCTGCATTACTGACATGGTGTTGCCACTGAATGTCAGCAATCCTTCGGAGACAGCGATGATCGAACACAGAGAGTCGTCTAACGTCCTCAACTCGGAGAGGCCAGGTTTCACAAGCATAGAGCAGAACTGATCTCACTGACGCGTTGTAGATCCGACCTTTTACAGCCAGACTAACATCACGAAAGCGCCAAAGATGGCCCAGATTGGCATAAGCCGCTCTGGCTTTCACTATACGTGCATTGATCTCATCACTCACACCCCCACGTCAAACCTCATAGATTCATTGTCGAATAATCTCTTGTGTATGTGTTTTATTGTAATCGTGTCTAGTTTCATTAAAAGATAATGGAAAAAGCAAAGTATACGAACCAACGTGATGATAATTTTTGTGTTTCGTAATAATCAAAATCGAGATGATTTGTAATTATTTTATGAAGTATACACGATTGACAGACATAACTAGTTACATAAACTATATTGAGAATGAGAAAATTACTAGCAATAAATGTACATTATGAAAAATGGTGCCCTAAAAATTTGATCAGGAGCCTATCATTTGTGTTAAACTGTTACAAAATGAAACAATAAATTCTAACTATTATTCATGATAAGTAGAATTAATCCAGTTAACTTATGAGTTAAACAGTAAATATCAGAAGGGTTTTGTGGATATTACAGTAATTTCAATAGTTGAGATCATGAGTCAATTGAAGCTAGACCATCATGGAAAACCTGGAAACACTGGACGACAGTGCGCATCCACGACCTTGCCACGCAATATTCGAACCCAGGACCTATCGGTCTCGCGCGCGAGCACCTAACCACTACATCATTGAGCTAGCATCCGACGGTGTTAATGTCTAACTTCAACTAATCCACGGAATTGAGCGACACATTCACTATTGTCATCAGTGAGTTACTATCTCATAACAAACCCGGTTGAACTCCACTGATCACTGCTTCTCACTAGAACTCCGGGATATACCACTTGAAGCCAGTAAATAATCCTGATGAAAAAAATCCTATCGACAATTTAAAACAATGACATGTTTTCTCATAAATGATAAGAATGTATGATGAAATTTTATAGAAATAAATGTGTTAATAAAAAAATGTTTATCGCCCATTCATATTTTAGAATGATAAGTGCACTACTAACAAGCGACTTAATCACTACCTATTGGTTAAAATTAACAGTTTAAAGTCGATTATATCAATGGTAAATTATGGAAATGCATAAAATTTATGTTCTTCTTTTAAGTTTGACAATTAGAATTCCGGAATTCTTTTTTCGTGCCAAATTAGTAACAAATAGTAAGATGACCCATTTTATTAAATAAATATTTATATGACCTTAGCACATTATTTGTGTAATAGTTAATGATTGTACTTAGTTGTCTGGAGTGGATAGAGTGGAGTTCAAAACTTGTGATGTGTAAACTGTTAGTCGATTGTTTTAACAGCAATGATCTACTGTCTCCTATCTAACTCGAGATGACATATATGTGGACAGCTTCAACTTACACACCACATACCTCCACAGTGAGATCAATACCAAAGTAGTAGTGTTATAATTCCCTCTCTTTATTACAACTCAGCTGTTCCCATTGCTTAGTATTCTCGGACACCGATTCACTCGAAAAGTCCCCCAAATCAGAACACGATTGAATAGGAAAAGAGATTATATTCCAAATAGCAAGGTTAAGTGGAACTAAGAAGCACAATAGGGAAAACGTTAGTATATTTGTAGTTTTTCACATGAAATTTCTAGTGTTCACTAAATATTGGCTAACGCTGATTGGATAAGTATTAGCCAATCAGCGTGCATCAAAGCAATCGTGCCTTGACCATGCTTTAATCCAGTCTATGTCCGGCTAACAAGTATCAGTGATTATAAAAAGAATTATGGATAAATCCGAGAAACAATTAATTCGTGAAAGAGAAAATATGGAATGACCTAAAAACTCAGCACCTAAGGGGAGACAAAAAGTAAATGCGTCTGTGCCATTGGAACCAGATAACAACTCACTGAAGACAATGGTGTAGGGTGTCGCAACTTCGTGGATTGGTTGAAGTTAGACATTAACACCATTGGATGCCGGCGCAGTGGTCTAGTGGTTAAGCGCTCGTGCGCGAAGCCAGTAGGTCCTGGGTTCAAATCCCGCGTGGTGCGAGATCGTGGATGCGCACTGCTGAAGAGTTCCATGCTGGAACGAGACGGCCGTCCAGTGCTTCCAGGTTTTTCATGGTGGTCTAGCTCCAATCAACTCATCATTTCAACCTGTGAAACTAACATTTAGGCTAGTAAGAGAAATATGAATGTATGTTGCAATACATAATCACACAAAGATATAGACAAATTGCTACTATTCCAATAACACTGTCTGTCAAATAAGTTAATTAAAAGGTTTAACAAAATTAAACGTATACAGACTCAAATATAGGTGAGGTGCTATGATGTGTTATGTTGTTTGATGTAGGAGTATGCTGAAAGAAAGCTAGAGGCGGTCAAATCAAAACAGGGCACCAGGCTACAGAAACATTTAAAATTGGACTAAGCCATGTTAATAGGTTTAGACTACCTGATTGGGGTCCGCATGATTATCGTAACCAGTGATTAGAGACTGTGAATGACATAGACGAAAATCTTTTGCAACAGCACATATGCATTCACTCTTCATCTTTCCTCAGATTCTAGGCTTTTGAATTCTAAATATTTTCTTAATTTCACTAGTTTATATTTTCTTGAATCGTATCTTCGATAATTAATTTTTTCTACTGTCACTGATATTGTTACTACCTCTACTATTCTGGGATTTGGCAAATATCATCTGTGCTAATAGGGAATGGCAACCTATAACGATGTACATATGTACTAGATTCTATGTTGTGATTGACTGATTGTTCATTCAATAATTAGTTTACGTAATTAACAGAAAAAATGTCACAGAAAAATACACAAAATTAAAACAAGGATAAAAGAACACTTTAAGATTCTAACCAATAAATCGTCAGGATTTCGATGCATTTGTACGACCAAATGTTGAGATGTATGAGCTGAAGATGATGATGGCAATGATGATAGATTCACGCCATGGACAGCTGAATAATTAGATGAATTCAATACTTTACCACTGGTTATAGTAGTTGTAATAGGAATTCGATTGATTTGACTAAAAACTGGTTGAACAGTGCGAGGTTCTGAAATCGCATAGGTAACAACATTGGCTGCTGTTGTAGCGGGTGTCGTAAATTGAGCATCAACTGAAGTTGACATATTTATCTCATTCAACGAAACAGATTCATGAACTTTACTAGGTTTATTCAATATAGTATCACTAATACAATTGACAAGTGAAGTATTTTCCGATTTCAATAAACAACTACTTCCGGAAGATGAAGATTCACGTGTAACTACCGGCAATAATGTTAATTGATTGGATAAAACTTGATTTTTTGCATTTAGAACTTCAGTATACGAAGTTGACGATGAAGAAGAAAAGGAAGTGGATACGGTAGAGTTTTCTTGTTGATTATCCATCTGAAGTGATGAACTAATCTCCATTGTTTGTGGTAACACAACATCCAAGGAGCTTTTATCCATAACATAATTGTTATCTTTTATCGATGGTGACTGAATAGAAGTAGTTTTGGGTTCAAGTAGTGATTTAACAAGAGGATTATTTTGAGTTTTCACTGGTGAACATTTTTCTGTTAATTTATTCAAATTATCTAGTTTAATATTATTTTCATTTTTGTTTTGTGAAAGATGAATTGAATCATTAACAGTGTGAATGTCTGTCTTCGATTCATTCATTGATATACCACATACTTTATCATTCGTTACTACTACTGGAGGAAATTTCTAAATTAAAATTAAAAATGAAAAATGGTGTGAGATTTATAGATGATAATTGTGTTACTCATGAGTAACTAGTTTATTTATTGTACAATTTTCTTTCCAATGTCTCACTGGTTAATTGTAAACCAACTGCTGTCTTATCGGTAAATAAACTTTTTATTTTCCAGATATATATATATAAGTAGTCATTTTTGGACATGTTTTTGAAGAGCGATATCTGTTGTAGCCAAATTAATCCATTTGAATGTGAGCGTTTTCAATCCAAAGATAATTATTGTTCACTGTAGAAACATTTAATATGTATACACAGATTTATATTTTATGCATATTTCGAGAACCTAAGACAATTTTTGTGACTTTGAATGACCACGAGTGAATTATTTCAGCGAATCTAATAGTCTATAGCCATCAACAAGGCTTTGATCAACAGATTACAAACACCATGGACTAACGGAGTCTTAGATAGAAGTCAAAAAAAAACCTTTAACATTTTTCTCTAGAAATCCTTTTTTATCGAACTCATAGTCAGAAATAAACGAAAATACTTTGAAAACAGCTCTAGCACAATTTGCTTTTTAACCTAAAGATAATGAGGATACATAGATACAAAATAGTATTATTGATTACAGATTGAAAATAACTAAGTGGCTGAGGTCACATTTACAACGTTTTTCATACATAATAAGTATGTTGCTACCAGAAACTTCAAACGGTTTTCTATTCATTTCGTGAATATGTAATTGAAGCGTAATTTCATCCCGAACGTTTGTAGTTATTCCCAACTGTCCAATATAAACAGGTAAGTGTAATCCAGTCCATTATCCCGAATAAAAAACAAACCTAATAATGAATGTTACAATTTAAAATGTAATCCCCTGTGAAGTACTCAGCTATAAAATGAATTAAGAAATGACTGAAGGTTCTAAATATACCAAATCTATTGAACATTTAAAACATTGCGGATGACCGCAGCCAAATTTATTTTGTCTTACCTGTTCAACGGATTGTTGTTTAACATCAACTTTCTCATCATTCAATTTTGCTAGTTTTATGAAAGTTTCAGAAAATGTTGCTGTTTCCGCTGGACGTGGTAATCGAGAATTACGAATTAACTGTTCAAAAGAAGCTTTATTAGCTTGTGATATAAAAATAGTCTCAGGACTTGGACGTTGAAAAATTGGTGAAATACGTTTACCCTCTAAGATCCATTCTTCATCAACCTCTTTACCGCATACACTTGAAAGAAAAGAAAAAACGAAGACTACTGCTCAGTATTTTGTTTATTACTATTACTAACCCATCAATCATACACATACTCGTGTAACTGGCTTTGAGTCACATCCTAATTATGAAGACTAAGTAAAATACAAACCAGTTATCCAAACGGAAGTAAATGGAGTGATGTCCGAACTTGCAACTTAATAACTGAAAGTAGAATCCCTTAACTACTGAACCACCGCTCCACTTTCTTACTAACTCACCAACCAAGTAAAGATTGATATTCTTGGCTTTGAACCAAACTTTATATTTAGCATCCGATGATACTATCCAGCTTCTCACACTGAACTGGGTGGACCAGGATTCAATCCTGAATTCCGGTGGCTGAAAGTCAAATGCCTTAACCACTTAGTTACTGCTCCTTTAGTGAATAATAATAATAATAACACTAGTAATAATGACAGTAATAAAACGTACGCTTCTGATATAGTTGCAAGCTCTTCATCATTTAAAGCTTTACGAACTTCAGCTTTATGCCGATCAATTGAAATACTCAAAAGACGTTGTAATTTATGCAATAGCTTTTTCTTTTCTTCTGTTAACGGTCCTTGTGCACGTAATACTGCTACAATTTTACTATAGGCCTCTAATTCAAGACGTCGTAAAATCTGTAAACATTCACGTTGATTATAATCTAACAATAGAGGCCATATAGTTGAAAATTCATTTGTCCGTACAACAACATTTGACATAATGATGATTTGTTATAATCTAGAAAACGATAATATACGTGTATATAAGTATATCAACTGATATCCATTCATCAAAAAAAACAAAACAGAGCAAGTCATTAATGTTTTAATCTATCGACGATTATATTTAATTAATTATTTTTGTACTAAAAAATATTCCAAGTGAATCAGTAGAACTTATTAATTAACATAAATATCTTAAATTACTTTACTTATTTACGTTTACACATACAAAGTACTGGCTAAACACTGAGTGTTAAACAATTTGCCTACAATTATCAAGTAACTGAAATAAATAAATGTAAAAAATATGTGACAGGATCATTTATAAATTGACAAAAACAACAACTTTAGGGAAGAAAACTGCCGGTAACATACTAGCTAAGTGACAAGAAATATATAGCGTACGTCAAATCCTGTATTTATGCTGCACTTTAAAAGTAGAACAACACCACAGAAGCCAAGAATAACAGCGAGCACAAAAGAGAACATAAAAATTTGTGTTCTGTTTACCAAATACAAATTTATGTACAAAACTTTGAGCAATGATTGAGATCAAGGTATTCAGGTTCAAACCTCGCCCCACCTACTTTGACCCACACTGATTCTGTTGGATAACAAGTAGAACTAAAGGATCGCCAAATCGAATTAGATGACGCGAGGTTTAAACCTTAGATTCACTGCTTGACAATCGAGAGCTTTGATCACCATCGTTAGGAAAACCAATGAAAACTAGAGACAAGTAACTATTAGAGCTCTTTACGGTAAATGACAATTAACTATGAAATTTTATAGAACACCGGAAAGCAAAACGGATACCATATGGCACACCGGAAAACATATCACATCATTAAACAGTTTTGATATATTAGTGATAACAAATACAGTAATTCTTCATTGATTCACAAGGAATAGTTCGATAAATATGAGTACAAAGTAGTCAGCAAAACCACTCCCAAACCATTTAGAGCTCAATGTGCATGGTTTAGAACGTGCAACATCCCATAAGCATATCAGCTGACGCGGTTTCAACATAACCTTATCAACTCGGTTTGCCTATCATATAAAACTTCATGACTAACCGTAACAAAGCTTTCAGTGAATCAGTATAGAAACTTGTACTTTTTTCCACTTAACTACAAACACTAAGTTTTGATCCATGACATAGTGAAATAAACAGATGACAGTTAGTGACTAAGATCACATACATGAAATCGACTATTTTTTTAAAAAAAAAGATATGATACCACAGCATAGACCATAAACTAACAATACCAAAAGACTAACGTTAACTACTGCCCCACATACCATATCGTTTGTTAATTTCAGCTCGACTTGAAATATCTATTTAAACTACTTATTACATACATAGAAACAGCATATAGAAACAAGGAAACTGCATTAGAAATATACTAACAATCAAAAGAACATTAATAGTTCAGCATTTTTAACTAGATTACGGTAAGTAGAATAAAACAGAACACTACAATATATTTGACCGAAGTCATTTAAACTAGTAATACAAGATCCATAAATTTAATCATATAATCACCTTTTGTGATGTCATGAATATAAAAAAACCTAACTATATATATATATAATTTTGAAAGTGATATTGTGTAGCTTTTTGGTTCAGATAGTAAATGAATAGGATTGGACTATAAACCCCATAATACATATTACTCAATACCTTAAGTCTTACCTTAGCATTGCTTACTCGGTTGTTCTACAATACCTTGTAGATATATATGACCAAAGGTCTGCACCCTATAAATGTCTTCTATTCCTGAAGACCATGTTTCACACCCATAGAGTAATGCTTAATGAACTGCTGCTTGGCATACTCATTTGGTTGAGAGACAGATAAATCACCTATGCCGCAAGTGACGAAAGTAAGCAAAAGCCAACCGAGGTTTCTAGGTTCATATCGAGATTTTGTCAGATAATAGCCTACCACGGGTGGTGAGAATTCCAAGACAAGTGAAGTGGTCCATGCACCCGGCTGAATTATTCTATACTACTAGCTAAACGTTTGCACAGAACAAGTGAGGAGTAATATTTTGAACTTAGAAAACGTATCAAAACATCCCTGAACTACTGCTCAAGGTCACTAGAAGATTCCGATTTAAGTCAAGGTCTTCACCAAACATAACTGTGTCACCCCATAGTGTTAGGTCGATGAGCGATTACTATAGTACGATATCAACCACCTGAAAAGCTAGATGAAGAAATTGTGACATTTAGGAAGACATCTATGACGGAATCGAATAAGAAACGAAATGGTGGGTAAGCCCGACGAACAATACATGAGGTTGATAATTCCGATTAAAGTTCCCTATAACCTTTGACTAGAGTAATAGAGTTTGATTACAGAAGATTCACAGGATATATGTCCATCTTTGCCAAACCTAGTGACAAACGATGTTATTGGCGCAGTGGCACAGATGGATTAATTCTGCATCTCGTGGTTAAATCAAATATGATGAATGACTTCAAAGATATTGGTAAGTAAACATAACAAACTTTATTTAGTTGCTTTCTAATGGTCTTGCTCGATTTATACGATGAAGTAAACAATAGTGACATACTTGACGAATCAAAATAATGACTAGGCAGCTGACAAATAAGCACCGTTGAAGTAATACTTAGTCTAAAATGACAGAGTACACAGCATCCTGCAGAAGATAGGATGAGTGTGTTTAATTTATTGATATCACCTCCGAACTAATATTGCCAAAACTCTCATTATTTATCCAAGGTATATTAAACAGAGCAACTTGGAAACTTACAACTTATCATCCATCTTGGATCAAAGATTGACAACTCTATGCACTGAAGTTAATGTTTTAGTAAATCACCATCGCAAGTTTTCGAACATCACATATCCAACTACCCAATGACTTTTCATACATGACACATAGCTCAAACAAACTCATAACATCGTTAGCTGATTAAAAGTCAAGTCATGCCAACGTCCATGGTTTCATTAACTTAAGAAATGTTATCAACTTTTAGTAAACATTGTCTGACAACTGTTAAGTTTCCGAGAGCCTAATAATACGAACAATACTCGTCTCTTAGCAGCATTCCGACATATTAGGGAAATCGAGAAATACCATTTGTCATTTATGCATACATAACTATATTGTGGGGCTAGTTGTCAGTCCACATCTCTTCTGGGGCACCGCTGCATCTAACAATCGACAAACAAACCCATTTCATTTTTGTCTTTTATTCTTTATTTGAACACAGAAATATTGGTACAAAGGGGCACTGAATACATATGCGCCACACAAGTCACTTGATTTGTTGTGGGCTGTGATACTGCCCGGGTGCTCAAACCGGTATCTCTACCAAATAAGGCTATTATATTTGTGCGCCTTTCAAATGGAACGCGAGGATCTTAAAGTAACGAAATTCGGCTAGTCGACCTTAATAATCTGATAGACGTTCTCGTATTCGACGTTTGGTCGCGATTATTGTGCGACAACCTATTTACAATAATTGGTTATCTAGACAAAAATATAATGGGATCTTTATCTATGCGGAAGTTGTCGAAAGTTGCTTGGTTAGACTACTAGACTACTGCTTCAATCAAAAACTAAGGTAGAGATAGAAGCATTGAAATATGTACTAAGGAAGCATCCTGCAAAAACAAGTCACGACACCTAGGTGAGTAATGAAAACAATGAGAATTGGCTGAATAATGCAAGTACCACAAAGACTAAGGATCGCCAAACTAAAGTACGGGATCACCCTATGAAGTCACTGTTTTGTCTAATTGTTGCGGCTTAATCACGTGAGGGTGAGTAATGCAAAATGGGGTCTGTAAAAATTCAAATTCATTGCTGAAGACTAAATGACAATTTAAAACTAGTTCTGTCGAGTGGTGCATCCTCCCGAAACAAAATGAATATTGCCGTAGAGTTTGTTTGTTTTATGTCTTCTATAAAATTACCGCTAATCTTAGAAAAAACAAATAATTAAAAGGCGAAATTGCAATTGCTTTAAGTCCTGTCACACAGGTTAATGGTTTTTTCACATTCATATCAATGGGTGTAAGACCAATGGCAACCCGAACAAAACGCAACTTTATATGCATAACCAAACTTAGTTACCGTCCTGGAAAAGAGAACGGCTAAATGAAACTAAAGATTGAGTCAGGCGTATTTGTTAATTTGGTAAATACATCCACACGATTTAGCTCATCAAAATTATAGACGACTTATCCCAGTATATCATTTAGATTAGTACACTAAACGGTCATAAGCTGGTCAGGCGGAAGTGTATGATAGGTTATATGGATAAATTACCGATTATCTTATAGGGAATCGATCTAGAAAATAATTACGCTGGAAAATGTGCTTTGAATGACAAATTGCTAGCACAGCTATTCGAGGAGTTGAAGGCACAAAAACTGACACGAAATGATATAACTGAACTGAGAATAGATGTTAAGAACTAGTAAGTAAAAAATAACTGGGATTACTATCATAGTAATCTACAGGAAGCAAGAATAACGTTACTTAAACACATGACTTGAATGAGCCGTAGCTGTAAATGAGTTATTAACAGAATAGTGCTTAAGTAATCAAGTTTTCTTCACGATCAGAAAAGGTTTGGGGAATTACCAAAAATGGAAATCGAAATTCAATTACGACTTGATCTTTCCCTAGATTTTTGAAAACCACACCTTTTGGAAATAGTCAGTATCCTTCACTTTTTCACTTACAGAATAATTACTTTCGAAGCACTTGTAAACGATTACAGTACTTGGATACAACGTGATTATAAATAATTGTAGTGGCAACTCACTGCAATAATTTGGAAATACGTTTTAAAAAATAGTTTGTACAGCAAATGTTTAAACACAAAGATGAGAAATATTCGTCGACAGTTTCGTTAAAAAACCAATCTACTAGAATCTTCACATAAATAGGAAAACAAATTCCTACCTCTAAGTCATCCGCCAGTACAACCAGAATCCTTCTGAGCGCTTATCCCTGACGATCAATGTAAAATGGCTCCCATCCAATACCCAATATATTCACTATCTTTAGAACGGGTTATTATAAACCAGATGATCGTTTCTCGTTTTTGCCCTGACGTTGAAGCACCATTCCAGGCCTTCAGTAACATCCAGTGATAGAATTTCAGCCACTAGAAAGCAGTATTCGTTGTGTAGATAATGAATATGTTTGGTTGATATCTCATGAATTTCAGTCATGGCCCTGGTAAATTATAACCGAATATAAAATCTGATCATAATTTTGAACGTATTCTATAGCATACAACGTCTAAAAATGTATCATCTTCAGCATCAAGGCCAAAATTTGGAATATCTTTATGACGGATATCATAGCATTCACGCGTAAGAAAAAAAACAGCAGATGTGGACCCATTCAACCTAAAGCCACTTCGACAGTTCATTTAGTTCAGATAGACTAACAATGGAAAAATGAGTGAATACAGATATTTACATACAGAAAAGTACATATACATTAAATGGTGCAATAAGATTAAATAGGATAAGGGTTAGTAAGTCACTGACCAGTAGAGAATGATTTAGAGAAAAAGAATAAAAAATCTACCATACGCTGTTCCATCTTATTACATATCCAAATAAAGTTAAGGTCAGGTAATTGTAATAATATACACTACAACTAACATGAATGCTTTTGTCCAAGGATAGTGAAGTTGTCGGAACTAACAGCTGTAGCGTTACCACACATCAAACGGGCTGGTTACAGTATTTAAATTTACAAAAATAAGATGCAAAGAAGCGAGGGGAAGAGGGTTAGGATTCATGTAAGCTGGAAATGTGTTCAAAACGGAGCTTACCTGTACTGTGAAAATTTTTATCTTACCTGGGCATTAATTCTTTGATAGACAATTCATAGCGAGGTTAATCAAACAAGTTGTTTTACTGGAATACCAGAAAAATCTCATACGCGTCAAATCGTTTTCAGGTCGCCTAATATTCTTTTGGAACCTAGTAACGTTAATCCTACGTGGAGAAAACGGTTTTTAAACGATCCGTCCATTATTCCTGCAACATGCCTCATTAAATCATCTCTGCATATTTCGATAGATTCCTATACCTTTTGAAAAAAAGATTGGATGCCAGAATGTTCTGGGCTTTGGGAGTGCTAAGAGAGAGTCAGAAGTAAATTAGGAGTCAGCATAACTAGTTGCCTTTTATAGAAGTGGAGAGTAGTGCAAGCCATGGCTGAGACCCCTTGTTGTCGTCAACGGAATTTCTGTCTGAAGCACGCGCAAACCACGTCCCCTCGTGGTTCTGCAGAACCGGCAAACTCAAAGAACTTCCCTTGTAAAGTTCGAAATACCATTGCTTTACACTGTGAAACTGAGTCTCAAAATAGATTTTTAGGTGATGAATGTAAGCGGTTAAAAGTCAACTAACGGTCTGCTCTTGGAAAAAAACATAATGACTACAATTTTTAGTCCTTTACTTCCTTATTTTGTAGAGGAGTTATCTCGCCCAATTCTCTGTTAAGTGAGACTAGCCAGTTCTAACTTCTGGAGTTGTGGTATATAAAATACGACTGAAATTTCATAAGCTTCTGACTTTGCTATCTCAGTAGTTTTTAAATATGATTTTAATAACCAGTAAGTACTTGATTCTAACAAAAGTGTTTTTATATGCTGATTAGAATTATTCGAATTTATGTACTAACTAGGAATTCCCGAAATACTGTAATTTACAATAATTAGGACTAGTTAGGCAAAAATGAACGTGTTATATTTCGAATTCAGCGGGCCATCAAGTACGAAGAAATCATTAGTTCGTACATATGTAGCCACTACGGATTAAATATGGATCCAACTTATTGTGATCGATTGTACTTCCTCATCTTTGGCCTATGATGTGTCTTTCGAATGTATATTTGATGTCGAGTGTATTCCTTTGAATGTATTCATTAGTATTAGAGTTAACAATCGAATTTGGATCACTCATAAGGTTCATGAAATTGTGTTTGATCAACATGTCGGTTATGTATACCTTAGTCATAAATATCTAGAATTCGCACCATGGATTTCCCGACGTTCTTTACCACAATCCCCGTGGCTGGTAGGAGATCATTCCTACGATAATGTGTAACTTCTACAGAATCCAAACACCTCATACACAAACGAAAGATTTTTCCTTTTAATAACTTGAATGTAATCTCTTTCATCACATAAGATTTAGCTTTTCTATATCGCAGGAGAAATGTATTTACTCCTCTTCTCAGTCCATTAAATGTTGAAGCAGCAATAGAATCAATAGTAATTTTCAATGTCCTGGCAAGATTTTCTGCCTGACCTTTAAAACAAGAGTGCATGGGAACAGTGAATAGATGTCTGTACACTACAGGTAGTGATTGCATCCGCAGCAAACTGAGAGTCATCATCATTCACTAATACCACAAGAACCCCGACTAAAAGCTTTATGAAGTTTTTTAACAGACTAAAACACAGCTAGTGATTTTCGCTGAGTTTGTGAATGATCTTGTTTAGCAAAATTAAGTCTGAGTGAAACACAGACAAATGGAATACCATCCTGCTCAAAACCTGCACCAATACTCACAGGTGGTGCATCAAAGTAGTACAGAATATATGTAGAATTATGGTCTACTATAATATTAGTGCTGCTCTAATAATAGACCGAATCCTAAATTTGTAGATTTGTCATGATATAGCTGCCTAATCTATAAGATCTTACATGGAAGTCACACCATCGACTACACCAACTCACTGTATCGTATCAATAAGCAATACATGATGTAGAACAAAGTTAGGCTAGAGAAGGAACAATGTATTTAATATGAATAGAAAATATAAGATAACATTCAGCAGGGACCACGCCTGCATGGCCGAACCATGCCATTCGATCAATTCTAATTCGTTCAATTCATTATTCGCGCCTTCTCCATCGTTAGGTATTTCTTCGCGTTAAATATTGAATACCTATTTTCCGAGTAATCTTGTATTCAGCTTTGAGGATAGTGTGGTTATGGTCCAATGCCACTACATATACACTAGGTAAGTTCGAAGAACAGCATCACTTTGAACAAACTTTATTAGACTTCGCAAACATGACTCTTGTTAGCCATTCTGTTTAAAAGAATTATATGTCAAAATATCAAATAAACAATCGGCACGGCATGAAAAATTACGAATAAAACGGTAATAGTATTGAAAATCATCTACCAATGAACACAGTTCTGTAAGATGTTCCAGAGATGGTGATTTTGTCAGTGGGGCATGTCGCTTTACATCTGATTTAAAACCATTACCATTAACTAGGTATTCAGGACTATCGTAACTAGACACAAAAAATGAACATTTATTTGGATTCACTGCAATATTCTTCTTAATTAAATCACTCAATAAAGCAATAAGTCATCGGGCATGAACTAAATTATCAGAACCATGAACAATGAGACAATCTCCATAAAATTGAACCCCTTTAATACCATCGACGACAGTATTCATCATTTCTTGAAATATAGGTGGAGAACAGCTTGAACTAAATTGAAGGAAGTTATGATTGAACAGGCTTAATAAGTGTTAGTTATTGTTAAAATAGATAAATATCGACCTGGAGGAAATCTGGAGATGACCATCTCTTAAGTAAACTTTCAGTAAAATCTCAGGACCATGAAGTCGGTCAAGAATATCTTCAGCTTCCACCGTCGTTCACGTTTGCCTCAACAAACTGGAGTCCAGTGTTGATCTGTAATCGCCTCATATTCTAGGGATCTTGCCATCCGCCTTCAAAGGCGTAACAATACGAGCACTCCATGCAGAAGCTTAGATCGGTCACCTCATACGTTTCGTATAAACATTGTTCGGTGTCATATGCACCGCTTCTCGAAGACCATAAGCAGATATTCGTCTTTAAAGAAAGACATTATCACCCTGTACGTGGATTTCAACAGGCTGAGTTTTCATCCGCCTGCTGCACCTGCAGCATTCAGCTAGCAAATGTTTAGGTTAGGCATCGGAATCTTTTAAAAAAGTTGGTAAGGACACTTTCACATTAAGCTATTTTAAATTTATCAAACCCAGTATTGATGGTTCTACGGCACTTATTAAAAGCACAGTATAGGGCCCGCGAAATGTCACTAAGCCCTAGCCAAATCATCCGGCAGTTGGGTCATTGAATATCGAGCAAATCATCGATCGTCGTCAAGGTCAGGGGCGACTACCGCGCATCAGTTAATCGTATGCCCTGGACTGGCCCATGCGGTAGTGGTCTTACTTTCGCTTGTATCTACTTTAACTAATATATTTCTGTAATAACGTCCTCTGTGTTGTACAGTCTTCAAAGCATCTACGGTGCCTTGATATGTCAATGGGGTAGTCCACGTAATGTGCTGATTACGAGGTGTGACTTCGACGTTAACTGGTTCGTCATTTACTGCCTCATAGATAATACATTCTTTTCTGAATTATTGGAGTGAACTTTCGGGCTTCTGCATTAGTTATTTTTCTAAAATTGGAATATTTATCCCAGAAATCAACCGATCACGGATTTCAGTTCCTGATCGGTCACCGAAATCGCAATTCACAATCTGTTTCTGTGGCTCAAGTATGAAGTTTTTAACTTTCCGATCATTATGTGATATCATTTTATGAAGCTTCGATCCCTCTATTCATTAATAGCTAGCACATTGAATGTTACTAGCAGCTGCTTGAGAGATTAAAGTGACAATGAAATTAGCCTCTCTGGAAAGGCCAGATTCATTAACAGCTAACATTCTTCTTTGTTGATGAACCTCTGGAAAAAAAGCTGTAAAGTGATCGTCTTTAGTATCTTTTCTAGTCACACCAAATTTCGAACCGCTCCATGTAGTCTTCAAAGCCATACCCACTTGAATCATTATACAACCGTCCAATATTTTACTCCATCGCGACGCCAGTATGGTAACTGGAAGTATTTGGTTGATTGTGCTAACTAGGAATCTTAGAAATAGTACAATTTAAGGAAGGTAAATCTAGTTCGATTTAAATGGATGTACTATATTTAGAATTCGCAATCAAGTACGAAAGAATCATTAGTTCGTATAAACATCACGCTAGTCTTCCGGTCAGTTACCAAAACGATGTTTTGAGAAACACGATGCACTTTGACTTCATACTGTTAGATTTAGATTTGTTCTTCGTTAATATTATAGGGAAACATTTGTCATGCACCATAAAATGACATACCCAAGGAAGGATGAAAATCGGGAGTCGAAGCAAAACATTCCGACTGCCGAAGTAGGCGCGATTGTAATAACAATGTTCAGACTCGAGGAACTTGATCACAATGACTCTGAGTTTCAATATGTATAAATGAAGTCTTGTTTTTGTAGGAGTTTTCCTGTATGTATGCGCGAAAATCCTCCAGGTATGAACTCTGTGCAGACTTGTCTTTGTATGTGATGTTTCTACGAACGCCCCCTGTACTTACGTGTACAACGTTTGTGATTATCAAGTTGTTCTAGGGTTCATATCTTAAGATTGGCCAACTTAAGGACGTTGTTTAGACTTTTACTCACTATCTCAACTTTTTACTTGTCGGTTATATGTGAGCTGATTGCTCTGTTCTTATTAATAATTGAACAGCATTTCCCTCGCTTATTAAGAGCGTTTGCCACTGATAAACGGTATTCGGTTGTGAACCTTTCCTACTTCTTGTATAACTTAGTTCACGCCTGATTTCTCATCCATATAGATTGAACTGACTAACCCTTTCTGAACTGAATATTTATTCTCAGCTAATCGGAATATTTTTCGTATTGTGATAATTGTGTTTGACCGCGTCGACATAAATGATGTTTGAAAACCCCGCTCTTGTATACTCAGTTGGGTTTTCCGCTTTGTTTCCTAGTAACTCCTCCATACCTTCTCGTTCGGTCCATCAATTTATTGCAAGGATGTTGTTCACCGATACGATCTTTTATGACCTCCATAAACTCACAATTTGGATCCCACAACCGTACGATACCTTAAGATGTGAGATTATGAACCGTCTCCTTATTACATGGTCAAAGACTAAAAGATTATTAAAAGGCAGACAAGATGTAATAGCTTACGATCACAGATCTTGTATAAGAGTTTTGGTCAGTAACAACACTGTGTGTGAAACAGTTCACTTTTTTCCCTCTGAATAAATATTATTCTTAAGATTACGAAGTTTGTAATTAAAACAATAACTTGCGATACACTTAAATTAACTTATCAGACTCGTTTTATCTTCACTATGTATATATGACTCATACATAGTGATACTTTATTATCCTTTTCACTTAATTATGGCTTTCATAACATCACTTTAAACTATAACTGCACAAACATTTATTCTAGCGTCATATCTTACTACAATGATAAATTATTTTTTGTTACTAATTTAACGATACACACAAAGTCGCTTATTCTTGTTCTGTATTTATAAACACGCCTATTACACTGTTTGCGTATTTCACGTCTCCTTTATTTCTATTCCCTTATTTTTCTCCATTTCCTTCTTTAAAATCAATTTAATATTACTCTCATTTAGAAAGACCTGATTTATTATTATTAATATTCTACTATGAAAATTCTAAATTTTTTTTAATATGGCAAGTATAATGCTAACATTATTGAAAATTGTGTATTATTGCATTTTCTGAAGAAACCCGAAATGGTTTCTTCACAACACTTATGTACCCATAAGATGTTTGTGAATAATAATAGTTCTTAACCAAGGAGGATCAAAAGCCCAGACACATGTTGAACTTACTTAAGATATGTTGCAAAATGGATTATAGAGGATGGCCATCCCTGTCACACTTCGTACACCAGACCGCATATGAATTCAAGGATGATCAAAAGACCCAATAAAAGCAGATCTCATTCCAGAGATTGCTGCCCGAATTAAAACATGTTCAATAAAACTGAGCACGCCACCATAACGGCGAAATTCAAGAAAATGGATCTGAACACATCGACCCGAATAATCTTGATAGTTCTGTTATCATTTAAAGTCTGGCACTGAATAAACCACGTTTCCAAGAAAATGAGAAACTAGCAACTCCATTACAAGTCGTGAGACCTGGGGAGAAAAGCATAGACAGTTGCTTATATCAAGTTAACAACATGAATTCTGGAACGAGCTTTCGAATAGATGCAGGTTGAGATCTTAGTCTCAATCCCTAGAAAACTACCGAACTGAGATGATAAACCTCACCTGTCATACTTCAAGCTGAAAATTAACACGAGTGTCATGAAATATAAGCAAAAGACATTTTCAATGAATGTAGAGTTTAGTTGGATCTAAATATGCTTGGAAGATTTTTTGGATATGGATTTCCACTTGACACCAAGATACATCGTTTGAAACACAAGAGACTTTCGGTTGTGCAGTATGCAAGGGGATTCTTCGTTTCTCTATATTCTCCAAAACCCAGATGTTGATAACTGTAAAATCTTGGGACGAAGCAACGAAACTTTAGAATTAGGACAAAGCAAATCTTCAGTCCCCAATAGCAACCCGCACAATTAAGATTGAAGGCGACCCTGTACGTGCGAAATCAAACAGACTAGCTCTCTAATAAACTTAAAATCGCTAGTCAAATCCGACTACACACTATGGTTGAAGATTATCAGGCTCTCTGATAGCGACTAGGCATCACCTCTACCCATATTCCCGAGGTAAAATAAGGGTGACCAGCAACCGTATGAGTACTAGAGCTCTTAGTCGTCAAACTGTACCACACAGGTACCCAGAACTACTCAACTAAGGTCCCACAGACGGGAAGCCCCGCATTATACTTAGAAACTATCCGTTATCCGTGTCGATCGAAAATGCTGAATTGTCGTAAAGTATATTAGTTCCAGCAGACTCTATTTGGAACAAGAACTATCCTTCCACCGTATGTAATTTGTAATCACTGTCAACTTTCGCAAATAAAACCTAATCTAATATATCTAATATATAACACCGCTAATCACACAAAAAACATGTCAGAATGATCACGGAAAGGAAAGGAAATCAACTACAAAGAAGCACTGAATGTGTTGAAAAGTGAATTAATATTTTTTGAATTTATGCGATTTAATCAAATTTACACGTATTCCTTTAGCTTCACCAGCATATGGTTTGTCTTCTTTACGAACCGGAGCAACACGTGATCTGTAACGAATTGTTGCCTTACGAAATTTATGCCGTAAATGCACTCTAGGATTACGTTCACGTTTATGTCGATATTTTACAATGCCTTTATTTTTCATTATCTGGAGAAAGAAAGAAAAGACCTCACATCAAACTGGCGGAAAAAGTAGAAGAAAAAGATAGAACTGGTTGGAAAAAGACACAAATTGTAGCAGAATATTATGAAATAAAGTGTGACAGATAAAGAACTGTTCGATTGGAGTGAACAAGATATGATGGATTAGAAATAAATAGACGAAACAGGAAAAATATCATGAGCTATCAACATCAGCAATACTGATATCACATTTATTACTATTGCTATTACTCATTTTACCATGAAGAGACCGAACTCTCCATAATAATAATAATAACGATAGGAAAATATATAACTCATCTAATACCTGTTGGACTATTACAAGTCTGACTAAACAAACAGTCAATAATTATCATTCTCGCCCACACATCAGAATGGCAAGCAATTAATATCATGGGGAATATCAATTTTCTGGAATGAAGGTAATACAAAGAAATTCACAAATCTAATCGCTAGAGAAATTGATTTGATTACATCATTCTCTCGAGTTATTTTGAGGTGAAAAGTTATCGTGTAAACCACTAAGTATAGTCGCCAAATATTTCGAATGCCCTAGTATACCAACTTCAATTTAGGGGAATGAGTAGTATTACAGGTTCACACTGGGAAAGTATGACCAAGTAAACGGTCGATGAGTCACGCTTATACTTATTTATTGTCAGGATCTTATACAAAAAGATTCCATTGAGACATCAAATAATGAAAAAAACCTAAATTAAAAATTATTACGGCTAACCTCTTTGCTTATTGGCCGATTTGGTAGATCACGAGAGGACTGATCAGCTGATTTCGGACCAATTGTGTCCTTCTCATTAGGCGCTAAAAACTGGTCACTATCATCGTCAAATTCTGAAATGCTTCCGTCACCGTCGTCATTAGATTGACTATCAATAAACTGACTGAAACGTAGAAAAAACTCACAATTAAAAAATACTATGATTATGGTATTTTATCAAGATGTGTACGATTGTTAAAACAAAATAAATTGTCAAAAGTAGTATAGAAAGTTATTTAAATCAACACGACACTTGCTCTACATTCTTCAGGTCGAATAATCTTAATAATGACTGATTTCTAGGGGTTAAAGGAAGCTAAACCAATACATAGCACCATTCCATAAAGTAACTGACTGCTTTGACAGGGACCTTACAAAGTGAGAATTTCCTGAAAAAGAGTAGCGCAATCATTGTAATTTGCGGTTGGGGATATTGAGTGATAAGACAAAAAAACTAGTTGCAGTAGTACAGTTCCATTCACTCTTATTTCATACAGTGGATCGGTGGCTTAGTGGCTAAGATGTTCGACATTTAGCCGCATGGTCGCGGGTTCGAACATTATTGATTCACCTAATTGAGTTTGAGCAGTGGAATAGTATCACTAACTTTAACATACAAGGTGTGGCTGCGAGCCGAGTATAAAAATCTACTCTTGGTAGATTTAAGTCACAAACATTTCGTATTCTTCACCCTAAAATAAATTTTACATTTATTTTACAACTATAATGGATATCATGTTATTTCCACTCCTACTTTGCTTTGCATCTATAACATTTTTTGCTTACAGTACTACTAAAGGTGTTTGAGTTTCAAAATTGTGTAAACAAGTACTAATTTTCGCACATTACAATATGGCGAACACTTTCTGATTTATAGCAGAAAAACAAGTGGATAACTGAAATAACCAATAAAGTGATAGTACACATGAGAAATTCAGTATTATATAATTAAACTTCACCCTTTGTTGTCGATGAAAGTACATTTCAGAGACTAGTCATCCACAATTTGGAACCCAAGCTTTCCGCACAAAATTCAAATGTCATGTATAATAATCAATGTACGAACTATTGATAGGCCGTTTGGATTCTCCTGAGAATTTGACAATATGGACAACATATATCCATTAGAACGAGTTTAAATGTCGTTGCTTTTTATTTACAAGTAGAGTAACGTGTACGAGACATTAATAAAATCCGTTTATTTTTCGCAATATCATTGTTTTCTTTACCACAAGCTATCTACTTATAAAGGCTGATTCCTGATTGGTCAGAATGTAGCTGGAAGTTGATCGTGACTGTTTAAAGCTCGTCGCTATACCATGCTTTCGCCCTATTGTTTTCACAGAAAAAAGACTAAATTTCAATTACTAGTCTATAGTTGTAACCGATAAGAAACAACTTTGGGAAAAATAGAAACAACACATGATTGGCCACAAGAAGAGATGGAAAGATAAAAACATGACGAATTTCAATTATTATTACCTATCAGTATCGGAAAGAACGTCCATTCTACACAGTTCGTTAGTCTATAAACAATAATGGAAACAAAACAGGAAAATATTGACACCAATATTGACTGAAGTTGAAAACATTGAGCCATTTGACATCAATTTAATATATAAAAGCGAAGAGATCATTTCAAGGCTTAAAAGCCTTCCTCTGATGAAGCGTACCATGTAAGATTCGCGTATTATAACGGTATTATTCGTAGGTAACTAGTTTTTTATTGCATGATTTCTCTCTTAGATACGTAAGTTATTTGTTCGACAATATTCACATCGTTATTCTAGACTTATTTTTGCTGCGAGTTGATTGTTATTGCTGAATTCATTATCATTTTGAATGTCAGTTATTCTAAAAAAAGGTAATTATTACTCACAGTAGAACTATATATATATATATATATATATATATATATATATATATATATATATATATATATATATATATATATATCATGAGTCAGTTGAAGCTAGACCACCATTGAAAACCTGGAAGCACTGGACGGCCGTTTCATCCTAGTATGGCACTCCTCAGCAGTGCGCATCCACGATCCCGCACCACGCGGGGCTCGAACCCAGGACCTACTGGCTTCGCGCGCGAGCACTTAATCACTAGACCAACGGTGTTAATGTATAACTTCAACCAATCCACGAAGTTGCGCCACCGTACACCATTGTCTTCAGTGAGTTCCTATCTCACAACAGACCTGGTTGAACTCCACTGGTAACGGCTTCTCACTAGACCTTCAGGAGTTTTTCCTGAAGTCAGTCACTAGTGAGCAGTTGATTATTATCAGAATGGGTTTTGTGGAGATTATATATATATATATATATATATATATATATATATATATATATATATATATATATATATATATATATATATATATATAGGTCACCAACCAGCTAAATCCATATTAAATATATATTCTGTGTCAGTCACCCGTATGTGTATATCAACTATGACGAAAATATCAATTAAAATCACTTTGGTATGGAATAACGATATTCCCCCATGGAAAAAAAATATTTTAAAGCTAACAGAGTTGAGGAGAACTAAAAATATCGAATAATACTGTGGATCTAACATTGCGAAAGCATCTAATAAGTTATGCGCGCTTATTTGTATTTTGAGTATTTTAACATGGATCCCAACAAACAATAGAGAGTTTACAAAAATTCGGGTATGACGAAGTAGCTTGTTCCAAAATTAATTTAGAATGAGATACGTTTGCACAATGTCTTTGAAGAAAATTATGTACTGGATGGACCTCACATGTGTTACCACGGAAATCCAGAAAGCACTTAACAGTTAATTTGGTTTACTATGGAACTCCACGGTAATGAATCGCCATGATCACTCCAGGAAAAAAATCTAAGGCATCTAAGTCTCTTAACCAATGCTTAATCATTAGACCACCCAGTTAGCACTCAACAAACCTACACGGTATTTTAAATGACATAAACCTACGATAAATACTACATAAAAGTTAGATGATGGTCGGAGGTAGTCAACAGGAAACCCGGATTTCGAGCTATTTGGCACTCGTCAGCAAGGTGTACCTGTAATCTTGAGGGAAGTGGTGCTCCCTGACGGATTCGGTCCCGTGCCATCCAGCTTCACAGTCAGAGACGTTACAACTAAGCTATCCTTGCCGATGAGTGTCAATTAGCACGAAACCCGGGTCCAGGGTTTCCTGTTGACTACCTCCAACCACCATCTAATCTCAACATAGTGCACGCAATGTCGAGTCACCTAGACTGGTGACCACATTGCAACTCAATCGATAGCATTCGATCTGCACTAAGGACTTGACACACATGACATTGATCACCACCAAGTGATCAATCAATTGTGACTATATAAAATTTAAATTAATCTCCACAAAACTTTGATATAGATATACAGAAGAGGAACTTACGGATTTCCTCTTCTGGTTTCTAATATTCTTCACTTCATTGCCAGGTAGTAAAGCATGTAAACTGTAAATAAATAAACGCAAATTTATCACCAGTACAGTCCACTGGAATTGTTTAATTAGTTCCCGTTTAGATTTGTACTACTTTGTAAACAAATTTATTCTAGTGGTCAATTATCAACTCCTTTCACAGGCACAGATTCGTGCCCTTGGAGTTCCAGTCATATTTTAAGGGAGGGGGCTAGTGATATTACCTAACTGTTCAATGAAAAATGAATAAAACAAAATGGAGTTTAGACCGGCGATTTAATGGCTGAGGGCTGAACGCTTCAATCACTGATGAATTGCTTTATCTAAAATTGGCCGAAAATTAAGTGGGATTGGACAGATGATACGTCCTAATTTTAAACTCTATGGTCAAGAATATCTGCGACCGAAGAGACAGGATCGCGCCAAGCACCATAGGGTCCAGTTATGATATGAAAAGAAATATATCATTTAGCCATTGAGTCAGAGAATTCAGTAGTTTGTAATTTTAGCTATGATCGCTATGCGATCAAACTACGTCCTCATATATATGCACCACTATGTATATAGTTGAAAAATATCCCTTCAAGAAAAACTTGTATCACTCACTCACCATTGTTCTCTCATACTTAAATCACTGATAGAAGAAGTGAAAGTAATTGGATTAATAGAATACGGTCTACCAGATGATAAAGCTTTATTAATCACTTGAATGAGACGATTTCCAATAACATTAAAGTAACCAGCATCTTCACTTAAACAAGTGAGTCTTTCCTAATTTTAAATAAAATAACAGGAATTAATAGGGTTGTAATAGTGATACATCGGTTTAAGTTGGGATTATCATTGAAAAATAGTGGAGACTAAACAATAACTTCATTTTACTATGGGACTTCTTAGATATGAGTATGAAAGATCTTGTTAGGGATCAAAGATAAAACCTTCAAGTTTTGCGTCAAATGTTTAACCATTAGGAACTAACGAGCCATCATCCAATGGTGCGTTTTCAGCTTTAGTCAGTTCACAATGTAGGACGACAATAATTAAATACTATTGGTGATCATTTTTAACATCGCTCACGGAAATGAATTCCACCAGCCACAACTTCATGTCAGAACTTCAGGAACATATTGAAGTAGGAACGAACTCAAAAAGATTATGGATAGTCAATTTACTGAGGTGTCCCTTCCACGGTGTGGGCAGCCGTGAAGTGATATCAGCCCTCATACCCGTAACAGCGCACGAGACTAAGTTGGTCACATTCAAGTCCTTCCTACATCTCCTAATACCTCTCTTATCTCCATGACTAACCCTCCTCACGTCTCTTTATCACCTCGCACCGCTAGGGCAAACGATTCGAGTACGCGGAACGCTATTCCTGGTCTCCTGAAACCACGCGCTAAACTACACGTAGGAGCTTTTAACGTCCGAACACTGTGCCAAATAGGACAGCAGGCTTCCTTAGCTAAGACTTTAGAATCTCGCGCCATCGAAGTGCGCTGCGTCTCTGAAACGCGCATACAGGATGAGTACCGTCATTCATCTGACCTCACCATGCCAAAATAAAGAACCGACTCGATTCACACTTCATGTATCTGGAAGCCCTGATTCTGCTTCCCGTGGCCTCGTCGTGGTAGGTATAGCATTGAGTCCTAGGGCAGAACCAGCTCTCTTAGACTGCATCCCAGTAGACCGTCGTTTGTGCGCTGTCCGACTGAACGGAACAGTAAGGATCCGAAAAAAATAGGGACGCTTGTCGTTGCCTCTTCGTCGTCTCTGCCTATTCTCCCACTGACTGCAGCTCAGATGATGTAAAAGATGAGTTTTACAGAAAGCTCTCTGACCTCCTCCTAAAAGCTAGGCGCTCGGATGTAGTAATAGTGGCCGGTGACTTTAATGCTCAAGTAGGTAAACTAAGCGATAGGGAAAGACACCTGGATGGATCTTATGGTGTCGTGGCTCAAAGAACAGATAATGGCGACCATCTGTTGCAGCTATGCTCAGATAACCGCCTGTTCCTTGCAAATACTAACTTTAAGCATAAGGAAAAACATCTTTTAACATGGAGACCCCCTAATTCGTCCTAGCGTTGAACCCAAATAGATCACATCGCTATCAGCCACCGATGGAGGGGCTCAATAGAAGACTGTCGCTCATTCTGGAGCACATGCTTAGATTCAGATCATGCTCTAGTACGAGCACGTATCTGTCTGCGTCTTACTGGACGTAGGAAAGACGCTGCAAATAAACCTATTAGGGCCCTACTTAATGATAGTCAAGCTAAGAGTATATTTCAGGAACAACTAGGAAAACAGTTAGGCAGCCATGTATGTGATGCCCACCCCGAGGCAGCATGGAATGATATTCGAAAAGCTGTGGGAACAGCTGTGATATCTGCTAGTAAGGTAAACCACAAGGCTAGGGAGAAACACTGGATCTCAGCGGCATCTATCGCACTGATAGATGCTCGAAAACTCATTCCACCTGGCTCCGAACATAATGAAGAGCGGAGTCAGCTTAAGCGCAAGCTGACAAGAAGCCTACGCAATGATCGTGAACAGTGGTGGGTAGCGAAAGCAAGAGAGATGGAAAAGGCAGCGGTAATAGGTAATAACAGACAATTGTTCAGACTTGTTAAGGAAACCGACTGTTAGCGAAAAACTCTCAGAGAAAGATGGACATATTATACATTCTCAATCCACGAGATTGGATCGATGGGCAGAACACTTCAGGGATCAGTTCAACTGGCCTTCAGTCACAATTCGGTTTCCCACGATCTCTAGTCAACCTGAATGGCAATTTAATGTAAGTCCTCCGTCCCTTTACGAAGTTGAAAAAGCCATAGGAAATCTGAAACGAGGGAGATCAGCAGGCCCTGACAAATTTACTCCTGAGATTTTTGAGGATGGTGGTTCAGTATTAGCAGCGACATTAACTGAGGTCTTAGGTAGCATTTGGGAACTGGAAGTAATCCCATCTGACTGGTCTCAATCACTGATTGTGCCAGTCTATAAGAAAGGAATCAGTTTGACTAATATAGTGTCTAAAATATTAGCTCCAATAATACTTCGACGCTTAACCAAAGCTCGTGAAGAACAGACTAGAGAAAACCAGGCTGGTTTTCGACCTGGACGTGGTTGTATAGATCAGATATTCACACTACGTCAGGTTCTAGAACACAGACACACGTTTAGACACCCCACAATGGTAGTATTTTTCAACCTTAAGGCGGCATTCGACTGTTGATCTTGAGGTTATATGGCAGTGTTTGTCACTGAAAGGAGTACCAAATAAGTACATTAACCTTATAAAGGCTCTCTACTCCAACACAACTGGTAGAGTGAGAGCTTATGGCAAACTGTCATCAGAATTGATTACCTCAAGTGGTGTTCGTCAGGGCTGTCCACTCCCTCCATTCTTGTTTAACTTTGTCGTCGACGTACTTTTAGAGATAACACTTTCCTCATCTGAATTTCCAGGGGTTGAACTTCTATCGGGAGGTTCACTTGTTGACTTAGAATATGCCGATGACATAGTTTTATTTGGCGAAGACGCTGACAAAATGCAGTCTTCTGACCACTCTAAGCAACAATGCAAGCACGTTCGGGATGCGATTCTCTCCCTCGAAATGCAAAATGTTGCTTCAGGATTGGGTTGCATCGACACCCGAACTAATGATAGGGAGTGAAGTAATTGAGCGTGTCGATCGCTTCACTTATCTTGGAAGTCTCATCAGCCCTTGTGGTCTGGTGTGTGACAAGATCTCAGCACGGATACAGAAGGCTCGACTAGCTTTTGCCAACTTGCGTCATTTATGGCGTAGGCGAGATTTCCGTCTATCAACCAAAGGACGGGTTTACTGCGCAGCAGTTCGTCCCGTCCTACTTTATGGCAATGAAAAATGGCCGGTAAGAGTAGAAGATATCCGTAGGTTACTAGTATTTGATCATAGGTGTCTTCGAAATATTGCGCATATATCCTGGGACCATCGAGTAAGTAATGCAGTTGTTAGGAAACGGGTACTAGGTAAGGATGGCAAATCGACTGATGACGTAGTGAAACTTCATCAGTTGAGATGACTGGGACACGTGCTACGTATCCTCAACCACCAACTGCCCCGACGTGCGATGTTTTATTGTGTAGGAGTAGGTTGGAAGAAAGCTAGGGGCGGCCAGACCAAAACATGACACAAATCCATGAAGTCACAGACAAGTGGACTGAGTCATGTCGGTAGGTGTAGACCACCTGGTTGGGGACCGCGAGATGATAGCAACCGATGGTTAGAGACCTTGAATGACATGGCTCAAAATCGTTTGCAATGGCGCAGGTGTATCCACTCTTTGTGTTCTCCCAAATTCTAATCTTCTGAATTCTTCATGTCCCTTTCTTTTTTCTTCTTCCAAATTTATTTCACTGGATTATACTCCTTGAATAACATCTTCAAACCCTAATTTTTCTGATTACAGCTTATAATTTTACTCCCGACCGTTGTTGCTACCTTAACGTAGTAGTTGGGCTTGCCTATCGTGATGAAGCAAACGAGCTATACTGGCTGGAACAACCGTTCCTCAAGGCCCTACCATGTCAGACAGGTCGGTTGAAGAGCCATAGGACTAAAAGCAACAAACCTAAGGTCCGAAGGCGAAGTCGTACTGCTGACTGTACAGAGGTGTGACAGCAGTAAGGTGTTTCCTTCAGACAACCAGCACGACAGCGATGCTGCCTTTCCACAAAGAGGGGTGGAGTTAGAAAAGGTAGACCCTAAAAATGCACACTTCGCCTTATTTCACGGATATCCGTCTCCGGAGGTAAGGTCTCAACAAGTACGGAGCTAACACAAAAATTACCCATAAAAAGGTCGTGTGTGGCCGACCTTAAGCAGTTGTCCCTTGGGCACTGCGGTTACGCTCACAGGTCACTAAGACCACTTCTAATCTAATTTCCTATTATTGTTCCTGCATCGACTTTCACCTCTAAGCTTCCTTTTTTGGCTCCCTCCCCCCAAGTGTCACTATAGCCAACGATTCTAGTGCTTAAAATATTGTCCCAGGTCTACTGAAACCTTGCTCCAAACTACACATTGGGGCCTTCAACGTACGCAACTTATGTCAAATCGGTCAACAGGCTTCCTTGGCTAGAACCCTAGAATCTCGTACCATTGATATATGCTGTATCTCTAAAACACGCATACAGGACCCCAGTGTGGTCATTCACTTGACCTCACCTCGGCGAAACGGAGAGCCAACGAGATACACCCTTCGTGTATCTGGTGACCCGACGGCCAGATCTCGTGTACTGACAGGAGTAGGGATAGCACTAAGCATGAGGGCGGAACAAGTACTGTTAGAGTGGATCCCCGCTAACAGTCGTTTATGTGCTGTTCGGCTAAACGGCTCCGTAAGAACCCAGAAGGATAGGGACACACGTCGTTGCCTTTTTGTCGTTTCTGCCTACGCTCCCACCGACTGCAGCTCAGATGAAGTGAAAGATGAATTTTACAGAAAGCTAAACGTTCAGACATAGTACTCTTAGCAGGTGACTTTAATGCTCAGATAGGTAGTTTAAACCAAACAGAAAGGCATTTAGGAGGGTATTTTAGTATTCCGGCACAATGAACAGATAATAGTGATCGTCTGCTGCAACTGTACTCAGGCAATCGTTTATTTTTAGCAAACACAAATTTGAAGCATAAGGAGAGACATCGCCTAACATGGCGACCCCCTACACCAAGCCAACGATGGACTCAAATAGACCATACTGCCATCAGTCATCGTTGGAGAGGGTCGGTAAAAGATTGTCGCTCATTCTGGAGTACCTGCTTGGACTCCGACCACGCCCTAATACGGGCACGCATCTGCCTGCGCCTCACTGGACGCAAAAAAGACACATTAAAAAGACCCATTAGAACTGAGTTGAGTAACGAGAAAACCAAAAGTAGGTTCCAGGAACAACTGAGTTCACACTTAGGTAGTTCTGAAAACGAGGCTGACCCAGATGTTGCTTGGAAAGCTATACAAACAGCTGTGGAAACAGCAGTGACATCTATCAGTGATTTAAACCACAGGGTTACAAAGAACCAATGGATTTCCTCAAGGTCTATTGCACTGATGGATTCTCGTAAACTCATCCCATCAAGCTCTGAACACGATGAACAGCGACAAAAAATCAGATCTAGGTTAACCAAAAGTCTAAGGAACGACCGTGAACAGTGGTGGACAACGGAAGGAAAAGAGATGGAAAAGACGGCGGCTATAGAGGACACAAGACAGTTTTACAGACTAATAAAAGAAACTGAAATTAATAAGTCAAGTGTAAGTCAGACTATTTCAGAAAAAGACGACACCCTTATGTGCTCTCAGTCCAGGCGTTTAGAAGAATGGGCCTTCAGCTACTCTACAACTACCGTCCATTCCCAGACAGTGTGAATGGAACATTGAAGTAGGTCCCCCAACTCTAGCAGAAGTTCAAAAGGCTATAGCTAATCTGAAACGAGGAAGGGCAGTTGGTCCAGATGGATTGGCTCTAGAGGTCTTTAAGGATGGTGGTCCAATTTTAGCGATTAGGTTGACTAATATTTTAGCTAAGATCTGGGAGTTAGACATTATTCAATCTGACTGGTCACAATCACTGATCGTCCCAATATATAAGAGAGGGTTAAAATCATCCTGTGACAATCATAGAGGGATTAGTTCAACTAATATAGTATCTAAAATACTAGCCTCGATAATTATCAGACGCCTAACTAAGACTCGTGAACTGCAAACACGAGAGAACCAAGCTGGCTTCAGACCTGGTCGTGGCTGCACCGACCACATACTCACCATTCGTCAGGCTCTTGAACATAGGCATACAGATCGGCGTCCGACAATGGTGGTCTTTCTTGACTTAAAAGCAGCATTTGACTCTGTAGACCGCGAGATTCTGTGTCAGTGTCTGTCATTCAAAGGCGTACCCCAGAAGTACATAAACCTTGTAAAGGTTTTTTACTCGAACACTACTAGTCGAGTCAGAGTTTATGGAGAACTATCATCTACTTTTGCAACCTCAAGTGGTGTCCGTCGAGGCTGTCCACTTTCTCCATTTTTGTTTAACTTCATTATAGACCTATTGATGGAAATAACTCTCGTCTACTGAATTCTCGAACTACTCCTGGAGTCCCTCCGGGGACTACTGGCGGTCCCAAGCCCGGATAAAGGAGGAGGGTTGGGCATGGGGTTAGCGTCCCCATCCCGTAGAAAACTAACTCGCTAAAAAAACGCTAACCAACTGAATTCTCGGGTATTGATCTCCTTCCAGGAGGTCCACTTATCGACTTAGGATACGCAAATGATATAGTCCTGTTTGGTGAAGACGCTGATAAAATACAGAGCCTTCTGGTAGCACTAAGCAACAATGCCAGAACGTTTGGAATGCGCTTCTATCCCTCTAAATGTAAGTTGTTGCTTCAGGACTGGTCTGCGTCAACACCTAAACTAAGGATAGGGAGTGAAGTAGTAGACCGGATTGACAACTTCACTTATCTTGGAAGTCTGATCAGCCCTAATGGGTTGGTGTCTGACGAAATCTCAGCACGGATTCGACAAGCTCGCTTGGTCTTTACCAACTTACGTCACCTATGGCGAAGGCGAGATATCCGTCTATCAATAAAAGGACGAGTATACTGCGCGGCAGTCCGTTCTGTTTTAATTTACGGCAGCGAAACATGGCCATTAAGAGTAGAAGACACTCATAAGCTATTAGTATTTGACCACAGATGCCTTAGAAATATTGCTGGCGTCTGCTGGGATAACCGGGTAAGTAATAGTGAGGTTAGACGCAGGGTATTAGGAAAGGATGGTAAATCAGTTGATGAGGTTATGAATCTTCATCAACTGAGATGGTTGGGCCACGTGTTACGTATGCCCGAACACCGATTACCACGACGTGCAATGCTATCCGGTATTGGAAATGGTTGGAAGAAAGTTAGGGGCGGCCAAACCAAAACGTGGCATCAGTGCTTGAAGTCACTAACTTCTAGTCTGAGCCATGTTGGTAGATGCAGACTACTTGGTTGGGGTCCGCGTAACTATCGTAACCAATTGTTGGACACTCTTGGTGACATGGTTCAGAATCGATCACAATGGCGTCGGTGTATGCACTCTCTGTCTTCCCTTAAACTAAGAGATTAAAATCGCTTCATATCTTTCTTTCTATGAACTAATTCTTTCTTCCTGTGCTGTATCCTTATTGCAATCTTTCTTTGATATATTACCACCTCTGAATTAACTACTTTTATGAATCCGGTGTCTATCTTGTTGTGTTAATGAGGTATGGCAACTTGGACCGATGCATATATGTGCCTGGTTCTACGTTGTAGCTGACTGACTGACTATAATTTTACTACATCTAGCACTACGGGATTTGAATCGACCACTGCATCTTTGTGCTAATGTGGTGTGGCAACTCGAACTGATGCACGTACGTACGAAGTTCTACTTTGTTACTGACTGACTGAGGTGTGGACTGATGTAATAAAATACATAGGGGAGTTATTTATAAAAGCAACACTTTAATAGCGTCTTATTTTTTAAATATCCTTTTAATGACAGAACATTCCTCGACCGACTGTGCTATGGATGCCTAATGCTGATGAGTTCTAAAATAGAAAAAAACGAATATTCAACGGCTCTCCGGTTTCCAATGACTGTTGTTTTACTTTAGTCAACTGCATGATGGAAACTACACATTGAACAATCTATATAAACATCCTTATTTTATTGAGATCATGAACTGATTGATGTTAGACCACCATTAAAAACCTGGAAGCAATGGACGGCTGTTTCGTCCTATTGCGGGACTCCTCAGAAGTGCGCACCCATGATCCCTGGGTTCGAATCCCGCGAGCGGGATCGTAGATGCGCACTGCTGAGGAGTCCCACGATAGGACGAAACGGCCGTCCAGTGCTTCTAGGTTTCCAATGGTGGTCTAACGTCAATCGGTTTATGATCTCAATCAAAAACTTAACAATCTTCACAACCTCTAATTTGATTTTATTTTAATAAGTTTATTGTTTTTAACTTTAAACCTACTCTTAATAAAAGTGATTAGCTAGGGACGTTCATGACCAAATATTTTGTTATGGATTAGAGCTAAAATGACAATAATTGACTGATTTCTATGTTCACATGACTACAGATCTAAAGGAGTTAGTAAATAAGTAACAGACGATTATTAAACGATACCAAACACAAAGAACCAGGGGAATGAAATAGGTCAAAATATGAATGACACTGTTAGATGGTTAGAGGTTATCGATGGTAGAGAAAGAACTGAATAATCGAAGTTTCATGGTAGTTGGGATTCGTCAATACACTGTATTCGCAATCTTGAAGTATATGATGCCCTCAATGGGATTTGAACTAGTGTCACAAAGCTCTAGAATACAAGACAATACCGCTGCATAATTCTAAAGACACTGTTTAAATGATTATTAATACATACTTATGAGCTTAAATTATCCCATTGTTGATATATAGGACAGAATTTTAATCAGTCTTCATTAGTGTATATACACCCTAGGTGAGTGACTTCGATATAGCTATTTTGTTATAAGTTTCAGTTACAAAGATACGATAAAAACCGTTACAAATAAATATGATGATCATCGAACAAGCTAGTGGTTAACTGGGCCTGGTATACTAGTGTATAATGCATTGGATAGATAAGTACTGGGTCCGAATCTGTGTGAAGATCAGCACTGGAATGCTGCTACATCTACCTGATAGGTCGGTCCCAAATAGAATGAAACTCACCTGGACTCCACCCTTACACGCAAATTAAATATACTAAGATTAATAATATCTTTTTAAGAGAACATACACCGATTGATTTTACACAATTTATTAAATAAAACGTTCATCAATATTTCATTGTCGTAAAAATCATCAGTGATATAATACCTGCTTACTTTGTAATGTTCTTCAAGTTCTCTATGTATAGGATTATGATGAAAAGCTGGTGTGAATTGTAGACGATGAGCAAAGTAACTTTTTAATAAACTGGCATATCTAAAAGAGTGAATTATTATTACTAAGAGTTAGTTGGTTAACAACTATTACATTGTTTGTTGAATAGACAATTAAACAACCTAAGACATGAAGGTTTCAAGTGAGAAATGTTATGTCCATGAGGAATAAAGTTGAAAAAAATTGAATAGGATATGAAGTTTCAGTAATTAGAACTGATGGGTATGGGGTCTTATGCGTACTCATTCAGCTGTCGTCAAACTCAAGATATCATATTGAGCAAAGCAAAGGTTGCTTCGAAGAAAGAATATGATGATAAAGAAAAGATCATTATTCACATATTCAACTATAGGCCTGCTGAAATCAGTGTCTGAAGACACTATCATTTTCACAATCAAAATGGGGGTAAACTAAGTAGAAGTAACCGAAAACGCTTTGCACAAACTAGATTAGTAGGACGATCAATCCTCTGAACCGGATTTCAAATGTGACTTACTCTGACTGACCCATATACCTCATGATCTTTTTTAGTTAAGAACTTTAAGGATGCAATATATACTTAATATAAAAACGTCGGTACAAAGAACCGAAGATCAATAGTTTAGTACTTTAAAGTACTGCACTTTTTATAACTGAATTGAGAGATAAAAATGCAACACTACTGCTTTGGTCCCAAAAACTAATGGATAGTAGTAACAATAGTCCCTACACAAAAAATGGGTGGCTCAAAATCTTTGAGTGATCAATACTTTGCTTCGTAATCAGATTACGTTATTACCATAGGTCACACACAAAAAGAACTCTTAAATCGAAAGGAAACGACTAATTCAATGTAATAAAACTTTTGATAACGTTGTACACCTGTTACAAATTAACAGAAAACGTTCTTTTTCTATTATTTTAGTGGTTTGATTACAGGCTAAATAGTAATAACCTTTACAAATTCGTATTTACTAATAACTGTACAGTGCACACTTTAGCTATAAACTTGTTTATTAGTAATAACGATATCAAGAAATATTATACAACCATATGTAGCGTGGTATTTTGGCAGATAATCTACTTAGCTATAAATCTGAAAAAGTCCTAGGTTAGAAACCCACAACATCTACTTTAGTTTAGGTAGTTGGGTAGTGTTTTGAGATTCTTTTATCATAACTGCACTGCTAATAAGTAAGCGGCTTCTTATCGTAACTTACTGGTTATATATATAGTGAGTTCGCCCGATGAATGTGGCAAGTATCATTGGCTCTTACAAAAATATGTGACAACAGTCGAGTACATAGAACGATAACTAGGTAGATAAACCACATTAATCGATAAGAGTAGATTATCACATACTTTTCATATTGTGTTGAACGTTTTTTCAAATAAGTTACAGCAACGCAATCTGAGGGAAGACCACGAATGCATATATTCTTATCCAATTTGATCCAATTATCATCAGTATTACTGATTTCATCATTATTAACTATGCCCAAGTTTCGTGTTAATGGCCTCCATCTCTGTTCTAACCAGCCGGTTACTTTATCTAGTTCACTAAACCAACGACCACAATCCGGATAGTTATCATTTAAATACTAAAAATGATGATGTACATTTAAAACAAATTCACAATCAACAAAACTTATTGGTTCATTTAACTTTATATCAGGGAAAAAGATTAACAAGTTGCCTTGTTTTTTTCGATGCAAGAATAATTCGAAAATACTGATTTATTTATTTATTTATTTCAACACATAGATAATGGTACAAAGAGGCACCAAATAAATATGCGCCACACAAATCTCATTCGATATGTGTGAGGGCTGCGATACTGCCCGGGTGCCCAAACCGAAGCAGGTGGTTTTCTTAGGGGGCCACACCCCGAGCCTTCGACCTGAAGGTCTGATCCACAAGGCAGTGGAGCATCGTAAGGAGATGCAGTCCCATGGAAGCCGGTGACCAACAATTGGTTCATTCGCCATTTGTTCCCGCAGGATACTGGAGCCCATGTGCACCATTGGTTTGGAATCCGGTTAAAGCGCCGGACATTCGCTTTTCGTCCTCTCATTTTCGTAAACAACAGTAATGCCACGAGAAGGCAGTGAGTAGGACTTCCCTGGCAGAGGCTATATACGCGTGGCCGTGTGAGAGTATTTTGAGAGGGAGAGTGGACTCTCCCCACTCTCGGCCGTACCAGGGCATTTGGGGGGTCAAGTACCAAGCATATCAGAACGATATGATGACCTGTTTTATATAGCACGGTAACAGGGATATAAGCAATCTAATACGAACGGTGTCTTTATTAATAGGTTTCGACATTTTCATCGACAAATGCTTAGCTGAATTTACTGTTGCTTCCTCAAACTGGTGTAGAATCAAAACGTTCTGTGACAGGAAAATGGATAATCAGCCAACTCAAATGAGGCTGGACAATCTGACAACTGTTAATATTTAATACTGGATTTCCATAAATGGATCTTGAACAGGTACCTCAATATTACTTTTTTGTTATAAGTTTCAGTATACTTAGACTAAAGCTAAAAATAGAATACAGGAAGCGGGTTTCGACCCATTTAGAACTTTTAGGTAGATTTATATGCATTACAAACCTGATGCTCACATTGAGACTTCAGACTAACACCAATCAGTTATTTATTAAGCTATTTAGTACAGCTACCCACCAACTCGCTCAACGAGTAAAGTTTATTCGTGTTTGTTTCATTCTCTTGTTGATATGTGAACATCTACGCTGAGAAACATTTACATGACAAGTCACAAATGGGAAAAAACGTGGGTTCTGGATTTTATATATACGCCTAGTTCAAATATGAAACGTTTGTGAATGATTACCAAAGCTCTGAAAACACAAGAATATTCATACATGTTATTTTAGTCTTTTCCTTACTAAAGTACAAACAATAACAGTCATAACCGAATACTAAAAACAGTATACTATATACCTTTTGAATGAGTATTTTATCAGCTGATTTAGGCCAAACAAGTAAAGGAAGTCCATGAGACCGGAATATTGAAACTTCAGAAGACAAATTTTGAGGAAACGATGGAATACTAAGATTATTTAGTTTGCAAACAGCCAAATCGACTTCAACAGGATTTGAGATGTCTGAGTGATTAGAGTTATTGCAATTTTTACATGTTTTGAGCGGAAGTTCATCCAAATTTTGCTGTATATACAGATGAGTTCTACTTTGACCAGTTATAACAAGAAGTTCACTTGCATCTGGAGGTGCGAGAAGTAACTGTGCCGACGATGATTTAAACAAAAAAGTAGGGTACAATGCTGCCTGCTTTTGTCGACAATCATTTATACAAAGCTTTTGAGATTCTATTTAAAATGTAGAAGTGAAAGCATCCATAACACAAAATGACCAACTGTGAGTTAAACCCAATAAAGAAAAACAATACTTATAATATGATATAATAATCATACATAATCGAAGAGAGCGGATGACGGTTTTCCATGCTTTACTTGGACTGTTTATCGCATCCGATATTGCGTATACCTGAATCTATCGATTACTGAGAAGATAACATAATATAAAATACAGTCACTAGAATACAACTTGGACTTCATAAAAACCGCTGTTAACCGTTAATCATATATACTGATTAGTTTTTTACCTTTTAAATATCCTGAGTTTCTTTTTGGAACAGTTTAAACCAAACTGTTGACACTTTTAACGTAGGCAATTTATTATTTGATATGTTCAGTATTATGATTATTTCTCAGTCAGTCAGTCAGCTACAACGTAGGACCAGGCACATATATGCATCGGTCCAAGTTGCCATACCTCATTAACACAACAAGATAGACACCGGATTCATAAAAGTAGTTAATTCAGAGGTGGTAATATATCAAAGAAAGATTGCAATAAGGATACAGCACAGGAAGAAAGAATTAGTTCATAGAAAGAAAGATATGAAGCGATTTTAATCTCTTAGTTTAAGGGAAGACAGAGAGTGCATACACCGACGCCATTGTGATCGATTCTGAACCATGTCACCAAGAGTCTCCAACCACTGGTTGAAGAACCAGGACAAAAGAGATGACTAAAATAAATATGCAAATAATGACAGAATGAACATCGACGATAATCAACGAAGATCAAGGTCGACAAGATAAGCTATTAGTCACGTGGAGAAATCTGGATAGTTCACTTGAATCTGAATTCCGTGCTGAAGGTTTTAAGACTTTCGATTTCCAAGTCTTGAATCGAAGAAAATAACGTATTTATCACCCTTTTTTTCAGTTTTTATGACCAATATCAAAGCAGAGGTTAAAAGGATCCTTCATATTTGTTGTGTGTCTTAACCAAGGTAAAGTATGAAGTTTTGGACAGTCATTGGGAAAGACCGGCTGACTGATACAACTGGAAAACATAATGATTATACCTGAAGATTAGGTTTAAATAAATTAAGATGGTCAGAGAAAGACACTAGGCTGAACTGTAAAGTCTTTGAATAAAATGGGCAAGCGGAGGCTTCACACTTCATCATGATGATAGAAATGAGTATTCAAGAGCAACTGGTGATGTAGCTCAGGACTGATCACAATGATAGTGCAATAAAATAGTAGTAATAAAACTCATTTGCCGATTACAGGTCTCCTTATTCGACTTTTAATGACACAATGACTGTGCGGTAACGATATTGTCTGGTAAAAAATATACTAAACCGACTGCCTTCAATGTCAAGTCAAAGTTGAAATATCCTGTCATATATCAGCACGACTTTCATATGATATTGAGTACAGGTTGTTGCTGGAGATCATGATTTCGACCACACTTCGTATTTTAGAAAGATTGAATGACGATTTCCTAAAGGAATGAAGTGTTTGGGGTCAGAATTTTAGTGTTTGGAGTGGTAGGGATCCAGGCTACATAGCTGTTCAAACCCAAGTAGATGAATAAAGATCCGAAAGTGTGACGATATATTAGCCGTCATTTACATTGCACCATTTGGGGTGCATTTTCACCCTTTTTATTGTTTGATATCACGTCTTGCGATAACACTAAGTATGGGAACTTGGGTTTCATGTAATTCCATATAGGTTCAACATTGATACTCTTATCTACTCATGGAATGATCATACGATATTGCTAGAAAAAATAGTGGAAAGATAAAGTTTGCTGATGTGTTTCCAAAAAAATATAGACGGTATTCAACTTCTTCGGGTTTTAGCTTCTGAACTCCGAAGAAGCATCTGATGTTTGTACACCGTATTGATGTGAATGCCATGAATTTATTAAGTTCATGTTCATTTTCAGCTTTTGCTTGCTTATAAATGGAACTCATCAAATGTTGCGGCTAATAACTACGTAGACATTCTTATTTTCCGTAGTTTGTTATCACCTGACGGTTTTCTGAATATAATTATAGTAATGATAAAAGTATTCCTAAAAGCTGAAAGTCTGACTTGATAGCGCAAAAAGATGATAAAAGGTGGGTCCCTAGAAATAAAAAACGTCTGGCTTATCTTTCTCTAGAGCGAATTAGATTCTGACTGATAGTGAATACCATGAAGTGCAGCGTAATCAGAAACTGAACAGCAGTTAAATGTCTGTCATTTTAATCATTTTAAAAAATCGAGCTATTAGAAAACACTGGAAACCCCAAAAACGTTAGGCATCCAGTTGTACACACCTAGCATGAAGAATATAAATACGCATAGAACACACAAGACAAGATTTTTAGCCATACCTTCATCGTCAGCGGCAACTTTATCCCCACCGTAGTATGAAGGCTTTTCTCTCAGTTTACCAATTTTCACATCCTATCTTAAAGGTAATTTTAAAGCTACCCTCCTTACCATTAAGCAACCGAAATATGAACGTTGTTGTGGAGTTAGAATCAAAGTTAATTTTGTTGAGATAAAATAATTATTTCATTGGTCCAATCTAACCACGTTGAAGAAACTTACCAATATAAAAGGCAAGATTAAAAATACTGATCTAGTCTGAATAAGTAAATCATGTGTCATTACCTGGACTGTTTGAAGATCACTTTAACGTCAACAAGAAACTTCGGAGCATGACACCAAGTAGCGCAAAATTTGTACGATCTTGGAGAACTCGAGGGCACTATCAAGGTCACTGACAAATAGTCTCAAGCTCAGTTTCAGTTTCAATTTGGGAAGGACAGGAGGCCTGATGGCCTGTGTTAGTCCTGGCAATGCTGGTGCCTCATTCGATCCAACTTTTTTTGAAAGAATTGATGGATGGAGCCTCAACCACATGCTGAGGTAATGAGTTTCACTCGTTGATGATTCGATGGGAAAGTCGATAGTCAGCTGACAAGTAATTTGTTCTTGGCTTGTGAACACTTTTGGAGTGTCCTCATAAATTCTCTGTTTTGGAAGACAAGGAAAATAAGGGCATATCAGGTGCGAATTCGGCATTAAGCAATTTGAAAACTATGATCAAGTCCCCTCTAGTTCTGCGATATGATAATGGGAAAAGGTTCAGCTTGGCCAGTCGAGATTCATACGGAAGCTTCGCTATTCCGGGAATCAGCTTAGTCACCGTTCTTTGAATCTTTTCCAGAAGTTTATTGTCCTTTCTTAAGCAGAGGCTGGCCGCCTATATGCAGTACTCAAGTTTAGAACGTACGAACACTGTATACAAAGTCAAAAACGTCTTAGCGTCGACATGACTAAAAGCCCTTCGTATTGACCATGAAGTTCTAAAACCTTTGGCGGCTATTGCACGGCAGGGTGCAGTAGTCTTGACTAACGTTGACTCCTAAGTCATTATGTGTCTGGACGACAGGTAGCTCAATGTTATTCATCGTGTATGTATCTGTACCTTTATGACCGATATGCATCACAACACACTTGGAAGTATTTGTCGGCAACTGTCAGGTTTGAGACCATTCAGATAATTTCTTCAGGTCATTTTGGAGTTCTAAGCTATCACCCTCACATCGTATCGTTCTCCATATCTTGACATCGTCAGGATATAGAAAGACCGATAATGATAGGAGACGAAGAAAGATTTAGGAGTCCTGGTGCCCCATGATTTAAAGTCTTACGCTAACTGTGACAAAAATGCATTCCGAGCAAACCTTGCACTGGCAACATTGAAGCGCATTTTTGGCCAGTTTGACGGAAGAACTTTCCATACAATCTTCAATAGTTTTATCCGTCCCCATTTACAGTACGGAAATATAGTACTCCTCCCTCACTCCAAAAGGACAAGGTCACTTTGGGGCGTATCCAACGGCGAGCCACGAAATCAGCCTTACGACGAACGCCTTCTTTCACTAGACCCTTACCCATTAGAGTATAGACGTCTTAGAGCTGACCTTCTGACGGCTTATAGTATCCTTAACACTTCTGGACGTCCTCTTAAACACCTACTTAAGCTTAGTTCGAATAATAACCTATGGGGTAACACCCAGAAACTGGAAACTCAATATAGCAAGACGGGATGTAGACACAACTTCTACTCCTTAAGAGTTGTCAAAACCTGGAATTCGCTGCCGGCCGAGCTAGTCCAAGCGACTTCTCAGGAGTCCTTCAAGAGGCAACTTGACCTATTCTTAAGGACCAAGGACAGTATCACACTATGATTTACCAATTTTTTTCCTCTTTTATTGTTAACATACCTAGGTTCCTGCCTGGAGGATTTGATGATCCCCTGCTACTAGACACGGAAGCCTGTTAAGCGAAAGCTTCTTTTATTCCGTCCACAACTATTTGAACCATTTGAAGGTCATTTACATACAAGAGGAATAGCACTAGCCCCAAAACTGTACCCTGGGGCACTCCACTAAGCACAGTTTCCCAGCTAGATAACTTTGAGTTCACCCTTACTCTTTGTTGACGCCCAACTAAGAAGTCTTGTATCCACATCAATAAATTGACTCCAATCCCGACTTTTCTTAACTTATATAACAGCCGGTTGTGCAGAACTTTGTGAAAAGTTTTACTGAACCTAATGAAGGCTACGTCTACAGGTAACTTTTGGTCCTTAAGAGCGCACCAGCTTTCATGAGCCACTAATAAGTTAGTGATACAAGAATAACCTATTCTGAAGCCGTGCTGCTTCTCCGAGAGGATCCGGTTTTTATCGAATAATCTTTTCTAAGATTTTAACAACCACACAAGTTAGGCTAACGGAGCGGTAGTTCTCAGGTTTGTGTTTCTTACCTGTTTTGAAGACAGGACTTACTATGGCCTTTTTCCAATCTTTTGGTAAACGACCCTGCGTAACGGATAGGTTAAAGCATGTTCTTAAAGGGCTTGCAACGAAGTTAGATAATCCCTCCTGTAAAATTAGGTCACGTTCGTTCAAAGATTGTAAAGTGACTAGAACAAAGATTCACTCGTCGAATTTCTTCATATACACTCAACAGATTGCCGAATAAACCTCTGAAAGACCTAGTTGTAAGGAAACAGTATTCAAGAATAAATAGCTTTAGACTCAATTCTCTCGTGATCACGATGTCGTGAAGATTTAGCGCGGAGTCATTAGAAGAGCATCGGTAACCAATTCAAACGTTCAAATAATAATAATAATAATAATAATAATAATAATTTATTCTCAAATAACAGTTTGTTACATGAGGCATGCCAGTTTACAGGCAAGATCAAATTGATACAAATGATACAATATACACTGCAATAAATTACATAGCTGGGTTGATAATTTATAAGATATGAATGTCGATGGTTTAAATCAGTACTACAGTTGGCGCGCTTCATGAAAGTCGCGTTGCGAATGTGCGACTGATGGTCAAGAATAGGTCCATTGAAGGTATGGGCTTCTAAAAATCGCAACCTTATTTCCTTCTGGGATATCCAAGGCTTTAAGGATGGTGCAGGATGAAGTCACCAGTTCCATATCTCAAGGGGGCTGAAAGAGGGAGCAAGTAAGAGAAAACACGAGAGGCAGAGTAGCCAATATTCATGAAAGAATGCTTAAGGTATGATTACTCAGTCTAATTTTCCTTTATTAAGGTATATGTTAAGAAAGAGCATTTTAATAGGTTAAAGAAAATAAGTGTTGACAAGGTGTGAGTGGACATACAACTGACAAATGGGGGCGATTCGGAAAAGAGCTGAGAGTATAAGATTATGTGTGATTATAAAATAAAATATAGTGCTAGAAACAGTATTGTGATATACATTTGGCTGTCTTCCCTTTAATATCGAAGCTATTAGAGCCTCTTTCGTTTTTTTTTAAATATTTTTCCCCCAGTTATTATATGGTCTTGATTAGGCTTCGTATATTAGCGAATTGTCTAGTTTGCTTGTAATAGGATTTCTAGGTAGGAAGTGAAACCAATTCAACGTTCGTAACACGACTTAAAGAGGTATTTTGCGTGAATAGATCAGCTTCAATACCATAAGTTCGTGGCATCCCACTAAACCATAAGGAGCCGTAATTAAACAAAATGTTCTGCCCTACAGACATGGGTGGATTGAAGTTATCTCCCCACCTTCATGTTTGCTGGTCAGTAACGCCACCCTCCCTCCTTCAGTTAAAAGACTTATCAGTATAGACCTTTTGCGAGACAGCAACATGTTATGATGCATCAGTCAAACTTCATTCTTAGTTGGTAACAGGTAGTTCAACAACTGACGGTAGTGTGCTATCTTCAAAGATAAAATCTGTTCATGGGTTACATACTATATATTCGTTTGTATCCTTCTCCATAATTTTGTTGATTCGTTCTGTGAATCCAACAGAGGGCATGAATGCACGTTACTTTATAGACTTTCGTGGTCGTCATGAATTTGGGGCTTGACTACTTTACATGGATAGTTTAAAGCTCTAACACAGAGGACACTGTCATGTCAGTATGAAGAGTTACATCATTTGTTACATGTCACACACTACTGTACTTTCAGAATCATTGAATGAATCAATACGGATTCGTATAGTTCCCTTGTACTTGGACAAACGTGACATGAATTACTGTTGGGCGCCAGTCTGCATTCTGTACAGTTAGGTAGATAGCAACATCCATCTGCGATTCCTCTACAGTAGTAAATTCGGAGTCGTAAAGGTATCCTTAAAAACATTTGTTCATCCAAACAATCATATTTTACAAAGAACAATGTTTCTGTTCAGTCACATCAGAGAATGTGTCAGTTTAAGCAAAATATAAAAGGCATAAGAAAATCATAGTAATAGATAATAAGATTTCTGAAAGGAAATTAAATTAACGCGCTAGCATTTAACGCAGTGTCATTACAGTTTAAGAGGCACCTAGCACAGTTCATTTTGAGAGCGTGAAGTACGAAACCTAACAAACCATATACTCTTAGGGCAGCTTCGATCATGGCATTTTTGTCTGATAGGTGCGGCATTAAGCTCGACAGCTACGATATTATGAGTTCAAAAGTTATAGAACACGTAAATAGAATGAAGATTGGACATATATATCGTTGCTATCTCTTATGTTGGTTAATCAAGTATAACTGTCTTTCAAGAGCAGAATAGTAAATCTACTTCCTAATCATTTTGCCGATCAAACACACATGATAAACAATTAAAAAAGTATCTATCTTCAAATAAGTTGGTTCTTACTCAGCAGCGTTTCACCTAACCTCGCGAACATCCTTTTCGTTTGTCAATACACATTATGCGAACTCAAGAAGTTATACTTCAGTATATATCCTTCATCGAAAATCCATAAACCCCGTCGTATACCGAGACGACTAATCTGAAGACAATATTCGTTGTCAATACAAGTTAATTGCAGGCATACTGAGGCATGACATAATTATTGTGAATTGCTTTTAATTCCTTTCGTTGTATGTACTTGTATTCCTGTGTGTTTCAACAACCGGTTTCTAGCCTAGCATCTCGATGAACCTGAAGAGAGGCACAAAGGCTCAAAGGACGGAAAAATAATAAAACCCATTACTTATTGTAAACAATTTTCTTATCTCTTTGCACTAAGTGCATGTCAATTATCGTTTTTTTCGGATACGGAACAACATATTTAGATAGCTGAAAATTGTTAAAAGAGAGTGTAAAGGTCCAGATTCAAACTGGCATCCATGGTCTCGTCGAAAAAAAGTCAAAGTCTGCTACCCATCATTCAACGAAGGCCTAGGCCACTGTTTCGGCAGTAATGTCCTTGATAGGTACTACATCTAGTCATCATGTGAAACGGTCCATACACGTTAAGATGTAAAAGTAGCCATTTGAATCTGGTAAGGATCCTACCAAATCAAGATGAACATGGTTGAACTGACAGTCAGGAGCTGTGAAACAGTCTAAGGGACATGTGTTGTGTCTGTACACCTTAGATTTCTGGCAGCCTACTGTAGAGCATGCCAACTCCATCACACCTGTATTCATACTGGGCCAACAAATTGTCCTGTTATGAGCTTGACGGTTGCTCTAACACTTGGATGAGAAATTTTGTGCAACGTGTTGAGGACGTTGCATCAGTTACGTTTCGACATGGTCAGAGAATCCCCACCCGTAAATGTCTTACATAGTCAGGTTTCCTTACCATTTATCATCTGTTTGAGTCGGGGTTGTCGAAGATAAATCGTGCCGAAGATCGCTGCTTTCGTTTTGAAGCTGGGAGAGTTTAAGAGGGTCAGTCCCTTGGAAAATATTTAATAACTTTATACGAGGCTAGGCGTCTGTAATTACGTCGTTTACCCGCAAATATGTTGCAAGTCTGAAGCACGCTACGAGACAACGTCCAGTTGTGGAGACTTTACATGGAAGTGCTTGTCTGAAGACGAGGTTATTGGAGAGATCAGAAGTCTGCGATCAGTAAACATGATAAATTAATAATCTTCCAGTGTTAAAAATGTTGTTCAACACAACATATAGCTATGATTTCCCTGCGAGAAGTGCTTTATCTTGATAAATTATCTTGTGATTGTCTGGAGATAAGTGCCAAAAAGTGTCATGTGTTGTTTACCCATTGTTGTAATACTACATTGATTGCCGTGTGGGATGAATCGGCAGCAATAGCAATACTTGCCTTGGTGTTGAGGTGTACCAGTATATTTGACTTGAAGATACTGCCTTTCACTGTGAGAAGTGCTTTCTATGCTTTGTCCACCAAGCTACGTTTCGCATTTCCACAAATTTGACTCGTTAAGGATCTAATTAGACATTCGCAATCCAGGATGAATCGTCGAGAAAAACTTGTCAGGTCGTAGAAAGTGCATAGTTGCTTGACTGTGGTCGGTTCTGTGTAATCTGTAATGGCCTATACCTGGTTTTGCAGAGGACGAATACCTTTAGTGTCAATGGTATACATGGAAATATCATGGGAGTAGGTTCCGATCGTACATTTTTTCACGATTACGGTTACGCGATTTTTCAGAATTGTTGAAGAACAAGATATTTTCGGAAATGAGATTCCCTATTTGAGCATGCAACGATATACAGCCATTAATATATTCGCACACAAATTTGATATTTATAAATACTTCATTATTGAGTCTTTTGTAAGCGAGTGCACACTTGGCATATCATAGAGTTCTTAAAGTCCAAAAGGAACGACGGTAGTCGCTTTAGGGACGTTGTGCTCAGCTATATATGTTCGGTTGTGCTCTTTATTCAAGTCGATCTTGAAAAAGATTATCATGTATTCGATGGTGGTCGTCAGGATGTGAGTCTGCGGTAAAGGGTAATAATAATAATAATATAATAATATATATTTCTGCATGTGCAGGTACACACCGTTTTTACAGGCATGATCTATAAATTACAACATTTGTTGGTTCACAGAATGTTTCCCAACTTATTAAGTTTATAGTTGTTATAAAGTGAAATCGTAGAGCGCTTGCTGTAAACTATGACCTTGAGAGGACGCGTACATCAAGTTTGTTCCAAACGTCAGAGGTTTCATAGCCGTGCTCTCAGAGCAAGATTCTGAAGAAAAAAGAGAAACAGAAGAGCAGCAAGGCACTTGGATATGAACGCAAAACGTTGCTTAACATAGTGTAGTAGAACGGACAGAGGTATAATAAATTAGAATAAATTCATATTATATCTTGTTAGTTAAATGAAGTCAGAGGCTCCATATTATAGAATGTACTAATAAAGAACAATGAGTTGTGATGTTTAACAAGTTGAAGTAAGCTCACATGAAGGAAAGGAAGTCAAGGCTGTTACTAGGAAAGCGGTTTATAAGAAGGGTGTGTATATAGAGGGTGAAGTGTTAAGAATATTAATGATTACATCTTTTATTGTTTAACTTTTTTTTCATTTTTTCGTTTTTCCGATGCCAGCCACATAATCCTAGTGTAAAAATCCGAGTTAGCATGTTATGGGTTGTCTTAGTAGAATAGCTAATCCAGCATAATATTGGAAACATGAGTTTGAGTGGTGAGCGTAGGAAAACAATCTATATCACAGATTGATTGAATTATTCTCAGTCATGAGGAGCCTGATACATACAAAATGTTCTGTCCCCACAAGCATGGGTGGATTGAAGTTATCGCCCTCACCATCAATGCTTGCTGGTCAGTAACTCCACCCTCCCTCCTTTTGTGATGTTAGGCTCATATAGTTGGGTAGTAATGGCTTCAATTATTCTTAGGGACAATATGTGAAAGAGATGCTCAGAGATTATTTGCTAGCTGGATCTGTGATGTGATGGAATTCGTTTTGACCAGTCTCGGCTTTTCCGGAGCTAGTCAGGGCACTTCAAGTTTTCGAATGACCCTGTGGTCATGCTGTAGTGTGTAACGTTGCTTCTAAGGCATGGTATTTTGTGATGATTAGGTGTATTTGAATTATAGTATGAACTAAGAATCCCAGAAATAAAGTAATCGGATCAAGAAGTACTAGATAAGTACAAACGAATGTACAGTATATATAATTTGAAATCAAGCATTCAACAAGTTCAAAGGAATCATTAGTTCATTTAAACCCCACATATTTGCAGTCGTATTTTTTACAGTTAACAGTAATTTCCGAGTATGGGTTGGAATTACGGATAGGTTGAATGTTTAATTTTGGCTAATCATAACCTGTAACCAGAAAACGAACCTCTGCGAACAGGTGCTATGGTATATCTTTTTACTGAACTACGTTTGCTTGTGTCGACGAGTAAGTTGTGGTGTCCACCGGCTACAGATGCTGGTAACATATGCCAGCAGGAAGGTTTCCCAGAGGGCTTGCCGTGGCAGACGTTTTGAGGTTGGAGAAACTCTGTAGCCTCCTGTAATTTCTGGAAGACCTACCATAAGTGTTACAATGGCAACACAACTTGTGGTTATCTGTTTCTCGCCTTCTAGAAATAGATCTTTATCATAATGAACCTATTTTGTGTGTTGTCAATCGTCTGAGATGATTCCGAATGTTTAGTGAACCACTGAGAGTATAATAGAGATCTGTGATTTTTCCTGCGTCATCTGAGACTCTTGTTTAACAGGACAAAAATCGATGCATGAGTTTTGGTGATCTTAATAGTCCGGTTGAATGATGCAGTCATTTACAGCATTATTTTGGGATGGAAAGGGAACTTCTTACATCTGTTATGCAAGCCTTGATAGAAACGTTTTTCCAAAACGTCACTCGCTCAAAGTTCGTTAGTCAGTGGTTTCTCATTTACATCATAACGTTTCGGTTGCCGTGCTGTGCTGTCATCCGAGCGAGACTACGCTTTCAAGGTCAAAAGGACAAACAAACAGTCCCGTGGCTGATTAGAACAATTATACCGAACCTTAGTACAAAGGTCATTTACGTAATAACCGATTATAGTCAATTAAACACTTCATGATTATTATGTAACTCTAGCATAAGCATATAATGCTGAGCAAAATTTTGGTATCCAGTTACGTAACACTAATGACGATATTATTACGAGATACATTTTGGTCTTTCTGGACTTTATAAACTGCTAACTACTGCAGTCGTTTTCGTAATAATCGTTTTCAATTGCTCACAGTTTTTAAAAGGCCTCTGTCGAAGGAGCAACTTGATTCCATTGTTTTTGCCCAGTTGTGCCCAGTTTGTTCTTCTCTCTCAATATCTCCGTATTCATGGCTCTGATTGTGTCTGGCATCTTCCTCATTGTTTTCAGGATTCACAACTGAAACAGTATCAGTGATAATGTCCCACTGGAGTACTAGTGCTGTGGAATAGCATTACAGGGCAGAAATGCAGGTATTTGATTTGAATTTAGAGGATACTTCACCGTACAAAATTTATCCGAACACTTTGAATTTAATACTTCTATGTAAAGCATAAAGCCTGTCTTAGTCACTTGTACCAAAGCATATGAAAATGCAACATTTATAGTTCTATAACAAGAAATCAAATACATTACATCAAGAATACAAAACGTTCAAACGGTACAGGTCACTTTAAATAGTCACAGGATGCTCTGGCACAAAACGGTGTACTTTGTGTCAGAAAATGGTTGATAAATGTGATTGTGAAGTAACTGAGAATCAAACTTTTTCAAACAGAATATGACCACATGTCAACCCGAAGCATTTTAAACAACCTTTTTCAGTAGGCGGCGACTTTAATGTCAATGGTCCGTCACTATCCAAAAACGAAATTGAGTAAACATGGGCTAATGTTAACTGAGATAGAAAAAACTAAAGGCTTGAACAGCGTGTGACAAAGAAAGTTGACTCTAATTGACTTGGCGTTCTCGATATCTTTAGTAAACCCTCTTGATTCTGATAGTCATAATTACTATTTTTGGCAAATTTTAAAGCATCACAATTTATTTCAACAAAAGTATCTGCAAAAGAGGTTTTTAATCACCATACTGCAATAATCGGCTAGAATTCCGAGTCAGCTAATGTTTATGCGTTGAAACTGCTAGCTATACGTTCTTCCTGACTGAATCAAGTGAATGCCTATGCAAATATGCTACTAAGCGGCTCACATAGTTCTGCCAAATTCATTATATGTTCATTATTGACGTTTAAAGTAGAAGAAACACTAATTTGGATACAAAGTTTCTTCTTCAGAGTAGTTGTTATAAACGATCCTTATTTTGCAAGTTGGAAAAATATAGTTCTACTTCTGATTCCTTTGTTTTTAAAACGTTTTAAATATTTTTAAATACTAAACGGATGTTGAAAATAGCTAAAACTTCATGCTGAACAAGGAACTCGCTTCGCAACTTTCTTGATTTAGACCTGAATTTGACGGGAAAATAATCACTTTAAGGGACGTATAATTTTTTGTTATAATTAAAGCAATTAAGTTCAGACAAGCCTTGAGATTAAAATTTAAAAAATGTAGTGTAGTGCTAACTTAATTAGTAAAAACACTAATCTCAACTTAAGCAACGTAGTAGAATTTCGGAGTAAAACCCCTCGGTGATTGCAAAGTTTCCAATAGAATCTACAAGAGCATTTTTTCCGGTAGAAGTGCGAAAGCACTTTCTCACGATGAACTGACAGGTCACAACTTTGTCATCACTGCCTGGAAGCTTGAGACTGATATATTCAGTATATGTGGAACCATTGTGTATGAAAATTAAGTTCAAAAAGCTAGATTTTCTGGTGTGCTTACTGACTATATGTGTCCAATTGTTTGTTTCTTGTACATCAATGAATTTATCAAAATCTAAAGAACCACATAACGCATTCCAACTAACAAACGGCATATTGATATCGCCACAAATTAATACAACTCAAAAAGATAACATGCCTGACTCATTTTTTTCTTTGCTACTCGTTAATTTTCAATGACTCTTGACCATGTCTGCCATATTTTAACCACAGCAAGTAAGCATCTGACTTAATGGTCCACAATATAGTGCTATCTTACACTTAAACCCAATGCATTCTCGACACTAGGACAGTACCTTAAGTAATATTCAAGATGCATCACCACAGCATTTTAATAAAACTTGCATGTGATCACTCAGATGATTTCCCATAAGCTATCAATGGTTCTCTTTTAATTCTGATTTTCGCCTATTATGTATCAGTAAACGTTGATCATGACAGACGCAAATATGAAGGAAATTGGAGCAGTTCTGTAGCCATATGATGAAAACGTGGTGCTGAGAGAAAGGAAATTAGAGAACTCGCAGTGCGAATGACTTTAAGAAGTCAATGAAGGTTGATCATTTATAATGGAATAAAGTAAGGTATATTTGGTCTGTAGGTAGAAATGAAACTAAGATTTATTACCTGAATTGACTACAACTAGAAAAGCTTCTCTTGCGCGAACGTTTAAACATGTTTTTGAATAAAAATTGTACGGGTTCTTATTATTTAAAAAAACAGTTCATTTAATTCCAAGTAATTAATATGCGAAACACACTGAAGAATCTCAAGTGTATGTGAGGGATAACTTCTGAATCTACAAAACACTGACAACTAAACTGCCTTTCCTATTCCGCTACACACCCAATCACAAACACGAACGCAATCAGTCGAACGCATACATAAGGATTTTGGTTAGTTCAGTGTGAGTAGCAATAGAAAGCTAAGCATAAGTGAGCAACACACTTCACACCATCGGGGTATTAGAAAGGAGATTAATCAAATCGTGAGTAGGTTGATGCATGTGTAAAGTTACAATAACATGACGTACACCTGTGGTACTTTGAAACGAATGCTTTTTAATCCGTAGACGACGTTTATGCTCCTTGTCTAAAACTGTCACAGGATTGTCAATGTTGATCTTGGAACTCGACAATTCAGTCGACCCATGAGCGACGAAGGAATGAATACTTACAGAACGTTTCACATGATGACTTGAATACAGAATATTCTACAGGTGAAAATGTGGAAAGCACACAAAGACAAATAACTCTGCACCTATTAGAGTAAACTACACAAAGTCATACATCCATCCTCAAAAGTCACTATGTCGAACTTACTCATTCACATTTAAAAAATTCATACACACAAAATCAACCACAACTAACTATTAAGCAACAGATCGTTACCTTCAAATCATATTTCTTGTGAATCGCAAGTCTTGGGCTGAACACATTCCTCATTACTAAGATATACGACTCTTGATCATTCACTGTAAGTCGATAAAGTCCAAGAAATTGAGGAAGCAGTGTTTGACCGTGTCCTTTGACAATGTACTACAAGAAAGAGAGACACACTAAAGGATAACAATCAATCAGGCGGCATGTCAATAACAAACGATAATCGAAATTCGAACTACACTGAGAGCAACACCAGTTCAACATTTAATTGTTCGACATTCTGACATTACTGCAAAAGCAAGTTTCTATTCGATACACAGTGGAACAATCTGGTTGCTACAACCAAATAACAGTAGCGTTTTGTGATGAATTACGAGCAACATTTACTGACAGCCTTTTACATTGCGTCAGATACAACAATGCACATGACACAAGAGCTTATGATTACGTCATGAAAACAAAATCTAACTCATGAATCTAACAAACCATTCTACCTATTCAACATTATGTACCGTTAATTTACTCATCAAATTAAACTACACCGACAGCTCTAGGAGGTAAATATGGAAATGTTTCACTCCGAGTGTAACGACTCAAACAAATGCGCATGTGTGTCAGCTTATACGTTCTGTATAACTGAATAACTGACTCGCTTGTTAAATGTTTGACCTCTCCGTCAATACGATTAGTAGATTATCTAGAATTGGGATAAGTACAAGCATAAGCGCCAAAACGCCCTGGTACGGCCGACGGTAGGAAGAGTTAGCTATACCTCTCACAATGCTCTCACATGGCAACGTGCATACAACCACTACCAAGGAAGTCATACTCACTGCCTTCTCGTGGCGCGGGTGTTATTTAATAAGTCGAGAGGATGAAAAGCGAATGTCTGGCACCTTAACAAGGCTGGTGGACACAGAGAGTCCACCTGAGGGAAGTTGGAAAACCCTCATTCCAAACCAATAGTGCACATGGGATACAAGATCCTGATGGAACAAATGACGTGTGAACCTATTGTTGGTCACCGGCTACCATGGCACTGCATCTCCTTAGGTCGCTTCACCGCCTTGTGGATCAGACATTTAGGTCGAAGGCTCTAGGTGTGGTACCCTAAGAAAACCACTTGCTTCAGTTTGGACACACGGGCAGTATCACAGCCCACACGTAAATCAAGCCTCTTTGTACCAATATTTAAGTGTTCAAATAAATAATTAATTAAAGCACCTTCAACAACTTACATTTCCCCTAGTTTCTGCAAGTACAGACAACCACTTCCAATTAAAACATTCATCACTGTGATCGATTGATAAGACAAATAAAATCACACTTTAATCGAATTCGTCTTCTAAATGTCTACAAACCTCATCTTGCTACACTGCACCAACTTACTTCAAGGAAACAATCAAATCAGTTGGACAAATGAATCGAACAAATGCTTCACTACTTACCTTCATCATCAAAAAACAATAGTTGACTATAAATACATATTCGCTTAAGCAACACTAGCAATTGTCACACACAACACAATTAATATAAGCTCAAAGAGTTTCTAAGCTATCTGTAATAGGCATTCTCTGCACATCTGTTGTAAAATGTGAACACCTGAAGTTTGCTTTCAGAACAACTTCTGTAACCACTAAAATATGGTAAAAGGATAATGCACCAATGTAGGTGAGAAATACTAGGACAAGGAAGGATCCGATCATCTCATGACACTGTAAACATTGGAATAACGGAAATGTAACTAGATAATAATATTCATGGTCAATCATTTACAAATAAAATTGTACAATAATCTCCATCTGCAAGAATCTAACGGATGATCATCACGTAGTTGAATCGTTTGGCGGACAGTCTATAATACTTAGTCAGCTCAATAAGTAACTAGTCGATGCATTTTGTAAATCTTCCAAAATGAACGTGCTCATGTTAAGTAGATCGAAAGTAAGAGAATATGTTGAAAACTTACACCAATCAGTCAGTAATTATTGGTTTCTATCACATAACGTAACACTGACTTCCTATCGCCTAACTACTAGTTAACTGACTTCTACAGATCATCACAAATCACTCATAATAAAAATTGATGATAACACACACTCAAACATTAATTTTGCCAACAGGAGTTTGTTCAACTTTTAACTGGATGCACTATTACATCCCAACATAGTAACATCCGACGATCAAAACCAGTGCTTCACTGTTGTATCAGATTAAATACCAACCAAATAATCCACTCTCCAGTTAGTATAGAAAACACTTACAGAATAATATTCTTCTAACATTTGATGCATTTGTTCAACTTCTTCTGAACTGATTGTTTTGGCCACAAATTGTCGGTTATATGTGACTAGAAATTTCGATCCAGATTTTTCACGTGTACTATCCCACAATGGTTGGTGTCTGGTGAAAGAGTCCTGAAGTACAAATCAGAAGTAGAAGAACTCTGTATACTAATGACAAATAACCAAATGCAATCTATTCATGAGCACTGTTCGTGATGACCAGTGGAGAATTGGTCGCTCTGAATAGGAATCGACATATTCGACGCCTGCAGTAAATACAGTGTTATGGAACTCTGGATTCGTCAACACTATTCCATCTAAAAGTGGATACTTACAATGCTCTAGTTTGGTTGACATTCATCTTGCACTACATAGTGCACAACTAAATGCTAAACAATGAGAACAGTCTCCTAACTACACTCTATGCAGCGATCACTTGATACAACGACCTACTTACACCATTGAGTATCTGAATACACACCCAGTACAGTTAACATATAAACCGACGAACACTAGTTGACATTCTGGCCTCTTTCATTAAATGCTTCATCAACGCGTAATGTAGCTCCCATTTAAAAGGCTACCAATTGTCAGAATATATTAAGTAACAAATCATATCACTCTCACCAATCCAGGTTCAATTACTGTTCATTGTGTCTTTATTGTCGAGGGCAAGTATTCATGTATAATTAGCACTCAGTCAACAAACACCAAACGAACCACTAATTTCCTTTACAATCTAACAACAATAGTTTTATGATGTTGAACCCAGTTAATTCAATGTTGGACACAACCAATCAATCAATTCTACATCGATATCACCAAATAATACGAATTATACAAAAGAGCTAGGATGGAAAACGGTACAAGATAATTTTAAAACACATCATATGTTGTACTGTTGGTTGATAGAAACACACAACATTTACTCAATAAAAGTAAAAGCTAGAGAATAGACATGACATTTGAAAACATGTGAACAATATTAAGCACTGACAACTACATATTTGCAGTCATGTTGTTGGAGAAAGGATAATAAGGCAACTGTTTAATTGTTGCAAGTATTGCCTCTTTAGATCATTATAAATCCATTTCGATCATAAAAGTTCATCCACACACTCACACAACTAATAATGCAACTCATGGACGTGTTCTCAAAATCGAGTACAGTTTATTGTCCGAGTGACGGTCAGGATTCTAATCCTGTACTCACCCTGGCTGGTGGGGAAATAGAAGTAGTCGAAAAGTTTGTGTATCTAGGCAGCTGCATAAGTGCTGATGGTGACGTGAGTGATGAGATCAATACACGTGTAGTGAAAGCCAGAGAGGCTTTTGACAATCTGGGCCATCTTCGAAGCCTCTGTGATGTCAGTCTGGCTGTAACAGGTCGGATCCACAACGCGTCGGTGAGAGCAGTTCTGCTCTATGCTTGTGAAACCTGGCCTCTCTGAGTTGAAGATGTGAGACGACTCTGTGTTTGATCATCGTTGTCTCCGAAGGATTGCTGACATCCAGTGGCAACACCATGTCAGTAATGCAGAGGTTCGGCATCGTGTGTTCGAGCACAGAGACGATAATGCAATTGGTGTCACCATCTTGAAACATCAGCTTCGGTAGCTTGGACATGTTCTACAAATGTCGTCCCAAAGAATTCTACGCCGTGCATTATTTTTCGACGTGGAAACTGGTCGGAAAAAGCGCAGAGGTGATCAGTGTATGACATGGTGTCGTGATATGAAAGAAAGCTACAAAAGGCTGGCGTCTGTTGGTCCTTCTCGACTCCCTAGCTGGGGTCCGAGAGATGGTGCAACACAGTAGCTAAAGACGTTATCGTATATGGCTCAGAATAGAAGCCAGTGGCGATCCTGCTGTAACCTTCTTTTACTTTCTTCATAAAAAGTGGTTGTGACTTCCTTAACTAAAAGATTTCTTCTGGTTGTACCTTTCTGTTTCTCCCATCATTATTGTTATTTCACTATCATACACTAATATGTGGTCGTTATTGTTTTTTTCTTTTTACACGCACCTTACATACTTTATCTCTTCCCATTCTCATTGTTATTGTGTGGAGCATATGTATCTGGTGCCCTTTATAGCAATAATTATGTGTTCAAAATAATAAATAAATAAATATTGTCTGGGCGATCCAAATACTGAATGACTATGTAAACTAGAGTAGATGGTGTGTGGTCTGAACTTACAACTTAGCAGTCAGACACTCCAATTAACTTAGCACAACCACAAATCCACTATCGCATAGGTATATTTACAGAGAAATGACTGACAATAGCATATTACTTTAAAAAGTCAGAACTTAAAACTTAAAAGGTGAAATCAATAAGGTGAGAATAATGGCGTTTGGACTCTTCACGTGCAAGATTTATTACAGACTACCAATCAAAGTTGTCCACCAAACTCATCACAAACAAAATGTAATTTCATAACAATTAAATACTAGACAAAACTCAGTATGTGCAAGTTATGAATCTCTAGCACCATTCACATGTAAAAAGGAGGAGATATTACCATCAACACATAATCAGCTCCAAACCACCTACCCAATAATCCATCTTGTCAACTCCAAATCGATCTCGTAGTGACTTGAACACCATTGGGCAGTACTCCTTAAACTTGAATTTACTAGGCATATTCTCCCTAGAATCACATTCGTCAGCATAAGTCCACCATGAATACAAGAAAACTTACTTGTTAAAATGGTGGTTATTAACCTTCACTTTCATATATGCTTTGAAATCGTCTTTTAATAACAGTGCACGTTGCTTCACATGATTTAGAGCGGAAAACGAATAATTTATGCCCCACATCAGTACACTTTTTAATGGTTCATTGGCTCGAAAAAGTTTTAACTTCTGTTTCATGATCCTCACTTTCTTGTGTTTAGACACGGTGGCCATTATTCAAAGATGACAAATGTTTGGAACGACAACTTAGTGATTTAAACAGATTCTAGAAATTCAAGGGAATGAACAGGTCAAAAGTCACACATGCAATGTACTCAACTCTTAATATATGAAAGGTAGTTTTGGTAAGGGAACTCTTATTGTAAGCTAAAAGGCATATTTGGAAAATGGAAGGGGGAAAGAAAAAGCGGCTGAAAATATTTGAAGACAGATAATATAGAAAGAAAACGAATAATTGAGGCGTTTTGACCAGATACGAGCCTTAAAAACCAGGAAATTTAAACAATAAACCCTACAATCAATTTGTTTTACAATAAGCTCTATTTATTTTCCAGTAAATTAATTTTATAGTATGGATAACAATTACCGTGTCTGGTAAAACTAGTATCAAATGAGATTTATGTGGTGCGTGTGTATTTGGTGCTCCCTTGTGCCAACATCTATGTGTTCAAATAATTATAATAATGATAATAATAAAAATAAAAATAAAGACTAGTAAGTTAAACATAAACCTGTGCAAGCCACTTCAAGTGTGTGATACTGGGAATATTATGTTGTCATGCATATTGAGTGCGCTTCACTCCCGAAAAGTTTATCTTGAAGGTCATTAATCAGATAACACATATCCATCGTGTGCTTGTTTTCCTAAATATTTTGTATAGGCCCTCAAAATTCAATATTAATACCTTTTTATTTTCTTATAATACTAACTAATCTCACGTAAACACACAATCACTTATTTGAGTAATAGCACAGTTAGTATTGACAATAACTATACACTCATATGTTCTATCTTACACTTTTGACTCGTATCTCCGGTAAAACAGAATTGTCACTAACTACTTCTAAACCAACCAAACTGTTGTAATATTTAATGAATCAGTACTTGACAAGACGAAACCTTCATCTTTTAAGCTTCACGTTTCTTCCATACATCACTATCTTTTTTTCGTCTGACAAACTCCCTATCTGTTTATGCGATATGCCAGCAGTAGGACTGGTTGATATAAAAGGTACAATGCCCACATAAACTAAAAAGCCAACACAGTGTACACATCAGTATGATTCATTAAGTGTGCGTGAACTGATAGTACCGCACGGTCGCGTTACAGAGAGTAACCAACTAGAAACAAATTACATCACCGTAAATAATATAATACACATATATCAACATCATAATGTGAGTACACGAATGACATATCACTTTGCGGACGTAGCTGAGTCTACAGATCAGACATTTCTAGATAAGATGCGGATTCTAACTAACATCAGAAAACAACAACACTTACCATTTTAATCTTGACTGTTCTCGCGGTAAAACATTTGAATATGAGTTATGCGGTGACATACAATGATCGCTCAATCTGTAATAAAAAACAGAATAAGTTCTGTCCGCACTGTTCTATGAACCATTACGTACGAAGATATCTGGGGTATGGACAACATGAAATACCACCGATTTGAGTATATCTTCTGTTTACGGTCTACCTAACGCATCAGCGATGAAAATAACAATATTATAAGAAGTATTCACATTAACCTCATCCCTACCATCAACAGGCAAGTTTATTTTGGGGAACTTCAATATACCTTGAAATTCGTGGTTTTTAGTCGAAGCTCCAAAACGTTTTGAATGATTTATTTAATCCTTGAAACTTGGACAGTGAACTCATTATAATGGTAGTCCTACCAGACTTCGAAATATCTTAGATCTAGTGTCTACCATAAGCCTTACCACCCAAAACCGTGTATAATGGAAGGACGTTTCCACTCAGGAAACATAATATTGTCAGCTGAAGTTTTGACACAAAAACGGCAACCAGTAAACATAAAATTATCGCAATTCTTAGAGACCATCTCAAGGTTGACTAGAAAAACCTCCAGCGTTGCTTGGGAAGCATGGATTTGAGAACCTTCTCATCGTAAATAATATCGACAAACTAGCGAACATATTCTGTTATAACACTAGTAATATCTTCGAAAAAATCACACCTTTAGGACGGTGGAGAACTAGGTTTTCTTAAGATTCATATGCGAAGACTTCTTGAAAAACATTACACCCGATTACACAAACCTAATAATTTTCTATTTTTAGTCACGAGGACAAAAATACATACACAGACACTTGCACAGGAAAAACATGTTTTCGAGCTTAAGGATGATTACTCCACTCATATCGAAATCTTTCGAGATAAACTCAAGTGTTCTAGATCTCAAAGAGGAAACAAATATATCAAGGACAATGAAGTATACAGAGATCCTAAACTTATTGCGCAGCTATCTCGCGGACACTTTTGTATCTTGCTGACGAATGAGAAAACATTAAGCAAATCAGAACCAACCCTAAAACCTTCTTGAAAATTTTAGACTTCAACGTTAAAAATATTTCTATAGTAATTGGCACAATGCAAATCTCCTATACTGAATGACTAAATAGTATTCCAGCTGGTAGCCAAAGAGTTGAAGGTGGTGATCCGTACGTTATACTTCTTAAAGTAGTCGCAATGCCACTCTCTATAGTATGTTGCCATACTAACTACTACTTTCCAAGTTCCAAGAAATTTCACGAGACTGATATGAACTTGAACATGCATTAGCTCTTGGTAATAAGCAGATAGAAGTAATTGAGAAGGTCATATATCTGGGCAGTTGCCTAAGTGATGGTGGTGTCGTGAGTAATGAGATCGAATCACGTATAGTGGAAGACAGAGTGGCTCGTGTCAATCTGGGCCATCTTTGACCCCCTTGTCTTCAGTCTTCAGTCTTCAGTAATAAGGATAGTAGGTTGATGAACCTGTGTTAATCCTGACACATTACTTTCCAGTGAAGGTCCAGCTTTTCCTTGAGAGTATTCACTGATGGGGCTGAACCACTTGTTCGGGTAAGGCGTTCCAATCATTGACTACTCGATGAGAAAAACGGGACCCCACTTTAAGTTTATTAGATCTTGGTTTATGAACCTTCTTGCTATGACCACGGAGATTATTAGTGCTGGAGGGAGCAAAAAGATAAGACATATTAACACCCAAATCATAATTAAAGATACGAAATTCCAGTATAAGGTCACCTCGTGTCCTAAGATACGACAAGGGGAAAAGATTTAGGCGTTTTAAACGCTCACTGTAAGGGAGTCTAGAAAGACCCTTCACTAATTTCGTTCCTACACGCTGGACACGCTCAAGGGAGTTAGTATCCTTTACCAGACACGGGCTAGCTGCTTGGATACAGTACTCTAAATGTGGTCTAACATATATGGGATATAAAATTCTAAACATTTCCTCGTCAAAAGATTTGAACGCTCGGCGAAGTGACCATAACTCACGAAAACCTTTGACAGCAGCTGCTTTGCAATGTGTAGTTGCTTTTAAATCATGACTTAATACTACTCTTAAGTCTTTATGCTCTTGAACGCATGGAAGAGGTTTACTCTCAATAGTGTAACGGTAACTATTACCGTGACCGATGTGCATTAGTACACTCTTCCTAGCATTGATTTGTAAGCCCCACTCTCGAGCCCATCTAACTAAATCGTCTAAGTCAGCTTGAAGATCCAGATGATCAGCCGCACTTTATTTTATTCTCCAGATTTTTACATCATCCGCAAACAATAATGTTGACGACCTAAGTAACAGCGGTAATTCATTAAGGTAGAGAAGGAAGAACAGAGGAGGTACACCACTTTTGACCGGCTTTCAATCGGATAGCGTTCCGTTGACCCTCACTCTCTGCCTGCGCTCACATAAGAAATGTCCTGTCCACTCATGTACAGTACCTATTGTTCCGAAGCTCGTGAGCTTCTGCATAAGACCTACGTGTGAAACCTGGACAAATGCTTTGCTAAAATCTATGGATATCACATAAACCGACACACCGTTATCTAGGGCTGCTGTCCAATCTTCCATCGCAATAAGCAAGTTAGTCAAGCATGAACGCTTGTTACGAAATCCGTGTTGCTCAGGAGCTAACAGATTGTATAAATCTATGTGGCTTAGCAACCTAACCCGAATTATCTTTTCGAGTAACTTAACGACTATGCTAGTTGGACTAACAGGCCGGTAGTTAGATACTATCTGTCGCTGACCGTCCTTAAATATAGGACTGACTATAGCGTCCTTCCAATCTCTAGGGAGTTGAGCGAGTGAGAGGGACATATTGAAGAGTGTCGCAAGCGGTTTTGAAATAATTTCCGCAAGAGATGACAGCAACCGTGGATGTAACCTGTCGGGGCCCGGTGTCTTATCAGGTTTTAGGTTAGTTATCAACGGAAGGACACTTTCCTCAGTCACCTGTACAGATTCAATGGTTGGTATCTCGATGTGAGTGGGACAAGTATTTGTTACAATAAACGTAGAGAATACTTCGCTAAAATAGTTTGAAAAAGTCTCAGCTTTTACTCGATCTGATTCAGCTAGTAATTCTGAATTTTCGTGTAACAGTAATGGGGGAATACTATCACTACGTTTCGTCCGCCGTTTAACATACGAAAACAATCGTTTCGGACAGGTACGGCTATCATATACTAACTGTCGTTCGTAAGTGGTACGGGATTTGGCTATGGTTTTCTCACAGATATTACGGAATTTTTGGTACTCACGCTTAAATGGTGCATGACCTGTCAACAAGAATAAGTCTCAGAAATGTTTCCTACGCTTTAACAGCTCCCGGATTTCCTTATTAATCCATTGAGGGCAATGTGATAGCTTACGTGCTGACCATGGGATAAACGGTGACGTTACGGACTCGAATGTAGCATTGAACTTATTCCATTCATCTTCGATCAATTCATCCGCGTCGACCGACCAATCAGTCGAGATAGCACAGTTTCTGATTTCCGGAATATTAGCTCGCCAGATATTGGGACGGGGTGGAGCAGATACGAATTGTATACCATGTGTCCTAAACTTAAAGTGAATTACAACGTGATCACTGTTCACTAGTGGAGGAAGGTGCTAGATATCAAGGACATCCTCAGAGTGGTGGGTGAGGGCGAGGTTCAGCAGTGACGGAACATGTTGCAAACCAATATGTGTCGGTTTTGTGATACATTGTACAAGTGCACACTGAATAACGGTAGATAAAAGGTCGCTATCGAAACCACTACCTGGAGCTGTAAGCTCTATCCAGTTGATACGCGGTGTGTTGAAGTCCCCAATGATGGGACAACGTTCTGCCTTACTCCAAGAACAGATGTGTCTTAGGATAAAGTTGTCAGCAAGACAAAACGGACTGTGGTATATTCCCCCTATAGTCACTAACCCATTTCTAGATTTAATCTTACAACATGCAACCTCACATGTGCCACTGATATGAGCCTCCGATATGGTTGATTGTATACGAAAGTGATCCCTAACGTATAATATTACACCTCCCCTTTTTCGACCTGAAACTCTATCACTTCTAATACAGATATAGCCTGCGATGAAAGGAGAACAGTTCATATCTACTGTGAACCAAGTTTCTGTAACAACGATTATATCGGGACATAATTCTTGCACAATCAGACTTAGCTCGGACGTTTTATTTCTAAGACTACGAGCGTTCGTGTAGCACACACTTAAGGTGTTTTGGCAATCAATCGTTCTACTCATACAGGCCTCGGAAGCATTGGCTTCCAAGACCTGACTACCCGAAAACCCTTAATGGTAAGGATATTTTCGCCATTTAATTTGCGAGTCCTCAACTCCGTAACAGCATTCTTCCACTTGATTCGATCCTCAAGCGGCTAATCTGGTCGAATACGGATATTTGAGTCACGAGATTTTGGTGCGTTTTTCAGTAATATGTCTCTTTCATCAAAACTCCCGAGAACCAGCTTCAGAATTCTTCTTGGTTGGGTCTCGCCTCCAACCCACTTACCGAGTCGTATTACTTTTGCAATATGTACCCCTGAAACCTCTTCAGGTAGCACATTCCTTACCACAGACTCCACTAACTGCAGATCATGTGCATGTCTTCTAGCAGGGTCGTTATCTTTCGACTCCTCTAGATTCCAAATAATTAAACTAGGAAGGGGTTTAGCTTCCTTTGAAATTGTGTTAACAGCTTTCGACCGTGACGTTAGATCCTGTATATTCACTACTGGTATCTTACGATTAGCTTTTATTGTAACAGAGTCCTGTGAGTGACTCACAACAGTGTTAGACGAAGCTTTACTTTGGAGCTTTGGTGGATTGGTCTGAGAGTCCACCAAGGACTTACCAAGTAAACAGTCATTAGTTTTAGCTATCTTTCCTACTCTTCTGCGTTTTTGCGTCATCCATTTTCCATCAGTCGAAACATCTACATTAGAACAACTCGGGACAGTAATTGTTTTATCTGGGTCACCGGTTGCTGCTGTAGCAATATGGCCACCAACGTCTAATGACGTGTCACTCACTGAACGTTTCGGGGGAGAACATTTAATTGCACAGGTAGATGTCTGGCTTGCGCCGTGATTGCACTTACGACACTAACGCAATCTTCGCCATCAGTACCAATGTTATCAGTACAGCCTTCATCAACCTTCTTATTAGCCAACACCAGGAGACTAATTGCTTCCTGGATAAGCAATGTTTTGCTTAAGCAACAAAAACTACAAAGCCAATGAGAGTTGGGCTTTGAACACATTTTATATGCAGTGGGGCTTAATCGGGTGCACATCTTATGGAACCACTTATTACACTCATCACATTGCATCCCTTCATCCACGGGAAATAAGCAGTATGGTTGTCCACATTTATGAGTAGACTTAGCCATCGTGAAAATCAACTAGAATGGTGATAAAAAACAGGATATGTAAAGGGATTTTCAAACCTCAACTAAATAAACCAAGTAAAAGTCGACCAAGTATGCTTCGATGCAATAAATACACAGAAGCAAAATCGAAAAACTCAATACAATATCACTTTAACTGGGGTAGATGCAATTAAAGTGTAAACAGTAGTTTTGATGAGTAGTTTACGATCAAAACAGTTAATTAACTCAACGAGAAAGAATACCACTGTCCTTTTAAAAATCATGTGATGTCAGTCTGACTGTAAAAAGTTAAGGTCTACAACGTAGTTTTGTTCTAAGCTTGTGAAACATGGCTCCTCCGTGTTGAGGATGTTGGAGAACTCTATGCGTTTGATAATCGCTGTCTCCGAAGGATTGTTGACATCTAGTGGCAACACCATGTTAGCAATGAAGAATGTTCACCAAAAAGTGTTCGGACACAGTGACAACAATTTGACAGGTGTCTTTATCTCGAAACATTGACGTTGGTGGCTTGAACTTGTTTTACAAATGTTGTCTCAGAGAATTCCACATCGTGCATTATTTGCCGACGATGGGACTGGTTGGGAACAGTGGAGAGGCGGTCAGTGTATGAGATGATGTCGTGGTACGAAAGAAGGCTTTGTGGAACCGACATTTGTTGGTCCGTGGTGGGAGTCCTAGAGATGGTGCAACACAGTGGCTTGAGACATTATCAAACATGGTTCAGAATAGAAGCCAGTGGCGATGCTGCTGTAATTTTCTTTTGTTTTCTTGAAACAATAGGAGAAACTTCTTTAAGTGTAAGAATTCTTTCTGGTCGTATTTTTGCTAACTGCACTGCTCCTCTCACCGTCAATACTATTATTCTTTTTAAATATACTCATCTTCTTTTCTCTATCTCTTCACAACCTCATTTTTACTGTATGGTGCATTTGGTGTATGGTGTATTTACTGCTTCTTAGTGCTGAGGACTATGTGTTTAAATAAATATTAGCATCTAGTACCTGAAAATATTGCACATATCATTATCGAAATTATTTCGAGACCTTTAGCAAATGCAGTATCTGGAATGGAGGTGAACTTAAATAAGGAGATGGCAGTTCAACATCTACTTACTAGTAACCTCACCTCGACATCTAGGCATGGGTTTTTGAGATTCAAGTCATGCAATACATGCCTGCTGGGCTACCTAAATATTGCTACTTTAAAATGAGACGACGGATTCTTTCTAGATTTTAAGAAATCTGTTGAGTAGGTTTCATAAAACAAAATTCTCACCACGTTAAAGTCCTTCAGAATCAATAGTACAACAAATCCACGCTTTGCCTCATATTTAATAGAACGTAAACAAATGGCATAGTACAATATCTCCCTCATCGCAGAGACAAATAACCAATGGATTTGTTCAAGTAAGTATATTAAGTCCACCCTTGTTTCTTATGTGTATAAACGATAAATGTAAAATCATAAAATTTGGGAGATCATACTTATATCCTGACGATCTTAAAATAGTATGCAACTTTAAGCCTGAAGAATAAAGTAAAATTATATCACAGATTTGAAATGACCCTAGTAACCGATCTCTCTGGGGTGAAAATTGGCAGTTACCGCTTAACCAGAACAATTGTGAAATCATTCATTTTGAGAACCATACCCATGAACTACTACGTTACCTGAATAAATGCAGAGTTTAGACACCTAAATCAGTTCACGATCTAGGTACTTATTACACAAGAAGCCTAAAATTTGAAGAGCATTCCTCTTTTATTATTTCGAAATTTGACACCTGGTAGGTTCCATAACTAAGTGTTTCTTCACAATGGAGGCCAAGTCTAACTTTTATAAAATATGTAACCGACATTTCCTCTTTTATCTTCTCAGACGTGAATATCACAGACAAGATACAATTAGATGTCCGAAAAAGCTTCATACGTTGACTGATAGGATGTGACTCCACTCTCAACTACGTATATAGATGTAAGTACCTCTTCATAGAATATTTATGGCGCCATAGGCTAAGAAACAATCTAATATTTTACTACAAAGTAGTATACAGTCTTTCATTTCTAACATCCCGACCAAGTATGACCCATGACCTTACCTTCGAACTCAAAGACAACATATATGAATTGATAACTGCAAACACGAAACATAAATGTGTTGTGTTTTGCAGTGTGATATAGTTAGTTGTGGGACAGGTTGCCAAATCCTATCCATAACTGATGCACTGTTACCAAAATCAAAAGTGATTAATCAACTATTCGATGAACTCCCATTCAACTTAAAGGCACTATTTTGTGGACCACCTAATATCTACGCCGATCGTGAACATGTTGGACAAACTCGGTGTCATTGATCGATTACCTCGTGGACAAACGCAACGAGTTCAAAGCAAATCAAATGTTCATATTCTACGCACATATGGTTCGTCTTCTTAAATTCCAGTATTACCTTTTTAGTATTAAATCGAGAAGTTCACTTATTGGTAGCAATGGCTTAGTTTCTCTATATGTTTAGCGTTTGACCTCAGATATATGGTCTTCCATAATTTTTCTTTCCAAAGTTTCCTCATTCCCTCTGCACACATTCGCCATGCTTTTGTGCGGGGAATGACGTCTGCACATATCGTTTTAGTTGACGTTTCACTGACTAAACGTCGTTGTTCATGTTGTTGTCCAGTGCCGGTACGTGGACAGTGAAAGCTGAGACCAGGACAGCCTTTTGACTGAGCCAAAACTGACTCAGATGCTGTACTAAACTTCTACTCTTTTGGCTGATAATCCCAAAACATTTATCAAGTTCAAAAAGTATCTGAACTGTAAGCATTATCATTCAACTATTTCAATGCTTACTAATTAGCAATAATAAACCTTTAAAAAACTATATTGTGTTCAAGTGTCATGTTGTTAGTCTGCATTCACTTGTCTTTTTATTGAAAGCATCGGAAACATGAAATCCACATAGAATTATGTTAGCTTACCGATGAGCGATTGGGACTGCTGTAATTTCAACTTCCATAAAGTCTTTGATAAACGTTTCTTTCCTTGATTAATCGCTCACTGTTTCCGTGAACCGACCTAACACCCATCTAACGGACTTTTTCGGTTCGTGTCCATGAAAACAAAACCGGATGACTGAGGTCGAAGTTATCAGTTATCACTGGTTGAAACAATGAATATCTACGCGTTAAAATTTATCAAATAACATCCCCACTTAGCTATTGAAAGCAACAACCGAAACTCTGAACACTGTTCATTATTGCAGTATGACCATAAAAGACAAATCAAATTCTTATAACGGATCCGTCTTCCGGAGACAACTTAGTCCATCTATTCGTCTTAGCAGATTGGTGAATCTCAGTCGCGTGCTGAAGCCTGAAAATATAATCGTACACTTTTATTGTCTTCATATCAATTATGGTGACATCATCACCAGTTCGTTCCCTAAGATATTTGATCGAAACGGATCACAAATCATCCACAAAAATTCACAAGGATCGTTATTCATTATCCGGTCTGATTTCATTGTTTACTTATCCTGTTTCAGAATCATGAGAAATGTCGAATGACCGCTTAGAGACTTAAGCCTAGGATGTTAATTTAGACTTTCAGTCCTAACAGTTTAGTAACTGCTCGTAAATCATGCAGCTTACATTTTCAGCCAAATAGACGACAAACATATTCCTGAATCTAGTGTCATTGAAGATGTAACTTCCTATATGTAAATACTGAGTATGAGCAGTCTGAAACACAAGATTATGTTTCCCCTATTTGCTGGAATTTATTCAACGGTGTTACGAACCTCGTCTGGCTCACGGACGGTTTAGTGATCGTGATAGACCCAAACGCATCATTAAGGTGTATTCCCCAACACAAGAAGCAAGAGAAATGGCAGTGCATAAATATGGAACACAATGTAAAGTGGATTCTTGGGAAACAACTTCATTAATTACAGTGCAGAAGGTACTACTAATATAATTGGAAGACGGCTCCAGTTACAAACTCACCGATTGTAAGACATCTCTTAAACCACGTAAAGATCGATGAGTTACACAGATTATCAATCCCTAGAACCATGCATGGTTATTTCCATTCATATTGTCTTCTTACTCGGATACAATAGATTTGCTTACAAGACCATTCATTCTGTGGCCTTCAAAAACTGACACAAGGCAGCGATTAAGATAAGGTTTACATTAAAAAAAAGACAAAAGAAATGGTTTGTGCTGTTAGCGCGACTTTCGTGCACTTCACACATAAAAAGCTACGTAAACATGCGAACGCGTGAAAACCATGCTGACCTACACGCTCTCAACCGAAGCCAAGCCTTTCGAATATGGAATGCGTCAGGTTGTTCCAGGTCCAGGAAATTAAAGCACAGTTGGGTTTGAAATTGGTTTACTTTTTCATCGTGTCGATCGCCTTCGGATTCATTGTCCCATGCATCCTTTACAATGACTGATCAGTTAATCTCATATGCTTTTTCACATATTGTTAATCTTCTAATTGTATCGTTAAACGCTTCCGCAATGCGGACTTCTGGTTTGACTGGGTTTAAGGTCCTCGATTATGACTGTGTTACAGATAACGGCCCTGCCAAGCGCTGAATATCCATGAAATCTTTTGTTTCTACTCCTCAGAAGAAATGTAAATCTCTTGAAAGACGTCTGCAGGCTTGCAGCTAAGTGGACCAAAGGACTAAGAAACAAATTGTACCTGATTAGAAAAATGTGAAGTTAAGAACCTGGGTATCTACCAGTAGATATCGGTGATCTGTTACTACTAAATACAGAAGTTCAAGCTTTGAATTAGCTGAATAACTTGATGTGTGTGATATCAAAAATCCACCAAATTGTCATCATTAAAGTGAGCTGTATGTTAAACTTAGTGACCTAAGTTTGTAAGGCGGCCTGTACAAACTTGCTGTTCTTGTGATTAGAACATATTCAGGAGCCTGATGTACGGTTTGTTTTTTCAGGAGTTTTCCCATTAAAGTATTGGAGTCTTTTGTGGTAACAGTCAAAAAATGTTTCTAGACTTGCGTCTTAGAGTAAGTGGAGTTTGACTGAAGGATGTACTCAAAAGTGAAACGCTTGCAAATTCTAGGTTTCACAGAATTCCCCTTCCTAACCAATGCAAGGTTATCCTAAACTAGTATGACACGTTTTTTGGTTAGGAATCTGGTAAGTAGTAGGAGACGCCGAAGCATGATAATTTTGGTTTGCTTGCATGTATGTCTGCCGGGCTTAAGCTGTCCAAGTCTGTTAGCGTCATATGAATCCATTGACTATGACACCGATTATTATATTGCATGATAGAAATTCTTCGTTACTACCTGGTCACCATTTGATTCAGTCAAGTGTTTTTTTGAAGTGGCTTGCACAGGTTTATGTTTAACTTACTAGTCTTTATTATTGTTATTATTAATATTATTAGTTATTATTATTATTATTATTATTATTATTATTATTATTATTATTATTTGAACACATAGATGTTGGCACAATAGAACTTATTGTAAAACAAATTGATTGTAGGGTTTATTGTTTAAATTTCCTGGTTTTTAAGGCTCGTATCTGGTCAAAACGCCTCAATTATTCGTTTTCTTTCTATATTATCTGTCTTCAAATATTTTCAGCCGCTTTTTCTTTCCCCCTTCCATTTTCCAAATATGCCTTTTAGCTTACAATAAGAGTTCCCTTACCAAAACTACCTTTCATATATTAAGAGTTGAGTACATTGCATGTGTGACTTTTGACCTGTTCATTCCCTTGAATTTCTAGAATCTGTTTAAATCACTAAGTTGTCGTTCCAAACATTTGTCATCTTTGAATAATGGCCACCGTGTCTAAACACAAGAAAGTGAGGATCATGAAACAGAAGTTAAAACTTTTTCGAGCCAATGAACCATTAAAAAGTGTACTGATGTGGGGCATAAATTATTCGTTTTCCGCTCTAAATCATGTGAAGCAACGTGCACTGTTATTAAAAGACGATTTCAAAGCATATATGAAAGTGAAGGTTAATAACCACCATTTTAACAAGTAAGTTTTCTTGTATTCATGGTGGACTTATGCTGACGAATGTGATTCTAGGGAGAATATGCCTAGTAAATTCAAGTTTAAGGAGTACTGCCCAATGGTGTTCAAGTCACTACGAGATCGATTTGGAGTTGACAAGATGGATTATTGGGTAGGTGGTTTGGAGCTGATTATGTGTTGATGGTAATATCTCCTCCTTTTTACATGTGAATGGTGCTAGAGATTCATAACTTGCACATACTGAGTTTTGTCTAGTATTTAATTGTTATGAAATTACATTTTGTTTGTGATGAGTTTGGTGGACAACTTTGATTGGTAGTCTGTAATAAATCTTGCACGTGAAGAGTCCAAACGCCATTATTCTCACCTTATTGATTTCACCTTTTAAGTTTTAAGTTCTGACTTTTTAAAGTAATATGCTATTGTCAGTCATTTCTCTGTAAATATACCTATGCGATAGTGGATTTGTGGTTGTGCTAAGTTAATTGAAGTGTCTGACTGCTAAGTTGTAAGTTCAGACCACACACCATCTACTCTAGTTTACATAGTCATTCAGTATTTGGATCGCCCAGACAATATTTATTTATTTATTATTTTGAACACATAATTATTGCTATAAAGGGCACCAGATACATATGCTCCACACAATAACAATGAGAATGGGAAGAGATAAAGTATGTAAGGTGCGTGTAAAAAGAAAAAAACAATAACGACCACATATTAGTGTATGATAGTGAAATAACAATAATGATGGGAGAAACAGAAAGGTACAACCAGAAGAAATCTTTTAGTTAAGGAAGTCACAACCACTTTTTATGAAGAAAGTAAAAGAAGGTTACAGCAGGATCGCCACTGGCTTCTATTCTGAGCCATATATGATAACGTCTTTAGCTACTGTGTTGCACCATCTCTCGGACCCCAGCTAGGGAGTCGAGAAGGACCAACAGACGCCAGCCTTTTGTAGCTTTCTTTCATATCACGACACCATGTCATACACTGATCACCTCTGCGCTTTTTCCGACCAGTTTCCACGTCGAAAAATAATGCACGGCGTAGAATTCTTTGGGACGACATTTGTAGAACATGTCCAAGCTACCGAAGCTGATGTTTCAAGATGGTGACACCAATTGCATTATCGTCTCTGTGCTCGAACACACGATGCCGAACCTCTGCATTACTGACATGGTGTTGCCACTGGATGTCAGCAATCCTTCGGAGACAACGATGATCAAACACAGAGTCGTCTCACATCTTCAACTCAGAGAGGCCAGGTTTCACAAGCATAGAGCAGAACTGCTCTCACCGACGCGTTGTGGATCCGACCTGTTACAGCCAGACTGACATCACAGAGGCTTCGAAGATGGCCCAGATTGTCAAAAGCCTCTCTGGCTTTCACTACACGTGTATTGATCTCATCACTCACGTCACCATCAGCACTTATGCAGCTGCCTAGATACACAAACTTTTCGACTACTTCTATTTCCCCACCAGCCAGGGTGAGTACAGGATTAGAATCCTGACCGTCAGTCGGACAATAAACTGCACTCGATTTTGAGAACACGTCCATGAGTTGCATTATTAGTTGTGTGAGTGTGTGGATGAACTTTTATGATCGAAATGGATTTATAATGATCTAAAGAGGCAATACTTGCAACAATTAAACAGTTGCCTTATTATCCTTTCTCCAACAACATGACTGCAAATATGTAGTTGTCAGTGCTTAATATTGTTCACATGTTTTCAAATGTCATGTCTATTCTCTAGCTTTTACTTTTATTGAGTAAATGTTGTGTGTTTCTATCAACCAACAGTACAACATATGATGTGTTTTAAAATTATCTTGTACCGTTTTCCATCCTAGCTCTTTTGTATAATTCGTATTATTTGGTGATATCGATGTAGAATTGATTGATTGGTTGTGTCCAACATTGAATTAACTGGGTTCAACATCATAAAACTATTGTTGTTAGATTGTAAAGGAAATTAGTGGTTCGTTTGGTGTTTGTTGACTGAGTGCTAATTATACATGAATACTTGCCCTCGACAATAAAGACACAATGAACAGTAATTGAACCTGGATTGGTGAGAGTGATATGATTTGTTACTTAATATATTCTGACAATTGGTAGCCTTTTAAATGGGAGCTACATTACGCGTTGATGAAGCATTTAATGAAAGAGGCCAGAATGTCAACTAGTGTTCGTCGGTTTATATGTTAACTGTACTGGGTGTGTATTCAGATACTCAATGGTGTAAGTAGGTCGTTGTATCAAGTGATCGCTGCATAGAGTGTAGTTAGGAGACTGTTCTCATTGTTTAGCATTTAGTTGTGCACTATGTAGTGCAAGATGAATGTCAACCAAACTAGAGCATTGTAAGTATCCACTTTTAGATGGAATAGTGTTGACGAATCCAGAGTTCCATAACACTGTATTTACTGCAGGCGTCGAATATGTCGATTCCTATTCAGAGCGACCAATTCTCCACTGGTCATCACGAACAGTGCTCATGAATAGATTGCATTTGGTTATTTGTCATTAGTATACAGAGTTCTTCTACTTCTGATTTGTACTTCAGGACTCTTTCACCAGACACCAACCATTGTGGGATAGTACACGTGAAAAATCTGGATCGAAATTTCTAGTCACATATAACCGACAATTTGTGGCCAAAACAATCAGTTCAGAAGAAGTTGAACAAATGCATCAAATGTTAGAAGAATATTATTCTGTAAGTGTTTTCTATACTAACTGGAGAGTGGATTATTTGGTTGGTATTTAATCTGATACAACAGTGAAGCACTGGTTTTGATCGTCGGATGTTACTATGTTGGGATGTAATAGTGCATCCAGTTAAAAGTTGAACAAACTCCTGTTGGCAAAATTAATGTTTGAGTGTGTGTTATCATCAATTTTTATTATGAGTGATTTGTGATGATCTGTAGAAGTCAGTTAACTAGTAGTTAGGCGATAGGAAGTCAGTGTTACGTTATGTGATAGAAACCAATAATTACTGACTGATTGGTGTAAGTTTTCAACATATTCTCTTACTTTCGATCTACTTAACATGAGCACGTTCATTTTGGAAGATTTACAAAATGCATCGACTAGTTACTTATTGAGCTGACTAAGTATTATAGACTGTCCGCCAAACGATTCAACTACGTGATGATCATCCGTTAGATTCTTGCAGATGGAGATTATTGTACAATTTTATTTGTAAATGATTGACCATGAATATTATTATCTAGTTACATTTCCGTTATTCCAATGTTTACAGTGTCATGAGATGATCGGATCCTTCCTTGTCCTAGTATTTCTCACCTACATTGGTGCATTATCCTTTTACCATATTTTAGTGGTTACAGAAGTTGTTCTGAAAGCAAACTTCAGGTGTTCACATTTTACAACAGATGTGCAGAGAATGCCTATTACAGATAGCTTAGAAACTCTTTGAGCTTATATTAATTGTGTTGTGTGTGACAATTGCTAGTGTTGCTTAAGCGAATATGTATTTATAGTCAACTATTGTTTTTTGATGATGAAGGTAAGTAGTGAAGCATTTGTTCGATTCATTTGTCCAACTGATTTGATTGTTTCCTTGAAGTAAGTTGGTGCAGTGTAGCAAGATGAGGTTTGTAGACATTTAGAAGACGAATTCGATTAAAGTGTGATTTTATTTGTCTTATCAATCGATCACAGTGATGAATGTTTTAATTGGAAGTGGTTGTCTGTACTTGCAGAAACTAGGGGAAATGTAAGTTGTTGAAGGTGCTTTAATTAATTATTTATTTGAACACTTAAATATTGGTACAAAGAGGCTTGATTTACGTGTGGGCTGTGATACTGCCCGTGTGTCCAAACTGAAGCAAGTGGTTTTCTTAGGGTACCACACCTAGAGCCTTCGACCTAAATGTCTGATCCACAAGGCGGTGAAGCGACCTAAGGAGATGCAGTGCCATGGTAGCCGGTGACCAACAATAGGTTCACACGTCATTTGTTCCATCAGGATCTTGTATCCCATGTGCACTATTGGTTTGGAATGAGGGTTTTCCAACTTCCCTCAGGTGGACTCTCTGTGTCCACCAGCCTTGTTAAGGTGCCAGACATTCGCTTTTCATCCTCTCGACTTATTAAATAACACCCGCGCCACGAGAAGGCAGTGAGTATGACTTCCTTGGTAGTGGTTGTATGCACGTTGCCATGTGAGAGCATTGTGAGAGGTATAGCTAACTCTTCCTACCGTCGGCCGTACCAGGGCGTTTTGGTGCTTATGATTGTACTTATCCCAATTCTAGATAATCTACTAATCGTATTGACGGAGAGGTCAAACATTTAACAAGCGAGTCAGTTATTCAGTTATACAGAACGTATAAGCTGACACACATGCGCATTTGTTTGAGTCGTTACACTCGGAGTGAAACATTTCCATATTTACCTCCTAGAGCTGTCGGTGTAGTTTAATTTGATGAGTAAATTAACGGTACATAATGTTGAATAGGTAGAATGGTTTGTTAGATTCATGAGTTAGATTTTGTTTTCATGACGTAATCATAAGCTCTTGTGTCATGTGCATTGTTGTATCTGACGCAATGTAAAAGGCTGTCAGTAAATGTTGCTCGTAATTCATCACAAAACGCTACTGTTATTTGGTTGTAGCAACCAGATTGTTCCACTGTGTATCGAATAGAAACTTGCTTTTGCAGTAATGTCAGAATGTCGAACAATTAAATGTTGAACTGGTGTTGCTCTCAGTGTAGTTCGAATTTCGATTATCGTTTGTTATTGACATGCCGCCTGATTGATTGTTATCCTTTAGTGTGTCTCTCTTTCTTGTAGTACATTGTCAAAGGACACGGTCAAACACTGCTTCCTCAATTTCTTGGACTTTATCGACTTACAGTGAATGATCAAGAGTCGTATATCTTAGTAATGAGGAATGTGTTCAGCCCAAGACTTGCGATTCACAAGAAATATGATTTGAAGGTAACGATCTGTTGCTTAATAGTTAGTTGTGGTTGATTTTGTGTGTATGAATTTTTTAAATGTGAATGAGTAAGTTCGACATAGTGACTTTTGAGGATGGATGTATGACTTTGTGTAGTTTACTCTAATAGGTGCAGAGTTATTTGTCTTTGTGTGCTTTCCACATTTTCACCTGTAGAATATTCTGTATTCAAGTCATCATGTGAAACGTTCTGTAAGTATTCATTCCTTCGTCGCTCATGGGTCGACTGAATTGTCGAGTTCCAAGATCAACATTGACAATCCTGTGACAGTTTTAGACAAGGAGCGTAAACGTCGTCTACGGATTAAAAAGCATTCGTTTCAAAGTACCACAGGTGTACGTCATGTTATTGTAACTTTACACATGCATCAACCTACTCACGATTTGATTAATCTCCTTTCTAATACCCTGATGGTGTGAAGTGTGTTGCTCACTTATGCTTAGCTTTCTATTGCTACTCACACTGAACTAACCAAAATCCTTATGTATGCGTTCGACTGATTGCGTTCGTGTTTGTGATTGGGTGTGTAGCGGAATAGGAAAAGCAGTTTAGTTGTCAGTGTTTTGTAGATTCAGAAGTTATCCCTCACATACACTTGAGATTCTTCAGTGTGTTTGGCATAGTGAATAACGTATCAGTTACTGACCACTAACATTTTTTTTAGTGAGCGTATTTATTTTCCTTGTGATTGTTACACAGGACAACGATGAAATGTTGACACCCCTAACGCTTTCTTTTCTATTTGTGCACACTTACAATGTTTCAGGAGTGTTTTATGATTCTGTTAACGCCTAACAAGTGGTTGTTTGTGTTCGTTTATTTTATTTGGTGAGTATACCAGTCATACATAGAGGGGCGAATAAAGTAGGCAACTAACAGACTAACCAATGGATTGACTGACTAGACAAATAAGCTAGATAGGTTGTAAATAAGTTAGAAATTGTCAAGTGACAAAACAGCATAAATCCTGTTATGTTTTCGAACCCCTATTTCCTAGTTAATTGTGTAATTCTAACTTTATCATGTAAGTAATTGAGAACTCTGAGTGTTTGTGTGCCTGTTCACTTATTACTGGTGATAAAGTCTGTTGAGTTAATGAGTATAATTTCTATATAATACGATATAAAATTGCGATATTACTGATGAGACAATGTGTAGGTGGAGATTGGAGTGTTTTTCAAATCAAGTGTTGTAGAGCTCATAGATGCCAGTTTGAAGATACGTAAATCTAGTGACAAGTATTTTCCATTATTTGTATATATTCACATATTGAACAGTTATCAGTCGATAAAGAACAGGCGTAGAATATAATGATAAAATAATCATGTTTTTGTGATGTTCGTTAAACACTAGTTCAATCATGAAATCCTTCAATCTATGTTTGAATTCAACTCTGTTGACTTTCAGTGGGACTTTAAATAAACAAACAAGTGGAGTGTCCATAGGATCTTCAGTATCTTGGATTGTTGCTAATTTATTTATGTTCCATATTTAGTCGGTTAGTTTTGCCGTTACCATCAGACCACGCATCAGGCTCAGACATATAGATGACACATTTGTCGTCATTGAGAATTCCCCTGAGAAATTTCTTTGAACTGATAAATATGTTCTCAGCAAACATCAAATTTACATTCTAAAAGGAAGATGAACATAGCAAAATACTGTTCTCAGACTGTTTGGTTAAAAGAAATCCTAGTGGAAATCTAAATCTAACTATATACATGAAGGGCGAGATGAAGGGAAAAGACAACATAATCAACATCTTACGATCTGATAATTGTTCTATAAATACTATTAAAAACATATTAAAACGAAATTATCCATATGTAAATGACCGTTTTAATGGAAGATTTTTTATTGGTACTGTGGATTTGCCTTATCGCCAAGGTGCGATTGGAGAATTACGAATGATCTTGAAAACACAGAATCGAAGCTTTCTATGAAGAAAAAACAACAATCAATACTCCACAAAACTCTTAAATCGGAATGAAAGATGAGATCTCGTTTATATCTAGACAAGATCGTGTGTACAGATTGTGTTGTGTTGACATGATGCGTTCTATATCGGAGAGTCTTCTTGTGGGATCTTAACTCTTATCAAGGAACAGCTAAGCCACACAAAAGACATAATAGTCCCGTAGGGATAAAGAACGTGGAAATTATATCGTGAATAGCAGTACATGTTATTCCTAGTAATCACCAAATCGATATATTGAAAATGTCAAAATAATGTAGAAAGGTTTTTCGAGATAGAGAGAGGAGAGCAGTTGAAACACTGGATATGATGCTAAGTCCCTCTTCTCTCAATAGGAAGAGAGGTTTGACCATGCATCCAGCCTGGAATGTTTCTCCAAACAACCACATTTAACTCTATACATTTTCAACATCATCTACAGACATACAGCTGAAATACTAACTCTACTCCTTCATAGTACAAATTACACATTTTATATACCCACCATCATACACATAAATAAACACAGTGTTGTCACATACGGAATCACCTTGACTAAGTGTGTTGCTGTTTCTAAATATTTAACACTTGACACTTCAAACCACTTTTTGGCTGCAAGCCTAGCTGACCGAGTTGTGAAAAGTGATCGCAGTCGCGAAGATATTAAACATTGGTTAAACTTGTGTGCAACGGGTTTTCTGTTCAGCATTCAACCATTAGATCTGAATTATAAATCCTGTCCCACGTTGGCTGTGCTATCCAGATGTTAGTTTTACTGTCATACAGTGAGTTTGACTTCGAGGCAAACATACAGACAGACACGTTGTACCCGTTAGAGGTGCATTGGACTCATTGTTGAAACAACTTTCATATTTCCATATGGTTTGCTTATTAGAATATTCTGGCAAACAGTCACAGATGCGTTTTAAATAGAGACCTATCAATAGCATTTTCACACGGTTACCGTCCTTGTGTAGATAATTCTGCTTTTGGTGAAAACTTTGAAGTAATAATTAGTTTTGAGATAGTGGAGAAGATTTGTAGCTCAGGTGGATGATTTTGATGGAGTTTTTTCTCTGAAATTTGTGCTGATGATGTCGTTCAGAAGAACGATGAAAGCTCCACGACCAAACCATCCAGCTCAGAGAACAAAACTCCATCAAAATAATTAGTTGGATTCGTATGTAACTTCTCATGAACGTAGGTGCTAACTACTGTTTTGTCTCTGTAGTTGTTATAGCCCAAAGCCGCCAATCAGAAGCAGCGAACTGTCGATCGGATCAAGGACGCGTAAAGCACGCGCGAGCAGCCTAGAGTTCAGATCGTTCCTACTTTCTGCCTAGCTCAGCCAGTTAAGTCCAGAACGCCAATCTCAGCCTCTGCAATATGAATTATGTATTTCAAACATACTCTGTTTATATACCGGTCAAGCAGACCACATCGTACGATAAAAATATACGTATAGTATTGATCCACAAATAGATCCCAAAAACTCACTCATTATTCTTTTTGGGACACAACAGTAATGGTAATCATTCACCTGTCTCGACCATTATTTTCGGACTGTACTCATCATCTAACGTGTGTCGTTTTGCCTAGTGTTACCCGGAAACGTGTTGAGTTAATCGTCCATACACTGTATCCTTATCCTCGTAATTAGGGTTCAGCTGTGGATCGTGAAGCCAACGAAAAGGAGAAGGTGAGCTCACATCATTTTCTTTCCCCTCGTCATTATCATCGTTGTGTTCGTGATCTTTTTCATTGTGATATCAGTCAATCTCCGTGTTTGCGTGGAATGTGTTTGTGCATTTGTTTTCAGTGTGTTAGGCAGATATGTGATTACTTGCTTTCTCTGTTGTTATGTGGTTATCAGCACGAGACATCTGAAACACACGTCTACGCGTTGTAGTTGAATGTTTGCTGTGATAAACTTCTAGACATGGTGTCATGAAAACATTTTGTTTTTATCTATTCTACCCGGTAAGTATAGTGTACACATAGTTGTGGTGGTGGTTGGTTTGATCGATATGCTATGCTACCAAGTACCATATCTTATGGATTTCAAGTATTAAATAATACTTGGACAACTTGTGTATGAGTAGTAGTTGGTAAATTTGTATTATGATAACTACCTCAGGAAATAATGCTTTCTTAAGTGTTGAGGGTGTCTCATTCGCTTAGCGCTATAAACCTAACCACACAACTACTTACTCACACTCCAACCAAAAGCCGATCAGAAACACTGTTTAGACGTGAGCAAACTATATATAATGACGAATACAGAGACTATGAAATGTGTTTATTGCAGTACGGATGTTTCTGTCTGACTGTCTATAATCGTCAATTAATTGCCATTCACCTTCTCCAATACCATGTAGTTGTACAATTTGAAATTATGCATTATCAGATTATATTGTTAAATGTATGTGAGAAAATGTTTCTTGGCATGTGACATTACTTTGCATGTTATAGGTTTTGAAGTTTTATTCAGCAAGAAAATAGCTTATGATGTCGGAGCCTGTGTCTGACAGAGTTTAGTGCTGTACAATGAAGAGATTGTATGTGATTCCTATTTGCAGACTGCTCGAAGTCTACTGACTGAATGTTTGGTTAAAGATTGTTAGAGGAGTTGTTATCAATAGCTTTTCTATTATCACGTGTCATTCTCGGGACTGAATGTAAGGTAGTCATTTTCTGAACTAAAATTGACCTTATAGAAGAGGAGGTTTTATCTATAGGCTGCATGGTTTTGTGGATTATTTCTAAGATGAAGACATTGAGCAATGAAATGATGATGTAAGATGTCTACGGTCTGTTGCGTAGTTAGTCTCTAGTGTTTGCTGTATAGTCGGTACATTCTAGAATTATTGATTGCGTAGTACTAGGTCTTAATCATATCGACCAATGACAATTGAATATATAATAACTAAAATTAGTATGATGTGAAATGAGTTTGTACAGATAGAATAATTTCTATGAATGTGTTTATATGTATATGTGGCTTTGTTAAGGACATGAAACATTCCTTCGAATTGTTACAGAGTTTAAAATTCATAATGTTCTATAATTGTTGCATGGTTAATGTCATAAGTCCACATACAAGTATAGATTTATGCGTAGGAAATAAAAGTCAGAATTAAAAGAGAACCACTGATGATTTATGCGAATTTATCTGATTGATTACATCCATGTTTCGGTAAAACACTGTGGTCACGCATCTTGAGTATTACCCAAGGGTACTGTCCGACTGTCGAGAATGCAGTGAGTTTAGTTGGAAGATGGCATTATCTTGTGGACTAGTAAGCCAGATGTTTAGTCGGCATAGTTCAGATGTGGTAGACACAGTCATGGTTCATTGAAAAACTAACGAGTGGTGAAGTGTAAGTGATATAAACGGGATCATGTTAACGTAGTCGTGTAAGCTCTTACTAGACCGTCTGTTTAGAGGCTCAAACCAACCACTAATTTACTATTTACACGAAAGTTAAATACAGAATCGTGTCGATGTCTGTTATGAAGCAAAGACAATTTGTTCAATGATGACTCGTCAGCCATAAACACTATCTGTTATCTAAGGTTGTTGTGTGTGGCTACTGTCTGATGATTTTGCCACTCATTCAACTGATCGATTACATTTCTTGTTACTCTTGTTAGATAAATTCAGTTGATCCAGTTGTATAAAATAGGTGACAAATAGTTTCAATTTATGATTGGCAGTAATTATCATCGCTATCATCATGTTGGCTTGTAGTAGTAGTTTTATCTGTCAACTGTCGGTATTACTGCCACAATGGTCATAAGTACATTGAATTTATTTATCTCCTACTTACAACAACGATATTTGCTGTGCTGCATTTTGATTGTACAAAACGTCGTGTGAATATATGATTATTGTGCATAATATCATGCTTTCACTGTATATGCCGTATTGTTGTGTACATCTTTCTCTGACTATAGTTAGACAGCGTATTATGTTGCTGTTGTTATTGTTCTTGTGTACTTTGTAACATTTGTGCACCACCTGTTTCCTCCTTAACGCCATTGTTCCCTCCTTGTGTTGCTTCATTTCAAGGTGCTCGTGTGTTTGGATTTGTGCATTTAAACAAAAATATTGGTATTGTCTCTCCTACTGATTCTTTTAATCTATCACCATTGCGAATGATTATCATGTGTATTGAATTGAATTTTGTTTTTTTTGTTTTTATTTTTGTGATACCAATTATTTTGTTCAGTGATTGAGTGTAAACAAAGTAGAAATGTACAAATTACCAGTAAAATCTAATTGTTGAATTTGTATAATGAAGCATAGAATGTATCCTGTTTAGGTACCATTATTGAAAGTGGTAAATATTTTGGTGTGATGAGCATCGTGTGAAGGTAGTGAACAGCAGGTTGCGATGTGCTTTCGAAGAGAGGACAGTTGAGGTGACTGAGTTGTCGTTTGTTGTTGTAGACGACAGAGAAGAAATGCAGTCCCTTCAGTTGATGTGGAATTGCGAATCTTTTCCTCTTAATCGTTTTGCCGAAAGGAGAGACTTTTTAGCGATGATATTGTGTGTACTCTATTATCATTATCTAATGTCGATCGGTCCTTGTAGAATCTCGAATTGGTTTGACTTTGTTGCTCGAAGAAGTTGATAATTAGAAATGAATTTGGGCACATCATCTGCGTTCGAGTTCATCACCACCGTGTAGATGTCACATAGGATAGTGTTATAATGTTTCATCTGATCATGTGTGGTTTTATATGAACTGAGAATAGTTGATGAGGATAATCGACAACTTCTGGAAAGTTAGTATTGATACCGACTGAGTAATCTGTGGAGATATCGATATTGACTGAGTATGTTGACATCTATTGAAGACGAGATGTGTCTTGCTTAGAAGGCTTCTCTACTGTAAGTGTGAATGTTCCCTGTAGTCATATAAGATATTACTTAGCAAAGTGTTGGAGTTTTCTCAACTTTAATTGACCGTCGACATTTCAGTCTTCAATATTTTCACATATTGTCAACTATGAAAGAGTTGTAGTCTGGTTTGACATGAATCACTGGGATGCGTGTGAGTTACCTATGTTTGCAAGTTGGGTAGGTTTTCATTATGAAGTTACGAAAAGTTTTGTTTGTTCGGGAGAGTAATAAGTGAAGTAGCTACACCAACCGTTTGTGTGCGTAATCACATTGACTACCAAGACTAAATGATCGAAGTAAGTGTGAATCACTCATACGTTGACTTGTTTCACTTCACTGTGTATTAATTGTTCTGTGTTTTTACTATTTGTATAGTCGAAGCCCTTGCCAACTCTGAAAGATGCAGATTTTCTAACAGATTTGTGCAAAATGCATATTGGTGAAGAGTCTAAAAAGAAGATGTTAAGTACTCTGGAATGTGATATACAAGTAGGTGCTTGCTTGCTTGTTTCATTGATTGATTGATTGGTTGAGTGCATGATGCATGTGTTTAACCATTATGTTGTCGGTTTTGTGTAGATTGATTTTTCAAGTATGTGACAGATTTTCGAAGGTGTATTGCAGTTATATTCTGTGTATACTGCCAGTTGGAAATGAGTCGTAATTGTCAAGTGAATGAATAGGAACACTGACTGACCGTGTGTTCATATTCTGTTGCGAAGTGTGTAGAGTTTATGATTGGTAGTGGTGTGACAGTTTCACATTTAAATGGTTACTTTCAGTAAGACAAGATCACATGTAGTGCTTGTGTACTATTGAAGTAGTCATGTCATTGGTACTTAAGAAAGAATCGAAATTTCACATATGTTGAGAATATGTTTTACTTTGTTCCTGACAATGAATTCCACACTTGGATGCACTTTCCTACAATCGACTGTGCCATCTTCATCACCACTCTAATCTTCGTCATAATCATAATCATAGTTACTCCCCTCACCTTCATGTGACTAGTTGATTTTACTGTGTCATAATTATGACATTTTCTTCTTTAGTGTTGTTTGATGGGAGTTTCCTATTGAAGATATTTACAGTTATTGTGATTCGAGAGTACAGTATGCTGGTTATCGTTACGTGTTATTATTAATCCATAGTATGGTGATATTTGCCGTTTGTAAAACATTTGGCCGTCAGATAAACCATTGACTTCGTACATGACCCTGATGAGATTGGCTTAGTAGATTTCATATAACTTAATGCAGTAGAAGAGGTGAGAATTTTGTGCCAGTGTATGCAAAGGTCGTGAGCATATTCGTATTCACTGTGCATATTGAGTATGATTATGAGCAGTGGTGTGTGAGTAGTGAAAGCGTAAGAGATGAAAAAGGCATTGTCGATAGGTAACAGTAGATAACTGTTCAGACTTACCAAGGATGTGTGTATTAAAAATCCATCTATTAGTGTGACTAGGCCGGTAAAACTGGGATTACTATTGACTCTCAGTTCAGCAGATTGGATCGGTTGACTGAACACTTTAGGGAGCAGTTCAACTGGCCTTTGTTTTACTTGTGACAATCACAAAGAAACCGGTTTAACTAATGCAGTGTCCAAAATGTTAGCGTTAATGGTTGTTCGAGGCGTCCGACCATTAAAGAATACTGTGTATTCTTAGGTTCCTAGCATTTGGTTGTCGGTGTCTCTGAAGCATTTCTGGTGTATTTTGGGAGGACCGAGTAAGTGATTTCTGTGTTAAGAATATGGTACTAGGTAAAGGTGGAGACTGAACTTTGCGTGGTTGGGACATGTGTTACGTGTGTTCAGTCACCACCGATCTCAACGGACGATATTGTGTGGTGTAGGAATAGTATGGAAGAAAGTTAGAAGTCGACAAACCAAAACATGGCATCAGTCCATGAAGTTGTTAACAATTGGACTGAGCCATGTGAACTGGTGTAGACTGACTGGTTTGGGCCGTATGGTCATTGTAACGAATGGTCATATACTTTGAATGGCGTGGCTGAAAAACATTTGTGATGGCCCAGATGCATCTACTGGTTGTCTGTTCCTGAAAGTTTGAGCTTTTGAGTTCTTTATGTCCTTTTTGTGTTTTCTAATTATCAATTAATTTTCTCTTATTGTTCTGTTGTTCTTTTTATTACATCGAAAGATGAGAATGAACTTGACATTTTATTTTCTACTCTGTATTTTTTCGCCTCTTTTCGCTAATGATGTGTACATAGTTTTATCAATATGATTTCAGCGAGACCTTGAAAAGTTCGCTTCTCTCCTTCTTATTGTTGTGGTTGTTTGTGTTTCCGCAATTCCTATGCTAATCTGCATGCATCACATGAAGGAAACATGTGATGTGGTAACACTACACGAAGTACTGTTTTGTTGTAACACATAGTGTGATGTGTTACTACTGTCTACACCTACACTTTCAATCTTCATTGCTAACGTATGAATTATTGAATTAGTGAATAGCGCGTATCTACATTGTGTTCAGTGTTGTTGTACCGTTGTAGTTTACTTTTAATGTGAGCTCGATATTTGTATGTCGTATTCTGCGTCGTGAAACAGTTAAGTTGTCTGGACATTTTATTTAGTTCTAAATCGTGTTTGTTATACTGCGTAACACTTTCGATTGCGGATTGAAGAAGCTTGTTTGATTTTTGCCAACCTACGGAAACGGCCCCTATATGCGCTGGTACGACCGAGAGTGGGTAGAATCCACTCTTCCTCTCTAAACGCTGTCACATGGTCGCGTGCTTACAACCACTACCATGGAAGTGCTACTCACTGCCTTGTCGTGGCGCGGGTGTTATTTACGAAATTGAGAGGATGAAAGGCGAATGTCCGGCGCTTTAACCTGGTTGGTGGTTATGAAGGATCTACCTAGGGGAGTTGGAGACTTTACGGTCGTGAAATACGACCATTAAGAATAGAGGGTATTCTTAGGTTCCAGTATTTGGTTGTAGGCGTCTTGGAAGCATTGCTGGTGTACTTTGGGAGGAACGAGTAAGTGATTCCTGTGTTAAGAATGTGATACTTGGTAAAGATGGTGACCGAACTATGTGTTCTGATAATAAATGGACAGTAGTTTATCATTGAGTTAATGATAAACAGTTTTTCCATAATCTTGTTTTGGTAACTAACTGTGACTTTTGATTATTGCTCGAAACATGAATGAGCAACGATTGTATTTGAACAGTGACCAGTGTTGTATCATTAGTGCAGTGTATATTATGAAATGATATCTGAGTAGCAAGTGTCGAACGACTGATTTGTGTCATACTGAATAGGAGTTGGTTGAATAGGTAATCAATGTATTGAGTGAATGAATTGACATGATGTGCATTTGATTGTTGATGTCTCCCTCTGGTTTGTGGTAGACCTTCGCCATGGATGTATTGGATTACTTAGTGATGCACAATGTTGTGATTGTGTTTGTTTGTTTTTGTTTTTTGTTGCCTCATGACAGTTCTTACAGGAGAACAATTTGATCGACTACAGCCTTCTTATTGGGGTGCATAATCCTGAGATTGCATTGGCTAATTCAATTGAGGATGCTGGTGATGACGGTGAAGGTACTGGTGGTGGTGGTGTGTTGGAGCCTAACAGTCGAGGCTTCGATGATAGGATGGTGTCTGCAGGTGACGGTCTGGGAACACTTAGCTCACAATGGCAATGTGGTCGTTTGTCGATGGCTAGATCGAGTATTGTGCTTGGTCTGAGCTCGTCAGCAGCTGCCGAGGCTGCTAGTTGTGGTGTTGGTGTTGGTGTTGTTACTGGGAATGCGAGCACAGGTGATGATGACGATGAAGAGGAGGACGGGATCAGTATACCAGAGAACAATACACAAGTCCCTACAAGTATGTGTGATATTGTTATTCTTGTGTTATTGCATTTGTTGTTAGAGAGTTCAATTCGACTTACTACTGTGTCTTAGCATTAATTAACATTATAATTGTAATTGGATTTCATCGACTGACTGACCGTCTGACTGGTTTGTGTTGTTGAATGCTGAGTTGTGTGAATAACTTTGAGTGTTGATCAATCACAAATGACATTGTATGTTTATGCGAATTGTACAATGAGTTGATTGCAAATGGTGAAGTTCTCAGCTGATTTTCCTGAGTGTGTGTGTGTGTGTGTTTAGTGTGATGGATGCATGATTGAACAAACAATGCTGCACACGTGTATACGTACATTTGCTGAGAATTCATTTTAAAACTGATTGCAGTGAGATGTTATTACTATTGTGAAGTGATAATTGTTTGTTTTTTTATTATTATTTTGGAATGGGTGTGTGCATGTCTCTCCCGGTGAAAGATGTTGTTTGGTAATGTTTTCCACTGAATTTGTCTAATCACTCCAAATAGACAGTGCTTATGAGGTATTTCCTTCCAACTGAAGTGGAATGACTCGGTGGTTCTCTCACCTTCCATACTGTCAGTGTGTGTGTGTGTAGTCGTGCATGTATGATGACCTGGATGTGTTGTGTGTTGATGTATTATTCGTACTATAATTTGTATCTTGTTCTACTGTTGATGATTTCAAGTGGCCTTGATGTCAACCTAAGTGTATCCAGTGCGTACAACGATGCCTGACATTGGAAGAAAGGTACGTATAAAGGTAGATAGACAGATAAAAGTGGTAGGTAAACGAAGTGCTGAGGTTGTTTGATACATGAAGTCAGTGACTGTTGAAGTGACCTGTGTGGGGTTGATTGTAGACTCAGTAGTTGGTGCTCGCTTAGTGGTCGTAATGCGCAGTTGAACTGACGTGGTTTAGGCCATTTATCTTTGTGGTCAGCTGAGTGATCATATTGTGCGACTGAAAGTCGATCTTGATATCGGGATCTCGGTGATCTGTTCGCTTGTTTCTGAGAATACTTGTAGTTCCGTTTGTCTGTTGCTCATCTTGTTTACTTCCATTTTGACAATGCTGATGAGAGTTGAGCTGTGGTGAGTCGGATTGATATGAATGCATGCATGTGGGATGATGTACTGTATGTCCATGAATGGGTGATCGTATTGCGCATCACGCGGATGGACTAGTGTTTGCTTGATTGTATGTAAAGAATTGAAGATAGACGAAGATGCAGTTCAATAGTTGATTTGGTTCTCTTTGTATACATTCTCTGTGTTGTTCGTTTCAGGTGAATTGACCCCACCCGATAGTCCACCTGGTGCAGAATGTCTACCTCAATTATTCTCAGGTGAATTGCATCCTACTTTAGAACATTATGGAATCAAAAGTTCAATTGGTAAGAGGATATTTTGTGTTTGTATCTTTGCGATGAAATAGATGATGTTCAGTGAGACTGACTGGATCAGTATGGTGTACGGTAGAAATCGGCAGGTTTTTTTATTAGGCCGATAAATTTAATGACGGTGCAACCAACTTGTGTGGAATAGGAGAGTGAGTGGTAGTGGAAAAATTGTCCGAACCAACACAGTTCGATTGGGTCATCACACTAAAGAAACATGGTCATCGCATTGAGGTATCAGTTATGGTCGGTTAATGTTGTAAAAGGTGGACAGATGAGACATGAGCAGCATGGAGACTGCTTTGTGCACTCCTCAAAGTCCAGTGTAATAGGTAGACACGAGGAGATTCTAGATGTAGACTATTCAATGTTTTGCCATGTGTATTCATCCGGTTGTTCTCTGATATTTGTGTTTATCATAACAGTTTGTTTTTGAATAAATGTACACATGCACACGGCACACGTCATTGAAGATGTAGGTTTATGAAGTTTCATTGGAAGGAAGTCGTTTGAATGACTGATGTTTGAGTGGAGTGCGTGAATGACAAACATTGTTTCAATAGTAAAGATTTTTTACATATACATATATATATTGATGAAATATGTTGCTACTCATATGGATTATGTTGCTGTGTTATCTTGTTTTCCTTGTTGTTTGACAGATTCTCCTCATCCACTGATCTATTTTGTGGCTATTATCGACATACTGACTCGTTATGGGATGCGTAAACGTACAGCGCAAACTTACAAAACAGTGAAACATGGTACTGATGGTGGTTCTGTGAAACCGGAATTCTACGGTCGTCGTTTATTTGAATTTGTTGAACAGTGCATTGACTGAGCGGAATGAGAAGTCTTATTTGACCTGTGTATGAATGTACGCATCGTTCCCTCTCTCTCACTCTCACTCTATCTATCTATCTATCTATCTATCTATCTATCTATCTATCTATCTATCTATCTATCTATCTATCTATCTATCTATCTATTTATCTATCTATCTAACTGTGTATGTATGTTGTTTGCTGTATCGAGTTCCTATGTGTTTGTATATAATGCGTGCATATCCGACTATTCAACTATGTAATTGTACACATATGGTGCTAAAGCATGCATACACACCTACTTACATGCATTTATATATGGACACAGACACGTACACTCTCACACTCATATATATTATGGATAAACAGACGGGCATGGCCGTGTTGCCCGTTGTGGTTCCAGTGTTGAGGAATCGTGATCAGAAACCTTGTTTTTTTCTTTTGTTTTGCTGCATTTTTATTTTATCGAGTACTTATTTATCTTTTGTTGATTACTTTGTGGACACTTTCAAGTGTTCAACGTGTGTATATGTGACTGACTTTTGATTGGTTAGATTGTTTCTTTGAAGAATACTGACTGTGATATTGGGATAGTTGTTGAAGGTGGAATGATGTTTGATGTGAGTGAGTGAGATTGGTGATTCATTGTAAGCAGTGTGATTGTGTTTATTACATGAGAATTTAGTATGATGAAAATGAATAATGAATAGATTGATGTTGTTATATAATGTTGAGTGAGATTAGCGGATTTTAGATTGACAGTTAGATGATATCACAATATTAATTGATTATTGATTTTTTGATATTTAATAATTTGTCGTAGTTAATTGTTTGAATGATGCTTATTATTTCTCGTGAATTGTTTGTTGCATTAATAATTGTATAAAGAGTATAATGAATAAGGTTCTTCTACAGTGTTCTATACTAATTAAAACAGAGATTATTATGATAGTGTGACATTTGAAAGATTAACTGGAGTTCTAGTGGGAAGCCGTTAAAAGTGGTGTTCAACCAGGTCTGTTGTGAGATATCAGCTCACTGAAGACAATGGTATACGGTGGCGCAACTTCATGGATTGGTTGAAGTTAGACAATAACATCGTTGGATGCATGCTTAATGGTCTAATGGTGAAGTGCTCGCGCGCGAACCCAGTAGGTCGTGGGTTGTTAATCCCGCGGGTGCGTATTAGTAATTGTATAAAGTGTATAATGATTAAGGTTCTTCTACAGTGTTCTATACTAATTAAAACAGAGATTATTATGACAGTGAATCAATTACCCTGTAAGATGTTTGGATTGATTTAGTAATCAGTTGATATTGTTAATAATTGATCAATTAATTCTTATAGACCAACTTAATTTTTAATGAGGTCAATAAAAATACACAGACTCTGACATACATAAAGAAAGTGTGCCAGAATTGAAAGTGATGATAATCGATTAGGAGTTTGATTGAAAATAACGTATTTGACTCTGATTTGATTATTTCAAAGAAGAATGGACTTGCGTAGCGTAGATGTTTTCTATGAATAAACAATATTTTCAGTCAGATTGAATGGTAACCATAATGTGAATACGAAAATATTCTAAATGATGCGTAAATCAATGGAGTTTATCTAGTTATATGTGAGACGTGAAACTGGAATCTACAAAATGAATTAGGAAATCAATAAACTTTAATAGAACAAAATTTTCCTTTCAAATAGTTAGATTATGAGTAGTAGTGTAATCGGCGATATATGTGTTTGGTCTGACTTCTGGCTGATCAGGTGGATGTGTCCGTCACATTGAAACTGGAGTTTAGCGCCTTTTTTTTTAAAAGAACGAATGATCCACTGAGTTTACTGAATCCAAGTAACATTTTTAAATGACTGTAGTGTTTATGTCATCGGAAATCGAGTTCTGAATTTCAACGAAGCGATAGTTGAAAGCCTCAATGATCAGACTATGATGAATTCATTTTAATATTTCGAATGCTCACCGACCAACTAACCGCACAGTTTCAAGGCTTTTAGAGATGTTTGCATAATTTTGTTTTTGTAGTAATCACTCGGTAAGTCAATGTTTTTTGACCGAATAAAGATTTTCACTTACGAGTGATGAAAATTATTCATGAAAAATCTTCTCATTAAATCTAATTTGAATAGTATCACTGGGAAAAATCGACAGCTGTTGCGTCAGTATTAGTTGAAGATTTTCTGTGGTGTCATTAGATTGGTTAGTTAAAACCTGCTGAGCTTATCCTTACAGTATTGAAAAGATCGATAAATGAAACATAACACAATGGATTATCACTTTTCTGAGTTCATAGTTATGAAATATTGATGTTAGAGAATGTTGGTTAGTAGATTGTAAGACTTGAATGTAGAGTCGAAAAGTAGGAAATGAGAAATTTCTAATCCATTGAGATTTGTACTAAATAGGTTCAATTTGTCAGTTTATTCACATACCTATTCAGAAGATCATTTCTTGTTATTATGGTTGACCGATGTCATGTCCCAATTTCATATTGAGAATGTCTTTGAACTGTGGTTATTTTACACTAATGGAAATTCACAACTCATAAGAATAATCAAATGTAAGTTGGAATTTTCAATGAGACTAATAATAGTTCACGAGACTTGATTACTAACCCCAAACAAATTAATATCAAAAGACCAGTTATATATCCAGTTTTCTGATAAGAGGATGCACTTTTATCAAAAATAATAAACATAAAAATGAACATAGTGGTGGTTTGGGAAGTGAACGACTCCAGGATATGAGAACTGGAAGGGATTCGCTCTTTAATGAATAGTTATCAGGATTATTTCTTGCGGCAGTATAACACTTTCAGCTTAGTTCATATTATCTGTTCTTACTTAATTTGGCTAGTCCAGACATTCTCTTGTTTATTGTTCGTACATCACCTATTTTATCAACCTTCCAGTTTGAAATAATACATATCGGCTGGTCGTAATAACCACTTTTAATTCTCTAATATTATGATATCTTTCGCTTCGAAAGGATTGTTAGCAACTAAAGACAGTCCAAAAAAGTATATAATAAATTCATAAGGTGAACTAGCTGTAGAAAATACACAAGGTTGTCAATATGAATTGGATCTGGATTAAGTCGATTGAGAAAATCTACAACTTCCTCTAAGTTTGTCACAGTGATGTGTTGAGAATCATCTAATCTAATCATTTTAATGGTTGCAGGGAGTACGTAGCACGGCGTACCCACTTGTGATCTGGTAGAGATATGTGTCCGAACGTCTGCTGGGATGTTTCCATCATCATTGTCGAAGACTTACAGATCTACTTATTTAGCTTATTTATTTACTACTAAAGTTCACTCTCTCACTAATGGAGTATTGATGACCGTAAGACGTTACCGTCCGGAAGTTTAAACCAAACGGCGCCGATAGTGAATACTTATTTGATAGCTCGCTATGTCCTGCAGTATCTTGTTATCTTTCTCCGATATAAGGAGCCATTTAGCAAAACATAATACTAACAATACAAAATGAATCATTTGATTTATCGTAGTCCTTGTCGGTTTTTCCTTTTATTCCAATCCTTTTGAGAAAATGAAAAATAAAGATATAAATGGATGTCAGAACACACTCGTACTTTTGTAAGGAATCAAAATGTACGAAAAAACCGGTAAATGTGTGTACATACCATGCGACAGCGTGAGAAATTCGATAAATGTTTTCTTGGATTTTTTTTATTGAAAAATTAATATACAGGTATATTAGCGTATTAAAAAAAGACAATTTCGTTGGCACGATCATATAAAATATAATATACCAACAAATTTCGTCTTCGTTAATCATCGGGAATGATCTTGTAATCGTTAGGCGTGTATCGTTTAGGAGTAACGACAACGTAATTATGGTTTCCTTCTAAGTAAGCGGCTTTGAGACGGACAATGTTGATATTATTGTTAATCCTGTTCTTACCGTTAGTATTTATTTAGGATTTTGATCCAGAGCTTTGAAGGGATACCATGATGAATCGCGATGTACGAAGACGCTTATACTAAGTCTTTAGGCCGGTTGGATGAGAATAGTTGGCTGCAGTAGAATTAAAACAGGTTTGATTGAACGCATGGTGTTTGTAGGCTTTCTAATCTATGCAGTTTAGATCCACATTCATTGAAGATAATGGATTCTCCTGGAAGACAGTGTCGTTCTGTATACGGGTTGTGACCGAGTGTATCTATTGTCAACTCTCAATTCAATGCGAATACCGAGTGATAATATTGGGACAGCGTCAGTCCATCGTGGTTTGTTCGCAGACGAAAGTAGAGCATTCAACTATCCTTCTGCCAATTTGTTAGCTTGTGGGTAGTATGTGATCGTTTGAAATCTTGTGATTCCTAATAATATAGTAAGACAACGAAAGAGTCCAAATTCGTACTGGCTTCCATGGTCTGTAGTATTAGTTGAAGGTCGGCCGAAGTTTGCTACCCATCGTTCGACGAAGGCCTGGGCCACTGTTTCAACAGTAATGTCCTTGATAGGTACTACATCTAGTCATCATGTGAAACGGTCCATACACGTCAAGATGTAAAAGTGGCCATTTGAATCTGGTAAGGATCCTACCAAATCAAGATGAACATGGTCGAACTGACAGTCAGGAGCTGTGAAACAGTCTAAGGGACATGTGTTGTGTTTGAACGCCTTAGATCTCTGACAGCCTACTGTAGAGCATGCCAACTCCATCACACCTCTATTCATACTGGGCCAACAAATTGTCCTGTTATGAGCTTGACGGTTGCTCTAACACTTGGATGAAAAATTTTGTGCAACGTGTTGAGGACGTTGCATCAGTTACGTTTCGACATGGTCGGAGAATCCCCATCCGTAAATGTGTTACATAGTCAGGTTTCCTTACCATTTATCATCTGTTTGAGTCGGGGTTGTCGAAGATAAATCGTGCCAAAGATCGCTGCTTTCGTTTTGAAGCTGGGAGAGTTTAAGAGGGTCAGTCCCTTGGAAAATATTTAATAAACTTATACGAGGCTAGGCGTCTGTAATTATGTCGTTGACCCGCAAACATGTTGCAAGTCTGAAGCATTCTGCGAGACCAAGTCCAGTTGTGGAGACTTTACATGGAAGTGCTTGTCTGAAGACGAGGTTAGTGGAGAGATCAGAAGTCTGTGATCAGTAAACATGATGAATTATCAATCTTCCACAGTGTTGAAAGTGTTGTACAACACAACATATAACTATGATTTCCCTGCGAGAATTGCTGTATCTTGATTAATTATCTTGCAATTGTCTGGAGATAAATGCCAAACGATGTCATGAGTCGTTTACCCATTGTTGTAAGACTACCTTGATTGACTAGTCGGATGTGTCTACGGCTATACCAATAGGTGTTTTTATGTATTGATTTGAGAGCATAGTTGCTTTTGCGATAATGTCGTTTACTGTTTATAATGATTCTTTGCATTGTCGTTCAAATCGATGATGACAAATTAGCCATTGGTATGAATCATCGATAAAAACTCAACAGGTCGTTAAATGTGCATAACTGCTTGAATGTGGTTGGTTCTAGGTAATCCAGAATATCAGCCACTTTTGTTTTTCAGATAGCAAATACTTTGAGCGTCAACGATATGCCTGAGAAAGTCATGAGAATCGTTTTCTATCTAAAATTTCTGAATATTTACAGTTATTCCATATTTTTGCAGTTATCTGAAAATAAGGTCCATATATGCTGGAAATAGAATTCTTTGTCCGTACTCGCTATCTGACATTTATCATCACATATGTGCAAAATGTTGAGACTCTTAAATACGTTGTCTATGAATCTTTGAAAATTTTCTGCAGGATTTCTTCGGCCGTAGGGTAAGCACAAAATTTCATAATGCCCGAAAGTTAACAAAAACTCAACTTCTTTCACATCTCATATTAATGATTGCATAAGTCAAATTTTTGAGTTAATAATTACTTACTTACTTACTTACACCTGTTACTCTTAATGGAGCATAGGTCGCCGACCAACATTCTCCAACCCACTCTGTCCTGGGCCTTCTTTTCTAGTTCCATTCAATTCTTGTTCATTTTTCTCATGGCTATTTCCATTTCCCGGCGTAATAAGTTCTTTGGTATTCCTCTCCTCCTTTGGTACTGAGGATTCAATGTGAGGGCTTGTCTTGTGACGCAGTTGGGTGCTTTCCTCAATGTTTGTCCTATCCACTTCCAGCGCTTCTTTCTGATTTCTTCCTCCGCTGGGATCTGGTTTGTTCTCTCCCACAGTACGTTGTTGCTAATAGTGTCCGGCCAACGGATCCGAAGTATTTTGCGTAGATAGCTGTTAATAAACACCTGTATCTTCTGGATGATGGCTTTCGTAGTTCTCCAGGTTTCTGCCCCATACAGTAGAACTGTCTTGACATTTGTATTGAAAATCCTGACCTTGGTGTTGGTTGACAGTTGCTTTGAGTTTCAGACGTTTCTCAGTTGTAAATATGCTGCTCTTGCTTTGCCGATCCGCGCCTTCACATCTGCATCAGATCCACCATGTTCATCAATGATACTGCCCAGATATGTAAAGGTTTTTACATCTTCCAAATCTTCTCCGTCAATTGTGATTGGATTGGTGCATGCTGTATTTTATCGGAGAACCTTGCTCTTCCCTTTGTGTATATTGAGACCTATTGCTGCTGAGGCTGCTGCTACACTGTTCATCTTCTCCTGCATTTGTTGTTGCGTTTGAGATAGAAGGGCCAAATCATCTGAAAAGTCTAGATCACCCAGTTGCATTCTAGATGTCCATTGTATCCCGTGTGAGTTAATAATTAAAACAACTTAATCCATTTTAACAATCAGTGTATGCAATTTGATTTTGAAAACTGTAAATTCTTATTTCATTATGTTTAATTCTAAAACTCTTTGTTTTTGTTAAATTCACAGGTTATTTTAGTTTTATATCGATATATTTGATAATTATATGTAAATTTTATCATTATCAGTATAGCTATGAATTTTCTTCCATTTATTAAGAAATGGTTACTAATATTGTGGTGTGAGCTACTTATATTGATATAAGTAGTATATAACGTGCGTTAAAAAGACGTAATGGCTGGCAGCGGATGGATGGCGAAGATCAAGAAAGGTAGAGCGAGAACACAGTGGAATTTGTAAGAAAATGCATGAACAATGGAATGGGAGACAATGGATTGGTGTTTGCAACAGAAACAGTCCAGTTTGATTTGATGCATGAATATTTTGCAAATTGACGATTGACTATATGGTATTCAGATTTTGTTGAGATAGACTGTAATTGTTGTGCTAAATACATCCGCTTGTCCCCACCCGTGTTCTTGTTCACTACAATACATCATGCAGTCAATCGGAAAAAACTCAATAATACCTTATTAATATTATAGCATTGTCTGAAAAATTACTTTCTCAACAATTAGATACAATTTATTCATAGATGTGCCCTCAAATACCCTGGTACGACCGAAGGTAGGGAGATTCCACCCTCTCTCTTTCGAAGTGCTCTCATATGACCATGTGCATACAACCATTACCAGGAAAGTCCTACTCATTGCCTTCTCGTGGCATGACTATTGTTTACAAAATTGGTAGGATGAGAAGCGAATGTCCGGTGTTTTAACTGGGTTGATGGACACAGAGAGTTCACCTAAGGAGAGTTGAAAAACCCTCATTCCAAACCAATGTTGTATATGTGCTCCAGAATCTTAAGGAAATAAATAGCGTATGAATATTTTGTTGATCACTGGCTACCATGAGACTGCATCTCTTTACGTTGTTCCACTGCTTTGTGAATTAGACCTTCAGATCCAACGCTCTGGGTGTGGCCCAATTTGATTTAGGCACCTGAACAGTATTACAGCCTTCACATTAATCAAATGAGATTTTTATGGTACATATGTATCTGGTGCACCCTTGTATCAATAAAATATCCATAGATGTACACCAATTCATTTCAAAATAGAATTTTATTGATTTATTGATTTTTTTCATTTCCATTTTAATGTTCAATGTTCAACTTATTTATTATGTAATAATAAGAAACTTTAATCCCATATTATGATAATTTAGCTTATTAATAATTAAATACTTTGATTCTTATTCTTTCGTTTGTTTTACTTCTTTTTCTTTTTCTTCTTTTTTTTATTCAAAATAAACAAATAAAATTTAATATCAGATGGAATTTGTGGATAGTATAGTAAATTTAATGGTTAAGATCATGAGTCAGTTGAAGCTAGATCACCATGGAAACCGTAGAAGCACTGGATGGCTGTTTTGTCCTATTGTACGACTCTTCTGCAGTGCGCATCTACGACCTCATCTCCAGCGAAATTCGAAATCCAGGATCGTCCAGTGCTTCTAGGTTTTCCATGGTGGTCCAGCTTCAACTGACTAATGATCTTAACCATTGAAATAAAATTTAAATGTAAATTAAATTTTTATATAAAAATTTAAATAAATTCATATAATTAATCAATAAAACATTTGAATAGCCTTAGTGATCAGCATTTGTAGTGTTATAGAAAAACCTTCAAGGACGTATAGTAAGGTTTATTGAAGCCTTGGATATACAGAAATTGAAACCCCCTTTATGTGTTCAAAAACAATTTGTTCTTACACTTAACCTACCCTGATAATACTGATTTATTATCCAGAGTGGTAATCATATTTGTTTTTGTGTACTTTAATATTTTCCCGTTTGTTATGACTTACCCTTAACCTGTATAGATGACCTTTTAATTTTCATATATGAATGTTCTTACTTACTAACGCCTGTTACTCCTCGTGAAGGAACATAGGCCGCCCACCAGCATTCGCCATCAAACCCTGTCCTGATAAATCCTTTCCAGTTCCTATTCACCCTTTTCATATCTGCTTCTATTATCCGACGTAATGTGTTCTTTGACCTTCGTCTTTTTCGCTTCCCTTCAGGATTCCAAGTTAGGGCTTGCCTCGTGATGCAGTTTGACGATTTGCGTAATGTATATCCTATCCATTTCCATCGTCTTTTCCTAATTTCTTCTTCAGATGGAAGTTGGTTTGTTCTCTCCCACAGAAGGTTATTGCTGATGGTATCCGGCCAATGGATGTTGAGTATCTTGCGTAGACAGCTATTTATAAATACTTGTACTTTCTTGATTGTGGTTGTTGTAGTTCTCCAAGTTTCAGCTCCATACAGTAGAACTGCCTTGACGTTGGTATTGAAGATTCTGTCTTCAGTCTTCAGTAATAAAGATAGTAGATTGATGAACCTGTATTAATCCTGACACATTGCTTTCCAGTGAAGGTCCAGCTTTTCCTTGAAAGTATTCACTGATGGGGCTGATACCACTTGTTCGGGTAAGGCGTTCCAATCATTGACTACTCGATGAGAAAAAACGGGACCCCACTTTAAGTTTATTAGATCTTGGTTTATGAACCTTCTTGCTATGACCACGGAGATTATTAGTGCTGGAGGGAGCAAAAAGATAAGACATATTAACACCCAAATCATAATTAAAGATACGAAATGCCAGTATAAGGTCACCTCGTGTCCTACGATACGACAAGGGGAAAAGATTTAGGCGTTTTAAACGTTCATCGTAAGGGAGTCTAGAAAGACCCTTCATTAATTTCGTTCCTATACGCTGGACACGCTCAAGGGAGTTAGTATCCTTTACCAGACACGGGCTAGCTGCTTGGATACAGTACTCTAAGTGTGGTCTTACATAGGTGAGATATAAAATTCGAAACGTTTCCTCGTCAAAAGATTTGAACGCTCGGCGAAGTGACGTTTCGTCCGCCGTTTAACATAAGAAAACAATCGTTTCGGACAAGTACAGCTATCATATACTAACTGTCGTTCGTAAGTGGTACGGGATTTGGCTATGGTTTTCTCACAGATATTACGGAATTTTTGGTACTCACGCTTAAATGGTTCATGACCTGTCAACAAGAATAAGTCCAAGAAATGTTTCCTAACAGCTTCCGGGTTTCCTTATTAATCCATGGAGGGCAGTGTGATAACTTACGTGCTGACCATAGGATAAACGGCGACGTTACGGACTCGAATGTAGCCTTAAATTTATTCCATTCATCTTCGATCAATTCATCCGCGTCGACCGACCAATCAGTCGAGACAGCACAGATTCTGATCGCCGGAATATTGGCTCGCCAGATATTGGGACGGGGTGGAGCAGATACGAATTGTATACCATGTGTCCCAAACTTAAATTGAATTACAAAATGATCACTGTTCACTACTGGGGGTAGGTGCTGAATATCAAAGACATCCTCATAGTGGTGGGTGAAGGCGAGGTCCAGCAGTGACGGAACATGTTGCAAATCAATATGTGTCGGTTTTGTGATACATTGTACAAGTGCACACTGAATAACGGTAGATAAAAGGTCGCTATCGAAACCACTACCTGGAGCTGTAAGCTCTATCCAGTTGATATGCGGTACGTCGAAGTCCCCAATGATGGGACAACATTCTGCCATACTCCAAGAACAGATGTGTCTTAGGATAAAGTCCTCAGCAAGACAAAACGGACTACGGTATATTCCCCCTATAGTCATTAACCCACTTCTAGATTTAATCTTACAACATGCAACGTCACATGTGCTACTGATATGAGCCTCGGATATTGTTGATTGTATACGAAAGTGATCCCTAACGTATAATATTATTCCTCCCCCTTTACGACTTGAAACTCTATCACTTCTAATACATATATAGCCTGCGATGAACGGAGAACAGTTCATATCTACTGTGAACCAAGTTTCTGTAACAACGATTATATCGAGACATAATTCTTCCACCATCATACGTTTTATTTCTAAGACTGCGAGCGTTCGTGTAGCACACGCTTAAGGTGTTTTGGCAATCAATCGTTTTACCCATACAGGCCTCGGAAGCATTGGCTTCCAAGACCTGACTACCCGAAAACCCTTAATGGTAAGGATATTTTCGCCATTTAATTTGCGAGTCCTCAACTCCGTAACAGCATTCTTCCACTTGATTCGATCCTCAAGCGGCTAATCTGGTCGAATACGGATATTTGAGTCACGAGATTTTGGTGCGTTTTTCAGTAATATGTCTCTTTCATCAAAACTCCCGAGAACCAGCTTCAGAATTCTTCTTGGTTGGGTCTCGCCTCCAACCCACTTACCGAGTCGTATTACTTTTGCAATATGTACCCCTGAAACCTCTTCAGGTAGCACATTCCTTACCACAGACTCCACTAACTGCAGATCATGTGCATGTCTTCTAGCAGGGTCGTTATCTTTCGACTCCTCTAGATTCCAAATAATTAAACTAGGAAGGGGTTTAGCTTCCTTTGAAATTGTGTTAACAGCTTTCGACCGTGACGTTAGATCCTGTATATTCACTACTGGTATCTTACGATTAGCTTTTATTGTAACAGAGTCCTGTGAGTGACTCACAACAGTGTTAGACGAAGCTTTACTTTGGAGCTTTCGTGGATTGGTCTGAGAGTCCACCAAGGACTTATCAAGTAAACAGTCATTAGTTTTAGCTGTTATTTGATTTTTCTTTTCAGTCACGCCAGGATGGGTTCCACTCTTACCATCAGATTTTGGCATTGTAGTATGTGACTCATAATGAGAGTCCATCAGTGAGTTACTAACTACCTGTGTATTTCCTACAGCTTTTTTCATTTCGTTTCGTTTCCTACGTACCGTAGTCCATTTTTTATCCCTCAGGACATTGGGACTATTTGGAACGGTGATCGTTTTATCCAGTTCGTCGGTTCCCACTAAAGGTGCATTGTTATCAATGTCAGTACCAGGTGGTGTTACCCCCCTTGTTAATGTTAACGGCGATCTCACTTTTGCGTCGGTCAGAGTCGGTTGTTTGAGGCATCGCGTAACAGCAGGTACTACACTGACACAATCGTCACTGTCAGTGCCGGTGTTGTCAGCGCATGTGTCATCGTTTTTCTTGCAGGCCAAAGCCAATCGGCCCATAGCCTCCTGGATTAGTACCTTTTTATCCGTACAGCAGAACATACAAAGCCAATGCTAGTTAGGCTTCGAGCATCTTTTGTATGCCATCGGACTTAGGCGTGTACACATTTTGTGGTACCACTTTTTACAGTCATCACACTGCATTCCCTCCTCAACGATGAACGAACAATTTGGTTGCCCACATTTGTGAGTCTTACCAACCATTGTAATTAGATTTGAAAGGTTTAAAAACACACAATGATCACAATGTGAACACAATTGTTAGTCTAGGAGTAAAAATAGGTACATAGGACAAAATTTAGCAAAACATTTTTCAAACTTTAACCAAAGTACGTTTAGTTAAAATAGACCAAGAATGCTTTTTGGTGCAATAAATACCCAAAGCAAGTATAATCACAACAAGTACAAAAATCACTGCCCTTTTTTTAAACGAGCGCGTCTGACTTTGATATTAGTTGAAAGGTGTTTTGAGTTCTATATGTTCTTCAATTATAGGAATACGGCCATTACTTTGCCAATCCTCACCTCTTTGTTCATCGATGATGCTTCCATAAATGTTCTTAACAAGTATATTATGTGTGATCAGATTGTTCGAAATGTATCGCGCTAATATATCATCACATAATTCTGATAAACTTTGTCTTCTCATTGGATTATCGAAATTTATCAAAAGGGACTAATTGTCTTGAATAATTTTTTTTTAATTATTTAAATCAATCATAATAAACTTAATATAATTGTACATTGATCAAAGTTATTATACCATTTTACTATAGAATAAGAATAAATAACAAAACAAATTTGAAATAATATAGTAAACAATGAAGATAAACGTTAAGAAGGATTGTGGATGCGCACTATTGAAGATTTGCACAATAGAATGAAACGGCCATCTAGTGTTTCCAGGTTCTCCATAGTGATCTAACTTCAATTGATTCATGAATTCAGCTATTAAAAAATTACTACAATATGCTATAAAACCCCTTCTGAAATTAAGAATGTGGTTTATAAAGATAGAATGGAATGGTATATATAAAGGAATATTGGTGCACAAGATGTATTTTCCCCGTTATGAGCAATTCTTAATCATGTTGCCTAATGTTTCAAACAATTGACTGTGGTTTTCGTGTATACACCTCATACATGTAGTCTAGATCTATCAATATGGATGAGATCAACAGTGAATGATTTTATGGTTGGTTGCAATGTTTTGGCTTGACACTCTTAGCTTTCAACTCACTCCTACATCAGTCAACAATGCCTATTGAGGCAAGAAAAAAGATAGTTAACTGAAATATAATTTTTTTTTAAATAAACCCTTAGTCACTAAACTAGAGATTCTTTTATCAACTTAATGTTAAATCGTAATAATAATAATTGTTATATCCTAGAGAACATTAAATTACGAGTAACTTCTGAGAACTATTAATGGGCTAATATTATACGCATATTCCTAATGTATAATTATTCAGTAATTATATTATGTATATCTATATTCCTCTTATTATAAGCTTCATTTTGATTTATAGATCATTATTATACAATTAACTGTTCTTAAGTTATATTCCGTTTATTAATTATAGTCTCCCATGTTCACAGCCATTTTTTGGCTTCATCTTGTACAAATGTCATTTCCTATTGTATGGTGTGATGTAGTCTGTCTGTCTGGCATATAAACCGAGTATGTTCGAAATAAAACTCCTCCTGGAGTCCCTCTGGGGGTTAGTGCCGGTCCCGAGCCCGGATAAAGGAGGAGGGTTGAGCATGGGGTTAGCGAACCAATCCCGTAGAAAACTAACTCACTAAAAAAACGCTAACCAGAAAAAATTATTCGAACCTTTTAAACTCATAAAGAAAGCTGAATTCCTTCGGAATTTACGAGGCCGATGCCCCTTCTGACAACCAGAGCAACCATTTATTTAGGTACATGGAATGTTCGTACAATGTGGGATACTGGGAGAGCCTTCCAAAATGTTCGAAATAAATGATTCGCATAGTGGAAGCTGTTATGGATGTTCTGGACACAAGTGGACGGGCTAGGCGAATAAAGGACCAATAAGGACGCTGGGATGCTCATACCGGTGGAATATCCATTCTAGCACAATACTAAGATTGAATAAGTTGTATTTCGATTGGCGAATAAATTATGTGATAACTAGCCTGGCTAAAGGTCACAACAATAATAATATTTACTTTACTCAATTCCATAAATTTTGTCACAGTAAGAAATTCTCAACACCAGTTGTGCAATATTTCAACAAGTTCCGCTTTAACATACGTTCACATCATGACTATTCAGTGAGATAAAAATTTGTAACAGTCAACATCTGCCACTCGTCTTCAATCGTGTAAGCTTTATATCTGCCATAACTATCTTTCCTATTCATCATGTATAAAATGCACATATTCTAATATATTCGTATCTCGTTTTTTTTGCAAAGGACAAACAAGGAGAGAGATATACCAGTAAATTTTGTATTTGAGTTTTCCAGTGCTTAGTATTGTAATAATTTGTAATGCTTTTATTATAAGCACGTAAGTACAAACGGTTAGTATTCATCAGTATTTAGTTCAAAAATTAACTAATATTTGCTGTTGGAAAATGGGTACATTTAACTAGATCTTCACCATACAATATCTGTCAACCAAACAACTATACTGAATACTACTAATAATAATATGCTCACCAATAACTAGCCACAAGATAGAATTCCTAAAAGTCTAGTGAGAACTTCTGACCAGTAGAATTTAATCAATTTTAATATGAGGGAAGATGGTTATGGAATATCGTGAATTAATTTATGTAAGAAATATACAATATGGGGAGCGGCTCAGTGATCTGGAGGTTAGTCATTGGCATACGAAAATGGACATCCTGAATTCGGTCTCATGTGGCAAGGCCGTTAATGTACACTGACAAGGAGTCCCAAACTAGAATAAGACAGTTGCCTAGTGCTTCCTAGTTTACAGTGGTGGTCTGGCTAAGGTTACTTCGTGGTTTAAACCGAAAATTCTACGATCTAGACAACCCCCTTTCTGTACTAATTATACTGAGTGAACTAGTATCTGTTGTGACTTAAACATCGAGTGGCTGAACCAATAAATTCCGTACTAAATGAATACCTTTTTTTAAAAAACAGGACCTAATGACCGAGAATATGAGTGGAGTGTCGCTAACATGAGCGTCTTTTCGGATTTGAAACTCATCATTCGTATTTACACGGTCGAAAAATTCAGTCAAAATATTAACAACGGGATAATTCAAACTGTTATAAATTAAATCAACTCAAATCTATGTTATGACCTACTTTGTACGAATCTGTTAAATATTTCTAAAAACGACTAACATATTTACGTTTATCTTTGGCCTACAATACTTGTATATCCAGGAATGACTGAGCTATTCAAATGCAAACGGTTCTGGGGCGGACTCGAGAACAGTAGTTGACGTAATCATGTGATCACTGGAGCGAAATCACGGACATATATCACTAAGAAATAGAGACGATTTAGTCGCTCATCAAATTTCAATTAGTACATGACAGTGAGTCCTGAAATATAATGCATAAAAGACAAGTAATTTTACTGCCTTGATAAAAACAAAATTCGGTTATGTATTGAGCCTATATCTGAAACAATGACTTAATAATACAGAAATTAATGTACTGAAGACTTTTCTTAACTGAATATACATATTCACATCAATTTTTTAGCAATGGGTAATATTCAGTGTTTAAGGATCAGTCACATTTATTCGTTTAAATTTTAGACTGACTGTTATCATCAATTAGCCACTATGAACAGTTCCAGTGAAGCACCGCTGTGTATGGTGAATGAAAACCACGAATATATCCGAAGCTGGAGGCTGAAATATTTTTAATGAAAACTATACCTTAATATGTATTATTATTATTAATAGTACTCACACACCAGATTGACATAACAAACAACCGACAAACTTAAAGGAAGTTGTGGATTTTCTCAGTCGTCTTAACACTGATCCAATTCAAAATGACTAACTTGTGCAAGTTGAAAGAAATTTTCAACATCACATATGGACATGACGTCGGTATTGCATATATAACTGGTCTTTTGATATTAATTTGTTTGGGGTCAGTAATCAAGTCTCGTGAATTATTATTAGTCTCATTGAAAATTCCAACTTACATTTGATTATTCTTATGAGTTGTGAATTTCTATTAGTGTAAAATAACCACAGTTCGAAGACATTCTCAATATGAAATTGGGACATGACATCGGTCAACCATAATAACAAGAAATGATATTCTGAATAGGTATGTGAATAACCTGACAAATTGAACCTATTTAGTACAAATCTCAATGGAGTAGAAATTTCTCATTTCCTATTTTTCGACTCTACATTCAAGTCTTACAGTCTACTAACCAACATTCTCTAACATCAATATTTCATAACTATGAACTCAGAAAAGTGATAATCCATTGTGTTATGTTTCATTTATCGATGTTTTCAATACTGTTAGTGTAAGCTCAGCAGGTTTTAACTAACCAATCTAATGACACCACAGAAAATCTTCAACTAATACTGACGCAACAGCTGTCGATTTTTCCCAGTGATACTATTCAAATTAGATTTAATGAGAAGATTTTTCATGAATAATTTTCATCACTCGTAAGTGAAAATCTTTATTCGGTCAAAAAACATTGACTTACCGAGTGATTACTACAAAAACAAAATTATGCAAACATCTCTAAAAGCCTTGAAACTGTGCGGTTAGTTGGTCGGTGCGCATTCGAAATATTAAAATGAATTCATCATAGTCTGATCATTGAGGCTTTCAACTATCGCTTCGTTGAAATTCAGAACTCGATTTCCGATGACATAAACACTACAGCCATTTAAAAATGTTACTTGGATTCAGTAACTCAGTGGATCATTCGCTCTTTTAAAAAAAGGTGCTAAATTTCAGCTTCAATGTGACGGACACATCCACCTGACCAGCCCGAAGTCACACCAAACATATATCGCCGATTACACTACTACTCATAATCTAACTATTCGAAAGGAAAATTGTGTTCTATTAACGTTTATTGATTTCCTAATTCATTTTGTAGATTCCAGTTTCACGTCTCACATATAACTAGATAAACTCCATTGATTTACGCATCATTTAGAATATTTTCGTATTCACATTATGGTTACCATTCAATCTGACTGAAAATATTGTTTATTCATAGCAAACATCTACGCTACGCAAGTCCATCCTTCTTTGAAATAATCAAATGAGAGTCAAATACGCTATTTTCAATCAAACTTCTAATCGATTATCATCACTTTCAATTCTGGCACACTTTCTTTATGTATGTCAGAGTCTGTGTATTTTTATTGACCTCATTAAAAATTAAGTTGGTCTATAAGAATTAATTGAACAATTATTAACAATATCAACTGATTACTAAATCAATCCAAACATCTTACAGGGTAATTGATTCACTATCATAATAATCTCTGTTTTAATTAGTATAGAACACTGTAGAAGAACCTTGATCATCATACACTTTATACAATTATTAATACGCACCCACGATCCCACACCCGCGGGATTAACAACCCACGACCTACTGGGTTCGCGCGCGAGCACTTCACCATTAGACCACTAAGCATGCATTCAACGATGTCAATGTCTAACTTCAACCAATCCAAGAAGTTGCGCCACCGTATACCATTGTCTTCAGTGACCTGATATCTCACAACAGACCTGGTTGAACACCACTTTTAACGGCTTCCCATTAGAACTACAGTTTATCTTTCAAATGTCACACTATCATAATAATCTCTGTTTTAATTAGTATAGAACACTGTAGAAGAACCTTATTCATTATACTCTTTATACAATTATTAATGCAACGAAGAATTCACGAGAAATAATAAGCATCATTCAAACAATTAACTACGACAAATTATTAAATATCAAAAAATCAATAATCAATTAATATTGTGATATCATCTAACTGTCAATCTAAAATCCGCTAATCTCACTCAACATTATATAACAACATCAATCTATTCATTATTCATTTTCATCATACTAAATTCTCATGTAATAAACACAATCACACTGCTTACAATGAATCACCAATCTCACTCACTCACATCAAACATCATTCCACCTTCAACAACTATCCCAATATCACAGTCAGTATTCTTCAAAGAAACAATCTAACCAATCAAATGTCAGTCACATATACACACGCTGAACACTTGAAAGTGTCCACAAAGTAATCAACAAAAGATAAATAAGTACTCGATAAAATAAAAATGCAGCGAAACAAAAGAAAAAACAAGGTTTCTGATCACAATTCCTCAACACTGGAACCACAACGGGCAACACGGCCATGCCCGTCTGTTTATCCATAATATATGTGAGTGTGAGAGTGTACGTGTCTGTGTCCATATATAAATGCATGTATGTAGGTGTGTATGCATGCTTTAGCACCATATGTGTACAATTACATAGTTGAATAGTTGGATATGCACGCATTATATACAAACACATAGGAACTCGATACAGCAAACAACATACATACACAGTTAGATAGATAAATAAATAGAGAGATAGAGTGCGAGCGGGGGAATGATGCGTACATTCATACACAGGTCAAATAAGACTCCTCATTCCGCTCAGTCAATGCACTGTTCAACAAATTCAAATAAACGACGACCGTAGAATTCCGGTTTCACAGAACCACCATCAGCACCATGTTTCACTGTTTTGTAAGTTTGCGCTGTACGTTTACGCATCCCATAACGAGTCAGTATGTCGATAATAGCCACAAAATAGATCAGTGGATGAGGAGAATCTGTCAAACAACAAGGAAAACAAGATAACACAGCAACATAATCCATATGAGTAGCAACATATTTCATCAATATATATATGTATATATAAAAAATCTTTACTATTGAAACAATGTCTGTCGTTCACGCACTCCACTCAAGCATCAGTCATTCAAACGACTTCCTTCCAATGAAACTTCATAAACCTACATCTTCAATGACGTGTACCGTGTGCATGTGTACATTTATTCAAAAACAAACTGTTATGATAAACACAAATATCAGAGAACAATCGGATGAATACACATGGCAAAATATTGAATAGTCTACATCTAGAATCTCCTCGTGTCTACCTATTACACTGGATTTTGAGGAGTGCACAAAGCAGTCTCCATGCTGCTAATGTCTCATCTGTCCCCCTTTTACAACATTAACCGACCATAACTGATGCCTCAATGCGATGACCATGTTTCTTTAGTGTGATGACACAATCGAACTGTGTTGGTTCGGACAATTGTTCCACTACCACTCACTCTCCTATTCCATACAAGTTGGTTGCACCGTCATTAAATTTATCGGGCTAATAAAAAAACCTGCCGATTTCTACCGTACACCATACTGATCCAGTCAGTCTCACTGAAAATGTTCACATTTCACACACAGGTTTGGTAGAAACGAGAATTAATGCTCCACACACACACACACACATACAACTTTAAACATCATCTATTTCATCGCAATAATACAAACACAAAATATCCTCTTACCAATTGAACTTTTGATTCCATAATGTTCTAAAGTAGGATGCAATTCACCTGAGAATAATTGAGGTAGACATTCTGCACCAGGTGGACTATCGGGTGGGGTCAATTCACCTGAAACGAACAACACAGAAAATGTATACAAAGAGAACCAAATCAACTATTGAACTGCATCTTCGTCTATCTTCAATTCTTTACATACAATCAAACAAACACTAGTCCATCCGCGTGATGCGCAATACGATCACCCATTCATGAACATACAGTACATCATCCCACATGCATGCATTCATATCAATCCGACTCACTACAGCTCAACTCTCATCAGCATTGTCAAAATGGAAGTAAACAAGATGAGCAACAGACAAACGGAACTACAAGTATTCTCAGAAACAACCGAACAGATCACCGAGATCCCGATATCAAGATCGACTTTCAGTCGCACAATATGATCCCTCAGCTGACCACAAGCATGAATGGCCGAAACCAAGTCAGTTCAACTGCGCATTACGACCACTAAGCGAGCATCAACTACTGAGTCTACAATCAACCCCACACAGGTCACTTCAACAGTCACTGACTTCATGTATCAAGCAATCTCATCACTTCGTTTACCTACCATTCCTATCCATCTAATCCAATCTAATCTATCTATCCATCTACCTTTCTACGTACCTTTCTTCCAATGTCAGGCATCGTTGTACGCACTGGATACACATAGGTTGACATCAAGGCCACTTGAAATCATCAACAGTAGAACAAGATACAAATTATAGTACGAATAATACATCAACACACAACACATCCAGGTCATCATACATGCACAACTACACACACATACACACTGACAGTATGGAAGGTGAGAGAACCACCGAGTCATTCCACTTCAGTTGGAAGGAAATACCTCATAAGCATTGTCTATTTCGAGTGATTAGACAAATTCAGTGTAAAACATTACCAAACAACATCTCTCACCGGGAGAGATATGCGCACACCCATTCCAAAATAATAATAAAAAAACAAACAATTATCACTTCACAATAGTAATAACATCTCACTGCAATCAGTCTTAAAATGAATTCTCATCAAATGTACGTATACACGTGTGCAGCATTGTTTGTTCAATCATGCATCCATCACACTAAACACACACACACACACACTCAGGAAAATCAGCTGAGAACTTCACCATTTGCAATCAACTCATTGTACAATTCGCATAAACATACAATGTCATTTGTGATTGATCAACACTCAAAGTTATTCACACAACTCAGCATTCAACAACACAAACCAGTCAGACAGTCAGTCAGTCGATGAAATCCAATTACAATTATAATGTTAATTAATGCTAAGACACAGTAGTAAGTCGAATTGAACTCTCTAACAACAAATGCAATAACACAAGAATAACAATATCACACATACTTGTAGGGACTTGTGTATTGTTCTCTGGTATACTGATCCCGTCCTCCTCTTCATCGTCATCATCACCTGTGCTCGCATTCCCAGTAACAACACCAACACCACAACTAGCAGCCTCGGCAGCTGCTGACGAGCTCAGACCAAGCACAATACTCGATCTAGCCATCGACAAACGACCACATTGCCATTGTGAGCTAAGTGTTCCTAGACCGTCACCTGCAGACACCATCCTATCATCGAAGCCTCGACTGTTAGGCTCCAACACACCACCACCACCACCACCAGTACCTTCACCGTCATCACCAGCATCCTCAATTGAATTAGCCAATGCAATCTCAGGATTATGCACTCCAATAAGAAGGCTGTAGTCGATCAAATTGTTCTCCTGTAAGAACTGTCATGAGGCAAAAAACAAAAACAAACAAGCACAATCACAACATTGTGCATCACTAAGTAATCCAATACATCCATGGCGAAGGTCTACCACAAACCAGAGGGAGACATCAACAATCAAATGCACATCATGTCAATTCATTCACTCAATACATTGATTACCTATTCAACCAACTCCTATTCAGTATGACACAAATCAGTCGTTCGACACTTGCTACTCAGATATCATTTCATAATATACACTGCACTAATGATACAACACTGATCACTGTTCAAATACAATCGTTGCTCATTCATGTTTCGAGCAATAATCAAAAGTCACAGTTAGTTACCAAAACAAGATTATGGAAAAACTGTTTATCACTAACTCAATGATAAACTACTGTCCATTTATTATCAGAACACATAGTTCGGTCGCCATCTTTACCAAGTATCACATTCTTAACACAGGAATCACTTACTCGGTCCTCCCAAAGTACACCAGCAATGCTTCCAAGACGCCTACAACCAAATACTGGAACCTAAGAATACCCTCTATTCTTAATGGTCGTATTTCACGACCGTAAAGTCTCCAACTCCCCTAGGTAGATCCTTCATAACCACAACAAGGTTAAGGCGCCGGACATTCGCCTTTCATCCTCTCAATTTCGTAAATAACACCCGCGCCACGACAAGGCAGTGAGTAGCACTTCCATGGTAGTGGTTGTAAGCACGCGACCATGTGACAGCGTTTCGAGAGGAAGAGTGGATTCTACCCACTCTCGTCGTACCAGCGCAATTAGGGGCCGTCTCCGTAGGTGACGTAGGTTGGCAAAAACCAAACAATCTTCTTCAATCCGCAATCGAAAGTGTTACGCAGTATAACAAACACGATTTAGAACTAAATAAAATGTCCAGACAACTTAACTGTTTCACAACGCAGAATACGACATACAAATATCTAGCTCACATTAAAAGTAAATTACAACGGTACAACAACACTGAACACAATGTAGATACGCGCTATTCACTAATTCAATAATTCATACGTTAGCAATGAAGATTCAAGGTGTAGGTGTAGACAGTAGTAACACATCACACCATGTGTTAAAACAAAACAGTACTCCTTGTAGTGTTACCGCATCACATGTTTCCTTCATGTGATGCATGCAGATTAGCATAGGAATTGCGGAAACACAAACAACCACAACAATAAGAAGGAGAGAAGCGAACTTTTCAAGGTCTAGCTAAAAAAATATTGATAAAACTATGTACACATCATTAGCGAAAAGAGGCGAAAAAATACAGAGTAGAAAATAAAATGTCAAGTTCATTCTCATCTTTCGATGTAATAAAAAGAACAACAGAACAATAAGAGAAAATTAATTGATAATTAGAAGACACAAAAAGGACATAAAGAACTCAAAAGCTCAAACTTTCAGGAACAGATAACCAGTAGATGCATTTGGGCCATCACAAATGTTTTCCAGCCACGCCATTCAAAGTATATGACCATTTGTTACAATGACCATATGGCCCTAACCAGTTAGTCTGCACCAGTTCACATGGCTCAGTCCAATTGTTAACAACTTCATGGACTGATGCCATGTTTTGGTTTGTCGACTTCTAACTTTCTTCCATACTATTCCTACACCACACAATATCGTCCGTTGAGATCGGTGGTGACTGAGCACACGTAACACATGTCCCAACCACCCCAGTCGATGAAGAAAGCTAACGCAAAGTTCGGTCTCCACCTTTACCTAGTACCATATTTTTAACACAGAAATCACTTACTCGGTCCTCCCAAAATACACCAGCGATCCTTCCAAGACACCGACAACCAAATGCTAAGAACCTAAGAATACACCCTATTCTTTAATGGTCGGACGCCTCGAACAACCATTAACGCTAACATTTTGGACACTACATTAGTTAAACCGGTTTCTTTGTGATTGTCACAAGTAAAACAAAGGCCAGTTGAACTGATCCCTAAAGTGTTCCGTCAACCGATCCAATCTGCTGAACTGAGAGTCAATAGTAATCCCAGTTTTACCGGCCTAGTCACACTAATAGATGGATTTTTAATACACACCACCTTGGTAGGTCTGAACAGTTATGTACTGTTACCTATCGACAATGCCTTTTTCATCTCTTACGCTTTCACTACTCACTCACTACTGCTCATAATCATACTCAATATGCACAGTGAATACGAATATGCTCATGAGATTTGCATACACTGGCACAAAATTCTCACCTCTTCTACTGCATTAAGTTATATGAAATATACTAAGCAAATCTCATCAGGGTCATGTACGAAGTAAATGGTTTGTCTGACGGCCAAATGTTTTACAAACGACAAATATCACCATACTATGGATTAATAATAACACGTAACGATAACCAGCATACTGTACTCTCGAATCACAATAACTGTAAATATCTTCAATAGGAAACTCCCATCAAACAACACTAAAGAAGAAAATGTCATAATTATGACACAGTAAAATCAACTAGTCACATGAAAGTGAGGGGAATAACTATGATTATGACTATGACGAAGATTAGAGTGGTGATAAAGATGGCACAGTCGATTGTAGGAAAGTGCATCCAAGTGTGGAATTCATTGTCAAGAACAAAGTAAAACATATTCTCAACATCTGTGAAATTTCGATTCTTTCTTAAGTACCAATGACATGACTACTTCAAGAGTACACAAGCACTACATGTGATCTTGTCTTACTGAAAGTAACCATTTAAATGTGAAACTGTCACACCACTACCAATCATAAACTCTACACACTTCCCAACAGAATATGGACACACGGTCAGTCAGTGTTCCTATTCATTCACTTCACAATTACGACTCATTTCCAAATGGCAGTATACACAGAATATAACTGCAATACACCTTCGAAAATCTGTCACATACTTGAAAAATCAATCTACACAAAACCGACAACATAATGGTTAAACACATGCATCATGCACTCAACCAATCAATCAATCAATGAAACAAGCAAGCAAGCACCTACTTGTATATCACATTCCAGAGTACTTAACATCTTCTTTTTAGACTCTTCACCAATATGCATTTTGCACAAATCTGTTAGAAAATCTGCATCTTTCAGAGTTGGCAAGGGCTTCGACTATACAAATAGTAAAAACACAGAACAATTAATACACAGTCAAGTGAAACAAGTCAACGTATGAGTGATTCACACTTACTTCGATCATTTAGTCTTGGTAGTCAATATGATTACGCACACAAACGATTGGTGTAGCTACTTCACTTATTACTCTCCCGAACAAACAAAACTTTTCGTAACTTCATAATGAAAACCTACCCAACTTACAAACATCGGTAACTCACACGCATCCCAGTGATTCATGTCAAACCAGACTACAACTCTTTCATAGTTGACAATATGTGAAAATATTGAAGACTGAAATGTCGACGGTCAATTAAAGTTGAGAAAACTCTAACACTTTGCTAAGTAATGTCTGATATGACTACAGGGAACATTCACACTTACAGTAGAGAAGCCTTCTAAGCAAGACACATCTCGTCTTCAATAGATGTCAACATACTCAGTCAATATCGACATCTCCACAGATTACTCAGTCGATGTCAATACTAACTTTCCAGAAGTTGTCCATTATCCTCATCAACTATTCTCAGTTCATATAAAACCACACATGATCAGATGAAACATTATAACACTATCTTATGTGACATCTACACGGTGGTGATGAACTCGAACGCAGATGATGTGCCCAAATTCATTTCTAATTATCAAGTTCTTCGAGCAACAAAGTCAAACCAATTCGAGATTCTACAAGGACCGATTGACATTAGATAATGATAATAGAGTACACACAATATCATCGCTAAGAAGTCTCTCCTTTCGGCAAAACGATTAAGAGGAAAAGATTCGCAATTCCACATCAACTGAAGGGACTGCGTTTCTTCTCTGTCGTCTACAACAACAAACGACAACTCAGTCACCTCAACTGTCCTCTCTTCGAAAACACATCGCAACCTGCTGTTCACTACCTTCACACGATGCTCATCACACTAAAATATTTACAACTTTCAATAATGGTACCAAAACAGGATACATTCTATGCTTCATTATACAAATTCAACAATTAGATTTTACTGGTAATTTGTACATTTCTACTTTGTTTACACTCAATCACTGAACAAAATAATTGCTATCACAAAAATAAAAACAAAAAAAAACAAAATTCAATTCAATACACATGATAATCATTCACAATGGTGATAGATTAAAAGAATCAGGGGGAGAGACAATACCAATATTTTTGTTTAAATGCACAAATCCAAACACACGAGCACCTTGAAATGAAGCGACACAAGGAGGGGAACAATGGCGTTAAGGAGGAAACAGGTGGTGCACAAATGTTACAAAGTACACAAGAACAACAACAGCAACATAATACGCTGTCTAACTATAGTCAGAGAAAGATGTACACAACAATACGGCATGTACAGTGAAAGCATGATATTATGCACAATAATCATATATTTACACGAAGTTTTGTACAATCAAAATGCAGCACAGCAAATATCGTTGTTGTAAGTAGGAGATAAATAAATTCAATGTACTTATGACCATTGTGGCAGTAATACCGACAGTTGACAGATAAAACTACTACTACAAGCCAACATGATGATAGCGATGATAATTACTGCCAATCATAAATTGAAACTATTTGTCACCTATTTTATACAACTGGATCAACTGAATTTATCTAACAAGAGTAACAAGAAATGTAATCGATCAGTTGAATGAGTGGCAAAATCATCAGACAGTAGCCACACACAACAACCTTAGATAACAGATAGTGTTTATGGCTGACGAGTCATCATTGAACAAATTGTCTTTGCTTCATAACAGACATCGACGCGATTCTGTATTTCACTTTCGTGTAAATAGTAAATTAGTGGTTGGTTTGAGCCTCTAAACAGACGGTCTAGTAAGAGCTCACACGACTACGTTAACATGATCCCGTTTATATCACTATAAATCTGAGTTGGGAAATTCTTATACTAACCATATCGTTCTCACTTACACTTCACCACTCGTTAGTTTTTTAATGAACCATGACTATGTCTACCTTATCTGAACTATACCGACTAAACATCTGGCTTACTAGTCCACAAGATAATGCCATCTTCCAACTAAACCCACTGCATTCTCGACAGTCGGACAGTACCCTTGGGTAATACTCAAGATGCGTGACCACAGTGTTTTACCGAAACATGGATGTAATCAATCAGATAAATTCGCATAAATCATCAGTGGTTCTCTTTTAATTCTGACTTTTATTTCCTGCGCATAAATCTATACTTGTATGTGGACTTATGACATTAACCATGCAACAATTATAGAACATTATGAATTTTAAACTCGAAGGAATGTTTCATGTCCTTAACAAAGCCACATATACATATAAACACATTCATAGAAATTATTCTATCTGTACAAACTCATTTCACATCATACTAATTTTAGTTATTACATATTCAATTGTCATTGGTCGATATGAATAAGACCTAGTACTACGCAATCAATAATTCCAGAATGTACCGACTATACAGCAAACACTAGAGACTAACTACGCAACAGACAGAGACATCATACATCATCATTTCATTGCTCAATGTCTTCATCTTAGAAATAATCCACAAAACCATGCAGCCCATAGATAAAACCTCCTCTTCTATAAAGTCAATTTTAGTTTAGAAAATGACTACCTTACATTCAGTCCTGAGAATGACACATGATGATAGAAAAGCTATTGATAACAACTCCTCTAACAATCTTTAACCAAATATTCAGTCAGTAGACTTCGAGCAGTCTGCAAATAGGAATCACATACAATCTCTTTATTGTACAGCACTAAACTCTGTCAGACACAGGCTCCGACATCATAAGCTATTTTCTTGCTGAATAAAACTTCAAAACCTATAACATGCAAAGCAATGTCACATGCCAAGAAACATTTTTTCACATACATTTAACAATATAATCTGATAATGCATAATTTCAAATTGTACAACTACATCGTATTGGAGAAGGTGAATGGCAATTAATTGACGATTATAGACAGTCAGACAGAAACATCCGTACTGCAATAAACACATTTCATAGTCTCTGTATTCGTCATTATATATAGTTTGCTCACGTCTAAACAGTGTTTCTGATCGGCTTTTGGTTGGAGTGTGAGTAAGTAGTTGTGTGGTTAGGTTTATAGCGCTAAGCGAATGAGACACCCTCAACACTTAAGAAAGCATTATTTCCTGAGGTAGTTATCATAATACAAATTTACCAACTACTACTCATACACAAGTTGTCCAAGTATTATTTAATACTTGAAATCCATAAGATATGGTACTTGGTAGCATAGCATATCGATCAAACCAACCACCACCACAACTATGTGTACACTATACTTACCGGGTAGAATAGATAAAAACAAAATGTTTTCATGACACCATGTCTAGAAGTTTATCACAGCAAACATTCAACTACAACGCGTAGACGTGTGTTTCAGATGTCTCATGCTGACAACCACATAGCAACAGAGAAAGCGAGTAATCACAAATCTGCCTAACACACTGAAAACAAATGCACAAACACATTCCACGCAAACACGGAAATTGACTGATATCACAGTGAAAAAGATCACGAACACAACGATGATAATGACGAGGGGAAAGAAAATGATGTGAGCTCACCTTCTCCTTTTCGTTGGCTTCACGATCCACAGCTGAACCCTAATTACGAGGATAAGGATACAGTGTATGGACGATTAACTCAACACGTTTCCGGGTAACACTAGGCAAAACGACACACGTTAGATGATGAGTACAGTCCGAAAATAATGGTCGAGACAGGTGAATGATTACCATTACTGTTGTGTCCCAAAAAGAATAATGAGTGGTAGGTTTTTGGGATCTATTTGTGGATCAATACTATACGTATATTTTTATCGTACGATGTGGTCTGCTTGACCGGTATATAAACAGAGTATGTTTGAAATACATAATTCATATTGCAGAGGCTGAGATTGGCGTTCTGGACTTAACTGGCTGAGCTAGGCGGAAAGTAGGAACAATCTGAACTCTAGGCTGCTCGTGTGTTTTGCGCGTCCTTGATCCGATCGACAGTTCGCTACTCCTGATTGGCGGCTTTGGGCTATAACAACTGCAGTGACAAAAACAGTAGTTAGCACCTACGTTCATGAGAAGTTACATACGAATCCAACTAATTATTTTGATGGAGTTTTGTTCTCTGAGCTGGATGGTTTCGTCGTGGAGCTTTCATCGTTCTTCTGAACGACATCATCAGCACAAACTTCAGAGAAAAAACTCCATCAAAATCATCCACCTGAGCTACAAATCTTCTCCACTATCTCAAAACTAATTATTACTTCAACGTTTTCACCAAAAGCAGAATTATCTACACAAGGAAGGTAACCGTGTGAAAATGCTATTGATAGGTATCTATTTAAAACGCATCTGTGACTGTTTGCCAGAATATTCTAATAAGCAAACCATATGGAAATATGAAAGTTGTTTCAACAATGAGTCCAATGCACCTCTAACGGGTACAACGTGTCTGTCTGTATGTTTGCCTCGAAGTCAAACTCACTGTATGACAGTAAAACTAACATCTGGATAGCACAGCCAACGTGGGACAGGATTTATAATTGAGATCTAATGGTTGAATGCCAAACATAAAACCCGTTGCTCACAAGTTTAACCAATGTTTAATATCTTCGCGACTGCGATCACTTTTCACAACTTGGTCAGCTAGGCTTGCAGCCAAAAAGTGGTTTGAAGTGTCAAGTGTTAAATATTTAAAAACAGCAACACACTTAGTCAAGGTGATTCCGTATGTGACAACACTGTGTTTATTTATGTGTATGATGGTGGGTATATAAAATGTGTAATTTGTACTATGAAGGAGTAGAGTTAGTATTTCAGCTGTATGTGTGTAGATGATGTTGAAAATGTATAGAGTTAAATGTGGTTGTTTGGAGAAACATTCCAGGCTGGATGCATGACTAAGCCTCTTTTCCTATTGAGGGAAGAGGGACTTAGCATAATATCCAATGTTTCAACTGCTCTCCTCTCTCTATCTGGAAAAACCTTTCTACATTATTTTGACATTTTCAATATATCGATTTGGTGATTATTAGGAATAACATGTACTGCTATTCACGATATAATTTCCACGTTCTTTATCCCTACGGGACTATTATGTCTTTTGTGTGGCTTAGCTGTTCCTTGATAAGAGTCAAGATCCCACAAGAAGACTCTCCGATATAGAACGCATCACATCAACACAACACAATCTGTACACACGATCTTGTCTAGATGTAAACGGGATCTCATCTTTCGTTCCAAATTAAGAGTTTCATGGAGTATTGGTTGTTGTTTTTTCTTCATAGAAAGCTTCGATTCTGTGTTTTCAAGATCATTCGTAATTCTCCAATCGCACCTTGGCGATAAGGCAAATCCACAGTACCAATAAAAAATCTTCCATTAAAACGGTCATTTACATATGGATAATTTCGTTTAAAAATGTTTTTCATAGTATTTATAGGACAATTATCAGATCGTAAGCTGTTGATTATGTTGTCTTTTCCCTTCATCTCGCCCTTCATGTATATAGTTAGATTTAGATTTCCACTAGGATTTCTTTTAACCAAACAGTCTAAGAACAGTAATTTGCTATGTTCATCTTCCTTTTAGAATGTAAATTTGATGTTTGCTGAGAACATATTTATCAGTTCAAAGAAATTTCTCAGGGGAATTCTCAATGACGACAAATGTGTCATCTATATGTCTGAGCCTGATGCGTGGTCTGATGCCAATGGCAAAACTAACCGACTAAATATGGAACATAAATAAATTAGCAACAATCCAAGATACTGAAGATCATATGGCCACTCCACTTGTTTCTTTATTCAAAGTCCCACTGAAAGTCAACAGAGTTGAATTCAAACATAGATTGAAGGATTTCATGATTGAACTAGTGTTTAACGAACATCACAAAAACATGATTATTTTGTCATTATATTCTACGCCTGTTCTTTATCGACTGATAACTGTTCAATATGTGAATATATACAAATAATGGAAAATACTTGTCACTAGATTTACGTATCTTCAAACTGGCATCTATGAGCTCTACACTTGATTTGAAAAACACTCCAATCTCCGCATACACATTGTCTCATCAGTAATATCGCAATTTTATATCGTATTATATAGAAATTATACACATTAACTCAACAGACTTTATCACCAGTGATAAGTGAACAGGCACACAAACACTCAGAGTTCTCAATTACTTACATGATAAAGTTAAAATTACACAATTAACTATGAAATAGGGGTTCGAAAACATAACAGGATTTATGCTGTTTTGTCACTTGACAATTTCTAACTTATTTACAACCTATCTAGCTTATTTGTCTAGTCAGTCAATCCATTGGTTAGTCTGTTAGTTGCCTACTTTATTCGCCCCTCTATGTATGACTGGTATACTCACCAAATAAAATAAACGAACACAAACAACCACTTGTTAGGCGTTAACAGAATCATAAAACACTCCTGAAACATTGTAAGTGTGCACAAATAGAAAAGAAAGCGTCAGGGGTGTCAACATTTCATCGTTGTCCTGTGTAACAATCACAAGGAAAATAAATACGCTCACTAAAAAAAATGTTAGTGGTCAGTAACTGATACGTTATTCACTATGCCAAACACACTGAAGAATCTCAAGTGTATGTGAGGGATAACTTCGGAATCTACAAAACACTGACAACTAAACTGCCTTTCCTATTCCGCTACACACCCAATCACAAACACGAACGCAATCAGTCGAACGCATACATAAGGATTTTGGTTAGTTCAGTGTGAGTAGCAATAGAAAGCTAAGCATAAGTGAGCAACACACTTCACACCATCAGGGTATTAGAAAGGAGATTAATCAAATCGTGAGTAGGTTGATGCATGTGTAAAGTTACAATAACATGACGTACACCTGTGGTACTTTGAAACGAATGCTTTTTAATCCGTAGACGACGTTTACGCTCCTTGTCTAAAACTGTCACAGGATTGTCAATGTTGATCTTGGAACTCGACAATTCAGTCGACCCATGAGCGACGAAGGAATGAATACTTACAGAACGTTTCACATGATGACTTGAATACAGAATATTCTACAGGTGAAAATGTGGAAAGCACACAAAGACAAATAACTCTGCACCTATTAGAGTAAACTACACAAAGTCATACATCCATCCTCAAAAGTCACTATGTCGAACTTACTCATTCACATTTAAAAAATTCATACACACAAAATCAACCACAACTAACTATTAAGCAACAGATCGTTACCTTCAAATCATATTTCTTGTGAATCGCAAGTCTTGGGCTGAACACATTCCTCATTACTAAGATATACGACTCTTGATCATTCACTGTAAGTCGATAAAGTCCAAGAAATTGAGGAAGCAGTGTTTGACCGTGTCCTTTGACAATGTACTACAAGAAAGAGAGACACACTAAAGGATAACAATCAATCAGGCGGCATGTCAATAACAAACGGTAATCGAAATTCGAACCACACTGAGAGCAACACCAGTTCAACATTTAATTGTTCGACATTCTGACATTACTACAAAAGCAAGTTTCTATTCGATGCACAGTGGAACAATCTGGTTTCTAAAATGTGAACACCTGAAGTTTGCTTTCAGAACAACCTCTGTAACCACTAAAATATGGTAAAAGGATAATGCACCAATGTAGGTGAGAAATACTAGGACAAGGAAGGATCCGATCATCTCATGACACTGTAAACATTGGAATAACAGAAATGTAACTAGATAATAATATTCATGGTCAATCATTTACAAATAAAATTGTACAATAATCTCCATCTGCAAGAATCTAACGGATGATCATCACGTAGTTGAATCGTTTGGCGGACAGTCTATAATACTTAATCAGCTCAATAAGTAACTAGTCGATGCATTTTGTAAATCTTCCAAAATGAACGTGCTCATGTTAAGTAGATCGAAAGTAAGAGAATATGTTGAAAACTTACACCAATCAGTCAGTAATTATTGGTTTCTATCACATAACGTAACACTGACTTCCTATCGCCTAACTACTAGTTAACTGACTTCTACAGATCATCACAAATCACTCATAATAAAAATTGATGATAACACACACTCAAACATTAATTTTGCCAACAGGAGTTTGTTCAACTTTTAACTGGATGCACTATTAAATCCCAACATAGTAACATCCGACGACCAAAACCAGTGCTCCACTGTTGTATCAGATTAAATACCAACCAAATAATCCACTCTCCAGTTAGTATAGAAAACACTTACAGAATAATATTCTTCTAACATTTGATGCATTTGTTCAACTTCTTCTGAACTGATTGTTTTGGCCACAAATTGTCGATTATACGTGACTAGAAATTTCGATCCAGATTTTCCACGTGTACTATCCCACAATGGTTGGTGTCTGGTGAAAGAGTCCTGAAGTACAAATCAGAAGTAGAAGAACTCTGTATACTAATGACAAATAACCAAATGCAATCTATTCATGAGCACTGTTCGTGATGACCAGTGGAGAATTGGTCGCTCTGAATAGGAATCGACATATTCGACGCCTGCAGTAAATACAGTGTTATGGAACTCTGGATTCGTCAACACTATTCCATCTAAAAGTGGATACTTACAATGCTCTAGTTTGGTTGACATTCATCTTGCACTACATAGTGCACAACTAAATGCTAAACAATGAGAACAGTTTCCTAACTACACTCTATGCAATGATCACTTGATACAACGACCTACTTACACCATTGAGTATCTGAATACACACCCAGTACAGTTAACATATAAACCGATGAACACTAGTTGACATTCTGGCCTCTTTCATCAAATGCTTCACCAACGCGTAATGTAGCTCCCATTTAAAAGGCTACCAATTATCAGAATATATTAAGTAACAAATCATATCACTCTCGCCAATCCAGGTTCAATTACTGTTCGTTGTGTCTTTATTATCAAGGGCAAGCATTCATGTATAATTAGGACTCAGTCAACAAATACCAAACGAACCACTAATTTCCTTTACAATCTAACAACAATAGTTTTATGATGTTGAACCCAGTTAATTCAATGTTGGACACAACCAATCAATCAATTCTACATTGATATCACCAAACAATACGACTAATACAAAAGAGCTAGGATGGAAAACGGTACAAGATAATTTTAAAACACATCATATGTTGTACTGTTGATTGATAGAAACACACAAAATTCACTCAATAAAAGTAAAAGCTAGAGAATAGACATGACATTTGAAAACATGTGAACAATATTAAGCACTGACAACTACATATTTGCAGTCATGTTGTTGGAGAAAGGATAATAAGGCAACTGTTTAATTGTTGCAAGTATTGCCTCTGTAGATCATTATAAATCCATTTCGATCATAAAAGTTCATCCACACACTCACACAACTAATAATGCAACTCATGGACGTGTTCTCAAAATCGAGTGCAGTTTATTGTCCGAGTGACGATCAGGATTCTAATCCTGTACTCACCCTGGCTGGTGGGGAAATAGAAGTAGTCGAAAAGTTTGTGTATTTAGGCAGCTGCATAAGTGCTGGTGGTGACGTGAGTGATGAGATCAATACACGTGTAGTGAAAGCCAGAGCGGCTTATGACAATCTGGGCCATATTCGAAGCCTTTGTGATGTCAGTCTGGCTGTAACAGGTCGGATCCACAACGCGTCGGTGAGAGCAGTTCTGCTCTATGCTTGTGAAACCTGGCCTCTCTGAGTTGAAGATGTGAGACGACTCTGTGTTTGATCATCGTTGTCTCCGAAGGATTGCTGACATTCAGTGGCAACACCATGTCAGTAATGCAGAGGTTCGGCATCATGTGTTTGGGCACAGAGATGATAATTCAATTGGTGTCACCATCTTGAAACACCGACTTCGGTGGCTTGGACATGTGTTCAAAATAATAAATAAATAAATATTGTCTGGGCGATCCAAATACTGAATGACTATGTAAACTAGAGTAGATGGTGTGTGGTCTGAACTTACAACTTAGCAGTCAGACACTCCAATTAACTTAGCACAACCACAAATCCACTATCGCATAGGTATATTTACAGAGAAATGACTGACAATAGCATATTACTTTAAAACGTCAGAACTTAAAACTTAAAAGGTGAAATCAATAAGGTGAGAATAATGGCGTTTGGACTCTTCACGTGCAAGATTTATTACAGATTACCAATCAAAGTTGTCCACCAAACTCATCACAAACAAAATGTAATTTCATAACGATTAAATACTAGACAAAACTCAGTATGTGCAAGTTATGAATCTCTAGCACCATTCACATGTAAAAAGAAGGAGATATTACCATCAACACATAAATCAACTCCAAACCACCTACCCAATAATCCATCTTGTCAACTCCAAATCGATCTCGTAATGACTTGAACACCATTGGGCAGTACTCCTTAAACTTGAATCTACTAGGCATATTCTCTCTAGAATCACATTCGTCAGCATAAGTCCACCATGAATACAAGAAAACTTACTTGTTGAAATGGTGGTTATTAACCTTCACTTTCATATATGCTTTGAAATCGTCTTTTAATAACAGTGCACGTTGCTTCACATGATTTAGAGCGGAAAACGAATAATTTATGCCCCACATCAGTACACTTTTTAATGGTTCATTGGCTCGAAAAAGTTTTAACTTCTGTTTCATGATCCTCACTTTCTTGTGTTTAGACACGGTGGCCATTATTCAAAGATGACAAATGTTTGGAACGACAACTTAATGATTTAAACAGATTCTAAAAAGTCGAGGAAAGAGAATGGGCTAAAAATCACATACATATGCAATCTGAGTTTAAAAATCTAGAACTCAAAATCGTAGGGTGACATTAAATGTTATTAGATATTTGGCTGATCGATTTTATTTGCAAGAATAGTGATATAAAAGAGTCGCTCTATATGCAGTTCTTCAAACCACCTTTACATGACATATGTTGAGGTAAATTTGATAAATAGTTACATACCAGAAAAACGACAAGTAAACCAACAATGGGAGCCTGTAGAATCTCAGTTCGGATTTAAACGCCTATGTCTTATCCTTACTATTTAATAGCACAAATGCACTTTCCATATGTTAACTACATAAATTGATTAACAATAAGCTGCATGTCTGTTGAGGATACCCACCTGTTTTTTGTCTCTGTAGAAGATTCGGTCTACTTTTACTTATTCTGATTATCTTCGAATGAAGCCGGAATTTCTGCATCAATATTTTAAATTCACGGCCAGATGATTTTGGAGTAACCCATTATGACTTGAATAAACTTCATTTGAGAGAATAACGTAAAATGACCACGTCCAGAGAATCTACAGATATATGGCATCCCTGTTATTTTAAATCCTTCACACACCTCCCCCCAAATGCCCTAGTATGGCCGAGAGCGGGATGGGTTAGCCCTCCCTCTCGAAATACTCTCACACGGCTACGCGTATACAGCCTCTGACAGGGAAGTCCTACTCACTGCCTTCTCGTAGCGGGAATGTTGTTAACGAAAATGAGAGGACGAAAAGCGAATGTCCGGCGCATTAACCGGATCCCAAACCAAATCAATGGTGCACATGGGCTACAGTATCCAGTGGAAACAAATGGCGTATGTACCAATTTTTGGTCACCAGCTACCATGGGACTGCATCTCCTTACGATGCTCCACTGCCTTGTGGGTAAGACCTTTAAGTCAAAGGCTCGGAGTGTGGCCCCCTAAGAAAACCACCTGCTTTGGTTTGGTCACCCGGGAAGTATCACAGCTCAAACACAAATGATGAACTGTCTATATTTATGGAATAATCAGTTGGCAATCAATGTCCGTAGGTATGGTATGTGCTTCACACCTTCGAAGTACAAAGTACTTCTACAAGACTGGCAGGAGTCCAATCCTGTACTCACCCTAGATGGTGAGCAGATAGACGTAGTCGAGAAGTTCGAGTATCTGGGTAGCTGCATAAGTGCTGGTGGGGGTGTGAGTGATGAGATCAATACACGTGTAGTGAAAGCCAGAGTGGCTTATGCCAATCTACGCCATATTTGGCGCCTTCGTGATGTTAGTCTGGCTGTAAAAGGTCGGATCCACAACGCGTCGGTGAGAGCAGTTCTGCTCTATGCTTGTGAAACCTCGCCTCTCCGAGTTGAGGACGTTAGACGACTCTCTGTGTTCGATCATCGCTGTCCCCGAAGGATTGCTGACATTCAGTGGCAACACCATGTCAGTAATGCAGAGGTTCGGCATCGTGTGTTTGGGCACAGAGATGATAATTCAATTGGTGTCACCATCTTGAAACACCAACTTCGGTGGCTTGGACATGTTCTACGAATGTCGTCCCAGAGAATTCCACGTCGTGCATTATTTGCCGACTCTGGGACTGGTTGGAAAAAGCGGAGAGGTGGTCAGTGCATGACATGGTGTCGTGGTATGAAAGAAAGCTGCAAAGGACTGGCTTCTGTCTGTCCTTCTCGACTCCCTAGCTGGGGTCCGAGAGATGGTGCAACACAGTAGCTAAAGACGTTATCATATATGGCTCAGAATAGAAGCCAGTGGCGATCCTGCTGTAACCTTCTTTTACTTTCTTCATAAAAAGTGGTTGTGTCTCCCTTACTTGAAAGATTTCTGATTGTACCTTTCCCTCGTTACTACCCCACTACCTTACACCAATCTCTTCGTTATCGTTCTCTTTTTCTTTTGTGCTCCTTAGTTTTTTTTTCTATTTCACTTCGAATTTTCATTGTTTTGTTCGGCGCATATATATTGGCGCTCTCTTGTACCAATATTTATGTGTTCAAAAAAATAAATATTGAATAATTTTACATAACATTACTGAACTTTATCATAGGTTAGTTATTTAGCTAATCACTTTCTGGTTTCGAGACATCATGGACTACTAATAATCAGTTTAAAACATCGGGTGAGAACCGCTGTGGTTGAGTGATCATACCACTACTAGCTGTAGCTTATCTGGCCTAATTTTAATGCTTGAGAACTCCAATGTTAATGCCACATAGCCCTCCCAATATATAAGTTCTGGCTGTTTCATACTTTGAACGATAACTCAAATTGATCTAGGCTATTCTATGAGGAAGAACTAGTTCGGAACAAGACCATTCACAGCATATTTTCTAGACAGTACTTTTGCAGTAATTAACATTTATTTTCGTTATTGAAAATTGTTCTGATTACTAGGAGGACCGATGCATCGCATAGCTTGATATTAAAAGGTGAAGATGAAGTTTAAGTTAAAACAAAAATCCTAATTATGACAGTAGATAATTTTTTTAAAAACAATTCTACACTACTTCTCCAAATAACTACTAACATACGATAACTGCAGCGGAATACCCAAACAACAGGTAAGTTCAGGATGAAGGATGTAAGTAGTAAGAATGTCACATGACTGCTAAAAATACTACAAACCAATGAATGATGTTCACCACTTCTGTGGCGTTACTGATAAGAAGACTGGTAGCACTGATTTGTGAAAGGAGGAAGATTATAATAAGTAAACGTGAAATTAACTCGTATCGCCATATAGAAAATTTAAATTTAAATGAATAAAGAAAAAACGGCTGAAAAATTGGACACATTCTTATTAAAGCAAACAGGGAAGCCTTATGCAATAGATTAGCTACACTAGATGCTGCATAAATGTAATCCTTAAAAGGACCACCTTGTTTTCTAACGGAATGTTCTCTTTGTTTCACTACGCTGTGAAAGAATGAAAGAATTCTCCAAAATCTTGTAGTTTTCGTGTGTGGCTATGTACAAATAGCTGTCAACTGAAACATTTTAATGTCTACTACTTTCTATCAGCTTCTCAAGGTCAAATGTCCTCTTGAATTCAGGCCCTAAACTCTGAATGATCTTTGCTCTCAATCCGCATAACCTTATTATGATAGCCACATGAAGCTTATTACTTGTGATTATCGGTTTAACAAGTTCTAAATCAACAGAGAGAACTACCATACTTCGATAGTAGGACGGCCTGACCTTGATTTTTCAAGCGTTCGTAAAATAGCAAAAATTCATTCTTCAATGGTTTAAAGGCATGGGCAGACTCAGATTATCGGTGTGAAGTTTCACCGAGAATGATTAGTCTCAAATTTAAACGACTTTATGGGCCTATTAACAGATATATGAGTGTGTGAGAACAGTCCACAGTTTTTGGTTGAGATCAAGAATTGATCAATGTTATGCCACCATTAAAAACCTGAAAGCACTGGACGACCTTTTCGTTCTGATATGGGACTCTTCATCAAAGCATATCAACGATCCCACACACGAGATTCAAACATAGAACCTTCGGTCTCGCGCATGAGATGTAATTTATCTGACCTAAAACGAACTTTCGAGTGAAATTATATAAATCGGTAAATTTACGTTTTTTCGTAGTAATCGTGATAACTTCAACCGTATATAATCATAATACCACCGAATTTCAAAAATATTGAGCTCAGTATTGAGATTTAATTAAACTCTTTGTGACAGCGAAAATACTTAGTAAGTTGTAATGGGGATTTTCATTTTCCTTTTATCTGGCAAACTCAACCAATTCTCCCAGTATCTTTCAAAACAGCAGGTACTTTCTCACGACCGAAATTCATCAGATGAAAGATTAGGCACCACCTCATAGCAATGTGACTGATTAGAACAACATATGTAAGCGAACACTTGTCTTCAATTAAATCGTAATCAGGCATTGCTCTAATATACATGGATATTCATACGAAAATGTTAGACTAATCACGGTAATTTTGACCAATAACCACAGAGAAATAGAATAAGTCACAACACGTAATAGGTAAAAGTACAAGTTTATAGTAGGATGACAGGTGTACTGACCGTAGTAAGAATAATAAAATACGATAACAAAAGTCATATCAATAGTTAAACATCGGAAATAGAAGGTCAAAGGTGGGTAAATGAAATTAGAATAGTCATCGCAAAACATTAATACCATTACGCAATAAAAAGTGGGTAAATAATTAGATAATAAAGAATACAAACGGAAAGACGCGAAATTTACAAACGAATACTGGATGGTAAAATACGATTAATAATAACCAAAATAAAATATAAAATAAAATAAAGGGTCGTTTGTTAAGTTATAACTGGCCACGGAAGGGATATGGGTTAAGAATTTCTTCTGTACACAAGAACTGGAGTAATATGTACGAATTCCTATGGCTCTAGCTATATGTAGGAGACGGGAACGAACTCCGTTGGGAAGTGATGAAGGTATACGATGGATCACTTGAAATGCTTCTGATTTATCTGCATTATGGCCGCTATTAATAAGATGTGCCAAGATAGAACTGCGTATTGTTTTTATCTGGCATTTTATAAATTACCTAAATTGTCTAGATTGGCTTAATATTTTCGTATGAATATTCATGTATATTAGAGTGAAGCCGGATGAAGACCTAATTGAAAACAATTGTTCGCTTACATGTGTTGTTCTAATTTTCACAATGTGAATCTTTAATATGAATGATACCATGTAATATATCTTAGTTTCGAAGATTTCCGAGATCGCCCACTGACAGTGCAGCGGTAAATAAATCCCCAAAATAAACAGCTCTGTAAGTTTTCGATATTGCATGCTGACCACATTAGTTTTAATGAACTTTTCGTGCCTATAGGTAACCCTCGTGCTATTGATAGAAGAAACCAGACAAATAGTGAATAGGTCTTTATTTCGATCTTAGAGCAGTCACAGTAGAGCGTGGGATTATCTGTTCAGACAAGCAAGGGCTTTCAACATTCAATATAAGATAATAGGGAATATAATGCTTATACAAAATAAGGAAGTGAATGAATACTTGAACAATGCTGTTTTGGCATATGATTGGTTGTTTGGAGTCAACTCTTAACCGACCAACTTATGCTGTTACATTAGCTTCCCCCTAGGATCGACTTCCGTAGGAATGTCGGTTCCATTAACCTATCTATCAAAAAACACCATGGTTCTATTTTTCATCTCAAGGGAAAATTATCAATTCGCTCAATGTTTGACTTACAATCAGTGGCAACTAACGCTGTCAGCTGTCAACGATAGTCCATGGATGTCTATTCATTTACTAGCTTGTCATCTTATTTTGTAGCATGTGATTTCTTCTACAACTATTGCTTACGGTTTGCTGCGTGCTTTCAAGAGAAAGAGTGTGAGACTGTGGAATAAGAATATCTGAGGAAGTGCCGCGAGCGGGCTACCCAACACCATGTTGGTGAGGTACAATTTGTCCATGCTCAGACCGGCTGTCAGGTGTTTACTCACTTGCCTCTTGAATCGTTCTCAAACAAAAAGTAAAGAAGAATCTGCTTCAAAGGTAATGGTGAAAACCAATCAAACCTGAAGAACTGCTCCACTACCTGCATCAGATCGAAATAAAGACCTATTCACTACTTTTCTGGTTTCTTATATCAATATCACGTCGGGCTCACCAGTTTCGTGACTATAGGTAACCCTCGCGCAGTCACAGTAGAACGTGGGATTATCTGTTCAGACAAGCAAAGGTTTTCAACATTAAATATAAGATAATAGGGAATATAATGCTTATACAAAATTAGGAAGTGAATGAATACTTGAACAATGCTGTTTTGACATATGCTTGGTTGTTTGGGGTCAACTCTTAACCAACCAACCTATGCTGTTACAGACTCACTTAACTGAAGGCGCTCGGTCATGCATCCGTACCAGATCACGAGTGGTAATGCCGTGCTCAACAACCCCTGCAATCGCTAGCCAGATTAGATCAGATGATCCTCGATATATTGACAGCCTATCAAATATATATTCCAACCTCCTCGCTTCTGTCTTTCGATTTTACATCGTCTGTCTTGGGCAAGGATATGAAGACAGTGAATGGAGGTTTAGAAGGCCTTATTATGTTGACGAGTGTACAAAAAGATATAATTTGTTACATAGTAGTCAACAGGTTAACAGCGGTTCTGAAAAGTATCAATAAGTTCAAAGTGCATGAAATTGCCTGGATTGAAGAAAGATCAATTATCAGCAGTGACAAAAGCGGTGGGTTGTGACAAAACAGCATAAGACACAAGTGAGGTTTACGAGGTGTTTTCATAAAACCAAACTTTACATGTTGAATTTGAAGAGTTTTTGATTGCAAAAAAATACCTGAACATAAGTTCACGAAAGGGGAAGGGAATGAATGCTCTAACATCACATACCCTTGGATAGCCTACCCTTTGAAATTTTTATTTGAATTGGCTGTGATATATAGAAAGGACATTGAAGGTTCAGCCAGTGGTTAGCAGAATAAAAACACTCAAACTCCATAAAAGCATCTGTGGGATAGACTGTCTTAGGATCTACGTCATATCCTGAATTCGGAAAGTGAGTTGTTAATCAAATGTGTAAAGTACAGGTGTTTAAATACCAAATACCTAGGCTTGAAGTCATGTGGTATACAAGTGTGCATTCAAAGATACATCGATGTAAGTAGACCATATGTCTGTCAAATGGGGAGTGGGGCAGAAAACTTATTTTGGTCTTTGTGTCATTTAGTTAGGAGGGCAAGAAATTTTCTAAAGTACAACCTCAGTCAGAATATCGTCCTTGATGATGTTTACTTCATCTTGTTATAAAAAATTAAAAAAATACAGAAAAACTGAGAATGGTTTTTGATTGTACTTGCACGTTTTCAGGGAGATCCCTGAATGACATGATTTATCGAGGCCCAGACACCACTGCCAAGTTAATGTGCATATTCTTACGTTTTCGCAAAAAGCGGTGGCCATCTCTGAGCATATGGAGTAAACTTTTATGCAAGTGTATGTGCCTGAGTCCAAACGTAATGTTTTCGATTTTTTATGGTGATTGGATGGTGACAAATTGGGGATTTTGCCGGATTTCAGACGACTTCATTTTCATTGAGGACCACCTTGTCTCAAGTTTGTATGAATTTCGTTATGAATAATACACCAAATGTTCTCCAGTTAGTTATTACTGTTTCCTCATAGACAATGTGCAGAATGGTTTCTGTATAGATGACTATTTGATAATTTTTTACACCTATGAAGGTTTTCAAATGAAGAATTGGATAACTAACTCGGGAAAAGTGAACTCTGTTTTGGTTGATTTACGTAGGGAAGAGTCTTTGGTTAACATGCAAGTAAGATATAACACTACTTATAGAACTTCGGGCTTAGAACGGAATATCAAACAATGCGTATTCTAGTTTTGCGTCAATGAATTAGAGAAACCTCCGATCAGACGAGGAACGTAGCTTTCCCAGTTCTCTTGCGAAGTAGATTTATATAGAGATTGATTGTGTTGTATTAAATCGAAGAATTGGAGAGTCGATACAGTACTTTTATAGCCTCATCCTTATGCATACGAAGGCTGAACAGCAGTCGTTCTACAACTTGACTAGTTAAACTTTGAAAGAAAAACAGGTGAATAAATTTGATTTTTGGATTGAATATCTAACATTGTTGGGAGATGATATTTCTAGGTCAACGACTAATTGTCCGGAACTTACCTTAGAAAAGATCGACTCGAATAGACTAACCACTATGGTCAACTTCAGCTAGATGAAATATAGAGATTTTCTTATTATGTACCATTACTCTAAACAAATTAAATTGTTCAGAGCTTCAAAGCGGTTTGAAATGTCCTTGGAGTTTTTAATGGTTCTCCATTGACTGAACGTGAAGGATCCGTTCATTTGAGATACTTAAGGGTTAATGAGCCTAAAGTCGCCGCGTGTAAGAATTTACTGATAGCACAGGAAATATATGAAGGACTACTTTGTTGAATTAGAAATGACGATACTGCTTGACAGCTTACCTTGTTTTGGAGGTCATTTCAACTACTGAGAGTTCCAATAACCGTTGAACAACATGTAGTCTTGTCCAGCCGTAACTTCGTGATCGAAATGATCGTGCGACATAATCACAGAAACGTCTCAGGTATTGATCACAATTCAAAAAATCTTCTGGATAATGAAGGGAACCAACAGTGATACAAAGGTGTAACTTGTGGACGGTTTGTGATAAATCAAAATCAACAGGTGATGGCATTCCTGCCAATTTATAGGATGCAGCAAGACTGGTAAGATAACTGAAAAAGAGATGTGGATGTTTGTTCAAATGTTTTTGGTACTCAGACACAGTGTATAATGAAATTTTATGCGGTCTAAACACTAATTCATTTCTAATTACCTTACTACGTGTTTTGAGAAGGGAGGGGCCTATAGAATAATACGGCGATGATGGATCTAATTTTGTGAATATAGTTTTGAACTACGAACATTGAGATCAGCATTATTCATGTGACAGACTGACGATGGAGAAGATTCAATGGGGCCTCAACCGGCTATCATCCATCCACAGAAGTGGAATAAGAGGAAAATAAGTAGTTTTTAGATTGATTGTAATCACTGATCTACAGAGAGCAGACTTTAATTGAGTAGATCTTTGCACACTTATTTGTTCACGGCTGGAAGGATATTAAATGGTCGACCTATTACCCCAGTGACACGAAACTATGACAACCAACTAGCTTTGTCTCCGAATAGCTTGCTGTTATTGAAGGAATGTGATGGAATAGTCGAACAAGATAACGCCAGTGATACGTGTGTCAGATTTTAAAAATAAGTTCATTACCTTGCCAACGTATTTTAAAAACGTTGGCCAGGAGAATATTCCAAGTCCTTATTGACACGTCAAAAATGATTGATTGAACACTACAATTTCAGGGAATGCCGTGTGGTTGTTGCAGCGTCGGATATTCCAATTCATGTGAAATGGCCGTTAGGAGAAAGGCTATGAGATAGATAACTACGGTAGTTGAAACACCCATTGTTGTAACAAGATCAAACATGACCTTTTGAACAAACTAAGTAATCAGTCCGGAAAGGATAGAACAATATTCATGGATTAATAAAAACATTTATTTTATGGAACTGGTAAATGTTTTATGTCTCTTAGCGAATTATCCGCTTAATGCAACTTATATTAGACTATTTGAATTTGTTGAACAATTAATGGTAGGATTATTGGATGGTGACATTTCTTCAGGTAATAATGTGAATTTAAATTTATGACTTTATACAGAATCATTCTCCTTCCAATCACTTTATTCCAAACTGGGTAAGAGCACGAGTATGTGAAATAACCGTCAGTTACCGTCAATTCTAAACCACTTTAAGTTGGAACTAGCGATCCCTCTTTGAAAAGAGATATGACTGTCTTGAATCAAGCGCAGATGTGTTCAACAAAACCAGTAATAAGAACTCAGAAACAACCCCTCAAAAGATTGACTCTCACTCGGTACTTACTTACTTACTTACGCCTGTTACTCCTAATGGAGCATAGGCCGCCGATCAACATTCTCCAACCCACTCTGTCCTGGTCCTTCTTTTCTAGTTCCATCCAATTCTTGTTCATTTTTCTCATATCTATTTCCGTTTCCCGGCGTAATGTATTCTTTTGTCTTCCTCTTTTCCTTTGTCTTGAGGATTCAATGTGAGGGCTTGTCTTGTAACGCAGTTGGGTGCTTTCCTCACTGGGTCCCATCCACTTCCAGCGCTTCTTCCTGATTTCTCCCTCGGTAGGTTACAAAAAATAATGTGACCTGACGATAGTTGAAGTTACAAGTTACTCCAGATTACTCCAATAAGTTATTTTACTTATACCTCACTATTTCAATTCTCGGTGCAAACATCGACGAATCTTAAATTGAAAAGGATCAAACTCAGGTGGGCTCATAACTTTGATCGATAATTATAGACGGAAACTCGATGAACATGCATGCATCATGTTCTTATTAGATCTGAAAGTTTCTCAATGCAATTTCCATTTTATTTAATGTGAAGAGCATTTCCGTTCAAATTATCAGCCTAACAGTATTGGCTAATTCAACTAAAATACTCTCAGGAATTTTGACGGACACTTAACAGTTAATACCTACATATCACGGACTTCGTTGACTGAACATCTTATATAAGCCCCCAGCAATTGACATTGATGCGTCTTTATATTTGGATTACACCAATTGAATTATAGATATTCCATCGACCGTAACTCTCTTACGTTATAACTGAACAATTAAATATGGGATTCATCATATACTAACAGTCTCTGATCCCATTATTAACCTGAATAATACTTAATAATAAATGTAAACTCAGATATTTTATTCAGTTAAACGAGCTCTCTAATCACTGAGCTGCAAATAATGGCAAGCAACTCTAGTAAAAGAGAAATTTTACCAACTTCTAGGCTAACTAAAAAGTCAAAATCTATAACCCCTATGTCTGACGATTCAGTACCGGACAATGTTAGACATTTATCTTCTGAACCCTACAAGTCTTATCCACAAATATCACTATCACTACCTGATTCTCCATGTAACAAACCTTAGATCTCTTCTTTCAGTATGCTAACGGTAGCACTGAGTGATGTAAAAGACATATTATCCGCGTACATCAGAAAGTCAACACATTCTACCAGACAGGAAATATTACTAAGGCCTTAATCCAAAATTTTAAAAACCGAAAGGTCTAATAGTTTATCACACACATGAAAACACTGATGGAAATAGTACTGATATCCGTCAGCTGCAAAACTCTTTAACCGAAATTAACGGTAGACTTAACCAATTAGCACCCCTCACACACATATGAGGCCTTAATACTGATTAAAATCTTGAGTAACTCACAAAAGCTGAGCATATTCTAGAGTTTGTGGCTGAAGAAGGGACGAAAATGGTTATCTCTTCTTACAATGCAGTTACATACAATCTCCCTGATCGCACACACCCAAATAATTTAAGGGATATTTGCCTTAGGTTACCCAGTATGCGGGATGTCAACTGCAAAGTCTGCCGCCTAAGAAAAAAGTCGGACAGATCAGCGTCCCCCTCATGTTTCATTTTAGCTACTTATTAACTTAGCAACTTATTAACTATGCCAAGCCACACCGACACGAACATTTTACCAGGACATCGGCATCACGCTCCTCGAGGCAATCCTCAAAAGATTGCACGTCACAAGGCGAATACCCGGTCACGCTCTCACTCTTTTCATTAAGAGCTGAGCCTATTTGAAATTCCCTCCCAGTCAAAGTGATCACAGCTATATCAGTGGATAGCTTTTCAGGGAGACTTGGCAAACATGTGCTCATTCATAAATCGCCATCTCCTCGGACCAACCGTGTCTGATGCATTTTTCCTAAATTACCACGGTTATCATTCCCGTAACTACTTCCCCTATTATTATTCTTCAAATTCCATCTTCTCAAACATTAACAATTAATTAACTTGTTTGTTATTCGTGGAACAATCGTTTTGTATCTACACTGGAATTAACCAACCAACCTCCTGTATGTTAATGTGATCGATTTCAGTATTCAGGATTCTTATTGTCCTGAAAAAAAAATGTACTCACTCAAGCCACAAGACATACAAATCCACGAATAACTGCCTAACTGATTAAAAATTAGTGTAGTCGAGTGGCTAGCAAACCACCCATTGAATATTATGAAATGCCTGACACCGTGTGGAATCGACAAGAATCGAGCGGCAATTTTAACTATTGGGTGACTTTTGTTTTATGTCTAGTGAAAGTCTGCGAAACAGCAACAGAAACTCAGTCTACATAGACTTCAGTAAGGCTTTTGACAAGGTATCAACTAATAGACTACTATAGAAGTTAGAAAATCTCGGTATTGCCGGACCTTTTTCAAATGGATTAAAAATATCCTAATAGGTCGTAGACAGAAAGTAAGAACAAATTTCAAGTGCTCCATCTGGAGACTAGTACTTAGTGGCGTGCCTCAAGGTTCCATACCTCAAGGTTCTTCAAGGTCCTTTACTTTTTATAATGTATGTTAGCTTTTTTTTAAGTATAGTACAGTCTCCAGTGTTATTATACGCTGACGATGTAAAGATCTAGCGAGTAATATCTGGAGACACAGACGCACGTGCTCTTCAGACAGACTTGAATAATATGATTAACTGGTCTAAAGTGTGGATGATGTCTATCAGCATGACAAAATGTATCTAAATGCACATTGGGGATACAAAGATTAATAGGTACAACATAGGGAAAGTGCCCGTACCCGAGCTTTGGTCTCATAAGAATCTTTTGGTGACAGTGAGTCATGATCCTAAGACGACGGCACATTTTTGAGAGGCTGTAACTAAGAGGCTTAGAACCCTCTGGGCTTTAATACGGACATTCTCCAAATTAGATACTACCGTGTTCGCTACAGTATACACAACGTTGGTGAGAACTAAGCTTGAGAACTGCATCCAGGCCGCAAGCCCCTGTTTAAAAGGTGACTCAGATATCCTAGAATAGTACAGAGGACAGCTACCCGTGCAACTTCAGAACTCCGAGGTTTACCATACAAAGGGTGGCTTGAAAAGCTGTACCTCTTTACTCTGTCCTATCGCAGATTAAGGGGAAATCTAATATTGATGTACAGAATACCTAACTTATTCTCCCTTTTTCTTCCTACTAGATCGTGACATCTCGGAGGACGTAGCAAGTGAGTGGAAAAGCCAAGAACGAACAAACCACAGGTTTTCACACTGAGCTACCTGTCGTCCAGACATATAATGACTTAGAAGTTATCGTTAGCCAAGACTTAAAGACTACTGCATACTGCCGTGCAATAGCCGCCAAAGGTTTTAGAACATTATGGTCAATACGTAGAACTTTTAGTCATGCCGACGCTAAAACGTTTTTGACTTCGTATACGGTGTTCGTTCGTCCTAAACTTGAGTACTGCATACAAGCGGTTAGCCCCTGCTTAAAAAAGGCAGTGAGCTCCTGGAAAAGGTTCAGAGAACGGCGACTAAGCTGATTCCCGGAATAGCGAAGCTTCCGTATGAATCTCGACTGTCCAAGCTGAAAGTTTTCCCGTTGTCATATCGCAGAACTAGAGGCGACTTGATTACAGTCTACAAATTACTTAGTGATAAATTTGCACCTAACATGCCTTTCTTGTCTTCCAGAACAGAGAATTTACGAGGACACTCCAAAAGTGTTTACAAGCCGAGAACAAATTACTTGTCAGCTGACTATCGACTTTCCCATCGAATCATCAACGAGTGGAATTCACTACCTCAGCACGTGGTTGAGGCTCCATCCGTCGACTCTCTCAAAAGAAAGTTGAATCACTTGAGAGGCCACTATTGCCAGGACTAACATAGGCCATCAAGTCTCCTGTCCTTCCCAAACTGAAACTGAGTCATCAATACTTGGAACCTGCTGCCCGAAGCAATGATGTCCGCACCTTCAATTGACTTATTCAAGAGAAGACTGGACAATCACAGAACCATACTAGAAAAGGAACAACATGAGCCATAGGCTTTTTGTCTTTACTACACATATCTTTATCTGTTGTGTTAAAAGTGGCTAACCAGGTGAATCATCGAGGTCATATGTGCCATTTGACTATCAAGGTCATTAAACCAAATCGGAGGGTTTCGGCTATTTTATAGAAATGTAATTCGATTGTGCACCCGAAAGTATTTTACTAATGAATTCAGAATATTTACATTTTATGACATTAATTCAGTTGAACTCTATAAATTCATGTTGTTGTTTTAGATTGTACATTGTGTAATTCTAACGTATTTGCGACTCTTACCAATTCTTTGCCACTTTTACTTTTCATATTAGTGTATAAGCCTTGGCTTTCCAAGCGTAATTCAGAAACTTCTAAAACCCATCACTTAAACCACTTCCAGTTGACTCGAGCTCTCAAATGTAGTACAAAAAATTGATCAACCTTGGGTAAATTTAGGGACACTCCTATTAAAAATAATAGGTGGATTTTGGGAAAATAAAGCTAAATAACGCCAGATTTAACCAAGTCTGAAATTTTCTCAAAAATATTCCTAGATCTAGGGATTTTATTTAAAATCTTGCCCTTCCCTTGTGTATGTTAAGGCCTACTGAAGCAGAGGCTTCTGCCACACTGGTTGTCTTGATCTGTATTCGTTGATGTGTATGGGATAGGAGGGCTAGTTCATCTGCCAGGTCCAAATCATCTAGTTGCATCCAACCTGTCCATTTCATTCCGTGCATCTCATCAGATATGGAGGTCTTCATAATCCAGTCCAGGAGAGTAACCAGCCTTGTCTGACTCCGGTCCTCACCTCGAGTGCGTCTGTCATCTGTCCTCCATGCACGACGTTGCGGTGTAACCCGTCGTATGAGTTCCATGTGATTTTGACGATTATCTCAGGTACACCGTTGTGCTAAGGAAGTTTCCGTAATGTTCTATCCATACTGTCAAATGCTTACTCATAATCAGGGAATTTGATGTAGTGACGAGTTTGATCCAACTGATTGTTCAGCGATGATCCCTAGTATTGCGATTTGGTCTGTGTGCAACCGATCCTTACAGAATCCAGCCTGTTGATCCCGAAGTTGAGTGTCTACTGAGACTTTCATCCGGTTCAGCAACACTGTTGTAAACCTATCGCGATACTAACGGTAGTGTGATGCCTTTGTAGTTTTCACATTTTTTCAGATCTTTCTTTGGTATTTTGATGGGGTGTTCTTCTTTCTAGTCTGTCGGCACTTGTTCTTCCTCCCAAATCTGAAATAGAACGTGGAGCATGATTGCAGTGACTCCTATGTCTGACTTCAGTGCTTCAGGTCGTATATTGTCAGGCCCTGCTGCTTTCTCACTCTTGATTCGTCTGATGGCCATTCTGATTTCTCCCGTCGTTGGTGTAGTAACATCTATAGGAAGGTCTGTAATAGCTGCTTCGATGTCTAGTGGATTCAATGGAGCTGGACTACTCAAGAGTTCCTCGAAGTGTTCCAACTATCTGTCCCTCTGTCCTTCAGTTTCAGTGATTGACTGGCTTCTTTTTCACTGACCACCCTCTTTTTTGGTTTACTATATTTCCTTGCTAGTTTCTTCGTCGTGTCACATAGTTGTTTCATATTTTCTTCTCTTGCAGCTTATTCCGCTGTTGTTGCCAGCTCTTCCACGTATTTCTGATTGTCAGCCTAAATGCTCCACTTCGCTCTGTGTATTCAGCTTGTGCCTTGACCTTATCTGTTCTTGTTCGGTTGTCGTTAATTGCTGTTTTCTTGTCCTTCCTTTCTTGAATCTTTTCCATGGTTTCGATGGAGATCCATTCCTTACGATGATGCTTCTTGCGACACAGAACCTCCTGACACGTTGAAGTTAATACTTCTTTGATCTCTTTCCAGTTGTCTTCCACAGTAGTTTCTTCTTTGAGTAAATCCTGTAAGACTTGGAACCTGTTGTTGAGAGTTATCTTGAATTCGTTGAGTTTGTCAGTATGCCGAAGGAAGGTTGTATTGAACCTTTGTAATGCTGTTTTTCCAGTTGTCCAATGCTTCTTTAGCATCAATTTTATCTTAGCAAACACAAGGTGCTAATCTGAGACTATGTCAGCTCTTCTCTTGATCCTCACGTCTTCCATTAACCTTGTGAATTTTTTACTGATGCAAATATGATCTATCTGGTTCTCCATGGTGTGATCTATGTAACTTTGTGTATGAGTTTGTGTGGTAATATTGTGCCGTCTACAACCAGTTTGTTGAATATACAGAGATTTGCAAATTTCTCGCCATTCTCCTAATCTTTGTCGTCCCATGATATCTTCATAACCGTCGATACTGCAAGAATACATATAAATGTTGATTTTACTTGCTCGTTTGAAGCAATATGTAGTGTTAGTTTTGTAGTTGACGTGTCAACTGATGACACAAATTCGATTTTTGAAGAGCTGGTATGTAATAATTAAGTAAATCAAGATATTCCTGACAATCAGTAAGTCGTTGACTTTAAAACAGTTTGCTGAAGCACAGCCAGCACCCACTCCTGTTGCCTCCATTTCCTCGGAGGTGCAAACGTAGTATATGATAGTTGTTTTCGGTTCTCTGAGGGTTGTGTCTCCTGTATGAATAATGTGATCACAATATACCACATTACTACACCACCTTGCCTTTAAGAACCGTTTGACCTTCCCCTGAATCCAGTCAATCAGCTACAACGTAGGACCAGGCACATATGTGCATCGGTCCAGGTTGCCATACCGCATCAACACAACAAGATGAACACCAGATTCATAACAGTGGTTAGGTAAAAGGTGATAATATATAAGAGAAAGATTGCATATAGAGATATAGTACAAGCAGAAAGAATTGGTTCGTAGAAAGAAAGATATGAAGCGATTTTAATCTCATAGTTTAAGGGAAGACAGGGAGTGTATACACCGACGCCATTGTGATCGATTCTGAGCCATGTCACCAAGAGTCTCCAACCATTGGTTACGAAAGTCACGCGGACCCCAACCAAGTAGTCTGCATCTACCAACATGGCTCAGACTAGAAGTTAGTGACTTCAAGCACTGATGCCACGTTTTGGTTTGGCCGCCCCTAACTTTCCCCTGAATCCATCCGACCCCATATCTGTGTAACTTGCATTTCCATTGAATGAACATAACTGTGTACGCAGTAAACAATTGTGTAGGACGACGTGGAACTGTTCTTCCTTCATGTCCTGAATGACTTAAATTACGAAAATTCTCCAACAACATTATTTATTTAAACACATAAAAATTAGTACAAGGAGGCACCATATAGATAAATGCCACATAAATCATTCGATTTATGTTAGAGCTGGGATACTGCCCAGACCGAAGCAGGTGGCTTTCATAGAGGGCCACGCCCGGAGCCTTCGATCTAAAGGTTTGATCCGCAAGGCAGTGGAGTATCCTAAGGAGATGCAGTCCCATGGTAGCCGGTGACCAACAAAAGGTTCATACGCCTTTTGTTCTTTTAGGATCCTGGATCCCGTGTGCACCATTGGTTTGGAATGAGAGTTTTCCAACCCCCCTAGGTAGGTCCTTCATATCCACTAACCCAGTTACGGCGCCGGACATTCTCTTTTCCTCCTCTAGGTTTCGTAAATAACACCCGCACCACGAGAAGGCAGTGAGTATGACTTCCTTGGTAGTGGCTGTATGCACGTGGCCATATGAGAGCATTTTGAGAGGGAGAGCTGACCTTTCCCACTCCCGGTCGTATTAAAGCATTTTGAGGCTGTAGATAATACAATAAACTCATTGTCTACACGTAGTCACTTAACAAAAAGATTGAATACGTTGGATAACTAGTTAAAAAGTGATGTCACTAAGTGACAAGTTATTGGACCAAACAGTATGTAAAACAAAGTAGCCAATTACATGGGAAATATAGGGATTTCAGTAATTTGTCCTACCCCTTTACCGATTTTTTTCATAGTTTTCTATGATTGTTTACTAGGTACTTTACTCAGCGATTTCCGATACACCAGTTTGTAAAGCTTTCTCGTGTCGTAATTTAATAATGCGATACTCAAACTAGCAAAAACACCACAGCTGTGCTGAACTCACTGACGTTCTATATTCCTTTGGGTAGCAAGTAAGGACTAAGTGTACCAATCTCCGTCACCACAGTGCATGTTTGACATCAGGACATTGACAGACAAACGAAACAAAATTCAAGGAGGTGAAAATAATACTACCATCAGCAATGAACTACTTTGATATCAAGACAGACAAATGAAATGAAGTTATAGGAGAAAAAGTGTACAGTAGTGATCTTTTCAAGGTTCACTTAATCTGCACTTAACATTCAGTGATTTCATGGACTAGTGTTACAGTTTGGTTTGTCTTCTAATCAATATTGCTCGTATCCACTAAGACCACTTGGCAAGTAATAGTGAGGTGAGATGCAGCGAATGATGGTGGGTCAGTTGATGAGGTTGTAAACCTTCATTGACTGATATGGTTGGGCCACGTGTTGCGTATGCCTGAACACCGATTACCACGACGTGCAATGCTAACCGGTGTTGGAGATGGTTGGAAGAAAGTTAGTGGCGGCCAAACCAAAACGTGGCGTCAGTGCTTGAAGTCACTAACTTGTAGTCTGAGCCATGTTGGAAGATGCAGACTACTTGGTTGGGGTCCGCGTTACTATCGTAACAAATGGTTGTAGACTCTTGGTGACATGGCACGGAATGGATCACACTCTATGTCTTCCCTTAAACTAAGAGATTAAAATTGCTTCATATCTTTCCTTCTACTAACCAATTCGTTCTTCCTGTACTATGTCCTTGTATGCAATCTTTTATATTAACACCACTGTATTAACTACTGTTAATACAGTGTTCATCTTGCTGTGCTAATGAGGTGTGGCAACTTGGATTGATGCATATATGTGTCTGGTCCTACTTCGTAGCTGACTGACTCGTCTTCTAATGTATTCTTATCGTACCCAATATTCTTCATGAAGGTAGGTTGTAAATGAGCATAAGTAGCACATATTTTAGTCACATCAAATTCAAATATTTGCAGCCTATTCCTCAAGTTTTAAAAAATAAAAGTGGATAGATACATTCACATTAGTCGGGTCAATCCTGAACAATATCTCTAAATCATTAGCAGTGGTCTTTTAAAAATCAAGAGAATTGACTCATAGCTCCAATTTAAATCCAGTGCAAAATAATAGCTTGGCTCAATAGGAGGGCTAAATTATGCTGACTAATGCTTATTCAAAGTGGGTCTTAAGTAAATCATTCTTCTATTTATCAAGAGTAATAAGGTTAGTGATAAGTTGTGATTCCATAAACCGATGCCTCTGAAAAAGTTGTGTAATGTTTTTTTAATCAACATTTTAAAGTAAACTGGTTTTGTCTATTGGCATGTATAGAATCTTCAAGAACATTGTTATAGAAACTAATGTTCCTCCCAGTTGTAAGTAGCAGTATACTAGCAAGTTAAGTCTTTTTTTTATTAACTCCCGGCAAATTCCATGCAGTTCATAACTCTGCTTCTCACCGTTTCGATCATTTATACCGAACACAAAAGATACTTATAATTGCTCAACAGTCCGATAAGTCAAAATCAGCCCAAGCACAAATATTATAATTGATTTCTTTATCCGGAATTGTTCGGAATTTATCCATCTATTTTCTTTTATGTGGTCCTCAAGTGTATTATCCTACATCTCTTTACTGACTTCACCTGATTTATCTGCTATGTTTCAGTACTTTACTGTTTTTGGGTTACATAATTGATTTAATTCCGAGTCGGTCTTTGACTGTCTATTGCCATCACATATTAGTTGACAGAATTTTCACAATTATGGATGAATAAAAAGATTGCTATTTGTTGATGTTAATATTTAATGTAGACAATAAAGTTATTTGGGTCAGCATTATTTGTAATATAGCTGTATCTGTAATCATTCTACGCTTTCCGTAGAAGTACGCGCTGGAAAGAAACCTGTTGTTGAGGATCTTATAGAGTTGCTTGAATCCTATCACTATTATATGTGTATTCACTGCCTGCTACTTCTCTATTTATAAAAACTTCCATACTCAGTACTAGATTCTCTATCCTCATTTATCCTAAGCAAATTCTAAACGAAATCATGGAATTCAATCATGACACACAAAATTTTAAATTTGTGGTGGGTTAATAAATCATTCGATAGGCAGCCGTTCTAATGATTTTATTTTCAAAATAAATAAAAATAGCAAACACGAATGACAGTTTGAGTGTCCTGAACTTATGTTATCTTTCCTTGTTTATTATGCCTCCGTTCGGCAGTATAATAGTAGCATAATAATCGGTTCCAAGAAAACCTCCATCGACCAGAATGAGACATGAAAAAAGTTTATGAAATCATTTACTTTTGATCGGATTTGTATAAAAAGTTCATCTTCTTGGTTAGAGTCCGTCCTATAGCTCCAACCTATAGTTAAATAACTCAGGCCATTATGTTTTCTCTATTTTATTGCATTATTTCTGAAAACACCCTTCATAATTAGTTTTTACTATCATTGACACACTACTATTTCAACTCTTTCATATTGTTAATTCTATTCATTATGCTAATATGAGATGTGACAAGTCCTGTCAGATAACAGGTTTCAAACTATCTAAACAAAAAGTATGAAATTTTGGTAAAGTTTTATTTTCTGGAATTTCACACAAAAATCTTAGAATGATTGTTTTTATATTCTCCCTTTATTTCTTCCACTTTGTAGCTTTGAAAAGCGTCTAAACCTATATCATGGAGGAAAAAGGCGATCAAGTCCTGTTGAGTCATGATAATCTCGATAGAGCTTCACCTGATTTATGGCCAGAACAAAGTAATTTTCCTATTTCTACTTTCATATAGTTTCTGGTGTCACCGAATTCCTTACGTCTCGGCAAAATGAAATAAACTTACACACCCCTCCGAAATATGCTACTGATTTGGATAAAGAAGATCTGGAACTTATTCATGGTAAATTTTTGTTGTTGTTATGATAGTTATATTCATACGTTAGATTTTGGAAGCCTATCAACTCAACAGCTAATGGATAAAATTAAACATTTACAGAATTTAGCTTATCAAGTTGGATTGGAAGAAGGTTTGTTTAAAATTTAAAAAAAAATAATACAAATTTATTTCAGCAAAAGAAATGACCCGCGGGAAATTTTTAAATATTCTTGGGAAACGCTAATTTGTTGGTTTTATGAATGAATATAACTATATTTCATTCGTTTTTGTTTAAATGATTTCTTAAACTAACGTTATTTATAATGTTATGGTGGCACTTTTTGCTGTTATATATATATATATATATATATATATATATATATATATATATATATATATATATATATATAGACGTGTATATATTGGTATATATCTGTGCTTCTGTATAAGTGTTAATGTAATGAGTATGCATCTCCGTTTTTAATAAACTTAAAATAATTATATTATCGGTAAACTGTTCTTCATTATATAGTAAAAAGAAAGCATCATTTTGACTTGAAAAAAGATGAGAATATTTTAACCATTCAAAAATTATGTATTTGTAAGAAGAATCAACAGTAACTATATCACATACAGACGGATATTAGTGTCGTAGTTCCTTTTTTTAAAGTTAGTTCAATTTTAGTTGCTCAGTATTATGCATTCCTTAGTAGAATTGAATTTTTACATCATTCCTATAGGTGCTCTAATTCACTTTTTATTATTGGCTAGACTGTGTCTATGTTTCACTCTTTGTCACATCCCGAAAGTCACTTGGAATTAGAGTGAAAGCTTCTTCACCAGTGTGATTACAACAGTATCATGTAGGGAGTGGAAAGCTTGTCATTTCCTTTTTTCTGGAGATGTGCTTTGTAGTTAGTGCATTTTCTATCTGGGATGTACACGGACTAACCTAGATGGTCGAATTAGGGTCAGATAGTGAGCGGATGTATGTAACACAGGTTATGACCATTTCAGCTGACTCACTAGCTAATTATCGTTCACCTTTCACGACACCATGTCATACACTGACCACCTCTGCGCTTTTTCCAACCAGTCCCAGCGTCGAAAAATAATGCACGGCGTAGAATTCTTTGGGACGACATTCGTAGAACATGTCCAATTCACCGAAGTCGATGTTTCAAGATGGTGACACCAATTGGATTATCGTCTCTGTGCCCGAACACACGATGCCGAACCTCTGCATTACTAACATGGTGTTGCCACTGGATGTCAGCAATCCTTCGGAGACAACGATGATCAAACACAGAGGGTCGTCTAACGTCCTCAACTCGGAGAGGCGAGGTTTCACAAGCATAGAGCAGAACTGCTCTCACCGACGCGTTGTGGATCCGACCTCTTACATCCAGACTGACATCACAAAGACACCAAAGGTCGCCCAGATTGTCATAAGCCGCTTTGGCTTTCACTACACGTGTATTAATCTCATAACTCACGCCACCACCAGCACTTATGCAGCTACCTAGATACACGAACCTTTCGACTACTTCTATCTGCTCACCACCCAGGGTGAGTGCAGGATACGGACCCTGCCAGTCTTGTAGAAGTACTTTGCACTTCGAAGGTGCGAAGCACATAACATACCTACGGACACTGATTGACAACTGGTTAAGTGCGGATTGCATGACCTGGGCATTATCACACAGTAAAACAATATCATCCGCATACTCAAGGTCGAGAAGTCTTTCTCCAGGCAACAGATCCACACCACCATTACTTACATTCATCAGAGTTGTTTCCACAATGTCATCGATGGCAAGGTTAAAGAGGAATGGTGAGATTGGGCAACCCTGTCTAACCCCACTGCTTGAATGGAACAATGGAGAGAGGTGGTTGTATGCCCTCACTCTGCCTGAGATGTTTGTATATAGGGCCTTTAGGATGTTAATAAACTTCTCAGGCACACCTTTCTTCAATAGACAATCCCAGAGGACAGTCCTGTTCAACAAACCGAAGGCAGCCCTAATGTCAAGAAACACTACGATTGTTGGCCTTTGATAAGTATGACGGTGTTCTAACATTTGGCGGAGGTTGAAAATATGATCAATACATCTTCGACCAGAGCGAAAACCAGCCTGCTCCTCACGAGTCATTCTTTCTCGAGTTTTGAACAACCTACGAATTATGACGGAAGCCAATAGCCTGGACGCAATCGGAAGTAGACTTATCCCCCGATAGTTGTTACAGCAACGATGTGAACCCTTTTTAAAGATAGGGACAACTATCGACCTATTCCGTGATGTTAATACACTCCCTAGTTCCCATACCTTTGTAAACAACGTAGTCAGTTCCTTAACCGGAAAGTCACCAACAGTATTAAAAAGTGCCGGAACTGAGTCATCTGGGTTTGGCTATTTGTAGCGCTCCAAGAGTTGTAGTTGATTGCGTACTCCCATCCCGTTGGGTGAATAAGTCGTCGCAGGTCATGAAGGATGGGACAGTCTGACCGATGTTACCGGAGCAGCAGGCCAGTCGGACTGCCCTTCGAAAAATTCTGCCCATCGTCCAATACGTCGATGGGTGTTAGTGATTGGCATCCCGTCATCCTCGTAGATTGTTACGCTCACACCAGACTTCTTGCTGCCAGTGCCTCGGATGAGCTGGAAAAGCTTCTGGTAATTACCAGACACAGTTGCTGCTTCCAGCTCATTAGCACGCTTTGATCACCAGGCTTCTCGGTACTTACGCAAGCTTTGCACAATTTCATTACGTAACAGCCTTTGTTTGTGGTCAAACTCACGGTCACCCGGAGTAGACCGACGGGCTTTGATGAGTTGTAAGGAACCAGAAGAAACCTAGTGCTTATAAGCGGGACGTTTCGCGAACCCACAACTGACTGTACCCGCCGTTTTCATGGCGTCATGCAATCGCAACCAATGCTCATCTATACTTTTCGGTGGAGTGGTAGCTAGCCTAGAAGCCAGATCGGTTCGATACTTACTAGCTAAAGAAGTTGCAACCAGCTTGCTAACATCAATCCGTTGGTCGCGGTCACTTTGTTGGCTACTGAAAAGTAAGGTAAGATTGGCGTAGACCGAAGCATGGCCAGAGTCCAGATAGGTACTCCAAAAGGAGCGGCAGTCTTGTACACAACCACAGCTTCCAAATGCCCTGGTATGGCCGAAAGCGGGATGGGTTTGTCCTCCCTCTCGAAATACTCTCACACGGCCACGCGTATACAGCCTCTGACAGGAAAGTCCTACTCACCACCTTTTCATGGCGGAGGTGTTGTTAACGAAAATGAGAGAACGAAAAGCGAATGTCCGGCGCATTAACCGGATCACAAACTAATGGTGCACATGGGCTCCAGTACCCTGCGGGAACAAATGGCGTACGAACCAATGTCCGGCCACCAGCTACCATGGGACTGCATCTTACGATGCTCCACTGCCTTGTGGGTTAGACCTTTAGGTCAAAGGCTCGGGGTGTGGCCCCATAGGAAAACCACCTGCTTCGGTCTGGGCATCCGGGCAATATCACAGCCCACACACAAATGATGAACTGGATTATAATTGAAATAAATATCAATTTGAGTTTCAGAAATGTAGTGCATCATTCTCACGCATAATAATGTAATATTTCTCCTCATATTCTCCATCTTTTTATTGAAGACAATATTCCGATACATAGTTTTGATACAATCCAGATACTCCATTCACTTTTTGGAATAATTTATGAATTAATCCGTTCTCCACTAAACTAAGACGATAATTTTCAATTTACTATTTTTGTTGTTATAATTCAAACACATTTTCCAACTACGCTTTATAATTCGCAGTGATCAACGTATTGCGCTTTTCTTTCATTAAGCGTAATTCATAGATGTTAGTGTGGTTTATAACTTCATCTCGTTTATAACATCCATTCGTGATGGAAAGGGGCATCTACTTGAAAAAGAACACCGAAGTAACGTAACCACTAAACTATACTATCTACCGAAACAAATCTGAGTAGTCGTCTTATTTCTGAGTTATTTGCTTTGTTTATCTTTCTTATCGTAACAGATGAATCCCATCAAACAAGGTAATAACTCTCTGTCAGTTGAAGTTAAGCATCACTGCCAGAGAATAAGTTAAAATGAGAAGCAAAAGGGTGGAGTTAATTCCAACTTCAGTTGAGATTAAAATACGACCAATAAAAAACAAATGCTTTCAGAGAATAAAAAGCCAGAAATGACACAACCAAGTATTTAGAGGGTGACAGTGTGAGTGCATCTACTATATGACTGCACCTAACATCAACCATTGGTTACAACTATGGGGTGGGATGCAACCAAGAAGTTTACATCTTCCGATCAGCAGTTGATGATCTCATAAGTGAGTACCGTATCTCCACTTTCTCATTCCAGGCCTTCTTTCAACCTACTCCTATATAAACGACTGTAGAGTTAGCCTGTCTCTACTTACGTTGAGATGCCCACCTCCCAACCAAAGGGTATAAATACTGTGCAGTAGTCCGCTAAATATCGCTTTTTGGCCGTAAAACGTAGTTTTTAAGGGTGAAAGACATGAGTCTGTAGCAAGTTTCGGACTTTTTATCCTTAAAGTCCTGCCCGCGTTTCGTTGAAGGTCCGAATAACTTTCAGGTTAAGCAAATGGTACTAGGAAGGATGGCGAAACAGTTGATGTAGGTGTAAATCCTTATTGATTGAGGTGGTTCGGACATATGTTACATATGCTTAGTCGCCGTTCAACCCGACTTTTTTATATTATTCTGTGTAAACATATTATCATACGTTGTCCACCAATTCAAACTAATACATGAATTTAACCTTAACCGGGACGTATTTCTTTGTGGTGACAGAATACCGATTCGCCTAAAACTGAGTGGAACACCCATCATCTTTACGTAAAGTGAATTCTGGTTATGAGACGGTGGATATTTGTAGCTCAGGAGGATGATTTTATGTAAATCGTGTTCACTGTGGCGTGTTTTAGTTGTAAAGCTTTCTTGGTTTTTCCAGACATTATCATCATAATTACTGGAAAATGTAATTTCTAGCACTAAGATTGGAAGGAAATACGGATCACAAACGAATTGACTGTGTCATTGTTTGTTTTTTATATGGAGCTCAAGCTACCTTTATTTGTAAGTGTTTTTGTCCTCCTACGCATTCTTGATTGGTTGATTTGATCAGCATTTGTTGGTATATTGAGTACGCGAACAGAGGTCAACACAATCCTGTGCGGAACATGCTACACCTACATCCCGCTAACACGTCAAGAAAAATGGTTAAAACTGCAAATATCCGCCAATGTAAATATTCCTTCAAAATCTAAGGCAGAAACGAATACTAACCACCGTCCCACCTATTTTCACAATTAATTATAAGAATGTAAGCGTTTACACATCGGGTAGTATAACAAGAACCAATCCCCAACTACTATGAAGGTCAATATACCTCTAATTTTAGATTGGAATCTAGCCAGATGTTGGTATTGCAGCCATATTAAGGTTGGTCAAGCCTTATCCGGTGGAGTCGACCGACTTTTTCGCAAATAATTGCCTTTTACAAGGCTCACAAAACCACTGTGTGCATGTAATTGTGTGGGGGAATCGATAAACCCGAGCCTTGGAATGAGAGTTGCACCAAAAGTGCAAGTATGGGCTACATGCTTACTGGCAATACATAATTTTTCACTTATGCAACCCTTGGCATACACATAGGTATACTCGCTCTGGGAGCAAATATACGTTGCATACACACCGGTAACGCAAGTTTTCACTCACGCATTCTACAGCCTACATATAGGTATACTCACTATACTGGAGATGGTTACCGCTCCCTTTGGACGTACTGTTTCTTGTGCATGCGATTAGTACAGAGGCTTTCGCTCTCGCACTTCTTAACATGCATATGAACATAGGCACTCTGAGGGGGGGGGGTTGATGGTCACCTCTATCTAATATTCGCTACCATATTTATTTATCTCCAACCTGTTGTTTTAGGCCGCTGGTTTTATTAAACTTAGCCAGGTAGTATTGAAAAACAAAACAAATTATGAACATTGACGCGCTTAATTCACATTTCAAATTAACTTAGTCAAAAAACCACTAGGGGAAATTCGAATAAGGTAACAAATACATTGAGTTAATGTTTGCACAGAAGTGGCCTAATTTACCAAGAAAAAATGATGAATACGCGCTTAAGAACAGAAATACTTGAAGTCCGTGTATTCAACAAATAACTGATATCACAAAACTTAATGACAGTCAGTCAGCTACAACGTAGAACCAGGTACATACATGCATCGGTCCAAGTTGCCACACCTTTTAATCTCACGGTTTAAGGGAAGACAGGGCATGCACCTCCATTGAGATCGGTTTTGAGTCATGTCACTCAGAGTCTCCAACCGTGTAAGTACGTTCGGTTAGCAATACATTTCTTGTCACACATTTGAGAACATGATATGGATTAGTGATGAAATTTTCGTCGAAATGATATTTGCGAATAACAATATTGAACTAAGAAACCTGGTTATAACTCCCCACAAATTGTTTAATGCCGAACACAGTTATTTTATCTATAGGGAAACAAATGTTTAAATTAATATTGCTTGATTTATATTTGAGGATCTGGAGTATTTTAATTAATAATCTTAGTGTTAAACCAGCAAACATCAGTGTAGTTATCTTTTCCTTATCGTAAAATTAGTCAAAATTTATAACAATGTGAAATCATGGGATACAGATATATTTTATGCAGTTATCAAAAGTATTGATATTTAACTACCTTTTATACAAAGGTTCGCTTTAAATAATATTGGAACAATTATCAGGTTGCTATGAAGGTATCTTTTCAAAGATAGACGAATTGTTAGGAATAATTTATCTGTAAACAAATAAAACAATTTCCAAGTTGATAAATGTAAGCACTTTATAAATAATAAATCATTTTTTTTTGATAACTTAAACAAATTTTTTTTAAAATAATTAAAAACAAGTAGATGAAAAGTAAGGAGATGAAGAAAGAATATGAAGTTCAATTGAAAATATCAAAATAATAACATTCTAATTCAATAAACCAGATAATATATACAAATAAAGTTAGTACCATTATCACTAGGTGATTAATGAGGTCTGAAAGAACCTACACAAGATTCTGATTGGTTTCTTGCACGTGGTATATAATGTTGAACATTATGAATCAGAGGTGAATCATTTACAAGTTGTAACAAGTGTTCCGTAATTAAATCGACGCCAACATGATTGTCTGGTGCACGTGGTAGGATGACATCGGCATATTTTTTAGTCTAAATAGTAATTTAAACAGTAAGAGAAAATAAAGATAAGTGTCACATAGTAAACATTGATTCATTAACAATGAAAGCATGTGATTTAACAGCCAGATAAAGGTTAATACTCTCGATCAATAGCTACGCTGACAGAAGATTTTCAGTTAAAGCACTAGACAGTAAGTTCAAACCCCACCAAGGAATCATTTGATTCAATGTCAGTGCCCACGCAGTATTGTGACCTACATCCGAACCACATTCAGTATAATAAAGGATACACATTCACAATTCAACTTTGCTCGCACGAGGTAGTAAAACACACTGAAAACACTAAATAAAACGAACGGCGGAGAAAGTATATGCCTTATGTCAGTTTGACAGGACTGCAGTACAAGTAGTATCTTTTCGAAGAATAAGTAAAAAAACATTTGGAATTACTAATCCAGTCTTGAATGTAAGCACTGCAAAGTAGCAGGGGTGAAATATAGGTGGATGACACAAGTAGTTAGAAAATTACCTCAGTATTTATTTGAAATCAGTTTAGCACTGTTTTGGAGCACGAATTAATCAGTGCTTATATCGTTGGCTCATCATGAGTAACATAAATACATAGTTGTCATTTTACGAGTGTTGTAAAACTTAAATCTTCCGAACAGAAATTTAAGTGGTAACATATGACTGATCACGATTACACTGTTTAGGGGAATAAGGCAATAATATCATTAGTAGAATAAAGCATCACCTATAAAATGGTGCAGCAATAATGTTAGGCTGTTTGCAGTAGTCGTGAAGAAACTCAGAACCTAGCATGATCGACAGAACGTGATCAGTACTAGAAGACTCAGTAAAATCAGAAATTACAGTAATAAAAACGTACAGTGCAGCAATGGCAATAGTATTTATTATTATTCTTACTATTACTATGAAAACTTGACTTTGAAAATATACTCACGGGAAGACAAAACTCCTCGAATGCCGGTTTAACGTATTTAAAGTAACTATCGAGTACGGAATCCAAGCAACGACCTTTCATAGAAACATCTCTTAGGACTACAAAAAATTTACATTTTGTTATCTTTTCTTAAAAATACCTTTTCTGCAAAGTCTAGTGTCTGCATCTGATTCAATGAAGATTTTTAGGTCGAACATGTCTCTGACTTCTTTTTGATAAAACGTCAAAATTCCTTCTACGATGACAACATCTACATCATCTGGGACCTCCTGAACATCCGGGGTACTAAAGACTAGAAATTAAAAAGTTGATTCTGTACCTCGAATAAGCAGAGCAGTCATATTTGTGAAGGACCACATGTTCTCCTTGTTTTATTTTCCTTAAAACGTCAGCCAAATATTTGAAGTCGAACGAATCTAAAAATATGTAATAGAAACTCAAATAAGACTAAATCAAGAAAATCGTGCGAATATAAAGCATCTAGAAATTCTATAATATTGTCAACTACCTCCATGATTATACACACATTTATATTTAAATGGAGCCACTAGATTTAATATTTAGCAGTGGGCACCCAAGCAGATACCCTGTGGAAAAAACAACTCAGCAAGTTATGTTACACACAATCGACTTCACTTATAAACCTGGCAAAAAGCTTTCAATGTAACTACAAACTTCCAAGCAATCGGTTATGATTAATAAACAAGATATTGTTGAAAGGCACTGAAACCATTATTATTAGAGATTTTGTACAATAAGGCGGATCGGAAACAAGAAATAAAAAACGTCCAAAACCTCCTGGGCTAACATTAATGTAGGTTATAACAGAATCCTGGAGATCCAAAGAATAATGATCTAAACATATAACTCAGACAACTGTGAAACATTAAGGCATCGATTATAACGAATTTTCAATATCTAAATAATGCAATGAAACCCAGTATGAGCTGCATTTAACTTTCCAAAGTGAGTTTTATGAATAAATTACTCTAAAAGCTCAAAGTTAAACTCATAACTAACAACATCTAATTTCCGAACTATTAACTGTGTTACGACTTCGTGGCACAACCAGTTAGCGCGTTCGACTGTTAACCTAAAGGTAGGTGGTTCGACGCTACTCTGAGGCGGTTCTCATGCTGGAACTGAGCGCTCGTTACAAAAAGGGCAGTGATTTTTGTACTTGTCATGATTATCCTTGCTTTGTGTATTTGTTGCACCGAAAAGCATTATTGATCTACTCTAACTAAAAGTACTTTGGTTAAGGTTTGAAATTTTTGCTAAACATTGTCATGTGGTACCTTTTTTTACTCATTGATTGACACTCGTGTTCACATTGTGATCATATTGTGTTTTAAAACTTTTGAATCAAATTACAATGGTTAGTAGGACTTATAAATGTGGACAACCAAACTACTTGCTCCCCGTTGGGGAAGGAATGCAGTGCGATGAATGTAAAAAGTGGTACGAAATGTGTACACGTCTAAGTCTTACGGCATACAAAAGATGCGTGAAGCCTAACTCGCATTGGCTTTGTATGTTTTGCTGTACAAATAAGAAGTTACTAATTCAAGAGTCTATGAGCCTATTGGGTTTGGCCTGTAAGAAAAACGATGGTGGTTGCGCTGATAACACGAGCACTGACGGTGAAGAACGTGTCAGTGTAGTACGTGTGGCTACCAGACCCGCTAAACACCCGACTGTGATTGATGGGAAAGTGAAATCCCCGTTAATAGTAACGAGGAGTAGAGTGTCGCTTGATATTGACACCGGTAATCATATACCTCTAGTGGAAATTGAAGACCCAGATAAGACTGTCACCGTTCTAAATAGTCCCGGTGTGACTGTCCTGAGTGATGATAAATGGACTTCAGTACGGAGAAAAAATGAGAAGAAAAAAGCTGTAGGCAGTACGCAGGTGGTTAGCAAGTCATTGGAAGAGATAGTATCAGAAACAAAAACCACTGCTTATTAAGACAAGCCTCTCTGAGAGGTCAGTCATTTTCCATAAGTTAAAAGAATCTTCCGATAAGGAACCAAAGGCTAGATTCGAACACGATCTCAGTCATATTAAGTCCTTAATAAGCAAACTACTTCCGGATAGTTTCAGAAGTTAGTATTTATAAGCTTTATAGAATAGGACAAAAGGTGGATTCTGAAAGTCCTCAGAAAAACCGCCTCTTGAATATTACATTTGCCACGGTTGAAGAAAGGAACCTGATTCTAGGTAACTCAAGTAAACTGATTGGATCCGGAATATACGTCCGTGAGGATCTCAGCCTAGCTGATCGTATCAAGAGACGAGCTGCAGAAGTGGAAATAAATGAGCGTCGCCGAAACGGTGAAAGAAACCTTGTTCCTAAGGGTTTTCAAATTGTAAAGGTTATGAGCCAAACGATCCCCAAACCACTCTGGGTGGTAAGGGAAAGTTCTCCACAGACTTAAAGGTATGCTACACAAATACTCGCAGCCTACTAAATAAAATGGCGGAGCTCAAGTCAATGATGGATAAAGAAAAACCGGATGTTATTGCTGTCTCAGAAACTTGGTTAACGTCAAAAGTATTAGAAAATTAAATTCAGTTGACTGGTTTTTTAAGCAATAGGGCTGATAGATTAAACCGTAGGAAAGGCGGGGTTATCCTGTACACGAAAAGTACCCTAACCATAAGAGTAGTTGAGACAGTGGCACACGTTCCAGGGGCATGTGGACTGGTGCGATATATCGCAGTCCAAAATGTGTAGCAGATGATTTTATCCTAAGTCCTGGTGTAACAACGGTAAAAGCCTTGTAGTAGGCGACTTTAATGCACCGTATATAAACTGGGTTAACTTAGACGTAGGGTCATCGATAACGTCGTTCGATTGCAAACTGTTAGAAACCTCGATTGGATTAGCTTTATTCCAACACATTAGAAACCCCACAAGATATGACTTAAGAAACTCTTCTTCTCTTTTATATTTAGTCTCCACACACGGTGATAACGTTGGTCAAATGAATTTCCTCCCATCACTAGGGAGAAGTGACCATACAGTCATATTATTCAAATTCATGGCTGAGATTGTCTGTCAAACAGTTGCGTCGGCCCGTCCTAATAAATGGAAGGCAGATATGGAGAAAATCAACTCCGCAGCATCGGCTGAAGACTGGGAAATTGATCCAAGGGCATCAGCACAAAAGGCATGGACCCTTTTCAGGCAGTTATACAATCGGGTAACTCAACCATACATACCCCCTGGACAGTTCCAAAGAAGAAGAAGCATGGCCATCCCTAGATAGGCCGGGATATTCGACGTTTACTGAGACAAAAGAAGAAATGTTGGGACGTTCCCATCCGCCTTGGCACAGCAGGTACGATGGAACGCTACAGATCGGTAAGAAACAAGTGTATAACAAAAATTCGGGAAGCTCAAAGAAAATATGAAATGCACTTGGCCGTTCTACTTAGGAATTTTGTATACCAATTATCGTAGTCTAAGAAAAAAGTCCTATGAACTAAAAGCATTAGTGGACAGATTAAAGCCATTCATCGTAGCAGTGACAGAAACTTGGTTAGTCCATGACTTAGACATTACACCAGAATTATTCGGATACCATTACCTCAGGAGTGATAGACATAGATGTAGAAAAGGAGGTGGCGTCCTGTTATATATAGCCAATAATATGAATATCCGCTTCTCTGCTAGCGAATCGCATGATAGCGGTACTTGTAAAGTCATTAGCTGTAAATCGGCTATCGGATGTAGTACATTTATGCTCGATGTCAACTATCGCAGCCCGATTAGCTTAGCTGATGACTTTATTTTAGAGCACATTCATCTTTGGAGTGCAAATACCAGATGCTTGATAACAGGAGACTTTAATGCACCTGATATTAGTTGGACTGACAAACTACCAGTGGCACACACGTATTCACATCGAGTCATCAATACTTGGAACCTGCTGCCCGAAGCAGTGATGTCCGCACTGTCAATTGACTCTTTCAAAGAAGACTGGACACTCACAGAAGCATACTAGACAAGGAATAACATAAGCCGTAGGCCTTTTGTCCTTCCCAGGCAACCAATAAATGGGAAATAAAGTCGAAGAAATGGGAGTAGTAGTTATTACTACACAAATTTGAATTACATATAAAGATAAACCAATAATGAAGAACTCACTTGGGTGGTCGAAGTCAAACTCACTATTCAGGGCTAATTTGAGTTCCTCATCGGAAAGTTCACGATAAAACGATGACAAGGAAAGAACTTCAACTTTCTTCCCTTTTGCCTTTCTGTATAAGACATCTTTTATCTTCTTGCATGCCTCTGCCTACAAGCATTGTTTGTTGAACTTAAAATTACTTTTCCTGAAGCGGCTCCTCCACTAATACCAATCAGAAAAGGTTTGGAGGCTGTTTGTGTCATTCTGAAAATACCCAAGGTCATTCATTAACTAAGTTGCGTGGACTACGTACAATCCTTCAAGGTAGGACGTTATCCTTGATGAGCAACGACAGAACGTTGGTCAAATGGTTATGGACGGAACAGAAGAATCTTCCGATATGGTGAAAAATCCCGTAATAAACAACTCTGAGGTGATTGCACCAAGTTTTCTAAGTATAATATGGATAGTTGTGTTTGTCTTGACCAATAATAATGTAGGGGTAAATAAATCCCCAAAATAAACAGCTCTGCAAGTTTTCGATATTGCATGCTGACCACATTAGTTTTAATGGACTCACCTAGCTGGAGGCGCTCGGTCATGCATCCGCACCAGATCACGAGTGGTAATGCCGTGCTCAACAACCCGTGCAATCGCTAGCCAGATTTGATCATACGATACTCGATATATTGATAGCCTATCAAATATATATTCCAACCTCCTCGCTCCTGCCTTTTGGTTTCACTTGGTGGGTACGCTTCATATAGAAGGTGTTACTGGTTAAAGTGTTGTCAAACTGTGAATACCTGTGGCATCTTCATTGGTGAGCCTAACGTGATCAGGTACACCAAATTGTAAAGTGTGGGTCTGTTCGTTTTTGGGACTCTGCATATTATTGCCTTATAATATTTTTTTATATTTTGTGATATCTTTTTTCCGTGTTTTTGATATATATTTTTTTCACTCGTTCATTCTCGTACTTGATATTACACCACGACGGAACAGACACCCAAGGTATTTGAGCTGAAGACTATGTCCCCACCTTCGTTCCAGCTAATGTCCTTCTGGCCAGACATTATCGAAACCGACTTCTACAAGCGTGGTGTGAACGATACACGTGCACAATTCCTCGCAGTAGTCGACCTGCAACACGGTTCTGCGACAGATATGTTGCAAAGAATGAGAGGTTATCGGCCAAAGAACCCTCGATGATGGCCTATTCAAACAACATTTCTTCTCCAAACTTCCTCAACAGGTGCAAACTGTGCTGGTCTAGTTTCAAAACAACGCCTTAGACGAGCTAGTTGCATCTGCAGACCGCATTTCAGAAACCACGAAATCTAATGCCGAGGTTTTTTCAGTCAAAGAAAAGCCCTAAACGACCCAGAGTGACATTACAGAGTTATGTCATACATTTAATCGTTATCTTAAATTTCATAACGACCGTAAACGGCCACACACCTCACAAAGAAGCACTTTACGTACGCAATCTGTTTCTAGACCACGGCATACGGGTAACTCCGACTGGTGCTGGTATCCTGACCAGCATGGAAAGTCCTCCAGAAGTTGCAGAAAATCCTGCAATTTTCCCAACTCAAAATGGACCGACACGAAAACATTTCGGGAAACTTCCAAGACGACAAGCGTTAACGGCAACCGTAGCCGGCTAACATAAACGTCTGTTATCCGTCACAGATTTGATAACGATAGTTCGCTACCTCGTAGATACTGGAGCATAAGTTAGCGTTCTTCCAACGAATTCTAACGACCGGCTTCGCGAATCAGTTTTAAACTTACAGGGGGCAAACCAAAAGCCTATTGCCACATACGGTAAAAGGTACGTTTAGCTTAACGTGGGTTTAAGCAAAACTATTCACTGGATCTCCGTTGTTGCAGATGTTTCCATGCCAATCATTGGTATGGACCTACTACAGCACCACAATTTAATCATCGATACGCATAAACGGAGGCTAGTAGACTCATTCTATCAACCATCACTCGATAAGTATTCTGGGATTCATCAAACGCAACCAAAATTGCCGTGTATAACCAGCAACGTTACACATCACATCATGACTACAGGACCAACTGTATTCTCTAAAGCACGATGACTAGTTCCTGAAAAGCTTAGGTTAGCGAAAAACGAGTTCGACCACATGATAGACTTAGGAATCATACGACCGTCAAATAGCCCGTATGCATCTCCGTTGCACATGGTCCCTAAAAAGGACAGCAACGATTGGCGTCCAACTGGTGACTATCGGCGATTGAATGTGAAAACCATTCCCGATCGTTACCCATTGCCTAACATTCTCGATTTGACAGCTACCTTGAAAGGTACAACTGTTTTTTCGAAAATCAACTTGATTAAAGCGTATAACCGAATTCCCATGGCCACTGACGACATACCGAGACCACCATCATTACCCCCTTCGGACTCTATGAATTTTTGCGAATGCCTTTCAATCTAAGAAACGCTGCTCAATCATTCCAAAGATTCAAAGACGACGTTTTCCGAGATCTCAACTTCGTACATGCGCATGTTGACGACTGCCTAATAGCAAGTCTGGAGGGGATCGCATCCCCAGAATCTGGATCTTGTTTTCGAATGACTGCAAAAACATGACATTACTGTAAACATTCAGAAATGCCAAATCGGAACTGGCTCATTAGACTTCCTAGGACACCATAGATGCTTAAGGCATTCGACCCCTTAGAACCAAAGTGGCGGCCATTCTGGATTACCCAGGACCGACAACCATCAAGCGACTACGAACGTTTAAAGGCCTTGTAGGTTTCAGTGGACGGTTCATACCGAAATGCGCATTATTTATAAAGCCTCTTACCGACCATCTTCGTGCAAATGCGAAATCCATCAGTCTGGACGACATAGCACGAAAAGCATTCTCCACAATTAAGGAAATTATCGCTAAAGCAACAATGCTTGCACATCAAGACACCCGAGCACCCATTAGCCGAACTTCAAAAAGAATACTATGATCTTCAGCACGAGTTATCGTCTACAACCCTTAAACTACGCATCAGACAGATGGGAGCGGGTAAGGAAACCTTACCTTGTGACACATCTACAGGTTAGGATCGCCCAATCGTGCCGAAACATTATCGACGCAATGTCTTCAACACATTGCACAAACTTTCTCATCCAGGTGTTCGTGCAACCATCAAGCTGATAGCAGAACGGTTTTGGTGGCCTGGTATGAATAAAGACGTGAGGGAGCGGTCACGCTCCTGTGTAAGCTGCCAAAAATCTAAGGTTATCAGACACAATAAATGTCCCTTAGGCTCTTTCAAAACTCTCGGCGCTCATCTGGACTTGGTAGGACCTCTACCAGATTCAAATGGATACTCTTACCTCTTAACCTGCGTAGACCGTTTCACTCGATGGCCAGAAGCAGTACCTATCAAGAACATCACTGTTGAAAAAGTGGCTCGCGCCTTCGTCGAACGATGGGCAGCAAACTTCGGCTGCACTTCAACTATCACTAAAGACCGTGGAAGTCAGTTCAAAGCTGAACTTTTCCGTTGTCTTTTTGTGGCCTGTGGATCTGACTCCAATTAAGTCGTATGAATGTTTGTTATCGCCTATTCTCGTATATAATCGCCGACTTAAATCACGTTAGCCAATAACGGAATTAAATAAGTCAAATAACGAGAATAGGATTTTGAATACATATATATTTTTTATGAGGTGAGTGGAATAAAAGGAAGAGAAGCGACGCAGAGTGGAGATGGCTGGTAAGCAAACTCATTTTTAGTCGAGTGTTACTCAATATTTATAGTCAGACAAAATTAAGCTACAGACATGCAATGAGTCATGGGATGTGATGTGTACACACATATGCTCATATAAAAACAATCAAGACTGACAAGCAAATAATTGACAGGGTCAACATATGACTCAAGTAGAATGAATAGAATGAAATGTCCGAAAACTAGAATAAGATATATTATGGGATAAAACTAATGACCAACACTACAGTCTGATCACACTTTTAGAAACCACTAGTTTCCAAAAGACCACCTACCACCCACAAGAAAACGGGTTAGTAGAGCGCTTTCACCGACAACTAAAAGCTTCATTATCAGCTGCAAGCAATTGTCAATGGACTGACGCTCTCCTACTCGTCTTACAAGGTATTCGCAATGCAGTGAAAGCTGTCATTGGGTGCACTGTGGATCAAATCGTTTATGGAACGACATTTCGACTTCCAGGAGAATTCTCGGATACTTCATCTTCAATGAATATGGATCTAACCTCCTACACGAACAGGCTTACAAACGCAATGCGTTCAGTTGAACCTGTTTCCACTTTACCCCAATAAACGTATGTTTTCATTCAACCTGACTTGCGAGATGGTACACACGTCTTCGTTCGTCTAGACTCACATCGATGACCTCTCGAATCAGCATGCGAAGGACCCTTCAAAGTTGTCCAACACTAAGTCTAAGTACTATATAGTCGATAAGAACGGGACCAACGATATCAACAGCATCGATCGCCTCAAAGCAGCATATTTAGAAGGGAATCCTATTCACGTGGATTTTTCTTCGGTACAATTGCACTACACGACTCCCACATTTATAATACCTCAACCGAGAGCCAACATAAACGACGATACTTCGGCAATATCAGAAAACAAACTTAAAACAACGCTTTCTGGAAGATGAGTAAAACTTCCAGAACATTTGAAAGATTATTACACGTAAGATACTAGTCGACATTTTATACCATCTCGATTTTTCTTTGTACTATATGTAATATTAAAGAAAACAATTTTAATATGCTTATACTTTTATATTTTTATTTTAAAAAAACTCTGCTAGTAGCTCTTTTAGAGTTACTGCCGGTCCCAAGCCCGTGTAAAGGCGGAGGTTTGGGCATGGGGTTAGCGTCCTCACCTCGAAGAAAAATAACTCGCTAAAACAACGCTTACCAGAAAAAATAATTCAAACCATTTCAACTCTGCCCTGGGAGTTAGAAGTTCTTCATTTAGAAGAATTATGACGCTTCATGGTGAAAGCCGAGTTCAGAGAGTCGCTCTGATGCTGTCCAAAGTAGCACGAAATGCACTTGTTTTCCATTTTTTCGTCCGCTTTGTGTTTTTACGTGCGTACGAGGAACCGAAACGTTCATTGTAATTATAAATAAATAATATATTTGTGATATCCCATTGAGTAGAAGATCAGATTTTCTGACGTTTCGTGACTTAGTGCAAAATAAGTGTATTCGAAATTATCAAATCAAAACTTGGCAATGATACATTTCATTGTAATTTTTCTTTTTTTTTTTCTATATTGTATTTCATGATCCCTTATGGTAGGGAAAAACGACCAGACGCTGCTAAATCTAGCAAGCCGTCAGAAGAGTGTTTACCAACGACAAACTCGTTGGGTTTAAACTTCTGGTTGGCTGGCCACGTCTTAGGGTCATCACTACCCTACTAGGGGATAGTGATCTGTAGCGGTAAATAAACCCCCAAACTAAACAGCTCTGCAAGTTTTCGATATTGCATGCTGACCACATTAGTTTTAATGGACTCACCTAGCTGGAGGCGCTCGGTCATGCATCCGCACCAGATCACGAGTGGTAATGCCGTGCTCAACAACCCGTGCAATCGCTAGCCAGATTAGATCATACGATACTCGATATATTGATAGCCTATCAAATATATATTCCAACCTCCTCGCTCTTGCCTTTTGGTTTCACTTGGTGGGTACGCTTCATATAGAAGGTGTTACTGGTTAAAGTGTTGTCAAACTGTGAATACCTGTGGCATCTTCAATAATATTATTATTTATTCTCAGATAACAGCCCTACATTAGGCATGCCAGTTTTCAGGAAAGATTAAATTAGTGCAGAGGATACAGTCTTCATTGTAGTTGGTTGCTCAGTTAGATCGATGTTTTGTAAGGTACATTTGTTACAAAATGTTGGTGAATAACATTTCTTACATATGAATGTAAATAATACTAGTAAGATTGGTATTGCCAATATGACAGTCAGTGTGCTTTATAGAGGTTGCGTTGCAACGTGCAGCTGACGCGGTGTCTTAGTTCTCTGTGGCTACAAATCCGAGATCACCCTCTGAGGCGACAACTCAAAGCACATTTCCATGGATATTGTATGTGCTTTGTATCAACTAATACACAACATCATTCGAAACCATATTCATTACTGGGTATTCGTCTTTTCAAATAGTGAGAGGCTTGTCGAAGAAAACATCAAGCTGTAAGTTTGAGGTACATTTTGAAGTTTTGGCTTTTGTCTAGTGAGATTCAGGTTTATGGTAGCGAATTACATCTATTCGAAAGTCAAATTAACTCCCAAATATTACTGATGAAAGACAAATTCTATCTACTACAGAACAACATGTGTTCTAGGAAGCACAGTGAGTAGTTCCCTACAAGCGAGTGAAGAATTCGTTCATGAGTCAAGTTTAAGAAACATCTTTTCAAAAGTCATTCCTGTTCCAAATGATCCATAGGAATCCAGCTGCGGTTATATACTGATCCGTAAACGTGAATCATCTTACGCAACATCGTCCATGCATTCAAAACTCACAACTACCCTAAGATGTTTAATTGTTACATTTAAAATTCACGTTATGACCGGCAAGGTATCCTTAAATCATACACACTTTTCGAACTTTCAAAAGTACTTTCTGAAATGAAGACTACGAGCCAAACACCTTTGTGTGCTATGAATAATGTGTTTCTAGGCTTTGATTCAAAGTCAAGATAGAGTGAACAATTTACAGCCCTCGAATCTTGTTTTTGAAGGCCTTCGAAACTCCATCACTTCGGAAATCCTGAAATGTGATAATGAAGCCAGCTCATTAAACTTTCTGAAGAACAATCAAAATAGTCGAGGCATCCTTTCACCAAAATGTTGGTGGTTTTTCTAGAGCTTGGAACTAACTAAAATGAAGCTTCTGCGCACATCAAACTGTCAAGTTATTGTAAACAAAGGAGGGAGAGCAAACTATTCATACTTTCGGCAGTACCAGGGCATTTGGGGGGGCAAATACTGCCAAATGTACACCTTATGCGAATTCTATACGAAATATACTTCATTCAATATGAGTTACCTCGAAATCATGACTCAAAGGGTATTTCGAATAATGGGAACACTTAGGTTGTTCAAGTTACCTGGAATATTACAAATTTCATTCACATGATAACATTATTTTGTTGACATTTAATAGAGTTCACAGTGAAAAATTGTAAAAACTATAAGGACTCATTATTGACATTATTTGTACATAATATGAGATAAACATATAATAACTTGTAGAATAAAAATGAGTTGTTTTGAAGTAATTAAAACTGATTAAAAAGTTACGTAAAATCCACCGTTGAAGTTTTAATGTTATCACATTTTCAGTTACATATACTTAGTTTGAACGTCTTGATGTTTATTATTTAGTGCTGGCCGTAAACATTTTCGGAATCAATCCAGTTTAAAACTTGTTACATTTCCTATGCATATTCATTGCATATTGTGTTCCTATAATATTAAGCTAATGTTGTAAACGTCTCGTCAAGGCAGTTCTACTGTATGGAGTTGAAACTTGGAGAACTACAACAACCATCATCAAGAAGGTACAAGTATTTATAAATAACTGTCTTCGAAAGATACTCAACATCCATTGGCCAGATACCATCAGCAACAGCCTTCTCTGGGAGAGAACAAATCAACTTCCATTTGAAGAAGAAATTATGAAAAGATGACGAAAATGGATAGGACATACATTACGCAAATCATCAAACTGCATCACGAAACAAGCCCTAACTTGGAATGCTGAAGGGAATTGGAAAAGAGGAAAGTCAAATAACACATTACGTCGGATAATAGGAGCAGATATGAAAAGGATGAATAGAAACTGGAAGGAACTGGAAATGATTGGCCAGGACATGGTTGGATGGAGAATGCTGGTGAGCGGCCTATGCTCCTTCACGAGGAGTAACAGGCGTAAATAAGTAAGTAAGTTGTAAACGTCTGATGAAATGTTAACCGAAAGAATTATGTAAGAGATCTTAGATTAATATCAACATGTACTGTCAGATTGTCTAGGAAAATAATGAATGACACTGAAAACGAATAATTAATAGATGAAAAGACATGATTTCTATTTAATTCCATTTCGAACATAATCATGTATGAAGATATACTAAGAAATATCACAGTATCAAAATAGTTACTGGTTGATAACAAACTATTTAATAAACATTTTAGCATAGGAAATAGAGCTTTATAGTTCTAATTGATCATATTACCATATACAAGATGATCAGATTAAAACAAAATACTTTACGAACAGTGTTTCACCATAGAGAGTTGAATATTTGTCCTGGTAATTTGAAAGTTAGTCAAGAACTAGACCTATTTTTATGAATAACGTATAACCGATATTTTTTAGAAGTGAAGTTATTTAAATAACGTAACATTGTGCAAACGTTCTTAGTTAGTTAGTGCTCTTTATGCATTTAGAGTTCAATTGTCTAACATAGATTTATTCAATACTTGCTACTTGTTTCTTATGTACAATAATTAATAGCGTAGATTAGACAAGATCTTAGAAAAAAAGCAGGGAAAATTCACGTTTTAAAACTATCGACAACATAATGCCTTTCTATTGCTTTGTCAATCTCCTACATTAATAATCATATAAGAGGGAATATTTTACGAGTCAGTACTAAGGAGTATATAGAGAGATTGTTAATTCTATCGAAGCGTCCAAGTAACCCCAATTGAGATTCGCGCAAAATGGAAGTTCCAAAACAACGATTTGTCTACAAAAGCGGTTCTTTATTAAATAATACACAAAATTTAGTTACAAACCTCAACTTGTGAGGTGTCTAGGCGTTTAAACGCGTCCTTCATGGATGAAAATAACAAAGGCTTCCTGTAAGAGTAACATAAAGAATAATTATAACATACGATAGTACAAAGACAGCCGATAGCTGTGTCTAAATTTGATAACAGAGCAAACAATATGGAAACCGTTGCGTTTAAACAAAAGCACAAAACTGTGGATAACCGTTACAATAATTAAATTACAGTGATTATAATGATAAATACAATGATAAGTAAAATAAATGTTAAAGATATATCACAGATTGAAATCATGAGTCAGTTGAAGCTAGATCACCATTGAAAACCTGGAAGCACTGGACGGCCGTTTCATTCTAGTATGGGACTTCTCAGCAGTGCGCATCCACGATTCCGCACCACGCGGGGCTCGAACCCAGGACCTACTGGCTTCGCGCGCGAGCACTTAACCAATAGACCACTGAGGAGTCCCATACTAGGACGAAACGGCCGTCCAGTGCTTCCAGGTTTTCAATGGTGGTCTAGCCTCAACTGACTCATGATTTCAATCTGTGAAATTTCTAAAATCTCCACAAAACCCATTCTGTTAAAGATATATGTCAACATTTCATAATGTTACAGTTCAACTTGAGTTACAACATAAGTGTGAAAATTGTTAAGCATAAACTGCTTACTGAATATAAATAAGTAGTATAAAACAACATACAAAAGAGTAGAAAAGGAACGTGTAGGGAACAATGTAAGACAAACTTAACAGAGATATGTATGATTAATGATAGGTTTACTGAGTTAAAAATGAAAATTTATAACATTGATTAAATCGATAATAACCCAGAAACTGATGTTCACTTCTAGTTTCCATTAATATTTAGATCTAATGATGAGAAATTTTCCTGAATACTGGTAATCTATTAGAATAATCTCTTTTAATTCACTTAATATTAGATCTGTTAAATGAACATTTGTTACTTAACCAGTAGATTATATATTCAAATTCATTTCACTTTACTCAATACAAACAGTTATGACTATCTCGTAGATTATATGTAACACAGTGCTTGGTAAACATATACATGATTATAGGTACTGGATAGGATCATTCAAAGTTTAGGAGTAGTAGGATATACAAGGATGTTAGGTGTTATATATGTAAAAAAAAATTCTTTAAAGAAAAAAATATAAAAAAATTATTGATTATCGTCTTCTAGACAGGATTATTTTCAAGGAGAGTTCATTATAGTGAAAGCCCTAACGGACTAGATTTTCAAGGAAAAAAAAACAACAACACTTGAACAATTTAATTTTAATAGCTGACATTTCTATGTATATGATGAGATATTTATTGCCAAAAGAAGTACGTACGTTTTAAAACTGAACTCAAAGAGTTAAATCATTCTAAAGTTTTGTGATAAAATACGAATGTTTAGTAACCAAGTTGATCACAGCTCCAATGAATGATATTACACTCTAATTCATACTGTTTGTATAATTTCATACATCAGCGAGTAAATTATTAACACTGGTAAAGGCTGAATGTAATTCGACGGTTGTTTCATCATAGTTTGAAACTCTCTAGTGATAGATACAAATGATCTCACATGATATTGAGCTTCTGGCATATCGTTATGAGTCAATCTAGCTATACTGGCTGGAATAATCGTTTCTCAAGGTCCTACCATGTCATACAGAACGGTTGAAGAACTTTAAGACTAAAAGTAGCAAACCCAAAGTCCGAAGGTGAAGTCGTACTGCTGACTGTACGAAGCTGTGATGGCAGTAATGTGTTTCCTTCAGACAACTAGCATAATAGCGATGCTGCCTTTCCACAAGAAAGGACGGTGTTAGAAGAGGTCAACCCTGAAAATGCACACCACGCGAATCTCCGTCTCAAGGGGTAAAGTCTTAACATGTATGGAGACAACTCAAAGATTACGCACAGAAAGGTTGTATGTGATCGGCCTTAAGTAGTTGTCCCTTGGGCACTGCGGTTACGCTCTCAGTCACTAAGGTCACCTCTAATCCAATTTCCTTTTCAGGTACCTCCAGGAGAACCTTTCCATGGTGTGGGCAACCGAAAAGTGATAATTGTTTGCAGACAACTTACAGCACTATTTCTTCTTGTACTATATCTTTTGTATATTACCGCCATTGAATTAAATATTTCTATGAATTCTCTGTGTTGTACTTGAGGGTCTTGCTTTACCTCATGTGCACGTTGAGACCTACTGATGCAGAGGCTGCTGTCACACTGTTTTTGTTGACTGGCATTTGCTGATGTATACGGGATAGAAAAACCCGATCATCTGCGAATTTTGGATCGTTTAATCATATGAAATATGTTCACTCTATTCAGTGATCCCACTGAGATGTGGAGATATTCAAAATCCAGTCGACCATCAGGAGAACGATAAATGGAGAGAGTAAGCAACCTCGTCTGACACGAGTAATCATTTTAACTACGGCTGTCAGCTTTCATCCTTACAAGAAATTGCAGGGTACTCCGTCATATGAATCACGTATGATATTGACGATTTTCTCAAGTTCACCATAGGATGCTTTGTTGATTCTGAATGCATGAGATTCTCATCCCATAAGTGCCCTTCGGGATTCTTTGGACAACTCCTTGAGTGTAAGCAGCATTTCCTTCTTCATAATAAAGGAGTAATAACTAAAATGGTGGTCTATACCTTGGTAAGGTATGAAATTAAACGTATCGTTTTGTACTTAGAGGTTAGGTTGAAACTGTTGAACTGCTAAAGCTTCTACGGTATACAAAGTTTAATTTGTACTTCATATAAACCTCTCTGTTTCATTGTATCAATGACTTCAAAGAAAGATTCCGGTAGAGCAAACAAATAGTATGAGATTATTTAATGCGCTAAGATAAAAACTTTAGTTTTGTAATCGGTTGTCAGGATTATAATGTTTTTCACTAGAAGATCGAGAAGAAAAAGAAGGGGAACGTAAATCGATTGGTATGAAAATGCAGGGAACAATGAAATCTGAGACGATCGACTTATAGTGACTCACGTGCAATTGAGTTTAGTTCAGTCAAGGTCTTTTGTTGACCTATTAAATGGACAAAATCATCCATGATATAACAACTTGTTGTACTATCTTTATTATTATGCTTGTATGAAATACATATGCTTGAACATTGTTTAGCGCCTACGCATGTATTCATTCTGCTAGCTTCATTATTAACTGCTTAATCTATTCGCTGACTCATCTATTTTCCTATACATATATATATGTGTACATTTGCACGCATTCACTACGGCTACTTGCTACTGCTACAATCGTAGTTCGGTTGTTCATTCACTTTGCATCTCTGCTGTCTGGTCCGAATTATCTGCTAAATAAAACTGTAGTAGCTGCTTCTTTTTGCCTTCTGATTTCAAACATCGTTGAAGATTATACGATAACGGTTCAAGGGTGATTAATTAACGAAGCACAGCCATTACACAATTGGTAACCCCGACATGAGAACGGGAAGCGAATTTTGACGAAATCATCAAACTCCAAAAATCCGACTACCTTCATCTCAATTTGGATTATCAAATGAACTATAATTACAACTGTGGATTTATATTATTATTTTAATTACACTTACATTATTTCGCAAACATTATTAAACGTGATAATTATAATCATAATAAATAACAATTATCCATAAACAATTGATATATTGGTGCAATTTAGTAAGTCTGTTCCATTTTATAAATTGTGCCTTTTTTTTTTATTATCATTGTTTTTGCCCGTCTATTTTTCCTTGTGATTGTTACATTATTTTCGTGTGCTATTTAATTTTTATAAGCATGTCTTATGAAAACACAGTTTCAAGCGTACAGCAAGCCTTGTCCGTGAGGTCTCTTAACCTCCCTGCCCCTTCTTTTAAAATCACAGACTCAAAACTTTGGTTTATAAGACTTGAAAATTATTTTCTCGCTAACCGCATTCTTTTGCAAAAGGGTAAGTTCGGCCTGACAAGCACACTACTCCCAGACGAAGTAGCTGACAGCGTTCGAGAGGCACTAACAAAACCAGACACAGAAAAACCATACGACGTGCTAAAAGAGGCTGTAATTAAAACTCTCTCTCTCAGTGACCAACAAGCCGTCGAACAACTCCTTAGTCAAGTACAAATTGGAGATAGAACCCCATCACAGCTAAAAATTATATGAAAAGTCTACTTGGCGATAGACACATTGACAATAATCTCTTTTATCAACTGTGGCTCCACCGACTACCAGCAAATATACAGCAGATCCTAGCTGCGGGAGATACGGATGCTGATTTAGACAATATAGCAAAGATAGCCGATAGAATATACGAAAGAAGCAAGCAAGCAAGCCCACCACTACACAACGTGACGGTAGATGATAGACTTGATACTCTACAGAAGGAAATAAATGTTTTATGCCGCAAACTCACAGAATTAACGCAGAGAGAAAAGCCACGAAGGTCATCGCGAGATCGCTCGCGTGAAAAGAACCGGTCAACTTCTAGACGACGCCCAACTCCCGCGATATGTTGGTATCATCAAATGTTCGGCTACAGGGCTAGAAAGTGCCTACAACCTTGTAGATTTAACAGGGCTAGTAACTGATACCCACGAGTATCAATGACAACGGCATCAACGCACATAATGCCTGAAAATAGTCGCCTCTTTTATATACAAGACCGAACCACTGGCGCACAATTCTTAGTTGACACTGGAGCGGAAATTAGCGTAGTACCTCCATTTAACGAGGAAAGAAAAAACATTAATCCGTCATTAGTGCTAAGAGCAGCAAACAAATCAGATATTAAGACATATGGTAAACGGAAATTGTCCCTAGATTTTGAACGTTGAAAGATAAATTGCCTAGACTAGCCACATTTTTCGGTATCTATCAATTATTCTGCTCTTGTGGAGCACGTTATATTGGCAGATTTTCTATGACTTTGTACCTTCGGGCTCGTGAGCATCTCATCGTGGGGTTAAGCAAATGTGTAGTCAAAATAGTTAACAGCTCCATTTTAGACCATCTAGTTCAGATGAGACATACAACCAGCATGAAGACTTACTTACTTACTTACGCCTGTTACTCCTCAGGAAGGAGCATAGGCCGCTCATCAGCATTCTCCATCCAACTCTGTCCTGGGCGATCCTTTCTAGCTCCGTCCAGTTGTAATTCATCGTTTTCATATCTGCTTCTATTATCCGACGTAATGTGCTATTTGACTTTCCTCTTTTCCGATTCCCTTCAGCTTGTCTCGTGATGCAGTTTGATGATTTCTCAATGTATGTCCTATCCATTTTCGTCATCTTTTCATAATTTCTTCTTCAGATGGAAGCTGATTTGTTATCTCCTAGAGAACGCTGTTGCTGATGGTATCTGGCCAATGGATGTTGAGTATCTTGCGTAGACAGCTATTTATAAATACTTGTACCTTCTTGATGATGGTTGTAGTAGTTCTCCAATTTCAACTCCATACAGTGGAACTGCCTTGACGTTGGTATTGAAGATTCTCACTTTGATATTGGTTGAAAGTTGTTTTGACTTCCATATGTTCTTCAATTGTAGGAATGCGACCCTTGTTTTGCCAATCCTTGCATTTGCGTCTGCATCTGAGCCTCCTTGTTCATCGATGATGCTTCCCAGGTATGTGAAGGATTCTACATCTTCCAGAGTTTCGCCATCAAGAGTGATTGGATTGTTATTCTCCGCTTTGATTTTGAGGACTTTGGTTTTCCTTTGTGTATGCTGAGGCCTACTGATGCAGAGACTGCTGCTACACTGGCTGTCGTCATCTGCATCTGTTCGTGTGTACGTGATAGGAGGGCTAGGTCATCTTCGAATTCCAAATCGTCTAATTGATTTCGAGCTGTCCATTGAATTCCGTGTTTACCTTCAGATGTCGAGGTCCTCATAATCCAGTCGACCACCAGAAGAAAGAGGAAGGGAGAGAGTAAACAGCCTTGTCTGACTCCGGTCCTTACTTGGAATGCATCTGTCAGCTGTCCTCCATGCACGACTTTGCACTGTAGTCCGTCGTATGAGTTCCGGGTAATATTGACAATCTTCTCAGGAACTCCGTAGTGTCGAGGAGGTTTCCATAACGTCCTCCTATCCACACTGTCAAATGTCTTTTCATAATCAATGAAGTTGATGTATAGTGACGAGTTCCACTCAACTGATTGTTCGACGATGATCCGTAGTGTTGCAATTTGGTCTGTGCACGACCGATCCTTACGGAATCCAGCTTGTTGAACTCGAAGTTGGGCATCTACCATGTCTTTCATCCAGTTCAGCAACACTCTGTTGAAGATCTTCCCTGGTATTGACAGCAGTGTAATGCCTCTGTAGTTTTCACATTTGCTCAGATCTCCTTTCTTTGGAATCTTGACGAGGTGTCCTTCTTTCCAGTCCATCGGCACTTATTCCTCTTCCCAAATCTTTTTGAATAGATGGTAAAAAATATTTGTAGTTACTTCGATGTCTGACTTCAGTGCTTCAGCTGGTATGTTGTCCGGACCCGCTGCTTTACCGTTCTTGATTTGTCTGACGGCCATTCTGATTTCTTCATTCGTTGGTGGGTTGACGTCTATGGGAAGAGCTGTATGTGCCGCCTCGATGTCCAGTGGATTCGTTGGAGCCGGCCTACAGCATGAAGAAATCTTCCGCAATCATCTATCGTGTTAACAGCAGTCTACCTAATTACGTCAGACTGAAAATCTTACAGACGGCTGAAGCAATTGCTACTAAGGTCAAAAAGTCAAAGCTTTGCATCCAAAAGTAATATATGTTCAGCCACTTCTTTTACTATGGCTAACTTTGAAGTCAACCAGTTAGTAATCAATATTATAGTATGGTTACGTAATTTGACTCATGTTCATTTTATGTCCTAAAATTATTATTATTATTATTATTATTATTATTATTATTATTATTATTATTATTATTATTATTATTATTATTACACTTGATAACTGTTTGAGAAATTTATTCAGTATCCACCCCTATCTAACCTAATTCATATTATTCTACATATTACATAATCATTGATTTTTATTCCATTATTTTCTCTCTCGAACCCCATGTTGACCATATTTATTCTGATCATTTATCCTACAATTTCATCATTTCGCTTGTAAACTGAATCAGGTGAACACATCATATCAGTCAGCTTCAATTGTTAACGAGTTTATTTAATTTTATATCACAGATTGAAATCATGAGTCAGTTGAAGCTTGATCACCACTGAAAACCTGGAAGCACTGGACGGCCGTTTCGTCCTAGTATGGGACTCCTCAGCAGTGCGCATCCACGATCCCGAACCACGCGGGGCTCGAACCCAGGACCTACTGGCTTCGTGCGCGAGCACTTAACCAATAGACCGCTGAGGAGTTCCATACTAGGACGAAACGGCCGTCCAGTGCTTCCAGGTTTTTATTGGTGATCTAGCTTCAACTGACTCATGATTTCAATCTGTGAAATTTCTAAAATCTCCACAAAACCCATTCTGTTAATTTTATATGACAAACAACTATTCTTAATTCATATGGACAAATTTAAATATTCTGCTTTGCCTTAAACTTGGCCATTTATACGAAATGTTAAATTGGATTTATAATTGTAGAACATGAGAAGAAATAAATGAAAAGAGCAGTCAAGCTACCTTCTAATAAGGAGAGCCAGGGTTACAAAAGTTCCACTTTAGAAATAGAAAGAAATGTGGTGAAATATGGTGACGTAATCTGATTAATGTTCATTTTATGTCCCAAACTTATTATTATTATTACTGCTATTATTATTATTATTACTGCTATTATTATTATTATTACTGCTATTATTATTATTATTACTATTATTATTATTATTATTATTATTATTATTATTATTATTATCATTATCTTTAAACTTGATAACCCCCTTTTTGATGAATTTATTCAATATTCACCCCTGAATCTACTTATATTTGACCTAATTATTTTACATGTTACGTAATTTCCGATTTGTAATCACAATATTCTCTCTCTCTCTCTCTTACCCCATGTTGACCATATTTATTCTGATAATTTATCTCACAATTTCATTTCGCTTATAAACTGGTTCCAGTTAACACTTCATATTAAGCAGCCCCAACATTAACGATCTGAATTGATATTATATAACAAACAATAATTCCTGATTCACATATTACACTTTCCAAATGATGTACTTTCTGCCTTAAATCTGGCCAATCTTATGGATTATTAATTTGGATTTATAATTGTAGAACCTGATGAGAAATTATTGAAAAGAAAGAAATGTCTAGGTGTGAGTGGATTGAGCTATGCTTCATTGACAATAGCAGGCATAAGTAAGTAAGTAAGTAATGAGTAATATTATTTCATTATCTTTAGAAAATTGGAAGGGACTCGATATTGCCTTCCCATAAAGAGAAGCGATGTTATACAAGTTCCACGTTAGAACTAGAAAGAAAGTTCTCGGATAGTGTGAATCGTAGAATTCTGATCTATGACTTATTCTGCATTTACATTAACCGGGATATGTAGGGAAATAAGTAAAGAAGTAATATTGATTCTTTACCTTCAGACAACCAGTAGACACAGTGATTCTGACTTCTTAAAAGTTGTGAATATTTTGTGATATTTTTTTACCTTAGAGCACGATGGAAAAGCCCAGTACAGAGTGCATTGAAGAATTCTGGTCCGTCACCTACGCTCAAATGATATTTACCTTCAAAATTAAATAAGTAAATAAGTAAGTAAGTAATTATATGTCTTTACATTCAAACAACCAGTAGCACAGCAATGCAGTCTGTGTCCGACAAGGAGATGCGGTAGTAAAATTAGTTCCGCCTTAAAACTAAAGTCTTATTGTAGAGTGAAATGAAGAATTGTAGTCGATCATCTTTGCCCGATTATCATGAACAGGCATAATAAGTGATATAATGGGAAAAAAAGTCAAACTTTTATTGATTTTTGTTCAACTTTATTTTCATTTTGATTAAACGTAATGATTACTCAATGGAGTATTTATTGTCTTTTCTTGTATGAATATTTTATTCTGTCTTATAAACGATTTACTTGTATTCCATTGAATGATGAACTATACTCAGAATGTGATTTGTGATAACTCTCAGCATTTTTCATAGCAGTGATATCATTCTAAATATTATTCAAAGTGAGTGTGTGTGTGTGTGTGTACAATTACTATATAAATGAGAGAACATTCTAGTAGAATATTCTTGGTAGTCCTCGTGCATTGCGGTTAATAAAACATCATATATACATGCTGAACTCTTATGAAATTTGAATCGCGTGAATTGCAGGGGTATATCGATCTGAATATAAATGACAATCGTTGACAAAAGAAAAATAACACACGACAACATATAACACGTACAATTCAACAAGTAGAACGGTATTACAAAAACTGCTCACATGATGACAGTCGATGTTCAAATAATTTTGTGTTGGATATCCAAAATGAAGAAGGAGGACTGAGTGGATTAGAGAAATCTGGTCGATCACCGATGCTCGATTGGCGGTGATATCCACAACTACGTGAATGAGTAATTGACAAATAATAATGAATTGAGTAAGTAAATAAGTAAGTGATTAGTATTATGTGTTACCTATTGAAATGTAGTATTATCTACATAAAACCACTGATTTGCATCAAGTGTAAATAGCTGAAGTTCAATGAGAGAAATGAAAACCGAAATTAATTCAGAAGAAAGGAGAACAATGAAATCATTCATCGAACCGTCTATAATCACAACAATGATGATAATAACAATGAAGTGAGTCTTGCATCTGACTTCAGCTTCTTCTCTCAATGTTTACATTTTTCTGTTGCTTTCAATTTATAATAATTCAATAATGAATGTAATGTGTTCATTCTCAATGTTACATGATCACAATAAACTAGATGGTCTTGTTCATGTTGTTGAGTTGAATTGATTTGATTTAATTGATATCTCACAGATTGAAATCATGTAGTGTATTGGAGAAATCTGGTCGATCACCGATGCTCGATTGGCGGTGATATCCACAACTACGTGAATGAGTAATTGACAAATAATAATGAATTGAGTAAGTAAATAAGTAAGTGAGTAGTATTATGTGTTACCTATTGCAATTTACTATTATCTACATAAAACCACTGATTTGCATCAAGTGTAAATAGCTGAAGTTCAATGAGAGAAATGAAATTCGAAATTAATTCAGAAGAAAGGAGAACAATGAAATCATTCATCGAACCGTCTATAATCACAACAATGATGATAATAACAATGAAGTGAGTCTTGCATCTGACTTCAGCTTCTTCTCTCAATCTTTACATTTTTCTGTTGCTTTCAATTTATAATAATTCAATAATGAATGTAATGTGTTCATTCTCAATGTTACATGATCACAATAAACTAGATGGTCTTGTTCATGTTGTTGAGTTGAATTGATTTGATTTAATTGTTATCATCACAGATTGAAATCATGTAGTGTATTGGAGAAATCTGGTCGATCACCGATGCTCGATTGGCGGTGATATCCACAACTACGTGAATGAGTAATTGACAAATAATAATGAATTGAGTAAGTAAATAAGTAAGTGAGTAGTATTATGTGTTACCTATTGCAATTTACTATTATCTACATAAAACCACTGATTTGCATCAAGTGTAAATAGCTGAAGTTCAATGAGAGAAATGAAATTCGAAATAATTTCAGAAGAAAGGAAAACAATGAAATCATTCATCGAACCGTCTATAATCACAACAATCATGATAATAACAATGAAGTGAGTCTTGCATCTGACTTCAGCTTCTTCTCTCAATCTTTACATTTTTCTGTTGCTTTCAATTTATAATAATTCAATAATGAATGTAATGTGTTCATTCTCAATGTTACATGATCACAATAAACTAGATGGTCTTGTTCATGTTGTTGAGTTGAATTGATTTGATTTAATTGATATCTCACAGATTGAAATCATGTAGTGTATTGGAGAAATCTGGTCGATCACCGATGCTCGATTGGCGGTGATATCCACAACTACGTGAATGAGTAATTGACAAATAATAATGAATTGAGTAAGTAAATAAGTAAGTGAGTAGTATTATCTGTTACCTATTGAAATGTAGTATTATCTACATAAAACCACTGATTTGCATCAAGTGTAAATAGCTGAAGTTCAATGAGAGAAATGAAATTCGAAATTAATTCAGAAGAAAGGAGAACAATGAAATCATTCATCGAACCGTCTATAATCACAACAATGATGATAATAACAATGAAGTGAGTCTTGCATCTGACTTCAGCTTCTTCTCTCAATCTTTACATTTTTCTGTTGCTTTCAATTTATAATAATTCAATAATGAATGTAATGTGTTCATTCTCAATGTTACATGATCACAATAAACTAGATGGTCTTGTTCATGTTGTTGAGTTGAATTGATTTGATTTAATTGATATCTCACAGATTGAAATCATGTAGTGTATTGGAGAAATCTGGTCGATCACCGATGCTCGATTGGCGGTGATATCCACAACTACGTGAATGAGTAATTGACAAATAATAATGAATTGAGTAAGTAAATAAGTAAGTGAGTAGTATTATCTGTTACCTATTGCAATTTACTATTATCTACATAAAACCACTGATTTGCATCAAGTGTAAATAGCTGAAGTTCAATGAGAGAAATGAAATTCGAAATAATTTCAGAAGAATGGAGAACAATGAAATCATTCATCGAACCGTCTATAATCACAACAATGATGATAATAACAATGAAGTGAGTCTTGCATCTGACTTCAGCTTCTTCTCTCAATCTTTACATTTTTCTGTTGCTTTCAATTTATAATAATTCAATAATGAATGTAATGTGTTCATTCTCAATGTTACATGATCACAATAAACTAGATGGTCTTGTTCATGTTGTTGAGTTGAATTGATTTGATTTAATTGATATCTCACAGATTGAAATCATGTAGTGTATTGGAGAAATCTGGTCGATCACCGATGCTCGATTGGCGGTGATATCCACAACTACGTGAATGAGTAATTGACAAATAATAATGAATTGAGTAAGTAAATAAGTAAGTGAGTAGTATTATCTGTTACCTATTGCAATTTACTATTATCTACATAAAACCACTGATTTGCATCAAGTGTAAATAGCTGAAGTTCAATGAGAGAAATGAAATTCGAAATTAATTCAGAAGAAAGGAGAACAATGAAATCATTCATCGAACCGTCTATAATCACAACAATGATGATAATAACAATGAAGTGAGTCTTGCATCTGACTTCAGCTTCTTCTCTCAATCTTTACATTTTTCTGTTGCTTTCAATTTATAATAATTCAATAATGAATGTAATGTGTTCATTCTCAATGTTACATGATCACAATAAACTAGATGGTCTTGTTCATGTTGTTGAGTTGAATTGATTTGATTTAATTGATATCAGATTGAAATCATGTAGTGTATTGGAGAAATCTGGTCGATCACCGATGCTCGATTGGCGGTGATATCCACAACTACGTGAATGAGTAATTGACAAATATTAATGAATTGAGTAAGTAAATAAGTAAGTGATTAGTATTATGTGTTACCTATTGCAATTTACTATTATCTACATAAAACCACTGATTTGCATCAAGTGTAAATAGCTGAAGTTCAATGAGAGAAATGAAATTCGAAATTAATTCAGAAGAAAGGAGAACAATGAAATCATTCATCGAACCGTCTATAATCACAACAATGATGATAATAACAATGAAGTGAGTCTTGCATCTGACTTCAGCTTCTTCTCTCAATCTTTACATTTTTCTGTTGCTTTCAATTTATAATAATTCAATAATGAATGTAATGTGTTCATTCTCAATGTTACATGATCACAATAAACTAGATGGTCTTGTTCATGTTGTTGAGTTGAATTGATTTGATTTAATTGATATCTCACAGATTGAAATCATGTAGTGTATTGGAGAAATCTGGTCGATCACCGATGCTCGATTGGCGGTGATATCCACAACTACGTGAATGAGTAATTGACAAATATTAATGAATTGAGTAAGTAAATAAGTAAGTGAGTAGTATTATCTGTTACCTATTGCAATTTACTATTATCTACATAAAACCACTGATTTGCATCAAGTGTAAATAGCTGAAGTTCAATGAGAGAAATGAAATTCGAAATTAATTCAGAAGAAAGGAGAACAATGAAATCATTCATCGAACCGTCTATAATCACAACAATGATGATAATAACAATGAAGTGAGTCTTGCATCTGACTTCAGCTTCTTCTCTCAATCTTTACATTTTTCTGTTGCTTTCAATTTATAATAATTCAATAATGAATGTAATGTGTTCATTCTCAATGTTACATGATCACAATAAACTAGATGGTCTTGTTCATGTTGTTGAGTTGAATTGATTTGATTTAATTGATATCTCACAGATTGAAATCATGTAGTGTATTGGAGAAATCTGGTCGATCACCGATGCTCGATTGGCGGTGATATCCACAACTACGTGAATGAGTAATTGACAAATAATAATGAATTGAGTAAGTAAATAAGTAAGTGAGTAGTATTATCTGTTACCTATTGAAATGTAGTATTATCTACATAAAACCACTGATTTGCATCAAGTGTAAATAGCTGAAGTTCAATGAGAGAAATGAAATTCGAAATTAATTCAGAAGAAAGGAGAACAATGAAATCATTCATCGAACCGTCTATAATCACAACAATGATGATAATAACAATGAAGTGAGTCTTGCATCTGACTTCAGCTTCTTCTCTCAATCTTTACATTTTTCTGTTGCTTTCAATTTATAATAATTCAATAATGAATGTAATGTGTTCATTCTCAATGTTACATGATCACAATAAACTAGATGGTCTTGTTCATGTTGTTGAGTTGAATTGATTTGATTTAATTGATATCTCACAGATTGAAATCATGTAGTGTATTGGAGAAATCTGGTCGATCACCGATGCTCGATTGGCGGTGATATCCACAACTACGTGAATGAGTAATTGACAAATATTAATGAATTGAGTAAGTAAATAAGTAAGTGAGTAGTATTATCTGTTACCTATTGCAATTTACTATTATCTACATAAAACCACTGATTTGCATCAAGTGTAAATAGCTGAAGTTCAATGAGAGAAATGAAATTCGAAATTAATTCAGAAGAAAGGAGAACAATGAAATCATTCATCGAACCGTCTATAATCACAACAATGATGATAATAACAATGAAGTGAGTCTTGCATCTGACTTCAGCTTCTTCTCTCAATCTTTACATTTTTCTGTTGCTTTCAATTTATAATAATTCAATAATGAATGTAATGTGTTCATTCTCAATGTTACATGATCACAATAAACTAGATGGTCTTGTTCATGTTGTTGAGTTGAATTGATTTGATTTAATTGATATCTCACAGATTGAAATCATGTAGTGTATTGGAGAAATCTGGTCGATCACCGATGCTCGATTGGCGGTGATATCCACAACTACGTGAATGAGTAATTGACAAATATTAATGAATTGAGTAAGTAAATAAGTAAGTGAGTAGTATTATCTGTTACCTATTGCAATTTACTATTATCTACATAAAACCACTGATTTGCATCAAGTGTAAATAGCTGAAGTTCAATGAGAGAAATGAAATTCGAAATTAATTCAGAAGAAAGGAGAACAATGAAATCATTCATCGAACCGTCTATAATCACAACAATGATGATAATAACAATGAAGTGAGTCTTGCATCTGACTTCAGCTTCTTCTCTCAATCTTTACATTTTTCTGTTGCTTTCAATTTATAATAATTCAATAATGAATGTAATGTGTTCATTCTCAATGTTACATGATCACAATAAACTAGATGGTCTTGTTCATGTTGTTGAGTTGAATTGATTTGATTTAATTGATATCTCACAGATTGAAATCATGTAGTGTATTGGAGAAATCTGGTCGATCACCGATGCTCGATTGGCGGTGATATCCACAACTACGTGAATGAGTAATTGACAAATATTAATGAATTGAGTAAGTAAATAAGTAAGTGAGTAGTATTATCTGTTACCTATTGAAATGTAGTATTATCTACATAAAACCACTGATTTGCATCAAGTGTAAATAGCTGAAGTTCAATGAGAGAAATGAAATTCGAAATTAATTCAGAAGAAAGGAGAACAATGAAATCATTCATCGAACCGTCTATAATCACAACAATGATGATAATAACAATGAAGTGAGTCTTGCATCTGACTTCAGCTTCTTCTCTCAATCTTTACATTTTTCTGTTGCTTTCAATTTATAATAATTCAATAATGAATGTAATGTGTTCATTCTCAATGTTACATGATCACAATAAACTAGATGGTCTTGTTCATGTTGTTGAGTTGAATTGATTTGATTTAATTGATATCTCACAGATTGAAATCATGTAGTGTATTGGAGAAATCTGGTCGATCACCGATGCTCGATTGGCGGTGATATCCACAACTACGTGAATGAGTAATTGACAAATATTAATGAATTGAGTAAGTAAATAAGTAAGTGAGTAGTATTATCTGTTACCTATTGCAATTTACTATTATCTACATAAAACCACTGATTTGCATCAAGTGTAAATAGCTGAAGTTCAATGAGAGAAATGAAATTCGAAATTAATTCAGAAGAAAGGAGAACAATGAAATCATTCATCGAACCGTCTATAATCACAACAATGATGATAATAACAATGAAGTGAGTCTTGCATCTGACTTCAGCTTCTTCTCTCAATCTTTACATTTTTCTGTTGCTTTCAATTTATAATAATTCAATAATGAATGTAATGTGTTCATTCTCAATGTTACATGATCACAATAAACTAGATGGTCTTGTTCATGTTGTTGAGTTGAATTGATTTGATTTAATTGATATCCACAGATTGAAATCATGTAGTGTATTGGAGAAATCTGGTCGATCACCGATGCTCGATTGGCGGTGATATCCACAACTACGTGAATGAGTAATTGACAAATAATAATGAATTGAGTAAGTAAATAAGTAAGTGAGTAGTATTATCTGTTACCTATTGCAATTTACTATTATCTACATAAAACCACTGATTTGCATCAAGTGTAAATAGCTGAAGTTCAATGAGAGAAATGAAATTCGAAATTAATTCAGAAGAAAGGAGAACAATGAAATCATTCATCGAACCGTCTATAATCACAACAATGATGATAATAACAATGAAGTGAGTCTTGCATCTGACTTCAGCTTCTTCTCTCAATCTTTACATTTTTCTGTTGCTTTCAATTTATAATAATTCAATAATGAATGTAATGTGTTCATTCTCAATGTTACATGATCACAATAAACTAGATGGTCTTGTTCATGTTGTTGAGTTGAATTGATTTGATTTAATTGATATCTCACAGATTGAAATCATGTAGTGTATTTTAGAAATCTGGTCGATCACCGATGCTCGATTGGCGGTGATATCCACAACTACGTGAATGAGTAATTGACAAATAATAATGAATTGAGTAAGTAAATAAGTAAGTGAGTAGTATTATCTGTTACCTATTGAAATGTAGTATTATCTACATAAAACCACTGATTTGCATCAAGTGTAAATAGCTGAAGTTCAATGAGAGAAATGAAATTCGAAATTAATTCAGAAGAAAGGAGAACAATGAAATCATTCATCGAACCGTCTATAATCACAACAATGATGATAATAACAATGAAGTGAGTCTTGCATCTGACTTCAGCTTCTTCTCTCAATCTTTACATTTTTCTGTTGCTTTCAATTTATAATAATTCAATAATGAATGTAATGTGTTCATTCTCAATGTTACATGATCACAATAAACTAGATGGTCTTGTTCATGTTGTTGAGTTGAATTGATTTGATTTAATTGATATCTCGCAGATTGAAATCATGTAGTGTATTTTAGAAATCTGGTCGATCACCGATGCTCGATTGGCGGTGATATCCACAACTACGTGAATGAGTAATTGACAAATAATAATGAATTGAGTAAGTAAATAAGTAAGTGAGTAGTATTATCTGTTACCTATTGAAATGTAGTATTATCTACATAAAACCACTGATTTGCATCAAGTGTAAATAGCTGAAGTTCAATGAGAGAAATGAAATTCGAAATTAATTCAGAAGAAAGGAGAACAATGAAATTCGAAATTAATTCAGAAGAAAGGAGAACAATGAAATCATTCATCCGACGGTCTATTATCACAACAATGATGATAATGACAATGAAGTGAGTCTTGCATCTCACTTCAGCTTCTTCTCTCAATCTTTACATTTTTCTGTTGCTTTCAATTTATAATAATTCAATAATGATTGTAATGTGTTCATTCTCAATGTTACATGATCACAATAAACTAGATGGTCTTGTTCATGTTGTTGAGTTGAATTGATTTGATTTAATTGATATCTCACAGATTGAAATCATGTAGTGTATTTTAGAAATCTGGTCGATCACCGATGCTCGATTGGCGGTGATATCCACAACTACGTGAATGAGTAATTGACAAATAATAATGAATTGAGTAAGTAAATAAGTAAGTGAGTAGTATTATCTGTTACCTATTGCAATTTACTATTATCTACATAAAACCACTGATTTGCATCAAGTGTAAATAGCTGAAGTTCAATGAGAGAAATGAAATTCGAAATTAATTCAGAAGAAAGGAGAACAATGAAATCATTCATCCGACGGTCTATTATCACAACAATGATGATAATGACAATGAAGTGAGTCTTGCATCTCACTTCAGCTTCTTCTCTCAATCTTTACATTTTTCTGTTGCTTTCAATTTATAATAATTCAATAATGATTGTAATGTGTTCATTCTCAATGTTACATGATCACAATAAACTAGATGGTCTTGTTCATGTTGTTGAGTTGAATTGATTTGATTTAATTGATATCTCACAGATTGAAATCATGTAGTGTATTTTAGAAATCTGGTCGATCACCGATGCTCGATTGGCGGTGATATCCACAACTACGTGAATGAGTAATTGACAAATAATAATCAATTGAGTAAGTAAATAAGTAAGTGAGTAGTATTATCTGTTACCTATTGCAATTTACTATTATCTACATAAAACCACTGATTTGCATCAAGTGTAAATAGCTGAAGTTCAATGAGAGAAATGAAATTCGAAATTAATTCAGAAGAAAGGAGAACAATGAAATCATTCATCGAACCGTCTATAATCACAACAATGATGATAATAACAATGAAGTGAGTCTTGCATCTGACTTCAGCTTCTTCTCTCAATCTTTACATTTTTCTGTTGCTTTCAATTTATAATAATTCAATAATGATTGTAATGTGTTCATTCTCAATGTTACATGATCACAATAAACTAGATGGTCTTGTTCATGTTGTTGAGTTGAATTGATTTGATTTAATTGATATCTCACAGATTGAAATCATGTAGTGTATTTTAGAAATCTGGTCGATCACCGATGCTCGATTGGCGGTGATATCCACAACTACGTGAATGAGTAATTGACAAATAATAATCAATTGAGTAAGTAAATAAGTAAGTGAGTAGTATTATCTGTTACCTATTGCAATTTACTATTATCTACATAAAACCACTGATTTGCATCAAGTGTAAATAGCTGAAGTTCAATGAGAGAAATGAAATTCGAAATTAATTCAGAAGAAAGGAGAACAATGAAATCATTGATCCAACCATCTATAATCACAACAATGATGATAATAACAATGAAGTGAGTCTTGCATCTGACTTCAGCTTCTTCTCTCAATCTTTACATTTTTCTGTTGCTTTCAATTTATACCAATTCAATAATGAATGTAATGTGTTCATTCTCAATGTTACATGATCACAATAAACTAGATGGTCTTGTTCATGTTGTTGAGTTGAATTGATTTGATTTAATTGATATCTCGCAGATTGAAATCATGTAGTGTATTGGAGAAATCTGCTCGATCACCGATGCTCGATTGGCGGTGATATCCACAACTACGTGAATGAGTAATTGACAAATATTAATGAATTGAGTAAGTAAATAAGTAAGTGAGTAGTATTATCTGTTACCTATTGAAATGTAGTATTATCTACATAAAACCACTGATTTGCATCAAGTGTAAATAGCTGAAGTTCAATGAGAGAAATGAAATTCGAAATTAATTCAGAAGAAAGGAGAACAATGAAATCATTCATCCAACGGTCTATAATCACAACAATGATGATAATAACAATGAAGTGAGTCTTGCATCTCACTTCAGCTTCTTCTCTCAATCTTTACATTTTTCTGTTGCTTTCAATTTATAATAATTCAATAATGAATGTAATGTGTTCATTCTCAATGTTACATGATCACAATAAACTAGATGGTCTTGTTCATGTTGTTGAGTTGAATTGATTTGATTTAATTGATATCTCACAGATTGAAATCATGTAGTGTATTTTAGAAATCTGGTCGATCACCGATGCTCGATTGGCGGTGATATCCACAACTACGTGAATGAGTAATTGACAAATAATAATGAATTGAGTAAGTAAATAAGTAAGTGAGTAGTATTATCTGTTACCTATTGAAATGTAGTATTATCTACATAAAACCACTGATTTGCATCAAGTGTAAATAGCTGAAGTTCAATGAGAGAAATGAAATTCGAAATTAATTCAGAAAAAAGGAGAACAATGAAATCATTCATCCAACGGTCTATAATCACAACAATGATGATAATAACAATGAAGTGAGTCTTGCATCTCACTTCAGCTTCTTCTCTCAATCTTTACATTTTTCTGTTGCTTTCAATTTATAATAATTCAATAATGATTGTAATGTGTTCATTCTCAATGTTACATGATCACAATAAACTAGATGGTCTTGTTCATGTTGTTGAGTTGAATTGATTTGATTTAATTGATATCTCACAGATTGAAATCATGTAGTGTATTTTAGAAATCTGGTCGATCACCGATGCTCGATTGGCGGTGATATCCACAACTACGTGAATGAGTAATTGACAAATAATAATGAATTGAGTAAGTAAATAAGTAAGTGAGTAGTATTATCTGTTACCTATTGCAATTTACTATTATCTACATAAAACCACTGATTTGCATCAAGTGTAAATAGCTGAAGTTCAATGAGAGAAATGAAATTCGAAATTAATTCAGAAGAAAGGAGAACAATGAAATCATTCATCGAACCGTCTATAATCACAACAATGATGATAATAACAATGAAGTGAGTCTTGCATCTGACTTCAGCTTCTTCTCTCAATGTTTACATTTTTCTGTTGCTTTCAATTTATAATAATTCAATAATGATTGTAATGTGTTCATTCTCAATGTTACATGATCACAATAAACTAGATGGTCTTGTTCATGTTGTTGAGTTGAATTGATTTGATTTAATTGTTATCATTGTTGTTGTTGTTGTAGTTCTTGTTGATGAATATGATGATGATGATGATGTTGTTGTTCTTGTAATGTAATTGCCTTTTGTATTTTCTTCAGATAAGCAGTAGACTGGTGATGATTCCACTCGCGCCACGACGACAGTCGATGTTCAATTAATTCTCTGTTGGATATCGAAACTGAAGAATGTGGACTGAGTGGATTAGAGAAATCTGGTCGATCACCGATGCTCGATTGGCGGTGATATCCACAACTACGTGAATGAGTAATTGACAAATACTAATGAATTGAGTAAGTAAATAAGTAAGTGAGTAGTATTATCTGTTACCTATTGCAATTTACTATTATCTACATAAAACCACTGATTTGCATCAAGTGTAAATAGCTGAAGTTCAATAAGAGAAATGAAATTCGAAATTAATTCAGAAGAAAGGAGAACAATGAAATCATTGATCCAACCATCTATAATCACAACAATGATGATAATAACAATGAAGTGAGTCTTGCATCTGACTTCAGCTTCTTCTCTCAATGTTTACATTTTTCTGTTGCTTTCAATTTATAATAATTCAATAATGAATGTAATGTGTTCATTCTCAATGTTACATGATCACAATAAACTAGATGGTCTTGTTCATGTTGTTGAGTTGAATTGATTTGATTTAATTGTTATCATTGTTGTTGTTGTTGTTGTTGTAGTTGTTCTTGTTGATGAATATGATGATGATGATGATGTTGTTGTTGTTCTTGTAATGTAATTGCCTTTTGTATTTTCTTCAGATAAGCAGTAGACTGGTGATGATTCCACTCGCGCCACGACGACAGTCGATGTTCAATTAATTCTCTGTTGGATATCGAAACTGAAGAATGTGGACTGAGTGGATTAGAGAAATCTGGTCGATCACCGATGCTCGATTGGCGGTGATATCCACAACTACGTGAATGAGTAATTGACAAATATTAATGAATTGAGTAAGTAAATAAGTAAGTGAGTAGTATTATCTGTTACCTATTGCAATTTACTATTATCTACATAAAACCACTGATTTGCATCAAGTGTAAATAGCTGAAGTTCAATAAGAGAAATGAAATTCGAAATTAATTCAGAAGAAAGGAGAACAATGAAATCATTCATCGAACCGTCTATAATCACAACAATGATGATAATGACAATGAAGTGAGTCTTGCATCTGACTTCAGCTTCTTCTCTCAATCTTTACATTTTTCTGTTGCTTTCAATTTATACCAATTCAATAATGAATGTAATGTGTTCATTCTCAATGTTACATGATCACAATAAACTAGATGGTCTTGTTCATGTTGTTGATTTGAATTGATTTGATTTAATTGATATCTCGCAGATTGAAATCATGTAGTGTATTGGAGAAATCTAGTCGATCACCGATGCTCGATTAGCGGTGATATCCACAACTACGTGAAAGAGTAATTGACAAATAATAATGAATTGAGTAAGTAAATAAGTAAGTGAGTAGTATTATCTGTTACCTATTGCAATTTACTATTATCTACATAAAACCACTGATTTGCATCAAGTGTAAATAGCTGAAGTTCAATGAGAGAAATGAAATTCGAAATAATTTCAGAAGAAAGGAGAACAATGAAATCATTCATCGAACCGTCTATAATCACAACAATGATGATAATAACAATGAAGTGAGTCTTGCATCTGACTTCAGCTTCTTCTCTCAATCTTTACATTTTTCTGTTGCTTTCAATTTATACCAATTCAATAATGAATGTAATGTGTTCATTCTCAATGTTACATGATCACAATAAACTAGATGGTCTTGTTCATGTTGTTGAGTTGAATTGATTTGATTTAGTTGATATCCTTGTTGTTGTTGTTGTTGTAGTTCTTGTTGATGAATATGATGATGATGATGATGTTGTTGTTCTTGTAATGTAATTGCCTTTTGTATTTTCTTCAGACAAGCAGTAGACTGGTGATGATTCCACACGCGCCACGACGACAGTCGATGTTCAAATAATTTTGTGTTGGATATCGAAACTGAAGAATGTGGACTGAGTGGATTAGAGAAATCTGGTCGATCACCGATGCTCGATTGGCGGTGATATCCACAACTACGTGAATGAGTAATTGACAAATAATAATGAATTGAGTAAGTAAATAAGTAAGTGAGTAGTATTATCTGTTACCTATTGCAATTTACTATTATCTACATAAAACCACTGATTTGCATCAAGTGTAAATAGCTGAAGTTCAATGAGAGAAATGAAATTCGAAATTAATTCAGAAGAAAGGAGAACAATGAAATCATTGATCCAACCATCTATAATCACAACAATGATGATAATAACAATGAAGTGAGTCTTGCATCTCACTTCAGCTTCTTCTCTCAATCTTTACATTTTTCTGTTGCTTTCAATTTATACCAATTCAATAATGAATGTAATGTGTTCATTCTCAATGTTACATGATCACAATAAACTAGATGGTCTTGTTCATGTTATTGAGTTGAATTGACTTGATTTAATTGATATCTCACAGATTGAAATCATGTAGTGTATTGGAGAAATCTGGTCGATCACCGATGCTCGATTGGCGGTGATATCCACAACTACGTGAAAGAGTAATTGACAAATAATAATGAATTGAGTAAGTAAATAAGTAAGTGAGTAGTATTATCTGTTACCTATTGCAATTTACTATTATCTACATAAAACCACTGATTTGCATCAAGTGTAAATAGCTGAAGTTCAATAACAGAAATGAAAACCGAAAATAATTCAGAAGAAAGGAGAACAATGAAATCATTCATCGAACCGTCTATAATCACAACAATGATGATAATAACAATGAAGTGAGTCTTGCATCTGACTTCAGCTTCTTCTCTCAATCTTTACATTTTTCTGTTGCTTTCAATTTATACCAATTCAATAATGAATGTAATGTGTTCATTCTCAATGTTACATGATCACAATAAACTAGATGGTCTTGTTCATGTTGTTGAGTTGAATTGATTTGATTTAGTTGATATCCTTGTTGTTGTTGTTGTTGTAGTTCTTGTTGATGAATATGATGATGATGATGATGTTGTTGTTCTTGTAATGTAATTGCCTTTTGTATTTTCTTCAGACAAGCAGTAGACTGGTGATGATTCCACACGCGCCACGACGACAGTCGATGTTCAAATAATTTTGTGTTGGATATCCAAAATGAAGAATGTGGACTGAGTGGATTAGAGAAATCTGGTCGATCACCGATGCTCGATTGGCGGTGATATCCACAACTACGTGAATGAGTAATTGACAAATATTAATGAATTGAGTAAGTAAATAAGTAAGTGAGTAGTATTATCTGTTACCTATTGCAATTTACTATTATCTACATAAAACCACTGATTTGCATCAAGTGTAAATAGCTGAAGTTCAATAAGAGAAATGAAATTCGAAATTAATTCAGAAGAAAGGAGAACAATGAAATCATTCATCGAACCGTCTATAATCACAACAATGATGATAATAACAATGAAGTGAGTCTTGCATCTGACTTCAGCTTCTTCTCTCAATGTTTACATTTTTCTGTTGCTTTCAATTTATACCAATTCAATAATGAATGTAATGTGTTCATTCTCAATGTTACATGATCACAATAAACTAGATGGTCTTGTTCATGTTGTTGATTTGAATTGATTTGATTTAATTGATATCTCGCAGATTGAAATCATGTAGTGTATTGGAGAAATCTGGTCGATCACCGATGCTCGATTGGCGGTGATATCCACAACTACGTGAATGAGTAATTGACAAATATTAATGAATTGAGTAAGTAAATAAGTAAGTGAGTAGTATTATCTGTTACCTATTGCAATTTACTATTATCTACATAAAACCACTCATTTCCATCAAGTGTAAATAGCTGAAGTTCAATAACAGAAATGAAAACCGAAAGAAATTCACAAGAAACGAGAACATTGAAATCATTCATCCAACCATCTATAATCACAACAATGATGAGAATAACAATGAAGTGAGTCTTGCATCTGACTTCAGCTTCTTCTCTCAATCTTTACATTTTTCTGTTGCTTTCAATTTATACCAATTCAATAATGAATGTAATGTGTTCATTCTCAATGTTACATGATCACAATAAACTAGATGGTCTTGTTCATGTTGTTGAGTTGAATTGATTTGATTTAATTGATATCTCACAGATTGAAATCATGTAGTGTATTTTAGAAATCTGGTCGATCACCGATGCTCGATTGGCGGTGATATCCACAACTACGTGAATGAGTAATTGACAAATAATAATGAATTGAGTAAGTAAATAAGTAAGTGAGTAGTATTATCTGTTACCTATTGAAATGTAGTATTATCTACATAAAACCACTGATTTGCATCAAGTGTAAATAGCTGAAGTTCAATGAGAGAAATGAAATTCGAAATTAATTCAGAAGAAAGGAGAACAATGAAATCATTCATCGAACCGTCTATAATCACAACAATGATGATAATAACAATGAAGTGAGTCTTGCATCTGACTTCAGCTTCTTCTCTCAATCTTTACATTTTTCTGTTGCTTTCAATTTATACCAATTCAATAATGAATGTAATGTGTTCATTCTCAATGTTACATGATCACAATAAACTAGATGGTCTTGTTCATGTTGTTGAGTTGAATTGATTTGATTTAATTGATATCTCACAGATTGAAATCATGTAGTGTATTGGAGAAATCTGGTCGATCACCGATGCTCGATTGGCGGTGATATCCACAACTACGTGAATGAGTAATTGACAAATATTAATGAATTGAGTAAGTAAATAAGTAAGTGAGTAGTATTATCTGTTACCTATTGCAATTTACTATTATCTACATAAAACCACTGATTTGCATCAAGTGTAAATAGCTGAAGTTCAATAACAGAAATGAAAACCGAAATTAATTCAGAAGAAATGAGAACAATGAAATCATTCATCGAACCGTCTATAATCACAACAATGATGATAATAACAATGAAGTGAGTCTTGCATCTGACTTCAGCTTCTTCTCTCAATCTTTACATTTTTCTGTTGCTTTCAATTTATACCAATTCAATAATGAATGTAATGTGTTCATTCTCAATGTTACATGATTACAATAAACTAGATGGTCTTGTTCATGTTGTTGAGTTGAATTGATTTGATTTAATTGATATCTCACAGATTGAAATCATGTAGTGTATTGGAGAAATCTGGTCGATCACCGATGCTCGATTGGCGGTGATATCCACAACTACGTGAATGAGTAATTGACAAATTATAATGATTCAATTAAATAAATAAGTGAGTCTTACAACATTGGGTTAACAACTTCTGGCAACCCTTGGCATTTTTCTCTATGCGGTTGGTAGTCACCGAATCGAGGTACTGCACATTCGGTAGGGAACTCCTAGCTATGTATTGTGCTGTACGACATTTCCAACACTTTATCGAAGGTCGTGAATTCACACTTTTGACGGACCTTAAACCGCTCACTTTCTCCTTGACCTCTCCTGATAAGTACTCTCCCCGTGAGTCTCGACAACTGGACTACATTTCGCAGTTTACTTCAGATATTCAACATATTTCTGGAGCAAACAATGTAGTTGCAGTCGCCTTATCTCGAATAACTTCTGTTATGACCTTGAATCGCTTTACCCCTTGATACTTGTTATGACTTCACCTTGATCTGTCAAGATTTAACTATGACCTTGACGCGATAGGGTGAGCGGCTTAACCTTGAAGTCTATCACGCGTGAGTTCGAGTTGGGGTAGAGAGATAACTATTCTAGAACCTGATTGGTTGGCAAGCACGCAAGTGAGAGAAGACAAGACAGTTGGAACACTGAACTCTGGATTCTCTGAATTCGGATTAATACAAAAATGTACATGAATAAATAAGTGAATATCTTGACTACGACGTACAATAATTTGGAAAAATACAGTTATGCCCGAAACAGGGAATTAGAGTAGAAAATACAGTGCAAAATATTATCTTTAAATTACAATATTTTCGGAACCAAAAAGAGTATGCTAGTGAATGATACATAGAACGAAAGCTCGTGTTATGTAGAATAAGATAGGGACAAAAATAAATATAAGTGTTTTACAGGGTTTGAATGAAATGCAATAACGTCCCAAGAAAATACCTTTCGTGATTGTCTGGGCTTCTTAATTCCCCGTTCATAACACCTTCCACCTTAAAAAAAAAAAGAAAAAAAAATATGGTTAGTTACTATATACAGGTAAGTGCTGAGATATCATCATTGATATCTTCCTTCGGAAAAGTATGTTCTCCTCTTCGGGTCTATTTGTAGAATATCTGGTCTTCTTCGTTTCCGTGATGCTTTTCTCACGACCAATATGGGGGCAGCCCACGATGAATAATTTACTGGCTCAATGACACCTAGTGCTTCTAACCTGTCCAATTCTTGGTCAATGACTGACAGAGCAGCATAAGGCACTGGTCGTTTCGGTCTGAAAATGGGTTTTGCATTTTCCTTTAGTGATAAGGATACTTTGGTAAATTTACAACAACCCAGTTTGTTTTGAAATACACATGCATGTTTTTGTCGAAGATGATTTATGTACGATACAGACGACAATTGAGAGGAAACAGAAGACTTTGATGTATACATAACATTAGGACGAAGTACATGAGACTCCGAAGTTTCACCAGCGCATACTTTGTCTGAAGTCTTCGATTTGGAAATTTTATGAGAAGGTAATAAATCGGCGGTATTAGATTTGACATGGTGAGAACAAATAACATTTGAATTGTTTGATTCAGAAAGATCATAAGAACATGTTACATCAGGAGCACTCAATTCATTAATATCCAGAGAGGATGATTCGTTGGAGGCATTTGATTTAGAAATATCATTAGGGATTTGGATAGACTCATAGGAAACATTATGGGAACATACCTCATCTAATAATTTATTCAAAGTATCAACATGAGCAATCCAATCTAATCCCAGTAGATCTAAATCGTGTCGATTTGTTAGATAACAAACATCTGTAAATTTACTTCCCATGAGTTGAACATTGCATAGAACCTCTCCTGTTAACTTTACTATGTCTCCTGAAGCATTTCGGGCGACATGTTCCGTCGGTCGGATGCGTGGGCATCCTAACTTGTGCCATGTGTTCTTTGAAATCAATGTGACATCAGAAGCAGTGTCCAACTGAAGTCGTATAAGTTTTTCATTTACTAATAAATTTACAAATTTCCGCCTGCTTTTAAATCCAACTTTAAAGGTTGCAAACGTGGTTTTAATTTGACTGTTTGATCGTTGATTTGAATTTTCACTACGACGTTTAGTCTTGCGTTTATTTGACGAACAATGACCGTCTTTGTGGCCAATGCGATGGCATTTGCGGCATTTATGATTCTTGAACGGACAGAATTTCGCAAAATGCCATGCTCCGCAGAACCAGCATGGTGATGGGGGTTTTGCAGAAGGTTGTTTCGTGCTTGTACAGTTTTGTTTCGATGATTTTATGGATCGGAGTGCATTAATTGAACCAGACTCGGAAGGTTTAACCTTCTGTTGCACCATAGCCGTGTCATGCTTGAGATTAAGTAATCGCTGACATTCGGTCGTGACCATTTGTAATGTCATATTTGGTTCTTGTTCAATACGTGCCAACATTCTGGTACGGACATCTGCATCTTCTTCATTCTTTAAACCACATATGAAAATCAAGCATTTAAACTGGTCCGCAGTGATGTCGTTTATTTTAAAGCGTTCGCACTCTCGATTCACCTTCCCAGCATACGTGACATAATCGTCCTCTGGAGATTTTGTTAATTGGAAACATTTATAACGAGCATTAAATAATGAGGACTGTTCATCGAAAATATCAGATAAAATCTGAACTGTATCTTTGAAGGATACATCTCGTGGATTTTGCGGTAAAATAAAATTCACATATTTATTATATTCCTGTGTTCCCAGTCTTCTTAAGAGTAAGCGGACTTTTGCTGCGTCATCAAGATGCGAGCATTCAATGCGGAAAATGTCTTCATAACGGTGAAACCACGAATTGAAAATGACATTTGCTTCAGGATCATAATGGAATTCAGAAATCGAATTTATGATGCTTTCATACTTGTCTGATTGACAAGTTGAGGACGACTGTAATGAGAACATTCGTGCCAATGCATCCAAAAGCTTCGTTTGATTCGCATCATTTTGTGCTTGCTGCATTTGAAGAATAGTTTTAAGGTCATCCAATGATACAGGCATTTTGTACTGGATCAATCAATATATAAAATAATAAGAAATTCCCGTCGCCAGTTGTTATGACCTTGAATCGCTTTACCCCGTGATACTTGTTATGACTTCACCTTGATCTGTCAAGATTTAACTATGACCTTGACGCGATAGGGTGAGCGGCTTAACCTTGAAGTCTATCACGCGTGAGTTCGAGTTGGGGTAGAGAGATAACTATTCTAGAACCTGATTGGTTGGCAAGCACGCAAGTGAGAGAAGACAAGACAGTTGGAACACTGAACTCTGGATTCTCTGAATTCGGATTAATACAAAAATGTACATGAATAAATAAGTGAATATCTTGACTACGACGTACAATAATTTGGAAAAATACAGTTATGCCCGAAACAGGGAATTAGAGTAGAAAATACAGTGCAAAATATTATCTTTAAATTACAATATTTTCGGAACCAAAAAGAGTATGCTAGTGAATGATACATAGAACGAAAGCTCGTGTTATGTAGAATAAGATAGGGACAAAAATAAATATAAGTGTTTTACAGGGTTTGAATGAAATGCAATAACGTCCCAAGAAAATACCTTTCGTGATTGTCTGGGCTTCTTAATTCCCCGTTCATAACAACTTCCTTGAACAGTTTCCAAGGAATCGACCTTCTTAAACTCGCTCAGCTTCAAAAAGAAGACACTGATCTTCAGCACGAGTTATCGTCTACAACCCTTAAACTACGCATCAAACAGATAGGAACAGGTAAGGAAACTTTACTTTGTGACACATCTACAGGTAGGGATCGCCCAATCATCCCGAAACATTATCGACGCAATGTCTTCAACACATTGAACAAACTTTCTCATCCAGGTGTTCGTGCAACCATCAAGCTTATAGCAGAACGGTTTTGCTTGCCTGGTATGAATAAAGATGGGAGGGAGTGGGCACGCTCCTGTGTAACCTGCCAAAAATCTAAGGTCATCAGACACAACCCGAGCTGCCAACTTTGGGGAAAATTTTGTCAAGTTTGGGGAAGTAAATTTCCCCAGACCTGGGGAAATCCCCAAAATGTGCCCACACTTTGGGGAAATCCCCAAAGTGAACTGAAGGTTTTGGGAATACAACTGACTACTGAAGTTTAGTAAGTAGTATAAAATTCCCAGTAAGAAATGTACGTAAACATTCTCCCTAGGTATTACGTTATGTCAATACGTTTTCGTAAACCCTTTGCGTTAAAACAGTTTTCATGGCAAACCCAAAAGTTTGGGGAAGCTTCACCACAGTGATATCATTTTTATCTCGTCCGTTTCCCTTTCACATGGCTTCACAGCCTTTATCAGACGTACCCGTTGCTTTTTTGTTCTTTCGTATATTATTTTATACTACTTACTAAAATTCAGTAGTCAGTTGTATTCCCAAAACCTTCAGTTCACTTTGGGGATTTCCCCAAAGTGTGGGCACATTTTGGGGATTTCCCCAGGTCTGGGGAAATTTTGGGTTCTTTTCCCATTTCCCCAAAATTTACTATAGAGGCTTCCCCAAACTTGACAAAATTTTCCCCAAAGTTGGCAGCTCGGGTTGTGTCTGATGACCTTAGATTTTTGGCAGGTTACACAGGAGCGTGCCCACTCCCTCCCATCTTTATTCATACCAGGCAAGCAAAACCGTTCTGCTATAAGCTTGATGGTTGCACGAACACCTGGATGAGAAAGTTTGTTCAATGTGTCGAAGACATTGCGTCGATAATGTTTCGGGATGATTGGGCGATCCCTACCTGTAGATGTGTCACAAAGTAAAGTTTCCTTACCTGTTCCTATCTGTTTGATGCGTAGTTTAAGGGTTGTAGACGATAACTCGTGCTGAAGATCAGTGTCTTCTTTTTGAAGCTGAGCGAGTTTAAGAAGGTCGATTCCTTGGAAACTGTTCAAGGAAGTTATTCGAGATAAGGCGACTGCAACTACATTGTTTGCTCCAGAAATATGTTGAATATCTGAAGTAAACTGCGAAATGTAGTCCAGTTGTCGAGACTCACGGGGAGAGTACTTATCAGGAGAGGTCAAGGAGAAAGTGAGCGGTTTAAGGTCCGTCAAAAGTGTGAATTCACGACCTTCGATAAAGTGTTGGAAATGTCGTACAGCACAATACATAGCTAGGAGTTCCCTACCGAATGTGCAGTACCTCGATTCGGTGACTACCAACCGCATAGAGAAAAATGCCAAGGGTTGCCAGAAGTTGTTAACCCAATGTTGTAAGACTCACTTATTTATTTAATTGAATCATTATTATTTGTCAATTACTCATTCACGTAGTTGTGGATATCACCGCCAATCGAGCATCGGTGATCGACCAGATTTCTCCAATACACTACATGATTTCAATCTGTGAGATATCAATTAAATCAAATCAATTCAACTCAACAACATGAACAAGACCATCTAGTTTATTGTGATCATGTAACATTGAGAATGAACACATTACAATCATTATTGAATTATTATAAATTGAAAGCAACAGAAAAATGTAAAGATTGAGAGAAGAAGCTGAAGTCAGATGCAAGACTCACTTCATTGTTATTATCATCATTGTTGTGATTATATTTGGTTGGATGAATGAACGACTACGAAGTAGTCGTCTGAAAACAATAAATGTTAATTGATTTAAACTTACCACAACGATGCATAAGGGCACATTTTCTCACGTTGAATCGACTGTCAACATCAATACCCTCAACAATTTTGTGCTCATTGATATCATCACGATTAAGGTAATGATCTTTGGTCAGGAGCCATTTCTTCGGAATGCTGACCACTTTCTTGTTCTCCTTATCGTCAACTAAGATGTGCTTTACACTTTGATGCTGTAAATGAATGCGCATGTGTGAAAAATTGTACATTCATTGCATTGATGAAAATTCACTAACACTTCCTGATGGAGGACGCAAAATTAATAACCAACAGACTCTTACTGCCTAAAGTACTATATTTGCAACAGTCCTTGAGAAATGATGTCACATATGCTACTAGAATGTATGCAAAAGAGGGATAATGACCTCATAATGTTGCGTGCGCAAGCACATGCACTTACAAAGTATGTCTGTTAGTGTTATCCATGTGCATTCGTGGCTTAAGGTAGAACACTTAAACATATGTTATGTATCGCGAGGTGACTACTCTAATTTCTACCGATTGACTAGCTTCAGATATCCCAGTTCGACCCCAATACTGTTCCCAATCTCCAATATATCAGAACACGAACCGTAGATGAGAAATTGTTTATGGGGTCAGGAGCCGAATAATGATTTACAAACAAATGCATATTTATACAGTTAGGATTACTATAAATATTGACCAACAGAAAGATAACACGTGAAATAATATTGACCAATGGGGAAATGACACGCGAAATAAATATTGATTAGTAGGGAAACGTCCAATAGGAAAATGACACCATTTAACGTTCAAGGGTAGCATTAGACTTAACCGGATAATTGTTTTTGGGATATTTTTCTGAATATCCCAACACCTCCCCTTGGAAAAGTTAATAGCGACGTAATCGAGGATTTACTTGAAGTTTCTTTGGGTGTCTTCTTTTGCGATCCGACCTCCGAGGCAACCACACAGAACCAGAAGGATGTTCTACTTGAGTAGATGACTTAGTCGTCTCTGTTGGAGGTATTGGCGGAAGTTGAAACGTGTCCAACAGCAGGTCGAGTGGAACGCTTTTTGTACTTGCTTCTTTCTCCTTCGCTTCCCTTGGCCTGACTTGATTGTGGTGCCTGGTCCAGATTTCTTGGTTCACTTTGACATCATACATGACGTTCCCGTGTTTCTTTGTGATTTCACCCTCTACCCATCTATCACATCCGTGTCTATAGTCTCGCACGTACACTTTTGTACCAACCTTGTAGGGAATTCGAGTATTCTTCATCTGGGGTTTTTGTTGCGCCACTTGCTTAGGTTTCATCGCACAATGAACTGTCCGTAGCTTTCGCCCCATAAGCATCTCAGCAGGGGATTTGGAGTTTGGCAATAAGTCATGCGGGGTCGTCCGGTACGCAACTAGGAATCGTTCTATGATATCTTCTGTGGTCCCCTCCCCTCGTGATTTAAGCATAGCTCGCTTAAACGTATCAACGAACCTTTCAGCTTGTCCATTAGATTGCGGGTGATATGGCGGAGAACGGACATGGTTTATCGAGTTTTGCAGGCAAAATTCTCGGAATTGGCTAGATGTGAATTGCGAACCATTGTCTGTTACTATTGTTTCTGGAAGACCATGCTGAGCGAAGATCCGATTAAGGAATTTGATGGTTCGAGTTGTAGAGGGTGGCGCAATTGGCAATATCTCCGGCCATTTGGAGTAGGAGTCAACCAGTATCAGATATGTGGTACCATCTAGGGGTCCGATGAAGTCAATATGCACTCGCGACCAGGGTTTTTCTGACTTTGGCCAGGGTACTGGAGGCAACTTAGGAGGATTTTTCGCAGCTTTTTGACAATGCGAGCATCTTTTGACGAAGTCGACAATCTGCTTGTCCATATTCGGCCAATATGCATAACTGCGAGCGATGGATTTCATACGGTTTATCCCTGGGTGTCCAGAGTGGAATTGGTGTAGGATCTTGGAACGTAGGGTTGTTGGAATTACTACGCGATCACCGAACATCAGACAATCGTTAACAATACAGAGAGCACTGCGACGATTCGCTAGCTGTTGCATATCACCACTCAGCTGCTTAACTGGCCATCTACTCTGAACATAGGTGATCGCTTTTTGGATAATCGGGTCCATTCTGGTAGCTTCCCGAACATCTTCAGCGGTAACAGGCATTGCTCGAATGGCATTCGCTAATACAGTAGCACCGGAATCCTCTTCGGTTGATACTATGGCTATGAGTGTGTCCTCATCAGTAGTAGAATGGTTACTGATAAGTCTGGACAGTGCATCCGCTTGACCAAAATCTTCGGAACGTCGATACTGGATGTCGAAGTCGTACCCCAATAACGCCAACGCCCAACGTTGAAGACGATTAGCAGAATGGGCAGGAATGCCTTTCTTTGATCCAAAGATTGATAACAAGGGCTTGTGGTCTGTGAGCAAGGTGAAACGGCGTCCGTAAATGAATTTGTGGAATCGCCGGACAGCAAAAATTAGGGCTAACGCTTCCTTCTCTATCTGACCGTAGCGTTTTTCAGCAGGTGTTAGTGTTCTCGAAGCATGCATCACCGCTTTCTCTGACCCATCGGGAAAGACATGTGAGAGTACGGCACCCAGTCCATGTGTTGAAGCGTCAGCAGCAACCACAATGGGTAGTTTCGGATTGTAGTGGGTTAGCAGAAGATTGGAACTTAACATGGCTTTAAGTTTTGAAAAGGCTGACTCACATTGCGGTGACCAATTCCAAGTAGCATTCTTTTCTAGCAGACGATTCAGTGGATATCGTACGTCATGCAGTGATGGAAGAAATGCTGAATAGTAGCTAATCATTCCCAAAAATGATCGCAGTGAGGAGACATCAGTGGGAGCAGGCATTTGTTGGATTGCGTAAGTATTTTGAGGATCAGGATGTCGTCCGGAAGCATCAAAGATAAACCCCAGGTACTTAACGAAACGTAAGAAGAAATGGCATTTTTCTGGGCGAAGGCGAAAACCATTATCCTGGAGGCGTTGCAGAACTAAGTGAGTTCTGGTATTCAATTCACCAGCAGTTGAGCCGACAATGAGGACATCGTCAAGGTACGTAGCAACACCAGGTACATCTGCTAGAATAGTGTCCATGATCTGCTGGAAGATCGCCGGAGCAGTTTTGATACCAAAGGGTAACCGGGTATACTGAAAAAGTCCTCGGTGAGTGTTGATTGTCAACAACTCTCTGGATTCTAGAGCGACTGGAATTTGAAGGTAAGCATCTGCCAGATCCAGCTTAGCAAAATAGGTACCACCATTTAAAATAGTAAATAAGTCATCTGGGATCGGCAGCGGATAGTGATGCTGTTGTAGAGCCGCGTTGAGTCCTGTGGAAAAGTCTGCACAGATGCGTATGGAACCATTAGATTTTTTTACAACCACAATTGGTGCAGCCCAAGATGAATAAGAAACAGGTACCAGAACACCCTCAGTTTCCAAACGTTGAAGTTCAGCGTCAACCAGGGGTAAAGATGCGTATGGAACTGGACGCTTTGGGCGAAAAACTGGCGTAGCTTCTGGCTGCAGTCTTAAAACAGCTTCAGTTGTGGTACAAAGTCCAAGACCAGGCTGAAATAGTTCAATAAATCTTTTTCGAAGGTCTTCAGCATGCTGTTGTGTCGATGCAGTAGTTTGGACTTGATTGCAGATAGCGTTAATAGGAAGATCAGCGAGACCAAGTTCTTCGAACCAATCTAAACCTAAAAGATTGAGCGGGGAATTGGTGATGTAGCATGTCCCATCGAAGGTTGTACCTCTGAATGAAATGCAGCAACGGAGTTCACCATGAAGGCGGAGATGACCCCCACAGGCACTGACGGCTGTCTGAGAGGATGGTTTGATGGGAGGTTGACCCAAGGTTCGCCAAGTCTTTTTCGACAGAATGGTGATATCTGATGCAGTGTCCAACTGCAAACGAACTGGCTGACCATTGATTGAGAGGGTCAAAAATTTGCGTCGAGTCGCGGCATGAGTATGGAAGACTGCTGCTAAACTCCTTGATGAGGTAATCGGCTTTTTGTGAAAACGACGCTGCGTCTGTGCATTTCGACGGTTATTGGATCGGTTGGATTTGCAAAAGCCGCTTTTGTGACCAACTTTCTGACAGCGATCGCACACATGCTGTTTGAATGGACAAAACTGCACATAATGCCAGGCTCCACAGTGCCAGCATGGAGAGGGGGGCTTCTTCTGAGCCGGTTTAGAGTGATTAGAGACAGAAACAGCGCTGGCGTTCGAGAGACTCGAGGTCGTCGATCTCGAAGATTTTCTTTGGTGCTGAACAGCATGAACTTCGGAACCACCCTGGCCACCAGATTGAACCAAAGTGGTGTCACGCTGCAGATTGATGATGCGCTGGTACTCGTCTATGATCGCATTGAGTGTCAGTGTTGGATCTTGTTCAAGGCGGTTTAGCAAACGAGTTCTGATGTCGGAGAATTTGGGTGACTGAAGACTGCATATGAGTATTAGGGACTTGAATTGGTCTTCAGTGAGGGATCTGAGCTTGAATCGTTCGCACTCACGGTTAACAACGCCGACGTGGGTCAGGAAGTCATCGGACTCATTCATGATCAGTTTTAAGCAGCGATATCGAGTACTGAAGAGCGAGTGATGATCACCAAAAAGTTGGCTAAGGGACTGAATAGTGGCGTCGAATGAACGGTCGCGTGGGTTCTGCGGTAGAATAAAGTTGCAATACTTATCCAGCTCTGATGGACCAAGTTTACGAAGCAGGAGACGCACCTTCCACGCATCATCTCTGTCAGCAAAGTCAACTTTGAAAAGGTCTTCATAACGTCTGAACCAGGTATCAAATGTAATGTTGGCATCAGGATCATAAAGGAATTCTGAAATACCACTGGTAATACCATCAACTGATTCAGGAATTGTCGATGTAGTTGGAACTCGAGAAGATATGTGCGTGTGAGCAATCATCTCCATCAGCTTCAACTGCTGTTCGAACAATTTTTCTAGTTTGGCTGGATCCATGGTTAATCACTAAATTCTTTGCTGAATCTCCGTCGCCAAATTGTTATGTATCGCGAGGTGACTACTCTAATTTCTACCGATTGACTAGCTTCAGATATCCCAGTTCGACCCCAATACTGTTCCCAATCTCCAATATATCAGAACACGAACCGTAGATGAGAAATTGTTTATGGGGTCAGGAGCCGAATAATGATTTACAAACAAATGCATATTTATACAGTTAGGATTACTATAAATATTGACCAACAGAAAGATAACACGTGAAATAATATTGACCAATGGGGAAATGACACGCGAAATAAATATTGATTAGTAGGGAAACGTCCAATAGGAAAATGACACCATTTAACGTTCAAGGGTAGCATTAGACTTAACCGGATAATTGTTTTTGGGATATTTTTCTGAATATCCCAACAACATACCAATATTGCTGGGGGAAAAAGGGTCGGTATATAAATCTGAAGGATTATGGAATGGCTTGAACCTAATAAGGCCTCCATCACGAATTTCTCTTACGAACACTGGTCTGTACCTACCGTACTACACGATTCTGTGACGACAAGTGCATTGTCTGTCTCTTCGTCACAGCTCTGTAACTGACACCTCTTTATAAACTGTGCTTTTATTTTCCTCAACCTTCTGTAATAGGTTGATCGCGAACAGCCAAAGAACCTAGGGTATTTCGTGTCTGCTGCCCGCCTTTTCGCAATCTTATCGAGCTGTCTATTATTATTCTGAAAGAAATAATTGACTTAAGTAAAACTGAACATAGACAGCAACCAAATTTTCCGACCTGCACTGCTAAGAACTCACCTGCATAGCTTTCAAATTTTGAAAAAGTGCTTTAAAAGCGACAACTCTTTGTCTACTGTCTGATTGTTGATGTATTAAAACAAGACCTGGAATTCGATAGGCTATCCCTGAGCAAAAGTCTGCATTTAATTCAACTGTAAATTTTTTTATTCAAATTTACTACTTTGAGGCTTATTTATATTATGTAGATAAAATGTCAGTGTGCAAAAATGCGCTACGAACATTTTTGGGATTTCCCCTAAATTTCCCCAAACTTTGGGGAAGGCAATTTCACTTTGGGGATTTCCCCAACATTACCCCAAACATTGGGGAAGGTTTCTCACTTGGGGGATTTCCCCAAAATTCCCCACAATTTCCCCAAAGCTGGCAGCTTGGGAATAAATGTCCCTTAGGCTCATTTAAAACTCCCGATGCTCGTTTCGACCATGTTCATCTGGATTTGGTAGGACCTTTACCAGATTCAAATGGATACTCTTACCTCTTAACCTGTGTAGATCGTTTCACTCGATGGCCGGAAGCAGTACCTATCAAGGACATCACTGCTGAAACAGTGGCCCGCACTTTCGTCGAACGATGGATAGCAAACTTCGGTTGCCCCTCAACCATCACTACAGACCGCGGACGTCAGTTTGAGTCTGAACTTTTCCGTCGTCTGACCACATTATTAGGAAGCACTCGCTTCCGAACGGCCGCCTACCACCCACAAGCAAACGGGTTGGTAGAACGTTTTCACCGACAACTAAAAGCTTCACTATCAGCTGCAAACGTTTCACAGTGGACCGACGCTCTCCCACTCGTCTTACTAGGTATCCGCAATGCAGTGAAAGCTGACATAGGAAACACTGTGGCTCAACTCGTTTATGGAACGACACTCCGACTTCCAGGAGAATTCGTGGATCCTTCATCCTCTTCAATGAATATGGATCTAACCTCCTACACGAACAGGCTTAGAAACGCAATGCGTTCAGTTAAACCTGCTTCCACTCGACCTCAATCAACTGATGTTTTCGTTCAACCTGATTTACGATATAGTACACACGTTTTCGTTCGTCGAGACTCGCATCGACGACCTTTCGAATCAGCATACGAAGGACCTTTCAGAGTTCTTCAACGCGAACCGAAGTACTATATAATCGATAAGAACGGAACCAACGATAGCATCAGCATCAATCGCCTCAAAGCAGCGTATTTAGAAGGAAATCCTATCTACGTGGATTTTACTTCGGTACAATTGAACGACACGACTCCGACACTTATAATACCTCATCCGACAACCAACACACACGATGATACTTCGACAGTATCCGAAAATAAACTTAAAACGACGCGTTCTGGAAGAAGAGTGAGATTTCCAGAACATTTAAACGACTATTGCACGTAAGGCCCTTCTCGACATTTTCTGTATTATTTTTAAAAAAAATTATTTTTATTTCAAAAAAAAACAAAAAAACAATTTTTTAACGCTGTTACGTGTTCATGAGTTTATTTTCCTTTTTTTACGCACATACGAGTGTATTTTCGACATGCACTTACATTTTCTTTTTTCGTTTCCAGGACGGCTGGAAAAGGACGATGACGTTTATGAGGATCCGAAATTTTCATTGTACTTTTCTTTTTTTTACTATGTTGTACCTCGGTCCCATATAATAAGGAAAGACGACCAGACGCTGCTAAATTTAGTAAGCTATCAGAAGAGTGTTTACCAACGACAAACTCGTTGGGTTTAAACTTCTGGCTGGCCACGTCTTAGGGTCATCACTGCCCCACTAGGGGGGAGTGATCTGTAGCGGTAAATAAATCCCCAAACTAAATAGCTCTGTAGGTTTTCGACATTGGATGCTGACCATATGTTTTAGTGGACTCATCTAGCTGAAGGCGCTCGGTCATGCATCCGCACCATATCACGTGTGGAAACGGTGTGCTCATCATCTACCGCAATCTCTAGCCAGATTAGATCAGAGATTCCCGATATATTGGTTATCGCCAAATACACTCTTCCGATCTCCTCGACTCTGTCTTTTGATTTCTCTCGGTGGGAACAAAGTATATTAGAAGGTGTTACTGGTAGAAGCGTTGTCAAACACTTAATACCTGTATCATCCTCATGCTTAAAGCCTGTAACGAAACAGATCAGTTTAGTAAGTAGAGTTGCCTGTTTCTAATGAATATACTGATTCAGATCAGTCTGATTAAAAATAGGAAAAAATGTGCCTTTGATGCTGTTGCTGTCATACATTATAAGATAGCGATAAGTATGTTTGTTGTTTATTTCTAGACTGTACATCTATCACTGACCATATTTCAAGATCACTGTTATTAAACAATTTCCCCAGGAATAACATCAGTAGCAGGATAGCTAAGTGTCTGAGGTTTTAGTTGCCTGCAAAACAGCCAGTATACAGTCGTAGTAGATGAGTGTTCTGTGTCTCAATTAAATGTAGCTGGCTGTGGATAAATATTAAGAATCTTTTTGACAACTGGGACTTTTACTTTATCAGACACTCACTCTGCTTGTATGTCTTCCTGTTAAACTAGACGCAGATGCATGAGAATACTTAAATGGGAGCAAAATAATAAAAGCATTGCGATACGGTACTAAGCCCATATTATGCTTTGCATAAGTAATAGTAGCTGACCTTATCTAATATTCATGAACTCAAGGTAAATCGCAACTGCATAAATTCTTTCCTGAAAAACGTAATTTTTTATTTATCTATTCCACATCTCTGACTAAATTCATCACTATTTTTTTCATTTAGAATGCAACAGGAGTGAGCCTTCACAAATCCTAAAAACTATTTCGCCGTTGGAACTATGGCCCTGTGGAACTGTTTACGGGAGACCCAACTAACAACAGATTATAAAAAGGATGCTAGACGTCCATTTTAGTTTCACAACCACCTCCAGTATTTTTTGACTTCTTTTACTCTTTCGTTTGGAGAAAAACAACAAAAACTGCGGCTCAACATTACCAATACAGCTTCTAAACGGGAACTTGGTTTAAACCTTTGTTTGATATTCGATTCTTAATGAAGGTTCTTCAATAATTTTTTTGAATCTAATGCTACTTTGTTTACCTACTTAATCGTTGCAAGAAACTTGTGATAAGCGAGCCTCAGCACCTAGTTCATGTGTTCGAATGGTTGTGGACTGAGTAGATGCTTTCGCTCAACAGGCTTCTGTGTCTAGTAGCAGGCGATCACCAAAACATCCAGGCAGGAAACTAGGTATATTAACAATAAAAGAGGGAAAAGAAATTGGTAAATCATAGTATGATTCTATCCTTAAGAATATATCCATAGCTTGGCGGGCAGCGAATTCCAGCACTTGACAACTCCTAAGGAGTAGAAGTTGTGTCTACAGTTTCTGGGTGTTACCCCTTAGGTTAGTGTTGAAACTAAGTTTAAGTAGGTGTTTAAGAGGATGTCCAGAAGTGTTAAGGATACTATAAGCCATTAGAAGGTCACCTCATAGACGTCTATACTCTAATGGGTAAAGGTTAAGTGATTGGAGGCGCTCTTCATAAGGTGATTTAGTATATATCTTCGTCATTTTCTTGGAAAACCTACAAACTCGGTTTCTCTCACAACTTATTCTAACCACCATGAGTTGTCACGGTAGCTGATGGACGGACACGCGTTACACATCCAAACGTCCCCGTGTCTAATCTCATAGCTTCTTATTCAAATGTCATATGATTAGCAAGTAATGCCTCTACCCACATTAATGGAACACGAGTAACTTAAAAGCACCCTGTATGGTAACCTACATTGGTCTACGCACTCGCTTAGCTGTTTAGTGAAAATATTACTACAGTCCTGCTAAAAATCCCATGAACCCCCCTATCTCCATCAAAACAAATAAGTCTATATTTGCTGCATATAACAATTTTATTTTTTAAAAGTAAGATATAACAGTTAGAATTGGAGTGAAATGGAAATATACAGCAGATGCACGTGGTACAGGAAATTAAAAACTGGAGATTGTTTCCTTTCATTTTGCTGATAACATCATAAAGGACGGTTAAGAACGAACATACGGACAGTTAGTCACAGGCAGCAACAACAATTATTCTAGCTAGAGAAACGAACTCCAGCTTTGGATATCTAAAAAACAAGTCAAAACAAAACCGACTACCATTTTAAAACTTAAGACGAACCAGCTTGGCTGGAGAAATACATTGAATTGATCAGCAACAGCAAAAACTCAGAAAATAAAGCTAAATCAGGAGAAAATTTCGCTCCAACAATTAGAAAATTACATTAACTTCTGCATTTTAGCATACTGAAACATTAAATTACATAGCCACGCAAAATAAATAGCTGAAAGAAGCACAGGACAAAGAAAGCCGACCGCCATTGCCTACAAAGATGGCGGATATAATAATTCCCACCTCATTCTGATTGGCTGCTAAGCTGAAGGGCACATTTACGAAATTCATTTGCGTTTAATTGCAGCCGTATTTCTGCAGCGCAAAAGGAACAACTCATCTTCGTTCTCCGCCCTATCATCCGCAATCGAACGGACAAGCAGAACGCTTTGTGGACACCTTTAAACGAGCAATAACGAAAGGGGAGCTAAGGGACAACTGGACAAGTAATCGCAAAATTTTTAACAGCCTGTAGGCTGTTAAGGACAAAAGAACGATGCAGACTCGAAATCACCGGCTGGATTTTCCGTTAATCTTAGACACACCAACGCTACATATGCCCAAGGATCTGGAAAGAAGCCTCGGACAAGGAAGACGACAAGAATAGCGGGACGACGCCGCTACCCGGTTTTCAAGCTACAAGTAGACCCTAGAAAAAAATCATATTCGGGAGAGATGTGTTGAGTCGGCTTTCCGAGAACTGCAACGGAGCTTCTGAATCGCTTATGGATCCAAAGTCCTAGTCACTCAGATCATGATGAATCTTTTAGAATATCAGCCTTTCATTCTACTATTTGTTAGTAGCATTTTACGTCTTTTAGCGGATTGGCAAATATTATCATTTATAAATACCCGTGTTTTACTGTATGATAAGGAAACTTTGGAGTAAAGTGCTTTTCGCTTATTTTGCGCCTTTTCTCTCGAGTTCAGGTCTCTGCGTATTTCTAGCTAGTATGTTACCAGAATAGCTTAGGAACTGAATAAAGCGTTAAAATTAACAAGGCTTACCAAACACCGCGCAAACTCGGAATATAAACATATTTACAAATTTCTGCACATCACATCACCCACTCACTCGCATATCATGTGCAACCACCCAACCATTACAACACCTATCCAATTATAGTAATCAATCTACATTACATAATGTTTCGTGTGGTCAACAATCACTAGTAGGTAGGTGGTCATCCCGCGTGTGAACACCGCACAAATTCGGAATATAAACACGTTTACAAATTCCTGCACAACGTATCACCGATTGTTTAGCATAGCATGTGCACACTCTTTTTCGTACGTCTCCATCTTTTGTTTTTTTTTAATCTTTTCTTTCTTCATTTCTAACGTGTTATATTGTTTATTCTTCTTTTCTTCTGTGCAACTGTTTTATTTTATGTCTTAAATATTAGATACCTCCAAATATTATTTTGTTCATCCATCTACCACATTTTACCGTGATTCAACCATAAGTTATTACTAATGACCAAAAGTGAAATGTGACGCAAACAGCACAGCAGCCATATCAAAATATACAGAATAATTCCAGATCATATCATCATTAACCTGAAGATCCAAGCATGCATATATATATATATATATAATTTACATTAGTATTTTACGAACACAGCCCACATCTCAGCGAAGCTCATATCATATCTGATTTTATTTCTAGTTTTACTCTCAGTCTATTATTTTGTACACACTTTTTGAAACTTGATTCGTTTTGTCACTGATACCTATGATATCTGAATTACTTTGATTTCATTACAAGCATATAAGTACTGTCTTTCAGTAAAGAAATCTTCCTGTAGAAGTTAGTATGATATGTATTGATATTCCTTCACAGTTTTTTCAAACTCTACTTCAATAATAAACAAAATAACTCGTTGGAATAGGCAATGATTTTTTTGGCAATAATAATTAAAAAAAAATTAGATATCAGAAATAATATATTTGAAACTCTGATAATAAAATCAACACTGATCGACAGAAAAATGATGATACAATTTCTGATGGTAACATGAGAACTGAGACGAAATACAAAAGTGAGCTATTTATACATATATATATGACAGACCAATAAATCCTCAATTAAAATTTGTTCAAATCATCAGCAGTTAATTCAGGTATTTCTATTTCTAATATTAAAAACAGAATTAGAATAAATGTTAAATAAATCATAATGTAAATGATTAAAACACTTATAGTATATAATGTTTATTGCATTAAATTTTAATATTCCATCAAATGAACAATAGAGATAAACTATACATAAATAAATAATAACTAGACGTAATCCAAGACAAACACTTTATCTAATGTAATGCTTGTCCCAAATGCCCTGGTACGCCCTCCCTCTCGAAATGCTCTCTCACGCGTATACAGCCTCTGCCAGGGAAGTCCTACTCACTGCCTTCTCGTGGCCGGGGTGTTGTTTACAAAAATGAGAGAACGAAAAGAGAATGTCTAGCGCTTTAACCGGATTCCAAACCAATGGTGCACATGGGCTCCAGTATCCTGAAGGAAAAAATGGCGTATGAACCAATTGTTGGTCACCGGCTACCATGGGACTGTATCTCCTCACGATGCTCCACTGCCTTATGGATCAGACCTTTAGGTCAAAGGCTCGGGGTGTGGCCCCTTAAGAAAACCACCTGCTTCGGTCTGGGCACCCGGGCAGTATCACAGCCCACACACACACACAAATATAATGTGGCGCATATATATTTGGTGCCCTCTTGTACCAATATTTGTGTTCAAATAAATAATGCTTGTCCCAATTGTAATGTAATTCAATTTTCTAGTCTTTGTTCGTTATATCTTTTGGTTTGTATAAAATTGGAGGCACAGTATTCAAGTCAATTTGTGATAAACACTTGCATCTAAATGGACTTTATTTACCATCCTATATGAAAGAGGTTAACCGATCGTGTACCTAGAAGCCAATAGAAACATTTTTATCAATATTTATATGCATATATGCTTATCGCTTTATCATAAACAGTTCTAAAAGGATTGTCATGTCATAATTTCCATTATGTCTGTCTGTCAATAAAACAATAACGTAAGAAAAGATCCATCAATAAACTGTAGATACAACATGACCATTTAAACAACACTTTTATAGTTGGTTTCTAGTGAATTCGCTATATCATTTGCTCTTGAAAGTCATATTAACAGAATAAGTTATAGCTGAAGAGAAAGTCTAAATAAATTTCTATCTCTAAAGATCCAACGTATATTACGATATTTTAATGTTATAAGAGCAACCATCACACAAAACTTAAGTTATGATAATAAACTTTCTTATTAATTGCAAAAGAACAACAACAACAAAAAACATGGAGTTTAACAAACTAACCAAAATGTGATTCTAATTCTTTTAACAAGTACATTTCTTCATTCACTACAAAATTCACTGCTATTCCTTCTTTACCAAAACGACCAGATCTACCGATACGATGTAAATAAGTTTCCCAATCAGCATTACCAGTTCTTGTTGTTGGCATATTCCAATTTATTATTAAATTCACTTGTGGAATATCTAAGCCTTCAAGATAAAAAATTATTTACATTAAAAAAAAAAAATCCAAACGAATCAAGTGTGGAAAAGTATAGAATGTAAATAACAAAATAATCACATCTTTTAAATTTGGCAAATCTTATATTTCAATGGCTGAAATCATGAATCAATTGAAGTTAGACCACCATGGAAAACTTGGAAGCACTGGACGATCGTTTTCTATAATAGTCTGTTATATCTTGTGATCTGAGCGCCCTGTTAATGTGTAACGTAGTAATACCCCAAATCAGAGAGCATTGAATTAACGATCGGACCAATGACGCGTTAGACACGTGCGAACAGCCTAGAGTCCTGATTGATACTGCTTTCACCTAGTCCATCCAGTTAAATCCAAAACACCAGTCTCAGCCTCTGCAATATGAATCATTATATTTCGAACATAATCGGTTTATATACCAACCAAAAACAGACCACATCGTACCATAAAATAGAAAATAACATTTGTACAAAATTGGGCCAAATGTGGCTGTGAATTTGGGAGGTAGTGATTAATAGACAGGGCATAATTCAAGTATGGTAAATTGTATAATAATAGTTCATAGGTCAAAATAGAGCTTATAATAAGAGGGACATGAATATGATTAGTCTAGTTGTATAACAATTATACGATAAAAAATACACGTATAGTATTGGTCCATAAATAGATCGCAAAAGTCACCATTCATTATTCTCATCGGGATCTAACATAGTCTAGTTTCAATTGACTCATTATCTCCACCATTAAAATTACTATAATATTCACAAAATCCCTTCTGATATAAATCTTATATTATATTAGTTAATGTAAACAAAGTAAAGACAAACCAATTAGTATTTTATAAAGAAGTTCAAATGATTGAAGAATCCATTTCTCAATGAAATGATATACAATCAAATAAACTAATAACGTACTACCTACTAATCTAAAAGAAACGTACGACAAATTCATCCAGAAGATAAGCACTGGACGATCGGATAGTCCTATTGTGGGACTCCCCAGCAGTGCGCACCCATGACCCCTCCTCGCGGGATTCCAAACCAGGGCCTATCAGTCTCGCGCGCGAGCGCTTAGCCACTAGACCACTGAGCCGGTATCCAACAGTGTTAATGTCTAACTTCAACGAACTCACGAAATTGAGCGACACATCCACTATTGTGATCAGTGAGTTACTATCTCACAACTGACCCGGTTGAACTCCACTGCTTCTCACTAGAACTCCAGGATATACGTCTTGAAGCCAGTCACTAGTGAGCATATGTTGATATATATATATACTCTTGTATAACTATTAAGTGACTAGATTATATGTATTTATACTTCTTTTATTATAAAATTTCATTTGACCTATTGACTACTACTATTATGTAATTTACTATTCTCAAGTTATTCTCAATGTATTAGTTACAGTCTCTCACACTCACAGCTACTTTTGACATGATCTTGTATAATTGTTATTTTCTATTTTATGGTGTGATGCAGTCTCATGGATTTGTATATAAACTGTGTACGTCTGTAATATGTGATTCAAACAGTGGAAGCCAAGATTGTGTTCTGGACTCAATTGGCAGTACTAGGCGAGAAAAATCAATAAGAACTTAGAGTTGAATCTAGACTGATCATGCTGACTAACGTGGCATTGATTTAGCACAAGGCTAAGGTCGTATAAGCCGGTACTCTGATTGTCGATCATATAACGTTATATCGACAGGTCATTGTTGAGGATGACAGATCCCCAGAAATCACTTGATAAACGTCTTATTTTTGTAAGTTTACTTTGGAAGTTTGAACTCCTCGTTTTCACGCCAAAAGCACCCACTTTTACTTTCAGATCGTATTTCCCATTAGAAAGGACCCAAAACGTCATTGGTTGGTTGCCTCTTTTAACATGCTATTTTGTGACGTTTCCCACGGAAACTTTTATGCTGTATATATAAACGCTTGAGTTATGTGCTTGTGGTTGTTCGTGCTTCTAGGTGCTGTGGAATACACCTTTCCTCCATCTAAACTGGATCTCCTTCCTCTAGTTAGCAGGGTTGGGACGCATCGGAGCAGTTTAGCTTGTCTTGTCGTTATGTCGCTGTTCCTTCATTTCCTTCGTCGATTTCAGGTGATCTTTTAATCGCTTCAAGCATAGCAACCATAAGAGCATAACAGAAATTAACACTAAGATAAGAAACAAACCTCGAGAACACACATTAGTTGTAATTAAAACTCGGAAATTCGATGAACGAAAATCTTCAATGACTTTTTCGCGTTGAGAAACATCTAAATCACCGGAAAGTATATAGACTTTATGACCATCCAAATTCATTTTCCCGTCCAACCAACTAGCTTCCTGTCGTGTCTAAACAAAGGATTCAAAAAATCGGAAGAGATTAAAGACAAAAAGATCAATTTGTGAAAACTGTGTGTTTGTAGTTTTGTCCTCGAACAATGTGTACAAATATTTATGTACATTCTGAAGAATAAGCACAATATGGACAATTTGGAAGACTGATTAATTTAACAACTAAGAGTGCATATTTTAGATATGTTCGTAGGAAAGTAGAGCTAAATGATCTGTAATAAATACGCATACATAAACACAACTAGTTGAGTACTTAAAGAACAAGTAAACAGCTCCTTGACTTTTTTTAACGCTGGTACTTTCGATCATTAGAAGTTGTACACAAGCTTACTAAAACAACTTTTTGAAATCAAGTAATGAACGTTTGATACGCCTTTTTCCAAAAGGCTATCCATGGTACGATATTTTCTACACAAATTAATTGAGTTACGCTTATATTTCAAACCGAGCCAAATACCCAATCGTCAGGTAACTGGAAGTCATTTACTCTATCAAAAGCACAATCAAAGACCAAGTATATACTTGGAATAAGAGAATAAAGATAAAACTACAGGACTTACTATGAATAAAGAAAACAAAACTGCTAAGTCAAGTGTTAGTGTCCAAACAACAAAAATAAACTAAACATCTCAAATCAAGAGTTAAAAAGCCATCCATGATGAAAAACGTCCTGAAGAGTTGAGTGTATAAAGAAAATTCAACGAGGACAAAGAGGGAAACTATTACTTTTGATTCTGGTACATTGAAACGTCGACACTCTGAACAGTGACTTGGTTTCCATAAAAATATGCATTTTGAACCCTTTAAAATGTTTACTTCCACGTCTGGTACAGTTACAGAAACCAAGGGAAACTCTTATATGACCAACAGTGACGTTGAAACTTCAGATGCTGCTGAAAGATACTAATATTTATCACAAACTAAACATTCGACTAGTCAGGTTGAGAAATAAAATAACTGGATGGAAGACGCATGAGCGACTAAAATTCTCTTTTTCGATAACATCATTTTATGGAGCTGTACAGTCGCATTTATAGACGATTGTCTACATTTAATAGTTAATAAGAAAACAAGAGAGTATTAAATCATTATCAACGATGGTCGAATGCATTCGAGTATCGAATGTAAATGTCTATAAAAATGATGTGATGTTGTATTTGATAAAGTGATCAAAAATTATCAAAAGATTTCAAGTATTGAATATAATAGTCTAGAAATAGAAGTGTGTTATTTCAAAGTGATCAAAGCTATCAAAAATCTAATATTGAATACGATAGGTATCGCATCATCTTGTAAAACGATCAAACTATATCAAAGAAATGAAAGTTTCAGAAGTAACAAGGAATGATAATGTTTACAACGGATGCAAAGTACGATTATCAACTTGAAAGAGAGAAAAAGAGATGAGTAAGAAATTAATTACCACTTACGACTGGTGAGATCCAAAGGGGTACTAAAGCCATAAAATAATAAGGGATTGGACAAGATTCTTTTATACGCAGAGGTCAAGTCTGAAGTGGTGAATTGCTGTAGCTCCAGCTGTGCACGAATTCCTAGTCCAAACCTTATTCGAGTCAGTTTTTTCAACATAGTAGATAATCTTGTGTGTTAACTTTCGTAGTGGCAACTGACCAGAGTTGACCATGTATTCAAGGATTAAGCTATCGATCACTTTACATTCTCCTTAAAATAGCTATACAGAGTAATTTTCGGATATTCCTTTACCAAGTGTACGCATTGTAAAACCAATATAGCCTGCTCTACAAGGGCACGTAAACTGATAAGTAGACATTAAGAGGCTCCAAAACATCAGCTTTCTTGATACTTACCCAAATGACACTTTTACTTAAGAAGAAATTCAGAGCTCCGCTCGATGCAATATCTTCATCAGAGGCCTAGATTGTTTATTTTTTATTATCTCCGCAGACGTATCGCCCTCAAATTCAATGTTCAGGAATAAGACCTTCGGAACTGTGGGAGTACTTTCAACTTGACGTTTTGAATGACCACTGTGAGATCGCTGGAAAAATTAGACAATTACGACACGTGGCACACACATGACATTGATCCACAATCCTGAGGAAAATATCCTACAATTTTTCACTAAAAACAAGAACTAGGCCTTTTGAACGCCTTGAAGTCAACTAATAGACAACAAACTTTCACTAAACGTACGATAGACTCCTAATTCAGATTTTTTGACCGCTGCTAAGATGTCCACTATTGGTTCAGTGTGTTGACCAAACAGTCGTGATGATGCATTTTTCTAACGGGTGACTACTATTATTGTAATTGCTGCTTGTCGCTGTAAGCAGAATGCAGTGAATACAAGGAGTAACTTCGCTGATCCAAACATTGGTAGCAATAGTTTACAGTCTGTTAATAACGGAACTGATGTCTAAAGGTCATGTTATGAAACTTTTTTACAGTGAAAATTATAAACACAGGTTGCTTCTTGATCTACTGCATCATGCACAAATGCATTTTAGACATATATAGATCAATTTGAATTGACCGCAACAATGTTATTCTTTGAAGCACTACAGTAGGCGTAGATTGATTTTGGTGGGTAGTTAAAGTATTGAACAAACAAGATAAAACGTCGAAATACAAGTACAAACGGAGATGTGATTCGTTGTGTATACTAAATAACGCACAACGTAGAAATAATGAAATGTAGTCGAACTACTTGCTATTAGTAAGTAGCCAAAAATCAACAGATGAAATAAGTAAGGTTAGGAAGATGATATAAAAGCCACTCATTAGGTAAACTATCTCTACATGACATTGAGTAATGAGTAAAATAAAGCGGTGGAATACTCTCAATCATAAATTTACAACTTGAAAAAACTTTCAGCTCTCTGAATTAAGCTGTCCAGTTGTCATATTTCCCCAAAAATCATATAGATATGACACAAATACGAAGAAATCGACATTATTGCTTGATTTTCTGGACGGTTCGACTTTTCTTTCCAGCTGATTTGACCGTTCCCTAACCCTTCTAAGTGACAGTATTATTAATCTGCGCAGAACACATAACAATCTCAAAGCTTTGGTGGACCAGGTTTTTATTATTTACAGTTTATTTCCGGGTGAGGATCTTCTTCATAGATTAATTTGCTAACTAAGAACGAACCACGATTAATTCAATTATATTCATCAGTTGGATAACAACGTTGATACATTAGTTATGTTTAATTAGGTAAAAATTCAACAAAATATAAAACTTACTGCACAAAATATAATTGCTTGGCCAACTTCAAAACCTCCATAAATATCTTTTAGAGCCTGATACTTTTCAATCCAATCATTAAAGCACATGTAAAACTGTTTAATATTCTTCAAAGGAAGTTGTGTACGCTTTACGCGAAACTCTATCGGATTGGGAACAAACTCATGTGCAAAATCAATAATGGAATCTTCATATGTAGCTGAGAACAATAGGATTTGACAATTTCTAGACAACTTCCTACGGAGTTGATACAGGTAAGAAATAACATGAAATAACGTATACTCTAATAATAACGAAATAATCATATTAAATATTTTATTAACTTAATTTAAGTTTAGTAATGATTGAATACAAGTCTGACACTACTTATATACTTTTTGAGTCATTCTGACAAGGATGGAAACTGGAAAGAATTGGGATTTTTACAAGTATTAAAACATGATTACTTAAACAAAAATGAACTTTAGTGAGTATTCATTAAACGATTCCAAATAGACAAGAACGAAGCTAGTTACTTACAAAGAAAATGTAAGAAAGATTAGATTTTTGTGGCCCGAGATTTGACTCCAATTAGATCCTATGATTGATTATTATTGAAATATACATATCGTCTATCCTCGTATAAAATTATCGGCCTGATCCGCCTTAGGGTATAACGGAATTAAATAAATGAAATACGAGGACGGAGTTTTGAATACGTATACTTTGTACATTCATCTGGACAGACAATTAGATGAACGAAGCGAAATGACACGCGGTAGAAATGGCAGGTGAACCAATTCGACTTAACCGAGCGTTAATCAATATTTATAGTCACACAAAAATAAGCTACAGATATGTGATGAGTGGGATAAGATCAGTAACAGACCAGTCGAAATGTTACTCGAATAACCCGACCCGTCGTTCAAGACTTTGGTAGATGTTCTTGATTGGCATCTCATAAACTTCATAGATTATTCCACTCGCAACAGACTTCTTACTGCCAGCGACTCGGATGAGGCGAAAAGGCTCCCAGCAGTCACCAGACGCAGCTGCTGTTTGCAACTTTCCGCTTAAATTTAAATTGTTAGTGAATAATGGCAAGAAACCGATATTATTAGCAATCTGAATTGCTAACTACAATATTGACAATTGTCCAGTCCAAATGTATTACAACAATACATAGTCCTCTTCATGAAAGCATCTCTGAAATCCCCGACACAAGGAGAGGAATCCTTTAAGTTTAACAAAAAAAAACCATGAGTGACTAAATTTACCCCGATATTTTAGAAAATCATTCACAATGACGACTGAAGGTTAAAAACAGGTACATCCATGTTTAGTGAAATATACTTTCAAGGTCAGAGCGACATGTTAATTCTCAAACGCCATTCCAGTTAGCAAATCGTTCACTAATATTGAAGTGATAATCAACAAACAGAAACAACCAACCGTAAAGTAAATAATAATGTTTATTATTTTAAAAAGCAGGCATCCAAACCTTCTACTTTAAAAAAATGGTCGATTAGAATTATAAAGGAAATGGAAAACAAAAAATTCCTCAAGCTTGCTTTTTAACCCGCATGCATATGTTGAGAAAACCTTCTTCTTCTATCATTATGTCAGCTTCATCTAATACAAACATAACAACTTTGGATGGATCAATGCGATACTCTCCTGTACCACGAAACCAATTCGCGATTGTACCCGGAGTACCAATAACAATCTGATCAGTTACGTACCCATTCGAATCGACTTTGACTAAAACATGGATTTTCAAAATTAAAAACCATGCAGTAATAAACAAACTCACTGAAATAAAGTTATCATGTCAAATACGCTACTTTAAATAACCATCTGAAAAACATTTGAATACTTCTTCTTAGAACTCTCTTTAGAAGATTGATATTTTCTTAACTATCTGTTTGATATGATTTAAGTTTATTATAAAGATCAAGATCGTATACCTGGCTTTGAGCTACATTTTTTCGAATGCGAGGACTGACGATGTTGTTCAGAAACACAACGGGAGGGTCGACGTACGACTAATTGCAAGCTAAATACTTCACCAGTAAGCTTGCTTGTATATCTGGGATATCTACTTTTTCTCAGCAATCGAATATTTCAACAGGTTACATTTTTTCCATTTAAATTCACTAACTGTCAACAAGCCCTATAGCTTATTCACGCACATGTACAAAATAGTACGAACCATCGCAACGAACAGATTGTACGAGATGACTTAATCAAAAACTTATACTTCTAAACCTATTACTGATTTAATGCTGTATGGGATATTTTCCTAAAATATTTCAATTAATTTTATATACTTTTATTTGCCTATATTACGTATATGCGTATGTATATTTATTTCTTGCGACGGATAAGTGTAAGAGAAACTTGTTGAAATATCGGGCTGAAATTTCTATATCGTACTAAGCAGATACAACTGAGTGAAACCATTATTACTGTTACTATTATTAGTAGTAATAGTATTATTATATAACCATACAGAATGAACTCAACTAAACAAATGAATAACGAAGAACGAGTTGTCTATGACTTAATACGTGTCATAAGAAGCTAGAAAGGTGCTTTACTCCAGTCAATAATTATTAATAAGCAGTTAGTGTTGCAGAGCTTAACTAATAAGCGAAACTTTTATACTGTACCAATTTGAAATTGATTACTACGAAAACCTTCGCAAACCCTCCATTGAAATCCGAAAGTAAATAACTGTTTTTTGAAGATTTCATGAAGCAAATACAAGTTTATGCTTTGATAATATGAACAAAAAACAAAATAATTCATAAAATCTATTATACCACGTGGTGAACGGACTGCTGTAGCAAAAGATACCTCCGTCATGAACTGTGCCATTTGTCGACCAACTGATTCTATCTGCAATGCCAACTCACGTGTAGGTGCCATACACAAGCATTGACAGTAATGTACATCTGTGCTAATACGTGACAACATAGCAAGAAGAAATGTTGCTGTTTTTCCGGTACCAGACTGAGACTGCGCAATCATATTTTGTGGGCTGGGAAAGCAAGTGAAAAGTAAATAAATTATGTTACTACATAGCAGAGACTTAATGGCTGAAGCATTTAACTTTCAACTAGTAGGTCCCTGATCCAAACCTCATTACATGTACTTCAGTTTGGACAACCGAGTAATATCACCACCCCTCGTACAAAAAGCGTGGCCTAAAAATCAGCGTATAAACCTGTTCTCGATAAGCGGAATATCATTACATTAGTAGCATAAGACAGGTTACGTGAAATGGATAAAACCAACCCGTTTCGTGATACTTAACAGTTATGAAACATAGTTGAGGATAGTGTTTAAATTACAGATATTTGATCACAGGTATATTCCAAACATTTTTCACGTGTAACAGCAACGGTAAAGTTAAACACGAAATTTTAGACGAGACAGCCGTTATGGTTGTGAGTCATGACCAATAAAGGTAGATGGGTCATGCCAAATCAGTGTCCACTGTGGCTGGGATAAGACTAGGTTTGAAAAAAAAACAATAACGGCTAGAACAAGATGTAGCACCAATACATGAAAGCAATGGGTGTTGGTCTGAGTAGTATGATGAGGTGTAGATAGAATGAGGTCCATAGGATAAAATTCTTTATAGTAAAACCTAAACTGCATACCCCAGAAACCATCACAATGCTGCAGGTTAATTCACTCATTATGTGCTTTTAACTTTTGAGCATTTTGTTCTCCATCATTCACTTCACAAGTATAAAAATCTCATTGACGTTCGCATTTTTCTTTAAGTATTGTTAAAAATCCTACCAAGCCCCAACTTCGCAGAAACCAAACTACTACGTCTCATTATTGCTATCAACATTTTTAGGATAACTGGATGTAATTTTTGCGAAAAACGGAATGCACCTGCAAAGAATCAGGTGAGCGGGTGAACTGCGTAATGCAATTGTATCGTCTATTTAAAAAACTGGAGTAACTTCGTAAATTAAACTTCACTCACATGTGCTTAGATCTTCCATAACAAGTTGCTTAACCTACAAAACAGTAATAATGTGTACAAGCTCGGGTTCTATACGTCTTAGTTATAGCAAGAGGAAGTCAACAAAAGAAAATATGTGATGGAAAGCGAAACTGTAATAGAAAGTTGAGAAGTCAAAAAAACAAATCAGAATTGAAAACAATATACTTGGAACTATATACTACACACCCGTACTAATATTTTATTTATTTGAACACAAATATTAGTACAAAGGGGCACCAAATACATATGTGCCATACAATAAAAATGAGGCTGTGAAGTAGGGAATGTAAAATGTATATAAATAAAAGGAAAACAACAACGAACAGAGAGTGAAATAATAATAAAGAGGCAGTTCAGTTAGCAAAGTACAACCAGAAAGAATTCCTCCAGTTAAAGAAGTTACGTTCATTTCTTATGAAGAAAATAAAAGAAAGTTACAGCAGGATCACCACTGGCTTCTTTTCTGAAACATATCTGATAATGTTTCTAGCCACTGCGTTGCACCATCTCTAGGACCCCAACCAGGGAGTACTGTACAGCTTTTTTTCATACCGCCTGTAATAAACTCTTTCTTACGGTTATGACCCAGCTATTCCTATTGCTTAGTATTCTCAGACACCGATTCACTCGACAAGTCCCCAAATCAGAACACGGTTGAACAGGAAAAAGATTATATTCCAAATAACAATGTTAGATGGAAGTAAGAAGCAAGTAAGAAGCACAATACGAAAAACGTTAGTATATTTATAGTTTTTACACGAGAAGATTCTAGTGTTCTCCAAGTATCGACTAGTGCTGATTGGACAAGAATTAGCCAATCAGAGTACAACAAAGCAATCGTGCATTGAGCATGCTTTAATCCAGTCCATGTCCCGCTAACGCCGCCACACTGTCACACAGTGACCATCTCTCCGACCAATCCCAACTCCGGCAAATAATGCACAACGTAGAATTTTCTGGTGCGACATTCGTAGGACATTTCCAGGCCACAGAAGTCGATGTTCCAAGATAGTGACACCAATAGAATTATCTTCTCTGAGCCCGAACACACGATGCCGAACCTCTGCATTACTAACATGTTGTTACCACTCGATATCAGCAATCCTTCGAACAGTGGTGATCAAACAGAAAGTCATATAACATCCTCAACTCGGAGGCCAGGTTTCACAAGCATAAAGAGAAACGGCTCTCACCGGTGCGTTGTAGATCCGACCTTTAACAGTCAGACTAACACCACGATTTAGATTGAATGTAAGTGACCAAATACAACTAAATACCGGTTACATCACAAGGTTAACGGAAGCCGATTACGTCCTCCTTGAATGTTTCATTCACCAAGTCTGCACCACTATACATGATCCAAACAAATGCCTGATGACCCTGTGAACAAGTAACATGTCTCAATCTGACCACTAATATATTATACACCGTGCAACGTGATATAAAAGGTTATGAATAATGTTTACACAAAATGTGCTAAAATCACTACATAGAAGACGGATTATGACTGATTTATCGCACATAATGACAGCGTTACTAACTTATCTACAATAGAGGATTATCGATCAATGTATGTTCATGATTTTATAAACTATATTTTACATCCACAGGGTAATACAGTTGATTCTTAATATCCAGTACTGAAACTCGTACAATTTAGGTCTGAGAAACAACACCAGTAATACACATGAAAGGCGTTGAATTTATCCATTTTGTAATTTTGTCCCTTTCAGTATATAAACCATACACAGTGGAAAATTTGTTTCATTTGACAACCCAGCCAAATGCCCTGGTACGGCCGAGAGTGGGGAGAGTCCAACTCCCTCTCGAAATGCTGTCACATGACCACGAGTATAAAGCCTCTACCTGTGAAGTCCTACTCATTGCCTTCCCGTAGCCGGGGTGTTATTTACGAAATTCAGAGGACGAAAAGCGAATGTCCGGCTCTTTGACCGGGTTGGTGGACATGGAGAGTCCACCTAGGGGAGTTAGAAAACCTTCATTCCAAACCAATGATGCAAATGGGCTACAGTGTCCTGGAGGAAAAAATGGCGTATCGTTGGTCACCGGCTACCATGGGACTGCATCTCCTTACAACGCTCCACCGCCTCGTGGATCAGACCCTCAGGTCGAAGGCTTCGGGTGTGGTCTCCTAAGAAAACCGCCTGCTTCGGTTTGGGCACCCGGGCAATATCACAGCACTCATGCAAACCAAATGAGATTTGTGTGGCGCATATGTATCTGGTGCCTCCTTGTACCAATATATATATGTGTCCAAATAATAATAATAAACATGGGTAGAAATATGAAGAAACACTAACATAGTTGACGTCCTTTACTATTAGCTTTCAACATGTTTAAAATGAGCGATCAACAAGGTGAATAAATCACAAGCTATTTTATAGATGACAGGAAAAGCTTTCGAATTTTTACGAGGTATACTAAGTATCACTACTGTCTGGAAAATCTTCTGTAGAACCAACATCTAAAAACATAAAAACAGACAGGTATGAAGCCTATTAGTTTAACAAAGCTATTCAAGATAGTGAGCAAATTATATCTAAACTAAAAGAGCTGGAATAGCTGCATTCGTTCAGCGCGAGTACAAATTTGCACGTAACAGATGTCATTTAAAAGAATACAAATGATTGTGAATAATCATAAGATCCACTTTCATACTTACAACGCACCTTATAAAAGAATCGGGCATTTTTCATGACAAGTGTACACTACTTATGAACATAGGTGAAAACTAAGATTAAGTGAGGCTAGAAAGTAAAAGCAGTGTCGAATAACGTCAACACAAAATTAATCAAGGCAAAGCTGTACAAGTTTTGGTTAAAACGTGTCCCCCTCCATATAAAGCTTGCAAGGCACGTTGGATCAATCACATCCAAACAAAATATCAGTACTTACTTGTCAGATATTAGGCTGCTCAAAGCTCGCTCTTGTATAGTGGATGGTTTGTAAAACCCCATCGCTGCGATACCTTTCAGAAGAGGTTCCTTTCTGCTGTTATAGTGAAGGTACAACATAAAAACTTACAAGTTTAATTCTTGAAACGTGCGAACGGAATGAAGAGGATGGTTGGGGTCAGACCGCAGGATTTCAATGTCCAAGTCGTGCGTCTCAAGAAGCTTAGAATTTAGCAACTTGTTGAGGTATGATATTTCCGCCCTAGTGAAAGCTTAAAAATAGTAAAACCACTAAACTGCTTACGTTTTTCTTCCGACTCTTGATCGAATTCATCACCCTTGCTTTTGCTAATTCGCGATACACTTTCGAAAAGCGCTAACCAGTTTTCGCTCTCCGTAAATGACATACTGATGTAAAGCGTAGAATAACTTGTTTGACAAAAGTGTCGTAAAAGTAAATAATCGAGCGAAATGTAAATCCAACGAAAACGAGACCAGGACCTTGAGGGGCAATTGTCATTCAATATACAATATCTCTCAACATGGCTAGTGTAAAACATTGGATCTTTTACACATTCATAGAAGATGTCCATAATACGGCTGTATCATAAATTCAAAACACGTTGTGCAGTAATACTCATATATTGGTCTCACGCGTAACATAATCCATTAATTATCTCTCAAAATTATGCATTCACATCGATATACACTCGAATCACAAACACTTAACCAAATTTACGACCTCTTTACAGACTATTATATAACATTTTCTGACCTTTTTATGTTCATTTGTAACGTTGCTGATTATATTTTCTGATCTATTTTACTGTTTATCCATTTTCATATGTGTACCCAAGTCCGTTATCCACTTCTTTGATCATTTTCGTGTGTTTGGTCCATGTTTGTCTGTGAGTAAGGCATCGATGCGATGCTTTAATTGAATATGGTGGAATATATAGGCTGCCAATCAGAGTATGGGCATTAAGAAGGGTATAATATAAGATAATTGTCTACCAAACGTATGTAATCCATCTGCCATGCGTATTTCAGGAGGAAGACTGTTCCATATTAATGCATACTTGATAAAGAAGAAGTTTTCCCGAGTCTGTAATTTTTATTTCTCAACTTTGACCCTAGATGCTTTGTCTCGAAGGTCGTTTTCATGTGACTATTGGGTAAGAACCATATTATATGTGGAGGGTTATAAGGAATCTGAAGTAAAGAATCAAATTGAACCTAAGCCTTCTTTTCCATAAGTGATCTAGTTCTATGATATGGCAAGAACGAACAGTAGTCAACCATAGGCCTTACACATACCTTGTGAAGAATGATTTTGGATTCGTTCTGAAAGAAGTTGTGAATAATGAAGTCAAGCGATTTCTTCATTTTAGATGCTTTGGTTGAGATATGTTCGGAGAAGTTAAGACTGTGAGTAATGTACTTTCGAGTCAGTTACTGGTGTGAGCTTGAAAAGTGTTTTTGTTATGTGTTAGTTTAACTCTAAAAGACATGTCACCAACACTCAGGTAGCCGCATTTCTCTGCGTTGAACTCCAACCTCCAGAGCTTGTACCAGTTGTCCACCTTGTTCAGTTCATGTTGGATTTTTTACCTAGTACTACGCACATAGTACACGTTAGTTTTATAGACTGCTCTTATGTCGTCAGTGTAAAGGTAGATCTTACTTCTGTAAAAGCACCTGAATATATTGTTGATGTAGGTTATAGAAAGCAATGGGACAAAGACACTACCTTGCACAACACCACTGGATATTGGTCGAGGTGTATATATCGTCGAGTTAATTTTGGTTATTTGACGTCTGTCCGTGAGAAAAGACCTGATCTATTGCAGTGAGGATCTGTATATCCAACCGACTGAAGAGTAAGACATTTTAATTTTGTACTTTCAGTGCTGAAATATTAATTTTACCACTTTAGTTATATTTCATAAAATGTCGTTTTATGGAGAGTGAAGATCAGGAAATTAAACTCAACTTTTCACCAATAGGAGCAAAAATAGTTTCGAATACAAAATTCAATTTTCTAAAATTCGATTCGAGTGACGGTGGTTCGCCCAGCTGCAACAATTATTCGTCAGACGCTGTATTAGATCAGGGTGAATTCGATGACGAGGTTTGCGCTCTGTGCCACCTCCATCAGACGCTAAAGAGGCACATGGTTTAATTTAGAATGAATCCACTTAACTATCATACGCAACTTCAAGAATAGAGATAATAAGACATCAACTTTTATCAGGCGGCTAAAGGCATTGTATTTCTTATTATCCTATATTGAATGTTGAAACGCTTTGTTATTTTAAACAAGTAATCCCCCACTCCATTGTAAATACCTTATGATATAAATAAAGACATATTCACGACTAGTCTGGTTTTGTTCAGACAGTCAGAGGAGTAAAATTAAGAGATAGGTCGCCATCACAGTTTTTTCATCATCTACACGTTTTAGTGGGTGATAACACAGTGGGTGAAGCAGTCCTAAAACAAGGACGGATACAAGCTCTCCCATGCTACATCCAACATTGTTTGGATGCACAAAATCCTGAGACCTCCTTATCTCATTGAGCGCGTATAGCCGATAGAATAATGGAAAGAGGCCCCCCAAATGGATCACGCACAATAAACCACACACAAAAAGAATCATCAAAAGAACCAGTTCTATGAGAACTCGGTGCGAGTGTTGAGAGTCACCAGAATGCAAGACACAAAACACGTCACAAATTTTCAGACAATCTGGACAGTTCTGTTGGTACCATTGGAAGTTTGATGTCAACTCAACCAAGTGCATGCAACCATACGCCCGCCTTTAACAGAATTTCAAGAATATGGGAGACGGATAACTCCTAACCAGATCGCGACAACTGAAGGGGGCGCTTACACAGATGCCTGTTTTATAATAGAGACAGAAACTCAGGCTTGAGTTTCTTGGTAGATACTGAAGATGCTCCTAGTAACACTGCTCAAAACCAAACTGGTCTGGGTTGAGAAACTTCCCCAGTTACACTCTAAACAGCTAATAAAACTGAGATCGCGGTATTTGGGCAGAAAACTTCGACACTAGATTGGGGGTTTAGAAGGCGATTCGATTACATTCCACAGCTGGGTATTATCCGCCCGCCTGATAGCCAGTGAAAATCCCCTTTATATATGATCTCAAAGGAGAATGAGGGTGATTGATGACCGTGTGTAGACTACAGATCCCTCAACCGTCAAACCGTATCAGATAGGTAACCAATACCGCATATCCAGGATTTCACAAACGGTTTACAGGGTATGAACATATTTACTAAAATTGACTTAGTCAAGGCATATTACAATGCTCCTGTGGCTGATGAAGATATCCCCAAGAAAGCTATTACTACATCCTTTGGATTATTCGAGTTTGTACGCATGTCATTCAGCCTGAGGAACGCGGCACAAACGTTTCAATGATTCATGGCTAACCTGCTTCGAGATATGCAGTTTGCACGGGAGTATTCAAAAGATTTGTTAATTGCCAGTTCCGATTTACAATCATACGAACAGCATGTGAGATCAATGCTAAAACGGCTGGATGAAACTTGAATGAACATACATCAAAGTGTGTTTTCAGTGTCTGAAATTTATAATTTCCTGGACACAATAAGTCCAGAGGGGATTATACCGATCAAAGAAGAGATGGACACCATCAAACAATGCCCCATACATAGTTCTTTAACACAACTTAGAAGTTTTTTATGTATACTTAACTTCTATTAGAGATTCATACCCGGTTGTGCACAAATAACGCAGCTTTTGACAGGTTCCCTTGAAGGACAGTCAGAAGAATTTGAGCTGACTTCTGAGGCTGTTGAGGCAATTAAACAGTTAAAGGATAAAGTGGCTCAAGCATCTACGTTGATGCATCCGAATTACCTTTCCCCACTTGCTTTGATGGTGGATGCTTCAGACAAAGCAGTGGGCGGTAACCCTATCCAGCTGGTTAATAATGCCTGCAGACCAATTACTTCCTCGTCAAAAAGACTTGCTCCAGCAGAGCCAAGGTATTCTACCTTCGAACAAGAAATTTTTGCAGTCTAAGTAACTATTAAGCATTTCCGAAACATGACGGGAGACAGGGAATTCACAGTTTTCATGGATCATAGACCACTGTCTAATGTACTAAAAGCGATGGCCGACAAATACTCATCTCAAGATGTTCGACACCTGACTGTAAGTCACAGTTCACAAGTGACATCCGACATGTCGCCAGGAAAACTAGGCGATAGATGCATTATTTGGACTAGAAATGAACGTGATACAACAGTCTACATTAAATTTCGAGATTTTGAGAGAATCAAGAAGAGGATCAAGAAATACGAGACCTACTTACAAAAAACAATTGTAGTCCAAAACTAAGGCAGATACCATCGCCTATTGACGGTATATACCGACAAAATATCCTGTTTTACAGTGACACGACCAAGTTAACGCCACTACCTTTCGTCCCCAAAAGTATGCGAAGATTAATGACCTTCATTTTTTGTCTCATCTTGGTGTAAAAGCCTCGACTAAGCTAACCAATACAGGATGTACATGGCGACATTTACAAAAGGATGTACACAAATGGGTTAGAGAGTGTTCGGCGTCTCAACACTACAAAGTTAACTGTCGCACGAATTCACCCATTGGCGTTTTCCCACAACCAGATGCATGTTTCGCTCATGTGAATATTGATTTAGTAGGCTTTTCGCCGCATTAGAATGGTTTTATTTATCTGTTTACATGTAGAGATCGGTTCACGAGATTCACTATAGCCATACCGATAACGGACATCACGGCTGAAACAGTGGTTAAGATTTTCGTGCAAAACTGGGTGAACATTTTTGGTACACCTATAACAATAACGATGGATCGAAAAGCACAATCTGAATCCGAACTATTTGATAACTTAGTCAAACGTCTAGGCTCTAATAGGATACGTTGCATTCAATATCAACCACAGGTTAATGGAATGACAGACCGTTTCCTCCGTCAATTAAAGGCTGTCCTCATATCTCACTCAAACCCCGGTCAGTGGAAATTAGTTATGTTCGGAATACCATTAGCTGTCAAAAATGACGCAGCGTTCAGTATTAGAACTAGTTTTCGGGACGAATCTGAGAATAACGGGTGACTTTATCAGCCCTCATACTAAAAATAAAAAGTTTGATCTAGAAAGTTACGTAGACCGACTACCGATTAATACTTGTGAACAATCGCGAGAAACATATGTATCTAAGTGTCTAAGCAATTGCACGCACGTCTGGATAAGGTGTGACAAAATAACAGCACCTCTTAGCACTCCATTCGAAGGTCCTTTCAAATTCATCTCAAGGAAATCCAAAGATTTCGTAATAGAAAAATAAGGAAAAATAGACGCCGTAAGTACTGATAGACTGAAACTGGTTATCTAGGTCTTGAACCACCATATGTGCCGTTAGATCATTAACCCGACAAGACGATTACGGAATCTATAGGTAAGAATAAAAAATCTGCACATGTGACTAAAAACGTTAAATGAACACAGCCGATTGGTCAGTCAAGAATATCCACAGTTTTGGCTGGAGTCCAAAATGTGACCATGTTATTATTAAGATCTTGTGTTTAGTTAACTAAAAATATTTTTTTCTCGTTCCGTTTCACCAATTTTATTTAACCAACAAAATCATTACCAAAGAAAAGTAGTAGTCTGAAATATTATGCGATCCACACCTCAGATCCTATGCTTTTGATGTATGAGCGTTATATTTATTTTAAAAAAGATACTGAATACTGTTAGGTCCCGATAAACATAATGCATAGTAACTTGGGGATCCATTTATGGACCAACACGAAACGTATATTTCTATTGTATTATTATTAAGTAACTAAACTATGCATATTCATATTCTTCTTATTATAAGCTTTATTTTGACCCATAAACTATCATTATACGTGTACCATTCTTGAATTATTCCCTGTCAATTAGTCACTGATCCTACGTTCACAGCCACACGTGGCCAAATTTTGTGCAAATGTTATTTTCTATTTTATGGTACGATGTGGTCTGTTTGATTAGTATATAAACGCAGTATGTTTGAAATATAAGGATTCATATTGCAGAGGCTGAGACTGGTCTTCTGGACTTAGCTGGCTGGGCTAGGTGGGAAGCAGTACCAATCAAGACTCTAGGATGCTCGCACGTGTTTTACACGTCATTGATCCAATCGATAATTCACTGCTCTTCGATTGGCGGCTTTGGGCTATACCAATGCATAAACTATTTATCCGTAAACACACGCTGAGTACATATAAAAAAGGTTAAGTCTTCAGCTGAGATGAGCGATGTGAGTAAAATACTTGTTGGTTGTTCTCATTGTCACTTTTTACATGCTTATAAATGTTACGCACCAATTTAATGAACATAGCTGCAGGATTGTTTGTAATTTAATCATTTGCATTGTTCAATTTTGTCTTCATTATATTTTTAATTTGTGACATTTCCGAATCATGAATTTGTTCTAAATCATAAGAAACCTTGTACATCTGAAACAGCACTATCTATTTCGTTTTCCATAGCCAATCCCCAAACCAAAGCTATTCATAAATGATTTACCGACATCGCCATATAATCGTGTTACGATTTGATAGGCATGTGACATAGTCGAGTTAGGTGATGAAGTTAAGACCTAAAGCAGTCAATATCCTGAGTGATAACTATTTGCACAAATGGTGTTCTTTCCCACAGTTAATTTTATACAAACAGTGACTAAAATTTCATACCATTATCATAGAGATGGGTTGGGAGTTGAACTCCTCTTGGTGATAACCTATGCTTTCATAGTTTGCACTCACCTTATCAATGTACGAACACTTACTTAACTGAAGATATTGCACAGCGCATTACCTGTAAGGTTACTATATTAGCTATGTTGATTTCACATACCTAAGTTCAAACTCAGTTTATACCCAATCCGTTAGATAATCAGAACATTGATTTTATGACATGGCTCACGGTAACGCTGAAGTTAAACCACTTATTGTCAGTGGTTCATATGAAATTCTGGAAACTCTCACCAGTGTTAAAGAAACCCATATTCTATATAAACAAGTCATATATTTAGCACTGTTTGTCCTAAAAATGAAACCTACCCCACATGTGACTTTTCTATTTGATTATTATTAATATGAACAGAAAACACTTGTGCTGGTCATACTACAACCAGCTAACACGGTGTTTCAATGCGGCCGGTTAGGGCACTTTGAAATACTAATCCGTCCTTTTATGGTTATTTTTCCTCATGTCAGTTAGCAATCATATTTGTGTATTTCCGTATTGTACCTTATTATTTTATTCAGGCAGTGGAGCAGTTCTTCAGGTTTGACTGTCTTATGAAGTAGATTCTTCTTTAGTTTTTTTTCTTGAGAGTGATTCAAAAGGCAGGTTAGTAAGCACACGATAGCGGGACAGAGCATATGGAAATCATACCTCACCAACATGGTGTTGTGTAGCCCGCTCGCGGCACTTCCTCAGATATACTTGTTTCATTTCCACACCCTCTTTTCTCTTACAAGCTATGATAATTATACTGAGGGCGCGTAACAAACAGTCAGAGATAGTTGTGGAAGAAAGTAAATTCTACAAAATACGATAAAAACCTAGTAAAGGAAGAGACATACTTGTACTATATTTGATTTCTGACGGAGTTGGTCGTCTTTGATTGAAAGTCAAACACTGAAAGAGACGGTAATTTTCTCTTGGGCTGAGGAAGCAGAACGTAGTTGTTCTTGAAAAATAAGTTGATGGAACCGACGTTCCTACGGAAGTCGATTCTAGGAGGAAGCCAATGTACCAGCTTAGGCTGAGTAGTTAAGAGTTGAAGTCAAAAAACATAGTTAATGTCAAAACTATAGAGATCAAGTAATAATTTACATCCTTATTTCGCATAAGCGTTATATTTCCTACAATCCTTATTGAATATTGAAAAGCTTTGTGAGTTTGAACAGGTAACCTCTCGCTGCACTGTGACTGTCCCACGATCAAAATACAAACCTATCCACTACTAGCCTGGTTCCGTCTATCAATAGAACAAAGGTTACCTCCATGTACAAAAGATGTGTACAATCGATTTCACGGTTTTTTACTCATTTGTTACCTTATAATTGACTTGCTTTCTACAACATAATGAAACACAATTCCATAGCAATTGGTCTGGTGGGGGGAAATATGTCTAAATATCATAATGCAACTTTTGCATCACAAACGACACAAAAGTTTTTTGTCGATTTCCCATTCCCTTTCTTCAACGGTATTGTAATGACACACCATCCAAAAATATGTGTAACCACCGAAATTCAAGTACTTGCCCTGAATTCAGAGCCAAAAGTCAAAGTTTTTTATTAGACCATTCTAAGTTCTTTTTAAGTGACTCATAATGGATTATATAAGAGCACAAACTCTGTGAGCGACCTAAGCATTTTTAATTTAAAAAGTCAAATGAATTATACCGACAGTTCAAAATGCCTCAAACGATGCAGCCCCTGTTAAGCAGTCTAAAGTTTCTTTAGCACGCATTATTAATGTGCTAAACAGTAAAAAAACGTCTGTAGTGGTTCGAAATTAAATCGTCTCAAAAATAATAGTTAAGTCATTGCGTCAAAAATTAATGTATTGATATAGTAAATAACATATATAAACACAAGAAAAATTTACTGGACGTGTTCGAGTCGCATTTGGTATGATGATCCACAATTATAGGCAATTAATGATTCCAATATGAATTGTCTTAATTCTAGCAGTATATCCAGATGAAGTATGTAATAAAAATATAGCTGTGGTCTGTAAATGCAAATATTAAATATTTCAGAGCTCAGTAAACTTAACAACATGCAATTCCCAAGCAACCCAAAGAGGGGAAATAAAGGCGAAAAAAGGGGAAATAAAGGCGAAGAAAGGGGAAATAAAGCGGACGGAAGCGTAAATAAAGGGAAAATATCGCTTTTTCGCCTTTACGTCGGTTATTTAGGGGAAATGTCGCTTTGGGGGAAATTTGAATAAACGGCATTCAGAACTTCAGTTTTCATAAACTTCGACAAATTAAAGCTAAGCTTAATGAAAAAACAAAATTAATGTCATAAAAACAAGGTAAAAATTACGGAACCAGGCATTCAGTTGAGACGCATATACGCTGACTTCGTTTTTTGTTTAGCTAAAGTGTTCCGACATGCTTGGGACTTATTTACTTACTTACGCCTGTTACTCCTCGTGAAGGAATATAGGCCGCTCACCAGCATTCTCCATCCAACCCTGTCCTGGGCAATCTTTTCTAGCTCTGTCCAGTTGTAATTCATCGTTTTCATATCTGCTTCTATTATCCGACGCAATGTGTTCTTTGGCCTTCCTCTTTTTCGCTTCCCTTCAGGATTCCAAGTTAGGGCTTGCCTCGTGATGCAGTTTGACGATTTGCGTAATGTATGTCCTATCCATTTCCATCGTCTTTTCCTAATTTCTTCTTCAGCTGGAAGTTGGTTTGTTCTCTCCCACAGAAGGCTATTGCTGATAGTATCCGGCCAATGGATGTTGAGTATCTTGCGTAGACAGCTATTTATAAATACTTGTACCTTCTTGATGGTGGTTGTTGTAGTTCTCCAAGTTTCAGCTCCATACAGTAGAACTGCCTTGACGTAGGTATTGAAGATTCTCACTTTGATATTGGTTGAAAGTTGTTTTGAGTTCCATATGTTCTTTAACTGTAGGAATGCTGTCCTTGCTTTGCCAATCCTTGCCTTTACGTCTGCATCTGAACCTCCTTGTTCATCGATGATGCTTCCTAGGTATGTGAAGGACTCTACATTTTCCAGAGTTTCGCCATCAAGAGTGATTGGATTGTTGTTTTCCGCTTTGAATTTGAGGACTTTGGTTTTCCCTTTGTGTATGGTGAGACCTACTGATGCAGAGACTGCTGCTACACTGGCTGTCTGCATCTGTTCGTGTGTACGTGATAGGAGGGCTAGGTCATCTGCGAAGTCCAAATCGTCTAATTGATTTCGAGCTGTCCATTGTATTCCGTGTTTTCCTTCAGATGTCGAGGTCTTCATAATTCAGTCGACCACCAGAAGAAAGAGGAAGGGAGAGAGTAAACAGCCTTGTATGACTCCGGTCCTTACTTGGAATGCATCTGTCAGCTGTCCTCCATGCACGACTTTGCACTGTAGTCCGTCGTATGAGTTCCGGGTTATGTTGACAATCTTCTCAGGAACTCCATAGTGTCGAAGAAGTTTCCGTAATGTCCTCCCATCTACACTGTCAAATGCTTTTTCATAATCAATGAAGCTGATGTATAGTGATATGTTCCACTCAACTGATTGTTCGACGATGATCCGTAGTGATGCAATTTGGTCTGTGCACGACCGATCCTTACGGAATCCAGCTTGTTGATTTCGAAGTTGGGCGTCTACTGCATCTTTCATCCGGTTCAGCAACACTCTGTTGAAGACCTTCCTTGGTATCGACAGCAGTGTAATGCCTCTGTAGTTTTCACATTTGCTCAGATCTCCTTTCTTTAGAATATTGACGAGGTGTCCTTCTTTCCAGTCCATCGGCACTTGTTCTTCCTCCCAAATCTTTTTGAATATAACGTGAAGCATGTTTGTAGTTACTTCGAAGTCTGACTTCAGTGCTTCAGCTGATATGTTGTCCGGTCTCACCGCTTTCCCGTTTTTGATTTGTCTGATGGCCATTCTGATTTCTTCCTTCGTTGGTGGGTCGACGTCTATGGGAAGATCTGTGTGTGACGCCTCGATATCCGGTGGATTCATTGGGGCCGGACTATTCAGGAGTTCCTCAAAGTATTCTACCCATCTGTTCCGCTGTTGCTGAAATTCAGTGGTTGGCTTGCCTTGTTTGAATTTGACCGGTCTCTCGGGTTTACTGTATTTCCCTGATAGTTTCTTCGTTGTATTGTAAAGCTGTTTCATATTTCCTTCTCTAGCAGCTTTTTCTGCCGTCGTTGCTAGTTCTTCCACGTATTTCTACTTGTCGGCTCTAATGCTCCTCTTCACTTGCTTGTTTGCTTTTGTGTATTCAGGTTGTGTTTGGACTTTCTCTGCTCGTGTTCCGTTGTTGTCAATTGCTGCCTTCTTATTCTTCATTTCTTTGATCTAGTCCAGAGTTTCTATAGAGATCCACCCCTTATGATGGTGTTTCTTTATGCCCAGAACCTCTTGACACGTTGAAGTTAATGCTCCCTTGAAGCCTTTCCAGTTATCCTCTATAGTGCTTCCTTGTACCTTCAGTAGATCTTGTAAGGCTTGGAACCTGTTGTTGAGAGCTATCTTGAATTCATTGAGTTTGTCAGTATCTCGAAGGAAGGCTGTATTGAACCTTTGTAGTGCTGTTTGTCCACTTGTCCAGTTCTTTTTTAGCTTCAGTTTTAAATTGGCCACAACTAGGTGGTGATCTGAAGATACGTCAGCGCCTCTCCTGGTTCTCACATCTTCCATTGTCCTTCGGAATTTTTGTTGATGCAAATATGATCTATTTGGTTCTCTGTAGTGTGGTCCGATGAGATCCATGTAGCCTTGTGTATACGCTTGTGTGGAAATATTGTACCTTCTATGACCAATTTGTTGAATGCACATAGATTTGCAAATCTTTCTCCATTTTCGTTTCTTTCTCCCAGTCCGTGTCGTCCCATAATATCTTCATATCCTGTGCTGTCTATTCCGACTTTGGCATTTAGATCTCCCATCAGAATAGTTAGGTCCTTTCTTGGGCATTTCTCAATGACTGACTGCAGCCGCTCGTAGAACTGATCTTTAATGTCGTCGTTGCTATCATTGGTGGGTGCATAACATTGGATAATATTCATTAAGTTCCCCTCCTTCTTTGTTTTGAACGATGCTTTGATGATTCTGGATCCGTGGGATTCCCATCCTACAAGTGCATTTCGTGCTACTTTGGACAGCATAAGAGCGACTCCCTGAATGTGTGGAGCATTGTCCTCTTCGTGACCGGAGTATAGCAGCATCTCTCCCGTAGCTAGCTTTTTCTGTCCAGCTTGGGTCCAGTGGGTTTCGCTGATTCCCAGTACTGCTAAGTTGTATCTCCTCATTTCCATTGCTATTTGACTGGTCTTCCCGGTTTCCCACATTGTTCGAACGTTCCATGTACGTATAAAAATGTTTGCTCTGGTTGTTAGAAGGGGCATCGGCCTCGTGGCTTCTGAAGGAACTCGGCTTTCACCATGAAGCGTCATAATTCTTCTAAATGAAGACCTGTAGAACTTATGGTCTACTATGATATTAGTACTGCTCTAATAATAGACCTAATCCTAAATTTGTAGATATGTCATGATATAACTGCCTAATCTACAAGATCTTACTTGGAAGTCACACCATCGACTACACCAACTCACTGTATCGTATCAATTACCAATACATGATGTAGAACAAGGTTAGGCTAGAGAAAGAACAATATATTTAGTATTAATAGAAGATATATGGTAACATTCAGAGGGACCACGCCTGCATGGCCGAGCCATGCCATTCGATCAACTCTAATTTTTTTAATTCATTATTCGCGCCTTCTCCATCGTTAGGTATTTCTTCGCGTTAAATATTGAATACCTATTTTCCGAGTAATCTCGTATTCAGCTTTGAGGATAGTGTGGTTATGGTCCAATGCCACTACACTACTCTCCCACCAGAATCAACGTGGTGTTGGTTCGATACTCAATTGGATGAGACTGTAGTGTGCCGAAGGTTACCAAGACTAGTAAGAATCCTCCGGGTGATGACAAGCTGAAAGATAAATCAAAAAGAAGACGGCAGCATCTGGTCGGGAAATACATGTAATAATTTTAAAATATCTGCCTTCATGCTTAACACGCTTACAATGAAAATTTGAGTGATTATTTGAGCTATAAAAAATGGGATTACAATAATAATAATAATAGTGATAATAAAACGATGCGTGTGTAATAGCCGTTGGTTGATAACTTAACGTATAGGTAGTATGTATTTTGTGTTTAGAAATATTAAAGTTATGAATATTGTAGAAATGTTAATATTAGTACTACTTTTAGTCTAACTTATGAAATCAAATAACGATTATGCCGGTAAGTTGTCCATATGAGTCGATTTCCAATTGCATCTGTATTAGTAGGCTAACTGAAGGAACAAAAGTATTACCGTGGAGAAGAATTCCAACTAGTGTTCCAGTTAGTTTGATACGGTTTATTTAGATACAGGAAGATTTTCCCAACCCCATGTTTACCTGACCGTGATAGAATTTAGTGATACTACTAATACATATGAATGTTTATCAAAACAAAATTTAAATACCTAAGTGATAATCATATGAATTTTGGACAGATTGCTAGGAACAAATCGTTAAACATGCGTGTATTCGTTAGAGACATGCTCCAGACTCAATGTTCTGATCTGCGGCTGACTATTTATTTATATCTATACTTGCCGGCTGATTGGGTATACAAGTTAGTTGAAAGTATGCAGTTTATCATGAGGCGGAATACGATTTTATTGAGATATAGTGGTTATACGTTATTGAGATTAGTTAAACCTATGTGTCATATTACTAAGTGATGTGGTGCTGCAAGGTGTATTTGGCTAAATAAGTTTCTACAAGATGATTAATAGTGAGTGATGCTTATGTGATTATCAGGGAGAACATAAGTTGTAACCAAGGGGAGTACACTCTCAACTCATGTCTATGATAATGGCTTGAACTTTAGTCAGTGTTGGGGTAAATTCGACATTTATGTTTTCAGTTTGCAGGAGATTTGCTCGACTGCTTATACTGATTATTTGCATGCATGATTGTGTCGCTAGACCATCAACTAGACTGACAAGGTTTTGAGATATTTACTGAATGAGCAATTGATAGAGAAACATACTGTAATCATCTGTAGTGAATGAAGTTAAAAGAAAAACAACACTAGTGATAATCATAAGTCAATTTGCTGACCTATTTTGTTAATAGTTTCATTAATTTTATCAATCATATTACGTGATTGTCAAGTCATGACAATGCTTTATGACGATATCCTGAAACTATTATGTTTAACTAGTTATAGTGTTGATTGAGGATTGGCCAGTGGAAAAATAGGCATTGTTGCTTTAGGTGACTCGAAATTATCAGAAATTTGTAGCGTTAAAGAATCAGAGCTACCTTATTATATTATAAATTTCAATTCGAGAATATTCGTCTACCGTTAATTTTAGTAGGCTCCGGAGCTCTGATGTTAAACATCTATTTAGCCAAAAACTACCTGAGATTTTAGTTATTTTACAAGTGTAGTTGATAGTCTCTAAATTTGTAATTTTATTATTTAAACTATGTCCGTATTTTAGGCTGCTAATATGATAAACCAATCCATAAATCCAAATACGATTAGCAACAACGACTATGATGGGTTTATTGATAAATGCTTAAGGCGATTCAGATGATTTCTGGATTCAAAAGACATGAAGATATAGTAAAACGTATATACGGGCCAGGTTAACATGCAGGTTGTTGACGTATATGAAAAATTAAAAATAATGAACATGACCAGAAAAACAATTTTAAAGTTAAGACTGCTTGTGAAACTTCAGGCAGGAATATGACGCGTTATAAACATTCCATAAGAAGTTACTGCATTTAGCCTAGGGACACTTACAAATATATGGCAAAAACAACTAGGAAACATATACATGTTAAGTACAAAAAATCATTAAGTGAAATGGTTGAACTCGCCTGGATTATTTTTGAAAATTAGATTATTCAGTGGACGACATAAATAACGCCATTCGTGAGGAGTAATGATCCAAAAGTATCCAGAATAAAACATGCAGTATGGCAAATAATTCCAGGGTGCTTGATGCTGTTGATGTTTTTGCCACTCGCTCGGATCAGAACAATCGAATGAATCCAGATAATTGTGTCAGCCATTGAACGAGCCATCTAAAACGACCTTATGATTGCAGGAAACTTATGGCTGAAACTCACCGTATGTTTTTAGAGAAGTGTCATCCTTGTTGTTTGGCAATGGAACTCGAGAATATGAAATTAGGCAGGCAGTGGTCGGAAGAAAAGGATAGTGCATAGTTTAAAACAGGATGAGGTGTTAAGCGAAGAAACACTAAGAATTAGATCCAGATAACTATTCAATCCTTGATTGCATTGTTAGCCAATGTATATTTACGCTATTTACAGGTCATATTTGCTAGAGCTTGATGTTTAAACAAGTTTATGTCGCTGAAGCAGGTAAATGCTATTAAAGCTTGTTAACGAACCATCAAAGCTAATTAGTTGGTATAGATGATCAACTTTTATTATCGATTGAGCTAGTAAGTTATGTGAACTAATAGATATAACATTACGATAATATATGTGACCATTAATCAAAGGACTATTAGAATACTGGGTTTACAAAAATAAAAACCAATTGAGAAGGTTAAGGTGGAAATAAGGATTAACAATAACAGGTTGCGTTTCTTTAGTTGGGCTCACCAATGTAGAACTTATGGTCTACTATGATATTAGTACTGCTCTAATAATAGACCTAATCCTAAATTTGTAGATATGTCATGATATAACTGCCTAATCTACAAGATCTTACTTGGAAGTCACACCATCGACTACACCAACTCACTGTATCGTATCAATTACCAATACATGATGTAGAACAAGGTTAGGCTAGAGAAAGAACAATATATTTAGTATTAATAGAAGATATATGGTAACATTCAGAGGGACCACGCCTGCATGGCCGAGCCATGCCATTCGATCAACTCTAATTTTTTTAATTCATTATTCGCGCCTTCTCCATCGTTAGGTATTTCTTCGCGTTAAATATTGAATACCTATTTTCCGAGTAATCTCGTATTCAGCTTTGAGGATAGTGTGGTTATGGTCCAATGCCACTACAGACCTTCTAACTCCTAGGGCAGAGTTTAAATGGTTTGGATTATTTTTTCTGGTAAGCGTTTTTTTAGCGAGTTAGTTTTCTACGGGATGGGGACGCTAACCCCATGACCAACCCTCCTCCTTTACCCGGGCTTGGGACCGGCAGTAACCCCATAAGAGCTACAGGCGGAGTTGACATGCTTGGGAGCCATCACAAAAAACTTACGTGATGCAGGTGAGTGACGTGCTCTCAGATTTTCATGTTCATTATAACTGATTACCTTGTTAGTCCAATACTATGAGTTGCATTGAAGTCAGTGAGAATGTTCGTAGACGCAGAACCACTGTGAAATTGTCACGTTCCCTTGGCTGTCATAGATCCACTTATAACATAAGGTGGAATAAAATGAGAGCTGCTTTCATGAAAAAATATGACTTCCTTTCGTTCAGTGAGTTTGCTAATGAAAGCACTTTTAAAGGTAACTGAGTTCAACAGTGTTGTTCATTAAATTGATAGAAGTAAAGAAAGAAATCAGTTGTAATGACAGTACTTCAACTGTTACACCATCTACTAGCAACATAAATCAAAGGCTTTCAGATAATAGTGGTATGTACATTAAATTCATACGTGAATATATTTCTGATAGGATGTACTGAAGTAAACTTTTGCTCTCAGAAGACTGTTATTTTTCAGTACAGTAAAATAACTTCATTTAAGCCTGATAATGTAGTGGTAGTAAACGGACAGCCTGGTTTAGTCACTGATATAAAAGAGGATGGACTAATGAAATTTAGGTCTTTCACTGACCCACTCAATTACTTCGAAGATACTTTCCCGTCTAGTGATATAGGAATATTTATGTCCTCCGTGGTTAGCTATGAACACATATGAGTATCGGTTAAGAACATTGTAACGACCGAACAACCAATATTCGGATGGAACAACGAACCCAAAATTTATTCGATTAGACCAGACCAAGTTCCTCTGTATAGCTCACAACGCGTCTTTGAGATACTCGTATTATATTATATTAAAACACCAACTCTGTGCTCAATATAAACGGTTCTAATTAAGAAAACAGAACAAATTACATCAAAAATACAGAATACCTCAAACGGTACAGCCTGTGCTATACAGTCAGAAGTTTCTCTAACGCAAAGTAGCGCGCTGAGAGTCAATACAAATATTCCCAATAAGATGGGATCAAATATCTATCTGCAGGGATTGCAGCAGTTCTCCCAAGCAGACAGTCAGAAGTTTAACAGTCACAAACTGAACCACGCCTTGAGCTTAGTCACACACGACCTTACTGTCAATGGTCCCGCAACATGCAATAGAAAATCAGGTAACAAAAAATAAGTCCTTAATCAAAATCACATAATAAAGGCTCAGACGGGGAAGACTGAAGATTAAAAGACATGGTTAAACGAAATCGGAACAAGGGTTAGAATATTTTTTTTCAATTGCTGGTTTCCTTCCGAGGTTGATATTCATTACACAATTATTCTTGGATGAACCTTTTCACTAGGTGTTTACTTCTTTCCTCTCCCTTCTTTCACTCTAAATAAATCTTATTCTTAAGATTAAGACAATAACTTGTGTTACACTTAACTTCTCAGACTTATTTTATCTTCACTATGCATATATGACTCATACATAGTGATATTTTATTATGCTTTTCACTTAATTGTGACTTTTATAGCATCACTCTAAACTATAACTGCACAAACATTTATTCTAGCGTCATATCTTACTACAATGATAAATTATTTTTTGTTACTAATTTAACGATACACACATAGTCGTTTATTCTTGTTCTGTGTTCATAAACACGCCTATTAGACTGTTTGCGTATTTCAAGTCTCCTTTATTTCTATTCCCATATTTTCTCCATTTCCTTCTTTAAACTCAATTCAATATTCTTCTCAATTACACATACCCGATTTATTATTATTAATATTCTATTATTATTTTAAAGTTTTTTATATGTCAAGCATAATGCTAACATTAATGAAAATAGTGTATTATTGCATTTTCTGAAGAAACCCGAAATGGTTTCTTCACAACACTTGTGTACCCATAAGATGTTTGTGAATAATAATAATAATAATACACAAAAGGGGAGAAGGAACAAATAAATGACAATACTGTTCAACAAAAAAGCTGCAGAGGGATTTTCACTGTTCTCTTTCCGTAACAGACATAGATTTTAAATGTATGGCCATAAATTGTAGGAATTATCTAGTTCTTATCCCATTGTAGAATACTTTATTGTAAATGCATGAAAAACCATTTAATTACTTCTTATGTTAATTTTAGCCCGCTAACAAGCAATACGTCATTTTTGACGTCCCTATCAAGAAACAGCTCATGACTGAAGCCAAGAAGTGGATTGTTAGCAAAGACCTGTGCCTTTATACAGCGGGCCTGGTCGATGACCACCTACAAAGGTGCGACCATCCAGATAGCGATTGGGCAGTCCTGAAATGTAAAATCGTTAACGAATTCGGTAAGTAACAAACATAGAAACTATGATTCACTATAGATTCTCTGCAGTCGGCGAAAGATATTTTACTTTCAATTTAAATACTGAAATCTCACCGTAGAAACACTTCTACGAATGAGAACACATAGCCGCAAAGCAGGGAAAAGCCCAAGAGGTCAGTACAATAATGTCGGTGGTGCTATAGCGGATCAGTAAGTCACCTACATCATCTAGTGAACTTTTCAGCTTTGATAGGTCGTACAAGATTTTTCAGAACATATCCTCGGCAACTAATGACTTGCGTAGTAATGTTAAGCAGTTACTATCTGAGTCTAACGAACGCGAACAACCGCATCAATTCGATTGCGGGCTCTTCAGCCAGCAGTTCCTCATTGTCATCTGAAGAGGAACTCCAGATGCTGGAGACTGGTTTGCGGCAGAAAGAAACCAGAGACTGATTTGTAAGTCATCAACATTAATAATTTGTCCCGATTACAAATGGCAATGGTTACCAGGTTATCGTGTGATGATCCGAAAACCTCAGCGCGGTATGTTCTGTCGTACCTCTTAACACCTGAGGTTGCCAGTATCTTCAAGTTACTTGCAAGTTCTTCTAAACGACTACTTCTGAAATGCCGATTTTACGGCTGCATACGAAGTAACTCATTTAATATTTAAACTTCAGGTGCGTTAACAAATCGCTTTTTATCATCCTCTATCGACGAAAAAGATCTTTCAAAGCTGTACAACGTAGCAACACAAGGTTTTATTCACGATGTCAGAAACAAAGTGATAAAGCGTAAAAGAAGGAAAGAAGGGCAGGTTTGTACTAATTTAAAGTGATAACATTCCTTACGGCTCTATAGTTACAGTCATCAGTGTTAACGGACATAACCGTAAGTTTAGCTTAAAGTATTTGGCTGTGCCAAAACATGTCATTCATAGATTGTTGTGACTTTTTATGTTTTTTAAACTTATTAATTCACAGGACGACTATTTCAATTCTCAATAGGCGAACGAATGTGACTGAAGGGAATAATCCATGCAATTTTTTTGATGTTCTACCTACCTTTGAAAAAACATTATTTTATCAAAGAGCTTACTTTATTACTTACTTGAGAATGTGTGTTTGAGTGTCAGTTAACTTTAGATTAGATGCGAATGCCTTATGAATAATACATCACCTGTTTCATTTTTTGTAGATCTTTTCAAATAACAATGAATTGGCAATTACGATGGATATACAAAACGATTGATGCTCAAACTTCTGCTCTAATGTTGTAAAATAATACGATTTTCCTCTTAAATAAAATTTTTTTAAAATACACCCGTTTTCCAGTGCATTGCAGTTTTATTTCGGTCTGTTGTTGGAAATAAAGGCGAACTTAGGAGACTTTTGGGGTTGTGTCAATGGATGGAAAATAAGGAGTTCTGCGTGTATTTAGGCGAAAATTCGACAATTCTGCGGATATTATGGCGAAAAGTGAGTAATTTATCGACAAAACGGCGAAATAGGGGGAAATCTGCATTATTTCCCCTGGACAGGCGAAAAATTCGACATTCTGACGCGTTTTCCCCTTTCGCTACCGAAGCATTTACCCCTTTATTTCCTCTTTGTTCGTCTTTATTTCCCCTTTTTTGGTTGTCTGGGTTGAGAACGAGAGATATGTTTACACTTACTCTCTTTAACCTATCAAAATTCTCTTGCTTAAGAAATACCTTAATTAAAGAGAATTAGACTGAGTAATCATACTTTAAACATTCCTTCATGAATATTGGCTACTCTGCCTCTTGTCCTTTCTTTTACTTGCTCCCTCTTTCAGCCTCCTTGAGATGTGGAACGGGTGACTTCATCCTGCATTATCCTTAAGGTCTTAGATATTCCGAATGGACATAAGGTTGCGGTTTCTAGAACCTCTCACCTTCAATGAACCTATCCTTGACCATCAGTTGTACATTCGCAACGCAACTTTCATGAAGCCCGCCAACTGTTCAAATGGTTCAAATGGTTGTGGACGGAATAGAAGAAGCTTTCGCTTAACAGGATTCCGTGTCTAGTAGCAGGGGATCACCAAATCCCTCAGGCAGGAACCTAGGTATGTTAACAATAAAACAGGAAGAGAAATTGATAAATCATAGTGCAATACTATCCTTAGTCCTTAAGAATAGATCAAGCTGCCTCTTAAAGGACTCCTGGGACGTCGTTTGGACTAGCTCGGCCGGCAACGAATTCCAGCATTTGACAACTCTTAAGGAGTAGAAGTTGGGTCTACAGTCCGTTCTACTATGTTGTGTCTCCAGGTTTTTGGTGTTACATCTTAGGTTAGTGTTGGAACTAAGCTTAAGTAGGTGTTTGAGAGGATGTCCTGAAGTGTTAAGGATACTATCAGCCATCAGATGGTCAACTCTAAGATGTCTATACTCTAATGGGTAAAGGTTAAGTGAATGGAGGCGTGCTTTGTAAGGTTTAAATTTGAGTCCTCGAAATGATTTTGTGGCTCGCCGTTGGATACGTTCTAGGGTATCCTTATCCTTTTGGAGTGAGGGGAGAAATACTATATTTTCGTACTCTAAATGGGGATGGATAAAACTATTGAAGATTATATGGAAAGTTTTTCCGTTAAACTGGCCAAAAAGGCGCTTCATTGTTACCAGTGCAAGGTTTGCTCGGAAGGCATTTTTGTCACAGTTAGCGTAAGACTTTAAATCGTAGAGCACCAAGACTCCCAAGTCTTTTTCGACTTGGGATACTACATGAGAGGAGTTACCGAAGTTATATTTGTGATCTGCGACATGTCGCAGATGGACTACTTTACACTTTGAAGTGTTAAAGTTAAGTCCGTTATCGTCTGCCCAACTTAGAAGTCGAGTCAGATCCTCCTGAAGTGCCTGTATATCGTCTTGGTTGAGTATCTCTCTCCAAAGTTTCACGTCGTCATCAAAAAGTCATAAGTCAGACAATACCTGTTGAGGAAGATCATTTATATAGATCAAGAAGAGAAGAGGTCCTAGTACTGGGCCCTGGGGGACCCCACTAAGACATCCCATAGGTTGCGGTTTCTAGAAGCTCTCACCTTAAATGAACCTATCCTTGACCGTCAGTTGTACATTCGCAACGCAACTTTCATGAAGCGCACCAACTGTGATACTGACTAAAACCATCTCCATTCATATCTTTTAAATTATCAACCCAGCTGAGTAATTTACTACAGTGTATATTGAATCTTTTGTAACAATTTGATCTTACCTGTAAACTGGCATGCCTCATGTAACAAACTGTTATTTGAGAATAAAGTATTATTATCATGCAATGTTTAGCAACTTTTGTAGTAAATGCACTAGTTCTGAGAATTAATAAAAGAAATGCAAATAGTATTAAAAATTGATTATAAAATAAGTTTGTCGTGACCATCAACAAAAGGTTGGTAAATAAGTGTTCAGCAACTGTGGGCAAATCTGGATTTTTCCAGCAAAATGTGGTCAACTGTTTGTCAGGATGGAGTAATCGTTAACACCAAGCTGTCAGAGATCAGCAATCATCAGCTAGGCCAGGCCGTAACCCTAACTTAAATCAAACGTGACCGCAGTGTCAATGGTTTGGCAAGATGTAACAGTAAAACTAAGTAATAAAGGTGTGTCATAACCAAAGTCAAGTAATTAAAGTCCAGACCTTAAAGACTAAAGAACATAAGACTTAGTTAAAAGAGACTTCAGTAAAAGTCGAAAGACAAGACAGTAAAGGAAGACTAGAAAATATCTATTCTGCCCAACAAATTACTTTACAGGAATTTTCAGTGTGCTCTTCACGCCGCACCGAGCACCAAAATGTACATTTAACCACAGCTCTTCAAGGTAACTCGCCCATGATATTGGGAAGTGTAAGACTTACAACAAGACTTCTGAACACCGATGAACCTAACCTAAAATCTGCGGCTATCCTGCTCTCTCCAGATTACAAAGCCTTCTCAAATCTCTTTTTACAGAAAACTTTTTCATACGTACCATGGCTGTTTATATTAGATCATCATTATTTTTCTCATACGTACTAACCGGTTCTACTGGCCATGTTTAGCGAGTAGTTAAGTCTATAGCCACAAGCACTGCCTCACTTTTCCTTGACTTATTATGTTTAAGAAGCAATGTACGTTTCATTTACAGTAACGGAACATAAGTTCTCATTCACAAACACCAGAGCGTATTAGCTAGGCAGTTCACCTATCTTCGCCGTTTTGAATACCTATCCGCAGTAATTCACTCCATCCATATACCATCTCAACCTCTTAGCAGCGCAGGTTGTTAGATGTGAAAGCTTAGTTGTCCCTCCCACCCAAAAGTAGGTTATCAAGCAATCACCATGCAATGCGTTTTTTTTAGAAACGGCTAGTAGGATACTACAAGCAAAAAGTACCACTCTTCCATAAATCCTGTCTCTTCGACATGATAGTGGGAGGTTGAAATGCCATTGTCATTCATCCTATATTTTTCCCATAAACTCATAGTGTTTCATAATTCCAAAGTTGTTTCAACAAAGTTTGTTCTATTGTCATCAAAGATTTCTTTTAAAGTCCCTCTCGTTACTATGAAACGTATTAAAACAATTATTAAAGCGTCGACACTCATCTGAAAACTACTTTCCTGTTGTGCAGGATACGTAAAGATACGTAAACATTCACTCACACTTTTCCATCAGTTCTTCCTCGACGAACTGTTAGCGGTGATTTTCACACAGGAAAAAACAGAACAAACCTTCCCGTGCTTGACACACATAAAATGACCACATCATCTGATGACGTAATATGGCTTTCATAAGTATACACTTGATGCATTCACTAACCATCTGTCTAACTGCACTGTTTACTTCAACAATCCGATGATTTATGCATATGGTAGCTAACACTAGCTCTGAACTTTGCTCTCATGTCTAATACGTTGTATGTCATCACCGTACCATCTTGTCTTGTTCTATAATTCATTGAAAACTGTACCAAATGTTGGAGTTTGTTTTCGTAAGATTTGTGTTCCTCACCTACCATCAACTTGTTTTTCCACCTATGTACTTGGCCTAATAGAGTTATAACTCTTATAATAAGGGGAGACACAACGACAATGTGGACTTTAACCTGGTGTCGTGGGTACTTTTTACAGGGAGTCAGGAAGGTCTATGGGATGAATGCGTCAAGTTGTCTATGCATTAGTTGAGGAGTTTCGTTTACCTTGGCTGAATCCCTCATGTATCTGAGATAGTGCTCAATCTTTCTGCGTTTACTACACTAAGGTTACTCACACCAATAAATCCCCTATTCGGAATGCTCTCCTGGCCGAAGTGACCACAGCCTCCTCAGTGGACAGCTTTGAGGGGATACTTGACAAGCACATACTCAACCATCAGTTGCCATTTCTTCTTTTTCGACCAGGTGTTTCTGATCAACGTCTCGTGATTTACCATTATAACTATCATCACACTCCAGTAACTACTTCCTATCTCGCTTATTATCAACTTCATTTTAACTATTATACTTTCCATTCCGTCTTCGTACACATTACCAATAAATCAAGTCATTTTTTATGCTTGAAATAACCGTTTTCTGTTAGCAACCACATCATCACTTAACTGTTCTTCTCCAGAAAGTGCGTTCGACATATATATAAGCACAGAAGAGAGTCGTTTAGGTGGCCGATTAGGATAACCGCGCGCTACGGATTGGACGTTACTTTCACGTCGAGGTTTTTAGTTTTGTTTTTCTAGGATTCTCGCAGAGTTGGATGAGTTATTTTTCCTTGGATTAATGGAAGTGAACTCAATTCTCAACAATTAACATATAAACTGTGAATTCCATGCCATATGATAAGTTCTGAGTTTAACTTACGGTATTTATGACCATATTCATACAATAATTCATATTTATATAATTACATATATTCATTTTGACTATACTATCAAACTATACTCTGTCACTTTGAAACCATATATAAGCATATTTGACGAAGATTTGCATTTCATATCTGTATTCTATTCCTTAAGGAATATATGGTTATATCGTATTTGAATGCTTTAACCCACGTACTTTATGTATCTACAGGATCTATTCAAACCTCTACCTAATATCAAGAAATATATATAACCGTGTATGTTAAAGGACTGTATTCACTATTCTATGAACTATCATTTAAATCGTATTTGGACACTATAAATCATTTAATTTCCGAAGCTACCTGTCCAATTTGGATCTATTCAAACCTCTACCTAATATCAAGAAATATATGTAACCGTGTATGTTAAAAGACTGTATTCACTATTTTATGAACTGTCATTTAAATCGTATTTGGATACTATAAATCATTTAATTTCCGAAGCTATCTGTCCAATTCGGTGAGTCTGTCATAGTTTTTTTTTTGACAGTACTTTTTTTTTTCCAAAAGCTGTTCCATACATTTGTTCAAGAAGCAACATAATAATCTTAGACGGTAATAATCTTCTAAACTACTTGTCTCTGCACCTCCCAATTTTTACTAATACGGACTTTCAGTTTATATATGTACCACGTACCGTACTTTTTTTTTTGATTGTTTGATATTAATTATCGACATTTCTAAATTACTTTACTGTTTTTAACATCACTAATCCTCACGATACATTGACTCTTGGTTAAAACATAGATTTTGATTTTTAGACTAACTTGAGCCCTCGGAATTGATTTTTTTTCACCTCTTTCTGTTTCCAACATTCTGTTCAATCCACTTGCTATACGTCACTTTCTTATTATGCCACAAAATAAAATGAAGACCCCTGCTTCTAGGCGTTCAGCCAAACGTAGGAAAACGACACAATTTAACACCACTACTGACACAATTTCCAACAGTTTCAACGAGACGAGCCACTCCGTTCATCCGGAAGCAGACAAGCGTTTACCAGTTGTCTCCATTCCAGACATGTTGAAAACTCTGATGGTAAACAGTGATGATAATCGCAACTGCAACCATATGGATGCTATAAAAAAGTTGCAAGTAGACATGAACATTCTCAATCCGCTTAAATATCTCATCAACCCCAACCTCACAGAGATTCCCGATCAAATGAATGACATAAATATTTTCCTAGATCGTGTTGCATCAGAGGTATTTGAAAGAATAAGACGATCTAGTAATGCAATTGTGTTTAATATACCGGATACACATGCCCTTAAAAAGATCAAATCTAGTCTGCTTAGAGCCAGCAATATGACACACGTACCATGTGTATGCACAAGATTAAAAAGAAGTCATCCTGGTATGCACTCACCGATCTTGTTCAAATTCAACTCATCTGTAGACGCCAGTGAATTTTTAAATTCCTCCAATTCATTGAGACAAAAACAGATTTTCAAGGATATTAAGACTCTTCCGGATAAAACACCATGCCAGCGAAAAGCAGGAAGAGATAACTACAGACCACCAGCGTCAAACTCTCAAACGCATCATAATCCTAATGGTCGTAAAGTTAAGTCGGATTCTAAGAGGACGTCTAGCTTAGCAAATTTGCCGCCACCGAAAAACTCTTCTGAATCTCCTAAAGTTCAAAACCCAGAAGAAAGTAATCCCGATGTAGGTGGTGTCCATCCTCTTAAGAATGTTGATTTAGATTCAACCCGAAGTAGTTGTGCTGATGAAGAATGGGATAACACAGTCCAAACCCCTGTTAGTGCAACACCCAGTTACAGTAACTGTGCAACGGATAACAGGAAAACTAATCATAACATTCATATAACTGACCACGAACTTAACGTTGATATATTCGAACCTCCCAAACCATCGCAGGTATGTTTAACAGTACATAATCCTCTCCAACATATGAAGAAGCCGAAATCAATCACAAACCTTGGAAATAAACGTCTTAAACACGTTACCCATACGTCAGGTATAAATAGTTATCTGAATTGTAATTGGCCACTTGGTCAAAACCATAGACCTGATAGCCTTCTTGGTCCGGCTCCCAATATGTACACTATGCCCTTATCAGATGTTATATCCGATAGCAATGAGAAAACTTTTTTTGTAATTCCGCCGGCTTTCCTGCCGGCAACGGTAAACATATTTCACATGATGACAAAGTGGTTGAATCTATTTCCCCTCGCAACACAACTCTTACCTTAGCTAATCCTATGAGTATTAATGGAACTACCAATTGCGATTTATACTCTAACCTGCTTCACTATGATGACTCTGAGTTTCTTATTCTTTCGTTCAATGCCCGCTCTCTGTCTAATAAAATTATTCATCTTAAAACTCTTTTATTCCTTGTAAATCCAACCATTGTACTTATTACGGAAACGTGGTGTAATTCATCTATATCCGATCATTCCTTGAATGTAGATAACTACGTTTTCTTTAGAACCGATAGATGTTATGGAATAGGAGGCGGTACAATTATCTATGTCCGTTCAGACATTCAAGCGTGCAAATTTGAGGATAAATCCCTTGATGCTATAGAAGACTCCACTTGGGTTACTGTAAACTGTGGATCCCAAAATTATTTACTGGTGGGATGCATATATAGACCACCTCATGCGGATACTAAGTTTGACAGATTACTAACAAACATATTTTCCATTGCTTCGCATCAACCGCATACCTTTAAAATCGTCGGAGGTGATTTTAATCTGCCAAAAATTACATGGGGCTTGACTCCGGTACCAGGTCGATATAACAAGCTAGTTGAAACATTAGAAATTTGTGGATGGGTTCAACAGGTCCGAAAACCAACCAGGGGGAATAATACACTTGATTTAATGTTCACAATCAACATAGACTCTATCTCAGTGCATACCGGTCATGAGTTTTTTATGAGTGACCATAGAGTTGTATTGAGTATTATTCACTCTTTAAACGCCATACAATTGAATTCTAAAGCTTCAATGACATACCAGAGCAGATATTTTGATCAACAAACATGGAAACGGACTGAAACTCTCATTCAATGTTTACCATGGGAAACTTATTTTACCACAAATAATGTTGACATCGCGCTTTCCAATCTATATCACAACCTGATATATTGTCTTGACTGCACTGCTCCAGTTATTGACCGTGTGGCTTATAATGCTAATAGGGGCCAAAATACTTTTAAAAGAAAGCTGAGGAAATTAAAATACCGCTACTATGAGCAGAATGATGTGTATGCACTTCAGAGTATACTTAAATTAATCAACAGAAATGCTTCATCTAAGCGTAAGTATTTCATGAATATAGAAAATAAAGCTCTACGTAGTCAAAGCCCAGAATTATCAATACTTCGACTTTTTAAATCCCGTGTAAAGTCAAATTCCCTTGGCACGACCAAATTCTTCATAGTTAACGGAAGCATTGTTAACGACCCGAATACTATATGTGAACAATTCAGCAAGCACTTCTCGCAGTGCTACAAAACTGGAACTGAAAGCTCCAGCATTACATTTCCAATGCTAACATCCAGACACCTGTCGAAAATTGATTTCACACCCTCCGCCATCAAGCAGGCCATAACTGCCCTGAAAAAGTCTTATGATGGTGGACCTGACGGGATACCTACATCATTTGTGAAATATGGAAGTAGAGAATTTCCACTATTTTGTTTGAAACTCTTCAATCTATCTATGGAATATGGGACCTATCCATCTGTATGGAAAACATCCCTTATCACCCCTAGATTCAAAACAGGACCACGTAGTGATATTATTAACTATAGGCCAATTAATTTGACATCCGTGCTCTCAAGAACCATGGAAAAAATCATCCACAAACAGCTACTATCATTTTTACTTTCAGCTAGTCTGATCAGCCCTTCCCAACATGGGTTCATGACTAAACGCTCATGTTTCACATCGCACCTGGAGTTTTTTGATCAAATTACCCAGAGAAGAGATGTTGGTCAGTCAGTGATAATTCTTTACTTCGATTTTAGTAAGGCTTTCGACAGTGTCTCACACAAACTTCTTCTTTTAAAACTCTCTTCATTTGGCATTCAGAATCCCCTTTTATCTTGGCTCAAATCTTTTTTAGAAGAACGTAGCCAAATCGTTCGCTTTGGATCTTGCTACTCTAAACCTGTAAATGTAACCAGTGGGGTTATACAAGGAAGTGTGGTTGGTCCATTACTCTTTCTCCTTTTTATCAATGATGTATGTTCTCTCTTTCAGTATGGCAAACCTTTCCTTTTTGCTGATGACCTGAAAGTGGTTTATTCATTCTCTTCTCCCATGAAAGAAAGCTATATTTCAGCGGTAATCCAGGAGGAAATAAACAAGTTGTACGAATGGACTATTTCGTGGAATATGCCACTTAATGTTGACAAAAGTGGATTTATTCACATTGGTCGCTGTCTTAACTTAAATCTGACTGTACAGACACATACACTCAAACCTCTCAACACTGTTCGTGACCTGGGTTTAAGATATAGCAACAGTCTGAACTTTTCTGAACACATTATATCTCAAGTATCCAAAGCTAGAAAGCTCATCGGATTGATAATGATAAACTTCAATAATATCGAATCGAGATTGTTACTATACAGAAAATGTATCTTACCCATTCTTGAATATGGTATTTTAGTTTACAGTAATTGTAGACATAATGATCTGATTAGAATTGAAGGTGTTCAAAGAAAGTTCACCAAAGCTGTTCTGGGGTATTCCGATAACAAAGACTATTACCAAAGATGTCAACAACTCAACTTAGAACCTCTTTGGATCAGACGTATCAAATTAAATCTTGTCTTTATCTACCGGCTCATTAACGGTATTTCCTACTCATCGGTATCCACCCCTTCATACCTTATAATATCATCCCACAATCTACGCAATAAGGAGAACATTCTAGCGATTCCAAGAACCCACACAAACTTACGTCAGAATTTTTTCCTTATTCGCTACTCAACCATGTGGAACAGACTGCCAGTGAACCTCCGTTGCAGTGAAACTACAACCCGGTTCAAAAGCCTCCTTGACGATTTTCTTTCCGAAAGTGGATTATGTCACCTATTGAATATCAATGTATTCAATAATGATTTATACAAACAAGGTCCATCATCTATTTAATTGCTTGAAAAGCAAAATAAAACCTTTAAATCTTTTCATGTCTATTTTATTTTATTTCTCTTTATCTTAATATATGAAGTCTGCTTATGTTCGTGTTTATCATTATTACCGTTATTAATATCATTATTAATTCCCCAACACATTAGATATTCTCTTTATCTCTTCTTATCCTTCTAAACATATTTAACTCCAGATTGTCCTTTGAAATCATTTTGACTTTCATATCATCAATCTTAATTATTATTGCACAAATATTTATACTAATATCCGGTTTCATTCTGTATACTATTACATAAATCTAAATGTTTTCTATCGAGTGCTTTAAAGGATTTTTTTTTTTTATTTTTTTTTTTTTTTTTTTTTCAATTGCTGGTTTCCTTCTGAGGTTAATATTCATTACACAATTATTATTCTTATCATGGATGAACCTTTTCACTAGGTGTTCACTTCTTTTCTCTCTCTTCTTCCCTTCTAAATAAATCTTATTCTTGAGATTAAGAAGTGTGTAATTAAGACAATAACTTGTGTTACACTTTAAATTAACTTCTCAGATTCGTTTTATCTTCACTATGCATATATGACTCATACAGAGTGATATTTTATTATCCTTTTCACTTAATTGTGACTTTCATAGCATCACACTAAACTATAACTGCACAAACATTTATTCTAGCGTCATATCTTACTACAATGATAAATTATTTTTTGTTACTAATTTAACGATACACACATGGTCGTTTTTTCTTCTTCTCTGTTCATAAACACGCCTATTAGACTGTTTGCTTATTTCACGTCTCCTTTATTTCTATTCCCTTATTTTCTCCATTTCCTTCTTTAAACTCAATTCAATATTCTTCTCAATTACACATACCCGATTTATTATTTTTAATATTCTACTATTATTATTCTAAATTTTTTCTTTAAATATTTTATTTTATTTTTTAAATATGGCAAGTATAATGCTAACATTATTGAAAATTGTGTATTATTGCATTTTCTGAAGAAACCCGAAATGGTTTCTTCACAACACTTATGTACCCATAAGATGTTTGTGAATAATAATAATAATAATAATAATAATAATAATAATAATAATAATAATAATATACTGTCATTAGGCCGATCGACCTACTATCTGCTGGATTCCCGAAATCCTTCTGACCTAAGCCAAATTCAATCAAACTTGTGGTGGTTGCCAAACAAAAGGAGCTTATACAAAATATATTGATACACTGGGTTATTAATGATATGCCAAAAAAATTAATAGTAAAGAAACCTATATGTCTGTCCGTTAGTAAAACCAAAGGTAACAAAATACCGCCAGCAATACAAAAGGTATATTAAACAAACAGACACTAACAGTTACTATAGAATGAATGTTACTTGGAACTTTCTCGTGAGAACAATGACCACAATCTGAGTTCACTTGATTGACAGGTGTTCCTCTGCAAGTGACTGCACCAATGACGTAATGAGGAAGACGGAGTCCAATAGTATTATACAATAGTAATCCGCGCCAAAAGTCCAACGTTGCGTCGGAAGGCCTATAATGATGTTATAATACTATTATAGTCTTCAATCAAACGGTGGCCAATAAAACAGAAGAACAAACGGCATAGATAGTGTTCTATATTTTAAACAACGCGGTAGTAGTGTCGTACATCATTCATCGAAACAATTATCATCGTCTTTTTTAACAAGTGAAACAGCAAAACAACAGATATTGAATAAAAATGTGGTTACAAATAAAGTGACAAATTAGAAAAAAATGTGATTTTATTTTTGCTGTTACAAAAATCACTGAATATATGTCACCATAAACTACAAATCCACAAATAACAACCAAAGTGACCAAAATTTGTCCAGTTTAGAGGATAGACTACCGTCTATTCGACACCATCAAATACCCGAATGCACACTGAAACAGCAAGAGAGAAGCTCAAAATTCAATTAATTTATACAAGCTCTTGAGGAAGACATTGAATATTGGAATTAGGTTTAGCGCTTAACTAAAGTTGTCATGCGATTCCGTTCTTCGAGATATGAAATACTTACCTAAAAGAGTTATTTTGTCGCTGGTTCTGTGTCTTGGAACAATCAACATGCTGGCTCAAAGAGTAAATTTGAGCATCGCAATCTTATGTATGACAAGTGGCTCCACTATACGTGATAACAACAGTACAAGTGATAAATATCCTATTCGAGTTGTTCAGAATTCATCTGGTTTTAGTATAGAGTCATTCAATGAAACAAAGGTATTAGAATATTTATTCAGTTTACATTAATTTGAACAGGAGGCCTTCACAGATCCTGTATTTTGTGATGAAGTAGGATTCAGCATGTTTTTCTTACACTCGAGTGTAAGAATGATCGTTTACTAATAAAAAGGAATTATTGTAAATCCAACGACGCCGGTCTAATCACTTTATAAACAGTATTTAGGGAACCTACAATAACCTAAGAGATCAATTACTTCTGATTTAAATTCCTCGAGCTCCCAATTTCGGGAAAATTTGACCCATTTTGGGGAAGCCGCTATGGTAAACTTTGAGAAAATGGCACTAAAACCCCAAAATTCCCCTTTAACCCTGGTCAAGGTCATTTGACTTTTGGGGATTTTCCCGAAGTTCTCCAAAATTTCCCCAAACATTGGTGAGGGTCACTTGGCTTTGGGAGTTTCCCCAAACTTGGGAGTTCGAGTCACCTTATGAAGAATAAGCTTTTTAGTCAGGAGCCCCATGATATTAACGGTTAGTAGTATATAATGTTATTCGAAGTCAGTTAGTGGATTATTCAGTGTTTTACTCAGAATTCAGACATTCTCTCATCCTTAATTTGTTTATTAGTCTTACAACTTTATATTACATTACTTGAATCCCCCTACCCTTCTCTTTCCATCCTATTTGAATTTGAAACCCTGAATGAGTGCCTTTTATACAAAATTCTACTTGGCTACGTTTGCTTTTAGAAAAGCTCTATGTATCAGTATCATGTACGATACTGTATCATAACGGTGGTTGGGAATGTCTCGTAAAGAATTATTTACCTAAACTGTCGAGGTTTTTCACAAACCTTCGTACTATTATACTTTATTCAACTATAAGATCGGCAAATTACTTTAACGTTCACATTGCTTTGTGACACTGAGTTAGTGAGAGTTGACATGTAAGTAAAAAAACGAAGTAGTTTATACAACACTGTCTGCGAATGCCAACAGTCAAAACGGATAATTGAGTTTTATGCCTAATATTGTTAAAGTTCTAGTGGAATGCGTGAAAAAAATACCATCACTCCAAATTGCATCCTTTTAGGTTACAATACATAAAAATGGTGTTGTGAGGAGAGCCATGAGATAAAGCATTAGTGGAAGAAAAATAATCGAAGATAACCGCGATTATCCTAACTTTTACTAAGAGTCTACGTAGTTATTATAGTATAACTGGTTTTGAACAACCACTGTTCCGTGTAAATTTTCTTTGATAACAATTTTCACAAAGATACACATGTTAGTACTTTAAGTATCTTCAATTAAATGTATGGACGTGCTTTAAGCCTTTACATTTTACTCACTTTGCAGCGTAGTGGTTCTGATCTCGAAAATATACTTCGCCAAATGCATTGTAGTTTTAGATCTTATTTATTTATTTATTTTAACATAGATATTGGTACAAGGTGGCACCAGATACATATGCGCCACACAGATCTCACTTGATATGTGTGAATGCTGTGATACTCCACGGGTTCCCAAACCGAAGCAGATGGTTTTCTTAGGGGATCACATCTGGAGACTTCGACCTGACGGTCTGATCCACAAGGCAGTGGAGCATTTTTAGAAGATGCAGTCCCATGGTAGCCGGTGACCAACGATACGCCATTTTTTCCTCCAGGACACTGTAGTCCATTTGCATCATTGGTTTGGAATGAAGGTTTTCTAACTCCCCTAGGTGGACTCTCCATGTCCACCAACCCGGTTAAAGAGCCGGACATTCGCTTTTCGTCCTCTGAATTTCGTAAATAACACCCCGGCTACGAGAAGGCATTGAGTAGGACTTCCCAGGTAGAAGATTTATTCTCATGGGCATGTGAGAGCATTTCGAGAGGGAGTTAGACTCTCTCCACTCTCGGCCGTACCAGGGAATTCGGGGGCTTTAGATGATCTAGTGAAAATGGCAATAAATGTGCTGTTACTAGTAAATTTGCTTCTGTCTTACAATAGCTACAAGTCCAGTTTCAGATTACGTGCACAGTTGATTACTGAAATGCTCTCGAAATAATATACAAAATAATCAAGAAAAACGTTTGCCCAAGCTATCTTAACAGTTCTCCTACTAAATTTAAAGTGAAATTACAAAACTTGGTTTGTTTTTCACAGGAGGTGGATTATTGGGTTAAATGTACACCCTCGATGCACGCCTGCACATCGTTGACAGTTTTCTTTAGAGATTACACTACCAAATAATTCAATGCATCACGTAAAACTCTAAATACAAGCTATTGTTAGTACTGCTACAGTTTTCTATTGGTTCTTCTGCAAGCTTAGAAGCTCTTTCATCCAAACATTTTTCATTTCAGGCAGTAAATGTTTCTGGGCTAATGTTATGCCTTTTTGTATTTAATGTTTAGAAACTAATGCCATATCAATTTAGTAAGTTTTGTGGAATGTTTTCACCATCAAGTTGTTATCCTGCATTTCTTCCTGTTTTATCATTGATTCACAATGATCAACGCAAAATTTGAGGTGATTAATTATTCTTCTTACTATTCTAAAATTTTAGACTGTGATAGATGGCCCGTTTGACTGGGATCGCTCAAATTGGGGGGTTCTTCTGGGAGTTATTTTCTGGGGTTATTTTCTTGGGCAGATACCTGCAGGCATCCTTATTCAAAAGTTCAGCGTTCGCTCAGTCCTGCTTACATCCCTAATTCTTATGAGCACATCAACAATACTTGTTCCAGTGGTAGCAATAAGGTCTCTGTATTTATTTTGTGCCGTACGAGTACTTACAGGATTAACATCCGTAGGTCTTACTATGCCTATTTCTTTAAATCTCTGATGCTTTTGATTGGAAACATCAGCTGTAAGATTTATATTAAGATTCTAGGTTGAAATTTTATTATTAGGTTTTAACCAGCTTCATCTACTCCAATGTGAGATTCCAAGTAATATCTGTAATCTCACAGTAGATGTGATCCAAAAATAAATAAATAAATTATTCGCTCATATGAAGCTCATGAAATTCCATTACTTTGTAATAGGAGGTAAACAGTCAAGCTGAAATTTAAAAGACCCTCACTGGTGAGATAATATCGTAGTTGCATTACATCATGAGTTGACTGAGTGTTACGATACTAATCATGGGATATGAAGGCCTTGGGGTTGTTCCGCCGTAGTGCAGTTGATGAGCTCTACTGACTAGTCTTAAATTAATATAATATGGAATGGTGGTTATTTCGTTTAAAAGGCTTTCACTTCAACTGATAGATTGTGGGTTTGAAGTGTTCTCCGACTACTCAGGTTTCTGCTGTTTAGTAATATAATTAGCTCTCCTATAAGAAGTGTGATGCAACCCCTAGTATTAAATTCACTTGGTATTGGTTGCTTGAATCTTCCCATTGTTGTTTAGAACTGCAATTCATCAGTATCTTATTGGCATATGTGCGTATTGCGAGTATTGGCTCGATATTGCCTTAACTCACAAGCATTCTAAACAATTATGGATAGTGGCTGGTAGTGGAATCCAGAACGCTCGTTTCGTTCTATTCGAGAGTCGTCAACCGGATGTACCTGCATCTCAGAGTTTATGTTCATTCTGGAATTCAAACCCAGTACCGTTCGCCTCAAACGCCATCACGTTATCCACTTAGCTACTGAGTTCTGATAGCCACTTGTTTGTGCAATGGGGTGAAGTTTAAAGTCACTTGGTACAGGTTGCTTGATCAGTCTCTTATAAAACGAAATGCTCTTCCTGGATTCCACTGATAGCCATTATCCATCTTTGCTTAGAACCCCTAGTATTGTTAGGATGTGCGGTGTTCCGAAATCTCACCTGATACATGGTATGCCACGCGCCAACTCCCAATTAACTACTTGAATAAGAAAGTGTATTGGATTACCGAATAAAATGCACAAAACCCAGCCATATATATACCAGTCTATCCTTAGGAATTTGATGGTAATGAAATGCATTTGACCTTTAGGTCATATCCGTTTGCCGTCGGTTGACATTTTGCCACTTCTGATTGGCTCTCCATATCAAGTATCCCTACTTGTGCCACATTACTGAGTTACACTGCATTATCATGGGGCTGAAACAGATAAAAAATTCCATGGTTATGTGGTTTACAGTCATTCTTAAATCAGTCACAAAAATTACCTCCATGAAAAGTACGAATTTATAAAAACGAAAACAGTCACGATTTAAGCTAACGCGTTTCCAAAAACAACAGTTTTGGTTTTAATAAAAGCTCACTGGGCGATGACTTGATGTTTAAACTGTCCGGCTTTCAGGTGTTGTTTCGTCAATCTGTACCTCCCCCTCCATCTACTTCGCTTTTAGCAGTTGAATAGTAGCACAAGATATGACATATCGTCTGACCCGAGGTCGGGTAAATGAATCTCCAGTGAGGATATTACACTGAATAAAACAATAAAGATGTCCTAATTTATTGGTTTCGTCATCTTTTACAATGTCTATGGGGCAATAAAATATTTAACCACAAAATATAATGGACTGATATAATGATACCAGACGTACTACACCGACCAACACGAATGGTCATTAAGTAACTACTAACATCACAAATAAAATAATATATTTGTAATATCCTAATGAATAGGAAAATTGGATTTTCTGACGCTTCGTGACTCATCTAATTTTCCTACTCATTGGGATATTCAAATATATCATTTTATTTATAATCTTCCCAATGCTCAATTTATTCGAAATTGTCAAGTCAAATCTTAGTAATGATACCTAGTGACATCACAATCTCTCAGTTCTTAATCAGCCATAGCAGTAATAGATGATATAACCTATAACTGTGAAGAATTGTTGTTTTAAGAATGTGACTTTACATGTTTTTGTGTTTAAGAAACCCAGAATTGGACGAGAAAGGCAATTAAAATAATTTATTCTGACTGGTCCAGAATGTGGAATAGACTGAAATATGAACTAGCGAAACTTTTATTTCATCAACTACCAGTTTTAATTGTTGATATCTAGCTAAACTATCTTTTGCTAGTTTAAAATAAATATGGAAAAAGTATCCATGATTCATCCCTGTTCTTTTCAAGTAACGATATCATTTAGTTAGTTTTTTAATGACCAGTGTTTGGAACTTGTTATTCACTAGTTATATTTGTAAACATAAATTATTTATTGGTGTTTTAGGCAAGTTGGTTTCCTGGATTCTATCAACTTTGGGCTGCTTGGGCACCTCCAAATGAGCGTGGACTTTTAATTGGATTTGCTTATGCAGGTAGCATCCGTAATAAACTTCCTATTTGGTTTTGTTTTATTATCTTTAGTTTATGATTCAAAACATATAGATTTGGAATTTTATCAGTAACTGTATATGTGTATAAGCTTTATATAACCATGTATTCACTTAGGTTAAAACGTTTATCATAAAGGTTTTTTTTACATTATATCTCTTAGTAATGTACCAAAGAGATTTTAGTCTTGTCCCGTACTACAGATTTATAATTTCATTATTGGAATCAGTCTGACTATATTGTTTTACATTGAATATTATGGTAGGACTTCATGTAGGTAGTGCTATTACAATGCCTATTACTGGAGCTTTGTGTCAGACATCATTGGGATGGTCACTAGTTTTCTACTTCTATGGTGAGTCAATCATTTTTATACAAATTAAATTTGAGATGCTACTAATTAACAAAATACACATTTATATTTTAAATATCACGCCACACTTATCACTTGATGGATCATAGTACTACTAATTGAATGGTGAAATCAAATTATGTAAAGAACCACATTTACACTGTCATCAATAGGAAATTAAGAGCTTACTTAGGAATGACTCTGTTAGCTATGAATCCCAGTTAAACATATTGAATATTGAGTGTATTATGTTATTTGTCCAGTAATTCGATACAAAGAGATTATTATTTATTTGCATATTAATATACGTTTCCATTCTACTTAAAACTGTAGCTTAACGATTTAATAAATATTATTTTTTAAAATTTGAAATCAGGATAATTTCAATCTTAAACTTGTGAAATATTGGGAGAAAGCTTTTAAACTGACAACACTTAATTTAGTAAATATATAGAAATTTCTAATAGTGCAAAAAAATCCTAAATATGAATTTGACTGTCAGTCAGTCAATCAGTAACAACGTAGAACTTCGTACGTACGTACATCAGTTCGAGTTGCCACACCACATTAGCACAGAGATGCCGTGGTCGATTCAAATTTGACTGTACCCTTATTTGGAAACAAGCACTTATTTTACATCTCACTATCCAAATGTGATTCGATGATTTAAGTTTCATAATTCTATTTCCTTGATGTCTTTATCTCTTCAGAAATTTAAACTGCCTCTTAGTATTATTAGTTTTGAAATGATAATTGTGCTTCAACATTTAACGAATGAAATTTTTATTATTTATTTGTTTGAACACATAAATATTGGTACAAAAGGGCACCAAATATATATGCGCCACACCATATTTGTGTGTGTTGGCTGTGATACTGCCCGAGTGCCCAGACCGAAGCAGGTGGTTTTCTTAGGGGCCACACTTCGAGCCTTTGACCTAAAAGTCTGATCCACAAGGCAGTGGAGCATCGTGAGGAGATGCAGTCCCATGGTAACCGGTGATCAACGATTGGTTCACACGCCATTTGTTTCCTCAGGATACTGGAGCCCATGTGCATCATTGGTTTGGATCCGGTTAAAGCGCCGGACATTCACTTTTCGTCGAATGAACTCGTACGTAATTGCTAAAATTAAGTTTTACTTACTAATTTAAATATCTTTATAGTTCTACCTTTGTACACTCTCTCACTGTTGATGTTCTTTTTGCGGTCATATCCTAAGTAATTCTGTTCATACCTGCCTTTAATGCTTGTTGTTACTAGAGTATCCCAAGCCACTGGTGAACACATAGCTCTCCTTCATTTTACTACAGCTAATTCCATACCATAACGATGAGTCATTATACAAGAACAATAGAAGTTGGATACTGCAGTAGGGCAAACAACATACTAAAGGTTATTGTTCGTGTGATAATTATTATGCTCAAGCATAAAGGTTTATCTGTTTTCCGAATAAATGAATTATGCTTATCTGACTAAGATGGACAATCAAACGCACTTAATTCGTTGTGGGAACATCGGTTTCTTAAGTGATGAGGGGCGCAAAATACACTTGGTAGGTGGTTGAAGGCATTTGACAGAAAACCCTGAACATACGTTTTGTACTAGCTGAAATTGTTCAGCGATATGTATCCGTAATCATGAGATTTATGACATTCTTCGGATATGAATCCTCGTCACCCACTTTTACAACTAAAGACTTTGCTACTGAGCCACTCAAGGCGTGAGCAACTTCGTACAAAACTGAGATATCTATATTGATAACTACTAAATAGTAACCGATGTTGTGTTTCTCCAGTTTTTAATACTGATCAAGTTCTACGGATTACGTTGCAAGCGACTCCAAGTCACTTAGATATGTAGCCACATTGAAAGTTGTAGACATACACTTAGTTGACGAGAATTAAGACACACGGAGTCTGGGTCGACAGACTACTTCCCAATCTCCTTCGAATATCTAATATCAAATATAAATTTATTTGATCAGTTGATCTAGCAACAATCTGATGCTTTTAAACATTCATATGTTTGCCTATTTTTAAACTTTCTTATAACATAAAAGGTGCAATCAGCTTTGTTTATTGTATGATATGGTTCATGTTTGTATATGATGAACCTAAATTACATCCAAGAATATCTATGAAAGAAAAGACTTATTTAGAATCAACCTGCCCAGTTATAATGAAAAACAGCCAAGGAAAGGTAAGTAGCGTATTGTAAATTGAATCAAATTAAAAATCAGTTAATTTACATAATATTGTCATGCTTGAATTAAAAACCACTTACGGTCAATAATGTAATGGAACCCAATTAGTTTAACTTGCTGAGACATTGATTTCATTAGGAATGATGGAAGAACAAACGATGAATTTACCATGAACATAGATTCTCCGTTTGGTTTTGTATATTTTACTTAGGCTTGGGAGACGGCTGTAATAAAAGCCAAATACCAATTAAATAAGACGAATTTACTTCGATTACTTGTTTACTCAGTTGGACAGTAAGGTGAGAAGCGGTGAGCCTGAACGTGCCAACTCCAAATATCATCAATTACAGGTGTCAGTATACTTCAAAATACATAATGCGTAGTGCGTCGAGACGGGTATTTTTTTGTTGTTGTTGCGTAAGTAACTTGTTGAAATAACCTGTGCTGAGAATTCTATATTGTACTAAAATATAATATTGAATAAAGCCATTAATAATAACAATAAATGCGCAAACACACAAATACAATGAGATGCACAACAGTAGAATTACATGACATAAATATAAGAGACATATTCACTGGTCACAATTTCGCATGGAAAGACTTGAGTTATTGTGATAGTAAACGTAACGCATTAGTCACATGTTGCCTAAGTTACTAAATCTGTTGGAAAGTTAGGATGAATTATATAAATGTGTAATGGTACTATATGCTACAGACCAATTAAATTGTTTATTAACATTAATAGCATAAGGTAAAAAGAAGTAAGCAATCTACTCACTTAAAGCAAAATTAATACTCAGTATTTGGTAGTTTAACAGTTCACAACCCACATTGACGTTCTCGTATCATGTACTTGAATTACAGATAAATCCATTCAATGTTACAAATTTTTATCTTGAACTGCATATCATACTTTCAATATGTAATCCTTTTAAATGGAAAAACCCAGTACTAAACAATTCAGTGGATAATAGCTAGGAGGAAGACAGTTTAATCAGGCATTGAATAAAAGCTCTTAATTCTATGTTTTGAGATTTACTTCATGACTTGTCAAAGTTGTCTAAATTGTCTGTATTGCAAACACCAATTTCTGAAAAATAATTATATCTTCAGGTAAGTTTAGACGACCAGATACATGTTTATGGAATCGCTTACTGTTTAAATAAGTTGTTGAAATCTTGCTGTGCTCAAGAATTTGTTGAATGTTGGTAGTTAGAAGAAACCCTAGTTGACATAATCTTAATCTGATTATATAAGCACACCACATTTTTGTCTTACTGTGAAGGCTGAACATCACAGGGATCTCATAGCAGGTCGAACGTAGATAATTTTGTTCAAAGTTTACAAATATCTTCCATGTCCACTTTTCTGATTTGGGCACACACAAAATAATGACGCATATTGTACTATTAGTTTAACAGTTTTTACAGCGGTTGATCTCGAGATGTCAGAGTGACACTAGTAGGTGTATAAATGTGTATTTAAAAATCTTTCACCTTGTTGTTTATTCACTGAAAAGTTTCAGTTGCATGATAGTCACTATATATTGGGGATGGCCATCATGAAACTGTGAAGCTATTGCTCGAACATCAAAAGGTTACGATATCATCACCCATACGCAATGGATTTGGTTGATTGATTAGCATTAATTAGGTTGTTGATTATTTCACTTAAAGTTCATAAGAATCCCAAAAACTAATCAACAAAAACAGTTTATTGATTAAGATCTTGAACCAATTGATGTTAGACCATCACAATTGAAAACCTGGAAGCACTGGACGGCCGTTTCGTCCTATTGTGGGACTCCTCAGCAGTGCGCATCCACGATCCCGCGAGCGGGATTCGAACCCAGGGTCTTCGGTCTCGCGCGCGAACGCTTAACCAACTGGACCACTGAGCCGGCATCCAATGGTGATAGTTTCTAACATCAACCAATCCACGAAATTGCGCGACCAACCTTCATTGTACTGAGGTAGATAACTGTCTCTACCCGACAAGGATTAGCTCCACTGGTCACAGCTTCTCACTAGAACTCCGAGAATTCCCTCACGAAGCTAGTCAAGATCTCAATCAAAAAACTTAATAATCTCCACAACTCCTATACTAATAAAAACAGTTTACTCTATAAACTACTTCACTAAACTGATACATTTATTCATTGTCTCGTTGTACATAAAACTGTATAGGGTGTCTATACTATTCAGAGACGATGAAAACTTGTGAAATTTGTCTAATAATATTTGACAATCGGTTTACATGATACTATACAGGTATAATATTTTCTTCAAGAAATTAGAATTATAAGTCATCTATCAGATTGTTGGATAAACTTCTGTTTTTCTCAGTTGGATCATGCAGAACTTCTTCTATTGGGTAGTATAGTAATCATTAAGAAAATCAATAGAATCAACAATTTTTATGTATTTCAATACAATAATACATAATCCGTATAAACATTGAGTAACCTAATTTGAAAATTGATAATATATTATTCAATATTCAATAGTTACAATGAATGATAAAGTAGAACAACACATATAAGCGAACAATATTGTTTTCAATGAGATTGTCATCAGGCTTTACTTTAATATACATGACTGTTTATACGAAAATTTTAAACCAATCAAGGCAATATGAGTCAATAATCACAATGAAATAGAATAAGTCACCACACATAGTAAGTAAAAATACAAGTTGATAGTAGGAAGACAGGTGAACTGATAATAGTAAGAATAATAAAATACAATATCTATGGTTAAACGTTGGAAATAGAAGGTCAAATAAACATGGGTAGATAGACTAGGAATAGTAAACACAAAACATTAAAATCATTACGTAATAAGATGTGTGTAAATAATTAGATAGTGAAGAATACAAAGAGGCTGGAAATTACAAACAAATAATAGATGTGGAAATAAGGTTAATGATAACACAAATAGAATAAAATAAATAATGATAATAATAAAATTTAAAAAGAAATTCGTTAGTTAAGTTATAACTGGCTATGGAAGGGATAGGGGGGTTACGTATTTCTTCTGTACACATAAATTGGGGTTATATGTACGAATTCCAATGGCTTCAGTTATATGTAGGAGGCGGGAACGATCTCTGTTAGGAAATGATGAAGATATACGATAGATAACTCGAAATGATTTCGATTTATCTACAGCATGACCGCTATCAATAAGATGTGCCAATATAGAACTCCGAATAGATTTTCTCTGGCCCTTTATGTACCAAGTTGGTAGATGTTCACTCATTCGTTGGTTAAGTTGCCTGGTAGTACGCCCTATATAGCTATCTCCACAGGAGCAGCTGAATTTGTAAATGCACATGGAAGAGGCCAACTCAGGTAACTTATCCTTCGTTTGAGTAGACATCGCTGGTCGACAAGAGAAGGTCAACGCCAGATTGGCTGCGTAGAATGTCCTGGTGATTACTTTGGTTAATCTATATTTCAGAGTGTCACTAGCCACATCCCCGTTGAATTGCACTTTCATGTATAAAGGTTTCTTACGAACAGTCGAAATCTCCAACTTTTTTATTATATCATGCATGTACTTCCTAATGAACGCGCTGGGGTAGCCGATCTCGGTCAGTGAGTTGTTGATAAATTCAAGCTCCTGACTTAGAGTGTCTACTGTACAGATCTTTTTTGCTCTGCTAGTGAGACATCTGACCAAATTTCTCTTGTAACGGATGGGTGTGATAAAGTAAACCATATTCTCATTTTGATGTTATTTTAGGTAACTATTTAAAAAAAAATTTATTAAGTCATGCAAAATTAATTTTATATATTATTTTAAATATAGATTCCAATAAAATCCATTTTGACATCACTTCCTGTTTGGTCATTCATTGTTGTAAATATTGGCATAGATTGGAATTTATATACATTTCTAACTAGTGTACCAACGTACATGCGTGAAGTGTTACACTTTGATTTTCAACAAGTATGTTTTATCTTTTAATCATTGAAAAGTGTTTAGTTTAAAATTTAGTAGATTTGTGTTGGGATATTCAGGAAAATATTGTACAATGTTATTTTCTATTTTATGGTACGTTGTGGTCTGATTGACTGGTATATAAACAAAGTAAGTTTGAAATATAATGATTCATATATACCCGAGGCTGTGACTTGCATTCTGGACTCAACTGCTGGGCTAGATAGAGAAGCGGGACCAATCAGAACCCTAGGTCGTTCTACGTGTTTGCGCGTCTTTGGTCCGATCGATAATTCGCTACCCTCTAATCAAATCTGCCGTCACAGTTATAACAATTTGTAAAGTATTTCTCATTATTTCATGCATTTGGATTGTTTAAAAAAAAATTAAATTAACACAACTTTCTTAACAACAATGTCGTTGACAATGATCATTGCAGTCAATATTGAATATATCAGATGTTTGACTCCAACTTGTTGCATAAATTAAATATAAGTTTACAAATTTCAATTAAACATGACCAAACTGCTAAAATGTTTTGGTTGTGATGACAAGAGTTACTGCAGAGTGACTTAATTTATTGACGGTGTATTACACGAGCGGACCTGAGTTGGAGTACAGATGAGAACTGTGGTGCAGAAGACAGTTTTTTCTTCCTGTTATGGAACTCAGTAGGGCTCATGCAAAACCCTATCGAAAGGATTGAACTCCGGAACTCCTGGTCTCCTTGCGAGCGTTTAACCATTGGACAACTGGACGGATGAACATTAAAATGAAATATCAGTTCAATATACAATATACAATGAATACTAAAACTTACCTGCCTTTGCACAAACCAGTAGCTGAGTGGGTAACACGTCGGCGTTTGAAGTGAAAAGGTACTGAGTTGTAGTCCTGGGATGAGGTTACATCCAGCTAACGAGTCCTAAATCGGGTGAAACGCATGTTCTTGATTTCACTTCAAACTACTATCCAACTTTACTTAAAAACGTACGAATTAGTGGTTCAGCATGAACATAAACGGAAATTCAGACAACTCCTATAATAACAGTAAGATTCTAACACTACAAATAACTAATTTTACCGACTTACGTTGAAAACTACTTAAAGATTATTGATTGATTGACTGATAAACATTACAGATGTAAATATTATATTGTTCGACTTTGAACACTTGCATCTTATAATGAAAATAAAAGCTGATAAATAATACAGTAAATTGTCTGGGAATTCTTCAAAAAGTTATCCATTGGTAACTAAAGCTACTATGACTAATGTGCTAATCTTATAAGTCTGTTTTTGTAGTTTGAAAGAAATTTTGATATGTTACTTGTTTAATCGATATAAGATTATGTGTTAAGTCTTATGCCACCATATTTTTACCTACTGTAATTTCACGAATATTCCACACTACACTTCCTGTATGAAGACAAATAGCACTGAGAAGTGCTTTTTAAGTTATTCTTATTAATGTTATTTCTATACTAAACAAACAGAGACATATAAGAGATAACTTAGAGTTATCGTTTAAGATCAACGCAGTGAATGGTGTCACTGAGGCTGTTTATCTCCACCGTGTTAATCTGACTTTGTGACGATTGAGGGAACAGATCATCACTTCTTAGACTTATCAGCTACCTATTCCCAATACAGATATTTTTCAACCACTTTCGACAATCTAGTGTATTTATGAATACTTTAAATTCACAACTACCAGTTGTCCAAGACTAATTCACATTTGTGGAAAATATAAGAGTTTGACTTCTGAACTGAAAACGAATAATATGTCAATAAAGAATCGGAATGTGCTTGAAATAACCAAATGTAGACCGATTTCAACGTTTTCGACGAAGCTCTACAGTTTGTGAGTATCCAAGACATTTTAAGTTGATCCAATTCCCAAACAATAAATCACTGATACTTTAACGCCTCTCTAATTTTTGACGCAACTTTTCAATGTGTAATGCCTAATATACTAGGTAGTTGGAAGTAGTAGACAAGATACCCTGGACCCAGGTTTAGTGTTAATTTTCCCTCCCCACCAAGGCAAACTTGTAATCTTAGAGGAACAGATGTTCCCTGCGGGGATAGAAACTTCCGTCTTCCAGCATCACGTTAACATTAACCTACCTGAGCTGTGACTCACGTTTTATTCTACTAAGATATCTACAGTTAATTAGTCAATGAGTATTCACCCATTTGATGTTTTATGCTGATTTGACTAGACAAGAACTCAGCAATCAGTATCGCGTACGAAATGACATTGAAGGTTTAAAACTTAGTGCGTCTCCGTTAGCTAACCATAGGCGAGGCCATAGAAATCGGACCTTTCCTACCAATTTCATCTATACTAAAATCTTTTGTTTCATCCTGTTTCCTGTGGCCTTCACCCACTATTTGGTCACAACGTTTATGCACTTTTATTATTTAAGTTTGTTCTGATTATATTCATTGTCAATCTCATTTTACATATTACTCATATAGACAATTAAGCAGGAATAATGTATTTGTAAAGTCTCAGCGAATGGATTTAAAGTAGTTTTAATAGAGTTTTGTTATTTGAGCTGAATGGTTTAGTCGTGGAGTTTTCAGCGTTGTTATGAACGACATCATCAGCAAAAAAATTAGATAGAAGTGAGATGATGAATAATTGTTTGAGGGATTTTATAACAAGGATAATTAAGAAAGAAGAACAAAAAGATAATAAAAAAAGAGATAGACAAAAAGGGCGGGTTAACACAGTAGTGATCATATATCACAAAGGAATTTCAGAAGAATCCTAACCCTACAAACAATACTTTAAGATCAAACTGGTAAAAGTCAAAGACTCAATACACAAAGAGGAACAACAAAACTGTTTATGAAATCAAATGTAGTCAGTATAATGCTACATATGTGGATGGAACATCAAGGCAACTGAATATGAGAGTGAAGGAACACAAACTATGCCAAAAGCACATTCCTAAATCCTCAGATGATGTAAAAAAAACCCAATTGTAAACAAATCAGCAATAGCATTACACTCAATAGAATCGGGTCATACAATTTGTTTCAATGGCACAAGAATCCTTCAAAAAGGTTTTAATTCTTACAAAGAAAGACTAATAGCCGAAGCCCTACATACATGGGCAAATCCAAATAGTACCAATGCCAGCTCAGTGGTCTCGTGGCTAAGTGTTCGCGCGCGAGACCGATCGGTACTGGGTTGGAATCCCGCAAGGCGGGGTCGTGGATGCGCACTGTTGAGGCGTCCCACAACAGGGCGAAACGGCCGTCCAGTGCTTCCAGGTTTTCCATGGCGATCCTAGCTTCAATTGACTCATGATCTCAACTATTGAAATTTCTACAATCTCCAGAAAACCCCTTCTAATACATATTTATATTTGATAAATTTTATGTTTGATTATATTTCCTTGAAAAAGCTTGGACCAAATTGCCAGGAGAAACGTTGGATCTATTACTCCAAATTCATTCCCTGAGATTTTACAAATAGTTTTTTTTCGTTTCTAATGTCTCACATCAACTCAGCGCCCAAATACTTTGGAACTGTTCGGTCAAATTTAGACGAATGTTCTTATACATTATTCACATAATTTAGTGATACTTCATCCGCTTCTTTCTTTTTGTATCCACATCGCCATATTGTTATAACTTGTGACCGTTAATTAGGGAGCAGTGACTTATCGATCGGACCAAGGACGCGTAAACCTGTATGAGCAGCTTAGAGTCCTGATTGATCCCACTTTCCGCCTAGCCCAGCCAGTTAAGTTCAGAACACCAATCTCAGCCTCTGCAATATGAATCATTTATTTCAAGCATACTAAGTTTATATACCAATCAAACAGACTACAATGTACTAATAAAATATGAAGCAACATTTGTACAAGAATTAGCCAGATGTGGATGTGAATGAGGGAGGTAGTAATTAATATACTGGGTATAACTCAAGAATGGTAAAGCGTATAATAATAGTTTATGGGTCAAAATAAAGCTTATAATAAGAGGAATATGAATATGCATAGTTTAGTTACTTAATAATTATACAATAGAAATATACGTTTAGTATTGGTCGATCAATAGATCCCAAAAGTTACCATTCATTATTCTTGTCGGGACATAACACATATGTCTTTAACAGATTACGTATATACCTGCATGACATTGCAATTATGCTCACCAATTATATTTTTATTTACCACAATTTAAATGTTCCAAATTAATATTTGCATGCCTAATTGTAAGGGATTTTGAGAAATTACCAAAGAGACGTATTCGTTAAACTGTTTTCACAGTTAGCTGTTCCAATCCAATTTACTAACCGGTTTGGATCCTTCTTAGTTGTGAAAAGGCACTTGTTATTTACTTGGATCTACACTCGATATTCATCGAGTTACTTTCTCCTCACTTTATAAATCTAACCGTTAAATAGTAAACTAGCACACAATAGTGCCCAAGTTCTCACAGCAAGATTTTGATTTGCTGAACATGAGTATCCGAGACTAATCTTGTTAAATTGTAACAACTATTCGTTACATTTATTATCCTTTCATTTCAATTCAAGAGACGATAAAAGGAAATCATTTGTTACTTTGTGATATTCCGTCTTTCTTTTCATGATTATTTAAATTGTACCATCAATATTCAGTATTTTGTAGACTAGGTAACATTTTCAACTCCCTTATATTTCCATTTCGTTGGTCAGCGGTCCTGTCATTCTATATCTATTCAGTTGAGAGTTGGTTATAAATTCCATGAAAATTAATTAGTTTGATCGTTCAACTCATGCATTTTATCAACCAACTATACTATCATAATACATTTTCGTTTTTGGAGCCATCGTTAACCGTCATAATGTTTAATGATCTAATTGTCTTGTAGAATGCTCTGCTGTCTTCCCTACCATACATCGGCATGTGGATAGGACAACTAATATTTGGTTGGATATCCGACATCCTTTTGACTCGGCGAATTCTAACTTTGAGTGTTGTTCGTAAACTGATGAACAGCATAGGTGAGTAGATCTGATTTTTATGCTTAAAAACCATTCACTTAGAGAAAATAAATACTTAGTGTTTACGCTTTGTAAGACAACAACAATGACATAATAATTTCTTTGTAAACAATGATATATAATGAACGAGTCATTTAGATCAGAAAAGTTCTAAATAAATATTTTCATTATATGTATTGTAGTTTGTGTAAGCTGTTGTTAACTACTATGTTTTTAAGGATTAAACATTTTGTTCCTAAATTATTTCATTTTGATTGAAATGACTGACAAGCAGATATTTCACTGGTTTCATCAATTCTTTTAGACTTTTATTTATGGCTTGAGATAAGTTGATAAGGAAATGCTCCAAAATGCCTGTTACGACCAAGGGTGGGAAGAGTCCGCTCTCAAACGACCACTAGTATACAGCCACTGACAGGGATGTCCTACTCACTACCTTCTCGTGATGAGAGTGTTGTTTACGGAATTGAGAGGATTTACCGTATTGAATTAATTAACTGTCCTCCATTAAACTAAACGGTAATATTTAACAACTTAATCTTAAAGTACTACATTTGTGACAATAATCTCATCAAATTTAACGATGTACTGATTTTAAGTTAACCACTAGGAACTAGATTTATTTGGTCCGTACTATAGAAATAATCTGACTAAATAGAGTTGTCAACAATAAGATCTAATACCTAGGTAACCAGGTAGCGACTGTTTCACTGGTTAAACTAGGATCAAAATGAGCAAATATGTTTAAGTAGAGTAAATAAAATATAACATCAAATTAATTAAATACACGGAGGGAAATTTATGAAATCTAACTTCCTATCATCCTTTTTGTACATGATTATATAAAAGTAACATCTGGGTTTGATCTTTCTATTAGAAGGAATTCTAGAAAATCCCTCCCTTATTAGAAATGACACAGGATACAATGCCTCAGTCCTATGAGGTACTGTCTTCGTGATCAATCTTAGTGTCATTCTTTCTTTTCGATAGGATGCTGATGCTTTTATCTGGAAGAGCAATAATTCCAAGGCATTGTAAACCGATCAATACATTGACACGTATGCACAATTAACCACAGAGTTTAACATTAACAATGTTACTTCATACTTATTCAAGTACTAAAGTCTTTTCTATACTTAACGGAATATACGTATTGAGATATAAAAATAAAAATGTTTGGCTCAGCAAATAGTTCTCTTTTCGACGAATTCATTATCAATGCTGCACAGTCTATACATATTTTTCAAAACAATAATAGTGACAATAAGATTCCGCTAAATATGACAACAGTGAAATAGAATAAACAGTGGCATAAAATCATTATTTTTATTAAAAGTAATAATAATAATTGTGTTGTTGAGAGACTGATTCATCATTATGAATATAGATTAGGAAATTACAATTTGGAAAGAAAAGTTCAGTACGTTAGGATAAAATGCTGAAATTGAGATGAACCGTAATCAGAAGGATCATGGAAACAGAAACAAATCATTTGGGAGGGAGGTAGAAGGTCTATAAAGAAGATAGAAGGGAAGCAGATGGCCGTGAAGAAAGAAAAGAATGAAGAAGAAATTACGAGATTAAGGCCGTGGTAGAAGTATAAGTTATAATAGTTTCTTTTGGACGCATAATTCCAGATGTAAAGCTAGTGCTTCGGCGATGCTAAGAAGATGGAATATAACTGCCTTTGGCAGCTCTCTACTTATCTTATAGATGATTTTGAATACAGAATCTTTTTTGATTGAATGATCTGTGTTAATAAGGTTTTCAATTATTGAACTTGTTACTGACCCATTTCCACCTCTTTTCAGCCAAACCGGGTAACGTTCTTGAATTATTTTAGAAAAAATACACATCGAATGACCTATATACCTGACTCTATATGAACATGTAAATTGATAAACACACATAGAATCAGTCGAATGAAATAATTAATCTTTAGATTTATTGTTGAACATTGATTGGTTGGAAAATACTATTCTCAAAGTTGCTCCAAATAAACGTCTAATTGAGAGAGTTGAAATTCTCCTGTTCAGGATATCTGTAACTATATTGCCTTTGAAATCGATAATTATTTGCTATAACTACGGCGCACTAATACCTTTCCACTAGTCACTAAACCTCTGTTTCGGAAGATGTTTTGCAAATAAAAGATGTCACAGCTCCCATAACGATGACACTGCTTCTGAAATTCACCAGTTACTACGAACAAAACAGAATCATGATGAATTTTACGAACTAATCTAGTCTTCAAACATTTTGATAATATATAGTATTTCCTATTGAGTCTATGATTATCTGTTAGTAGAATTGTGTTTACCAACTTCTGTTAACAACTTCTGCTACAAATGATCAAATATCAAGAAAAAGTTTATTAAAGAAATACAGAAAGGTTTATTAGTGATTTGTATCTTTACGATAAGTCAGTTACCTTCTGCGTCCATAAAAGTAACTATCCTAACCGCATTACTGTCTCACTTCTCCTACATAGAAGAAATACAATTTAGTGTGAACAGTTACTCTTTCCTTATACTCTACATTTCAAATTTTTATTCTGAATATAATTTAAAGAAGAAACCTAGTTACGGATTAGACCTCATGGCTCACATTGTTTCTGTAGGTAAGGAAAACTCATAACCTGAATTTTCGAGTAACTTGGATTTATATTCTGCTCATATTGACATATTGCATCCATTCATTATCAAATAATCTTTGCCAATACAAAATTGTTGCTTAAAAATTACAATTCCTTCTTAAAAGCTTAGATTACTAGCCTTAACACTTATCTTTAATATAAGGATCATTTTATCTTAGTTTCTACAGATCCCCCTCCCCAACACACATATATAAGGAAAATACAAAATGTGTATGTTTCTTCTTAAAATCTTTCTTTCATAGGTATGTTTGGACCGGCTCTCCTTATGATACTGATCACATTGTTTGACCATCATAATAAATATGCAGTTGTTATTTTACTAACATTTGGACTTTTCCTTAGTTCTGGTGTTTTCTCTGGTGGAATGCTTAGTCCAATCGAAATCACACCAAAATATTCTGGTTTACTGTTTTCTGCTTCTAATTCACTTGGTGCATTGACAGGATTTTTGAGTCCAGTCGTAGCAAATGCTTTGACACCAGATGTAAGTTAGACGTAATTTTTTTTTTGGTTACTTTTAATTCAGGTTGAACAATGGTTATTCTTTGGTATTTAAAAGTATCCTGCGAAATTCAGTAAATCAATTAATTTGTATTATCGCTATTGAAATTGACAGAAATCCAACTGAGGATCAATAAGGCCTATCATCCTTGTTATTATTCAACCTTTTTAAGTAACCAATTAACTAATAATAAGTTTCTTACATTGCACTCAACAAAAGTTAAAAAAACAGAACCTATAAAGTTGTTTCAAATTTAATGACTGATAATAGTTATCAAGAAATCTACACAGATTTCTTTCGAATGGGACTATTCTTCTGAACGTGAGAAATAGTTCAATTTTGTGTAACGGGAATATTCAAATTAGATTGTAGTACTCGATCTGCGTTCTTGAACACTTATCTTGGGAGTCTCATAAGTCTTTGTGGTCTGGTGTGTGACGAAATCTCAGCATGGATACAAAAGGCCCGACTAGCTTTTGTCAACTTGCGTCATTTATAGCGTAGGAGAGACATCCGTCTATCAACCAAAGGACGGGTTTACTGCGCAGCAGTTCGTTCCGTCCTACTTTATGGCAGTGAAACATGACCGGTAAGAGTAGAAGATATCCGTAGGTTACTAGTATTTGATCATAGGTGTCTTCGAAATATTGCTCATATATCCTGGGACCATCGAGTAAGTAATGCAGTTGTTAGGAGACGGGTAGTAGGTAAGGATGCCAAATCGATTGATGACGTAGTGAAACTTCATCAGTTGAGATGACTGGGACACGTGCTACGTATCCTCAACCACCAACTGCCCCGACGTGCGATGTTTCATTGTGTAGGAGTAGGTTGGAAGAAAGCTAGGGGCGACCAGAAAAAAACATGGCACGAATTCATGAAGTCACTGACAAGTAGGCTGAGTCATATTGGTAGGTGTAGACTACCTGGTTGGGATCCGTGAGACGATAGCATCCGATGATTAGAGATCTTAAATGACATGGTTCAAAATCAATCGCGATGGCGTAGGTGCATCCACTCTTTGTGTTCTCCCAAATTCTAATCTTCTGAATTCTCCATGTCCCTTTTTTCGCTTTCCAAATTTATTTCACTGGGTTATACTCCTTGAATAGCATCTTCAAACCCTATTGTTTCCGATTTTTGCTTATGCTTTTGCTACCTCTTCCACTACGGGATTTGAATCGACAGTTGTATCTGTGTGCTAATGTGGTATGGCAACTCGAACTGATGTATGTACGTACGAAGTTCTACGTTACTGAGTGATTGACTATTGAACATGAAATTTCCCTCAAATTAATCTAATTTGCAATAGAATAACTCATAATTATCTTTATTTTATTTTAACACAGATATTGGTATCAGAAGGGGTTTTGTGGAGATTAGTAATTTCAACAGTTGAAATCATGAGTCAATTGAAGCTAGACAGCCATGGAAAACCTGGAAGCACTGGACGGCCGTTTCGTCCTATTGTGAGACTCCTGAGCACCAAATACATATGCGGCAAGCATATCTCATTTGATATGTGTGAATGCTGTGATACTGCCCGGGTTCCCAAACCGAAGCAGGTGGTTTTCTTAGGGGACCACACCCGAAGCCTTCGACCTGAAGGTCTGATCCACAAGGCAGTGGAGCATTGTAAGAATATGCAGTCCCATGGTAGCCGGTGACCAACGATTGGTTCATTCGCCATTTGTTTCCTCAGGACACTGGAGCCCATGTGCATCGTTTGTTTGGATCCGGTTAAAGCTCTGGACATTCGCTTTTCGTCGAGTGAACTCATTGGTTTGGAATGAGGGTTTTCTAACTCTACTAGGTTGACTCTTCATGTCCACCAACCCTGTTAAATCGCCGGACAATCGCTTTTCGTCCTCTGAATTTCGTAAACAATACTCCGGCCACGAGAAGGCAATGAGTAGGACTTCCCACGTAGAGGCTTTATACTCTTGGGAATGTGAGAGCATTTCAAGAGAGTGAGTGGACTCTCCCCACTCTCGGCGATACCGGGGCATTTCGGGTATAATTATGTTACTCTGTTACAAGTGTTCTGATAGTTGAATGCAATAGACTAAAAAGCTTTCTAGGTGAACGTTTTGTGCTTAGATAATACCTATGAACACAGTGCATCATGTATAGCGAGAAAAACAAAGATTTTGTTTTCAGTACAAATAATTACTAACAGTTTCTTTCTATTTGAATACAGTCCATACAAGTTTAAAATATTTGTGTTGTTGTCTTTTTTTTTTCATTTACAAGAAAACTTATGAACAATGGCGTTATGTGTTTTATTTAGGTTCTGTAATATTTCTTATTGCTGGATTCTTCTATCTCATATTTTCATCATCTAATATACAATCATGGGCTATAGAAGTTATCAATGATGATGCTGATAATCATCATTCACTTACTGATAAAAGTTTCTCTCCTACAATTTGTCAAATTAACAAAGAGAATATAAAAAATGAACGTAAACAATTTGATCAAATCTATTCTAATGAAGTATCAATAACTTGATATGAAATTCGCTGTTTAAATTGTTCCTTCTTCTTCTTCTTCTTCTTCTTCTTCTTCTTCTTCTCATTATTATTTGTATTACTACTGGTTGTAATTTTTGTTTTTTATAAAAAACTAGTTATTTGATACAATTTGAAGATGAGATCGTTGTATTTAGCAGTAACAATTCAACGAATATATATATATATATCTATGTACCTGATCCAAATGTCTTTACATTATGGTATAGTTAGTTGTTTTTTCCTTTTCTATTTCACATAATGGATTAAAATATAACTTGTGAACAATCAATTATTGTAATATTGTACACATAGAATTTCAAATGGTTAGAATAGGATTTCTACTTCTTATCTGAACTAACTATTTGATTGATTGTCCCTTTGATGTATTCTCAATCATGAACAAAATAAGTGAATATGATTATACTTGAATCACTTTAATTTGGCTATTATTGATTAATGGATGACTTTCACAGCTAAGCATGTTACTGAATAGATTATAAAACACAACTTTTACATTGAAATAATCGATTCCTACTGAAAATTCTAGTTTCAAAAGGAACCCATAGTGAGAACTTGATAACTCAATTTCACCTAGTTATATCATTCTCACTACATACTGATGAACTTCCAAAGGCTTATCTTAATATTCTATTTATATTGCGATTTTAGTGAAGTTGAGCGAAAAACCTTGTTCAGATATAATCACAGTGGATTGTTGTAGATAATTCAGTTGGAGATAAGAAACAACTAGCTGTATGGCAAGGTTTACGCATATGAAATTCGATCTATTTTAGTTATTATTTAGATCTGTATATACTCAAGCGCACTAGTTCGGTAACATAACTTTAGTTGTTGGTCTATATCATGATTTTCAGATGTAACCAATGGACCTGAAAATAGACTGAACATGAGTCAAGTGTAAAACTAACTAAATTCTCAGAATGGGTTTTGTGGAGATTTTAGAAATTTCACAGATTGAAATCATGAGTCAGTTGAAGCTAGACCACCATTGAAAATCTGGAAGCACTGGACGGCCGTTTCATCCTAGTATGGGACTCCTCAGCAGTGCGCATCCACGATCCCGCACAACTCGGGGCCCGAACCCAGGACCTACTGGCTTCGCGCGCGAGCACTAGACCACTGAGCCGGCATCCAACTGCTGTGGAGTCCCATACTAGGACGAAACGGCCGTCCAGTGCTTCCAGGTTTTCGACGGTGGTCTAGCTTCAACTGACTCATGATTTCAATCTGTGTAACTAAATTCTGCTTTACAATTAAGTACAAAATCGATACGAAATAAATGGGTGGTGAGTCAATTTGACAATACAGTAATTATCTAGTAATGAAGTTTGGTAAATTAAAACTAAGGTGAAATTTCATATTTCAGCGGTGTCGTTATGGTATCACCATTGAGCCTAATCCTAGCTGATTTCTTTTTGACAAATCGGAACGAGCTTCTGAGAAAAATGTGATAAGCCAACTAAAATTTTGTTGCAGTTATATGGATGAAACGTTTATAGTTATGAAGAACAATAACGAAGCTCAGAACTTATTTGAAACATTTAACAGAATCCACCAGGTAGTCACTTCCACAAGGGAAGAAAACTACAGTGTTTTCTTTCTAGACGTTCTAGTGACCAAAAGAACTGACGGGTCGTAAAGAAGAAATGTTTCTCGTAGACCGACTTCTCAAAGCCAATGTACAGATATCTAGAGTCCTGTCCCATTACAATATAAGAGAAGCTTAGTCAAGTGATAGGCCTATAAAGTTAGAACGTTTTGCTCTGATTACAGACTTGAATAGCAACTAAGAAGTGTTCATGATTTACTACGTTCCTAGCGTAATATACGTCTGCAACTAAACCGAAATTAAAATCACCGAAGATACCAAAAATGCCTATATCCCTGAAATAACAAATAAAAAGTGACATAGTAATTCGATGTTTATGAATAACCTTAAAATGCGTATTCCATCCAGCGAAATTGCCTTCTGCTTTTTTCAGCCAGCCAATAGCAAATTCATGAAATAGGGATAAATTGCCCAGTTCCTCCTCGATAACTTCTATAGCCCATGATCGTATATTAGATAATGAAAATAGGATGCACTGTGATCATAGGTATTATCAAAGCACAAAACTTTCACCTGCAACAACAAACGCGAAATTCGACCAGTGTAGTAGCAGCCTCAGCAGTAGTAGCTTTCAGCATACACAAAGGGAGAAGCAAGATTCTCCGATACAATACAGCATGCAACAATGGAATCACACTTGACGGAGAAGATTTGGAAGATGTAAAATCCTTTACATATCTGGCCAGCATCATTGATGAACACGGTAGATTTGATACAGATGTGAATGAGCGGATCGGCAAAGCAAGAGCAGCATATCTGCAACTGAAGATTATCTGGAACTCAAAATAACTCTCTGTCAACCAACATCAATGTCAAGATTTTCAATACAATTGTATGAGGGCGGAAACTTGGAGAACTACGAATGTCATCATCTAAAAGATGCAAGTGTTTATTAACAGCTGTCTACTCAAAATACTTCGGATCCGTTGGCCAGATACTATCAGCAGCAACTTACTATTGAGATAAAACAAATCAGATCTCAGCGGAGGAATAAATCAGGGAGAAGCTCCGGAAGCGAATAGGACACACATTGAAGAAAGCACCCAACTTCTTCACAAGGTAAGCCTTCACATGAATTCCTCAAAGCCAAAGGAGAAGTGGAAAAACAAAGAACACATTACTATCAGAAATGGTGACAGACATGAGAAAAAATGAACAAAAATTGGATAAAACTAGAAAGAAAGGCGGAGAACAGAGTGGATTAGAGAATGCTGGTCGGCGGCCTATGCTCGATTAGAAGTAACAGGCGTAATTACGTTAGTAAGTAATGTATTTCTAGACTACAATATGCAATTATCAAAATGTTCACTTTTTATTCAGTCTTATTTTTAAAACATTAAAAAACGTTTTTGATTGAGATCTTGAACCAATTGATGTTAGACCATCACAATTGAAAACCTGGAAGCACTGGACGGCCGTTTCGCCCTATTGTGGGACTCCTCAGCAGTGCGCATCCACGATCCCGCGAGCGGGATTCGAATCCAGGGTCTTCGGTCTCGCGCGCGAACGCTTAACCAACTGGACCACTGAGCCGGCATCCAATGGTGATAGTTTCTAACATCAACCAATCCACGAAATTACGCGACCAACTTCCATTAAAAAAAGTGTTGATTAGGTTCCCTCATTATTATTACCACAAGAAAAAAAGGATAATTTAAATATAAATATTTCCTCTTCAATTATTTACCAACTTATATTCTTATTAGTTTAACATATAAACATACAGTTCATCACTGATTATTTGAATATTGACTTTCCATAATACTTAAATTCTTTTTTTTTGTTGAACTTCAAGAAGATATGTCAATTTCAAAACATGATGAAAATATGAGAAAGAAGATGGCGTTTGAAGCGAACGGTACTGAGTTCGTGTCCCAGAGTGAACATCAACTCTCTGAGATGCAAGTACATCCAGCTGACGAGTCCCAAACAGGACGAAACGCTCGTCCTGGATTCTACTGCTAGCTAATATCCATCTTTGCTTATAGTGCTTGTAAATTAAGGCAATATCGAGGCATACGCACAGTATGCACATATGCTAATAAGAGACTGATCAATTTCAATCCTAAAACATCAATGGGAAGATTCAAGTGAAAAGCAATACCAAGTGCATGATGAAAATAGTTTATTTTCCTCTTCGGAAGAATAGATTATCCGACCTAGAATTGTTGGTTTATATCAATCGATAATTTAAAAGTAATGTATTACATATTCGCTCACAATATTATTGAAATAAACTACTAATTTTAATAAAATCTAATTAACAAATGATAAATTGTTTAAAGAGTTGTTTAGTTCAAGTGTTCACCCACGCAATTTCGTGGATTGGATGAATTTAGACATTAACACCGTTGGATGCCGGCTCAGTGGTCTAGCGGTTAAGTGCTCGCTCGCGAAACCAGTAGCTCCTGGGTTCGAATCCCGTGGGGTGCGGGATCGTGGATGCGCACTGCTGACAAGTCCCATACCAGAACGAAACGGCCGTCCAGTGCTTCCAGGTTTTCCATGGTGGTCTAGCTTCGATTGACTCATGATTTCAACCATTGAAACTTTTAAAAATCTCCACAAAACCCATTCCGATAATAATAATTGAAGAGTTTGCAATAAGGATTTTATTTGATAAGTATTTGATCTCTACTAATTTAATTAATGAGGTATTGGACAGTCATCTAATGGTCCATAACTCTGAACCAATGATTAAACTATCATTTTCAAAAATCCATGATCTCAAAAACTAATTGTCTGTAAATTAGGGAAGAATCAAGTCTATTTCGGTCTCAAAACAACAGTATTTAATATCGTCAATTTTATTTGTATTTTCGTTGATAAAAAACTGTTTTGTTTACTTAACAGTCTAACCTACGTAAGTAGATGATCAATAAAATTATTTCGTTGCTCCACAATGAGATCTAGGATTGTGGAGTTCCTAGCAGATTCAGCTACTTTTCCAACGAAAATTAATTGTGGCGTATCATCATGAAATTTGGACGACGAATGATTGAATATCTCTCTACTTTAATTGAATAGGGTCAATGGAAGACCATACGTAGCTCTTGTATATCGTACTTTGTCGAAAGTGGTCATGTGTTTGATGAAAAAAACTGCTCCTGATGATCCACAGTATTCCTTTCCGGCTTCAAAACAGGATTCTATCTTGTATTTTAAATATATCAGAAGCTACATAGACTCAAGAAAGTTTAGAACTAGATGAAACGCGGCCAGTTGTGCAATACAAAATGTGTTTCACCATATTTGGAACTCATCAGCTGAATACACCTACATCTCAGAGTTGATTCTCACTCCTGGACTCGAATTCAGTACCGTTTTCTTCAAACGCCATCGCACTATCCACTCAGCTACTGAGTCCAGATAGTCACGTGTACAACGAATATGAAATTCAATTCAATTTGAAATGGTGTGGAGTATGAATCGGTTGGTATTTTTGACTGAAATTTGGTCACTTTTGATTGATATATTGAGCATCCTGTGTGCATGGCCTTGATAAAAACATTACCACTCAAGTTGATATAGACTATACGAAATATGGTTAGCAGTGGAATTCATTTGGACTCAGTAGCTAAGTGGATACCCTCCCAAGTTTTGACCTGCTTCCTATGTTGAAATATTTATTCAAACTGTTATTATTCTCATCACTACAACTGTAGTGAACGAGAACACAAGTGGGAACAATCGAACGTAATTGAGCATGAAATTACAGAATCTGTTAGTAAAATATGGGAACCATACAGTAAATACTTCATTTGCAAAACGTCAATCAATTGTCTCAGACCTGACAGTTCCTTCATTTCTACAGCATTCATTCTTTGTTCTCGCTCTCTTTTCTTTGATCTTCTTAACCTTCTGCCTCCAGGCATTTCACTTTTGATTGATGATACATACTATTATATTTATCGACATCAGTAACGCACGCCGTACTCGTCAACCCCTTAAAGCAGTCGTTCTTGCGGTGGTTCTGCTCGTCATGCCACCTTCTTCTTTTCAACAGCTTGTGCCACGCTTTCCGTCAAAATATCAAGTGTTGACCTTCATGGCTCCGTCAACCTGCCGGACCATCAAAATTCGATATCCACCCAGCATCCGGGATGTTTAACGCCTGTGCTCTGGAGACCTGCTGAGCTATCTACATCCGATATCCATCCAGTAGCCGAAATCAATAGCACACTTTAAACTATTACACCAGTAATATTACTACTAATGTATAATTTTGCCTTTTGTTATCAATTCAATATTCTTTATCATCGAAGTTGAATTTTAACGTCTATTATCAATTCAGTATTCAGTTATAATAACACTTACAGATGATTATATAACACAGTGTTTACAGTATATCTTACTAGTATACAATACATGAATTCAATAAACTATTTATAGTTCACTTGATATTGTCTTATTTGAATCTTCCCATTGATGTTTTAGGACTGAAGTTGATCAGTCTCTTATTGGTATATGTGCATACTGTGCGTATGCCTCGATATTGCCTTAATTTACAAGCATAGCTATCAGGACTCAGTAGCTAAGTGGATAACGCGATGGCGTTTGAAGCGAACGGTACTGAGTTCGAGTCCCAGAGTGAACAACTCTGAGATGCAGGTACATCCAACTGACGAGTCCCAAACAGGACGAAACGCGCGTCCTGGATTCCACTGCTAGCCACTATCCATCTCTGCTTATAAAACTATTTATAGTTTAATATGTGATGAATTAGATTGTTACAGTATTTCACCGAATTTAAAGAATAGTGAAATTTATTTTTACTTAAATATATTTAATTTTCAACAATAAAATAAATCTCTGACAATACTGATATCATAAAAGTCGAAATGAAATCACAATGATAAATTTATAAGTAGTATATCTTGCAATACAATGAATGATATCGCATAATGAATCATTCAAAGTAAACAAAATATACGTACATATATGATCTGTCTAATAAATAAACGAATCAATTAACCATGAGTCAATTGAAGCTAGACCACCATGGGAAACGTGGAAGCACTGGACAGCTGTTTCGTCCTAGTATGGGACTCCTCAGCAGTGCGCATCCACGCCCCCGCAACCACGGAACTCGAACCCAGGACCTATCAGTCTCGCGCGCGAGCACTTAACCACTAGACCATTGAGCCGATCCAACGGTGTTAATGTCTAAATTCAACCAATCCACGAAGTCGCACCACCGTACACCATTGTCTTCAGTGAGTTCCTATCTCACAACAGACCTGGTTGGACTCCACTGGTAACGGCTTCTCACTAGAACTCCAGGAGTATCTCCTGAAGTCAGTCACTATTGAGCAGTTGATTATTATCAAAATGGGTTTTGTGGAGATTTTTTAGAAATTTCACAGGTTGAAATCATGAGTCAATTGAAGCTAGACCACCATGGGAAACTTGGAAGCACTGGACGGCCATTTCGTCCTCATGGTTTCAACCTGTGAAATTTCTAAAAATCTCCACAAAACCCATTCTGATAAGAATCAATTAACATCAAATTTTTTTTATTGAAATTTAAAGAAATCTACATTAGAAGTTTAATGAGAGGAAATATCTAGGTAGATAGCTCTTTTTTTGTACACATGGATACAGTGTATCAGTATGAAGTAAGAAACAAGTAACCTAGAAACTATTCACTGATGTTGTTGTTGTTGTTGTGTTTTTTTTTAATAAAAAACAAACATTTTGTACACATTTGAATTAAGTGCGAGACTCTAATTTATGGACGACCCTTGGACGAATCTTAAACGACCTTGAGAAATATTAGCCAATCAGCAAACAGACAGTATAGAGTAAAAATATGTTATACAAAACCAAGGAATTAAAGTAGATATACTTCTTATACGTGATTCAAAAACTTGTCAAGGTTAGAAATGGGTTCAGTGGTTCTAAAATCGTAATGCATGCAGTAGAGGAAATCATCCATTTGGCTACAGAATAGTCGGCCTCTGGAGCCATGATAAAGTCTCAAAAACTCTTTCAGCTTCGACCACATAGCTTTAATATTGTTTATGTACACTCCGGTTGTTGAGTGCACAAAATGCTACTTGTGGATAACGACACGATGCACATAACCAAGCCTATGTAGGAGTCTGTACACTCTCCAATCATCCGAATATATTGTAGTACCTGGCTGCAACCAGTGTTAGTGGTGCTTTTATTATCCAGTTCGCGATAGTTGTCATAATTTGTCTTAGTTAGGAATTATATACGGGGATTTCATCACGAACTGACATCAGCTATAATGCCAGAAATTTATTAAGCCAAATGGATGGAAGGCTTTCGCACTAAAAACCGAGATCTATTATCTTATACCTGATTGATTCGTCCACAAATTATAGTCTCGCCGTTTTATTTGTTACAGCCGCTCAGTTATCACGTTTTGTACAAAATTCCCTGTGAACCGATCGTACGTTAGCATTTAGCGCTGAAGTTGGCGCCGTAACTTTGAAATCCCTAAAACGCCTCTGATTGATTCGTCCATAAATTAGAGTCTCACCGAATTAAGCAATACATGAAATGATAAGGAAGATAGATAGTCTGAAATTTGGAGACATTTATGCATGTTCCAAACAATCGAAATGAAATTAGAACAGTTATATTGTAATAAATGAGAGATATGTTTTAAAATTGATTAAATTGATGTACTCAAAATTGTTGTTTTCACATACCTATTGATAAGGGTAGTATACTAAAGAATATTTGAATCTACTGATACATTTTAACGAATGGGTTTCAAATTGAATTGCAGGCTGCACAACTAGGTCACATGTCAAAACTAAACATGAAACATTGTGTCTGGTTACTAAGTTGTACCACTAGTTTTAAATCAATGAGTGATAAATAAAATGCACAAGATAATGGATAGGTAACGTTATGCTAGCGATTGACACTTCAATGCATAAAAAAGATGGACAAAATATCAATTAGTTGATTTCAAGTTGGTAAAATACATAGCTAATATCAGTAACATGAATCTTATATCAGGAGGGGTTTTGTGGATATGATAGTAATCTCAATACTTGAGATCATTAATCCATTGAAGCTAGACCACCATGGAAAACCTGAAAGCACTAGACAGCCGTTTCGTTCAACTGTAGGACCCCTCGGCAGTGCGCATCCACGATCCCGTCACGCGAGATTCGAACACAGGACCTATCAGTCTCGCACACGAGCGCTTAACCATTAGACAATTGAGCCGGCTTCAATTGACTCATGATCTCAACTATGGTTGTGGAGATTATTAAAATTTTGATTGAGATTATGAACCGAATGATGTGAGAACACCATTGAAAATCTGGAAAAACGGGATGGCCGTTTCGTCCTATTACGGGACTCTTCAGCAGTGTGCATCCACGATCTCTTCCAATTATTTGACTGTCAGCTATTTATCTGATTCCATTTAGAAATTAATATTCTAATCACAAACTTACCAATCAAATGCTTTGGATAGGTTTATTAAATATAGATCATTTCAAACATAATAATAAATATTTTTATGTCTAAACATCCATTCCTTGAATTTTTATTGCTGTTTTAGAAAGACAATAAGATGTCAGATATAAAATAATTCAATGGACTAAGCTTTGTATTCTAACTAGACTTTACACAGTAAGTGATGACTTTTCTGCGTAATATTGACCACCTGACTGAGAAAAAATTTACTGACTAGAGTAAACGTTTTATGGTTCGATATCTGACTTCATTAAGATCGTATGAATGACCGCTGATTGTTATCGAAATACACATTCCCACTACCCTTGTATATAATCACTGAATTAACTTGTATTAGTGAATAACGGAATTAAATAAGTCAAATACGAGAATGGATTTTTGAATATGTATATTTTATGAAATTGTTGATCTGAACAAAAAATCAGGAAAATCAAGCGAAGGAAATGAAAGAAAGCGAAACGATGCGCAGTGAAGAAAGCCAGTGAACCAACTCCATTTAATCATTTATTTTATTATTATTTCAACACATAGATAATGGTACAAAGAGGCACCAAATACATATGCGCCACACAAATCTCATTCGATATGTGTGAGGGCTGTGATACTGCCCGGGTGCCCAAACCGAAGCAGGTGGTTTTCTTAAGGGGCCACACCCCGAGCCTTCGACCTGAAGGTCTGATCCACAAGGCAGTGGAGCATCGTAAGGAGATGCAGTCCCATGGTAGCCGGTGACCGAAAATTGGTTCATTCGCCATTTGTTCCCGCAGGATACTGGAGCCCATGTGCACCATTGGTTTGGAATCCGGTTAAAGCGCCGGACATTCGCTTTTTGTCCTCTCATTTTCGTAAACAACAGTAATGCCACGAGAAGACAGTGAGTAGGACTTCCCTGGCATAGGCTAAATACGCGTGGCCGTGTGAGAGTATTTCCAGAGGAGAGCGGACTCTCCCCACTCTCAGCCGTACCAGGGCATTTAGGGGCCCATTTATTCAAGCGTGAGTCAATATTTATAGTCAGAACAAAAATAAGCTACAGACATATGTTGAGTAGGATGAGAAATACCTACACATGCACTCACATAAAAACAGGGTTAATAAGCTAATAATTAAAAAGATCATAATGTAACTCAACAAGAATTGATTAACTAGTCTGTTCGAAAGCTAAGATAACCTATGTAGTCTCGACATAATATTCGACACTATAAACATTTAATTGATAAGTTTCTAAAGTTCATGATAACTAAATTGATGTCGTTCTGACAACTGCATCCGGTTATTTCGTATAAAATATATCCCGACACATCCTCATCAAGTATATATGGTGAATAAACAATACTTTTACTGTACATGTAACTATTTTATATTGTGTATAAACCGATTATAATAATAATACAATACAATTTCATACTGGGTATTTTGAATTTGAGTTTTTGATTTTGTCTTGTTAAATTTCTAGACTTTTTGGAATCAGTACTATTTTGTTAGATTATTTCAAATATTTTCTGATGTCATAATTCAAATGGATTCAAGTAACTTGGAGAAATTGCCCATCAACACGTCACCCAGAATAATGGGGAATTAGTTAGAATGTTCTGATGCTTGTTGTTTGTTAAATAACTTCAAAGAAGATAGCATTTCAGTTCATTTTATTACTGCTACTAGTAGAGAAACCTAAGGTTTGTTAAAGAACCTTGCACATCGTGATAAACCTATTCTACTTCTTAAGCAAAGATGGATAGTGGCTAGCAATGGAATCCAAGACGCGCGTTTCGTTCTATTAAGGACAAGTCAACTGGATGTGCCTGCATCCCAGAGTTGATGTTCACCTCGGGACTCGAACCCAGTACCGTTCGCTTCAAACGATATCGCGTTATCCATCTTTACTTAAAAAGCTTATGACTTAAGGCTATATCGAGGCATCCGCATAGGATGCACACATGCCAACATGAGACTGATCAATTGCAGTCCCATATAACAATGGGAAGATACGAGTGAAACAACATCAAGTGAATCTGTTCTACTTCCGTTCAACAAACTAAAGAGGTGACTAACATATCATTATCACGTAACACCACATGAAAGAGCATAGTTCAATAAATTATTTCGTGCTCCGAATCAGACCATTAAAGATTTCACACTACAACTTCAGATAAAAGCTTCTAAGTGTAATTTCGGTGAACTGCTGAATATTCAACTTCATGACCGCCTGATTGCTGATATAAACGATTTTAAACTACAGAAGCAACTTATACAAATTTCTTCCTGAACCTTTCAAATAACTAAGTATTTCTGTTTTACTTATGAAGGTATTAATAATGATCCTCGTGATGGCGTTACGAGGCAACATGAAGTTTTATCATCGAATATGAATAGAATTTCTGCACTGTATAAACTTTAAACAAGAACAGTATCGATCCATTCAGACAAGTGAATAATTCGGAAAGCACTTTTGATTCGTCTTCAATTCTGCCTTTCGTATGGGAAGCTTTATCTTCGCATTTCATGTCAATTTCTTTATGGACATCATAGTAAGTGTGGAAAGGTTGGACATACACAGAAAACTTATCAAAGCTTCAGGTCATTTACTACTAAAACCCTGAACGATGGTTGATCAAGACTAGCTGATTTAAACAGGAGGATAGATTCATTGTCGTTCACCACCGCTTGCAGCAGTAGTTCACATTTAATGTGGAAATTAATGGCTAACGCAGGCAAGTCCTATTCATTTATTTTTAATACTGGTTGGATGGAGTCAATTATTTCTAAGATAAATTAATTGTTGCCTTATGATAATGTCCAATTAAAATCTAAAAGTGGTGCGATCACTGGCATCACTGGTCACCAGCTACTTATTATTGTTACAGTTAACACTCCTGCGAGGAAAGAAGAGGGTAGTTTAGTCAATGTTACTTTGTTAGTTAGCTCATATGCCTGCGATAAAAGTCCCAAGATTGCCGGAAGTACGCATTTTTGACAGTAACTTAAACAAAGATTTTGCATTGCATTGCTCAAAGGCCATAGGAGGTATAAAAATTCATCTAGTACACATAGAAATAAAGGGAGAGCCCATTTTCTTGAGTATCTGTTTACTAAAGTGCCGCTGAAGAAACTAAATATATTCTAAAGGAATTACAAGGGTCAAGTTATTTTCTTCAAATAGACCTGAGAGATGCGTATTTGCAAATTTCATTGGATGAAATCTCCAGTGAACTAACTACTATTATTACATCATTCGGATCGCTCAGATATAAATTCTTACGATTCCGATTAATTGTTTCTCCTGTGAAACATTTCAGAAGGTTGTTAATCACGTTATCACCGTTCTTAATAGTGTTAAATAGTATCAGAATGATATCATAGTTCATGTTGAAAATATTAGGTTACATAATGAACTTCTCTTAAATTTATTTGGACACTTTTGTGACACAAATGTGTTCGTAAACTCATCTAAGTGTCAGTTTAAACTTAATTCTATCAACTTCTTAGTCTATAATGTAGATGCTAAGGGTATTAAACCTGATATGAGTCGACTAGATACATTGACTCAAGCACCGTCACCTGCGAGTTTCTCAGCACTTAGATCATGTACTGATAATCTTCAGTTTTATTACAAATTTATTCCTAACTTTACAAAAGTATTGTCCCCACTTTTTTACTTGGTTTATAGTAGAGAGTTTGTATGGAAACTAAGTCATAAAACTATACTAAGAAACACTTAACAATTTAAATAGGCAGGCTTTCCTCAAACTGTTTTCACCGACTAAAAAATCTATTCTAAGTAAAGACATTTAGCGAATGAAGACTTGGTAGGGATACTAATAATAATAATGCCCCTTACAATCCAATCTGCAGTATTAGATGACGTTCATTCCACTCATCTCAGAGCAATTAAAATAAAATCACTTGCTCGTCAGACTTGTTGGTGGCCTGAGATTGACGCCGATAGTCGAAAAACTGTTCCGCGTGTTTACATTATTTATTTAAAAACGTAGATATTAGTACAAGGAGGCAACAAATATATGTGCACCACACAAATCATTCGATTTGTGAGAGGGAATACTGCCTGGACACCCAATCCGAAGCAGGTGGTTTCTTTAGAAGGACACACCCCGAGACATTTAAATAAAGGTCTAATCCACAAGGCAGTGGAGCAACGTCAGGAGATGCAGTTCTATGGTAGCTAGTGACCATTTGGTTCATACGCCATTTGTTCCTACAGGATCCTGGAGCCCATGTGCACCATTGGTTTTGAATCAGAGTTTCCCAACTCCCCTGAGGCCTGAGAGCGTGCCCGCATTGCCTAAGGGACAACTGCTTGAGGCCGGTCACACACGACCTTTCTTTGAGTAATTTTCATGTTAGCTCCGTGCTTATTGAGACCTTAACTCCCTATACTATATCCTTATATGTAAACTTTGTTTTATTTATTACGACCACTGAACCAACTACTTCTATGAATTTGGTATTCATCTTGCTATGCTAGTGAAGTGTGGCAACTTGAACCGATGCGAATATGTGCCGGGTCCTACGTTATAGCTAAGTGACACTTCGTTGTTTAGTATATATACATTATAGTAAATTACGTTCTTTAATCTATAGATATAAATAAATTACTTTCTATTTATCAATTATTATTGAGTAGTAATGTTTACGTTTACTATACAAACGAACTAACAAATAGACAAACAAACTAAAACATTTAAACATTTCAAAACAACAACCTAAAGGTGAATCAATAGACATAAGCATCAAATAGTTCGGTTTGTTTATTTATCATCCATCCAGTGAAGATCACATTGGTACATTCACTTTTATTGATTAACAATGGAATGTTTGAAAATTTCAAGGATATATTTATCTGTACATGTACATGTTTAGTTACGAACAAGAAAACAGATAGCAAATTAAAGTTTCAAGTTAAAATTTTTATAGCATAACTGAAGTATCATTATTGACCGAGATCATGAACTGATTGGTGTTAAACCACCACTGAAAACCTGGAAGCACTGGACGACCCTTTCGTACTCAGCAGTGTGTATCCACGATCTCACTCGAGGGATTCGAACCCAGGTTAGACATTAACACCGTTGGATGCCGGCTCAGTAGTATAGTGGATTTTCGCGCGAGACTGATAGGACCTATATTCGAATATCGCGTAGCACGATCACGGATTTGTACTGCTGAAGAGTCCCACAATAGAACGAAACGACGGTCTAGTGCTTTCAGGTTTTCAATGATGGTCTAATATCAATCGGTACATGATCTTAATCAATAACTTAATAATCTCCACAACTTTATACCGAAGTTTAATTAATCGAAAATGAATAAACAGGTGAATTAGAAAATCATAAACAAACGAGTAAGATCATTACTTCGCATTATGTGACCTTTCATTGTGTACATTTCAAAAACAAATTAGATTAACTTAAATAGTATCTATTTCAAAGAAAAAATGACGCATTTCACAGTTCTATGAATCCTTACTAAACTTAAAATTTATGGGATTATGAATATAGAATCATGTTATATTTGATTGAAGTAATACATTTGATAAAATGGTGTATCATGTGAAGATGACGTTCATTCTAATCATATATATATTTCTAAAAGTAATTCGATCAAATGCTAAGTTTCCACATTATTTATGTGAGAAATAAGAGTCAAACCATAAGAATAAGAATATCATGTCAAAAACTGCTCCATTTTCGATTGTATGTATTATCTACTTGCTTACTTACGCCTTTTACTCCTCATGGAGAAGTATAGGCCGCTCATCAGCACTCTCTATTCAATCCTGTTCTAAACAATCGTTTTCAGTTGCTACTCATCCTTTTCATATCTTCCTCCGATTCTCGACGCAGTATGTTCTTCCTCCTTCCTCTTTTCCATTTCTCTTCAGGATTCCAGCTTGCCCCGTAATGCAGTTTGGTAATTTCCTCAGTGTATGTCTTATCTACTTCCAACTTCTTTTCCTGACTTCCTCTTCAGCTGGAAGCTGATTTGTCCTCTCCCATAGTAGTCCGTTGCTGATTGTACCCAGTCAACGGATATTGAGTATCTTGCGTAGACAACCGTTTTTAAATACTTGTACATTTTGGAGAAGTGTTTGGCAGCTCTCCAAGTTTCAGTTCCCTACAATGTAACTAATTGTTTTGACGTTCGTATTATAGATTATAACCTCGATATTGGTTGATCCTCCACGTTCATCGATGATGCTACCCAGATACGTGAAACCTTCCATAGCTTCTCCAACAATTGTGATTGGGTTGGTATTCTTCGTGTTGTATTTGAGGATGTTGTGATTTCCTTTGTGTATGTTGAGGCCTATTGATGCAGAGGCTGCTGCTACACAGTCTGTCTTGACCTGCATTTTTTGATGTATATGGGTCATCCACAAGTCCAAATCTTCTAATTGATTCCGATCTGTCCATTGTATTCCATGCTTTCCCTCAGATGTCGAGGTCTTCATATTCCAGTTCGGTTGCTGTATCAAGCCCACACAACTTATTTTAACTTCCGAACAGGCAAATTGAGTCACATTTTGACCTTGTTAATTATTCGCGTATAAACCTTACTTTTATATGAACGTATGTGTGCGCATTTCTAATCTTGTTCATTATATGTTTGTAGCTTATTTTTATTTTGACTATAAATATCGATTCACAATTGGTTAGATCGAACTGACTCACACACCTCTCCTTCTCTGCGTTTCTCTGATTGTCTGTGCCGATCAACGATTGTACGAAATGCCCATTAAGAGTAGAAGATACTCGTGAGCTACTAGTATTTGATCACAAATGTCCTTGAAATATTGCTCGCATCTCCTGGGATCACCAGGTAAGTTATAGTGAGGTTATACACAGGGTATTAGGGAATGGTGGCAAATCAATTGATTAGGTTGTGAATCTTCATTGACTGAGATGGTTGGGCCGCGTGTTGCGTATGGCTGAACACCGATTACCACGACGCGCAATTCTGACTAGTGTTGGGGACGGATGGAAGAAAGTTAGAGGGGGTCAAATCAAAACGTGGCATCAGTGATTGAAGTCATTAACTTCTAGTTTGAACCATGATGGTTGATACAGACTACTTGGTTGGGGTCCGCGTGACTATCATAATCAATGATTGGAGACTGTGGGTGACGTAGCTCAGAATCGATCACAATGGCGTCGGTGTATATACTCTCTGTCTTCCCTTAAACTAAGAGATTAAAATCGCTTCATATCTTTCTTTTTACGAACTAATTCTTCCTCCCTGTACGATATCTTTATACACAATCTTTCTTTTATATATTACTACCTCTGAATTAACTACTTTTATGAATCTGGTGTCCATCTTGTTGTGTTAATGAGATATGGGAAATTGGACCGATGCATATATGCGCCTAGTCCCACGTTGTAGCTGAATGACTCCTTCGAATATCCAGGTTGACATTAAGTGACCGGCCAATATGATTCCTTACTACCCATTTTTAAAAAATTGTGGGGTATGAATGAAAAATTTAGGTATCGTTGATTGGTGGACTTGTTTTGCAAGTGTGTGCTCAAGTAATAATGAACAAACATTTTGTGTTACCTTTAATAATTTTGTTATTGGTCGTAAACTGTTCATCTCTGTAATCTGATTAGTTGAAATTGAAATCGCATCTAGAGCTGTGATTGGATGTCAGAATTTTCATTTTTTACATTAGAAATTTAATGATAATGAATAATTCTTGCAGTGTAATCTTAGTCTTGAAAAAAATTTAAACTTTTGAAGAAAAAGACACCAACTTAATTGTATTACCGTGCAATCCTACTGTTAGTGAATGTGTATTGGGATAAATTTTTGTTTACCGATCAAGCAGACCATGAATTGAAGTCGTTAGTTATCTTAACACAAATAATTATATGTATCTCATTAAAAGAAAGTTTTTTGGAAAAAAGCAACTGAAAATCGGTTTGAATATTTGATAATAGTGATTACTGAATTAGGTCAGTAGTCTAATGTTGAATACCAAATTAATAAACAAACTATCATCAAAGTGTGTGCATAGGTTTTTTTTGGTAACACATGGTCTGTTAATCGGAGAAATAAATCAACATATCAATAAATCATCATAATAAATTACTGATTGCAATATGTATAATTCAGGTGAACCAACCGTAGGCCATCATTGAATGAACTGACTTTGACAGTATATGAATGTAGTAATAAATTTAACCGAAATAGACACTTAATATTTAGTAAACGATTATTTTGTAAATGTTCCTTCCTAATGAGAATTAGATAGACGTTAGATTTAAATGTGGTTAATTTGGAAATCCATTGAAACACGGTTTATTGTTTTCACTTGTAAATTATTTGTAGTTCTGTGTTTTAAAATTAATTTTTTTGGTCGTAATCAAAACTAGTGTGTTTCATCAGTCATGTGTGAAGATTGTTAACCGCCGTAATATGAAACCTGAACTAGATCTAGACATAACGAATGTAACCATTTTTGACAAGCAGCATTTGAAATATCAGTTTCATGAAGTGTAAATGAATAAGCCTACGTCGTCTGACTGACTGACTGACTCAACAAATATCTATCGACATTCAACGTATAAATATGAATAAGGTCAACTGTATCAATGAATATTTACAATTGGTTATTATTATCTATTGTCCTTATGATTATGATTATTATGTCAATTGACAAGATTCAATTCTCATATTATGTATTATTTCATTGACACAAAATGTTTTGCATTTTAAATTTTCCTATAATGCTCTTCCACTTATTGTGACTGAACACTTTACTGCAAATAATCCAGACCATTATTGAATGACCTTTCTAATCTGCAAATATTACAATTTGTAAGTATATATATAAATATATATATCGTAACAGATGTAAACGTTCACCAATGTTAACATATTACATTAGAATGAGTTTTGTGAAGAATTTTAGGAAATTTCACAAGTTGAAATCATGAGTCAGTTGAAGCTAGGGGTTCGAGCCCCGCGTGGTGCGGGATCGTGGATGCGCACTGCTGAGGAGTCCCATACTAGGACGAAACGGCCGTCCAGTGCTTCCAGGTTTTCAATGGTGGTCTAGCTTCAACTGAATCATGATTTCAACACATTACATTGTCAAATTCATTAATACCATGCCTTATTTTTGGACTTTATAAAATATTAAAATTATGAACTTATAACTGTATAGTGTGATGATGAAGTTAGTAAAAACGATTGTTCGCTAAATTATTTTTTTATTTTTGAATATTTTATGAGAATTTTTATGACTGCTACAATTACATTGTAACAATAATTCATAGTTATATAACTGTGCAAATGATATACGTTGATATAATCAGTAGTTATGTATAACAATGTTGGCTTAGTTGACAATCGGACGTACTTCTTACGTACGCTCAGTTCAAGGGTTTCAGGTACTTTTAATATAAAACAAGAATATGAAATTCTTGTTTTTTGTATTCATGAAACGGATTATATTCTTATTTCTTTTAACACGTACTATATGACCTTTTAATCACATGAATTATTTCAATAATGATGGTTTCAACTTGTTTTATAATGTCAGTATTTTGATCATAAATAAGTTAATTTTCTTCATTGTGTTTACTTCTCTATGAGCTTTAATCACATTCATCTTAGTAATTAGATTCACTAATAAATATTCTCATAAATTTAGTAACCTAACGACAAAATTACAATTTTCACTATATTGAATATTGAAATTGACTAAAATGTACTATTATTAGATCGTTTACAAAAGTGTTACTAAAACATGAACATTAATCACAATATTTTAAATATAAAATTACTAGATTAGTCTTCATTAGATGACAAAATCTTGTTTAAGTTTTCTTAACCTTTATATCTCATAAACGTTAGAAACCAGTTTACGAATACATGAGCGATAATCGCTTTTCCATTATTAATCTCTAAGGGATATCAAAATTCATGAGACATTAATAAGTGCATAATCACTTGACCTTTGCCGCAGAAAAGTAGTGGATAAAAAATAATGAAAATCAAATTGTGCGTGGTCCTGAAAAAGGCGTTTACTCGTTCTCGCGGTCGGACGTCGTCACTATTAGTTTGTAATGGCGCCACAGATAGGACAGTGCACTGCTCGTACGTTCGGCGATGGGTCGTAGGCACAGAAGGTATGGAACATTGCTTCACATCTACAGAAAACTCAACCAACCGCATCACCGGTTTCACACGGAGGCTGCGCAAGATTACAGATGTCGCAGAGTCGATTCTCGTCATCCTCTTCTTCATTTTCGATGTCCCGTTCAGTTAACTCTTCGTAGTTAATACAAATTACTTCCTCCTCATCGTTACTGAGCGTTTCATCCAAATCAACAGTTCCTCGTTGTATAAACGGCACTGCTACGTTAGTCGAGGTTCTTGAAAGGGTGTACGAATGCTGTTCTCCATGCAAGTTTACTGGCGTTGTTGGTAGTCTACCGTGAACTATGAAGTGAACTGCATTGTTCCTTCGACATTCGTCTGACTAACCCTATCACTGCATTCTTCATGCTTGGCTGACTCAATTGCATTGGGAAATAATTTTCAACTGCAATATGAGTCAGATAACCATCATTGTTCGCTAAATTATTTTTGAATATTTTATGAAAATTTTTATTACTGCTACAATTACATTGTAACAATAATTCATAGTTATATAACTGTGCAAATGATATACGTTGATATAATCAGTAGTTATGTATAACAATGTTGGCTTAGTTGACAATCGGACGTACTTCTTACGTACGCTCAGTTCAAGGGTTTCAGGTACTTTTAATATAAAACAAGAATATGAAATTCTTGTTTTGTTGTATTCATGAAACGGATAAAATTCTTATTTCTTTTAACACTTACTATATGACCTTTTAATCACATGAATTATTTCAAGAATGATGGTTTCAACTTGTTTTATAATGTCAGTATTTTGATCATAAATAAGTTAATTTTCTTCATTGTGTTTACTTCTCTATGACCTTTAATCACATTCATCTTAGTAATTAGATTCACTAATAAATATTCTCATAAATTTAGTAACCTAACGAGTAAATTAGAATTTTCACTATATTGAAATTGACTAAAATTTACTATTACGATAAGACGTACTTCATTTGTACGCATAGTTTTGGTTTAAGCTCCTGGATGGTAAGAGCTTCGGCTATTTTTAAAAGTTGGATGCGAAGGGATCTCTTTTCAACGAATTTATTATCAAGCTATACAATCGTATTTATATGAAATTTTTTGTTTTTGTAAAAGTTTATTTAATAAACTTGTAAACAAATTAGCGATAGTATTACACTTAATAGAATAGGGTCATACAGTTGATTTCAATGACACAATCCTTTGAAAAGGTTTTAATTCTTACAAAGAAAGACTAGTAGTCGAAGCCCTACATATATGGGCATATATAGGCGGCCTGCTTGAATATCTGGGCTTCCTGTTCCTCCGATCTACATATTTCATCAAGTTATCTGTTTTGTTGTTTGTTTTAGCACATCATTATGTCTATTGTGCACACAATCTATTCAGGCGCGTTTATGAAAAGTTTACAACCTTTCGCTATAAGGGATACAAAAAGGTACAATCGGCGACATCACGGTGGCTGGCAATATGCATTGAAACGAATGAACATTAATCAAATGTGGATTACCGAACTCCTAACATCTAACTAGGCATCATTCAAAATTTATCGTCACAATCGATCAAGATAAAAAAAGGAAATGCTCTCACATGGTCACGCGTATATAGTCTCTGCCAGGGAAGTCCTACTCACTGTCTTCTCGTGGCATTACTGTTGTTTACGAAAACGAGAGGACGAAAAGCGAATGTCCGGCGCTTTAACCGGATTCCAAACCAATATTGCACATGGGCTCCAGTACCCTGCGGGAACAAATGGCGTATGAACCAATCGTTGGTCACTGGCTACCATGGGACTGCATCTCCTTACGATGCTCCACTGCCTTGTGGATCAGACCCTCAGGTCGAAGGCTTCGGGTGTTGTCCCCTAAGAAAACCACCTGCTTCGGTTTGGGCACCCGGGCAGTATCACAGCCCTCATACATGTCAAATGATATTTGTGTGGCGCATATGTATTTGGTGCCTCCTTGTACCAATATATGTGTTAAAATAATAAATGGTGCCTCCTTTCATTTTATGCATGTTGTGACATTTTTGATTTATATCATATATATATATATATATATATATATAAATTCTATGTGTTTCTTAAGAATTCAACGATCACAGGCAATAATATATAGTAAATGAGATCTCTTCTCATACCACGTACGAATACACCAGAGAACTATGTACTTATTTCTATTTGATAGATTTGATTATATTTCCTTGAAATGATTGGACCAGATTGTCAGGCGAAACGTTCCATCTATTACTTCAAATTCATTCGCTGACATTTAACAAATACATGTTTTTCGTATTTAATGTCAAATAATTACTGACTGGATTCCACCAGTGGAACTTGGTGATATTTGCATTCAAGCATCTTTCCAAAAATAAAAGGCTATATGTTGTTGGTACTCCACATCACTATCTAAAGTACCAAACAATAACTTACTCATCTGACATGTCATATTTTACAAACTACTCACCACACTACACTACAACACATGGAATACACGACACACTATAAAACAACAAACAAACACCAATCATACAATTGTGCAGTCAATATATATCATATCAAGACCACAAGATATGTGTATAAAAATTTCCTTGTATACAATGAAGTAAGAAAAGCCATATGTAGATCAATTTCAACTTGATCTGTAAAGTCTTTAGCTGAGAGCATCGACACTACAATAAAAAAAATAAGGTTCGATGTCTTTCAAATATAAAACCATAAATCAGTAAGTTAGTGGTACAAAGGAAAGAAGAAAAAGATAAAAGAAATAATCTTCCTATTTAGAAAAATACAATTATTTATAATCAATAATAAATTCGGACCGATTTCCATGTGCACCGATCATAGGAGCAGTTAATAATCTTGAAGAGAATTTAAATGCTGGTGCCATTACTTTACGATTAGTATTCAATTTTTCAACCTTTGCGTAACCATCCCAATGGTTACCATGGTAGTGGACTAAATCACCAGGAGATAAATCCTGTTCTTTGCTTGATATTAATACTTCATATGGTGAGGCTTGATGTCCAGCGAAGTAATATATATCATCCAATGAACGAAATTGTTGACTTGCATCACCTAATTCTAAATGATTAGACTGCATCAATTCGTAAGCTAATCGACAAACCTGTTACAAGAATAAATAGAATAAAATCGAAAGGAACTTAAAGTTAAACTATTAAAATAAATGAACGAAATGAGGATAGGTGTCAATACCATGGTTTGATTTGATCACATGAAATGAATTGAGGATTGAGTAGATTGTTATTAATAAAAATAATATATTTGTAATATCCTTATGAGTAAGAAAAAAATAGGGTTTTTAAATTTCTGAAGTTTCGTGACTCAGTGTAAGACAATTCTTTAGAGAATAAATAACCAAATTAAATTAACCCAAGTTTAAATAGTACAAACGAACAAAGCAAGAATATTAATGGAAGGATAGTTACAAAAATGACTGTTGATAATATACAGATAAATGGCTAATAATGAAATTCATTACTTTGCATTTATCTTGTCTGGGGCTAATCGACTATTTACAATACGAGGTAAACAAGCTTTGGAATTTACCTTTGGTACTTTTCGTCAGTATGAAACCACTACATGTTGATTCTCTAGCTTATAAACTTCCATAGAGTCAGTCAGTCAGTCAGTAACAACGTAGAACTTCGTACGTACGTACATCAGTTCGAGTTGCCATACCACATTAGCACAGAGATGCAGTAGTCAATTCAAATCCCGTAGTGGTAGAGGTAGCCAGAGTATAAGCAGTAATCGGGAAGATTAGGGTTTGGAGATGTTATTTAACGAGTATAATCCAGTGAAATAAATTTGGAAAGAGGAAAAAAAAGGGGGCATGAAGAATTCAGATAATTAGAATTTGGGAGAACATAGAGAGTGGATGCACCTGCGCCATTGCAAACGATTTTGAGCCATGTCATTCAGGGTCTCTAACCATCGGTTGCTATCATCTCGCGGTCCCCAACCAGGTAGTCTACACCTACCGACATGACTCAGACCACTTGTCAGTGACTTCATGGATTTGTGCCATGTTTTCGTCTGGCCGCCCCTAGCTTTCTTCCAACCTACTTCTATACCACTGAATATAGCACGTCGAGGTAGTCGGTGGTTGGGCATACGTAACACGTGTCCCAGCCATCTCAACTGATGAAGTTTCACTACTTCATCAATTGATTTGCCACCCTTACCTAGTACCCGTTTCCTAACAGCTGCGTTACTTACTCGATGGTCCCAGGATATACGAGCAATACTTCGAAGACACCTATGATCAAATACTAGTAACCTACGAATATCCTCTACTCTTACCGGCCATGTTTCACAGCCATAAAGTAGGACGGAACGAACTGCTGCGCAGTAAACACGTCCTTTGGTTGGTAGACGGATATCTCGCCTACGCCATAAATGACGCAAGTTGGCAAAAGCTAGTCGAGCCTTCTGTATCCGTGCTGAGATTTCGTCACACACCAGACCACAAGGGCTGATGAGACTTCCAAGATAAGTGAAACGGTCGACACACTCAACTACTTCACTCCCTATCACTAGTTCGGGTGTCGATGTAACCCAATCCTGAAGCAACATTTGGCATTTCGAGGGAGAGAATCGCATCCCGAACATGCTTGCATTGTTGCTTAGAGTGGTCAGAAGACTCTGCATTTTGTCAGCGTCTTCACCAAATAAAACTTCCATAGAAAATGTGAAGATATTTATAAAAACAACTTATAAATCAACAATGAATAATCAGTTCAGTGGGAGTAACCAACAAGAGATCGTGAGTTACAATGAAACTGCTATATCGGGATAAATATAAAATGAAAGAGAACTTTCGGAACGACCCTATATGAAGTTATTGTTGACATTTTTGTTGTATAATTCTTAAATAGTTTAACCGTCACATTTTTGTATTCCCCACATGTAAGATTTTGTTTGCTACAGGAATTGTCTCGTCTTTCCTATATCAAAATTAATTTATGTAGGACCTACCACTCATTTCTCATCCATTTATGGCACAGTTATGCCCATATTGTAATTCATTAACTCTATTAACGTGTGGTCACGATTTCGCTCTACAATATTATAAGAAGTATTCATAGATTCGAAACATATAATCAGATACTATCTGGTTGTTGAGTTGTTCTCCATTTTGGTTATCAGGCAAGCAAGCATGGGAAACTGAGTTCTGGGCTAATAATTAACTAGTTACTCTTGGATGTTATCTCACGTTCAGTATATCAATGGTTAGCTGACGGTTATTAGTACTAGATTTATAGTTTAGGCGAACTAGTTGATGCTCGGACTAGATCAGTACAACTGTTCTACTGCCCTATAGTCCGATCTGATAGGTCCAAAATAACTAGGCAGTAAAATCTGTTTATTTTGACTGACACATTAGAAACTAAATGCATACATGTCAAAATGTATTAGAAGTTGTAACACTGAATGAAATTAGGAAGTAGTAATTTCCGAATCCAAGCGAATCCCATTTATCTATCAAGTTAACATTTCGAATACATATTCAAAGACGTTCTGTAGTATTTCGATTTCAAATCACTAGGATAGTCAACATTTTATCTCGAATTTACTTAGAATGAAACATCGCTTAACAAACCGATTTTTATCAACTTTATACATAAATCTATATTACTCAGACAATTATCAGCTCGCAACATCATAAAATTAAAGTCTAACTCGAAGGTTATGAAGTTAAGTCAGTTATGATCAACGTAGGATCAAGAAATGATCGGCATTCAAACAAAGCTGGTTCGAATTTCACATCATAGACAAGTTGGCATGATCATCATCAAAACAAGAAATTTAACTTACCCGTGAAGAAAAAGTGCAAACTAAATAATTCGTTTTTGATAAAGCGAACACGTCAGTTACCACACCCATAATCGAATCTTCATTTTTTCGTGTTAAGAGAGAAGCTGAATTAGCACGTGCACGACTACCATAAAATATATAGCTGGGATACTTTGATTTAGCTTCATCAAATACACTAGGGTCGTCTGTAGCTATATATACACGTCGTTGTACTGGTTTCAATTGGTGATATACATTATGACGAAACGGTGATTTGATGTCATTTTTCCACTCCTAATCGAAAGAATTTATGAAACTTATTTTATACCAAATTAAAAATTACTAGATTACATAACAAGAAGATTTTGTATAAAAAATACAAGATAAAAATATCAGAAGTCAACCAACACTGGAAACACTGGTCGTTTCATAATGTACAGAAAACGTGACTGATTACAAACCCTATCAGATATATTCACATGTCAAAGAATTTCTATAACTTAAGAAACATTTTACCAGTTCTGATACAGAGTACATCAATAATCATTAACTTGATAAAATAGTTTTATGTCTTCGTATTTATTAATCCATTGCTAGTTAAAATGTTGAAATTTCTGTCTATATATTTGGCGAGCAATAAATATAACTGAACAACACTGATTTTAACTAGATTCTTATTAGGCTTTACTCCAATATATAGTAGTAATTACTGTTGAGCAATAAAGTTTCGGAAAGAAAAAATTCACGACAGTGATGAACTGAGTGGATTGAATCTTCACAACAAGAAATATAAACATTATTGAACTAAAACAACTCAGAGACTTGAGGTAATTTTAGATAGTAATTATTGACCTATAATAGGATTCACAATTGACTGATCACTGAGTGGTGATCAATGTCATGCTTGTCTAGTCCTTATTAGTGCAGATCGAATGCTATCGATCATGTTGCAATGTGGCCACCAGTCTAGATGACTCGACACTGCGGGCACTATGTATTAAGATTTAGATGGTGGTTGGAGGTAGTCAACAGGAAACCCTGGACCCGGGTTTCGTGCTACTTGGCACTCGTCAGCAAGGTGTATCTGTAATCTTGAGGGAACTGGTGCTCCCTGGCGGATTCGATCTCGTGTCACCCAGCTTCACAGTCAGAGACGTTACCACTGAGCTATCCGAGTCGTGACTAACCTCCTGTAGGACTGAGATGTAATCACAATTGATTGATCACTTTGAGCGTGTTAGCCTATAAAATGAGTATTTCATATACTTTATTTGCAATGGTCATGATTAGTTTATGAGCTGAAACACTGTTGTGATGTCCGAATTCGAAAAAAATGGTTAGCTAAGAAAAACTATTACGAAGCCTTTACTCGCAGATGCATTCACATGATGGCCAGTGGATAAGGTGAAGCCATTTCTCGATGAATCTTGGTTACAATAAAACAGTTACAGTATACATGAAAATTAATGGTTAAATACTTACTTCAGTTCTAGACATCATTTGACGTTTGGCATCTATGAATTGGAAATAGCTCTCAACTTCAGTCATATATTCTTCTAAACTATGAAAACTCGCTTCAGTATTTATCTAAAATCGTACAAAAAAAAACGAAATGGTTAATTAATTCACATTAATCACGAAAGGATTAGGCGAAACAGTGCTTTTTCATATTCATTAAGGTTCACAAAAAGTAACTTGTTCACGAACTAGAGAAGGTATCTACCAACGAGTAGGTCAAATGTTAACCACCTAATATTAGGACCGAAAGGTTTATTGTTGCTTACTTGAATTACTCAGTAAAATAAGAAAAATCTGAAGGTGAGACAACTAAGCACAATGTTGCACCTAGTACATATATCAATCGCTTTAAGTTGACATAGTACGTTAGCACAGTGAGATAAAATTACTTGAAGATCAATCTCAGAGTAATAGAAGTAATAACAACACCAGCCCTCCAATCGACCTGCCTGGAACATATGTTCCAGCCAATATAGCTCGGTTTGGTCATCACGATAGGCAAGCCCTACCACCGCGTCAAGGTAGCAGCTACGGTCGGGATAAAACTCATGAAACTCTCAAGGTTAGTGAAGCGGTCGCTCAACTACTTGACTCTCTATCAATAATTCAAGTGCTGATGCAGAGCAATCCTGGAGCGATATTTCTCACTATTGTTTAAGGCGGTTAGGAGACTGTACTTTTTCAGTCTTCACTAAACAGAACTATACCATCTGCGTATTCCAAGTCAACAAATAAATATCCAAGTAGAAGATCAATAACTAAAACTTTAGATGAGAGCGTCATCTCTAAAAGAACGTCTATGATGAAGTTAATTAAAAATGAGAAAAGCGGAAAATCCTGACAAACACCACTTGAAATTATCAGTGCTGATCACAGTCGACTTGACCAGTAGCGTTTGGGTTGAAACTCAGAACAATCTTGATGTACTTCCTTGGTACGCCTTTCAATGACAGACACTCCAACACAAACTCACGACCAACAGCGTCGAATACCGCCTTAATATCAAGGGATACAACCATAGTCAGACGTTAAAAAGTAATTTTTTGTTCCAGAACCTGCCAAAAAGTAAGTATTCAGTCTATAAATCCATGTTCAGGTATGAAACGAGACTAACTTTTTCAGGTTTGCTCTTCCCGAACCTTGGTTAAGAGTTGAAGCTGATATTTTAGGCACTATATTAGTTACACTAATTCTTCTACGATTGTCACAAAATTATTTTTGTCCTTTCTTGTAGACTGCGACGACTAGCGATTGAAGCCAATAAGATAGAATCACGTCCAGTTCCAAAATTCTGTCGAAATTTCATAAAGCTATATTATAATCATTTTGTTACCTCAGTTTATTCGCTGTTTAAACTTCTTCACGACGTTGAGGATAATAAAAATTATTCTACTAACCATTCAATCGATTTCCTTGCAACATCACACATACATGTAAAATGCAGAGAAAATTAGCAAACACTTCGTTATCTACATGACTTTACAGTTGATTTCTCATTTCATGACGTATGAACCAACTAATGGCCATCGGCTACCGTGGGACTGCATCTCCTGACGTTGTTCCACTGCCTTGTGGATGAGACCTTTAAGTCGAATGCTCGGGGCGCGGCCTCCTAAGGAAACCACCTATTTCGGTCTGGGCAACCGGGTAGTATTACAGCTCACACACAAATACAGTGACTTGTATGGCGCATACGTATTCGTTGCCCCTTTGTAACAATATTTATGTGTTCAAATAAATGAATCATTTTATCTAAGAAACATTTCGCAAACGATTTCAAAATTCGTTAGAAATCGTCAATAAACTTGACAGATTAATATTTTTTGTCCGCTATCATTTTGACATGATGCGGCTGTTATTTCAGTTTGCTGTAAACCAATAAGATATATTACTCAATAAAAGTTATTTCACCCAGTTCACAGTTTGCTATACTATTTAAGTTACCTTACCGTACCTCTCCACATTGTTTAAATCTTTTCTAGTATACCACTGATTAGATTTGTTTTATGAAATTGAAGTAATCTTCCGGTAGTCAAATATCTTTAATATGGCTAGGGAAACTTGTACATCGACATAAGTTATGTTTTATAATTAGTAATTTCATTCAATGATGTGTAATTTTACTCACAAATCTAACCGTAAATAATCATTTCGTCACACTAGTTAAGTAAAATAAAATGAAAAACTGTATAATAAGAGTACACAAACTCACTTTATCCGTACGTCGGACATGAATACCAACAACTGGATTCTCATGTTGATTTTCGAATATTTTAAATTCTTCAGTGAAGTTAAACGATGGACGCATTAAAAATTTACCCAACTGACCAATGAACCACACAAATGGAGCACCATGTAAACGCGTAAGTAATTTGCTCAAATGACTGGGAACAGCTTGAGGGATCCAATCAAATGAAGAGCTTATTGTGCCTATGTGCGGACACGTAATTGCTTGATAGGTATTAAACGCCTTTCCAGAAAAAACTACGAATGAGAAAAGTCAAGAAAAATTAACAAAAACATCTCTAACCAATCTGATTTTTGAACAATCATACCCATAAGTGATCAAACGCTTCAAACTTAAAGATTGACTGAGGATGACCTAATTTCCCATCAGCAGAATAAGAACTAGATGTATTGCGGAATCAAAATCACCAAAAATAAAAGATAGCATGATAGTAACTTGTTATGAAAATCGCTCAAGAGAATCGCGAAACTGAACTCAAGGTTGTAAAAAAGTAAGATGGATAAGCGGCTTATGGAACTGCAAATAAGTAATTGGAAGTGACACGTATTTATTTCTTATGAACAGAAGACATAGTGTAAAACTTCTGAACAACCAATGAAGTAAAGTGTTGGGTTATTGATTTTAGTACCAGACTTTAAACAAATGGATCAGGAGGTCAAAACTCTGACTAGTACTACGTTCAAAGTAACTGAATGATGTTTCCAGCACTTGGTAAGTGGATTATATTTATGGTAAGGAATAAACATAAGGAAACTTGCTAGAAAAATGAAACATCGAACATAATAAAATCAATGGATTTTATGCAGAACATTCATTTGTCGTCCGAAAACACAAAACATGTTACTTCCAGATATAATTACTAATTTATTTTTAAACATAAATAAACGAGAATTCAAAATGAAAAAATTATGGACGACACAGACCAATTGATAATAAATTGACACATTTCTACTGTACAAATCCTTTACAAGGAATATCACTGACAGAGTAAAGAAAAATTATGCAAACATTTTGCTTTATGTATACATTAATGCCAACCTTGAGTACCATAGTATAGGCCTACTTGTGTGCAAGCCTGAAGTCAAGGAAGAACGTCAGGTAGCATATAAGCAGTTGGTATGCAAAAAATTGTTCCCAGGCAAAAGCTAATATTTGCATAAAGTTCCAGAAGACAATCACCATTATCTGACAAGAGAGACGGGGAACTCACTGTGTGATAAATAATTGACTTTCATCTATGTCTAGATGAATTAACGTGTCAAAAGCTTAATTGGTAATAAACAACACTTCTAACTTCACCCATAATGTAAGGTTAAGATACAAATCCGAAAAGAAACATTGGATTCAGTGTCGTAGGATAGTAGTATTTTGAGATTAAGACTAATGGTAAAATGACTCCAGGTTATTTAGACAATCGATAAGAAGTTTAATCTAGTCAAGCTAACTCCCAAAATGAGTGTGGACAAAACACAAAAACAATGTCTTCTACAGATTACCATTTATTGAAATTTATCCATCCTTCTTTAAATTTGTATCTAATTGTATGCATCCAGACATCATATATGTCTGGTAGACGGATGGAAAGAAATCTATTACTTTACATTAGTAATGGACAATCTACGTTCATGAGTTGCGGATGTCAGCCATCAAACAGTTTACGCAAAACCTTAGTGGTCACAAAATTAGGAGTTAGGGGAGGGAGAATACAAAAAATTGCTTATATAAACGAATCTTTGAAGTCTGACATTACTTTGTGAGGCACAACGTAAATTGGGCTACGACCAGCTAAATTAAAACCACAAAATTCCAGGTTCACATTTTCTTATTTGAAAACATAAATATTGGTTCAAAGGGGAACCAAATACATATGTGCCACACAATAACAATGAGGCCGTGAAGAAGTAGAGAATGTAAAATGCATATAAATAAAAGGTGAACAACAACGAACAGAAATTAGTGTATGAGAGTGAAATAATGATAATGAAAGATGTAGTTCAGCTAGCAAAAAACAATCATAAGATATCTTTCAGTTAAGGAACATACAACCACTTTTTACGAAAAACGTAAAAGAAGGTTACAGCAGAATCGCCACTGGCTTCTATTCTGGGCCATATCTAGTAACGTCTCTAGCCACTGTGTAGCACCATCTCTCGGACCCCCAGCCAACGAGTAATGAAAGACCAACACAAGGCAGCCCTTTGCAGCTTTCCTTCATACCACGACACTATGTCATAAACTGACCACCTCTCCGCTTTTTCCAACCAGTCCCAGCGTCGGCAAGTAATGCACGATGAGGAATTCTCTAGGACGACATTCGTAGGACATGTCCAAGCCGCCAAAGTCGATGTTTCAAGATGGTGACACCAATTGGACTATCGTCTCCGCACCCGAACACACGATGCCGAACCTCTGCATTACTAACATGGTGCTGCCACTGGATGTTAGCAATCCTTCGGAGACAACGATAATCAAACACAGGGAGTCGTCTAACATCCTCAACTCGGAGAAGCCAGGTTTCACAAGCATGGAGCAAAACTGCTATCATCGACGCGTTGTAGATCCGACCTTTTACAGCCAGACTGACATCAAGAAGGCGCCAAAGATGGACCAGATTGGCATAAGCCGCTCTGGCTTTCATTATACGTGAATCGATCTCATCACTCACGCCATCACCAGCACTTATGCAGCTACTCAGATACACGAACTTCTCGACTACTTCTATCTGTTCACCATCCAGGGTGAGTACAGGATTAGAATCCTGCCAGTCTTGTAGAAGTACTTTGCACTTCGAAGGTGCAAAGCACATATCATACCTATGGACACTGATTACCAACTGATTAAGTGCGGATTGCATGCCTTGGGCATTGTCGCACAGAAAGACAACATCATCCGCATACTCAAGGTCAATAAGTCTTTTCCAGGCAACTGATCCACACCGCCATTACTTAGATCCATCAGAACTGTTTCCAGAATGTCATCGATGGCAAAGTTGAAGAGGAATGGTGAGATCGGGCAACCATGCCTAACCCCACTGCTCGAATGGAACAATGGCGATAGTTGGTTGTATGCCCTCACTCTGCTTGAAGTGTTTGTATATAGGGCTTGGAGGATGTTAATAAGCTTCTCAGGCACACGCTTCTTTAAAAGACAATCCCAGAGGACAGTCCTTTTCAATGAATCAAAGCCGACCCTACTGTCAAGAAACACTACGATTGTTGGCTTTTGATAAGTATGGCGGTGTTCTAACATTTGGCGGAGGGTGAAGATATGATCAATACATCCTCGACCAGAACGAAACCCAGCCTGCTCCTCGCGAGTCAATCATTCTCGGGTTTTGAACAACCTACGAAGTATGACGGAAGCCAATAGCTTGAATGCAATCGGAAATAGACTTATTCCCCGATAGTCGTTACAGGAACGAAGTAAACCCCTTTTAAAGATAGGGACAACTATCGACTCATTCCATTACGTTGGTACACACTCTAGTTCCCAAACCTTTGTAAACAACGTCGTCAATTTCTTAGTCAAAAAGTCACCACCATCTTTAAAAAGAGCCGGAGGTAAGTCATCTGGGCCAGGTGATTTGTAACGCTTCAAGAGTTGGAGTTCCTTGCGAACTTCCTCCTCGTTTGGTGGATCAGTCGTCACCGGCCATGGAGGGCAGGACAGTCTGAGCGATGTTGCCGGAGCAGCAGGCCAGTTGAACTGCCCTTCGAAAAATTCTGCCCATCGTCCAAGACGTGGACTCATTCCATGACGATGGTACACTCTCTAATTCCCAAACCTTTGTAAACAAGGTCGTCAGTTCCTTAGCCAGAAAGTCACTACCATCTTTAAAAATGGAAGGGGGTGAGTCCTCTGAGCCCGGTGATTTGTAGCGCTCAAGAGTTGGAGTTCCTTATGGACTTCCGCCTTCCATGGACGGCAGGACAGTCTGATCGATGTTGCCGGAACAGTAGACCAGTTGAACTGCTCCCTAAGAAACTCTGCCCATCGTCCAAGATGTCGATAGATGTTAGTGATTGGCATCCCTTCATATTTACAGTTTATTTGGCTCACACCAGACTTCTTGTTGCCGGTGAATCGGATGAGTTGAAAGAACTTCCGACAGTTACCAGATGCAATTGCTGCTTCAAACTCATTGGCACACTCCGACCACCAGGCTTCTTGGTTCTTACGCAAGCTTTGCCCAATTTCATTACGTAACATCCTTCGTTTGTGGTCAAACTCATGGTCACCCGGAGTAAACCGACTGGCTTCAGAAAGCTGTAAGGTGCCCAAAAAAACCTAGTGCTTATAAGCGGCAACAGACAGACTGACTGCAGTCGTGTACACAGCCACACCAACGATAGCTGATCGCGATGTGATCAATCTGAGTCCAGGTTTTAAATCCGGAAGGAGGACGCCAAGTTGCACATCGGCGATGACTATACCAGTAGTTAACGCTAGCCGGAAATAGGTTGTGGTCTGCGCACAGTTGCAGAAGATGGTCACCGTTATCTGACCTGCGATCAACAAGTCCTCATCGGCCAACTAAACGACTCTCTTCCGTGCATAGACACCTCATCTGTGCCTTCAAGTTTCCCATTGGTACTACAATATCTGTCGGATGTATTTTCTGTAGAACAACACTCAACAGGTGGTAGGACTTATCCTTGATCGCATTCGGATTGCAATATGTCGGAAGCACATCATTTCTCATACCGATTTCTGCTCACTTTGATGGAGCTTTCTAATTTAATAGGACATAACCGACTGTCAATGGAAATCCAATCATTCAGTGCTGCCTCAGATCTAGCGCTTGGTGAGACACCAACGCCAGCAAGACCAGACGAAGATCCCATAGGGCCCCCAGATAAACGCACGTGAAGCAAGCTCTTCGAAGTGACAGATGGAAAGTGAACTTGTAGTACTTCACCAGAGTCTTGAATAAGGGTCTTGGATAGATATCAGACGCCGATATTAAAACTTTCTAAAGACAGCCAACCCCACCTGTTGCCCGATCTGATTTAGTGTGCGAACGTTGAAGGAGACTGGTTTGAATTGCATACATGGTTTCAGAAAGACTGTTTCAGTATTCGTAGTCGGTGGTAGAACAGATACTCACCACAGGCGAGCTGTTGTATAAGTTGAAATGTAAGAATACACAAATTGAGAATAGAAGAGAGTAGATAAGTGATGTAGTATATTAAAAAATGAAAATGAATGCTATCAAATGACTGTGAATGTAATTTGTCTGAATGCTAATTGAAGCAAGAATATTTTTTTCTAGTAGTTATCGTCATTTGAATTACAAACCAGAAAGTACAACATTGAGTAGACAATGGTGTGTTCCGGTACATGGACTTCCATAATATGTTAATCGCTTATGTTTGGGTTTTTTCAATTACTCAAAGTGGGAAGATGGGGAACCGAAAGTGTTTTCTTAGTTCCCTTAAGAACTGGCACTCTGGGGTATCGTGTATAAACATAGGATTTTTTCACTGTCAATATGGAAAACACTAGTTGGATATTTTAGCTAAACATTTCAAAGTACTTTTTATTCGTCATCCATCAGGAAGATAACTGCGTTTGCAACACTTCTAGGATTACTACCGATCCCAATCTCAGGTGAAGAAGGTTACGGTGTAGGGTAAGCAACACAACCTCGTAAAACGAAACCAGACAAAAATAACCTAACTAGAGTAAATAAGTTAAACTGACTAAACTGCTCCGGAACTCGGTCTTGATTAATAGGAGTTACGACACTTCGTAGTGAAACCCGCGACTTTGAGGGTCACAATGCCAGTGTTCCTTTTACCTACTCTATCAAAAGCAAAAATATATATGATATAGAATGTACAAGCGATGTAGAAGACAAAAAGGCTCATTCCAATAGCCGTAGAAATGAGAAAATGCAGCCTGGTATTGCTTGAAATAGATGAAACTCATCAAAAATAATCTGGACAAGAAAGACTAACTTCAAGAGAGATTCTGCAGTCTGGTCATAAATAATAAATCAAATAAAAAGATTTGGCACTAAACCCCTCCAACTTACTTACTTACTTACGCCTATTACTCCTCATGAAGGAGCATAGGCCGCTCACCAGCATTCTCCATCCAACCCTGTCCTGGGCAATCCTTTCTAGCTCCGTCCAGTTGTAATTCATCGTTTTCATATCTGCTTCTATTATCCGACGCAATGTGTTCTTTGGCCTTCCTCTTTTTCGCTTCGCTTCAGGATTCCAAGTTAACGCTTGCCTCGTGATGCACAGTTTGACGATTCGCGTAATGTATGTCCTATCCATTTCCATCGTCTTTTCCTAATTTCTTCTTCAGCTGGAAGTTGGTTTGTTCTCTCCCACAGAAGGCTATTGCTGATAGTATCCGGCCAATGGATGTTGAGTATCTTGCGTAGACAGCTATTTATAAATACTTGTACCTTCTTGATGGTGGTTGTTGTAGTTCTCCAAGTTTCAGCTCCATACAGTAGAACTGCCTTGACGTAGGTATTGAAGATTCTCACTTTGATATTGGTTGAAAGTTGTTTTGAGTTCCATATGTTCTTTAACTGTAGGAATGCTGTCCTTGCTTTGCCAATCCTTGCCTTTACGTCTGCATCTGAACCTCCTTGTTCATCGATGATGCTTCCTAGTTATGTGAAGGACTCTACATTTTCCAGAGTTTCGCCATCAAGAGTGATTGGATTGTTGTTTTCCGCTTTGAATTTGAGGACTTTGGTTTTCCCTTTGTGTATGCTGAGGCCTACTGATGCAGAGACTGCTGCTACACTGGCTGTCTGTATCTGTTCGTGTGTACGTGATAGGAGGGCTAGGTCATCTGCGAAGTCCAAATCGTCTAATTGATTTCGAGCTCTCCATTGAATTCCGTGTTTACCTTCAGATATCGAGGTCTTCATAATCCAGTCGACCACCAGAAGAAAGAGGAAGGGAGAGAGTAAACAGCCTTGTCTGACTCCGGTCCTTACTTGGAATGCATCTGTCAGTTGTCCTCCATGCACGACTTTGCACTGTAGTCCGTCGTATGAGTTCCGGATAATGTTGACAATCTTCTCAGGAACTCCATAGTGTCGAAGAAGTTTCCATAATGTCCTCCTATCTACACTGTCGAATGCTTTTTCATAATCAATGAAGTTGATGTATAGTCATGAGTTCCACTCAACTGATTGTTCGACGATGATCCGTAGTGTTGCAATTTGGTCTGTGCACGACCGATCCTTACGGAATCCAGCTTGTTGATTTCGAAGTTGGGCGTCTACTGCGTCTTTCATCCGGTTCAGCAACACTCTGTTGAAGACCTTCCCTGGTATTGACAGCAGTGTAATGCCTCTGTAGTTTTCACATTTGCTCAGATCTTTCTTTGGAATCTTGACGGGGTGTCCTTCTTTCCAGTCCATCGGCACTTGTTCTTCTTCCCAAATATTTTTGAATAGATGGTAAAGCATGTTTGTAGTTGCTTCGATGTCTGACTTCAGTGCTTCAGCTGGTATGTTGTCGGGTCCCGCTGCTTTCCCGTTCTTGATTTGTCTGACGGCCATTCTGATTTCTTCTTTCGTTGGTGGGTTGACGTCTATGGGAAGATCTGTGTGTGCCGCTTCGATGTCCGGTGGATTCGTTGGAGCCGGCCTATTCAGGAGTCCCTCGAAGTATTCTACCCATCTGTTCCGCTGTTGTTGAATTTCGGTGATTGGCTTGCCTTCTTTGTCTTTGACCGGTCTCTCTGGTTTACTGTATTTCCCTGATAGTTTCTTCGTTGTATCGTAAAGCTGTTTCATATTTCCTTCTCTAGCAGCTTTTTCTGCCGTCGTTGCTAGTTCTTCCACGTATTTCCTCTTGTCGGCTCTAATGCTTCTCTTCACTTGTTTGTTTGCTTCTATGTATTCAGCTTGTGCTTGGACTTTCTCTGCTCGTGTTTGGCTGTTGTTTATTGCTGCCTTCTTGTTCTTCCTTTCTTTGATCTTGTCCTCCAAAGAAACACTAAAAGCGCTTATAGAATAAGAGACTCAAGGCTTCAGGATCATTAAACTATCCTTCAAAATGAAGAATGAAAAGATCACAATGAATGTCTCCCAGTACTACTTCACACTTAACAATACCAATGGTGGCAGCAAAGATAATAAAAGCCAATTTCATGAGGCTTCAGTTTACTAAGAAAAGACCTGACCATTCAGACGGGAGACCTAATCATTAAAGACGGAGTAGACAACGACGGGCATCAAAACATCATGAGGCGACATGGACTGAAGGGAAGAAAAGAGAATGAGACAATAGTGAATTTCTGTACTTCGACAACATGGTCCTACGTAGAAGCATTTACCCCCGTAAATCTATGCACAAAGCTACTTGAGTTTCACTGGATAACACTATGGAGAACCCTGTAGATGTAGAGCTAACCCCAAGAATATTTTATATTCTCTGCTGAAAGACCTGGAAAGAAGAACAAGTACAGAAGGAATGGAAAGAGGAAAACCTTATTAAGATAACAAACAAAAAAGGTTTTAATAAGTGTGAAAACCATAGAAGTGCCATACCACTTTCAGTACCAGACAAGGTTATCAACATTGTTGTTGAACCGAATCAAAAATCCAATGGAGGGCCAAATTAGAGAAAAATAAAGGGGATTAAGCAGACCAAAGGACATATGGCACTGGTAACTGTATTTATTACTTACTTAAACACATAAACATTGGTACAAGGAGGCACCAAATACATATGCGCCACATAAATCATTCGATTTGTGTGAGGGCTGGGATACTGCCCGGGTGCCCAGACCGAAGCAGGTGGTTTTCTTAGGGGGCCACAACCCGAGCCTTGGACCTAAAGGTTTGACCCACGAGGCAATGGAGCATCGTGAGGAGATGCAGTCCCATGGTAGCCGGTGACCAACGATTGGTTCATACGCTATTTGTTCCCGCAGGATACTTGAGCCCAGGTGCACCGTTGGTTTGGAATCCAGTTAAAGCGCCGGACAATCGATTTTCGTCCTCTTAATTTCGCAAACAACAGCCCCGCCACGAGAAGGCAATGAATAGGACTTCCCTGACAGAGGCTGTATACGCGTGGCCGTGTGAGAGAATTTCGAGAGGGAGGACGGGCCCACCCCACTCTCGGCCATACCAGGGCATTCGGGGGCACTGGTAACTGGAAGGAGACACTAAAATCATCAATACGACTTCGGAACAACTGAGTAAGAGACCATATGAAAGAGAACTTTGGAGATCTCTTTCAGAAGCCTAGAGCTCAAGAGGCATAGTAGGCCTAAGTAAGTCATAAGAAAGATGTCATTTGTAAACAGATAAGTTATTTGCAGAAACAAATCTTTTGTGTATTGATATCAAACAAAATGGATATTGTCGCACCACATCACACTAGCATAATTCTTAAGATAAATGAAGAACGGCAAGATTACACTGGAACTATAAATATTTTTTAAAGAAAGCTTACAATCAGAATGGATATTTGATTGAATATCATTTATACTGCATTTCTGAGATAATGGCAAAAAGTGTTTTATCCACCAGTGTGTGTATTCCTCCCCATCAGTAGGATTCAAGATTAATGTACGCCCAGTTGCATAGGCCATTTGGAAACAATACATTAAATGATGGGCATTACAACCGAATGCACAATGTCTATTAAACGAGGCAACCACATATTTAGCTTTTGTACAACTTGAGGGATTCTGTAAACAAAACAATTACAAAATAAACGAAGTAGAATATAAATAAACTCTCATTAATTAATTAAATATATTAGTATATAAATCATAGATTACTGTACAGAATTTTTTAACAGTGAAATACAAATTCAAATCTACTAAACTTTGCTATTGCGATTGATTCTGTGCTATGGCATTCGACATCTTCAAACACTGATCGCGGTTATCATGTGGACCTCAACCAGGTACTCTGCACCTACCTACATAGCTCAGTACAATAGTTAGTGACTTCATGGACTGATATCACGTTTAGGTTTGGCTGGGCCTAGCGATTATTATTTATAGTGCCAATGATAATATGATACATTCAGTAAAGATATATTCACTTTTAGTTTCATCTTAGACTCTGAATCTCGAAATCTTTTTCTACTCCTTTTCTGTTATTATACTTAATTTTTCCTACTACAACTACAACTGATAATGTTAATACTGGTATAGAGAGCCAATCAGAAGTGACCTAAACGACAAGTGCACTTCATTGCCTAGGAAATGGATCAATTTCATAAATATTAGAGTGGTAAATATATATGAGTGAGTATTTGTGCATTTTATTCGGTAGCCCAATACACTTTCTCGCCCACTCTTGTGCCCTCACTCAAGTGGTTAGTTGGGGGGTTAGCGCCCCGAATGAGGAGTCCTCTCTACCTCACGAAATGCGCTCACGTGACCAGGAGTATACAGACGCTGACAGTGAAGTACTACTCATTGCCTTCTCGCGGTATTACTGTTGTTTATGAAATTGAGAGGACGAAAAGAAAATTTTCGGCGCTCTTAATCGGGTTGCTGGACACTGAGGATCCACCTAGAGAAGTTGGAAAACCCTGATTCAAAACCAATGGTGCACATGGGCTCCAGGATCCTTTAGGAACAAATGGCGTATGAACCAAATGGTCACTAGCTACCATAGAACTGCATCTCCTGACGTTGCTCTACTGCCTTGTGGATTAGACCTTTATTTAAATGTCTCGGTGTGTCCTTCTAAGGAAACCACCTGCTTCGGATTGGGTGTCCAGGCAGTATTCCAGCCCTCTCACAAATCGAATGATTTGTGTGATGCAAATATATTTGGTGCCTCCATGTACCAATCTTTATGTTTAAATAAATAAATAAAATCATAAACGTAGCACACCGTGTATCAGTATCAGATTTCGGACACCGCTCATCACAATAAATACTTTTACTGTTCTGTGATTCGCGTTGATAATTTCATTTCGCTGTGCTAATGTGGTGGAACAACTTGGGTCGATGCATATACATGTGAGGCTTTATGTTGCATATGATTAACTGATTGACAAAACGAAAGTAATAAGCTGAATAGCAAAAAGGACGAAGTAATGATAGTATCATTAATGGTGAAAAGGACTAAATACTGAAAACGCGGCCGGAATTGAATGAATCGAAATGAGTTACGTATAAAAGAATATATGAAGCCAAAATATAGAGTAAAATAAACATTAAGTGTATCTGAATCACCGCTAGCAGTTTTGAGACATGACACGCCAAACCATTAATTATCATAGGTATCATTACCAAGGTTTGATTTGATAATTTCGAATAAACTGAGCATTGGGTAGATTGTTATAAATAAATAGTATACTTGTAATATCCCAATGAATAGAAAATCTAATTTTTCCATTCATTGGGATATTACCAATATACTATTTATTTACATTAATTATTAATCACTTGAACCCCAACCAGGTAACGTGGATCTATGAAAGGTGCCTAGAAAACAGTAAATGATGATAGAGACTGATACTATATTTTGGATTGATCGCTTCTAGCTTTTTTCCAACTTGCTCCTATCGCAGCCATCAATGGACATCGAGGAAAGCAATGAGTAGATTATACTCTTTAACCCCTTCAGTCGATAAAAATTCACAGAACTATCAACCAACTTGATATAACTGCCCAGTATTTGATGTATAATGAAGGCATTGCTTACGATACGCAACCGATACTTTGGCGTCACTTATGATCACATTGCTTGTCCCCTACCCTTTTAGTCCAAGTCCCAAAGCTATAAAGTAAGAGCGGAGTGATGAGCAGTTTATCCTCCTCCACGGTTGAAAGATGGTCACCTTTCCTACGCAAATTTACAAAAGCTAAGCAGGCTTTCTCAATGTATTCCGAGATTTCATCAGTCCCCAACAAATGAAATTCAGGAGCTAAAGTCAATAAACCACCGATCAATATTCTAATTAATCTGATCAATCATCTAATGAGACAAGATTAACAGCATCTTAAAAATAAGAATACGGAAATTGAATACTGATGACATGCACTATACAAATGAGAAAAGTAAACTGATAGATCTACAACATACATTCATCAGTTTATTGGGGCTGTGAATAGACATTTTTATTCAATTTCTTTTCTGAACTTGTTTCCATCTATTTTTCATATTTTTTTAGTTGAACTAGAGACTTTTAACTCATGATTTATGGTTCCTTACCTTGTTAATCTTTGCTAACTATCCTATTTTATGGTTTACAATTTGTGTAGCACCAAAAAGTAATAGATCGCAAAAATATATTTGGCTCAGAAAAATTGGTCAATTACAGACGAAACAAAACAGCAAATTTTGTGTACCTATTAACACAGATCCGAAATAACTTATGTACTTATAAGGTCACAAGTCGAAAAGATTAATATCCCATTCGAAAAAATGAGCCTACGGTTGAGAAAATAAAATTGTAGATGAATAAAATAATCCTATTTAATTCCCGAGTGGTATGTTATCTATTAAATATGAATACTGAGAAACAAATAGTGTCTTTAAACAACCTGTGTAAAAGAAGCAGAATAAAATACAATTCTGAATTGTGGAATTTAGAAGTATGGTTTTAGGTTTACAAGGTTATCTGACGTCAATTTCCACACATTTATTTAGGGGAAGGTTATGGAAGACCAGAAGCATCCACAATTTCCAACAACAAAAGGTAGTGATTGTCGTATGCTGCTAACGAGTTCAATATGAACAGGGCATTAGTTTTAAAATGTGCAGAGTTGTAGTTAGTTAGTTCAGACATTACGTCACATTTTCAAATCACACTCCATGAATTAAGGGTAAGTATAACTTCGTAGTCCTAATATAATCACCATAGGTAAAACAGCCTAATGTCACAGTTATGAAGAGTTGTTATAAAGCTCAAAATAATAACACACAATATTATTTAACGTACAACCAACCTGCAATTGGAATAATTCACTTTGAAGTTCATTTGATAAATATTCCAGATAATTCATTCGTGATTCCAACACACCGTCAACTCGTCCAATCCCATCAATATCAACGTGTAAGTGTAATGAAATATCTTGTAACTGACTTTTTAATCGCTCCAGTGAGACTTGCGCTTCTTTTAACGGTTCGATTAAAGAGTAGTTTTTAATAGTTTTTATTTTCATATTCACATTATCAAGTTGAACAAGATTATACTTGATTTCACGAGCATACTGCAAAGCACGACGACGTAAGATTTCATATGACATACCATGTATCCCAACTATGAGAATAAGTAAAATAAAAGAGTAATACCGATAAACATACTGTTATAATTCTCTCTTATTACGACCCAGATATTCCTATTGCTTAATATTCTCGGACACCAATTCACTCGACAAGTCCCCAAATCAGAACACGGTTGAACAGATTATATTCCAAATAACAAAGTTAGATTGAAGTAAGAAGCACAATAGGAGAAACATTAGTACGTTTATAGTTTTTACATAAGAGGATTCTAGTGTTCTCCAAATATCGACTAGAGCTGATTGGATAAGAATTAGATAATCAGCGTGCGCCAACGCAAGCGTGCATTGAGCATGATTTAATCCACTATATGCCCCGCTAACACACACTGAATAACCTTTACACGAATATTCTTGATGTGTTATTGCTCGTCATACTTAAAATTTCTAGGGTAAAAGCTTGCTTGAACGCTACTTTCACCCTATACCCGGTTAGTATGGTCTTTACAACGTATCATCCATATGTCGGCAGGAAAATGAGCACTTGCCATTAAGCCGTGCCAGTGTACCGTTTTCTAGTATAGTGAGAAAAATGTCAGCCAGTACGGGACCTAGTAGTGAATCTAGTGTGACAATATCTATTCGGCCATAGATTTCACCATTGAATTTGAAGTTTACGTTCATATTACAGTTTAGTAATATTTCCTTAACGATGCCCAGATGGATTGTAGTTTCTAGTTCTAGTTTTCTAAGTTGTTCACAGATATATTCGACAGTTTTCATGAGTAAGACATTTGTATACAATGATGTTACGTCACAAGACATTATCTTTTGTTCTTTAGTTTGTTCCTGATCTTGTCGACGAACTGGAATACATCCTTCATTAGATATTTATGGAGTGGCTTTAAAATGGTTACTAACAGCTTTATTACAGTATGATAAGGGGAATCGTACATGCCCAGAATTGGTTACAATGGGATATCTGGTATACGTACCTTCGGTAATCAATATAACTTTTGTGAATGAGTGCTTATCAGCTTAACTGGTTCGTATATACTTGGTGAAATTATGTTGTCATTTGAACTTTTACACAGATCTGGTCTGTTTATTTTCTATCTTATTACTGATGTATTTGTGGTCATTCAGTTTTTAGGATTTTACGTGATCAGTCAAGATGTTAGTCTTGTCAATACAGTTTTTAGCTAAGACAGTTCCTGTTCCTTCACCTGGCCTTTTAATAATAACATTTTCCTCTTTAATGAGTTCATCGATAGCCTTCATGTGTTTTTTTTTTACTAAAATGGTTTCTTAGTTATATTCACTGTTTTTAAACTTATAGCAACAATCGAGATTTGATTCAAAACGTTCAATTTCTTAATCGGTGGTCGGAACTAGATCTGATGTCTGAAAACCTGTCTTAAAACTGAATTTCCGTTGCATGTACCATAAAACTTTAAGCCTAGGGCTAAAACTCCAAGTTTCCCTTTGTTTAATTTCGTACCAGAAAAATTATGAAGGTACATATTACGTTTAGTGGGAAATTTATTTTCGACTGGTAGATTTCTTAGGCTTTTCAGAAGTTCTCCGATCTCTGGTTAAATATCTCTGCAATGTGATCAATAATCTGTGACATAAGGCCTTTGTTAGTCCACTAAAAGCAAAATTCTTTGCGAACAATGTTTATTGCTATCTCCTTCAAATCATTATTGGATCCCCATTAACAGTCAGTTATGTCCTATTAAATTGGAAAGCTCCATCAAATTGAGCAGAAATCGGTATGAGAAATGATGTGCTTTCGTCATCTCTGCCTACACTCCGACATATTGCAATCCGAATGCGATCAAGGATAAGCCTACCACCTGTTGAGTGTTGTTCTACAGAAAATACATCCGACAGATATTGTAGTACTAGCCGGAGACTTGAATGCTCAGGTAGGGCGTCTAGGCACAGAAGAGAGCCGTTTAGTTGGCCGATGGGGACTTGTTGGTCGCAGGACAGATAACGGGGACCGTCTACTGCAACTGTGCGCAGACCACAACCTGTTTCTGGCTAGCACTAACTTTCGGCACAGTCATCGCCGATATACCAACTGACGTCCTCCTTCAGATTGATCACATCGCGATCAACTACCGCTGGCGAGGTTGTTTACAAGACTGCGCTCATTTTGGAGTACCTATATGGACTCTGAATATGCCTTGGTCTGCGCTAATCTTATCTTACTTTCAGTGGCCAACGCAGTGATCGTCACTAAAGGATTGATGTCAGCAAGTTGGTTGCAACTTCTGTTGCAAGTAAGTATCCAACCGATCTAGTTTCTAGGCCAGCTACCATTCCACCGAAAAGCATAGATGAGCATTGGTTGCAATTGCATGGCGCTATGTAAATGGCGAGTGAAGTCGCTTGCGGCTTCGCGAAACATACCGCTTATAAGCACTAGGTTTTTTTAGGCTCCTTACAACTCATCGAAGCCCGTAGGTCTACTCCGTGTGACCGTGAGTTTGACCACAAACGAAAGCTGTTACGTAATGAAATTGTGCAAAACTTGCGTAAGGACCGAGAAGCCTGGTGGTCGGAGCGTGCTAATGAGCTGGAAGCAGCAGCTGCATTTGGTAACTACCGGAAGCTCTTCCAACTCATCCGAGTCACTGGCAGCAAGAAGTCAGGTGTGAGCGAAACAATCTGCGAGGATGACGGAACGCCAATCACTAGCATCCATCGACGTCTTGTACGATGGGCAGAATTTTTCGAAGGGCAGTTCAACTGGCCTGCTGATGCGGTAACATCGGTCAGACTGTCCTGTCCTCCATGGCCGATGACTACTGATCCACCAAATGAGGTGGAAGTCCATAAGGAACTCCAACTCTTGGAGCGCTACAAATCACCGGGCTCAGAGGACTCACCCCCTTCCCTTTTTAAAGATGGTAGTGACTTTCTGGCTAAGGAACTGACGACCTTGTTTACAAAGGTTTGGGAATTAGAGAGTGTACCATCGTCATGGAATGAGTCGATAGTTGTCCCTATCTTTAAAAGGGGTTTACTTCGTTCCTGTAACGACTATCGGGGAATAAGTCTATTTCCGATTGCATTCAAGCTATTGGCTTCCGTCATACTTCGTAGGTTGTTCAAAACCCGAGAATGATTGACTCGCGAGGAGCAGGCTGGGTTTCGTTCTGGTCGAGGATGTATTGATCATATCTTCACCTTCCGCCAAATGTTAGAACATCGCCATACTTATCAAAAGCCAACAATCGTAGTGTTTCTTGACAGTAGGGTCGCCTTTGATTCATTGAAAAGGACTGTTCTCTGGGATTGTCTTTTAAAGAAGCGTGTGCCTGAGAAGCTTATTAACATCCTCCAAGCCCTATATACAAACACTTCAAGCAGAGTGAGGGCATACAACCAACTATCGCCATTGTTCCATTCGAGCAGTGGGGTTAGGCATGGTTGCCCGATCTCACCATTCCTCTTCAACTTTGCCATCGATGACATTCTGGAAACAGTTCTGATGGATCTAAGTAATGGCGGTGTGGATCAGTTGCCTGGAAAATACTTATTGACCTTGAGTATGCGGATGATGTTGTCTTTCTGTGCGACAATGCCCAAGGCATGCAATCCGCACTTAATCAGTTGGTAATCAGTGTCCATAGGTATGATATGTGCTTTGCACCTTCGAAGTGCAAAGTACTTCTACAAGACTGGCAGGATTCTAATCCTGTACTCACCCTGGATGGTGAACAGATAGAAGTAGTCGAGAAGTTCGTGTATCTGAGTAGCTGCATAAGTGCTGGTGATGGCGTGAGTGATGAGATCGATTCACGTATAATGAAAGCCAGAGCGGCTTATGCCAATCTGGTCCATCTTTGGCGCCTTCTTGATGTCAGTCTGGCTGTAAAAGGTCGGATCTACAACGCGTCGATGATAGCAGTTTTGCTCCATGCTTGTGAAACCTGGCTTCTCCGAGTTGAGGATGTTAGACGACTCCCTGTGTTTGATTATCGTTGTCTCCGAAGGATTGCTAACATCCAGTGGCAGCACCATGTTAGTAATGCAGAGGTTCGGCATCGTGTGTTCGGGTGCGGAGACGATAGTCCAATTGGTGTCACCATCTTGAAACATCGACTTTGGCGGCTTGGACATGTCCTACGAATGTCGTCCTAGAGAATTCCTCATCGTGCATTACTTGCCGACGCTGGGACTGGTTGGAAAAAGCGGAGAGGTGGTCAGTTTATGACATAGTGTCGTGGTATGAATGAAAGCTGCAAAGGGCTGGCTTGTGTTGGTCTTTCATTACTCGTTGGCTGGGATCCGAGAGATGGTGCTACACAGTGGCTAGAGACGTTACTAGATATGGCTCAGAATAGAAGCCAGTGGCGATCCTGCTGTAGCCTTCTTTTACTTTTTTCGTAAAAAGTGGTTGTATGTTCCTTAACTGAAAGATTTCTTTTGATTGTACCTTTCCGGTCCGCCATTATTATTACTACACCTCCTTACGCCAATCTCTTCGTCATTGTTTTTTTACGCTCCTTACCTTTTTTTCCTTCTCTTTAGATTATCATTGTTTGTTTGGCGCATACATATTTGGCGCACTCTTGTACCAATATTTATGTGCTCAAATAAATAACTAATAAATAAATAGCATTGAATGTATCGATTTGGTAAAATGCATGACGTTTTAATGCTTATCTCTCTAGATGAATCTAATTAAGGAGTAATGACTTAAAAAATAGTTTAGGATACTAACCTAACCCAACAAAGTTTCCCACAAATTCCAATATTTTTGTCTCTATGACCTTTACACTATACTCAAGGAACTAGTTGAGTGTCTTCAGTGCAATGGGTTGATTACATTCTATTCGCTGAAAAATTCCCACCATATTTAAAACAGATATAAGAACGAAGAATATTCTCAATAAATTCTCTTAAGCTTATACAATTATATATTCAAATTCATAATACGAAAATTAACCACGTTTAATGTACAAATTCTTATGACACCTCTCAATATAATTTGCTCCACAAGAGCACTTGAATTTACATACACATAAAGAGATGATTAGTCTATGTAATCTATTCTTCAATCTTGGAGTGACCATCGAACGTGTAGAAAGCATTAATTGTAGTCCCCCTACGCTAAAGGTTCTTTGAATCGCTCCATGCAACTTGAACATTAGCCTTGGATTCACATGTTATAATTTTAAACGATGTAATTACCTTAAATGTAGCTAATTTTCGAATTGTTAATTTGAATATATAATTGTACAAGCTTAAGCGAATTTATTAAGAATATTCCTCGCTCATACATCAGTGTTTCCCATAAACATAAGATTCAACCGGAATATACTGGTAAATGTATCATGATATATTGACACATTATGCAGGGAATACTTATAGCCCAGAAAATGAATATTCCCAATAAGGAATTATTTTCAGTTGGTATTAAAATGTTTAAGGGTGAACTAAAAACAGTAGCAAGTATGATACACCATTAAGATCATGTAATTAATGATTTAAAGCTCATAGTGTTCTATATGGAAAATATCTAGTCAATACCAGAAGTTGTCATACACAACTTACCTCTTTCTACAATAGTATTTTCTTTTTTGTTTCTATTGCAGAAAAAATAAAATTAATCGGAAAATTCTATTATTATAATTCATATTATTGATATCTTTTAAAATATGAAAACATATTGCAGCATTTGAAGACAAATTTTTAAATAGGATTACTGAATATATTCATTGATTGATAGCTCCACAAGGGGTAACAGGCGAAAGTAAATAGCTGGTTCACTTTTCAGTCAATCATTAACAAAGAGCCTCGGACAGATGTGCAATGTCTAGTTGTCATATACCATTAGCATAGGATGAAAAGCAAGAGATCAAAATAATATGGCAAAAATGACAACGAAATATACCAAACATTGAAAACAAGGCACGAAATGTCAGCGGAAAGGGAAATGTGGGAGGATACTGGGAGCAGCAGTTACCACGCGGACCAAAACCAGGTAATCTGTACTTACCTACGTGGCTCAGTACAATAGTCAATCCCTTCATGGACTAATTGCATATTTTGGTTTAACCACCCCTGGTTTTCTTTTGTCCTAATTATAAACTAGTTATAATCCCTTTCTTAGTGTTATGACCAAGCTATTCCTATTGCTCAGTATTCTCAGACACCGATTCACTCGACAAGTCCCCAAATCAGAACACGGTTGAACAGGAAAGAGATTATATTCCAAATAACAAGGTTAGATGGAAGTAAGAAGCAAGTAAGAAGCACAATAGGGAGAACGTTAGTATATTTATAGTTTTTACATGAGAAGATTCTAAAGTATTCTCCAAATATCGACTAGTGTTGATTGGATAAGAATCAGCCAATCAGCGTGCACAAAAGCAATCGTGCATTGAGCATGCTTTAATCCAGTCTATGTCCCGCTAACAAAACTGCACAGCATCGTCTATCGAAATATGCAATGGTTAGGTATTCTCAACGCATGTACCAATCACCTTAGCGGATGACAACTTATTATCTCATCAATCCATTTGGCATCCTTAGCTCGTAGTCTATGCCTAATTATAACATTCCTCATTCGGTGATACCAACATACACGAGCAAGGTTAATGTACTTCTTTGGTTACGAAGCCTTTCAATCAACAGTCAAATGCCGTCTTGAGGTCAAGAAAGAAAACTGTTTCGGGGGCAAAAAGTACATCGTTTTTCTAAATATTAACGAAGAGCAAACATTTGTTCAAAACATCCACAGCCAAGCTTAAATCAACTGGTTCTCCAGAGTTTTCGTTTCGCGAACCTTAGTTTAGTGTTAGATTGTGGAGGCTAGTATTTTAGACACTACATCAGTCAAACTGATTCCACTGTGGTTGTCGAAGACGATACTTGTCCTTTCTCCCTAATCATAACGATCACTGGTCGAAACCAGACGGATGGGAATAAGTCAAGCTCTCAATCTCTAGCTAGTGTTTGTGGGTCTGATAACTGCAATTGGACCACTATCCTTGAAGATCTCCAGCGTTACTCCATCAAACCATACTGCCTACCCTTGTTTTAAATTCCCTGTAGGCTTTTCAATCTCAAGTGTTGAGAAATGTAAGTCAGGTTCTCATGCATGTCGTTTGAAAATAATGCGCAACTGCAGTTCATTTGAAGTATTATCTAAAGTGCTCTACCAATCGGTCTAATCCTATGGACTGGGAGTGAATAACTACTGCTTTTCTTGGGATTTGAATAAGGACTTTCATATATTTGTCTCATTAATGAGTCGCGATATTTATCTAGAGTTACCTACTGTGCCTCTTTTCCATCCCTTTGGCTTTCGTTGTCTACCACTGCTTATGATCGTTGGGTAAGCTTCTCGTTATCGAGCTTCAATACCATTCTTCAAGTTTAACAGGATGAGTTTTAGAACATGTCAGTTTAAGAAATACCATCAAAACCCACTGGTTTTTCCTAAACCTTGATTTAAGTTGCTGGTAGATGCTACTGAAGTATTTATAGACGCTTGGACATGATTCGAAACCTCTTTAACGTACACTGTCTCAATACAATCAACTAATTACTTAACTAGTCCTCCCCTAAACGTACCCTCAACGTTTCAATCTTCGACATGATCCATAAGGCCTCTTTTGGATGTGAATGTCCTACATCTAAAGACTCATAGAAATGCGTGCTCTCACTACGGTAATGACAGAAGTCCAAGCATGCACTCCTAAAGAAGTGACAGCCTTTAATCAAGCCCTTCTAGTAGTGGAGGTTTCCAGGTTAGACAATGATTCTTTATGCTTGAAGTTTGTGTCCGTCAAGAATCATTATTATAAATAAGACAGACGGTTATCGTTAGGCTGAGACAATAAAAGACACATCTGCTTCCCAGTTGGCCTTAGTTTGCCGATCTGGGTCTACTACAACTATGACGTCCAAGCGCTTAGCAAGCGCATCTTTCACTGGAACCAAGCTGCAGTTGCTGAGAATGTATGCAGAAACGATGAAAAGGCAACAGTGTGTGCTATTATGTCTCCAACTTCTTGCTACCCTATCAAGACGGACACGATATAAGCAACTATCGACAGGAATCCAATCAGGAATTGCCTGTGTTGTTTCTAGACCTAGTGCCAATGTTCACCAGGATTTAGTGAAGTCCTCAGAATTTGCTCACCATCTATGGATTGTGGAGTTAAATTCAACACAATATGATATTAACGTGACGTCTCTTACCCCTCCCCATCTCGATTTTACTAGTTTTCTTTTCTACATTATAAGTAAATGCAAAATATATAATTAAGTGGATCAATTCAAGTGCCTGAATAAGAATAAAGCTTTAGTGAAAGATTGATTAATTTTAAAAACTATAACTAACTTATCATTATACGACGTAAGAAACATCCTTAAATTTACCGACCCAACATCGACTTGCGATTTTAAACCAGTAATTACATCCAGTAAGTTTGGACAAGCTAAACTTTGCTGATCACCACTTTCCAAATTGAAGAAATTGAAACTCAAATAGATAATTACGCAGATCCATAAAACGACTGCTGTAGTTATCAAAGGATGTACATGGGAAAACTTTTTAAAACCTATAAATACATAAGAGTATATGAAAATACGTGTAACGACCATTTGTGAGATTAATATACGCGCCTTATTAGAAGGGCAATATTTCAGTTTCAGTTTCAGTTTCAGTTTGGGAAGGACATGAGGCTCGATGGCCTATGTTGGGTGATCTTATCCGCAACGCAACCATGTAAACTTAATGTACCGGTCATCTGTGCGTTCAAGTAACCACAGATTTTGTCGTTTCATAATGTATTTTTAATTATATAACTAGATTATATAGCTAATTTTGATCTTTTTTTTATATTTTTATTCGCCACGTTTGACTGCGTTACACTGCACGTCCATTGCATGCTGGGATGATATCTCAAGTCATAGTGAGTTTATTCACATAGTTGATTGTTTCCAGATAGACTGTCAGTGCATGATTTTACTGTAGAAAGGTTTATTGTACTATAAACTATGTTTTTATGAACAACTACCTGTTGTTTTCAGTCGGAAAGCAATATATATATTCTTTGTCTTCTGTTCGGTAAGTTCAATTGGCCTATATTTCGTGTTTTTGTTTTATCGTCTTAATTATGTCCATTTAACTACTTTAAGCAATATGCCTGTGCAAATGAAACAATAACTATGACACTTGCTTAGTTTAATATTCTTGGTTGTCGTGTAATTCAGTTTAGTTGAAAGAATTATGGTATAGTGCTTGAAGTCTGTAACGAAACAGATCAGCCTAGTAAGTAGAGTTGCCTATTTCTGATGAGTATACTGATTCAAATCAGTCTGATTAAAAATAGGAAAAAAGTGCTTTTGGTACTGTTGCTGTCATACATTATAAGATAGCGATAAGTATGTTTGTTTATTTCTAGATTGTACATCTATCACTGACCATATTTCATGATCACTGTCATTAAACAATTTCCCCAGCAATAACATCGGTAGCAGGATAACTAAGTGTGTGAGCTTTTATTTGCCCACAGAAGAGCAGTATACAGTCTTAGAAGATGAGTGTTCTGTATCTCAATTAAATGCAGTTGGCTGTGGACAAATGTTAAGAATCTTTTTGACAACTAGGACTTTTAGTTCATCAAACACTAACTCTGCTTGTACGTCTCCCTGTTAAACTAGATGCAGATACATGGTAATACTTAAATGAGAGCAAAATAATGAAAGCATTGAGATACGGTATTAAGTCCATGTTATGCTTTGCACAAGTAATAGCTGACCTGACCTAATATTCATAAACTAAAGGTAAATCACAACTGCATAAATTCTTTGCTAAAAAACATGTAATTTGGTTATTTATCTATTCCACATTTCTGACTAAATTCACTACTATTTTCTCATTTAGAATGCAACAAGACTGAGTCTTCACAGATCCTAAGAACTGTTTCGCCCTTAGAACTATGGCCCTATGGATCTGTTTACGGGAGACCCAACTAACGGCAGATTATAAAAAGGATGCTGGATGTTCATTTTAATCTCACAACCACTTCCAGTGCTTTCCGAGTTACTTCTTTTACCCTTTCGTTTGGAAAAACAACAAAAACTGCAGCTTAACATTACAAATGCAACTTTTAGACTGGAACTTGGTTTAAACCTTTGTTTCATATTGGATTCTTAATGAAAGTTCTTGAATAAATTTTTGAACCTAATGCTACTTTGTTTTACATACTTAATCGTTGCAAGAAACTTGTGATAAGCGAGCCTCTTATCACCTAATTCATGTGTTCAGGCTTCCGTGTCTAGTAGCAGGGGATCACCAAAACCTCCAAGCAGGAACCTAGGTATGTTAACAATAAAAGATCCAGTCGCCTCCCAAAGGACTCCTGGGAAGTCGCTTGGACTAGTTCGGCGGGCAGCGAATTCCAGCACCTGACAACTCTTAAGGAGTACAAGTTACGTCTACAGTCCATTCTGCTATGTCGTGTCTCTAGTTTTTAGGACTAAGCTCAAGTAGGTGTTTAAGAGAATGTCCAGAAGTGTTAAGGATCCTGTAAGTAAATAGGTCACCTCTAAGACGTCTATACTTCAATGAGTATAGGTTAAGTGATTGGAGGCGCTCTTCATAAGGTGATTTGGTGCATATCTCCGTCACTTTCTTGGGAAACCTACAGGCTCGGGTCTTCTCAAAACTTATTCTAGCCACCATGAGTTGCCACAGAAACTGATGGATGGACACGCGTTACACATCCTGACCGTCCCTGCGTCTAATATCATAGCTTCTTATTCAAATGTCATATGATAAGCA